>CM046998.1:30666428-31955357 GCA_025698465.1 Gossypium longicalyx | reverse complement strand
AAATTGTTGAAGAGAAGGGTTTAAGTTAGTCAAATTATAAATTTTAACACTCATGAGTATAATAGCCAAACATAGATTTGTTTAATGAATTGAACAAATACCGTGTGTGAGTGATTGAAATGAATGAGTTTGAGGTTGGATCATATTAAGATTCGGCTTTGTACATAAATAATAAGAGTTTGATATTTTTAATGATTATTGGATGGTAAATAAGGTTATGTATTAGATAAATATTAAGATTATGGTTGACTTGTGTTTAGTGAAGTTCGGCCAAGGACTTTATGTACATGTTTATTCGGTTTAAGTAGAGTAAATGTGACGTGTAGATATGATTAGGTTGTAGTTTATTATTGATTCGTTTGACTGTATGAATTAGCTTGTAAATTGGTTTGGATATAGTAAATAATAAGCATGCTTGGTAACGGTAAGGTTATTGATAATATGTCACGACTTTAACTTAACTAGTTGATTGGATAAGAAATAAATTGGATATATATAAATAAGTATTCGTAAATAGTAAAGTTGGACAAGTAATTGAATAAATTTATTTGTTTTATTAAGCTCAAGAGCATAGAGGGTCTAAATCAGATAAAGGAAAAGAGAAAGCAGTCGAGTAGCCTATCCGCAACCGTTCGAAAATACCGAGGTAAGTCGTTGAGTAATGAAACTTAGTTTATGATTTGATAAGGTAATTATTTATCTATGAGCATAATAATTAACTTGTGACCTAATGATTCTACTTGAATTACATGACAAAATAAATAAGTAAAGTATTTACTTGTAGCCGTCTGGTTATAGAAATCTTGTGGATTAACGAAACGGGATCACGTTATTTGTTTAGGACTAATAAATCGAACGATATATGGTTAGTAAACATACTGTAATCGCATTCGAGTATTAGGAATGATATCCAAATGTGATATGATATATATATATGCATATATGTGTGAATGCTAATCGGGGTGTAAATCCGAACTTAGTTTCGAAGGGATTTTGAGCCAGTGCTAATAACCGAACTTAGTTTCGAAGGGCTTTTGAGCCAGTGCTAATAACCGAACTTAGTTTCGAAGGGCTTTTGAGCCAGTGTTATAACCGGACTTAGTTTCGAAGGGCCTTCGAGCCAGTGGCCTAATCCGCGCTTAGTCTCGAAGGGCTTTGAGCCAGTGTTAAAAATCGTGCTTGATTCCGAAAGGGTGGTTGTGCCGGCATAATATTTGAGGTTGAAAATCCATAAGTGATCACACGAGAAATCATATAATACATGTGGAAACAATTTTAAACACCTGTGCTACTTACCGTAAGATAACAAGGTAAGTAACTTACTCTCATTGAGAGTACGATTGATTTTAAACTATGACTACGAAATTCGGTAGGTATGCTTAGACCATTGTTAAATCATTCAAATGTTTATGATCTGATCATGATGCATGAGTTCAAATTTAGAGAGTTCAATTTCATAAGTATGAGATGTATGTGTATATACATGAGATTGATATGGAAATTTGAGATGAATAGGTTTCGACTATAGATTGAATTTAAATTGGATATATTGACTTTACCTTTGTGATATGAATGATAAAATTGATACCTTAGTTAGGTTTATATTCTGCCAAGGGATGGAACAAGTAAACTTTGATATTTTTATGCCACTCTTTTAAATGATTTCATCACTTAAAACTTACTAAGCATTGAAGTGCTTAATCTTTTGCTGTAATTCTCTGTTTTATAGATTTTGATCGTCAGCTATTGGACTCGGGAGTATCAAAGTCAAAGTCGTCCACACTATCTAAACCCTTTTGGTATATTTTTTGTTTTTTTTTTGTTGAACTTTGATAATGGCATGTATAGGGTTGACTTTTGGATGTTAAATTTTCTTTTGTAATGTATATATGTATAGCCATGCGAAAATGGCTTGTTTAGTTATTATATGTGTTTCATGTGGTTAATGTGTATGTATGGTTGATATTCGATTAAGGCTTAAGTGTTTATGAGTATCGAACTTAGTATTTATATAATATTGTTAAATGAAATCTCATGCTTGTTTTGTAATACTCCTTAATCCTTCCGGCGACGGGTATGGGTTAGGGGTGTTACAGCACGGGTACGGGACACGAGCGTGTCCCTAGCACATGTGCGTGTAGAGCCTTAAAGCATGAAATTCTTTGAGTTTTTCTTGAGCCCTCGGTTTGGTCCCGAACCACCTTGAATGTATGTTTTGGGCCCCGTAAGCCCTATTAAGGGAAAAATTGAATATGAAATGAAAAGTTTTAAATTGATCAAAATTTTATGGCCTGATTTCCTAAGATTGGTTGAGTGTAAGTTTGGTAGCACCTCAAACCCTATTCCGACGTTGGATACGGGCCGTGTGACCTCATTTCAAATACTCACATGGTCAGAGTCACGACTTGTGACACAATCATGTGACCCATATTTTGAATTATACACGGTTTGGCCACACAGCCATGTTTCTGAGCCACATGGTCTAGGCTCTATCACACGACCTATACACAAGGGCGTGTGACCCTTGTTTCCAACATTTTTAAATTTTTTTCTAAAATTTTCAAATTAGTCATTGATTGTTCCCAAACTATTTTTAAGGCTCCGTAGGCTCGGTTTAAGTCTCATAAATGTATTTATGCTATAAATGAAACTTGAAATTGATTGTTAACATTTAAATTTGAATAATTGTTTCTATATGATGTTAATTGATTCGATTTGTACTGTAATACTCTGTAAACCTAATTCGACGATGGAGAAGAGTTAAGGGTGTTATAGAGAGATACCCCAAAAGAGTATCCAAGTGACAGATGTGTTTGTTAAGACTATTCCCTTTAAGGAAAAGTTATTTCGAGTATAACCTGTTGAAAAAAACCAGATTTGAAAACGGTTTTCTTGCACAGCAAAAAATTAAAATTTTGAAAATCGATTTGTTTTGTGATATTTATAGAAATAAACCTTAATCAAACTCATACTTGTGTTTTTGGATAAGTAGATCTTTGATGTTTTTTGGCTTTCAACAAAATAGTCTTCTCTGTTATTCTTGTACCACGAATTACTTCGAGTGTGGGCTCGAACTAATTGAATCAAAACACAAGACTAGAAAAAGTTTTCCATTTGGGGTGAAAACAAAAATTCTCCTTTAATAGAAACCAGTAAAATTGCTGTTCTAAAAAAATATGTTTATAAGTTGAGAATAAATTCTCCCTATTTTTTGGCAAAATAACAATCTCTCAAAAGTTATGTTGACAGCTCTATTGGTGCCATCTATTTATAGGAAGAGAAGGTAAAACCCATATAGAATTTTAGAGGTTTATTTTAAATAGAAAAACAACATTTTACTTGGAGTAGGGGGTAAATGACTCACCCTTGTATTTCTACTAAGGTTGCCACCCCCTTTGTAACAGCCCGATTTTGGACCTAGTCGGAATAGTGGTTTCGGAACCACTAACCCGGCGTTGGAGAAAGAATTTTTAATATTATTTTATGTGTTGTAGCATTATTTTATGAGTGCATGAAAATTTTGGTGAAACAATTTTAGTGATTGCATGCTTAATTTTGAAAAAAGGACTAAATCGCATAAAGTGTGAAAGTTTTGTTCTACTAGCTAAAGGTGCCAAATAGCTATAGAACATTAAATTAAGGGTCTTTATTGAGTAAATAGACCATAAATATGTTAGTGGCTTATCAAGGAGACAAAAATATTGTAGGGTCAAAGTTAGGTAAAATGTTTGTGACTAATTTGACTAGAAATAAAATAAAATAAGGAGAAATAGATATCAACTCTCATCTTCCTCCTCTCCACCGAAAAATACCAGTAAAATAAGGGTTTTTGAGCTTCAAAATTTCAGCCACTCTTTACCCTTACAAGTAAGTGATTTTGATGGCCTTTTTTTTTTTTTATCATGTTTGTACTTTTGGGACCCTTGTAGCATAATTTAGCTAATGAGGGGACTATTTTGCAAAATGGTTGAAAGTATAGGGTTTTGCCATGAGATTATTCATGTTTTTTTCTGAATTTTTATGGAAGAAAATTAACCTTGGTTGTTAAATAAACAACTTTTGTGAAGTAGTTTTCATGAAAACCCTAACTAGGGACCCTTTTGCATAAGTTATAAATTATGTGGTAAATGTGTGAAATAATTGAAATCGTGAGATGCTATAGGCTTAAAGTAGTTTTGGCTAAGCTTGATTAATGAGGAAATTCGATAAAAATTGATTTACGAGCTTAGAGGTAAAATAATAATTTTTGTGAAAGTCTAGGGGCAAAATGGTCATTTTCCAAAATATGAATTATGAAATGCATTGATTAATATGATGATTAAATTAGTAAATTTTTATCATTTTAGATCAAGAAATACAAAATTCGGGCCTAGACCGGGGGAAGGCCAAGCAAGTAGATTAAATTCAACTAGTCGCCCACTTTTTGTATACTGAGATAAGTTGTACGTAAGTAAGGCAAATTTATCGCTATTATGTGTTGAATGATTGATTTTGCATAACATGGTTGAATATGATTATGAATAATGTATGATGAAATTAATGTGGTAAATTCCCGGTTGAACCTAGGAATAGATTGGATATCCATGTCATGGCATCAGCATTAATATGTGTGCAAGTGTAAGACCATGTATGGGACATGGCATTGGCCACATTATGAGCTAGTGTGAGACCATGTCTGGGACATGGCATCGGCATGGAGACGAGAGGTAGTGTAAGACCATGTTTGGGACATGGTATCGGCCTTGACATGTGAGCCAGTGTAAGACCATGTTTGGAATATGGCATCGGCAATGTAATGAGAGCTAGTGTAAGACCATATTTGGGACATGGCATCGGTATTGATATGTGCGTTAGTGTAACACCATGTCTGGGACATGGCATTGGCCATATTATGAGAGCCAGTGTAAGACCATGTCTGGGACATGGCATCAGCATCGAGACGAGAGCTAGTGTAAGACCATGTTTGGGACATGGCATCGGCCTCGACATGTGAGCCAGTGTAATTCCATGTTTGGAACATGACATCGGCAATTCACTCTCTTGTGCAAAGCTTGTCAGATATCCTTTAGTATTCCAAATGGTTTCAGGGGTTATTTTAAAGCTTATGACAATGATATGAAATGATATAATCATGTTGTGAGTGGTACAGGTTCTTATTCGAAACTCATGAGATATGAGTCTAGTTATGATATCTTAATGGTAAGAATAACATGAGTAAACTCTATCTATGAAAATGATTTTGAAAGCTTTGGCTTATATTTGTGATGTATAAGTATGTGGAGATATCTACCTTTGTGCACTCAAGAATGTTGTGTTGATTTATTATATGCTATATGTTCTAAATATGAATGGTTGACGTTGTTATTTATTTACATTCAACTTACCAAGCTTTATGCTTACTCCCTCTCCTTTCTATTTTCTTATAGTGCCGCCAAGCTAGTATCAGGGATCAAAGGACGTTGGAGGCATCGATTACAATATCACCTGAAGCTTTGGTATAGCTAGTTTAATATTTTGATTGTGGCATGTATAGGGACTTGAATATTTTTTTTAATGTCCTGTTAGTTTGGCCACAAGTGTTGGCTCATATAATGGATGTGATATTCATTTTTTTAGGTCATTAATGTTGGCGAATATTGATTATTATTAAATGCATTGATGCAAACTTCTCATGATTGTGGTTGTTTTTGTTATATATGTTATGCTTAGATTGGTGTGGTTGATGTTGTGTAGGTTGTTGCAAGTAAAGATGGCAAAAAGGCTTGGTAAATAGCCTTGCTTTCGTCCATACAGACAGACACACGGGCGTGTGTCTGGACCGTGTATGACACACGGCTTGCCCCATTAGCGTGTTGTAAGGTCGTGTGTCCCCTGCACCTAAAGTTGGCAAAATAGAATGCCCAGTAGTAACCACACAGGCAGAAACACGGCCATGTGTCCCAACTGTGTGGAGGACACGGCCTAGTACACGGGCGTGTACCATGCCCGTGTGCCCTTAAGGGGTTGCTAACGTCAGAAACAGAATGTCAAGATTTTTGCACATGGGCTGAGACACGAGCGTGTCATGGCCGTGTGGGAGACACGGGTCATGGACACGGGCGTGCGCCAAGCCGTGTGAAAACCCCTGTAGGTTTGAATCAAAAAATAAATTCACACAGGCTAGGGACATGGGCGTGTCCCAATATGTTCAGGCCGTGTGAGCCATATGGCCTTCTACATGGCCATGTTAAGAAGACACACGGACGTGTTGTCCTTCCACACAGGTGTGTGCCCCTATCAGCTTGAACACACCCTAT
Organism: Gossypium longicalyx; assembly: GCA_025698465.1. Taxonomy (NCBI): domain Eukaryota; kingdom Viridiplantae; phylum Streptophyta; class Magnoliopsida; order Malvales; family Malvaceae; genus Gossypium; species Gossypium longicalyx. The sequence continues at coordinate 31,949,061 of CM046998.1, read as the reverse complement.
CAGCTTGAAATTTTACCAAGTTTCTAGAGTACACAGATTAGTCCCGAATAAATTCCCAAGTGTGTTCGGGGCCTTGTAGGTCTATAGTAGGGACATTAAGGTATTGTGAAAGGTTTTAATTTGGAGTGAGATTTTATATCTAGGAAATGTATGTTTGTATGTGTTTAAGTCTGGTAACACCTCGTGCCCTGTTCCGGCGTCGAATTCGAGTAAGGGGTGTTACACCCTTCATGTTTTATGAGGGGTTTGGGCCTCTCTTACATCAGGTCCAATTACGAGTACTTCCAAGGTCTTTGGCCCAATACTCTGTAATGTGATCCAACCCAATTCAGTTTTTCTATTTCCCAAAATAAACTTTAATATTTACATATTAAATAATTTTTTCATCCCAATTTTACTCTAGTAAAATTTTGACCATTTTACCCCTGGTAAAATTTCAAGAAAATTTGTCCAATATGTCACAACTCAACATGTTTAATATGACCGAATGGTTTATTTTCATTTTTGGGCTTCAAAATGGTCTAAAAATATAAACTCATTCTTCTATCATTTTTTAAGTAATCCTATATAAGATTGCAAATTTCTATTTTCATTTTTGGAAACCTATATTCATTTTCAAATGATTTCATTTCTCTTTTTCTATTCATTTCGTTCATTTCTATTCAAACACGCAATTCATTTATAGTTTCGACGAGCTAGCAGAGGGACCAATTAGACATATGTAGTTGAGGTTCAATTGATTTATAATTAAGTTCTGACTTTTTACTTATTAATTATAAACTCATTATTCACGAAATTATTCCACTATAGTATCATGACTGAGCTCTCCCCAACGACATATCATTATGAAAGCAATTATTCGGTGCTCATCTAATGACCTTGTCATTAGTGTGTTACTCTCATAGGATATCCTTGATCTCTTTGGGATAATATCAGTTCTTCTAATATCATCCTATTTGATCTCATGGTAACCATTACACCTTCTTTCATGAAAAGTCAACCACTATCAAATAGTGATCAAGTCATCCATCACAAAAATAGATGACTTGTGGCAACGTTTACTTTTCATCAACCATGTAATGCCAATGAGAGGATATCATTTACCCATGTTTTGGGCTATGAATTCCACAGTTGTCCCAACACACCAGCTTTCGGTTACTTATCTATTTGAACTTAGGCTTTTACTTAGTGTACGAGTCATGCATACATAGTCCGCCATCTACTCGGGATTTAGGTATGTCACACTATAAACAAGTTAATAAATCCATAAATGGATTCATGATCTATTTTGCTTGGGTCTTGTTCAATGTGCTGTTAGTTCAGTTAGTCACATCCATGTCTCTATCTTCTGGGAGTCTTCCGCTCTAATCCCCAAGACAAGGCATCTCCCCAATTGGACCTGATAGGTGACATATTACCCTTTTAATCGATTTACTCATTTTTTATTAGACCAAGGACATTTTAGATCACTTCCTCCACATATACAAATCCCCAACCCATATAGATACAAAATATAGATTTAACAGAATCAACATGCTTAACATGCTCGTGTACAAATATCATATATGTATACTCAAACAGAATAGTCATGCATACGTATCAGTATCCTACTCAAATCGGACTATCAGAATATCACATCACATGATTTAGGGTTTAGTTAGCCTTTACTGACCCTACAGTAGGCCCACAGTCGATCAGAACAACCCGTGCGATCTTTGGGAAAATTTAAGAATTATGGGCCCACATTCCTGTGTGGGCCTACATGCCCAACTTGACCTAGCCTGTGTGGCCCACACGACCACACTCACACCATCACACGGTCGTGCCTTATGCATGACCACACCTTCGTCAATCACATGGTCGTGTCTCACGCACGACCAACCACACGGCTAGCCGCACGTCCGTGTGTCATCGACAGACCCCATTTTTGGCTTTCATTGAAACTCAATTTTTTGTGTTAAGAGTACACACTTGGTTCGATTTTGATGCGAAAGCAATCTTGAGACCTCCTAAACTTAAAAATAGTATACCAAACACTGTTTTTAGCAATCTAATTACAAAATCATCAATACAAAATCGAGCAACACGCATACACTTACCGCTATCAAACCGTCTCACCACCTTCTCCTATACAAAACGTTTATAGAGAATTACTTTCCCTTACAACCCACACTAAAAATACAAGCGAAAAGGAGAACCCAATAGCTTACTAAAACGGAACCAATTTACAAGTGAAAACCTCTAACTTACTTGACCACACGAAACACCAAAATCTCGAATTGCATACGATGAACAAAAAGAAGGTACAGATTGAAAAGCAAAACAAACGTCAGAAATTTGGAAGAGAGAAAGAACCAAAATTTTGAAAAAACAAAATAAAATAAAATTAAATCAAATAATATCTATCCTAACCTCCCACTAACCCATAAACTCTCAACTCCTTCAGAATTTCACTTCCGCCCAACCACTATCTCACAACCGAAATAAAAATATCATCCATGCTTTCACAAGGAATTGAACACAGAACCTTCAACAAGCTAACTCCTTACCACTCAAATCAGCAGGCTCATTCTAATATGAGTTTACTAAAGATAAAATATAACCCAACCCACCAAGGATAAGGCTAGGATAAGAAATAACCAAATTTTTTCAAATGTGATACTTGAACCCAAGACCTCATACACACACCCAGAACACTTAACCACTGAAGCAAATACTCATTTATGTCAAATTTCACAAAAACAGACTTGAATTATTCAGGTTACACTTCCATTTTGCTTTGCATGCAAAAACCGTTTGAGGACAATAATACAAAGTAATTCATGAATAATTTTATTAACCAATCTGTTCGAAAAATTACAAGTGTATTTAAACGAAAATACTACACTTAAAGCATTAGGTCCTATTGTCTCCCACTTGCCCCTCCATATGTTTCCCAAAGAGCTCTCTAGCTTGTAGAATCTTGGCGAAACAAATCCCTAAGGTTTGTCCTCAGATGCGATATTTGGCTACATCCACTACTCCTTCAAACACTACCATATCCCTTAATGTATTTTGTCCTTATATGGTTTATTTGGGTTTAGCTACATCTATAATGTTACAGTGCTATAGCTTTTTTTATACCTCATATTCGACCCTCCATAGTGAAATTAGCTATATAACCCTGCTTGACACTTATTTATACTTTGGACCCATTTGTTAGGATAAAAACACAATCTAATATTGATTTCCTTGAATCTCAACATGTTTGGAAGTTAGAATCTATATATCTGATAGGAGTAATGTCTCTTTTGGAATACACAAGCATATAATCCCTCATTCTTCGTAAATACTTAAGTATATGCTTAACTACTTGTTAGTGTCTTGGACCTAGATTCGCCTAATATCGACTTACCAATCCCACTGAAAAATAGATATCTGGGCATGTGCATAGCATAGCATAACATACATGGGACTTCCTACTACCGAAACATAAAGAACCTTTCTCACGTTCTCTCTTTCATCTGTTGTCTTAGGACAGTCCTCTAAAAAGAGATGAACTCTTGATACAGAGGGTTGATTTCTCTTCTTAAAATCGATCATTGCATAACGCTCTAATATCTTATTTATATATAAAGCCTAAGACAGTGCTATCACTTTGTTCTTTCGACCCCTTATAATTCGAATGCCTAGAACAAAGTTAACTTCTCCCAAGTCCTTCATTCTAAACTGTTGGGTTAACCACAATAAAATAATAAAAAATTTCAAATTTCAAACCACAGTTAAATACAAACTTTTTTATTATAATTTTTAGTTATTAATTGAATGAAAATATTTAAAAGTTGAATGTTAATGCATCTATTTTATAGTGGTAAGTCTTAATCTTATATTATTAGCATACTAGTAAAAGTATAACTCTAAAATAAATAATTAAAATCACGGTGAAAGTGTTAAATAGTTTAACATGATACAAAGTGCAATTTAAGCTTTAATAAATATTCCTATAATATTTAAAATTTAATAGTAAAAACATAATATTATTCTAATATTAAATTCTTGGCCATTATTTTAATATTAATTTAGAAATATGGTTAATAATAAAAGGATATTTTTATTTGTTTATAACTTTGTTGAAATGATATATATATATATATATATAAAGGTATAGATTATAGATTAGATATATAACTACTGCATATTAAAATTGTTGAATAAAAATAATATTCTTTTGTTGTTGAAATTAAGTGTTCAAATTAACCTAATGTTTTTGACTTATATTCAATCCCTTAACCACAAATTTAAGTTATCAAAAAGTCCAATGATGAGTAAAATATATCAGGTATGACCATTTGTGCATGTGTATTATAGTTCATATATTTTTTTTTATCATTATGTAAATTTAAAATAATATGATGATTATTAAATGCATGGAAAGTTTTGTATTCACTATAATTTTTTATATTTATATTACACTTGAAATTTCTTATTGAATTCAATTCTAAAAGTTACTTTTATAAATTTTAATTTTACTATTTTAATTAAAAGTTTATTTAGATTTATATAAGATTTTGATAAATATATTTCTTTACATAAATTTTTATGATCTAATATATATATATATATATATATATATATTCATGTATGTTAATTATATTTAAATATCTCATATCGTGTATATGTGGTGTGTCCAGATATAAAAGAAAATGACAATCTCTCTTTTTCTTAAGGAAAATCAATTTAAAAATGGGTGCCCTGTGAGGTTAATTTCATTTGGCCAAAAAGAAAAAAAGAAAAAAAAAAGTTTTTGTTGAGTAAAGCGTTACGTTTGAGTTCAACTTCAAAAATAAATTTAATTGTGATGATGAAATCAAAGACTTTTCTAGCAAAAATAGCAGAAGCATTTGGTCAACTTTTCCCATTAATGATGCTCTAGCAGTTGGACTTATGACTTTAGGTAAATCAATTAATTCCAAATAATCAATGAATTGATAAATTAGGTGTAGTGTGAATAACCATATCTACAAATTTCAGTGCAAACCAGGTCAATGTTATACTTATAATCTTATTAAAACAGTTTTCTGTATCGTTATTATTGCACTACATACATCTTTATTTTTCTATTTTTCTATTTAAGAGTTGAAAGGATATGAAATATGTAAATCCTATAATACAGCAAAACTCAAATCACTCTCAAAGATTATTGTAATAAATATTTGTTTCGTTCAACACATCCATCTTTTAAAATTATTTTTCTACCTTTTATAATATATATTTTTAGTATATATACCAAATAAATATACAAAAATCAGATATAGAAATATTACATATGTATATATTTATAAATTACAAATATATAAATATATAATATTAAATAAAAAGTTAATAGTAAAAACAGTGAAATAAAGCATGATGTAAACATGTGGTGGGCATGGATAAAATTGAAGATTAGATGAATTAGGTTGGGAGTTTAAAGAGTGATTCAAGAATTAATATAGATTGATTGAATCGACTAAAAATTTAGTTGAACAAACAATTACATTAATTAAATCAAAATTTTGAATTTTGAATTTTAAATATTTTTTAATTGTATGGATTAAACCAAACCAATAAATTAATTCAATCACTTTATTTAATTTTGAAAAACATTGGATAAAACAATCTAAAGGTAGCTGCACCTATGCATGCAAGTAAAAGGTTGAGTCAGAATGGTAATAAATAAGAAAAAAGTTGACCATTAACAATATATTTGAATTTCCTCTTTCGTTTTAAAAATAAAATACATTCGTGGAGGACAATAAATTCTTAAATTCAGGGCTTGATGGTTACCAAAGTGGAGGCTCTTCTTATACCAAGATTTTGATTACATTAATAATAATGAATATATTATTAAATAATAAAGCAGTGTGAATCTAAAAATGGTCAAAGCCGAAAATTCAAATAAAACAAAAGCTCATCCTCCTTTGTTATACAATTGGGCTCCGCCACCCAAAACAAATTAAGCCGCCACCATAAAAGCCTAAATCTTCTTCGAACAAACAAAAGACAATTTCCAATGTTGTTAAAATATTTGATTTGGATATTTAGAAAGCTTAAGGTTTGTTAAGCTTTTATTACAAAACAAAACACTTTCCCTACATTAGTTTTTGTGAGCAAATATTATCCCCTAATACTAATATTTTTATGGATACAACAGTGGCTTGTTATAACTACATTTTGTTTTAATAGTTAAAATTTTAGTAGTTACGAATTTTTATGTTTTATTTTAGCATTTTATAACATCTTTTCACTTATAATAGTAACATTCATAGTTATGAAATACTTTTTTTTATTAATTTAATTTTCTATAACAACATATTGTCTAAAATTCTAAGTAAAATTATACCTATTCATATAAACAAACCTATTAATTATAATTGATTAAATAAAAATGATCTTAATTAAAATAATAATTCAATAAAATGTTTAAATCTCACATCAAAATATCTGTTAATCATATTTTATGAAATGAAAATAATATTTTATGAGTGGAATTAAAGATACTGTTAGAATTAAGTGACCCGAATCCTTATTTAAATAAAATACGACGGTAAATAAAATAAAAGAAGAATCCATATAGAATTACACTTCTTTTATTTTATTTTTAGAATAAGGTTTTTTAAACCTTATTAAATTCCATCTATTTTATATTGATTAGAATAAGGTGTTTCACTCTTACTAGAATATGGCTTTACAAGCCTATAAATAGACATAGTATATTCCTCTTGTATTAATTCGAATTCGACATAGTGAATTTTCTTCTCCTCTGCCCGTGGTTTTTTTTCCCGAAAGGGTTTCCACGTAAAAATCTGTGTGCTCTTTATTTTATTTTATTTTTTATTTATTTTCACAAATTGGTATCCGAGCTTCCGGGTTTTTCATCTCGATCACGGTAATGATGTCTTTGAAGTATGAAATTTCGCTGTTGGATCGCAACACTAGATTTGCGTTGTGGCAGATTAAGATGCAAGCAGTTCTTGCGCAGATGGATCTGGAGGATGCCCTGCTAAGGATAGATAAGATGCCTTCGACTTTAACAGATGAAGAAGCATAAAGATCGAAAGGCGTTAACACAATTACATCTGTATTTGTCCAACGAAATTTTACAGGATGTGATGAAAGAAAAGACCGTCGCTGCATTATGGAAGAGGCTAGAACAAATATGTATGTCGAAAACTCTAACAAGCAAGTTGCATACGAAGCAGCGTCTTTATACTCATCGTTTGGAGGAAGGTGCGTCTGTACACGAACACTTAACAGTGTTTAAAGAAATTCTCTCAAACTTGGAGGCCATGGAGGTTCAATATGATAAGGAAGATCTAGGGTTGATTCTACTTTGTTCGTTGGCCCCGTCTTATTCAACCTTTAGAGACACGATTTTATATAGTTGCGAGTCTCTCACAGTTGATGAGGTTTATGATTCTTTGACCTCATATGATAAGATGAAGCATCTTATGGTTAAACCTGACTCTCAGGGAGAGAGTCTCATTGCTCGTGGGAGATAAGATCGGAATGCTAATAATGATCGTGGAAGGACACAGAAACGGAATCCTCGCGGTAAATTTAAGAGTAGATCGAAGTCTTCAAACAGAGGTAAAACTTGTAACTTCTGCAAAAAGAAAGGACACATTAAATCTGAGTGCTATAAGCTACAGAACAAGATTAAAAGGGAGGCTGCGAATCAAAAAGAAAAACAACCAGAAAATTTCGGTGAAGTTGATGTTGTAGAAGACTACAGCGATGGTGAACTTCTAGTCGCTTCTGTAAATGATCCTAAAGTAAGCGAATAGTGGATACTTGATTCAGGCTGCACCTTCCACATGAGTCCCAATCGGGATTAGTTTACAACTTACGAAACAGTGTCTGAAGGTGTTGTTTTGATGGGAAATAATGCTTCGTGTAAAATCACAGGTGTTAGAACAATTAAAGTTAAGATGTTTGATGGAGTTGTCAGAACACTTAGTGACGTGCGACATGTTCCAGAATTGAAGAGAAATTTAATTTCGTTGAGTACTCTTGATCAAAAGGGTACAGATACACAGCTGAAAGTGGGGTTTTAAAGATTTCCAAAGGTTCCCTTGTTGTGATGAAAGGGCAAAGAAAGATTGCCAAGTTATATGTTTTGCAAGGTTCTACTATCACTGGTGATGCAGCTGTCGCTTCTTCTTCCTTGTCAGATGATGATATTACTAAACTTTGGCATATGCGCTTAGGGCATATAAGTGAGAATGACATGGTAGAATTGAGCAAAAGAGGACTTCTTGATGGGCAAGGATTTTGTAAACTAAATTTCTGTGAGCACTGTGTTTTTGGGAAGCAAAAGAGAGTTCGATTCACCAGAGGAATCCGTAACACGAAGGGAACATTGGAGGTATATTCATTCTGATCTGTGGGGGGGATCCAAAGTGCCTTCGAGAGGTGGAGCTAATTATATGCTAACCTTTATTGATGATTTTTCCAGAAAAGTTTGGGCGTTCTTCCTGAAGCAGAAAAGCGATGTGTTTTCCGCATTTAAGTCTTGGAAAATTATGATTGAAAAATAGACGGGAAAACAAATAAAATACCTCCGCACAGACAATGGCTTAGAGTTCTATTCTGATAAGTTTAATAAATTGTGTAAGTCAGAAGGGATCGTGAGACACTTGACAGTTCGTCATACTCCACAGCAAAACGGCGTTGCAGAACGAATGACCAGAACAATCATGGAAAAATTTTGATGTATGTTGTCGAATGCAAACTTACCGAAGTCGTTTTGGGCAGAAGCAGCCTCTACTACATGTTTTTTGATCAACCGATCTCCATCCGTTGCCATTGAGAAAAAGACTCCACAAGAGGTATGGTCTGGTAATCCTGCTAATTATTCTGATTTAAAGATCTTTGGGTGTCCTGCGTATGCTCATATTGATAATGGAAAATTAGAACCGAGATCCATTAAATGTGTTTTTCTTGGTTATAAAGCTGGTGTAAAAGGGTATAAGTTATGGTGTTCTGAAAATAGAAAAGTTGTGATTAGCAGAGATGTTGTTTTTGATGAAACTGCTATGCTACCTAACTTATCTCTTAAAGACTCTTCCAATAAAGAAAATCAAAAGCAGGTGGAGCATCGACAATACAGAGTCGACTCCTCAAGCCAGTACAAAAATTGAGAATAGAGTTGCTTCTTCACCACAATACTCTATCGCCAAAAACAGAACTAGAAGAGAAATTAAACCTCCAAAGAAGTATGCCGAGGCTGATCTAGTTGCTTATGCTTTAAATGTGGCTGAAGATATAGATGCGAATCAAGAGCCATCTAATTATTCTGAGGTAGTTAGCTGTGAAAACTCAGAAAAGTGGATGTTTGCTATGCAAAAGGAGATGAAATCACTCCACAAAAACAAAACACGAGATCTTGTGAAACTTCCTAAAGGTAAAAAGGCTATTCGTTGTAAATGAGTGTTTAAAAAGAAAGAAGGGACTCCAAGAGTTGAAGAACCCAGATATAAAGCAAGGTTTGTTGCAAAAGGTTACAGTCAAATTCCAGGAGTGGACTTCACAGATGTGTTCTCCCCAGTTGTTAAACATAGTTCGATTCAAGCTTTGGTTGGTATTGTGGCCATGCATGATTTGGAGCTTGAGCAGTTAGATGTAAAAACTGCATTTTTGCATGGAGAATTTGAGGAGGACATTTACATGAAACAACCAGAGGGTTTTACAATCTTAGAAAAAGAGGATTATGACTATGTTTGCTTGCTGAAAAAGTCCCTTTACGGTTTGAAACAGTCAGCAAGACAGTGGTACAAGAGGTTTGATTCCTTTATGACTTCTCATGATTTCAAAAGAAGTAGTTTTGATAGCTGTGTTTACTTTAAAAAAAATAGTGATGGTTCTTTTGTGTATCTACTTCTTTATGTTGATGACATGTTGATAGCAGCAAAAGATAAAAGAGAGATAAGAAAGGTCAAAGCCCAACTAAGTGAAGAATTTGAGATGAAAGATTTAGGACCCGCAAAGAAGATACTTGGCATGGAGATTCTCAGAGATAGAAAAACAAGTAAATTGTACCTAAGTCAAAAGGGGTACATTGAGAAAGTTCTTTGAAGATTCAATATGCAGAGTGCTAAGCCTGTTAGTACTCCTTTAGCAGCCCATTTCAGACTTTCATCGACTTTGTCTCCACAATCAGATGATGAGATTGAGTACATGTCATATGTTTCATACTCTAGTGCAATGGGATCTCTCATGTATGCTATGGTTTGTTCATGTCCAGATTTATCATATGCAGTTAGCAGATACATGGCGAATCCCGGAAAAGAACACTGGAAAGCAGTTCAGTGGATTTTAAGATACTTACGAGGTACTACTGATGTTTGCTTACAGTTTGGAAGAACTAGAGATGAAGTCATTGGGTATGTTGATGCTGATTTTTCTAGAGACCTTGATAGAAGAAGATCTCTCACAGGTTATGTCTTTACAATCGGAGGTTGTGCAATCAGTTGGAAAGCCACTTTGCAAACTATAGTCACTTTGTCTACCACTGAAGCTGAGTACATGGCGATTACTAAGGCTTGTAAAGAAGCTATTTGGTTAAAGGGACTCTTTAGTGAACTCAATGAAGACCTTCAAATCAGCACAGTATTTTGTGACAGTCAGAGTGCCATCTTTCTTACAAAAGATCAAATGTTTCATGAGAGAACAAAACACATTGATGTTCGATATCATTTTGTTCGTGATATTATTGCTTGTGGTGATATTGTTGTGAGCAAAATTAGTACTCATGAAAATCCTGCAGATATGATGACTAAGTCACTTCCTATAACCAAGTTTGAGCATTGCTTAAACTTGGTTGGTGTTCATTGTTGAAGTTAAACCTTAAGGGGTTTTACGGAAGAGGTGGAGAACTTGTTCGTTGAGAGTTCGCGAAGAAGAACTTGTTCATTGAGAATTCGTGTCAAGGTGGAGATTGTTAGAATTAAGTGACCCGAATCCTTATTTAAATAAAATACAGTGGTAAAATAAAATAAAAGAAGAATCCATATAGAATTACACTTCTTTTATTTTATTTTTAGAATAAGGTTTTTTAAACCTTATTAAATTCCATCTATTTGATATTGATTAGAATAAGGTGTTTTAGTCTTACTAGAATATGGCTTTACAAGCCTATAAATAGACATAGTATATTCCTCTTGTATTAATTCGAATTCGACATAGTGAATTTTCTTCTCCTCTGCCCGTGATTTTTTTCCCGAAAGGGTTTCCACGTAAAAATCTGTGTGTTCTTTATTTTATTTTATTTTATATTTATTTTCACAGATACCAATTCGATACACTATAAAGTTCCCTAGTTAAATATTCTACTGTGAGTTTGGAACATTATAAGCTTATAAATTGATTACTTGTGTAACACCCCATACCCGGCCTTATCTTTGGGTTCGAACTATAGGACATCATAACCCAAATTATGATTTGACTATTATTTTAATTATTGTTATTCGCAATAATAAAAGAATGAAGATAAAGAATACAATTGGCAATGTTATTAAGTAAATCCAATTTTACAAAAATCTATTTCGATAATAAAGCTTAAATTTAATATACAACAATTTCACCAAGAAAGCCTCTCCTTATATTAACAACCACCTAATATCTTGACCCTTTAGTTTCATTTACAACAAAGACCTTGCGACACCACTTCTGGGCTACCTCGTTGTATGCATGTTACAACTAAGAAACAAATCTGCCGCTGCACGATGAACCCTGGCCTAGTCCCCTCTCGAACTCTCAAAATTTTTCGCATTTACCTGCAATACATAATAGCACAAGTATGTTCTGGAGAACTTAATGTGTTTTCATACCTTACTAATACAACACTAATATGTTTGCATTTCATGGCTAGGGCTTCATGATTATCTTTCCCATACTAAAATAGCATGAGATTCTCATTATCAGAGTAGATGATTCCTTGACGGGTTTCCCTTACTAATTCCATTTTCATCAATTGCCTTCATGGCTCCTCATGTATCTATCTCATCGAGAAAGAAATCCACACAGATTCTCACTTGCAAACTTATAAGAGATAATCAATAAACAATTCTTATAGCACACCTTGCACCAATGACTACTAATATTTATATAAAACCATTCTTGGCGAATAGTCCCTATTGCGGACTATTAATGGCGGTTTGTCTTATTGAACTCTGACTCGTATTACTATCCTCTTGGATCCCTAAGGAAAACACCCTTATGGCTTAACATAGAAACTCTACTCATCCCAATCAAGTGAACATATGAAATAGTACATATCATCCCCTCTCTGTTCCACGATCCAGTAGTCCACTCCTAGTGGTTATCTCTTTTGAAACATATACTTACAAATGAATTCTTAATAGCAGATCATTTATTTGCGGAATCATACATTCGAGGCGGTCATGGAAGATTACGATAACTTTCATATACGGTCTCGCATAAAGAGCAACTCGCATAGTATCTCAGATGCAAACTTTGATAAACAATTCCTTAATTTCGAAAATATAAGAGAATACCTTAGTATCCTAAAGGAACCTAACAGATTGTCATATATATAATGTGATTTTTGTACAATTTTCCTGTACAGTGGGATAGAGCTTAAGATGTGTTACTAGCGACAGACTTAGAAAATTAGATTGAAATCCTTGAACTAACATGCAAACTCTCACCAAGGTAAATTCTACAAGTACTATAAATGAAAAACTGTGAGAATAAGCCAGCGGACTGTCATAACTTGTATATACCTCACTTTATCTACTAGCATAGACACAAAGGCTTATCAAATTAATAAATCACCTGTTTGCAGACTTTTACAAAAAGACATAGTGTGAAACTATATTTACGCAATAGTTTTAGCGAACTTCCCTCACAAAAAAAATCTTGGTTGACTTTCCCCATATTGGATAGCCCTTACAGACTTCCCACATTTGAGATCGTCCTAACGGACTTCCCACATTAAGAAAGTCCTGACTGACTTCCATATTTACGGTAATTCCATGGCCATGAACTTCTCTTCGTCTCACTAAGGGCTCACATATGTCCCTCGAAAAGCTTTCGAATGTCCTATAAAGGGCCCTTATGCATCCTACACAAGGGACTCTCATATACGGGTGTGGACCGAGTCTTCGTATAATTTAATCTCCTTTCTTGGCTCAGTCTAATCGAACCTCCCTCAAAGACACATAAATATAATTCATATGCAATCTCATGTATGACCATCCGAACCTCTTCAAAGCCACATGCATTCCATGCATACATATACAAACATTCGGCTAACATGTACTACCTATCATGCTATAACACCACATACTCAACCCATCTATTAAATCCGGACATCGAGTGCCACAATTCCCAAATCTCTTAATAAACTTCTAATCGATTATTTTCAACCCTAATTAGATTAGATACATACCACTAAACTATAACACTATTAACCGATGTAAAATTTTCATAAGTAATAATAACTTCTCAAATTTTAACATTGAACAATTATTGATTCCTACATGTACTAGGCTCATGTCGCCCTTTTTAGTTTAAGAGACTCGAACTACTATCTTAACTTAATAAGAATCATGACTTGACTACGATTACAGTTAATAAATCCTTAAGGTGTGCCCTCCAAGGATACCCCACTATATACATGAAACAACTACCTTCATTTACATGGCTCGATTATGGGGCTTGATCTCGTATTATGATTCTCGGGACAATGATTAACCTTACAACCATATGCTTCAAACATAAGTTCAGACGAACTTAGAAAGATTCCACTCAGAAATATCATAAAAAATTATTTTCTAGTTCAGGGGACAATAAATGAAATGCAGAATTTAAAACTCTCTGTAACTCATTGGGAGCATCGCAGACTTTCTACCGTGGTTAGCGTGTAGTATTCTTCATGCTATAATGATGAGTTATTGGATAACTTGACTCTTTCGACAGATTCTATTGCGTTACCTTTACTATGTCATTTGCACGTGTCAACTCATTCTTGAACCTTTTTGCGGGATAAAATGCCTTATTCAATCCACCTCTTAGGCCATCTAGCTTGAGAGATTTTTCAAATATGAAACTCTTAATTCTTTATAATTTTGTACATACATATTAAACCTCTTCCTTATGTTTTCCTCGGAACTTATTTATGTGCCCATAATCCCCTCTATATTGGCTTTGATGAGTCCATTATCGACCTGATGGTCTATGCATTTTGGATGTTCCTCACCTAATCATTCCTTTAAGTTATCATGTCGTTCGTTGTTCTTTCGATCCTAGTCCACGGTATACCTCCTTTGTGACGAACTCCCTCTTTGGGGTCCCATGCCATACATCTTGGCGGACTTTTCTACCTTGTCATTTTGATGGAATTTTCGATATGTCATAATGCAATACTATCATGGTTTGACTCACCTTAATCCCTATGTTTAACATCCTGGCGGACTATCTGTGCTCGCTCACCGATAGGCTCTTTTGGTTGCCTTAATCGAGCAAAGGTCTTACACTTTTCTCACCATGTATTTCTTAGGTCCTGGTAGACCACCTTGTGTTTACTATCACTGTGGGCTACCTTTGTGGATACCGTGGAGCCTCTTTTTTATGGTCTTACACTAATCCTCTATCCTGGCATTATATCAGTTGGTGTCATGGAGTCTTACATTCATGATCTTACTCATTATACCTGGCTGGCATAACATCTTTCATCTATGGTCTTACACCTTATAACTTATACCAAACCGCCATGGCATATTTTATCTATGGTCTTACACCGTATGCCTTTACCATTTACCATGTTGTCATGACATCCTTCAACCATGGTTTTAGGCTACGTACCACATATCAGTCTGCTATTGCATTTTTCATCTATAATTTTATGCCATATACTATTGTTATAGTGTCGTTTTGAAAGATTAGTCGATACTATCATCGCGGTAAATACTATTTCATAATTCATATTACCTAAATCCACCTCTTATTACCTCTATTAGCCACCTAATATTGATGCTTGAACACCACAATGTTATCTCCATAAGGCCTAGAGCTTCATCTGAGGTGGTATCTAATAGGGACCTATATGAAATTCGGCTATGGTGGGTTAATGGAGAATTTCATGAATTTTCATTTTATGAGCAAGGGACTAAATTGAAATGAAATCAAAATTTTAGGGGAAAAAATGTAACTTTTACTAAAACTTGATTTTTGGATTCAATTGGATAGAATGAATTTTAAATGAGTTAAATTTGATTATTTAGATCAAGAAAGCCTCGTACAGATTTAAATCGAGGAAAAGAAAAAGTGTTGGATTAGCTGATCTTGTTTCTTTGTTTGTAATCGAGGTAAGTTCATACATTTAATTAAAGTTTTAATATGCTTTAAATTAAATGCTATTACATTGTATTATAATATTACGACTCTACGGAAAGATCCAATGAAGTTTCGATGACTTTCGCATCCTATTTGAACCTTAAGAATATATAGGATACAAATGACATGTCATTTAGGATTACCGTGTTTCGAGTGCTGGTCCTGAACGTCCTACTGATGGCTAATTTTTCGGCATGTGTTGCGGTTACTTGACAGCTTGTGTGAGCAGCACTGTGTAGCTACGTTACGACTGATAGCTTATGTGAGTAGACCAACTTATAGCTCGAGAGAGCATTTATATGATATCAGAGAAAAAATGGTTTCGACCATATGTTAGCACACAGTATGTGAGACTCCCATGTATACAAAAGAGAATGAACGATAGATGCTTCGATTAGTAATGCTATGAAAGCATGAAAAAAGTATGAGATGTTGGTGATTAAAGTTTACTAGCTATGTTCTTATTAGTATGAATGCTTGTATGTTAATTACATGAAAGCTTATTACTATGTGATGAATTTGGCTAAGTTATGTGTTAATCACTACTTGAATGGTTGTTGGTGCTTAGGCTTGTGCCAAGCTATGTTGGATTAGTTCATTAATTGCTTTTAAGCTTTTATATTGAAACGGTAAGCATTGTTTATGATTTACGAACTTACTAAGCATTGAATGCTTACTTTGTGTTGTTTCTCTCATGTTTTTAGATAATCAGAAGCTCATTCAGTTTGGAAGCTTGTCAGAGATCCATCACACTATCCATCGGCTATATCGGTAGATTTTGATGATTTTGAGTCATGGTTATAATGGCATGTATAGGTGTTTTGTTTGATGAAATTAGCTGTTATGTTTTTGGTTTGTGATTATGGTAGTTGGACTGATGAAATGGTACTATGTTGGAATGTATATATTTGGCCTTGTAATGGTTGTTATTTTGGTGTTGTGGTGATTAAATGATGGAAGTTGGTATGGTAGTTAAAATATGTATGTCATGAGTTGTTCTTTGTTATGCTAGAATGTGTTTATTTGAAATGTTGGTTGGTATGTAATGAGATGGTACATCAAGTTGTTAATGACTAGTTTTGGTAGCCTTGAATGTGTTTGGTATTTGGTAAATTTATTAAGAAAGATGGTAGATGTGAAAACTATGGTAAATATGGTATTTAAGTTGTACAATTGGTTGAATGAATTATAGATGGATTTAGTAAGTGTTTGATCAAGATTAATTGTTGAGATTGAGGTGCCATTTTGACATACTGGTTGAATGGTTAGTTATATTGATGTTTAAGCTTGTATATGCATATGTTAAGTGTGTTTTAAATGCATGAATATAGGTACATTTGGGTTGTGTAAATGGATAGGCTTTGGGTGAGAAAAATGAGCTGGAAATGACCTATTTTTCATCCACAAGGCCAAAGACACAGGCATGTGTCTCAGCCGTGTGTGACACACGGCCATGCGACATGGCCGTGTGTCCCCTGTAGCTTACAATGGGTTGCAAGTCAGGCAGTTACACGGTCTAGCACATGGCTTGGCACACGGGCGTGTGGCTTGGCCATGTGACCCAAGTTAGAGAGTTACACAAGCACAGGCACAGGCTAGGACACAGCCGTGTGTCCCTACTTCGAATGTCCAGACGGCCAGAGACACAGACGGTCTCTCAGTCATGTGAGTCACACGGCCTGGCCGCACGGTCGTGTGACCCCTACAGGTTGAAAATTTCCAACTTTTTCTGAAAAATTTTATATGTTTTCGATTTAGTTCCGACTCGTTTCTAATGTGTTTTTAGAGCCTCGAGGGCTCGTATAGGAGACTATATGCTTGAGTTTGAATAATATTACTATGTTTTATGGTATGCTTTATATATGTTGAAAATGTTCGTTGTATGATGTTAAGTTCCGGTAATGCTTTGTAGCCGTAATCTGGTGACAGATACGGGCTAGGGGTGTTACATATTTTTTGTGGACTGACTCCATGATTAAGTAATTGCAAATTATCAGAATGATTCTTTTGAATATAATTGCAATTACTATAGCTTAATTGTATATGTCCGATTAGTCTCTCTGCCAACTTGCTCAATCAGGTTGCATTTGAATTGGAAGTAAATTCTACAACTTTGGAAACAATTTAATTCAGTTGATTTATTCGATGTGGAATTAAATTGCCCTGTCATAAAAATTGTTCAACGAGAGAATTTGATTAAATAAATTTCTTAAAAAATTAATTTTGAAAATTTAAGTGATTTTTTGGAAAATTAATTTTGATCAAGTAAAATTAAATTAATCAAATTAATTAAAATTAATACTGTATTTTTAGAAATTAATTTTCAAGTCAAACAATTGACCAAATGAGTAATTGCACTTAAAAATTGGACTTGAGATCGTAGCTTGGGCTCGCGAGCCCAAAACTGAGACTAATACCCAAAATCTAGTCGAATTGGGCTTGGTATGTGAAATCGGGCTAACGATCCAACTGGTGGTTGGACTGGACCGGTCGGGTCGTCACTAGCCCGAATCGAACCAGCTCTAGGTGCCGACGGTCATGACGATGGTCAAAAAATGGTCGGCAACGGTGAGTGTTTGGTGGTTGAGCAGTGGAAGAATTACATTGTTATTGGAACTCTACCAAAGAATTTGATTTCAGAGTAATTATTTCAAAAATAATATTGTTTTAATAAATTTAATATTTAATTTAATTTAATACTTATCGTAATAGTATTTTATTAATTTAATATTAAAATAATTATCTTAAGATTAAATTAAATTTAGTGTTTATCTTATAGATAAATATTCTATTAATTTAATAAGATTTAATATTAAATTTAATTTAATATTTATCTTAATAAATATTATGTTAATTTAATATTAAAGTGATTAAGTTTAATCATAGTTGAACTCTCTAAACTCTCCATATTTAAAGAGAGCATTGAGTCATTATTTTTAACACACTTGAATTCAAGAGAAAGTTGTAGAGAGAGAATTGTCTGTAAAAGTTATTTCAGAAAATTTGTGAAGATATTTTTCTTATTTACAACTTGCCCCAAAAGGTTAGAAAAATTGCGAAATAATTCCATCGGTAATTTTTTTTGAAAAATTTTATGATTCAAAGCAAGCCCACACTCGACAGACGTGAGCTTGAGGATAGCAGAGAATACCACTTGGTTGAAGCGTTCATCCTAGATGAATCGAAAATGTACAATTTTGATTAATTGTTTATGAATTTAGATATCACAACCAAATTCTTATTTTGAAATTTTTTTTAAACTCTAATTTTTCCTTAAATTTATTTTTCAGAGCGTTTTCCAAACCCAATTTTTCAACATATATTATATGATTACACAATTAAATTCATACATATACTTTTTTATACTTTACAGATGAATCCTTCATTTCCATTTTCATTACTTACCTCAATACACCATGTCAAAAATATATATACACATGTAATTTGAATTCAAACAATCAATAAACGAGAAAACTAATACAAACTTGCCTAAATGAAACAACAATAGACACCACACCAGGACTACTCGATGACTTTTCTTTTTTGCGATTATCGACTGTTTGATCCGTTTCTTGATTTATAGAATAATTTAACTTAATTAACCAATTCCAATACTTTAGAATATCTAAATTCATGTATTTGACCATTTGACAATATTTTACATTATTACCTGAACATTTACTTTTTATTCAATTTAGCCCCTAAATTCGAAATTTACACATTTATTACAATCAAGCCCTATATATGCTAACGAAATTCTACTTGACCTTCTTACAGTACATAATTAATGAGATTTTCATAAGAATTGTATCCTAAAATTATTATTTTATCATTTTAGTCCCTAAGCTTAAAACTAACCGAATTCACTTTATAAAATAGTCTTATTTAGCAACCAAGTTCTTAAATTATCATCCAACTTCATAAATATATCAAAACCATTAATGAAAAGATTCAAAATCTTTAATAGTTTTACAAAATAGTTCCTAGGTTAGTTAGATTAAATTACAACGATATCAAAAATATAAAAATTACTAAAAATGTGCTTGAATTTCATACTATGCAAAGAAAAATAGCTTGGCTAAACCTCCGTGTTCTTTTAACAATGGTATTTCGGTGGAAATAGATTGAAGATGATGAAAAATAAAATGGCCATTAACATTTGTTTTGTTTTATTTCGCATTTAACATTATTATATTATAAAATAACATATAATTTTATACATAAATCATTTCTAAACCGTTCACCATACTTAATATGGGCTAATTCCTCATAAACCCTCCAATTTTAATTTTATAAACATTTAGCACATGTAAAATAATAACGATTAACTTTTGTAGTTTTATGATTTAGTCATTTTCCCTTAATTTACTATTCAAATGTTAAAATTATCAAACCAAATTTTAATATGATAGTCAAATAACCCTGTAAATATTAAATAAATAATATTTACTGACTTACTGGTCGAATATTGTAGTCTCGAAACCACTGTTTTTGACACCACTGAAAATAGGTTGTTACATTAAGCTTATGATTTTCCGTTAGTAGGGGTGAGTAAAATTTGATTCGACTCGAAAAAATAGAAAAAAGTTCAAATTTGAATTATTCGAATCGAATTAATCGGGTTAATCAAATAAACTCAATTTTTTTTTAATTTCGAGTTCAAATCGAGTTGAATATTGGAATTCGAATAATTCAAATAAACCAAATATCAAACATTTTTACTTTCCTTCCCCCCAACCCCCCTCAAACCTTTTTACTTTACCCCTAAAAAATTACTTTCCCCCAAACCGTCAACTTTTTTTTCCTTTTACTTTTCCCAAAAATTTTTACTTTCACTAAAATCTCGAAAAAAAATTTCCTTTTACTTCTTCAAAACCCCCAATTTTTTTTTATCCCCCTAAAACTTTTATTTTTCCCCAATCTCCAAAAACTTTTTTTTTTCAAATTTATGAGTACTATTTATATTATTTAATTAAATTTCACATTTTATACTATTTATATTATTGAATTATTTAATCATGCTAATCTTTATTAATTTCTATTAAAATTGAACTATTGATATAAATTTCACATTTTTTACATTTAACATATTTTTTTAATTTCAAAATACATGATAACAAGAATCTGAAGATAATTGAAGCAACTAAGCAAGTAAAGAAGTTAACTTGTATATAAAAGATTAATAAATAAATTATGTGGGAATGAAAATTAATAATAAATTTGATTACTGTGAGTAAATTTGATTACGGTGAGTAAATTTGGTTACGATCGGTGACTGTGGCTACAAAGACCTAAAGTCATTCTTTTTAATTTAACTTGAACAAATATATTCGATTCGATTTTATTCGAATTTAATCTCACTCGACTCGATTCAAAAAAATTCAAATTTAATTAGGATAATAAAATAAGAATTGTCAACTCTATTAACTAAATTTTTTTTTCATTTGATTCGATTGAACGCTCACTCCTATCCATCAATGCGATGCTTAGAATGCGTGTAGAATTGCTTGAGGGTGTCATTTTTGCCATCAATCCATAAATCTCAAGGATATTCCTCGAAAAGCACCTGCATTCGCAATATTCATCAATTTTCTACATACCATCAATTTTCTACACTGTAGCCTTTGTTAACCAGCGTAGCATTTACATGTTTGTAGTTCCTGGTTAAAGGTTTCAATAGCTTGTTGTGGACCGTCAGATTCCTTTGAATGTTTATGGGAGATTGCCTTTGCCCTGAGGAACATGGTGAGAATGTTGGATCCAATTTTCCCCACTTGTCGAGGCCGTCGTTGTCTGAATAACAAAATTCCATTTCTTTAATAACTAACCCAACAAAAAGGGAAAAAATATATCAAGAAGTGAGTCTGGAATTCAAAACATATATACTATGATTTTCCAAATGGAAACGCTGCAAGAACATGATCGTACCATCGATAGCAGAAGAAATGCCAAGAAGCAAACTAAGCACGAAGAAGATGGAGAGTTGAGGAGCCATTAATAACACGACCCAACCCAATAATTCACCTTTCCAAACAGAAGAACTACTAATGAAAAGCTTATTTTCAGTTGCACATGGCTATTTGTGTTCATACAATTTTCTTTGCTAAGTATAGTAAGAGGTTTATTGGGAGTTTCAGTGCCCCTTACACAATTATATGTCATTGGCTATTTATAATATGCAGATATTCATGTTCTAAATGGATCAAAACTAGAATATGACCTACAATAATTATTAGAGGGACCGTAGTATTTTTTGAATTATCATCTTATTATATGTAATAAAATAATTTAGCATCTTCTTGGACAACACAAAGTAATTAAATGATAGTGTAATTACTAGGTCTGTTTGGTAATAATTACACTCTCTTGTAATTACAAAAAAAATTAATTCATTATACGTGTTTAACTAACAAAGTGTAATACAAGTTGTAATTACACAATTATATAATTTATATATTTAAAAATATTAATTACTATAAAAACATATTAGTATGATAAAAATAATTTCTAAAAAAGTAACACAAATTAAAATCAAATCATATATATATATGTATATATTCTGTTAGTTTAAAAAAGTAATTGATAATATTATTACTAATAAGGCTATTTTACTAAACTGACCCAAAAAATTTTGATATTTACAAAAATGACCTAGGTTCAAAAACAATCACCAAAATGACCTGAAATGAACAGTAGAATGGGGTTTTGGCCTTCTAATGGCCGACATCACCTCGTATTTTGACTCCATGATTGCCTGATAATTGTGTCAGGCTTTAAAAAAATAATTTTTTTTTGTTTTAGCCTTCCAATGGCTGGCACCAAGGTATTTTTTTTCTAAAATCGTATCATACTAGTATACAAAAATATGAACATTTTAAAAAAAAAATTGGTGTTGGCCTTGTAATGGCCGGCATCAGACTAACACTATTTAAATTTATTTTTTTTGTTCTAGCCTTCTAATGGCCAGCACCAATACGAAAAAAAAATTCAAAATTTCTTGGTGCTGGCCTTGTAATGGCAGGTACCAGACTACCAGTATTTAAAAAAAAATTTTGGTCCTGGTCTACTAATGGCCGGCACTAAGTACGAAAAAAATTCAAAATTTTTTAGTGTTGGTCTTGTAATGGCCGGCACCAGAGTACCAATATTTAAAAAACAAAATTTTGGTCCTGGTCTTCTAATGGCCGGCACCAAGTACGAAAAAAATTCAAATTTTTTTGGTGCTGGCCTTGTAATGGCCGGCACCAAAGTACTAGTGTTTAAAAATAAATTTTGGTCCTGGTCTTCTAATGGCCGGCACCAAGTACGAAAAAAATTCAAATTTTTTTGGTGCTGGCCTTGTAATGGCCGGCACCAAAGTACTAGTGTTTAAAAATAAATTTTGGTCCTGGTCTTATAATGGCCGGTACCAGGGACTTTTTTCGTGTCCCAATGCATTTTTTTAGTAAAAAAATTGAATTTTTTTACTTTGGTATACTAATGGCCGGCACCAGAGATGTAAAAAAAAAAAATTGGTAGCTGGTCATGTAATGGCCGGCACCAAATTTATCAGATATATATAGGTATTTTATCTTCCATTTGAGTTTTTGTTTGTTTTAAAAATTTTAGTTTTTTCTTTGTCGAGAAGAAAGCAAAATTTTTTTAAGATGAGTTCCCAACCTTTGTTTGGTTATGTTCATTTCGATGGAGAAATGATAAATACAACTGAAGAAGGCTATGTATTTCGAAGTCAGAAAAAATAGGAATGAGATTCAATAAGCATGTTTTGCTGTCAAATTTAAAACGAAAAATCAATACAAAGATAGCAAGGCGTTGCAGAAAGTAAATGTTGAAATTGTTTTATAAATTTTTGTTTTCAACTAATCCGCTAAAGTTCTCAAAAATGGAGCTTGAAGATGATGATGATCTAGGGACAATGATAGCAATTTATTGCTCCCTGAGATAGAAAATCCCAACCTGATTGAGTTGTTCGCGAAGATAGCTGAACCAGATCCCATTCAAGTTGTAATTCCAGCAAGCTAGTGCTCTGGAATTGATTTTGATCTTAACGTCTCCTAGGAAGATCAGTTGGGTTTTGGACTATCAATGCCAACTCCCAAAAATCCAAACACCGGTGGATGTTCGTATAACATCCCAAACTCGTGTCTTCGTCTAGAGATCCATCCAGAGGTGTTGGCCACCATAGAAGATGGTAATGAAGGGTCCAGTAATGATGATTAGTCCCACCGTGATCCAAACGATGATTTCAGTGACCCCGATTTGGATGACATCCCTGAAGACATAGACGAGGAAGGGTAGGTGGAGGGTGAAAATGCAAACCCCCATTCAGCCGGGAACACGGACTCTGATACAGTTATAAGAAATAATCCAGGGTCCTTCATGACCAATGTGGATCCTGATACGACTCTTGCACGCGAGTTCCTGGAATATACAAATATTGTGCCGGCTCACCTACTTGACGAAGAATTTGGTGATGAAAAGTTGTTTGTAGGACAACAATTCGATAACAAAAAAGACTGTTTACATGCTATAAAACAACTTATCTTGAAGTTAGGTGTAGATTATAAAGTAACGAAGTCAACGCAGCCTTTGTACGTAGGAGAATGTTAGAAATCATCAAGTGGTTGTAAATGGCCTGTCCGAGCTGCGTTAATGCAACAGACGCAGATGTGGATAATAAGGAAACTAGAAGGTCCACACACATGCACGTTCACTCGTATGTCGCAAGACCATGGAAAGTTAGATGCAAAAACTATATGCAACTGCATCACCCTTTGGTGAAAGAGTTGCCCACCATTTAGGTGTCGGTCCTTATTGTGGACATGCAAGCTCGATTCAAGTATAAAGTGTCGTACCGAAAGGCATAGTGGGCAAAAAAAATGGTGATGCAAGAGTTGTATGGTGACTGGGATTCGTCATACAACGAGCTTCAAGGGTGGATAGCTGGGTTGCAGGAGTATATGCCTGAGACAGTGACTGATTTGCAAACATTATCGTATAAAGGCCCGAACGGGGAGATACAATTAGGGAAAGAGTTTTTCACCGATTGTTTTGGATGTTCGAGCCGTGTGTTAGGGCCTTCCCTCACTACAAGTCGATGGTGCAGGTGGATAGGACATGGTTGTATGACAAATACATGCAAATACTCCTGATTGCGATTGCACAAGACGGCAACCGAAATGTACTTTTGATTGCTTTCGCCATCGTGGAATGTGAGTGCTTCGAGTCTTGGGAAATTTTCCTCATAAATCTGCGGAGGCACGTTGTCAAGAAAGACAACATTTTCCTTATATCAGATAGATCGAAAGGATTACTTGCTGCGATAAGGCGATCGGGGGTTCCGTGGAGGTCTGTTTGTTGCATCCAGTACATCGCGAGAAACTTTCATAGAGATTATAAGAATAAAGATTGGAAAAAAGAACTCGTGAACATGGGTAAAAAAATTGTTTGTATTTATTTCAAAAATCACTTTTCAAATTTTTTGTTGTTTTTAAAATGATGATTTCAAATTCAATATGCAGCTCATGAGTTAGAACCGCAAAGATTCAGGCAGAGGTTCGCGAGGCTTGAATCTCAGATGTCATATTTACCAACAGATTTCTGAACATGGTTGGGTAGCATGGAAAACTGGCAATGGACTCAAAGTTACGATGAGGGGTTTAAGTATGGGAAGATGACAACCAACCTAGTAGAGGCGGTCAACTCTATATTGAGGCGCTCATGCCATCTCCCGATTTCTGCTGTATTCTCGGCAACATTTTATAGGTTGGCGACATTGATGCCTAAGATAAGGTTGAGACAAGTTAAGTAGGTCGAGGCCGGACATGTGTACGTAGAGGCCGTCTAAAAGGCCATGGCGGTAAATAGTCGAAGGGCACAAACAATGAACGCTGAATTGTATTTGCGCGACTTGGAGACTTTCCGAGTTCAAGAGTACATTGGCCGTTGTTTGGGTCTCCCACCTAGGTTGTACGCAGTTGATTTGTGAAACAGACGAGCCGAGTGCGGGATATTTCAGACTCTTCGATATCTGTGTGCATATGTTCATGCAGCGTGTGTGAGAGCAAACTTAAATGTTGAACAATTCATAGATGAGATCTACACGTTGCAACACACATTACGTATATGGGGGAACAAATTTCCTGTAATGCCCAATGTCTCAAACTGGAAAGTTCCACCGTCTGCTTTCAAGATGGTGCCTGACCGTAGTCTCCGCAGACATCCTAAAGGTCGACCACAATCGACCAGAATTGGAAATGACATGGATGTCAAAGAGACGGGTGAACCCAGCTGTGCACAGTGTGTCGAACATCCGGACACAACCGATCAACATACCCACATCGTATCTATGTTTTCGGTCAATCGTCTCGTAATGCTGGACTCCAAGATGACGAGTGATATATTATTGAGCGCATGTTCTTGTAAAAACATTGTAAATGAAATAAAATTAGATAAATTGTACGAGAAAAAATTGAAAATTATATGGAAAAATTGATAATTTAAATGAAATGAGAAAAAAATAAATTGAAATGAAATGATACAAAATTTAAATGAAAATTGAAAGAAAGATAAATTTAAATGAAATGAGGAAAAAATTTAATTCAAATGAAATGAGAAAAAAATTAAATTAAATTTGAAAGAAAGATAAATTTAAATGAAATGAGAGAAACTTTTAATTTAAATGAAATGAGAAAAAAATTACATGGAAAGATTGATAATTTAAATGAAATGAGAAAAAAATTAAATTTAAATTAAAAAATAATATAAATGAATTGAGAAAAAATAATATAATTTAAATGAAATGAAATGGATATGGGAATGGATATGAAATTAGAATGAAATGAAATTGGAATGAAATGAAAATAGAAAGAAATGAAAAAAAAAAGTTGAAAAGACTAATGCTGCAGGCCTGGCCCGCGTCACCTATGCCTAGGCTTGAGAATGGCCTTGCAATGGTCGACTGCAGTAGGGCTTTTACAAGTCGAAATGGCTTTTATCAGGCCTGATAAATGTGGTGTTAGGCTTAAAAAAATAAAATGAGATTTTTTTTATCAAATTTAAAATTTAATTTGACAAAAAGAATAAATGAAAAATTTTAAATAAAATATAATATTTTGAATATAAAATTTTATAAATTTAAGTGAAAAGAAATACTAAAATGAAAATAAAATTTTAAATGAAAATAAAAAAATAATATGAAAAAAAATTATATTAGGAAAAGTAATAAATTTAAATGAAATGAAATACTGGAAGGAAAAGATAAATTTTGGAATGAGAAAAAAATTAAATTTTAATGGAAAGATAAATAATTTAAATGAAATAAAAATAAATTGAAATTAAATTAAATTAAAATGAAAAAAAAATTGAAAAACCCTTTCTGCGTTAGGCCTGTGTCAGGCTTGTGCCACTGAAACTAGGCCAAATTGGCAGGCCTTAACTCACCTTTTTTTTTTCATTTCATATATATATTTTTAATTTTGCCCTTACTTCAGCCAAACGGTCCCTCACTATAAATAGGCTACTCTGACAACCATCAACGACTACCGACGACCACCGACGACCACTGAGCACCTCCAAACACCTCCGACAATCGCTGTTCACCATCAACGACCGCCGACGACCGCCAATCACTCCATGGATCCTAATCCTAATGTTCTTTTAAATGACAATGACCACATTACAGCCAATGTGCATAAGGTTAACGAGAAATAAGATATCTTATTTAATTTTAAATATTCTTTTAAATTCTTTTTTAAACGAGAAATATAACATTATATATTTACTATAAATGTAGGATATGTACCGAATTGTGAGACCCCGGTTGCATGATCCCGGTCATTTTCCCGATCGAAGAGTTTTACCGTATTTGGATGTCGCGGGTTTTGAGGTAGCCGCATACATTCAGATATCTGAGCTACGAGCTGATTTAATATTAGCCTTAGTTGAAAGATGGCGCTCGGAGACACATATGTTCCACCTCCCGTGTGAGGAAGTAATTATTACACTGCAAGACGTAGCAGTCCAACTAGGGTTGTCTATAAACGGCGAAGCAGTGACCGAGCTTGGAAGAGTGCCCGATTCATGGGGCACTTGCGAGCGGTTACTTATAAGGGTGCCCCCGAACGACGAAGAAGGACGATTAACCCATATTAAATTTACTTGGTTAAAAGAAAACTTTTGACATCTTTCGAGCAATCCAACACAGATGGACATTATTTACGCTGCGAGAGCGTTCATTCTTCAACTTATAGGTGGGATACTATTACCGGATGTCAATCAAAATAAAGTCTCAATAATGTATCTCCCCTTATTAGAGGATCTTGAGCTTGCCGAAAGATTTAGTTGGGGCTCTGCAGTGTTGGCATGCTTATACCACGAGCTTTGTCGAGCGATAAAGCCGTCTACGAAAACAATGCGGTTGCTGCCTTCTACTGCAATCTTGGGCATTATATCGAATGACATTTCTGGCATCAGTGAGCCACCAACTGTATGTCTGACCACTTGTTAATAGGTAAATATATAGTTCAATTGTGCCATCTATTTTTTAAGTGTATACTATAGTATACTCATTTTTTGCATAGAAAAAATAATCTGATAATTTTTTCTTTTTTTAGATGGGAAACTATACCGGGAATCAGCCGATCATTCACTGTACCTATGTACTGTATGATGATAGAGACCCATTCCGGGGATGCCGTAAAATACGATTTCGAATATTTATTTTTTAAATACAATAATTGCACAAGAAAAAAAATTAAATAATAATGTGTTGTCTATATTAGGCAGTTTATATGGATGCCATATAATGAGGAAGATATCGTAGCGCTCATACCATCATGGGTTATTGAGCAGCAACAGCTGTTCGTGTCAAATGTGCCATTGATTCATTTCCATATGGTTGAGTGGCACGATGGAGGTCAGGTTTTGAGGCAGTTCGATTGCGCACAACCTATCTCGAACCCTTCCGTCGACATCAAAGAAATCTACGGAATGGACAAAAAGGGTTCGGGTCGGGACGCTTTAATTTGGGCGCAAAAACATGAGCTGTATATCTTTTTGTGGAATATGCGACATTCGAGGTGCCCTCCGTTGTATGTCTTAGAGGGAGGGTTTTTTCCTACGTCCGAGTATGCAGCATGGTATATGGCACACGAGAAACCTTTTACATTCCAAGGTCATTACATGCTGATCCAAAAAGATGCGCAACCGGAATCTTCTCGATGGCAACCAAGGAATGCACAATCGCACAGTAACCGAGTTTCGCCATTCAAGAACATCGAGTTCGATACTGTTTCGAACCCCGATCTCGAGCCACAATATGAAGCATCCGGCTCATCATCACACCGGATCCGGATCCGCTGCAAGAAATTCCTCCATCGTTCGAGGATATTTTTGGTGAGGACCTCAAGCCTCAACATTCAACACGATTCGGATCATCCTCATACCACCCGAAGCTCCATCCTGAAGCACTTACACGCTTCATTGAGGATATTTTTCCATTGGCACCTCCGGTTATGCAAAACCCATTTACTCCCGATTAGGGTGTATATGATTATTCTACTTTTCTAAGTACACCGGACGAGACACCGGAGGCCGAACTGAGCAATTATCAAACGCCTGTGCAAGGTGCACGGCATCACCGACGGATGCATCTAGACTGTTACACGCCGGCGCCGAGGACGTCGCTGGGATCGCGACAATTTTAAATTTTTTCTGTTAATTTTTACTTTATTTTAAAATTATTCTGTAAATATTTCTTTCATAATGAAATTATTCTGTTTTTTAATATTAATTTAATTTCTCTAAAATAATTATTTGTTTGAATAAATGACTTTGAAATATTTTAAAAAAAAATCGAATAAGTAATAGTACACGACAATTTAAATTTACATACACAATAAAATACAATCATTCTACAATATTAATACAAAAAATATAAAATTCAAACAAAAATAATATGCACTATATTAAATTTAAACACCCATCGAACTACAAACAGATGGGTAAAATTAATACACGAAAAATTTAAATTCAAACTTTATATATTACAAATTAAATAAAATTTACAGATACAAAAAATACAAAATTCTAAGAAATTAATACACAAAAATATAAAAATGAAACCTTAAATCCTAAACAACTATATTAAATTTACAGATATAAAAAAAATACAAACATACTTAAGAAATAATACAATTATTTTCAATAGTAGTTTCTTCACAATTAATCATCTTCTGCTTGAATAAGGTCTACATTGCACTAGTACAGGATAATTGGATATCTGAAACAGTCAATAAAATTAAAAAGAAATAGAAAACCAACTGCATAAATGAAGGGAAAATATAACTTCCTAAAAGTTCCAGACCATTTTCTTCTTCCATTGTCCCCTGAGATACCTTTGCATGGAGACTCTACCAATCGGTTCCAACCACAACCTACTTGCGGAATAAACACTATTGCACCATAGATAATGTCCATCTACGTTGGACAACTCGATTAGCCATCTATGGCGCAAACAATCATCCAACCCTTAATGGCATAACCTTTAGGGTGGACATGACAGTATATAATTCAGCTCCGTTAAAACATGACAGTATATATAATTCAACCCCGAAATTCGGTTGTACACTATGAAAAACTCCCATCTACAATCCACTACAAAAAACTCATTTGATGATATACTACAAAACACTCTCATTTTGATGGCTCTCTCAAAATTTTTTTTCTCATTCCATTTACACTATTAGAACCCAAACCACCCATTATATATAAGGTTTGGTGCCGGCCATTAGAAGGCCAAAACTAGAATTTTTTTTGTACTGGTACCAGCCATTAGAAGGCCAAAACAATTTTTTTTTTCAATATTGGTACTCTGGTGCCGGCCATTAGAAGACCAAGATAATTTTTTTAATACTGGTAGTCTGGTGTCAGCCATTACAAGGCTAGCACAAAAAAAAAAATTGAATTTTTTTTCGTACTTGGTGTCGACTATTAGAAGACCAGGACCAATTTTTTTTTAAATACTGGTACTCTAGTGCCGACCATTACAAGGCCAACACAAAAAAAAATTGAATTTCTTTTCGTACTGGTGCCGGCAATTAGAAGGCCGAAACAAAATTTTTTTTTTAAAATAGCATTAGTATGGTGTCGGCCATTACAAGGGCAGCACCAATTTTTTTTTAAATACTGGTATTTTTGTATACCAGTATGATACAATTAAAAAAAAAATACCCTGGTGCCGACCATTGGAAGGCCAAAACAAAAAAAAAATCAATTTTTTAAAGCTTAACACAATCATCAGGCAATCATGGGGTCAAAATACGAGGTGATGCAGGCCATTAGAAGGCCAAAACCCCATTCTACTGTTCATTTCAGGTTATGTTGGTGATTGTTTTTGAACCTGGGTAATTTTTATAAATATCAAAATTTTTTAGGTCAGTTTGGTAAAATAGCCTACTAATAAAAATAGCAAGAAAACTAAATATCATAGGCAATTTTATCTAATTATTCTATTGCAAATTTGTTGGGTTATTCCCTCTTTAATATTTAACATTTGCTCTTTATTATAATATTTTGGTCCTTGACTAAGTTCATCATCATTTGAATTTGAACCCAGTAATTAAAATTATTAAGATCTCCTTCTTCCATATACTCTATAAAGTATTGATCGTCTTAATTCCCCCTATGATTAAAGTTATGAAAAATGCAACAAGCTAATACGATCCAATCTTGATTTTTATGTTATACTAATGTAATGTTGTTAATATGAGAAATGTTTTTTTTTTAAAACAACAAATGTCTTCCCAATCACATTTTGAAGCATCAAATGTCTCAAATTAAAAAAGTTCATAAGCTATCTATGGTGCTTGTGTTTTGCACCATTCTCTTAAATGGTATCATAACTTATGATATGGTGTTAGAAAACTTTTTTTATTTGCATAATTAGCATGAACATTATAATATTTGAATTCACAATCCAAATAGTATATAACTTTAATTATAAAAACTTATATAAATTTAATTTGGGAAAAGAATTATACTAGGTTAAATATCTTTTTATAATATGTAAATTAAGTAAAACATAATATAAAATTTATAATATGTAATTTTTATAAAAAGATTTTATAAATTGTCTACAACTTTCATAACATTTCTTATAAATAATATAATTTTTCATAACCTTAGATTTTTTTTATAAATAAATTATGATAAAAAAATTATAACATTTTTTTATGAATAAACATATTATTTTTATAATATATAATTTTGACACATAAATAAGTTATATCTATACTTGGCTATAACTTTTTTTATAAATAAATATATCATAATACTTTTATAACATGTAAATTATTTTTTATAATAAATTTTTTTGCCATAACTTTAAATTTTTTTAATATTTAAATAATATAATTTATTTGTTATAACTTTATAAAATACACAAATTATTTTTATAATACAAGAAATTGTTTTCATAATCATCCCAAACACACATACATGTTTATGCTTATAATATACTTTTTGTAACTTTTATAAAGATAATTTTTTAAAAAAAAAAATTGATTTGATTATTCCAATGCTCACCTTCCCCTAAAAATTAGAAAGTGTGACCCACCAATTACAGCCATTGTATATTACAAGTAATTATACTCAAATCTAATTATTAAGTGATTTTCTAAATACTACCTTAAAAAAATACACTTTTGAGAAGTTAGACCTCGCATGTCATTGTCTATTTACATAAGTAGTGAGTGTGTAATGCACATGTTTTGTTAAGAAAAAAAACCGAAGTGAAATCATAAATAGGTTTTTTTTATAAAACATAGAATTTTTACGATTTATTAAAACATAGAATTTTTTTATAAAAATCACAAAAAATATATTTTTAATAAATATATTTTTTTAAAATTACAATTTACTATATATTTTTATTAAAAATATATTTTTTTATAAAATCACAAAATATATATTTTTATACATACAAAAATATATAATTTTATTAAAAAATAAAGAATGTATAAAAAATTGTATTTTTTAAATTAGTAAAAAATTATAAAATATATAGTAATATAGAAAAAATATAATTTTTAAAATATATTATATAAAATAATAAAATCAAGTACAGGAAATAGCTATATCAGTGAATGAAATGATAGAAGCTACATACATACATACATACATACATACATACATACATACATACATACATACATACATACATACATACATACATACATACATACATACATACAAAGACATATGAAATCAGATAAATTTTGGATACATACGTACACTATGCATCATTTCAAACATTAACAGAGAAGAAACACAAGGAATCAAATGATGCATGCTATGGCGTGACAAAATGCAACAATAGCTATAAGGACGCCCACTTTTTCTAATATTTCTAAAGTTTGGGTAGAAATTGATTTGTTAAACAAAACCGGCAAGAAAAGATTGAATGTAAGTAGGAGGAGAAAGGTAAGCAAAACTAAGGAAACATTAGGTTGATTATGATCAACTTGGTTGTATGGGGGAGACACGATAATGAGATATAATAAGTTTTTATAATTTATTATGAATTTATATTTTTTTATAACTTTCTTACGACTTTATAAAATTTTATATTTCTATATATTTTATAAATTTTTACCATTGTTACAATTTTTATAATTTTTTTCTAATTTTTAATAACTTTTTAATAACTTTTTATTATATTTTAATAAATTTAATAAATTTTATTGATTTTTATTTTTTATCATTTTCGCCACATGTCATAGTTGTGACATGTGGTGGCTTTAACTGAAAAATTTAAAGGTAGTTAACTTTAATGGTCAACTGTTAAAGTTGATAGTCAAAGAGTCTTTTTGATGCATTTTAATAGTTCAAATATACAACTGAGTGCAAAAGAAGACAAAAACTTAATTCATTTTTTTAAAAAAGATTGAGGGCTTTATACACCCTTAAACCCCATAAATATTATTACTAAGCCTTCAAACTTTAGTGAAGGTAGAGTCCTTTAATTACATAAAGGTTGATTAAGTAAGTAGCAAGACATATAATGACGGAAATCAAGGGAAATATGGATGGGAAAGAGTTTCAGATGATGACATTCACTTCAAATTATCCATGGGCTTTGAACAAGAACCTAGTGTTGGAAATTGTTGATTGCAAATTAATTATTCATGAGCACTATTCAAATTAAAAAGTGATGATTTATCATCCAATGGATACATTTCCATGAGACATGTTTCTTCTAAGACGTATATCCAACATGAAGGGTTGTGGCTATTCAAAATAGTATCCATTGAGTGCATATAAATAAAAGGACTATGGTGCTCACAATGTATATTACAATCAATCTAATTTCAGAAATTAGAATAAGAGTTAGAGAATTCCTCGATTTTGCTAATCAAAGGAAATTCAAAAGCTTTGTTGTATCTCGAGTGGACATTTGTCTTAACCCTCTAACAACTTTGTGTGGGGGGTAAATAGTTCTCTTTGGAAAGCGTTACTCACGCCTCGAAGTCTACTGTTTAATTCCATATAGTCTCTAAATCTATCATCTCCTCTCAACATCTCTAACAATCAAAGAGAACTATTTTGGAGATGGCGATGGAGGCTACCACCGCATTTGAAGTGATGAACCAAGAGTTTGTGAAACTTGACCGATTTGATGGGTCAAACTTCAATCATTGAAAGGACAAGATGTCGTTCCTTCTTACCGTCTTAAATGTAGCATATGTTATGGATCCAAACCTACAGCTCATGAAGGATCTCGCCCCAATGCAAACCCCGAGGAAATTACGAAAGTGGCTGAACTTAAGAAGAAGTGCGAAGAAGACAACTTCACATGTTGGGGACAAATTCTCAACACCTTGTCTGATTGATTGTATGATCTTTACATGTCGATGCAATCCCCGATGGAAATATGGGAAGCTTTGAAAGACAACATCGAGCGACAATGTACTAATAAATTTTTAATGATGAAGTATTTTGAACTCAAAATGCTCAATAGTATCCCGATCATGGATCAAGTCCATGAACTAAAAGTCCTTGTAAGCAGGCTTCGTGACTTGAAAGTTGTTATTCTGGAATTGTTACAAGTCATGTCTTGAAACAATTATTGGAAGAAACTTCTGCACATGACAGAGGACTTCACCGTGGAGAAAATACTTAGGCATTTGCGTATTGAAGAGGAAACTTGAAAGCGTGATACGGTGTATATTTCCCAAAATTCTAAAGTGAACCATGTGAGCGAGTCCAATAACTCTCAAAATGGTAAGCAAAAGGCCACTTCCAAGACCAAGAACGTGCAAGACAAAAAGAAAAAATCTCACAATTTTTTTAATTGCAATAAGAAAGGACACTACATTAAGGATTGCAAACTTTTCAAAAAGATGCCCAAAATTATAAAGTGAACCATGTGAGCGAGTCCAAGAACTCTCAAAATGGTAAGCAAAAGGCCACATCCTAGACTAAGGACGTACAAGATAAAAAGAAAAAATCTCGCAGTTGTTATAATTGCAATAAGAAAGGACATCACATTAAGGATTGCAAACTTCTCAAAAAGATATGTGTGTAATGACCGAAAACAATTCAAGAGTTATGAACTAGTGGCAAACCTGAAGTGCTTATGAGCAACTATCAATTAGTTATAGTGCTCGGTTAAGGGACGATGGAATTCAATTTCACATCTGGGAAGAAATTAACTTTGACCTATGTGTTGCATGTTCCTGATGTGAGAAAGAATTTTGTGTCCACGAGTCTTCTATGTAACAAGGGGTTCAAGGTTATCTTGGAACCCGATAAGTTAGTCTTGCTTAAGGGTGATATATATGTAGGAAAAGGAAATTGTAACGAGGTCATGTTCAAGTTGAGCATTGATATAAATAAAGTTAATTCTTCTGCTTATATTGTTGAATCTTATCTTTTGTGGCATGCATGTTTAGCACATTTTAATTTTAAAACTTTACAATAAACGAAAAAGAATGATTATATCAGTCTAAGTAATGATAAGTTTGTGGATAAATGTGAAGTTTGTATTTAATAAAAAAATACCAAGAAGCCGTTTCCTAATAAGTGTGAAAGGAATTCACAAGTGTTGGATTTAATCCATTCAGATGTTTGTCAATTAAATGGAAAATGATATTTTATCACTTTTATAGACGACTTCTCTAGGTTTACTTATGTGTATCCCATGAGAAGTAAAGGCTAGGCATTTGATATGTTTAAACGGTTTAAAAATGAGGTTGAGAATTTATTTAGTAAGAAAATCAAAGTGCTTCATAGTGATAAAGGTAGTGAATATTTTTCAAATGAATTTTACGTATTGTGTGAGGAACAAGGTGTGGTACATGAGTGTTCCGCGTATTATGCTCTACAACAGAATGGTTTGGGAGAAATAAAGAATCGTACTTTAATGGATATGGTTAAATCGATGTTGTTAAATGCTAAACATTCATATAATCTATGGGGTGAAACATTATTGACTACGTGTTATATCTTTAACAGAATACCATCGAGACAATTCAAAGTATCTCTATATGAGTTATGGAAGGGTCGGATGCCAAACTTAGATTATTTCAAAGTGTGTGTGTGGGGGCGTGTTTGGTTTACTATAGAGATCGTAACCAATAGAGAACAAAGTTAGGACCAAGAGTCGTCAAGGGTGCATTCGTTCGATATGCCCAACACTCTAAGGGTTATTGAAACAAGAGATGTTGTATTCATTGAAAATAATGTTTTCAATGATTCAACGAATTTGGAAAAAGAATATCAACCAGTGGTAATGAATCACTAACCTCCATGAATAATCAAAGGTGTAAGTATGGATATTCTATGGGCATACCATTGAACTGGCCCACTGTTTGGAGCGTTTGAAACATCACTGATTTCAATTCGAATTAGGGTGCCTCGATATTTGGCCTTTTAATTATCAGATTTAACTCATTGAAGAGTGGCACAACGTATTGTCTAATGGCATGATCCCTAGCACCAGCAATAAGGATTGGGTCGTGTACGTGATTGACTCATTATCTTGTTCCTCATTTTGATTTCTAGGGTCAATCTTGACTTGTCTTTGAGCAGATCTCTCATGTTTTCTTTACCTAAAAGTCCACTCGATTTCAAGGTCCACGGGTAATAGATCGATGATTCGGTCTATGCTCACAAACATCTAAAAAAATAAATAAAGAATAAAGAATAAAGAATAAAGAATAAAGAATAAAGAATAAATTGGTAGAGTTAAAAATTAAATAAAATAAGAATCAAAACCAAAACCAAAACCAAATTGTAAAAATAATTTCACAAAGAATGATTAAGGCAACTAATAAGTCGTAATTTATACATATTTTTTTATCCCATGCTTAGCACATTTTTGGATGAATTATCATTATAAATGTGGAATTTGATGCTCATAATCCTTTAATTTCATGTTTTATACTTAGGTGAGCATAGGAGAGTAAAAAGAGCGAGAAACGGACCAAAAACAGCAAAAATGGGTCAATGTGGGAAATCAACACGGCTTGGACTTCCTCACACGGGTAGACCACACGCCCGTGCCTATTTAACAAACTTGCACATGACTTAAGGGTGTGGCACACGGCCGTGTCCCTGTCGGGCCCAAGACTAGTTCTATTTGGAAAAGGGCACTTTGGAGGGTTCTGAGGCATTCTAAAGCCTATATAAACACCCTAGAGGAGGATTAAAAGATACACACGGAGTAGGAGGCAAGGGATTACTCGAAGAAAGCCGATTGATCTATCTCAGAAGTCGGATTCTCCTTCAAGACTGAAGATCTCCCTTAAATTTCTTTCAGGGGTTTTCGGGTTTCTTTATGTTTTGTTATTATTATTCTTCTGAGATGTTTTATTTTACACATATGAACTAAATCCTCTAAATACCTAAGGGGAATGAAACTTAAGATGAATCTTGTTACTATTTTCTGAATTATACGATAAATACTTTATTTGTTCTTAATTATGTGTTCTTAATTCTTGTTGTAATATTCCAGGATATTGATTCAAGTATTGATGTGCTTATTCAGAGGAGAAAAAGTCCCTGTCTAAGAGAAGATCTAGCATAATTAAGTGGAGTTGCATGCAATCCTAGACATAGGACGACATAAATCTGCTGGATTAGGGTCAAACCTAATAAGGGAATCCATAGATCGAGTTAATGCAACACTAGGGGTTTTAATTAGAAAGAGATTTCAATTAATCAACCTAGGGTTAGACGTTGTTAGTC
Organism: Gossypium longicalyx; assembly: GCA_025698465.1. Lineage (NCBI taxonomy): Eukaryota > Viridiplantae > Streptophyta > Magnoliopsida > Malvales > Malvaceae > Gossypium > Gossypium longicalyx. The sequence goes on along the minus strand of CM046998.1, from coordinate 31,911,435 downwards.
TCGAGAGAGATAATAATATAAATTAGGGATTTCTACGGATCAAGTCAAGTGAATAAATCGGCTAATTCAGAGTTAAATAACAAGTGAAGTCTAGGTGGATTTTTCCTTGAGTATTGTCCAAATCAATCAGTTTTCTCAAAAATATTTCCCCAATACACTTCCTGTGCATTCTTAGTTTAAATAATTAGTTTATATAAAGCAAATCCCCTTATTTTTAGGCTAGATAATAAAAAAAAGGTTAATACTAGTACTTTTAGTTCCTGTGGGTTCGACATTTTGGTCTTGCTATAAGCTATACTACTGTTCGATAGGTGTGCTTGCCTTTATCGTGATAATAGTTAGTTTTCAAGTACGATCAATTATAAATTTAAAACTTATCACGTACATCAGCAACAGTCCCTGGTAACGGCGCGAAAAACTTGTAATGAATTATAACGTGTTTACGCAAGTGTACGTAGTCGTTTAAGTAATAAGTATGTAATGGCCCTAAATTCTCGAGTCAAAATTCGAGTGTTAACTTGGGTTGGCGATGGATAAATTTATTTTCGGATTAGGTTTTGTTGGAATTAATTTGGTTGAATTTTGGACTTTTTTTATAAGAAATTAAGGATGTTGGGAAGCTTGTGTAAACTAGGGGGAAGATGGATGGCTAATATGACGATTTTACACCATTTTTGAATAAAATTCTTCTCCCAATTAATGGGAAAAGATGGTTTAGTAGATTGAGATATGGGATAAAGTGGACTTGTCCCTATTTTTCCCTATATTATAATCACCCTATTGTTTTTTTCTTTTTACATTTCTTCATTTTTCTTCTTCTTTTCTCCATCTATTTTTCCTTAGCAAGTCATGTAGAGGCAGAGAGATTTGAGTGAGTTTTCACCATTTTTATCATCCTCCAAATCTCAAAGAAGGTAAGGGTCTTGATCTAGTTTTTTTTTTTAAAGTTCCATGGAAGAAAAATATATCTATGTTCATCAAGGATGAAGGTGGAGATTTTTGAGTGTTCAAAAATGTTTGAGTTTGAGGAATCTCTACCCATCTTCTCATATTTTATTTATTTATTTATTTAAAGTATGTATTTTTACATCCTATCAACTCTTATTTTTTGTGAGAAATCTTATGTGTTACATGGTTATTAGTTAAAGAGGGTGGTGAATCTTCTAAAGCTAAGGGTAAAGGCAAAATGGTGGAGAGCTAGGTAATACTCTTTATTGGTATTCTTCCATCAATGTGGTACCCTCTAACTCTCTTATCCTTCTTGATACGTCATAAATATGATGCTTGTGTGATAATGCATGCATGTTATATATCTTTGGGTGAAAATCATGTTTGGATGATTTAAAATGAAGCTAAAAACTTAGTTGTGAAATCTGCTAGAAACAAATTATTACATGAACAATAAGTTTAAAAATTTACCATAAATTTTGTAAAAATAATTAAAAAGTGATCTATACATCATTGTAACCATGAGCTAGTCTAGTTTATTCTTTAAAACAAACAAAGATCAATTTCGATTTGTATTTTAAAAGATATGAATTTTTGAGTGTTGAAAGGTCATAAAAATTTGGCAGCAGAATTTTTATAAAACAAATTTAGCAGTTTCACAAGATAAAATAGAAAGCGAGCCTTATATCTCTATAACCATACAGAAGTCTAGTTTTGTTTAAAACAAACAGTGCTCGATTTTAAATTATATATTAAGATTTATTAATTTTTGAATGAGAATGTCAAAGTAGCAAACAGTCACATCCCATTAGTTAATATTTTAGCTGGAATGATAAGCAAGTTGAAACGAGTATGAGACTTGAATGTCATGGTTGTATTTTTGTGATTATATGTTTGATGCTTTGTTTGCCCTCACTCTTCGGGCTCTAATCTAATTAACAGCCATAAGTGGCGCGGGACTATCCGAATACCCGATTATTTGAGCAGTGTGTCCAATCTAACAAGTTTGACAAGTTTAATATGCAAGCGATTTGGTTATGTAGATTTAATGACTCATGATTTAATTATTCAATACTCATGTCATGTTTCTATGTATACATTTGATTTGCATGCTTATATTTATGAATTGCTTGAAGTATGGTAGATTTCTTGTGAACCACTAAGCCTGTAAAGCTTAGCCTTCGAATTTATCTTAATGTTCAGATTTGTAGACTTTTGGTCGTGTACGAGGAGCATCATCGACAAGAGACTCCTAGCATCACGTATTCAAAGCACATTATCTTATCTATTAGTGGGCATTATATTCCTAAGGTTGTGTATTTTTTTGTAGGTCTATAACATATTTATCATTTTTGTTATTTTGACTATTTTGATTTATGATGATATTGGGGCTCCACATATTCTGTATAACTATGTATGGTATTTTCTCTTATATAAAATGTACTTTAATGTTTTTAAATTATTTGAAAATTTTGCTGGGTTACTCTAGTTACCTAATGTCGTGCCTTAGTATTTTAGTACTCCATATTCGGGATTAGGGTGTTACATTTAGTGGTATCAAGGAAAGGTTTAGTTGGTTCTAGGACCAGCTAGTTAGTCGTAATAAGGTGTTGATGAATACATGCCCCTAAGTTTAAGAGTGTACTCTTCTAAGACTAAAAGTCTGATTTTCTCTTTTTTGTTTCATCTTCATATTCAACATGCCCATCGATTCAAATCGTAGCCATGAGGCTAGGGAGGAGAGTCATGCTTCTCTAATGGATGATACGGGGGATGAGTTTGTCCTGAACACTAACAACTTTGGCAATCCAATGGGTCTAGGAGTAGATGAGGCAACTTACTCCCAGAATCTTAATTTTGTGCTACATCGTATCCTTTGAGCGATCCAAGGGTTCAGCCTACCCCACCTGCTCCACCACCATCTGTTGTTCCATAGGAGACTCCAATAGAGAGATTTCACAGATGCAAAGCGGAGGACTTTTATGGCACCAGCGAGGATGGCCCGATGGCTGCTGGTCAGTGGTTGAGGGACACACTAAGGACTTTCAGGTCGCTCCATTTTACCCCTGAGGGTAACTTAGAGAGCATTATCTCATTGTTGAAGGGTGATGCATATGATTGGTAGGAGACGGTTGAGATGGTTTTACAGCCAGAGCAGCCGATGTGGGATCAATTCTTGTCCGAGATCTAGGGGAAGTACATTGGTCAGGAACATATGGATGACTTGAGGATACAGTTTTCACGAATAGTAGTAGGCAATCGATCAATGTATGAGTATGAGAGAGACTTTTTGGATTGAGTTGCTTTGCCCCTTAGTAGTGGCTTCTGAGAGTCTTAGGTGCAGGAGATTTCGTGAGGGGCTGCACATTGATATTCACACTTATTTGGTAGTAGACCCGCCTGAGGTATTTTTAGCCCTACTTAGATCAATTTGTGGTGGTTTTCATTGATGATATATTAGTGTATTCGTGATCTGGGGATGAGCATGATCACCATCTCTAATTGTGCTTCAGACCTTTCGAGAGAGAAAACTGTAACATCCTGAAATAGGGCCTAGTCAGAATAGTGGTTTTGGGACCACAAATTTGACATCAAAATATTCATTTTATGATTATTATGAGGTCTAGAATATGAGAATATGCATGTGTTAAGATTTCATTAAGAAATTCTGAGTAAGATGTCCAATTGGAAATTAGGGACTAAATTAAATAACTTGCAAAAGTTGGATTCTAGAAGCAATTTTGTATGAAATTGCTTTACATTATAAATTAGAAGGTCTTAGAGAGAAATTTGCCCAATTTCTAAGTTTTTGGACAAAAATGGGCGTGTATGGATGAAATTTTAAAGAAAGGACTTAAGGGCATTTTGAATGATGAATGACATGTTGAATGATGAGCTCATCTAAGATATATTACATGGTGTTTTGTTATGTGACTAACTTCTTGATTGAGTGCATGTGATAGGGAAACCATTTTCACATTCATTGGTTTCATTATTTAATAAGGATGTATGCTAAATAAGCAGTAAGTTTACTTTCCAGTTATTCGAGCTTACTAAGTATGTACATACTTACCCCTCTCTTCCCCCTGTCTTACAGAGCTCGAGGAATTGTAAAGATTAGAAGATGGTTGGAGAATCAACACACTATCAACTAATTCAGCTTTGGTATATAGACACTTATGTTTTGTTTAATGGCATGTATAGAACTTTTGATAATTGGTTATATGTGTCATTTGATTTGCCAAGATGAAGACATGTAAAATTATAATTATCTTCTTGTATATGGCCATGGAAATTGGCTTGTTTGAAGTAGGCTATGACCTAAAAATCTATGCATGTTTGTGTTCACATATGATGGCTTAGTTATAATTGGCAATGACTTATAAAAACGAGCCAATCTTAAATATGTCGAGTAGACATAGAAATCCTTAAATGCAAGATGAGAATTAACTTAGCATGTATGAAACCAATGACACGAGGTTCACATGCAATGAGGTTAATCAAAGTTTCATATTTATAAAGGTACAATTTGGCTTAAACATGCACTATAGTAATCTATAAATGTAATTGGTTGGTGGAGGGTGATCAAAGGCTTGGAAAATGGCTTAATAAGGTCTACACGGGTAGACACATGAGCGTGTGTCTAGGCCGTGTGTCCCCATGGGTGTGTGGTATGGCCATGCGTCCCCTGCACCTAAAGTTTTAAGTCAGTATAGAACACGGGCTAAGTACACGAGCATGTGTCTTGGCTGTGTGTTTTTAATAGAATGATGAGGTTGAAGTCAGTATTGCATACGGACTGAGGGCACGAGCGTGTCCTAAGCCACACGGCGTGTATAACTACACGGCCCCATCACACGGGCATGTTGCACTTTAAGCAAGGGAAAATTTTCTAAGGTATTCAAAGTGTATCGAATGTTTTCAGTTTTGTCTTGTACTACCCCTAAGTGTGTTTTAGGCCTCGAAGGTCTGTGTAAGGGACAATGTGTACATATTTGAATGGTTTTAAATTTGGGCGGAGTTCAATGACTCAATTTAGTAAGTTTGTAAAGGTGAAATTATCGGTAATGCCTCGAACCCTATCCTGGCGTAGGATACGAGTAAGGGGTGTTACACCTAGTGGTATCAGAGTTACGGTTTAGTCAAATCTAGGACTACCATAGAGGGTATTAAAGTTTGCTATACATGCCATTATATGAACATTGATAGTGTGATATCTCCTAATTGTTTAAATCATTTCTGAATATAGTAAATTTCTTCTAATTAAGCACAAGATGAGTCCGAGGGAGCCGAGAGCCATGCTCCAGCTTCCGTACAATGAGCTGTATCTAGTAGTAGTAGACGAGTTATGTCTGAAGGCCGGGAAGAGGCCCGAGCCGTCTTCTTTAACATGATGGATGATTGGTTTGGGGATTATCTGAGGAATCACCCTAACATACCACAACCGCCCCCGCCTCCTAACCAACCCGATGAGGATTTGCCACGAGGTATGGCACTAGTAAGAACTGGTAAAGCCCCCATAGATAAGCTTAGAAAGTATGGGGCCGAGGAATTTAGAGCTAAAATTGAGGATGATACTGAGAGAGCCGAGTTTTAGCTCGAGAATACCACACGGGTTTTAGATGACTTATCGTGCACACCTGAGGAGTGCTTGAAGTGTGTTGTGTCTCTCTTGAAGGACATTGTGTACCACTGGTGGAAGACCGTATCTTCAGTAGTGCCAAAGGAAAATATCACTTAGGAATTCTTCCAACCAGAGTTTAGGAAGAAGTATATCAGTCAAAGGTTTTTAGACTCGAAGCGAGATGAGTTCCTGGAACTCAAACAAGGGAATAAGACTGTGGCTGAATACGAAAGGGAGTTTGTAAGATTAAGCCAGTACGCAACTGAGTAGGTTCAAACCGAGTCTGAAATGTGTAAATGCTTCGTGGAAGGTTTAAATGAGGACATAAAGTTATTGATTAGGATTCTTGAAATACGGGAGTTCGCCGTATTAGCTGATCAGGCCAAAAAGGCCGAGGAACTCAATAATGAAAGGAAGCAAGCGAAGAGAGAGGCTTTAGTTGCGAGTAAGAGATCCAGCTATAAGATGCTCCCCTTTTTCATAAAAAAATCAAGGAGCCAACATGAACGCTCCACTTCATCTATAAGATATTCGGGTAGAATGAGAAGCTCTAAACGACGAGATCAAAGTCTTTCTCCCTGATGGTGACTAGTGTAGGGAGTGTAGATGACCGAAAGCCGAAGTGTAAGAGTTGCAATAAATTTCACTTCGGAGAGTGTCGAGTAAAAAGAAGTGCATGTTTTAGATGTGGTTCTCTCGACCACTTTCTCAGGGACTGTCCAGAGCGAATTCAAAAAAGAAGGGGAAGTAATTTCTCAGGGACTGTCCAGAGCGAATTCAAAAAAGAAGGGGAAGTAACTCCAAAGTCGAGTGCTCCCATGGCACGAGGTATACCTCCGAGATACCCTGGTAATGCTAGTAGTAGTTGAGTTGTGGCCAAAGACGCTGTAAAATCAGAGGCTCGAGCCTCGGCAAGAACGTATGCAATTTGTGCTCGAGAGGAAGCCTCTGCTCTCGACGTTATTACGGGTACTTTTTCTTTTTTCAATACATTTGCATCAGATTGGTGTCTAGTATGAACATACCCGTTGAACCTACGAAATTTGTTGTTAAAGTGTCGAACCCACTAGGCAAATCAGTTCTGGTTGATAAAGTCTGTAAGAATTGTCCTTTGACGATTCATGGTCAATGTTTTCCGGCTAACCTTATGTTGTTACCTTTTGACGAGTTTGATGTAATACTTGGTATGAATTGGTTAGCCCTACATGATGTAATTGTAAATTATGGTAGCAAGTATATTAAATTGAAATGCCCAGATGGTAAGATTCTTCGGGTTGATTCAAGAGAGTTGGGCACATCGCCAGCTGTAATCACGGCAATAGTTGCTCAGAGATATATGAGAAAAGGGTACGAAGCCTACCTTGCTTTTGTGTTGAACACGAAGGAAACGGAGTTGAAGATTGAGACCGTGCGAATAGTGTGTGAATATCCAGACGTATTCCCGGAAGAATTATCTGGATTACCTCTTGAAAGAGAGATTGAGTTTGGTATTGAATTGGTGCTAGGAACAGCTCCTATTTCTATTGCTCCGTACAGAATGGTGCCAACCAAACTAAGAGAATTAAAAGCACAGTTGCAAGAGTTGACGGATAAAGGTTTTGCTAGGCCGAGCTTTTCACCTTGTAAAGAAGAAAGATGGTTCAATGAGATTATGTATAGATTATCGACAACTGAACAAGGTAACTATGAAGAATAAGTATCCTTTGCCAAGGATCGATGATCTATTCAACCAGTTAAGAGGAGCCACTGTGTTCTCTAAGATAGACTTGAGGCCTGGCTACTATCAGTTACGTGTTAAAGAATCGGATGTGCTAAAGACAACTTTTAGAACTAGATAGGTCATTATGAATTTTTGGTTATTCCATTTGGATTGACGAACACACCGGCAATATTCATGGACCTAATGAATAGGATCTTTCGACCATACTTGGATAAGTTTGTCGTTGTGTTCATTGACGACATCTTAATTTATTCTAAAGATGAGTCAAAGCATGCGAAACACCTGAGAATTGTGCTGCAGACTTTACGGAAAAAAATTGTATGCTAAGTTTAGCAAGAGTGAATTTTGACTCTAAGAAGTTGGATTTTTTGGTCATATTGTTTCGGGTGAAGGCATCTCAGTTGATCCAAGTAAAATCTCCGCTATTTTTGAATGGAAACAGCCTAAAAATGTAACCGAGGATAGAAGCTTTTTGGGCTTAGCCGATTACTACCGAAGATTTGTGAAAGGATTCTCTATGATAGTGTAACGCCCCGTACCCGAGACCGTTGCCGGAGTCGAACACGAGGTGTTAATAGACTTAATTCATTGCTTAAACAGCTCAAACAATTTAATTTTAAAATTTTCAGTCAAGCTAGCAATCTGCGTCACAGTCGCTTACAAATTCATATCTCGAGTTTCGAAACTCAAAATCCAATTCCGTAAATTTTCCGTAAATTTAGCTACTGAATCTCTAGCTACATTTTTGCTGCTTGCTTCATTTCTAGCTTTTCTTGAATATCTTCCCCTCGAGTCTGCACCACTAGCTTTTACATTCTGAAATTTTTCTTTCTTAGCTCTCTCTGGGCAATCTCTAATAAAATGATCAAGAGAACCACACCGAAAACATTCATTCACTCTACATGGGCCAAAATGACTTCTACCACATCTTTGGCACTCGGGTCCAATAAGTCTAGAATTTCCCAAGTCACTTTCTCTTTCGGCACCACTGAAATCAATGTCTTCCACCAATGATAAGCCGAATCCCTCAACAATGATATAGCACATTTCAAGCATTCATCATTTAGAGAAAGGCTTCCCGAGCCCCTTCTCCTCTTCCTTGACCAACAGTAGGAGGTGGATTTTTAGTTGGCAACTCCCCTTCAGCCGGAGCTGGTGCATTACTCTCTACATCATCAGCCGCAACTGGATCGAGATCCATTTACTATAAAAAAAATCATTTAAAAGGTCAACAATCGTCACACTATCACAATATATATATGACATGTGTAGTAAAATCCGTACATACAACACATTAGTCCGAGAACCGACTAAATCTACTCTGATACCACCAAATGTAATGCCCCGTACCCGAGACCGTTGCCGGATTCGAACACGAGGTGTTAACAGAATTAATTCATTGCTTAAACAACTCAAACAATATAATTTTAAAATTTTCAGTCAAGCTAGCAATCTGCATCACATTCGCTTAAAAATTCATATCTCGAGTTTTGAAACTCAAAATCTAATTCTGTAAATTTTTCCTAAAACTAGACTCATATATCTATTTACTAATTGTTTTCTAGAATTTTTGACTGGGCCAATTAGTACAGTTTATTAGTTAAATTCTCCCCTGTTTTAGGGTTCGACTGATCTGACCTCTGTGTATTATGAATCAGATATCTCTCTGTTCAGAATTTCAATGACTATGAAGTTTGTTTCTATTAATAGTATACTCAACAAGAAATCTATACATATAAAGTATGACTTCTAATTATTTTTATACAATTTATGGTGAATTTCCAAAGTCAGAACAGGGGATCTAGAAATCACTCTGGCCCTGTTTCACAAAAATTCAAATGTCTCATAAATTATAATTCATATACCTATTTTGTTCAATCCATATGAAAATAGACTCATTAAGCTTCGATTATATAACTTATTAATCATTTAAGTCCATTTCTACTATTTTTAGTGATTTTTCAAATTCACGTCATTGCTGTAGCAATATTCTGTTTTATAGTAAATTTTACTTTACTATAAATTTTCATGGACTAAATATCATTTTAAACATACATAACATCAAATATGACTTAGATTGGCCATTCCAATGGCTAATCATTTACAAACCCTTTTCTTGCCAAACCATAGCCATATCATAAGATCAATTACACAAAGTGAGTATTTTGCCATACATGCCACATTCAAAATATACAAGCCATTTTACCAATTTAGGCCTTCGGATAGTGTGAACGAGTCTTCGACCTATCCCGATTCTCAAGCCGGTTTGTCAAAACTACAATGAAGGAAAAAGGAAGGAGTAAGCATAAATGCTTAGTAAGTTCACATGCAAATAGTAAGTAACATAATCATGCAATTCCACATAAAAACATCATTTGCATAAACAACACCAAGACATTCATGTTACATTTGCATTTAATATCATGCTACGATTTCATCATACCAAGTTCTAATCCTGAAGATTTAAGCACATACCTGTCAAATTTTCTCATTTACCACACTTACCAACATGTCACCTTCGTTTTAGGCATTCTCCTTATTCTCTTAAGATTCACTCGTTGAACACATCGGAATATAATTCGAATACACGGAAAGTTTGTACATAAGTGCCACATATGTAGCCAAGCTACCATGTAACCCGCCCATAAGCGAACTCGGACTCAACTCAACGAGCTCGGGCGTTCGTATCCTTAAGTGAACTCGAACTCAACTCAACGAGTTCGGATGCCTAGTTACATCTCACGAACTCGGACTCAACTCAACGAGTTCGGATGCCCAACCACCCTAGTGACATGTCACTTGTATTCTAATCTATTCCCAAGGTTCAAACGGGCTTTTTCCTCGATTACACATCTTTGCCGTCTTCCACGGAACATCGAAACCGATACTCGGTAGATATTTATAATTTACATATTATTCAATAATAACCATAAAGCATAATATTTCATGATATTAATCATCATATCACATAAATAACATTAAATTACTTAAAACAACAATTATGTAACTACATTTACACATGAACTTACCTTGATAATATTAGCAATCAAGCCTATTCCTCGTAAACTTTGTTTTTCCCTCGATCGCGACTTGAATCTCGTTTCTCTTGATCTATAATGCCAAATTAATCTTATTTAATACATACATTCATCAAAACAGCATTTAATACGAACTTTGGCAAAATTACATTTTTGCCCCTAAACTTTTGCATAATTACACTTTTGCCCCTAGGCTCGAGAATTAAACTTCATCCTATTTTCTTATGTTTTATGACATGCTGATAATTTTTCCCTTCTATGGAAGCATCAATTTCACACTCTAACATGTACTTATGACTATTAGGTATTTTTACCGATTAAGCCCTTTTACTCGTTTTCGCTTAAAACCGAGTAGTACAAGTTGTCTGACATAATTTAAAACCTCATATTCTATCATAAAACACCAAAATACACAAATTTCACCTATGAGTATTTTTCCAAATATGGACCCTAGGTTAAATTATTGCTAGCATAAGCTAAATCAAGTTACCGGGACTCCAAAAACGTAAAGAACATTAAAAACGGGGCTTGGAATCACTTACTATGGAGCTTGGAAGCTTGAAACAAACCCTAGCTATGGAGAACCCTTTAGTTTTCGTCCTAATGAAGAAGATGGACATATTTTGCCATCTTTTTCCCTTTTTTAATCTTTTAATTACCAAATGACCAAAATACCCTTAATACCTTTCTTTGAAAATTTTCATGTACAAGCCCATTTTTGTCCAAAATTTTAGAAATTGGTCAAATTGCTATTTAAGACCTCCTCATTAATATTCCAAAGTAATTTCATACTAAAAACTTCTAGAATGCAAGTTTTACAAATTATTCAATTTAGTCCCTAATTTCAACTTAAGCACTTTATGCATAGAATTTCGTCATGAAATTTTCACACAATCATGCAATCATATCATAAACCTCAAAATAATTATAAAATAATTATTTCTATCTCGAATTTGTGGTCACGAAACCACTATTCTGATTAGGCCCTAATTCGAGATATTACAGATAGCAACTCCAATGACAAGGTTGCTACAGAAAGATGTTAAGTTTGAATGGACAGAAAAGTGTCAGCAGAGTTTCGAGAAGTTAAAGACATTGCTGACTGAAGCTCCTGTTTTAGTATTACCTGAGCTGCGAAAAGAGTTTATAGTCTACAGTGATGCATCCTTGAACGAATTAGGTCGTGTACTTATGCAAGATGATAAGGTGATAGCCTACGCTTCACGGCAGTTGAAGCCACACGAGAAGAACTATCCGACACATGACTTAGAGCTTGCCGCCATTGTCTTTGCCTTAAAAATCTGGAGGCATTACTTATATGGTGAGACTTGTTTTGTATTTACTGATCACAAGAGTTTGAAATATTTGATGACTCAAAAAGAGTTGAACCTGAGACAACGGAGGTGGTTGGAATTAATAAAAGATTATGAGCTGATTATTGACTATCACCCGGGAAAGGCGAATATGGTCACAGACGCGTTAAGTAGAAAATCTTTATTTGCACTGAAAGCCATGGATGCTCGATTAACATTGCTTGATGATGGTTTGGTCTTGGTAGAGCTAGGGGCGAGGCCGACATTTCTTCAGGAAATCTATGATGCTCGGATTAATGATAGAGACCTACAGGCTAAAAGGACTCAATGTGAGTCAGGCATTGAATCAGATTTTTGGATTGGTCCTGATGGATGTATGATGTTCAGAGATAGAGTCTGTGTACCTAAAGATGATAAGATTATTTTGAAAATCTTGCAAGAAGCGCATAACAGCCGTTTGTCTATTCACCCGGGAAGTACCAAGATGTACAACGATTTGAAGAAAATGTACTGGTGGAACAGCATGAAAAGAGACATTTCTGAATTTGTATCGAAATGTCTGATATGTCAGCAAGTTAAGGCTGAACATCAAGTGCCTTCAGATTTGTTATAGCATGTAATGGTCCCCGAATGGAAGTGGGACAAAGTTACTATGGATTTTGTGACAAGATTACCATTGACTCTGAAAAAGAAAGATGCTATATGGGTTGTGGTGGATAAATTGATGAAGTCAACTCATTTCATTTTAGTACGAACAGATTAGTCTCTTGATAGATTGGCCGACTTGTACATATCTGAGATTGTGAGATTACATGGGGTATCGCTATCGATCATTTCAGACAGAGACCCGAGGTTCTCTTCTAGATTATGGAAGAAGTTACAAAAAGCCCTGGGTACAGAATTGAGTTTTAGTACGGCTTTTCACCCTCAGACCGATAGTCAATCTGAGCAGATGATTCAGATTCTTGAGGATATGTTACGATGTTGCATCCTCGAATTTTAGGGTAGCTGGAAAAAGTATTTGCCATTGGTAGAATTTGCCTACAACAACAGTTTTCAAACAAGTTTGAAGATGGTGCCTTATGAGGCCTTGTATGGAAAAAAGTGCCGAACTCCTTTGTACTGGACAGAACTCAAGAAAAATTGAATTGACGGAGTTGAACTGATCAAGGAAACTGAAGAAAAGGTTAAAGTGATACGAGACTGTTTAAAAGCAGCCTCAGATAGGCAAAAGTCATATGCTGATCTGAAAAGAAAAGAGATTCAATTCCAAGTTGGAGATAGAGTATTCTTAAAAGTATCTCCATGGAAAAAGGTGTTGATATTTGGCCGGAAAGGCAAATTGACTCTGTGATTTATCGGACCGTACGAGATCATTGAAAGAGTTGGACCATTAGCCTATCTTTTGGCATTGCCACCCACATTAGAAAAGATTCATGATGTGTTTCACGTATCTATGTTAAGGCGATATCGATCAGACCCCTCTCATGTGATTTCTCCAGCAGAGATTGAGATTAGACCCGACATAACCTATGGAGAGGAACTGGTCAAGATTTTGGCTCGTGAGGTTAAATAATTGAGAAAGAAAAATGTGGCTTTAGTAAATGTTTTATGCCATCGACATGGTGTAGAAGAATCTACATGGGAACCAGAAGCAACCATGAGAAACCAATAACCGAACCTGTTTACTGGTAAGACTTTCATGGACGAAAGTCTCTAAGGGGGGAGAAATATAACATCCCGAAATAGGGCCTAGTCGAAATAGTGGTTTCGGGACCACAAATCCAACATAAAAATATTAATTTTATGATTATTGTGAGGTCTAGAATATGAGAATATGCATGTGTTAAGATTTCATGAAGAAATTCTTTGAGTAAGGTGTCCAATTGGAAATTAGGGACTAAATTGAATAACTTGCAAAACTTGGATTCTAGAAGAAATTTGTATGAAATTGCTTTAGATTATAAATTAGAAGGTCTTAGAAAGCAATTTTCCCAATTTCTAAGTTTTTGGACAAACATGGGCTTGCATGGCTGAAATTTTAAAGAAAAGACTTAAGGGTATTTTGGTAATTTAGCATTTTAATGAAATAAAATGGGAAAAAGAAGGCAAAAATCAACCATTCATCTCCCTCATTCAGTCAAAAATTGAGGAGTCTCCATAGCTAGGGTTTCCAAGCTTTTCAAGCTCAATAGTAAGTGTTCCCAATCCCCGTTTTTAATGTTCTTTGTATTTTTAAAATCCCGGTAGCTTACTCTCTCCATTTCTACCCATATTTTATGCTAGGGTTCATGTTTAAAAATTTACCCATGCATGAGTTGCTTGTATTTTGATGGTTTATAGAGGGATATGAAAGTAGAAGGTCTGTTAAACATCTTTTCTTAGGTGATTTTCATGAACAAACCCCCTAAAGGGGCCTTTTTGCAAAAGTTGTTAAATATGTGGGAGAAATATGAAAATAATGGAAAATGTGGGCTGCCATAAGAGGGAAAAGTGTTCGTCTAGGCTTGGGTAAGATAGAAATTGCATGTGCTTCATTATACGAGCCTAGAGACTAAATCGTAAAAAATGTGAATGGTTAGGGGCAGAATGGTCATTTGGACCGGGGGTGAAATTTAGGCTCAAAATTACAACGTGATGCGTTAATGATTTAATTTTATTGTTTTAGACCCCGAGGAACAAATTTCGGAGGTCGATCGAGGAAAACGAAAGGTTTCGGAGTAACCGAAACATATCACTGAAACAAGTACCAGGTAAGTTCAGATAACTTAAAGTAAAATCATAATATGCATAATTGTATGATTTATAAATGCATGATGGTTGCATTGTTGATGGCATGAAAATGCATGGAATGCATCTTTGATAATGATTTGTTGAGAAATATCTCGGTTGAGGTTAAAAAGAAAATTCGATGGATAAACCATGATTGACATGTGACTTGAGATCCTGCATGTGTTGCAGAAAGGATTTAGCCTGGACGGGTAATTCGATGATCTCAAGTATGAAAAGGATCTAGCCCAGACGGGTGTTCCTTGAATGATTGAGCCTCCCGAAGAATATGTGTGCATTATGGATTTAGCCCGTACTGGTAATCCGATTAGGGTCTGAATTTAGCCTGGACTGGTAATTCAGATCTGAGCTCATTAAGGGTGTTTGTCGTTGTAAGGGATTTAGCCTGGACTGGTAATCCCGAGATCACCTTATGAATTTATATTACGGGGGATTTAGCTTGGACTGGTAATCTCGCCGTAAGATGTGAGGTTCGCGGGAGTGCATACTAAAATGATCATTCGTAGGAATTGAAGGTGATTGGATAATCCATCGAGATTTCCTAGAAACTCAACGGGACTAAAACAAAGTATATGTATAAATGACATATTGAATGATGAGCTCATCTAAGATATATTACATGGTGTTTTGTTATCTGACTAACTTCTTGATTGAGTGCCTGTGATAAGGAAACCATTTTCACATTCGTTGGTTTCATTATTTAATAAGGATGTATGCTAAATAATCGGTAAGTTTACTTTCCAGTTATTCGAGCTTACTAAGCATGTAAATGCTTACCCCTCTCTTTCCCCTGTCTTACAGAGCTCGATGACTCGTAAAGATTGGAAGATGGTTGGAGAATCAACACACTATCAACTAATTCAGCTTTGGTATATAGACACTTATGTTTTGTTCGATGGCATGTATAGAACTTTTGATAATTGGTTATATGTGTCATTTGATTTACTAAGATGAAGGCATGTAAAATTATACTTATCTTTTTGTCTATGGCCATGGAAATTGGCTTGTTTGAAGTAGGCTATGACCTACAAATCTATGCATGTTTGTGTTCACATATGATGGCTTGGTTATAATTGGCAATGAGTTATAAAAACAATCCAATCTTAAATATGTCAAGTAGACATAGAAATCCTTAAATGCAAGATGAGAATTAACTTAGCATGTATGAAACCAATGACATGAGGTTCACATGCAATGAGGTTAATCAAAGTTTCATATTTATAAAGGTGTAATTTGGCTTAAACATGCACTATAGTAATCTATAAATGTAATTGGTTGGTGGAGGGTGATCAAAGGCTTGAAAAATGGCTTACTAAGGTCCACACGGGTAGACACACGGGCGTGTGTCTATCCCTATGGGTGTGTGGTATGGCCGTGCGTCCTCTGCACCTAAGTTTTTAAGTTAGTATAGAACACGGGCTAAGCACACGGGAGTGTGTCTTGGCCGTGTGTTTTTAACAGAATGATGAGGTTGAAGTCAGTATTGCATACGGGCTGAGGGCACGGGCGTGTCCTAAGCCACACGAGCGTGTATAACTACACGGCCGCATCACACGGGCGTGTTGCACTTTAAGCAAGGGAAATTTTTCTAAGGTATTCAAAGTGTATCGAATGTTTTCAGTTTTGTCTTGTACTACCCCTAAGTGTGTTTTAGGCCTCGAAGGTCTGTGTAAGGGACAATGTGTACATATTTGAATGGTTTTAAATTTGGGCAAAGTTCAATGACTCAATTTAGTAAGTTTGTAAAGGTGAAATTATCGGTAATGCCTTGAACCCTATCCTGGCGTAGGATACGGGTAAGGGGTGTTACACTTAGTGGTATCAGAGTTACGGTTTAGTCAAACCTAGGACTACCATAGAGGGTATTAAAGTTTGCTATACATGCCATTATATGAACGTTGATAGTGTGATATCTCCTAATTGTTTAAATCGTTTCTGAATATAGTAAATTTCTTCTAATTAAGCACAAGATGAGTCCGAGGGAGCCGAGAGCCATGCTCCAGCTTCCGTACAACGAGCTGTATCTAGTAGTAGTAGACGAGTTATGTCTGAAGGCCGGGAAGAGGCCCGAGCCGTCTTCTTTAACATGATGGATGATTGGTTTGGGGATTATTTGAGGAATCGCCCTAACATACCACAACCGCCCCCGCCTCGTAACCAACCCGATGAGGATTTGCCACGAGGTATGGCACTAGTAAGAACTGGTAAAGCCCCCATAGATAAGCTTAGAAAGTATGGGGCCGAGGAATTTAGAGCTAAAATTGAGGATGATGCTGAGAGAGCCGAGTTCTGGCTCGAGAATACCACACGGGTTTTAGATGACTTATCGTGCACCTGAGGAGTGCTTGAAGTGTGCCGTGTCTCTCTTGAAGGACATTGTGTACCACTGGTGGAAGACCGTATCTTCGGTGGTGCCAAAGGAAAATATCACTTAGGAATTCTTCCAACCAGAGTTTAGGAAGAAGTATATCAGTCAAAGGTTTTTAGACTCGAAGCGAAAGGAGTTCCTGGAACTCAAACAAGGGAATAAGACTGTGGCTGAATACGAAAGGGAGTTTGTAAGATTAAGCCAAGATGCATCGCCAGGTAGGTTCAAACCGAGTCTGAAATGTGTAAATGCTTCTTGGAAGGTTTAAATGAGGACATCAAGTTATTGATTGGGATTCTTGAAATACGAGAGTTCGCCGCATTAGCTAATCAGGCCAAAAAGGCCGAGGAACTCAATAATGAAAGGAAGCAAGCGAAGAGAGAGGCTCTAGTTGCGAGTAAGAGATCTAGCTGTAAGATGCTCCCCTTTTTCACAAAAAAAGCAAGGAGCCAACATGAACGCTCAACTTCATCTGTAGGATATTCGGGTAGAATGAGAAGCTCTAAACGACGAGATCAAAAGTCTTCCTCCCCGATGAGAATTAACCAAGCCATTTTGGTTAATCAAAGCCATTCGAGTAGACATAGAAATCCTTAAATGCAAGATGAGAATTAACTTAGCATGTATGAAACCAATGACATGAGGTTCACATGCAATGAGGTTAATCAAAGTTTCATATTTATAAAGGTGTAATTTGGCTTAAACATGCACTATAGTAATCTATAAATGTAATTGGTTGGTGGAGGGTGATCAAAGGCTTGAAAAATGGCTTAATAAGGTCCACACGGGTAGACACACGGGCGTGTGTCTATCCCTATGGGTGTGTGGTATGGCCGTGCGTCCTCTGCACCTAAGTTTTTAAGTTAGTATAGAACACGGGCTAAGCACACGGGAGTGTGTCTTGGCCGTGTGTTTTTAACAGAATGATGAGGTTGAAGTCAGTATTGCATACGGGCTGAGGGCACGGGCGTGTCCTAAGCCACACGAGCGTGTATAACTACACGGCCGCATCACACGGGCGTGTTGCACTTTAAGCAAGGGAAATTTTTCTAAGGTATTCAAAGTGTATCGAATGTTTTCAGTTTTGTCTTGTACTACCCCTAAGTGTGTTTTAGGCCTCGAAGGTCTGTGTAAGGGACAATGTGTACATATTTGAATGGTTTTAAATTTGGGCAAAGTTCAATGACTCAATTTAGTAAGTTTGTAAAGGTGAAATTATCGGTAATGCCTTGAACCCTATCCTGGCGTAGGATACGGGTAAGGGGTGTTACACTTAGTGGTATCAGAGTTACGGTTTAGTCAAACCTAGGACTACCATAGAGGGTATTAAAGTTTGCTATACATGCCATTATATGAACGTTGATAGTGTGATATCTCCTAATTGTTTAAATCGTTTCTGAATATAGTAAATTTCTTCTAATTAAGCACAAGATGAGTCCGAGGGAGCCGAGAGCCATGCTCCAACTTCCGTACAAACGAAATGTATCTAGTAGTAGTAGACGAGTTATGTCTCAAGGCCGGAAGAGGCCCGAGCCGTCTTCTTTAACATGATGGATGATTGGTTTGGGGATTATTTGAGGAATCGCCCTAACATACCACAACCGCCCCCGCCTCGTAACCAACCCGATGAGGATTTGCCACGAGGTATGGCACTAGTAAGAACTGGTAAAGCCCCCATAGATAAGCTTAGAAAGTATGGGGCCGAGGAATTTAGAGCTAAAATTGAGGATGATGCTGAGAGAGCCGAGTTCTGGCTCGAGAATACCACACGGGTTTTAGATGACTTATCGTGCACCTGAGGAGTGCTTGAAGTGTGCCGTGTCTCTCTTGAAGGACATTGTGTACCACTGGTGGAAGACCGTATCTTCGGTGGTGCCAAAGGAAAATATCACTTAGGAATTCTTCCAACCAGAGTTTAGGAAGAAGTATATCAGTCAAAGGTTTTTAGACTCGAAGCGAAAGGAGTTCCTGGAACTCAAACAAGGGAATAAGACTGTGGCTGAATACGAAAGGGAGTTTGTAAGATTAAGCCAGTACGCAACTGAGTGGGTTCAAACCGAGTCTGAAATGTGTAAATGCTTCCTGGAAGGTTTAAATGAGGACATCAAGTTATTGATTGGGATTCTTGAAATACGAGAGTTCGCCGCATTAGCTGATCAGGCCAAAAAGGCCGAGGAACTCAATAATGAAAGGAAGCAAGCGAAGAGAGAGGCTCTAGTTGCGAGTAAGAGATCTAGCTGTAAGATGCTCCCCTTTTTCACAAAAAAAGCAAGGAGCCAACATGAACGCTCAACTTCATCTGTAGGATATTCGGGTAGAATGAGAAGCTCTAAACGACGAGATCAAAAGTCTTCCTCCCCGATGAGAATTAACCAAGCCATTTTGGTTAATCAAAGCCATTCGAGTAGACATAGAAATCCTTAAATGCAAGATGAGAATTAACTTAGCATGTATGAAACCAATGACATGAGGTTCACATGCAATGAGGTTAATCAAAGTTTCATATTTATAAAGGTGTAATTTGGCTTAAACATGCACTATAGTAATCTATAAATGTAATTGGTTGGTGGAGGGTGATCAAAGGCTTGAAAAATGGCTTAATAAGGTCCACACGGGTAGACACATGGGCGTGTGTCTATCCCTATAGGTGTGTGTAGTATGGCCGCAAGGCCCTCTCAGACCTAAGTTTTTAAGTCGATGAGAACACGGGCTAAGCACACGGGCGTGTGTCTTGGCCGTGTGTTTTTAACAGAATGATGAGGTTGAAGTCAGTATTGAACACGGGCTGAGGGCACGGGGCGTGTCCTAAGCCACACGGGCGTGTATAACTACATGGCCCCATCACACAGGCGTGTTGCACTTCAAGCAAGGGAAAATTTTCTAAGGTATTCAAAGTGTATCGAATGTTTTCGGTTTTGTTTTGTACTACCCCTAAGTGTGTTTTAGGCCTCGAAGGCCTGTGTAAGGGACAAGGTGTACATATTTGAATGGTTTTAAATTTGGTCAAAGTTTAATGACCCGATTTAATAAGTTTGTAAAGGTGAAATTATCGGTAACGTCTCGAACCCTATCCCGGTGTAGGATACGGGTGAGGGGTGTTACAAATTTTTTTTGCCAAATTTAGTAACTTTGAATTTTGGCTTTTTGAGGAGGCCATTTTGGGTCACATTGTCGTGACGGATGGTATCCTAGTAGATCTACAGAAGATTCAGGCAGTGGTGGACTGGAAGCCACCGCGTAATATTTCTGAAGTTCATAGTTTTTTAGGCATTGTTCGGTATTATAGATGGTTTTGTAAAGGTTTTTTGATGATTGGTGCTCCGTTGACCGAGTTGATGCATAAGGGAGTTCCATTTGCATGGAATGAGAAGCACGAACAAAGTTTTGATTAGCTTAAGAAAATTCTGACAGAGGCACCAGTTTTGACCTAGTCGGAGTCAAGTAAGGACTATGTAATGTTCAGTTATGCGTCCTTGGATGGACTTGGTTGCGTTCTCATGCAGGAAAATAAGGTAGTCGCTTATGTATCTAGGCAGCTTAAGTCGCATGAGCGTAACTATCATACCCATGATTTGGAGTTAGCAACAGTGGTTTTCAAATTGAAGATTTGGAGGCACTATCTCTTTGGGGAGAAGTGTTATATCTATATTGACCACAAGAGTCTTAAGTATCTACTCACCTAGAAAGAGCTAAATTTGAGGCAACGTAGATGGATCGAATTGCTTAAGAACTATGACTGCGTCATTGAATACCATCCAGGTAAAGCTAATGTGGTAGTAGATGCATTGAGTCGTAAATTAGTGCCGGCGTTACGAGCAGTGTTTGCGAATTTGATCTTGTTAGAGCATAGTGGTTTATTAGCTGAGCTTCAGGTTGAACCGATGTTGGTGCTAGAGGTAAAAGAGGGGCAACAGTCTTATGATAGTTTGGTTGCTAGAGCAGATAAGGTGAGGCGAGGAGAAGCATCAGGCTTCAAATTACAAGATGATGATATATTGTATATCAGAGGGTGACTTTGTGTTCCAGCAAGTGAACTGGGGATAAAAACCTTCGTGAGGCACATAGTAGTTCATTTAGTATGCACCCAGGTAGTAGCAAGATGTATCAGGAGCTTCGTCCATTTTATTGGTGGCCAAGGACGAAGAGAGATGTTCCTGAGTTTGTGACTCTATGCTTAGCTTTTCAGCAGGTGAAGACAGAGCATCAAGTTCATTCAGGTATTCTTCAGCCTATCCAGATTCCGCAGTGGAAATGAGATAGAGTCACTATGGATTTTGTGACTGGGTTACCTATGTCTCGGTGCAGACACGACACAATTTGGGTAATCGTGGATAGATTGACGAAGACTGCACATTTCCTACCGGTGCGCATGGACTTCACTCTCGAGAAGTTGGCCAAATTGTATATTGGTGAGATAGTGAGGCTTCATGAGGTGCCAGTTTCAATTATTTTAGATAGAGATCGGAGTTTCACTTCAAGATTTTGGAGAGCCCTTCATGAGGCGTTGGGTACCCGCCTACTCTTCAGTACAACTTTTCATTTGCAGACTGATGGTCAGTCAAAGCGAGTCATTCAAATTCTCGAGGATATGCTTCGTTATTGTATCATTGAGTTTCAAGAAGTTTGGGAGGAGCACTTTCCCTTGGTTGAGTTCGTATACAACAATAGTTATCAGTCTAGCATTCAGATGGCTCCTTTTGAGGTCGTAAGTGCAAGAATCCTTTGTGTTGGATAGAACTTAATGAGAGGAAGATTGTTGGTCTAGAGTTGGTCAGGGAAACTGAGGATAAGGTTCGGATGCTCCAGGAAAATATGAGAGTAGCTTTCTATCGTCAAATGTCATATGCAGATTTAAAGCTCAAAGAGATAAAATTTGCAGTGGGCGACAAGGTCTTCCTTAAGGTTTCACCTTGGAAGAAAGTTTTACACTACAGACGCAAAGGGAAATTCAGTCCCAGGTCATTGGACCTTATGAAGTTCTAGAGAGAGTTGGACTAGTGGCATATCTGTAACAGCCCATTTTTAGTAAAATCGGAACAGTGGTTTCGGGACCACAAACTCGATGCCAGAAAGGAAATTTATTATAATATTATTTTATGATTTATAGTATGATAATAATGTCATATAAAAATTTCGAAAAGAAATTTTACTGGTAACATGTTTAATTTGATAAAGGACCAAATTGCACAAAGTGCAAAAGTTAAGTTCTAATAGCTAAAGGGATTAAATAGCTATGGAATTCAAAATTTGAGGTCCTTAAATGGAAAATAGAGCATTAAAAATATTTAATTGTTAAGGACGATGAATCATCCATGAAAAATAAAATAAAGAAAAGAACAAAATTGGAAAGATGATAAATAATAAAATAAAGAAAATATCATCATTTTTATCATCATCTTTCCCAAATAAATATGGAAACCCTAGCCATGGAGAATGGAAGTGTAACACCACTTAACTCGTCTCTGTCCCCGAAACAGGGTTACGGAGCATTATCAGAACTTTCAGAATATTCTTCAGATAACTCATGTAAATTACTATTTATTAACCGAGATTATTCATTTCGTCCCTTAAATGGAACCTCGAGGCCCAATATGAGCATTAAAATCGAATCAGGATTTAATCAGAAACTCTAAGAATTTTTTGCAACAATTCAAAAATTTTTCCAAGGTGTAGAACTCCCATGCCCGTGTGGTCCAAGGAACACATCTGTGTGACCTTGGGACACACCTATGCTGTAGGCCGTGTTCGTACCCATGTAACTCTCTGACTTGTGCACACGATCATGCCAGAAAACCATGTGCTAGGCCGTGTGGTTAATTATATTATTCAAAATAAGGTGTAGGTGTAACGCCCCCACGCCCGAGACCATCGCCGGAGTCGAGTATGAGGTGTTACTAAACTTAATTTAACATTTTTAGAACTTTGGATTATTTGATTCTACATTCACAGCTTTCTAGCTACTTGCATCACAGTCACAAGAAAAATCATATCTCGAGTTACAAAACTCGAAATCAAGATCCGTAAATTTTCCCTGAATCTAGACTCATATATATATCTGCTAATTTTTTTCTATAATTTTTGGTTGGTCCAATTAGTACAGTTTATTAGTTAAAGTTACCCCTATTACAGGACTTGACTGGACAGACCTCTGTTTACTACGAACCACATTTCTCTCTGTAAAAAATTCATATGACTATGAGGTTTGTTTCTCCTGAAACTAGACTCAATAAGGATTCTGAGAATATAAAATACACCACCTAATTTTATCTGTACAATTTATGGTGAATTTCTAAAGTTGGAACAGGGGATCCAGAAATTGTTCTGGCCCTGTTTCACTAAAATTCAAATATCTTCTAACATATAATTTCTTTACCTGTTTAGTTTGTTTTATGTGAAACTAGACATAATAAGATTCAATTTTATATTTAATCCATCACCTAATTCAATTTATATGATTTTAGTAAATTTTCAAACTCACATCAGTGTTGCTGCAATGTTCTGTTTATGGCAATTTTCATCCTTTTTATAAGTTTTCATGAACTAGGCATCCTAATAACTTTCCATAACATCAAACATAATCTAAACTAACCATTTCCAAAATTTATCATTATCAAGCATTTCCTCAACCATTCCATTACCATATCACAAGATCATTTACACAAAATAGGTATATTGCTATACATGCCATACTTAAATTTTACAAGCCATTTACCAAAAAGTCTTCCAGATAGTGTGATCGAGCCTTTGACCTTTCCCGATTCCTGAGCTGGCTTGTCCAAAACTACAATGAGTAAGAAGGAGGGAGTAAGCAATAATGCTTAGTAAGTTCATATGCAAACAATAAGTAACATAACAAAGCAATCATACCAACCAACATTAGCATGGTATCACCAAAACATATATCATATTTCTAATCATTTTTCATCATCTTATTACCTTATCGTTGTTGTATCAATACTCAACCCGAGGGTTAAGTACATACCTGTCCAAAGTATCCATTTCACATCACTTACCAATACGTCTCTTTTCATCTCGAGCATTCCTCCATTTGAGTAAAACTTTACCCGTTGAACACATTGGAATATAATTCGGATACGTGGATAATTTGCACATAAGTGCCACATATGCAATCAAGCAATCATGTAACCCGCCCATAAGCGAACTCGGACTCAACTCAACGAGCTCGGGTGTTCGCATCCATAAGTGAACTCGGACTCAACTCAACGAGTTCGGATGCCTAGTTACATCTCACGAACTCGGACTCAACTCAACGAGTTCGGACATTCGCATCCATAAGTGAACTCGGACTCAACTCAACGAGTTCGGATGCTCAACCATCCTAGTGACATGTCACTTGTATCCTAATCTATTCCTAAGGTTCAAACGGGATTTTCCTCGAACATACATCCTTGTCGCTTCCTCCGTAGAATGCCAAAACCAATACTCATTAACAATTATATTTAACAAGTAGCTCCATAATTTGCATTTTATTCAAATTAACCACAAAGCATATATTTCATGATAAAAATCAGCATATCATATAATTAACATCAATAACTTAAAAATAACAATTATGCTACATTATTTACACATGAACTTACCTTGGTACCAAAATACAAAGATTTTGCAATTTAGTCCACAATCTTTTCTTTTCCTCGATTGGGGTCGATTCCACGTCTTTCTTGATCTAAAATAACACATTTAGCTTATTTAATACTCACATTATCAAATTAATTCTTAATTCAAATTTTGAAAAAATTACAATTTTACCCCTAAACTTTTGCATATTTACACTTTTGCCCCTAGGCTCGGGATTAAACTTTATTCCTTATTCTTATGTTTTATAACATGGTGATCACTTTTCCCTTCTATGGAAACATCAAATTCTCACTCTAACATGTACTTGTGACTATTAGGTATTTTTACCGATTAAGCCCTTTTACTCGTTTTTGCTTAAAATCGAGTAGTACAAGTTGTCTAACATAATTTAAAACCTCATATTCTATCATAAAACATCAAAATACACAAATTTCACCTATGGGTATTTTTCCAAATATAAACCCTAGGTTAAATTATTGCTAGCATAAGCTTTATCGAGTTACTGGGATCTCAAAAACGTAAAAATCATTAAAAACGGGGCTTAGAATCACTTACTATGAAGCTTGAAAGTTGAAGAAACCCTAGTTATGGAGAGATGGAGCATTCGGCAGCAACTATGAAGATGATAACTAATTTTGTGTTATTTTTCCCTTTTAATTTCATTTAATACCCAAATGACCAAAATGCCTCTCCTTATTAAACTTTCAAAAATTCCTTCCATGTCCTAATTTTTCCCATGAAATTTAAATTGGTAAAATTGCTATTTAAGACCTCCTAATTAATATTTCAAAGAAATTGCATACTAAAAACTTCTAGAATGCAAGTTTTGCAACTTATTCGATTTAGTCCCTAACTTTAAATTAAGCATTTTATGCATAGAATTTCTTCACAAAATTTTCACACAATCATGCAATCATATCATAAACCTCAAAATAATTATAAAATAATTATTTCTATCTCAAATTTGTGGTCATGAAACCACTATTCTGATTAGGCCCTAATTCGGGATATTACAGTAGGTTTCACACGGCCAAGACACACGCCCGTGTTCTGTGCCGTGTAGCACACACGACTGAGACACATGCCGGTGACTCTACCCGTGTGCTCAATTTTGAGCATTCTTTTTTCTCAAATTTAAGGTGCTGGGGACACACAGCCTAATCACATGCCCATGTACCAGGTCGTGTGTCACACACGGTCTAGACACACTCCCGTGTGTCTACCCATGTGGAAAAATAAAGCAATTTCTAGATTCATTTTTGACCCAAAATTACACCAATGACATGCAATTAAAGCTCACATCCAATACGAGCCAATTCAAGCATTCAAATTAAGCAAAATTCCATCATTCAATAAGGCATATCATTACATTCATACATGTTTATAATCTTACCTTGGTATATTTCATATGATAGGCATAATTTGAACAACCATTTAACATGTATATAGCTACCATAGTATGACATTACGAGTATGTCAAAAACAACCATTACTAGCCATTCCAATGGCTAGATTACAAACCACATATTTAAGCCATCTATGGCCAAGTTAGCTTATACATTCCGTTATACCAAAATGATTTTACTATGTATACCCAAAATAAGCTAGTGGATAGTGTGATGATGGTCCAATGACCTCCAACCTTTGCGAGCTTCCGAGCACTATAAAATAGGGGAAAATAAAACGAAGTAAGCATTACATGCTTAGTAAGTTCGTATAACGGAAAATAAACTTACCAATCCCGTTTATTAATCCTAAGCATACAATATCATGATTCCATCCATTTGGCACAATTGTCTAAACACATGCATACAATCAAACATGTTAGTAAAAAAATCTTCATTTCAATCAAGTAACATAGATGAGCTCTTTATACCATTTTCCTTTAAGATATCATTCATTTCATTCCATAATTCTCTTATCATGCCAAGAGATTTTACGTCAGTTGAATCATTAAAATTCCAACGGACACTTAAGTGGTACACACAAGGTGTATGGTTCAATAACTCGTCAATTCTTTTTCAAGAGTACCCATTACGACACTTAATCGAGGAACACACTCTCGAGTCATATAGCGTGCTACAGGATTACCAGTCCAGGCTAAATCCTTTTTGTAACATATGCTCAGAACATTTCAATTAGGATTACCAGTCCAGGCTAAACCCTAATTGTAACATATACTCGAGAGGTATTATACCAGGATTACCCATCAGGGCTAAATCCTTTCCATAATGTGGTCAATAGGATTACTTGTCTGAGCTAAATCCCATTTGCAACAAATACAAGACCTCATTCATTTCGAGAAAGTACATATATTCATCGAAATCCAATATTCAAATGGAGCTTAACCCCTTTTTCACCATTACAAGCATGTATTCAATTCTTTCATTATAGCAACCAAATAAATCACATCCATATAAGTCACATTACATACGAGCACAACATTCAATTAATCATATTTACGTGTTTGATTAAGTTACACGAACTTACCTCGACACTAGTTCGCATATAAAATCTACTAATCTGAATCCTTTTCTTTTCCTCGATCTAGCCTCGAATTTGTGTTGTCCGGATCTATAGAAATAACTTTAAGCATCAATTTCACACATTTCATATTTATTTGGACTCAATTTATATCCTAAGAAAAATTACCATTTTGCCCTTAATTTTTCCATAAATTCTAATTTCGTTCCTAGGCTCGGAAAATAAAATTTATGCAATTTACTCCCTATTCCAAGCCTAACCGAAATTCCATCTCAAAATTTACAGTACATGTATTCATAAAAATTTAGAATTTTTCATCAAATTTCACAACTTTACATTTTAGTCCCTAAGTCATGTTTTCATCAAAAATCACTTTGTAAATGTTGTTTATCTATCAACAACCTTTCATTTTCTACCATAAATTTTGAATTTTCACCATATTCATCCATGACCTAATTTTAATACTTTGGTAACTCTTCAAATTAATCCCCAAGTAGATAGATTAAGCTATCTCGGTTTCAAAATTATCAAAATTACTAAAAACGGGACAAGAAAACTTACCCAATTAAGCCATGAAAGTTTCTTCTCTCTTTCCTAGGGTTTCCATGTATTTTAGGTTGAAGAAGATGAGAAAATAAGATGATATTTTCTTTTCATCTTTTAATTAATTAAATATTTTTCAAATTCCAATTTAGTCCTTGCCCTTTTTCTAAATTTCCATGGATGAGTCCCCAAAATATCTACATACTTTTCTTTAATGGTCTAATTACCATATAAGGACCTCTAGTTTTGAATTCCATAGCTATTTAATCCTTATAGCTACTAGAATTCAACTTTTGCATTTTACGTGATTTAGTCCTTCTCGTAATTAAGCACATAATTAATAAAATTTTCTTATCAGAACTTTCACATGAAATTTCTAACATATTGCGGACCATGTAATAAAATAAAAATAAATTTTATTTTTGGATCGGATTTGTGGTCCCGAGACCACTATTTTGATTTCACTGAAAAATGGGCTATTACAACTCTCCCCCTTAAGGATTTTTGTCCTCGAAAACCTTACCAGTAAAAAGATTCAGATATTGCTTCCTCATAGTATCTTCTGGTTCCCAAGTAGCCTCTTCTATACCATGTCATTGCCAAAGAACTTTTACTAAAGCTACCTTTTTATTTCTTAACTCTTTTGTTTCTCGAGCTAAGATTTTGATCAGTTCTTCACTATATGTCATATCAGGCTAAATCTCTACCTTTGTCGGAGAGATAACATGTAAAGGATCGGGTCAATATCACTGTAGCATAGACACATGAAAATTATTAAGAATCCGATCAAGTTCTGGTGGTAAAGCTAACTAATATGCAATCGGTCCGATTCTTTCTGAAATCTCATATGGTCCAATGAATCATGGACTCAGTTTTCCTTTACGACCAAACCAGAGAACTTTTTTCCAAGGCGATACTTTCAAGAATACTTTGTCACCAACTTGGAATTCTATTTCCTTTCATTTAAGATCAACATAGGAATTTTTGACTATTCAAACTATCCCAAATCACTTTCACTTTTTCCTCGGTCTCACGGACTAAGTCAAATCCATGTAACTTTTGCTCACTGAGTTTTGTCCAATACAATGGAGTTCTACATTTGTGACCATACAAACCTTCATATGGTGCCATTTTGATGCTGGACAGATAACTGTTATCATAAGAAAATTCAACTAAAGGTAAATACTTTTCCCAGTTACCTTCAAACTCAAGTATACAACACCGAAGCATATCTTCCAAAATTTGTATAACAAGTTCAAATTGACCATCAGTCTGGGGATGAAATGCAGTGCTAAAGTGTAACTGAGTACCCAGAGCTTCTTGCAATTTTCTCCAGAATTGAGATGGAAACCGAATGCCTCTATCTATAATAATGGAGACAGGCACTCCATGCAATATGACAATCTCAGAAATATATAATTCAGCTAATCTATCCAAAGAATAATCCATACGTACTAGAATAAAGTGTGCAGACTTTGTCAACCGATCAACAATCACCCAAATGACATCTTTCTTCTTTAGAGATAGCGGTAATCCCGATACAAAGTCCATAGTAATTCTTTCCCATTTCCATTCCGGTATCATAACTGGCCGTTATAATCCCAAAGGCAACTGATGTTTAGCTTTTACTTACTAACATATCAAACATTTAGATATAAACTCAGGAATATCACGTTTCATTCCTGGCCACCAATACATCTTTTCTAGATCATTATACATTTTATTACTACCAGGATGGATAGACATGTTACCATTATGAGCTTCATTCAAAATCTTCTGTATTAGTTCTGAACTTTTCAGTACATATACTCTGCCTCTGAATAACAGACAATCATCGGTCCCGATCTAAAATTTCGAGTCAAGAGTCGATTCACTTTGTATCCATTTTGCTTGCAACTTACTATAATTTTTCTCAGCTTTAGATATCTACTGCAAAAATGTTGGTCTAGCTTTTAACTTAGCTATAATTGAACCATCATTAGATAATGACAATCGAGTATTCTTAGCTCTCAAGGAAAACAGGGATTTTCTACTCAGGGCATCAGTGACCACATTGACTTTTCTTGGATGATAATCAATAACCAGATCATAATCTTTCAATAACTCAAGCCACCTGCGCTATCTCAAATTCAAATCCTTCCGAGTCATCAAGTACTTGAAAATTTTATGATCCTTGAATATGTGACATTTTTCACCAAATAGGTAAAGCCGCCAAATTTTCAATGCAAACAATATGGCTGCCAATTCAAGATAATGTGTCGGGTAGTTTCTTTCATGTGGTTTTAGTTGTCTTGAAGCATAGGCTACTACTTTACCTTCTTGCATCAAAACCCAGCCTAAACCGTTCAATGATGCATCACTGTAAACTATAAATTCCTTACCTAATTCTGGCTGAACTAATACTGGAGCTTCAGTCAATAAAGCTTTTAATTTGTCAAAAACTCTGCTGGCATTTATTAGAACACTAAAATTTCACATCTTTTTTGCAATAGACGGGTCATTGGAGAAGCTATCATTGAAAAACCTTTTACAAACCTCCAATAATAACCAGTTAGTCCCAGAAAGCTTCAGACTTCAGACACATTTTTCGGTGGTTTTCAATTAATAATGGCTGAAATTTTATCCAGGTCCACCCTGACACCTTCAGTAGATACAATTTGTCCAAGAAAACTAACTTCCCATAGCCAAAATTCACATTTACTAAAATTGGCATACAATTGTTTCTCTCGCAAAGTTTGCAATACTATTCTCAAATACTCTGTGTAACAGGCCCAATCTGCCCAGGCCCATACCAAAACAAAAATAAAAAATAAAAATAAAACCACCAAATAATTATCAAAGTCTATTTACAAGTCCATTTACAGTGACCCAAATAGACCCAAAATTAAAAAAAACCCTAAAGGCCCAATGGCCTAACAGCCTAAACAATTTTCAGCTAAAACAAAAAGAAAACGCTAGCCTAGTCGCCGCCATTGCTTTCGCCTCCACGAGCACCGTACCTCCACGTTAGCGCCTCGTACGACCTCCGTACCTGCACGGACACAAGAAGACAATAGCAAATACAGAGAAAAATAGAAAAAGATTGTATTTTTATTTTTATTTTTTCTTTTCTTTCAGCTATAGAAAAAGCCATGAACAATGTATTGGGGGCTCTCCCTTTTTTACACAGACGAATACACAGAGAGCAATCAAAAACGAAAAAGAATCAAAAAGTGGTCTTTCAATCGGTGTTATTTTTCATTTTTTTTGCTTATTTTATTTTTTAGAGAAAACAAAAAAAGGAAAAAAAGAAAAAGAGGCGAAATATCACCTGTCTCTTCGTGTTCCGCCACTCAGCCACCCTCTCCTATGAAAGGGGGTATTTTAAATGCTCGGGAATTGAAAAGGCCAAAAAAATTACCTTCTTTGAATTTTTTGAGGCGGTGCCGTCGCCGGCGACCGGCGATTGCCACGATGGTCCAGCGTCGGAGCCCAAGCCGGATGTGGGGAGGCTTGAGAGAGTTTTTGGAGAGGTTTTTCTAATTTTTTTTTTGAAAAAGGAGGCTAAAAATGAAGTTTTAAAAGAAATTTGGGCTTAAATAGCAGTATCAAAACGACTTCGTTTTGATCAGCCCCCCAAACGCCCAAAACGGCGTCGTTTTGGGGGGCTCGACCCATCCGACCTGACCCACTCCAGCCTAGGATCTGCGTGTTTTTTAGAGGAAGGGTTAATTACACTTTTAGCCCTTCCGTTTTTTTATTGTTTTACAATTTAGTTTTTTTATTTTTATTTCGGCCCTATAATTTACTTCACTTTACAAATTGGTCTACATTTGAATGGCGTCGTTTTGGAGGTAGGGCGTAATTGCTCAGCTAGTCCCTCCTTGTTATTCGCACATTCAATTTAATCCTTTTCTCCTTTACTCATTTCGGATTAGCCCCATATTTCCGTTTTAAAATTCAATTTGATCGCTTTTCATTATTTTTGCTATGTTATTTTCAAATTAATTAATTTAACATCTTTGTTATTATCATTATTATATTTATTTGATATTCATGCGCCTAAACTTTATATATATATATATATATTTATTTTAGTCTAACATCTATTTATTTGTATCCCCTTTATAAATTTTAAAATGTTAGGTTTATTAATATTATCATTATATCATTAAATCGATTAATTTAATTAATATTAATTTTTTTATTTTATCTACTGTTTTAAATAAATTTTATTTATTTTCATCGTCTCCTATTATTGTCATTTTACAATTTATTTATTTATTTTTTATATCTTTATATATATACCTTCAAATTTTAGATTATTATTATTGTTATTATCATTTTATGTGTTTTATTTAATATTTTTATTTCTTTTATTTATTTTCTTTTTTTAAATTTTTATTTAGACCTTTTTTATTTGTTTATTTACTTATTATCTTTATTGATAATTAGTTTGTCAGTTATTTATTTATTTTATTGTTATTTTTTATTCTCATTATTGTTCCCTATATTATCGTTTGCATCATTATTCTTGTTGTTGTTTATGCTTGACAATATTATGGTTCGTTAATGCCAATGCTATGTGTTATTTTTTATGCGATATTATTGTCACTTCAAATATGTGTTGTACTATTGTTATTAGTCGCGTATGACCCCTTTTAAAAGTTTTAAACGATTTCTTTTTTTTTAACATAATTAAATAAACTACGTATATGTGTCATTTTCAGCATTTCACTAACTTCCACCTAAATTTATAAAAAAAGAGTTTTTAATAAAGGCAATATTCCGTGTTTAGAAATTCGAGAGATCCTGCCCTAATGTATTGGGTTTCAATTTTAATGTACTGGGTTTCAGTTTTTCTCATTAGATCAAATGACCGAATACCCTTTTAAAATTAAAATGCATGAGTTTTGAAAATCAAAAGACAAGCTTATTCTCGAGGGTTTAAAATGTCGTGTCCTAACATACTGGATGTGACATTTTATTACTTCGAGACAAGAAGGTCTTTAGCATCCGCTTCGATTTATCCTAGCATTTTTGTAAAATTAACATTAATAAAAAAGGAGGATTGTATTTTTAAATTCTTTACAGATTTTCAACTTGCGACATTAAGACATTAATTAATCAATTAGGTACCAATTTTGGGTGTTACGAGGGTGCTAATCCTTCCTCGTATGTAACCAACTCCCGAACCCATTTTCTCGAATTTCGTAGACCAAAATCGCTGTTTTAGTAAAACAAAATATTTTATTAAAACAATCAGATTACGAGATGATCGGATCACACCTAAAAAAAAGGTTGGTGGCGACTCCCATTTTTCGTTTTCTTTTTAAATAAAAGTCGACTGTTTTCAAAAATAAAAAAAATGGTTTCGACAGCTTGGCGACTCCACTGGGGACCCTAATAAGAGAGTCAAGACACAAATTGATTAATTTATGTCTTTTCGTTTAAAATTGAAAAATTCGTTTTAAAATACGATCCTTTCATTGCATTTCATTCGTCATTTTTTTGTTATCTTGGTTGTAATATGTGCTTTATTGGTTTGAGTCTTTAGATGTTTTCGCATATTGCATTGCATGATTGTTTGATCTACCCTTTTAGGTGGGAGTGAGAAACTAGTCCTTCGTGAGGTTTTCACCTCCGTATAGGATAGTGGATTACTTTTGGGATACATCTGTAACTATGTCTTCGTGAGGTTTTCATCTCCGTATAGTCATAGGGAAATGTATTCCCCTGAACCGAACTCAGCCTATATGAGCCTATAATGGGTGAGGATTGAGGAATCTGTTGGTTCAAGTAAACTGTCTTTAGAACCAAACCACATGTGGTGATCCATTAGAACCCACCCTAGCTAGAGCCACACCACACCCTAGTAGTCACCCGGATAGGTGCTCTATTTGTTGTTTATTTCTTCTGTACTGACATGTTTTGTTTTGTTTTGTTTATGATCGCATTGCATTGCATCATCATAGAAAAGAGGTGTTGATTCACGTTTAGTTGCTAAATAGAGAGCTTGCCATGAAAAATGGATTTCTTGGTAAAGTGAAGTATAATACGGCCATCTGAATATGGTCTAAATAAACACAACGAGAGAAAGCTGATAGTCCATAGAGGAATATATGACTATGCTTCGTTGCCCAAGGATTCAAGCCGACAAAGATTATTCAGGAGCTGTCAACTTTCTTCAAGAAGCTAACAAGCCTCACAGGGATGAGTGAGCAATGGGTCGCAACCCGGGTCAAGCAAAAAGGAGCTAGTAGAGGCATCCATTAGAAAGTTCGTAAGATTTGATCTTAACATCCAGATATGAAGAAAGGGATTGATGTCTTCGCCTGGAGTATGAGGGCAAGGCCGTATATGTTTTTGCTTTATGTAAAGAGATTTGTTTTCTAGAAAAGTTGTTTTAATAGAATTGAATTCAGAATCAATGTCTCTCTTTCTTTTTGCATTCATCCCATGTATTTTCATTTCATCACATCATATGCATTAAATATATCAAAAGACCCTAATTAGTTAAAAACTATTTCAGTTAATCTGGAAACTGACAAAAATTCACCAACTAAATATCGTTACGGTACTCGTGCCAAGGCAAAAATTATGGACCAAAGGTTGGAAAGGTTAGAACAGCTCCAAAGAGAAATGCAAGAGTAGTTGCAAACATAAATACAAGAGCAATTGGCTAAAATCCAACAAGATATGAGGGATCAAATGCTGGAATCCCAAAGGAATATGATGAACTAGCTAATACAATTGCTGACTGGCGGACCAAAGAAAGGAAAGAGTCCCATGGTCAAAACTTGGGACGACAATAAAGATCCTCTTTACTCCCAGGTTTTACCCCGAAAAATGTTTAGACACAACCCGAGGTGTACACACGAAGGCCACCCGTTACCATCAGGCCCCAACAATTTTAGGCTGGTGCTTCGATGCCAATTAACTATCAAGTAGGCTCAGGCTCTAATCAAGGGGATAACCCAACTAATCCCGTTGTCCCTGATCTGGATGACATGGTCGAAGCAGAAAGAGTGAGAGTGGAGCTCCCGAAACAATTAGAAGACCGATGCAAGTGGTTAAAGGAAAAGTTTAAAGTAATGGAAAGTGCTAACTATCACTGTTGAATCGATGCTAAGGATTTGAGCTTGGTTCTAGACCTGGTGCTTCCCCCCAAGTTCAAAACTCTGGAGTTCGAAAAGTATAACGGGACTAGCTACCCCGAGGCTCATATCACCATGTTCTGCAGACGAATGACTGGGTATGTCAACAATGATTAGCTATTGATTCACTGTTTCCAAGAAAGTCTAGTTGGGACAACATCCAAATGGTATAACCAATTGTGTCGTACCAAGATCAATTCATGGAAAGATCTAGCACAAACTTTCATGAAGTAGTATAATCACGTGATGGATATGACCCCTGATAGAATCACTTTGCAGAATATGGAGAAGAAATAAAATGAGAGCTTCAGGCAATATGCCCAAAGATGGAGGGAAGTTGCCATACAAGTCCAGCCACCTCTCCTAGAAAAAGAAACCATGATGCTTTTTATCAACACTTCAAAAGCTCCATTTATCACTCATATGTTGGGAAGTGCCAGTAAAAGCTTCTTGGATATAGTGATGACTGGCGAAATAATTGAAAATGCAGTGAGGAGCGGTAAGATAGATGCCGGGGAAAGCACTAAGAGATTATCCCAAATAAAAAGAGAGAACGAGGTGAATAACATGAGTACATACAACAAGGGTCATTCAAAGTCGATTACTGTAAGCCAGCCAAAGACAGTAACCACAACCATCAGGGCCCCCCGAGACAAGCATCCAATATAA
Source organism: Gossypium longicalyx (assembly GCA_025698465.1). Lineage (NCBI taxonomy): Eukaryota > Viridiplantae > Streptophyta > Magnoliopsida > Malvales > Malvaceae > Gossypium > Gossypium longicalyx. Next base: position 31,876,203 of record CM046998.1, on the reverse strand, counting down.
AGACGAATATAGAAAGGCTACAGTTCACACCTATACTCATAACGTATATGGAGCTGTATTAGAACCTATTTGATGCATACGTGGTGTCCCCTTTCTACCTAGAACTGATGCAACCTCCATTTCCCAAATGGTACGACGCAAATGCTCAGTGCGAATACTATGCTGGAATCATTGGGCATTCAATCGAAAATTGCACCGCGTTCAAAAAGTTAATCGAAAGATTCATAAAAATGGGAATTGTAAAGTTTGACGACCCATCAGGATCGAATGTAACAGGAAACCCGCTACTTAATCATGCCGACCAATGGGTAAATGGGATAAATGAAGGTTGGAGCAAGAAAATTAAATGTGAGGTTGCAGAAGTTAAAACCATATTGAGACGGGTTTGGAAAGAGATGGTAAAAAGGGGACTGATCATACCGAATTCAGAGGAGAGATCTGAAAGGAAAAGGAACTATTGTGAGTTCCACAATGAAGAGGGGCATGAAATCCAATAATGCATCGAGTTCGGGACCCTGGTGCAAGACATGATGGATAATAAAGAAATAAAATTTTATGAAGACATCGAAGGCCTAGTGGGAATGTTGGGGAATCTAAACGTTAGCAACGTATCCAAAGAGGGAACAAGGGAATAGAATTTTCCAAGCATCCGCCCTTACGTATTTGGGAGTGTTTTGAACAATGGGACTGTGGAAGAGGTCTCTATATTTCTTAGAGCCAATTTGGAGTAATATTCAAAATACGCTTGTTGCTTTAAATCTAGAAGCAATAAGAATCCTTTTGTGAAATAGGCTTATGTCCAAAATCTTTATTTCAATAAAATGCATCTTTGCTATCATTTCGAGCAAATATTCTTTTATTCTATACAAACAATTATTTTTAGATTTTTTTGTTCTTTGGACTTTCTTTCAAATATTCTTTTATTCTTCATTCATGATCATACCATACAAATAATTATTCTTAGGTTCATTTATTCTTAGGAATATTCCTTTGTACCTATAACAGGTCTCCAGATATCAACGACATGAGCGACATTACTACTGACCCAGAATCTTCTTTTGAGCAAGATATGTGTCTACAGGGATCTTAGGACTTTGAAGATGATAGAGATTGTAGCCTATCTCCTGATTCATTAAGGATGGTAGAACAAGATAAGTAAAAGATCCTACCTTACAAAGGGTCAATAGACATTACAAGCCTAGGAGAAGAGAAAAAGGTGAAGATAGGAGCCTATATCACCATATAGACAAAGTGAGATGTCATTGAGTTATTTCAAGAATTCAAAGATGTTTTCGCATGATCATATCAAGATACGCCTGGGATACTAAGATATGTGTATGCTGTTAAGGCTAAGAAAATTTTAGAAGAGGTCCATAAGGGTGTCTGAAGAACACATGCTAATGGTTTTACAATGGCCAGGAAAATCATAAGGTTCGAGTACTACTGGTCCACCATGGAAGGGGATCGCGTCAGTTATGCTGTAAATGCCAAATTTATGGAGACAAGATTCATGTATCTCCTTCATTTCTTCATAGAATTTCTCTATGTGAGGCATGGATGTTATTGGGCCGATCTCGTCAAAATCTTCTAGCAGACATCATTATCTTTGTGGTTGTTGATTACTTCACTAAATAGGTGAAAGTAGCTTCATATGCCAATATTACAAAGTCGACAGTCATCAAATTTGAAAAAAAAGGGAGATCATGTGCCGACAAAGAATGCCAAAAAGGATAATATCTAACAATGCACAATAGCACGATATCAAAAGTTTGCAATCTGTTCAAGATCAGACACCATATCACCCCAAAATGAATGGTGTAGCAGAGGTAGCCCCCTAAAAAAAAGAAAAAAGAAAAAGGAAAAAAATCATGGAGAAAATGACCGAGAATTGTAAATATTGGCATAAGAAGTTACCATTTAGCCTCTATGCTTATCGATCATTGGTCAAGACCTTCATCGAGGCAACACATTTCTCATTAGTTTATGGATTGGAAACGGTTTGCCCATTGAAATCAAGATTCCTTCTCTCTAAGCTTTGGCTGAATTAAGATCAAATGAAGCAGAATGGATCCAGTGAACTTAACTGAAGAAAAGAGGTTGAAAGTTACCCGTCATAGTCAAACATACCAAAAACGAATGATGCGAGCTTACGACAGAAAGGTTCATCCCAGAGAATTCCACGAGGGGGACCTGGCGTTGAAGAAAATCCTTTCTATACAAAAAGACTTCATAGGAAAGTGGATGCTAAACTGGGAAGGACCTTATGTAGTAAAAAAGGCCTATTCTAGAGGAGCATTGACATTGACCGAGATGAATGACAAGGACCTGCCCAATCCGGTGAATTCAGATTCAGTCACAGTTAGGATAAAAAAATAAAAGAAAAAAGAAAAAAACGATAGGCCAAGGCGAGAACTCGTAAAGGGCACTTTGAGACCAAAGGGGTTTTGAATTGAAAACCCGTAAAGGGCAATTCAAATAAAAATGGGGGCATGCGGTAGTTTTGCTATGCCTAAATTAACAAGGAGGAGGTATGCTACATCTTCGGGCATCGAAAAATTACTCTAGATCTCTTAAACATACGTCAAGCTCAAAATGGTCCTCAAGAAGTTCGTACAGAGAAGCTCAGGCTGTGATATCTGGGGCACCTAGTTTTCATCTTACACATATTGAATTTGCTATCCTCGATTACTATATTCGTTTTGAGCTACGCTCCTAATAAATTTCCTTCTTATTACATTTGCTATCTTTGATTAACTTATTCATTTCTAGTTAATTTCCTTCTTATTCAATTTGCTATCTTTGATTAATTTATTCTTTTCGAGCTATGCTCCCAATTAATTTCCTTCTTGTCCGTTGTTATGATATTTTCAAGCATTTTGCATTGAAATAATGATTAATGGACTAATAAAACTTTCACAAAAGAAGTTATGCATATTACTCAGGGGTCTTTTAAATAGCACAAGAACCTGAAACGGGATTGTTGTTTAAAACTCACCAAACCAAAGGGTTGGAAATGTTTGAGAAAGAGGAATCTAAATTGTGACTATCTCTTTAGATTTTTTGTCAAAGATATCAGTTAAACGATGAGACAAGATATTGCATCGGTGGTACAACCTCGACGAATAATGAGCAACCCAATCATTTAAATAGGATCATTCTTGAAAAAATAACATTCTACATACACATCTGGTCATGTTACCCAGATCAATGGATTGAAAAAGCCACAAACCTTGTACCCTTGAGTTGCAGTGGGATGGATTAAAGAAGATACAAATCCTATACCCCTGAGTTGCAGTGGGATGGATTGAAGATGATATAAATTCTATACCCTTGAGTTGCAGTGGGATGGATGGAAGAAACCACAAATTTGATCTCCCTGAAGCTGCAGTGGAGCAAACCAGTTGAGCAAATGGTGATTATTTCTTCAATTTTTTTTCAAAGATACCAACTGAGCAAAGAAGGCAGGATAACACATCAGTGATAGAACCATGATGAACAACGAGCAATGACAACCCAAATATTAAAAAAGGGATCATTCTCATGACATTCTGCATTCATGCAAATATTATTCATACACATCTAGTTAGGAGCATTCGATTCATTCTGATCATAGCATCCTAATCATTTGGCATAAGCATAGGCCAATGAAATCGGTTCTACAGGTCATGTCCCCTAGAGAATGGTGTAACAAGATCGGTGAATCCACAAATCTCATCTCCCTGAAGTAGCAGTGGAGCAGATTGAAGTCGTAGATCTTATTTCCTTGAAGTTGGATTGGAGTAGATCGAAGATGGCGAATCTTATCTTCCTGAAGTTGCAGTGGAGCAGATTGAAGCCACCAGCCTTATCCCCTTGAAATTGTAGTGGAGCAAATTGAATACAGCCCTGAAGTTGCAGTGGAACAGATTGAAGCTACAAATTATGGCGGATCTTATCTTCCTGAAGTTACAGTGGAGCAGATTGAAGCCGCCAACCTTATCTCTCTGAAGTTGCAGTGAAGTAGGTTGAAATTACCAATTCTTACATCCTTGAATTTTCAGCGGAGTAGATCGAACTCTTCTCCCTGAAATTATATTAGAGCAGATCGAAGCCACAATCCTTATCTGTCTGAAGTTGCAGTAGAGTAGGATAAAAATACACAATCTTTATCTCTCTGAAGTTGCAATGGAGTAGGTTGAAATTACCAATTCTTATCTCTTTGAAGTTTCAGTGGAGCAGATCAAAGCTACAAATCTCTTTTCCCTGAAATTACATTGAAGCGGATCGAAGCACTAATTCTTATACCCCTGAGGATGCAGTGGGTCGGAACGAGGCTACTTGGAAGAAAAGGAGCATCCAAAGAAGAAGAGATTCAGAGATCAGGCAAGATTGGTCCTTCTTAAAGGTCTTTGCTTCATTCTCGTTACAAGATAATGAGCAAAGAGGGGCAGCTGTAATAGGCCCAATTTGCCCGGGCCCATACCAAAACCAAAAAAAAAAAACCAAATCCAAATAATTATCAAAGTCTATTTACAAGTCCATTTACAATGGCACAAATAGGCCCAAAATTAAAAAACCCTAAAGGCCCAATGGCCTAACAGCCTAAACAATTTTTAGCCAAAACAAAAAGAAAACCCTAGCCTAGCCGCCGTAGTTGCCTCCGCCTCTACGAGCTCTGTACCTCCACGTCAGCGCCGTGTACGACCTCCGTACCTGCACGGACACAAGAAGACAACAACAAATACAGAGAAAAATAGAAAAAAATTGTATTTTTTTATTTTTTATTTTCTTTTGGTTATAAAAAAAAGCCATGAACAATGTATTGAGGGCTCTCCCTTTTTTACACAGACGAATACACAGAGAGCAATCAAAAACGAAAAAGAATCAAAAGGTGGTCTTTCATTTGGTGTTATTTTCATTTTTTTGCTTATTTTACTTTTTAGAGAAAACAAAAAAAGGAAATAAAAGAAAAAGAGGCAAACTATCACTTGTCTCTTCGTGTTTCGCTGCCGTGGGTAGCCGAGGATTACCCTCTCTTATGAAAGGGGGTATTTTAAATGCTCGAGAATTGAAAAGGCCAAAAAAATTATCTTCTTTCAATTTTCTGGCCACCACGGACGGCGACGCCATCGTCGGCGACTGGCGGCCACCACGGTGGTCTGGCGCCGGAGCCCAAGCTGGATGTGGGGAGGCTTGAGAGAGTTTTTGGAGAGGTTTTACTTTTTTTTTTGAAAAGGGAGACTGAAAATGAAGTTTTAAAAAATTTTTGGGCTTAAATAGCAGTATCAAAACAGCGTCATTTTTTTCAGCCCCTCAAATGCCCAAAACGGTGTCATTTTGGGGGGCTCGAGCCGTCCGACACGACCCACTTCGGCATAGGATCCGCGTGTTTTTTAGTGGAAGGGCTAATTGCACTTTTAGCCCTTCCACTTTTTTATTGTTTTGCAATTTAGTTTTTTTATTTTTATTTCGGCCTTATAATTTACTTCACTTTATAAATTGGTCCACACTTGAATGACGTCGTTGTGGAGGCGGGGCGTAATTGCTCAGTTAATCTCTCCTTGTTATTCGCGCGTTCAATTTGGTCCTTTTCTCCTTTATTCATTTCGGATTAGCCCCAAATTTCTGTTTTAAAATTCAATTTGATCCCTTTTCATTATTTTTTGCTATTTTATTTTCAAATTAATTAATTTAACATCATTGTTATTATCATTATTATATTTATTTGATATTCATGCGCCTAAACTTTATATATATATTTATTTTAGTCTAACATCTATTTATTTGTATCCCCTTTACAATTTTTTAAAATGCTAGGTTTATTAATATTATTATATCATTAAATCGATTAATTTAATTAATATCAATTTTTTTGTTTTATCTACTCTTTTAAATAAACTTTATTTATTTTCATTGTCTCCTATTATTGTCATTTTACAATTTATTTATTTATTTTTTATATCTTTATATATATATCTTCAAATTTTAGATTATTATTATTATTGTTATTATCATTTTATGTGTTTTATTTAATATTTTTATTTCTTTTATTTATTTTTTTAAAATTTTTATTTAGACCTTTTTTTATTTGTTTATTTACTTATTGTCTTTATTGATAATAAGTTTCTCGGTTATTTTATTTATCTTATTGTTATTTGTTATTCTCATTATTGTTCCCCATATTATCGTTTGCATCATTATTCTTGTTGTTGTTTATGCTTGAAAACATTATGGTTCGTTAATGCCAATGCTATGTGTTATTTTTTTATGCGATATTATTGTCATTTCAAATATGTGTTGTACTATTGTTATTAGCCGCGTATGACCCCTTTTAAAAGTTTTAAACGATTTCTTTTTTTAACATAATTAAATAAACTACGTATATGTATCATTTTTAGCATTTCACTAATTTCCACCTAAATTCATAAAAAAAGAGTTTTTAATAAAGGCACTATTCTGTGTTTAGAAATTCGAGAGATCATGCCTTAACATACCGAGTTTCGATTTTTTTCGTTTGACCCAAATGACCGAATACCCTTTTAAAATTAAAATGCATGAGTTTTGAAAATAAAAAGACAAGCTTATTCTCGAGGGTTTAAACTGTCGTGTCCTAATGTTCTGGGTGTGACATTTTATTACTTCGAGACAAGAAGGTCTTTAGCATCCACTTCGATTTATCCAAGCATTTTTGTAAAATTAACATTAATAACAAAGGAGGATCGTATTTTTAAATTCTTTACGGATTTTCAACTTGCGACATTAATGCATTAATTAATCAATTAGGTACCAATTTTGGGCGTTACGAGGGTACTAATCCTTTCTCTTAGTAACTGACTCCCGAACCCGTTTTCTCGAATCTCGTGGACCAAAATCACTGTTTTAGTAAAACAAAACATTTTATTAAAACAATCAGATTACGAGGTGATTCGATCACACCTAAACAGAAAAGGTTGGTGGCGACTCCCATTTTTTGTTTTCTTTTTTAATAAAAGTCGACCGTTTTCAAAAATAAAAAAAATGGTTTCGACACTTTGCATGTTCATTTTCATCTCAAGAGTATAGCAAAATATCATCTATAAATACCACCACAAACCTGTCTAAATATGAGCTAAAAATTCTATTCATCAGATCCATAAACTGTAACAGATCGATTTAGACCCTAATCAGAACGGTGGTTTCAGGACCACGAATCCGAGTCAGAAAAATACTTAAATATTATTTTTCGTGTTTATTATATGTGAATTTGCATGTGTGAAAGTTTCGTACGAAAATTTGATTGTTTGTGTGCTTAATTTAATAAAAAAGGCTTAATCGCGTAAATTGAAAACTTGATAGTTAAAAGCATAAGGGCCAAATTGTTAATGGATTTGTAAGTTGAAGCATTTAAGTGGAAATTTTACCATATTTAAATGTCATGGACGGTAGTGGCCTTGTGTATAATGGTTTCATAATTTTATTTTAAAGGTTAAAAATGTAAACTTATTAAAATGTTAATATATTAATAAAACATAAAATAAAAGAAAGTGTTCATACTTTTATTTTGTATGACCGAAACGTAAAGAAAAATAAATTTTAGAAAGCTTTGAATATTCAGCAATTTGGAAGCTAAATCAATGTATGTTTTTATTTCGATTTTTGATAATTTTTACGTTTTTGAGATCGTTGCTTCGAATACTATCCGACCCATGCTCGAATTTCTGATTTTGGTGAATATTTTGAGTTATACCATTGATGAATAATTGTGTTTTGTGATGTTTGATGATAAATTATGAAAGATATGTCTTGGATTAATATGTTTTGTATTGGAGTTTTTGATGATTTTGAGTAATTAGGACTAAATTGCAAAAATAATAAATTGAGGGAATAGAATGTAAAATAGATGAAATATATGGACAAGTATGAGTATATGGAAGATTTGGCCCAACTATGTTGTTGTGAGATTTTGTGTATTTTGTGTTTTATGCAATTAGGACTAATTTGTAAAAGTATGAAATATTAGGCGTAAAATGGTAATTTTCCCATTTATGTGTTGTTGGAGAAAATTGAATGAAATTGTGTTTGAATGAGATTAATTTGAAATTGTATATATAAAGAACAAAAGAAATCAGACTTGGATCGAAGAAAAGCAAAAATAGTCGAATAGTCGATTTACATCGTTCGTCGATATCCGAGGTAAGTCTTTAAGCAATTAAACATCATTTATCTTGAATGTAACTTAGTTTAATGGAATCTATAGATTCATAAAAGAGCTAGCCGAATGTGTTTAAGCATAGAAATACTATATTTAAGTTTAATTCGACTGAGTTATATCATTTGAAAGTCCGTATGATCTATATGCAATATTTGGAGTTTTTGTTATATGAATTGTGTATGAGATAGCTTTATAATAGTGATATTCGGGCTTTGAGCTTGGCAAGCCTTGTGCTGGTGAATTTGATCGGGCTTTATGCCTAGCAGACTTATTGCCGGTGAATAAAATCAGACTTTGAGTCTAGCAGGCCTTGTGCCGGTGTGTGATTCAGGTTTATGCCTAGCAGGTTTATGCCGGTGATTTATTTTCAAGCCTATGCCTATAAGACTTCTTGTTGATTTGATAATTGAGCAAGTAAACTGAGCTAAATGATCTTGTATATTCGGCCACATAGGTATGTACATATGTGATGTTATATTGGATCTTGTATATTCGGCCATATAGGTATCCACAAATGTGACATTATATTTGAATTTGTATATTCGGCCATATAGGTATGCACATATGTGATGTTATATTTGAATTTGTATATTCGACCATATAGGTATGCACATATGTGATGTTATATTTGAATTTGTATATTCGGCCATATAGGTATGCACATATGTGATGTTATATTTGATCTTGCATATTCGGTCATATAGGTATGCACATATGTGATATTATATTTGATCTTGTATATTCGTCCAAATTAGTGATGTTGGTATATGAAGTTAAATTTTGTTTTGTGAGTTTGTGTAAATGTGTGGAAGTATATTTGGATATATAATGATATTTGGCTTGGTTTAGTTAAATTAATAATATTATTGAAATGTTCATTTGCTTATGACTTACTAAGCTAAGTTAGCTTACTCTGTGTGTTATGTTTGTTCTATTTTATAGATTTTGGGTTCACGTTACAAGCTCGGGGATCGTCAGCAAAGTTCATCACACTATTTACAACTTCGGTATTTAAATATTTGAACTTGAACTATGGCATGTATAGGCTAGAAAGTGTTTTGGAAATGTTTGATTTTGGTTTGTATAATAGCCATGCGAAAAATGGCTTGATGTTAAATTCGGTCATGTTCGGTTTGGTTCGTGTTCACCCTGGTTATGTAGTTATGAGCATGGTATGTTTGATGTTGTGATAGGTACCATGTGCTACGCAAATGGTTTGTTTATTATGCTAAAATTTAGTCTTATATGATCCTTGTTAAATGTTTAATGAATTATGTTTTGGTATTTCGGTGATGAGAGTTTTGAATGTATGTATGGTTTTAAGTAACATGATTTGGCTATGAAAGATAATAAGTATAATATGTATTTAATATAATAAATGTTAATGATGGAATTATGAAGTGTGATATAATTAAAGTGATGGATGGTAGTATATTAGTTTGATAAGTTCGGTTATTAAATGGTAAGTAATGAATGTGTTTCATGTTTGTTTTGGTTGATTGTTTTAGTTTGTATTCAAATGTTAAGTTTGGCCTTTAACTTTAGAGTAGGTTACATATTATATATACATACGAAATATTAATACATTCGACCATGTTATAGTATGCTTAAGTTGCATGTGTAATTGTATACTAAATTATGCAATATGATTTCATTTGGTTTTAATGTGAGTTCGTACAGATGTTGATAATTGATTTGTTTGATATACAATTAATGAAATGGATATTGGCATATATTTGATGATGCAATGATGTGTTATGATGGAGAATGATTTATTTATAAAAATGGCATTAAGGTGATTGATATAGAGAAACAGACTTTGAAAATTTTAAATATGAGAACATGATTTTATATATATATACAAGTTTGGTTCGAATTTGATAATTATGGAACGTGATTATTTGAGTTTGATAAGTTTTTAATGTTATGATATTCTTAGTGGTATGAGATGTAAGAAAAGTCATTTTAATTTGTATTTAATTGGTAATGCCTCGTAACCCCATTCCGGCGACGGATACGGGTTAGGGGTGTTACATAAACACTGTAGGTGCATTTGTCAAACTGAATGGCATCACAAGAAACTCATAGTGTCCATACCTGGTTTTAAAAGTTGTCTTTGGTACATCTAAATCTTTTACCCATAATTGATAATAGCTATAATGGAGATCAATCTTTGAAAATACAGTGATACATTTTAATTGGTCAAACATGTCATCAATACGAGGCAATAGATACTTGTTCTTTATCGTAACTTTTTTGAGCTGTCTGTAATCAATGCACAGCCTCAACGATCCATCTCTCTTCTTTACAAACACAATCGACACACCTCAAGGTGAGAAACTAGGTCGAGCAAAACCTCTGTTAATCAATTCTTGCAACTATGCATTCAACTCTTTCAATTCAGTAGGAGCCATTCTGTAAGGTGCTATCGATATCGGTGTTGTACTCGGAACAAGATCTATAGAGAATTCCACTTCTCTATCTGGTGGTAAACCAGGTAATTCTTCTGGGAATACATCAGGAAATTCACATACAACCAATACTGACTGAATCTTTAACTCAGATATTTTAGTGTCCAACACATATGCAAGATAAGCATCATAACCCTTTCTAACATATTTCGGTGCTGATATTGCTGAAATCACATTAGGTAATCCATCCATTTTATCAGATTCAACATGAAGGAATTCACCACTTTGACATTTCAATACAATATATTTCTGTTTACAATTCACCATTGCATCAGATTGGGTTAACAAATCCATTTCCAAAGTCACATCAAATTCATCGAATGGTAATAACATCAAGTCAGCCGAAAAGCAAGAACCTTTTACCATCAATGGACAGTTTTTGCAGACTTTATCCACCATAACACGCTGGCCCAGGGGGTTTGAAACATTAACCACAAATTTAATGATTTCAATAGGTAAATTTTTAACAGACACTAAGTTTGTGCATATGTATGAATGTGTGGAAACAAGATCAATCAAAGCAGTAATATCAGTATCAAGTAGAAAAAATGTACTAGTAATGACGTCTGGTGCAGAAGCATCTTCTCTAGCACGAATAGCATATTTTCTTGCAGGTGCTCGTGCCTCAGATTTAACTGTTGTATCCCTGGTAGTACCTCGACTACATCTAACATTACCGGGGTGACGGGGTGGTCTGGCCCTCGAGACAGGATTACTCGGCTTTAGAGCTAGTTTTATTTCTTTTTCAACTCTTTCTGGACAATCTTTGAGAAAATGATCAAATGAACCACATCGGTAACAAGCTCCACTTCTCAAACGGCATTACCCAAAATGAAATTTATTGCAATGCTTGCGCTTTGGTTTGGGATTACCGACACTACCCACACTGGTTACAGAAGGAGATGAAGATCACAGATTAGAGCGTTGAGAGCCTCGCTCTTTTCTAGAATACCCCATAAAAGTAGTAACATGATCATAATACTTATTTATTTTCTTAGAAGTAGATGACTGTGACTTACTCATAATCCTTTTTCTACAAACTCGAGCCTCTCTTTCAACTTGTTTCTTTTTTTTACTCAATTCCTTAGCTTTGTGTGTTCGACCGGCTAACACCGCAAATTCCCTTATTTCGAGAATTCCAATCAATAACTTAATATCTTCATTTAAACCCTCTTCAAAGCATTTACACATCTTAGCCTCGGTTAGAACCCATTCTCTGGCATATTTACTTAGGCGAACAAATTCTCGTTCATACTCAGATACAGTCATGTCTCCCTGCTTGAGTTTTAAAAATTCTTTCTTTTTCTGATCCATAAATCTCTGACTAACATATTTTTTTTTTGAATTCAGCCTGGAAGAATTCCCATGTAATGTTCTCTCCTAGTACAACTGAAGTTATGGTATTCCACCAATGATAACCTGTATCTTTCAGTAGAGATACTGCACATTTCAGACATTCTGCAGGCGTACAAGATAATTCATCAAAAACTCGGATGGTATTTTCCAACCAAAATTCAGCCCTTTCCGGATCATCATCTGCGGTAGCTCTAAATTCTTCTGCCCTATGCTTACGGATTTTATCTACCGGAAGCTTATCTATTCTAGCGGGTTCAACACTCTGTGCTACCTCAGGAACCGGTTGAGGAGTTGGTGGGGGAGGTCGTTGTACAGCAGGATTTGTTCTTAAGTACTTGGTAAACCATTCATTCATCAATTGAAAGAAGGCCTATTTTGCCTCCTCACTTTGGCCCTCAGATACAGGCCTTTCACTATCAGATGCAGATGCAACTCTTTGGAATGAAGCTGAAGCATTGCTCCCAGCTTCCTCAGATTCAACTTTAGCTTGGTTGGATAATATTACTATATGAAAAACACATTTAAAATGATTAGGAGATATCACACTATCGCAACTTATATAATGGCATATATAGCTAAACTCATGTTTGTTACGTTAAATCTAAGAATCGGCTAAACCGTAGCTTTGATACCACTAAATGTAATCCTCCAACCTATATTCGTCACTGGAACAGGTTTACGGAGTATTACCAAAACTTTTAGAACATTTTTTAGATAACTCACATAAATTACTATTTATTAACCGAGATTATTGATGTCGCCCCTTAAATGGACCCTCGAGGTCTAATATGAGCATTAAAATTGAATCAGGACTTAATTGGAAACTCTAAGAATTTTTCGCGACAATTCAAAAACTTTTTTAAGGTGCAGGGCTCACACGCCCGTGTGATCCTGGGACACGCCTGTGCTGTAGGCCATGTTTGCACCCATGTAACTCTTTGACTTGTGCACATGGCCATGCCACACGCCGGTGTGCTAGGCCTTGCTGTTAATTAAACTCTTCGAAATTAGGTGCAGGTTTCACACGGCCAAGACACATGTCCATGTTCTGGGCCGTGTAGCACACACGCTCAGACACACGCCTGTGTCTCTACTCGTATACTCAATTTTGAACATTCTGTTTTCTTGAATTTAAGGTGCAAGGGACACACGGCCTAACCACACACCCATGTACCAAGCCATGTGTCACACATGGTCTAGACACATGCCCGTGTGTCTACCCGTGTGGACAAAATAAATCCATTTCTAACTTCATTTCTCACCCAAAATTACACCAATGACCTGTACTTAAAGCTCACATCTAATACGAGCGAATTCAAGCATTCAAATTAAGAAAAATTCCATCATTCAACAAGGCATATCATTACATTCATACATGTTTATAATCTTACCTTGGTATATTTCATATGATAGGCATAAGTTGAACAACCATTTAACATGTATATAGCTAGCATAGTATGACATTACAAGCATGTCAAAAACAACCATTACTAGCCATTCCAATGGCTAGATTACAAACCACATATTTAAGCCATCCATGGCCAAGTTAGCCTATACATGCCATTATACCAAAATGATTTTACTATGTATACCCAAAATAAGCTAGTGGATAATGTGATGATGCTCTAATGACCTCCAACCTCTGCAAGCTTCCGAGGACTATAAAATAGGGGAAAAATAAAACAGAGTAAGCATTACATGCTTAGTAAGTTCATATAATGGAAACTAAACTTACCAATCATGTTTATTAAACCTAAGCATACAATATCATGATTCTATCCATTTGGCATAATTGTCTAAACACATACATACAATCAAACATGTTAGTTTCAAAATCTTCATGTCAATCAAGTAACATAGATGAGCTATTTATACCATTTTCCTTCAAGACATCAGTCATTTCATTCCATAATTCTCTTATCATGCCAAGAGATTTTACGTCTGTTGAATCATTAAAATTTCGATGGATACTCAGGAGGTACACTCGAGGTGTACGATTTAGTAACCCGTCAATTCTTTTTTAAGAGTATCCATTAGGGCATTTAATCGCAGAACACACTCTCGAGTCACATATTGTATTCTATGATTACCAGTCCAAGCTAAGTCCTTTTTGTAACATATGCTCAGAAGAGTTCAACTAGGATTACCAGTCTAGGCTAAACCCTAATTGTAACATATAATCGAGAGGTATTATATCAGGATTTCCCGTCAAGGCCAAATCCTTTCCATAATGAGGTCAATAGGATTACTCGTCAAAGCTAAATCCTATTTGCAACAAATGCAAGACCTCATTTATTTTGGGAAAGCACATCTATTCATCGGAATTCAGTATTCAAACGGAGCTTAACCCCCTTTTCACCATTACAAGCACGTATTCAATTCTTTCATTATAGCAATCAAATAAATCACATCCATATAAGTCACATTACATACAAACACAACAATCAATTAATCATATTTACGTCGTTGATTAAGTTACAGGAACTTACCTCGACACTGCTTCGCGTATAGAATCTACTAATCCGAAACCTTTTCTTTTCCTCGATCTATTCAAATGACTTTAAGCATCAATTTCACACATTTCATATTTATTTGGACTCAATTTACATCCTAAGCAAAATTACCATTTTGCCCCTAACTTTTCCATAAATTCCAATTTTGTCCCTAGGCTTGGAAAATGAAATTTATGCAATTTACTCTCTATTCCAAGCCTAACCGAAATTCCGTCTCAAAATTTACAGCACATGTATTCATAAAAATTTAGAATTTTTCATCAAATTTCACAACTTTACATTTTAGTCCTTAAATCATGTTTTCATCAAAAATCACTTTGTAAAAGTTGTTTATCTATCAATAACCTTTCATTTTCCATAAATTTTGAATTTTCACCATATTCATCCATGACCCAATTTTCTTACTTTGATAACTCTTCAAATTAATCCCGAAGTAGATAAATTAAATTATCACGGTTTCAAAAATATCAAAATTACTAAAAACTGGACAACGAAACTTACCCAATTAAGCCATGAAAGTTTCTTCTCTCTCTCCTAGGGTTTCCATGTATTTTAGGTTGAAGAAGATGAGAAAATAAGATGATATTTTCTTTTCATCTTTTAATTAATTAAATATTTTTCAAATTCTGATTTAGTCCTTGCCTTTTTTTAAATTTCCATGTATAAGTCCCCAAAATGTACTGACCCAAAATTCACGGGCACCGAAAAAGTGAGTTATAGGGCTTCTGCCTTAGTGTAATAAGTTCGAAAACACTTATTATAAATATTTATGAGTTTAGTAGCGTGTCTAATTAGGTTTTAATTAAGTTAATTTAGCTTAATTTAGAGAAATTAGTCAAAAGAACTAAATTGAATAAGGGGTAAAAGTTTAATTCTAAAGTAATAGAAAATAAAAAGGATTAAAATTGTAATTAAACCATTTACAAAAGATCAGGCGCCATATGCATTAAAAAAAATCTAAGATATTATTATTATTATTATTAATTATTAGTATGGTTTTATATTATTATTATTATTATTATTATATTAAGTTAAAGATATTTATTAATTGAATAATTAATTTATGAGATTTTTTTTGTTTGACAAACAAATTGAATAATGATAATTGTAATAAAAATATTGGTACATTTGTAATAAATAGATACATGTACACTTGTAATAAAATAATTAAGTTACTTAATATTAAAGTAAAAGATATTTGTTAATTAAATAATTAAATTATTAAATACTTGTGTGAAAAAAATAATAATAGTAATAATAAATAAAATAAATAGTGACAAATGTATGGTGTTGATGGTGTACACTTGTGTGTATATAATTAAATGCTTAATAGATATTTAAAATAAATATATTATAATATATGTTAATTAAGTAAATAAAAGAATAAAAGAATGAAATAAAAGAAACAAAGAAAAGAAAGAACAGAAACATTCAAAAACAGGGAAGAAAAGGAAAAGAAAAGAAAAGGGGAAAATTGAGATTTTAAAGCTTCAAGGTTATTTGGTAAGCTAAATTTAGTCCTTTTCTCTTAAATTTGATGTTTTAGAAGTCTTAAAACAAGGTTTTGATGAAATTAATTTGATAGTTTGAAAGTTTATGAGTTTTTTAAACAAAGTTCATGTTGAAGAAAAAGAAGAATTAGGGATTTAATTGAATAAATTTTAAGTTAGAAATTGAAAAAGGGATTAAATCGTAAAAGAAGCTATAAGTTTTGTGTTTTAGGAAATTAAATTGAAAGAAATTTTAAATTAGGGTTTTACAATGAACATTAGATTGTTAGGGTGAACATGGAAGGGAATTGAGTAGAAATGAAGTATAAATTAAGTTAAACAAATAAAAGAGTTAATTAGGATTAAATGGGAATTAGAGAATAAATTGAATGAAAATTCAATTAATTATTAAATTAATGCTGTAATTGATAATATAAATTGTTATTATATATTTTTTTCGTAGCTAACAAGGAAAACGAGGTATTGGCATCCAAAGGAAAAGAAAAGATTGTGGAGGAGTAAACTCGTATTCTGGGTTTGTATTACTATAACTCAAACTATTTATTAAATGTATATTGAATTTATAGTTATCGAATAATTAAGATAATGCAAGTATTATATTTAAATTTAAATATAAGTATGTGTGAAAATTAATTTGTATATAAATTAAGATAATAGATATTTGAATTGATTGAGTATTGAAAAATTTTGTGTAAATGAAATTGAAATTAGAAAAGTAAAATAATACCCTATTAACTTGTCGGACTAGATTTGATACAAATAGCATGCCATTGAATTTGTGATGTGATGAAGAGATTGTAGTTCGGCCGAGAAGATGTTTCTGTTATTATATATTTCGGTTTATCCGAAGAGGCATTTAATGCCTTACTGGTGTGTTATGGAGGATTTATAATATTCCGGGTGTGTTTGGGTGGAATCTGCGTATCTGTCAAAGTCCGAGCCTTGTTAATAGGGTAAATAATTGAAATGAAATTTTGAAAATGGGATTTATTATTTTGGCACTATTGAAAAGTGTGAGAAAGAATGTATGAACTAAATTATGAATTGAGTTGGTATGTGAAAAATGAAATAAGAATTTAAGATTTATGAAGTAATATAAATATATATATAATTAGTTTAAATGATTATAAAATTTATGGTTGATGTTTATAATTTATTAATGTTAAATAGTCTTGATTTATAGTAATACCACTGAGTATGAAATACTCAGCGTACGGTTGTTTCCGTGCATAGGTCATTAGAGTTTCGGATCCGGTCTAGCATCCAAAACAAACCCGACTCCAACAAGAAGATTTTTGGTGATGTATTTCTTCCTTTTGTTAAGTGGCATGTACTAGGTAATTGCATATAAATTATGTGTATACATTAAGTTAAATGATTTTGGTTGTATATAAATGATTATAATGTTTTGGATTATGAATAGGATATAAAGTTGTGAAATGGTAGGTTTAGTATTAAATAATTGAAATGAAATAAATATTATTAATTATACATATATACTAACAATGTTATATTGTTTAAACTAAGGTATTAAATTATTATTTTAATATAAATTGGATGTAATTGAGTATACTTAATCATTGGTTGGAGTATTGATATTGGTTGGATTTTTGGGTTTAAAGTTTGCAGGGGGTTTTATGTAAAAATAAGCGAGTAAATGTCATTTAAAAAAATTTTAAATTACGAAAAATTTCTGGAGAATTTGAACCAGTTTCATTTCACTTTTAAATTTACGTTTTGGCTTCGAGCGTCTATTATTAGGACTTAACTATTATATTATATTATAAATATTATTATTTATTTGTGAATTATTTTATAAGTTGTCTGATATGTCTGGTAATGCCTCGTAACCCTATTCCGGTGAAGGTTTAGGGTTAAGGGGGTGTTACAATTATTGGTATCAAAGCTACCAGGTTTAGCCGATTCTTGGGCTAAATCGAGCTCGGAAGTGAGTCTAATAGTACATGCCACTTTTGAGTCAAAAAAATTTAGTCGGGATTTTTGGATGCTGACCTATTTGTTTGTTTTTATTTTATAGATTAAATATGCAGATGAAAGAATAGAAGATACCGATCAAGAAATGTATACTGGTGATGAAGAGTCGTATGGATTAGATGAAACCGAGTCGGTAACACCTAGCATAAATCCTGTAAGAAACCAATCTCCTAGAGTAGAAAGAAGAAATGATAGAGATAATTCTGATATATGGAGAAAAATTGCCGATGCACTACAAAAAGTAGCAGAAATTGTTTCTGCTACGACTTCAGTTCCAACTCAAAGATGGGCTCCGATAAAGGAATTGAGAAAGTATGGTGCCACTGAATTTATGGGTCTGAAAGGAGTCGATCCGTCTGTAGCTGAAAATTGGATGGAGTCGGCTAAAAGAATTTTACAACAATTAGATTGTACCCCCGAGAGTGTTTGATTTGTGTTGTATCGTTGCTACAAGAAGAAGCTTACTTATGGTGGGAATCAGTGGTTCGACATTTACCAGAGAATCAGATAACTTGGGATCTATTTCAGAAAGAGTTTCAAAAGAAATATATCGAAAAAATGTATATTGAAGACAAGAAATAGGAGTTTTTGACGTTACAACAGGGTGACATGTCAGTAATAGATTATGAGAGAGAATTCTCGAGACTCAGCAGATATGCCTCAGAGTTTATTCCAACTGAAGCTGATAGTTGTAAGAGATTTTTACGGGGTCTGCGAGATGAGATTAAATTATAGCTGCTATCTCAACGTATTACTAAAATGGTAGACTTGATTGAGCGAGCTAAAATGGTAGAATAAGTGTTGGGTTTCAATAAAAAGACTGAAAGTGATCGACCAGCTGGAAAGCGTACGAAAACTAACAGTTCAAATCCTCAGCCGAAAAGACCAAAAGAATCACAGAGTTGTTGGAGATTCAGTTTTAGATCGGACAGAGGTGAAAGAAACAAGGGTAAACAGATGACAATATCTACTAGTAGTGTGAGAGGTCCATCCTGAAGTATAGAAATTCCAGACTGTGAGCACTGTGGAAAGAAACATTTAGGTGAATGTTGGAGGATAACTCGACGATGTTTTTGATGTGGGTCTACAGATCATTTCATCCGAGATTGTCCGAAAGGTGAAAGTGCCACACCTGCAGCATCTCAAAGATCAGTACCTACTATTCGTGGCAGAAGATCTAGTAGGGGTGGTTCGAGTTCTGTGTCTAGAGGTGGAGGTGTCATAAGAAACAGCGATATAGTTACACAAGAGTCAGAGGCCAAAGTGCCGGCCAGAGCGTACGTAGTCCGGACCCGTGGGGAGGGCGATGCACATGATGTTGTTACAGGTATATTTCTATTGTATTCTGAGCCTATTTATGCTTTAATTGATCCGGGTTCGTCACACTCATATATAAATTCAAAACTAGTTGAATCGAGAAAATTAGAATCTGAAATGTCTAGATTTTTTATAGAAGTGTCTAGCCCTTTGGGACAAACGGTGTCAGTAGATAGAGTATGTCGGAGGTGCCCGTTAATAATACATGATAGAATGTTTCTTGTGGACTTGTTAATCATGCCTTTTGGTGATTTTGATATCATTTTGGGTATGGACTGGCTATATGAACATGGGGTAGTTTTGGATTGCTATAAAAAAAGGTTTAGTATTTAGACAGAAAATGGGGTTAGAATTGAAGTGAATGGCATCCGTACCAGTGGTTCGACACGTATTATTTCAGCGATGAAGGCTAATAAATTACTGCAGCAGGGTTGTCCAGCATACTTGGCATACGTTATTAATTCTGATTCAGTTGGGAGTCAATGCAGTCAGATTAGGACTGTATGCGAGTTTCCAGATGTATTCCCAGAAGAATTACCGGGCTTACCACCTAACAGAGAGGTTGAATTTGCTATTGAGGTGTATCCAAGTACAACACCGATTTCTATACCTCCATACCGAATGTCGCCCACTGAGTTGAAAGAGTTGAAGGTGCAGTTACAAGATTTACTAGATCGTGGATTTATTAGACTAAGCATTTCACCCTGGGGAGCTCTAGTGTTGTTTGTTAAAAAGAAAGATGGTTCTATGCGATTATGCATTGATTATCGACAGTTGAATAAAGTGACGATCAAGAACCGGTATCCGTTGCCTCATATAGATGATTTGTTTGATCAGCTTAAGGGAGCTTCGGTATTTTCAAAAATTGATTTGAGATCCGGGTATTATCAGCTGAAGGTGAAGGAAAGTGATGTGTCTAAAACTGCCTTCCGTACTCATTATGGCTATTATGAATTTCTGGTAATGCCATTTGGATTGACTAATGCCCCAGCTGCTTTCATGGATCTAATGAATCGCATTTTCCAGCCGTATTTAGATCAGTTTGTGGTGGTTTTCATTGATGATATATTGGTATATTCGAAGACAGAGGCAGAACATGATCAGCATCTTCGAATAGTTCTACAAATTTTGTGAGAGAAACAGTTGTATGGAAAGCTCAGTAAATGTGAATTGTGGTTATCAGAGGTTGTATTTTTAGGACATGTAGTATCTGTTGACGGGATTAGAGTTGATCCAAAGAAGATCGAAGCAATTGTTTAGTGGAAGGCGCCAAAGAATGTATCGGAGGTGCGCAGTTTTCACGATTTAGCTGGGTATTACAGGAGGTTTGTAAATGGATTCTCGAAGATAGCACTACCAATGAATAAACTACTGCAGAAGACTGTTCCTTTTATCTGGGATGGTCAATGCCAGAAGAGTTTTGAGACTTTGAAGCAAATACTGACAGAGGCACCGGTATTAACATTACCAGAGTCGGGGAAAGATTTTGTCGTGTATAGTGATGCTTCTCTGAGCGGTCTAGGGTGTGTATTGATGCAAGAAGGGAAGATCGTAGCTTATGCATCTCGACAGTTAAAACCACATGAACGTAATTACCCGACGCACGACTTGGAGCTAACTGCAGTAATTTTTGCTTTGAAGATTTAGAGGCATTACCTATATGGTGAAAAATGTTACATTTACACGGATCATAAAAGTCTTAAATATCTTCTGTCGCAGAAGGAGTTGAATTTAAGACAAAGACGGTGGATCGAGCTTCTAAAAGATTATGATTGTGTTATAGATTATCATTCGGGAAAAGCAAATGTGGTAGCGGATGCATTGAGTAGAAAAGCTGCGATTGAATTACGGGCATTGTTTGCTCGACTCAGTATTAATGATGATGGGAGCTTGTTAGCTGAGTTAAGGGTTAAGCCGATAATGTTTGATCAGATTAGAGTAGCTCAGATGAAAGATGATAGATTATTGAAGAAAAGAGAAATGGTTCAGAATGGTACAACCGAGAGTTTTAGTACTGACGAGCATGATTGTTTGAGGTTTCAAAATCGGATTTGTGTTCCAGCTACTTCTGAACTAAAAGAGTTAATTCTTCGAGAAGCACATGATAGTGCTTTTGCTTTGCACCCTGGTGGAACAAAGATGTATCGTGATTTACGAGAATTATATTGGTGGCCAGGAATGAAGAAAGATATAGTTGAATTTGTCGGTAAATGTTTGACATGTCAGCGGGTAAAAGCAAAACATCAGGTACCGACAGGTCTACTTTAGCCTATTAGTATCCCCGAGTGGAAATGAGATTGTATCACTATGGATTTTGTTACAGGGTTACCGATATCGGCAAGCAAAAAGAATGCTATTTGGGTAATTGTTGATCGACTTACAAAGTCAGCTCATTTTATAGCAGTCAGAACTGACTGGTCATTACAAAAGCTTGCTGAGATTTATATTCAGGAAATTGTAAGACTACATGGTATTCCTACATCGACAATTTCTGACCGGGATCCACGATTTACTTCGAGATTTTGGAGGCAGCTACACAATTCTCTGGGTACTCGACTTAACTTTAGTACGGCCTTTCATTCGCAAACAGAAGGACAGTCCGAACGAGTAATTTAGATATTAGAAGATATGCTTCGGGCTTGTATCATTGATTTTGAATCAGGTTGGGAACGTTATTTTCCATTAGCTGAATTTGTTTATAACAATAGTTTCCAATCTAGTATTCAGATGGCTCCATATAAAGCATTATATGCTCGAAGGTGTCGATCACCAGTATGTTAGACAGAATTGAAGGAAAGAAAAATGATTGGGCCAGAATTGATTCAAGAAACAGAAGAAACAATTAAGAAGATTAAAGATAGATTGAAAGCAGCCTTTGATAGAAAAAAATCATATGCAGACTTGAAACGACGAGACATTGAATATTCTGTTGGTGATAAAGTATTCCTCAAAGTATCACCTTGGAAGAAAGTTTTGAGATTTGGCCGAAAGGGTAAGTTAAGTCCACGTTTTATTAGACCGTATGAAATTGTGGAAAGAATTGGGCCTGTTGCCTACCGACTAGCTTTACCTCTAGAATTACAGAAAATTCATGATGTTTTTCATGTTTCGATGCTTCGGAGATATAGATGAGATCCTTCCCATGTTATTCCTACTGGAAATATTGAAATTCGGTCTGATTTGACTTATGAAGAAGAGCCGGTTCAGATATTAGCTAGAGAAGTAAAAGAGCTGAGAAATAAACGAGTTCCTCTAGTAAAAGTGTTATGGAGGAGTCATAGTGTGGAAGAAGCGACTTGGGAACTGGAAGAAATGATGAGAGCACAATATCCTCATCTATTCTTAGGTAAATTTCGAGGACGAAATTTATTAAGGGGGGAGAAATGTAATGACCCAAAATTCACGGGCACCGGAAAAGTGAGTTATAGGGCTTCCGCCTTAGTGCAATAAGTTCGAAAATACTTATTAGAAATATTTATGAGTTTAGTAGCGTGTCTAATTAGGTTTTCATTAAGTTAATTTAGCTTAATTTAGAGAAATTAGTAAAAAGAACTAAATTGAATAAGGGGTAAAAGTTTAATTCTAAAGTAATAGAAAATAAAAAAGGATTAAAATGGTAATTAAACCATTTACAAAAGATCAGGCGCCATATGCATTAAAAAAAATCTAAGATTTTATTATTATTATTATTAATTATTAGTATGGTTTTATATTATTATTATTATTATTATTATATTAAGTTAAAGATATTTATTAATTAAATAATTAATTTATGAGATTTTTTTGTTTGACAAACAAATTGAATAATGATAATTGTAATAAAAATATTGGTACATTTGTAATAAATAGATACATGTACACTTGTAATAAAATAATTAAGTTACTTAATATTAAAGTAAAAGATATTTGTTAATTAAATAATTAAATTATTAAATACTTGTGTGAAAAAAATAATAATAGTAATAATAAATAAAATAAATAATGACAAATGTATGGTGTTGATGGTGTACACTTGTGTGTATATAATTAAATGCTTAATAGATATTTAAAATAAAAATATTATAATATATGTTAATTAAGTAAATAAAAGAATAAAAGAATGAAATAAAAAGAAACAAAGGAAAGAAAGAACAGAGACATTCGAAAAACAGGGGAAGAAAAGGGAAAGAAAAGAAAAGGGGAAAATTGAGATTTTAAAGCTTCAAGGTTATTTGGTAAGCTAAATTTAGTCCTTTTCTCTTAAATTTGATGTTTTAGAAGTCTTAAAACAAGGTTTTGATGAAATTAATTTGATAGTTTGAAAGTTTATGAGTTTTTTAAACAAAGTTCATGTTGAAGAAAAAGAAGAATTAGGAATTTAATTGAATAAATTTTAAATTAGAAATTGAAAAAGGGATTAAATTGTAAAAGAAGCTATAAGTTTTGTGTTTTAGGAAATTAAATTGAAAGAAATTTTAAATTAGGGTTTTACAATGAACATTAGATTGTTAGGGTGAACATTGAAGGGAATTGAGTAGAAATGAAGTATAAATTAAGTTAAACAAATAAAAGAGTTAATTAGGATTAAATGGGAATTAGAGAATAAATTGAATAAAAATTTAATTAATTATGAAATTAATGCTGTAATTAATAATATAAATTGTTATTATATATTTTTTTCGTAGCTAACAAGGAAAACGAGGTATCGGCATCCAAAAGAAAAGAAAAGATCGTGGAGGAGTAAACTCGTATTCCGGGTTTGTATTACTATAACTCAAACTATTTATTAAATGTATATTGAATTTATAGTTATGGAATAATTAAGATAAGGCAAGTATTATATTTAAATTTAAATATAAGTATGTGTGAAAATTAATTTGTATATAAATTAAGATAATAGATATTTGAATTGATTGAGTATTGAAAAATTTTGTGTAAATGAAATTGAAATTAGAAAAGTAAAATAATACCCTATTAACTTGTCGGACTAGATTTGATACAAATGGCATGCCATTGGATTTGTGATGTGATGAAGAGATTGTAGTTCGGCCGAGAAGATGTTTCTGTTATTATATATTTTGGTTTATCCAAGAGGCATTTAATGCCTTCATCGTGTGTGTTATGGAGGATTTATAATATTCCTGTGTGTTTGGGTTGGATATTCTGGTGTGTTTGGGTAGAATCTGCATATCTGTCAAAGTCCGAGCCTTGTTAATAGGGTAAATAATTGAAATGAAATTTTGAAAATGGGATTTATTATTTTGGCACTATTGAAAAGTGTGAGAAAGAATGTATGAACTAAATTATGAATTGAGTTGGTATGTGAAAAATGAAATAAGAATTTAAGATTTATGAAGTAATATAAATATATATATAATTAGTTTAAATGATTATAAAATTTATGGTTGACGTTTATAATTTATTAATGTTAAATAGTCCTGATTTATAGTAATACCACTGTGTATGAAATACTCAGCGTACAGTTGTTTCCGTGCGCAGGTCATTAGAGTTTCGGATCCGGTCTAGCATCCAAAACAAACCCGACTCCAACAAGAAGATTTTTGGTGATGTATTTCTTCCTTTTGTTAAGTGGCATGTACTAGGTAATTGCATATAAATTATGTGTATACATTAAGTTAAATGATTTTGGTTGTATATAAATGATTATAATGTTTTGGATTATGAATAGGATATAAAGTTGTGAAATGGTAGGTTTGGTATTAAATAATTGAAATGAAATAAATATTATTAATTATACATATATACTAACAATGTTATATTGTTTAAACTAAGGTATTAAATTATTATTTTAATATAAATTGGATGTAATTGAGTATACTTAATCATTGGTTGGAGTATTGATATTGGTTGGATTTTTGGGTTTAAAGTTTGCAGGGGGTTTTATGTAAAAATAAGCAGAAATGCTGTCGAAAAAAATTTTAAATTACGAAAAATTTCTAGAGAATTTGAACCAGTTTCGTTTCACTTTTAAATTTACGTTTTGGCTTCGAGCGTCTATTATTAGGACTTAAATATTATATTATATTATGAATATTATTATTTATTTGTGAATTATTTTGTAGGTTGTCTGATATGTCTGGTAATGCCTCGTAACCCTATTCCGGCGATGGTTTGGGGTTAAGGGGATGTTACACAAAATATCTACATACTTTTCTTTAATGGTCTAATTACCATATAAGGACCTCTAGTTTTGAATTCCATAGTTATTTAATCTTTATAGCTACTAGAATTCAACTTTTGCGTTTTATGCGATTTAGTCATTCTCGTAATTAAGCACATAATCAATAAAATTTTCTTATCAAAATTTTCACATGTCATTTCTAACATAATATGGACCATGTAATTAAATAAAAATAAATTTTATTTTCGAATCGGATTTATGGTCCTGAAACCACTATTCTGATTTCACTGAAAAATGTGTTATTACAGGAAGAAAGAGAAAACTTATTTGGGCAAATTAGGTAAGTATTCAAGTCCCGTTTTTAGTAATTTTTATATTTTTGAGATTGGGATAACCTAATCTAGCTATTTTGGTGATTAATTTGAAAAGTTATCAAAGTGCAAAAATTTTGCCATGGGATGAATATGCTGAAATTTTGAAATTTATGGCAGAAAAGGAAAGGTTGTTGATAGATAAACAAGTTTTGTAAAGTGAATTTTGATGAAAATGTGAATTAGAGACTAAATTGTAAAGTTGTGAAATTTATGAAAAAATTCTGAATTTCGTGAAATATATAGGATGCAAATGTTACTTGTAAAATTTGGCTAGGCTTGGAATAATGATTAAATTGCATGAATTTCATATTCCAAGCCTAGGGACGAGATCGTCATTAATTAAAAGTTTATGGGCAAAACAATAATTTTTCCTAAAATGTGATTTGGACTGAATTGAGTATGAATTATATTAAATTGATGTTAAATTTACTCGTATAGATCCGGATAGGCCAAATTCGGAGTTAGAACGAGGAAAAGAGAAAAATGTTGGATTAGTAGATTTTACGTACACGAACAATTGTAGAGGTAAGTTCGTGTAACTAAATTATATATAATTGTATACTTGAAATAAATTTTGTGCATGTGAATTGTATAAATATTATATATATATGAAATTGAAGACATATCCGGCAAAGCTTGGTAAATGATAATGCCCGAAAAATGTTAAGTCCTGTTTGAATAAATGAAATTCGATGGATTACTGGATTTCCTATAATGGTTGTAGTCTTGCATATGGTGTAGACATACTATAGTTCGGACGAGCATTTTGTTATTAGCACTCTCGAGTTTCTTGTTATATAGTTCTGTGAGCATCCTGATTGGTAGTAATCTTGCATGCGTTGCGTCTACCGCAACTCTTTGTGTGCATCCTGCATATGTTGCAGACACAAACATAGCTTTTTGTGTGTCTTGTTATGGGATCGGTTGTGATCCTACATTTTTTGTAGAAACAAACGTAGTTCTTTATGAGCATCTTGATATGGCTAGCTTGAACTTCCTGTTATATGGCTATCCGGAGCTCTGTGATAATAACTCTTCGGAGTTACCTATTAAGCTCAATGAGCTTCCTGTTTTAAACTCTTATGAGTTTTCTAATTTAGCCCCGATAAGCTTCCTGTTACATGGCTCATATGTGCATTCTTGATACATGGCTCGAGAGAGTGCTTCCTGATTATATACTCTAATGAGTACCCTTGATTATGAATTTATGGATTTCTGATTTGTACCTTTCGAGTGTACTACCTACGTATTCATCGATATTTCAAATAAATTCAATGGGTAAAATTTTGACATGAGAAAATATGAACAAGAAATGATTATTACAAGTGTCTGGCTGAAATACATGAAATGATGATACATGATTTATGGAAATACAAATTGATGATATATGAACATGGAATCTGTTAAATAAATATGTTCATCCATGAATATAGATTAGTACCCCTTGAGTGTATTTCCCGTGTGACCCCTACACCTACACACGGTCTAGCACACACCCGTGTGACCTGACCATGTGACCCAAGTCAGAGAGTTACATGACTTGAGACATGGGCGTGTCCCTAATTGTGTGAACCACACGGCCTAACCATACCGGCGTGTGACCTCGGCATTTAGGAAAAAATTTTGAAATTTTACGAAAAAATTTTTGAGTACTCGGTTTAGTCCCGATATGATTCTAATGCATGATTTGGGCCTCGAGTGCTCATGCAAGGGATTATATGTTTAAATTTGATGGAAATCTGATATGAACGCTAAACATTTATGAAATGTCTATTACTTGACTCGTAAACTTCGATAATACTCTGTAACCTTGTTCCGGCGATGGATTCAGGTTAGGGGTGTTACATTTATTGGTATAAGAGCTACGATTTAGTTGATTCTCAGACTGAACATAGCATATGTGAAGTTTAGAAATACATGTCATTATATAAACAGTGATAGTGTCATATCTCCCGACTCTGATGAGAATTGTTTTACTATTAGAAAGAGATGCTTTCTAACTGAGCTAATTCCGAATATGTTGAAAGTGATACTCAAGTATTTGAGTAAAAATGTTGCATATGATGAGTAGAGATTCATAAAGGTATGAAATAAATGTTTTATAATGAACATGTTGATGATAAATGTTATGTTATACGTGTGTATATATGAAAGTTAAATTTTGAGGCTTTACGACCTCCACCCCCTCACCAGTACAATATTAAATAATGAAATTCACAAGATTTATATTGATTCGGTTTACAAGTGTGAAATTTAAAAGTTTAGTGGCTGAATGAGTAATAATGCAGTCAAAGCTGAGAATGAATTAGTAAATAAAGATGGTTTTGAAAGAGACATCAGATTATTCTAAAGATTTATTTGGGATACGCAATGTCACTGTTAAAGAAGAACTTATTCATGAGTAAGTGACTTATTCAGGTACGGTATATACAAAATGGATTAACCGAAAATTTCTTTCGAATTGGCTATTTTAGTGAACTAAATAATGTGAGATTATTGATGACTTTATTAGTCAGTGGAATAGTGAGGAAATTGCAAAGATATTTAAATGCAACTGTTATAATCGGGTATATTACAACAATTTATTTTAGGTATTCTACATGTTCTGTTATTCTCTGAGGCATATGAAATTGTTCACGTTCAGATGCGATATTTATCATATAGAAAGGTTGGCGAATCATGATATTAGATGGAATTATTGTTAGTCTGATTGATTCATGAACAGTATTGCTCTATCTTCCCCTAGATTTCTAAACTATTATGTTTGATTGAAGACATGATGATAAGATTCATATGATACTATTTTCTACTTCTTCTGGTTAAAGTTCTGAATTCCAAAAATGCAATTTACACTGTTTCTAGTGCGTATGAGCAATATTATTCTTCTGGACTTTCTCTAAGATATCATCTATCTCATTACCATTTAATATGGGTTGTATTCTTGGAAATTCAGTATAGCTTCACATTTTGGATTTCATTATCTCAGTTTTTTTGTTATTCTTATGGTTTGATCTTATCTATCAAACATGGTTTAACTGTGAAAGATATTCATTATCTAGAGGTAATTACATTTACTACTATTATAAAACCTAACTCGATCATAGGAGTTTGGTGATATGAATTTCAGATTATAGAAATTGTATTATGACATTGATTGTTATTGAGACTACTTTTGGTTTTCTTCTTCTATTTGGAGAATACTATTGATGTTGAGATATTGTTCCATCTATACTATTGAAATGTCGGTCCTATTATAGCACTATGATTTTTAATATATCTGATGATTGTAGCTTCAAAATAATTCAAAGCTCCGATGTTAATAATTGAAATAGCTATAGTGATGACATGATTATTACAGAAAGTTAAAAGATTTGAATGGACTGATAAATGTGAGTAAAGTTTTGGTCAGTTGAAAGCCCTGTTGACCGAAACATCAGTTCTGGATCTGCTTGAATCGAGTAAGGAAAATTTGATTTACAGTGATGCATCATTGAATGGGTTAGAATGTGTTTTGGTTTAGTGAGGCAAAGTAATAGCTTATGTTTCCAGACAGTTAAAACCACATGAAAAGAATTACTCGATACATGATTTAGAATTGATAGTTATTATTTTTGCACTAAAAATTTGTTGATATTATCTGTTTGGTGAAAAATGCTATATATGTACTGATCATAAAAGTTTAAATTGTCTGATGTCGCAAAAAAAGTTTTGAATCTGAGACAGTGTAGATGACTTGAATTGCTGAAAGATTTGGATTCGATAATTGATTATTATTTGGGAAAATCAAATGTAGTTGTGGATACTCTAAACAGGAATTCTCTATTTTTTTATGAGCAGTTAAAACCCGATTGTAGTTGTCTGATAATGACTCAATTTTAGCTGAGCTTAAAGTTAAATCAGAGTTTTTACACAGATTTGTGACGCTCAAAAAAGTGATAATGAGTTGCAAGATAAATTGGTACAGAGTGAGTAAACTTCTAATTTAGAATTTCAGGATGGATTTGATAATTGTATGTTATTTAGAAGCAAAGTTTGTGTATTGAAAAATTTAGAGTTTGTACAAAAATTTTTGCACGAAGCTTATAATAGTAATATGTCTATCACCCGGAGAATAATAAAATGTACATAGATTCAAAAAAGTTTTGCTAGTGACCCGGAATGAAATGTGATATTTCTGAATTTGTATTTAAATGATTGATATGTCAGCAAGTTAAAGCTGAACATCAGGTACTGATACCTTCAGGACTGTTACAACCAGTGATGATACTGGAATGGAAATGGGATAAAGTCACTATGAATTTAATATCGGGATTACCCCTATCTCTGAAAAAGAAAGATGTTATTAGAGTGATCGTCGATCGTTTGACGAAGTCTGCATATTTTACCCTGTTTCTATTATTTTTTATTGAGATTCATGATTCACATCCCGATTTTGGAACAAGTTAGAAGAAGTTATGGGTAAATGATTATAATTTAGTGCCGCATTTCATCCTCAGATGGATGGTTAATTTAAATGTGTGATTTGAATTCTTAAAGATATGTTTCGGTGCTGTATTCTAGAATTTGAAGGCAATTGGAAAAGAAATAATTACCGTTAGTCGAATTCGCATATAATAATAATTACCAATTAATTATTAAAATGACAACATACGAAGTTTTGTATGGTCATAACTATAAAACTCCATAGTAATGGACTGAGTTTAGTGAGAGAAAGAGTAGACGGAGTTGATTTGATCCAGGAAACTGAAGAAAAAGTGAAGGTGGTCTGAGATAGTTTTAAGGCAGCTTCTGATTGTCAGAGATCTTATACGGATCTTAAATGAAAAGAAATAGAGTTCTGAGTTAGCGATAAAATATCCCTGAAAATTTTGTTATGGAAGAATATTCTCTGGTTTGGTTGTAAAGGCAAATTCAGTCCCCAGCTTATCAGGCCATATGAGATCATTGAGAAGAATCAGACTTGTTATGTATTGATTGACATTATTGCCAGAGCTTGACAGAATTCACAATGTTATTCATGTGTATATGCTATAATGGTATCGATCATATCCGTCACATGATATTTCTCTAATAGGTATTGAAATTCAGCTTGACAATTATAGTGAGAGATTGATTGAAATTTTGGCATGTGAAGTGAAAGAAATATTCAGACTTCTTTACTGGTACAATTTTCGAGGATGAAAATTTTTAAGAGGGGAGAGTTGTAATAGCTCGTTTTCGATAAAATCGGAACAGTGGTTTTGGGACCACAAACCCGATTTCAAAAATGAAATTTATTATAATATTATTTTATGATCTATAGTATGATAATAATATCATATAAAAATTTCGTAAAGAAATTTTATTGATGACATGTTTAATTTGATAAAGGACCAAATTGCATAAAGTGCAAAAGTTGAGTTCTAATAGCTAAAGGGATTAAATAGCTATGAAATTCAAAATTTGAGGTCCTTATATGGCAAATAGACCATTAAAAATACTTAGTTATTAAGGATGATGAATCATCCATGGAAAATAAAATAAAGAAAATGACAAAATTGGAAAGATGATAAATAAAGATGATAAATAATAAAATAAAGAAAATATTATCATTTTTATCATCATCTTTCCCAAATAAATATGAAAACCTTAGCTATGGAGAATGGAAGAAAGAGATAACTTATTTGGCGAAATTAGGTAAGTTTTCAAGTCTAGTTTTTAGTAATTTTTATATTTTTGAGATTGAGATAACCTAATCTAGCTATTTTGGGGATTAATTTGAAAATTTATCAAAGTATAGAAATTTTTCCATGTATAAATATGCTGAAATTTTGAAATTTATGGCAGAAAATGAAAGGTTTTTGATAGATAAACAACTTTTGTAAAGTGAATTTTGATGAAAATGTGAATTAGGGACTAAATTGTAAAGTTGTAAAATTTATGGAAAAATTCTAAATTTTGTGAAGTACATGAGCTATAAATGTTACTAGTAAAATTTGTCTAGGCTTGAAATAATGATTAAATTGTATGAATTTCATTTTTCGAGCCTACGAACGAAATTGTCATTAATTAAAAATTTAGGGGCAAAACTAGAATTTTGCCTAAAATGTGATTTAGACTGAATTGAGTATGAATTATATTAAATTGATGTTAAATTTACTCGTATAGATCCGGATAGACCAAATTCGAAGTTAGAACGAGGAAAAGAGAAAAATGTGGGATTCGTAAATTTTACGCACACGAACAATTGTCGAGGTAAGTTCGTGTAACTAAATTATTTATTATTGTATACTTGAATTGAATATTGTGCATGTGAATTGTATAAATATTATATATATATAAAATTGAAGACATATCCGGCAAAGCTCGATAAATGATAATGCCCGAAAAATGTTAAGTCCCGTTTGAATAAATGAAAATCGATAGATTACTAGATTTCTTGTAATGGTTGTAGTATTGCATATGTTGCAGACATACTATAGCTCGGACGAGCATTTTGTTATTATCACTCTCGAGTTTCCTGTTACATAGTTCTGCGAGCATCCTAATCGGCAGTAATCTTGCATGCATTGCGACTACTGCAGCTCTTTGTGAGCGTCCTGTTTATTGATCAGTTGTGATCCTGCATATGTTGTGGACACAAACGCAGCTCTTTGTGAGTGTCTTGTTATGCGATCAGTTGTGATCTTGCATGTGTTGTAGAAACAAATGTAGCTCTTTATGAGCATCTTGATATGGCTAGCTTGAACTTTCTGTTATATGACTATCGGGAGCTCTATGATAATAACTCTTCAGAGTTACCTGTTAAGCTCAATGAGCTTCCTGTTTTAAACTCTTATGAGTTTCCTGATTTAGCCCCGATAAGCTTCCTGTTACATGGCTCATATGTGCATTCTTGATACATGGCTCATAAGTGCATTCTTGATATATGGCTCAAGAGAGTGCTTCCTGATTATGTACTCTAATGAGTACCCTTGATTATGAATTGACGGATTTCTGATTTGTACACTTCGAGACTACCTGCGTATCCATCGATATTTCAAATAAATTAAGCGGGCAAAATTCTGACATGAGAAAATATGAACAAGAAATAATTATTACAAGTATTTGCCTGAAATACATGAAATGATGATACATGATTTATGAAAATACAAATTGATGATATATGAACATGGAATCTGTTTAATAAATATGTTCATCCATGAATATAGATCAATACACCTTGAGTGTATTTCCCATGTGACCCCTGCACCTACACACGGTCTAGCACACGGGTGTGTGACCTGACCATGTGACTCAATTTAGAAAGTTACACGGCCTGAGACACAGGCGTGTCCCTGGCAGCCACACAGCCTGACCACACGGGCGTGTGACCCCTACACTTGGGAAAAATTTTAGAATTTTATGAAAAATCTTCTGAGTACCCGATTTAGTCTCGACATGATTCTAATGCATGATTTGGGCCCCGAGGGCTCATGTAAGGGACTATATGATTAAAGCTGATTGAAATCTGATATGAACGCTAAACGTTTTTAAAATGTCTGTTACTTGACCCATAAACTTCGGTAATACTCTGTAACCCTATTCCTGTGACAGATTCAGGTTAGGGGTGTTACAATATCGGTTAGCCTTGCCGCTAGAGTTAGAGCTTATACATAATGTGTTCCACGTGCCTATGCTTAAGAGGTATCGTTTTGATCCTTCCCATATCTTACCACTTGAGCATATTGAGGTGAGCCCGGACATGTCATATGAAGAAGAGTCGATTCAAATTTTGGCTCGAAATATTAAAGAACTTAGGAACAAGAAGATCCCCTTAGTGAATATCCTGTGGTGGAATCATAGAGTTGAGGAGGTAAAATGGGAGCCAGAAGAGTCCATGAAATTATAGTATTCGCACATTTTTTATTTAGGTAAATTTTGAGGATGAAATTTCTTTTAAGGAGGGGAGAGTTGTAATGTCCCCAAATTCTCGAGTCAACATTCAAGTGTTGACCTGGGTTGGTGATAGATAAATTTATTTTGGGATTCGATTTTGTTGGGATTAGTTTGGGTGAATTTTGGACCTTTTTATAAGAAATTAAATATGTTAGGAAGCTTATGTGAAGTAGGGGAAGATGGATGGCTAGTATAATCACCCTATTGTTTTTTTTTTCCTTTTTACATTTCTTCATTTTTTTCTTCTTTTTTCCATCTATTTTTCCTTAGCAAGTCATGTAGAGGGAGAAAGATTTGAGTGAGTTCTCAACATTTTTTTTTCATCCTCCAAATCTCAAAGAAGGTAAGGGTCTTGATCTATTTTTTTTTTAAAAAGTTCCATGGAAGAAAAAGTATCTATGTTCATTAAGGATGAAGGTGGAGGTTTTTGGGTGTTTGGAAGGGTTTGAGTTTGAGGAAGTCTCTACCCATCTTCTCATATTTTATTTATTTATTTATTTAAAATATGTATTTTTACATCCTATAAACTCTTATTTTTTGGGGAAATCTTGTGTGTTACATGGTTATCAGTTAAAGAGGGTGGTGAATCTTCTAAAGCTAAGAATAAAGGCAAAGTGGTGGAGAGCTAGGCAAAAAACTTTGCTGGTGTTCTTCCATCAAGGTGGTACCCTCTAACTCTCCTATTCTTCTTGATAAGTCATAAATATGATGCTTGTGTGATAATGCATGCATGTTATATGTCTTTGGCTGGAAATCATGTTTGGTTGATTTAAAATGAAGCAAAAAACTTAGTTGTGAAATCTGCTAGAAACAGATTATTACATGAATAGTAAGTTTAAAAATTCACCATAATTTTTGTAAAAATAATTAAAAAGTGATCTATACATTGTTGTAACCATGAACCAGTCTAGTTTTGTTTAAAATAAACAGATATCGATTTCGATTTGTATTTTAAAATATATGAATTTTTGAATGTTGAAAGGTCATAAAAATCTGGCAGCAGAATTTTTATAAAATAGATTTAGTAGTGACTTTGAAAAATCACCAAAACTTTCACAAGATAAAATAGGAAGTGAGCCTTATATCTATATAACCGTAAAGATGTCTAGTTTTATCTAAAACAAATGGTGCTTGATTTAGAATTATATATTAAGATTTATTAATTTTTGAATGAGAAAAGGTCAGAATGTCAAGGTAGCAGACAATCACATCTCATTAGTTAATATTTTAGTTGGAATGATAAGAAAGTTGAAATGAGTATGAGACTCGAATGTCATGGTTGTATTTTTATAAATATATGTTTGATGCTTTGTTTGCGCTCAGCCTTCAGGCTCTAACCTAACTAGCGGACATGAGTGGCGCTAGGGATAACCCTACGAACCCCCGCGATTATTTGACTAGTGGCCATGAGGGGCGAGGGACTATCTGGATAACCGATTATTTGAGCGGTATGTGCAATCTAACAAGTTTGAGAAGTTTGCTATGCATGCGATTTGGTTATGTAGATTTAACGACTCATGATTTAATTATTCGATACTCATGTCATGTTTCTATGTATACATTTGATTTGCATGCTTATATTTATGAATTGCTTGAAGTATGGTAGATTTGTTATGTACCACTGAGCCTGTAAAGCTTAGCCTTTGAATTTATCTTAATGTTCAGATTTGTAGACTTTTGTTTGCGTCCGAGGAACATCATCGATGAGAGACTCCTAGCATCACGTATTCAGAGTACAGTAACTTATCTATTAGTGGGCATTCCTAAAGCCTTACTTGTATTTTTTTTGTAGGTCCGTAACTCATTTATCATTTTTGTTATTTTGACTATTTTGATATACGATGATATTAGAGCTCCACATATTTTTTATAACTACTTTTATTACTATTTTCAATATAACTATGTATTGTGTTTTCTCTTATATAAAATGTATTTCAATGTTTTAAAATTATTTGAAAATTTTGTTGGGTTACTCCGATGACCTGATGTAACGCCTTAGTATTCAAGTACTCCGCATTCAGGATTAGGGTGTTACAAAGTAAAAATGAGTTATCGTCTCCACAGGAATTGTATAAGCTTAACCAAGTAATTTTAAAATTATAACTTCACAATTTGATGTAAAAATTCAATAATTTGGATGATGATGATTAAACTAAGTAAATGCAAAGATTGATCCCTATGCAATTCTAATCTAGATGCAAATTACCTAAATGTATGAATGAAGGCTTTAACAACAAAAACAATCAATATTAAATGAGACTAGTATAATTATATTAACAAATAAACTTACTTTTATCATGCTAACATTTTCGGAATTACTTCCAAGGAAACTCGATCTCTTATGGGTTTGGAAACCAAATTAAGTCCTCTCAGATCTTTTACTTAGTTGAATATGCATGTTATTGATCATATTAGACTAAGGGTTTCTTAGAATTTATGCAAGGTCATAGGGACATTTACATTTCCAACAGTTTAATTACATAAGCCTAAAAACTATGCAAGATGATAGAGCTAACTAAAGATATTATGAACCTCAACTTAGTTGGGTTTAATGACCTAAATTAAGCTTTGCACTTTTCAATTATGTGTCTACTAGCTGTAATTTGGTTACGATCGCTCAGCTAATCTGAGTGCACCTAATCATGTTTGAATGAAATGCATCATTATATTAATTGAAAACATAATTGACTGAGGCACAAAACATGTTAACATGAATTAAATAAATCTCATTAAATTAATATAATCATCCTAGCAGATAGGAATTAAAACTTCATAGTTGATGTCAAAAACATAAAACACAAGGCAAACATGTTTACAATAAATGAAAAGAGGAAAGAGTAGATTCAGTCTAGCAGCCTTTCAGATCTATTTTGACTAATGTGCTCAACTCTGCTCAGTTCAGTAGCCTTTTGGATCTATTCTGACTGAAGGGCTCCTTGATTCTAACTGAAGCTTCTTTTGCTAAGGGTTTAAAAGGTAGCCGACTAAAGAGTGCTTTTTAAAAAGCTTTTGAGGCTACAGATGGGGAGGGGATGGAAGACTATGCAAAGGAAAAAGGGAAAATGAATTGAGAGAAAACTATTGAGAGCGAGAGAGGAATGTTAAGTAACGAGGGATGATTGAAAAGTGAGGAATGACTAGGTAATTATAGGTGAAGGTAACGGTTTGAGTTTACTAAAAATAGATTCAAATTTCCGTTCTTCCCTCTCTCACGTGGCCAGCCATGCTTCAAGGAAAAGGGATGATCAAGTCTTCTTAATTTGAATTCGAATTTCAAGCTAAAAATAGCTATGTAGTGGACTGTTTCAACAGAGAAGTTATTGGGCTAAATTCTGATTATTTTCCAAATTCAGGAACATTCATTTTACGTAGCCATCTTCAAGAGCCGAAATTGGACTTTTAATTCCCCTTGTTGGATGATTTTTTCAGTCCAATAACTTAGCAAACATATCCATCTTTTATCACCTTTCTTTACTGGGTCAAGTAGTCAATCCCATGCCCAAAATTGCATGGTCTTGTCGTCCACATGGATAATTTGTGCATGGCCATCTTTTATTTATTTAAATCATGCTCCAATAACCTACCTACATAGTGAAAAATACATAAATTAATAAATTAACATGAATTCATTAAAATATGCATGAAAATCATGTAATTAAGCATAATTTCACATACTTCCCAAATTCATGTCCAAAATTACTAATTAAGTAAAATTCTCCTATTTCAATAATAATTATTTGAGATAAACATAATAATTAAGTAAAAAGGTGGTAAAGACATATAGAAAACCCTATATAATTTTCAATTTACATAAACTTAGTAGTTTTGAATTTGAATTAAATGAAATGAGCTTTTTAGTGTGTTTTATGACCTATTAGGCCAATCTGGGTCTAAGGAAGAACTAACGTGTTAGTTAAGTGTGCAGGACAACATTTTAGGCCTATGAGTCAGTTGATTGTAAACTCTAAATTGAATAGCATTTTTCTAGTAGTTTTTACCACTTTTTTACTTAATAACACTAATCTTGGGCATTTGTTAATGAATTTAATGAATTTTGCTTAAATCTCAATCATGGACATGAATTTATGAAATATGCAAATTTGTGCTTTATTATATGAATTTTGTGCATAAATTAAATCATTTTCATGTTATTTATTAATGTGCTATGCATTAATAATGCAGTGAGAGCATGAGGTGATATAATATGGAGCTTAGTACAATTCTTGCATGGACATGAACAAATCTACCCTACTTGGATGGAAAAACCATGCAAAATTGGGTCATAAGAATGTTAATTTGACCCAGTTTAAGTGATGATACATGGTGGACATGTTTGGTTAATAATTAGGTCATCAAATCGTCCAACAAGGAGTGAAGCCCAAATTTGGGACAAGCCTGTGGCTGCCCAAAAATTAACGGTAGGACAATTATTTAGAGGTCTCTACACTTTGAAAATTATTAAAAATTAGCACATGAAGATTGCTCAAGAAACTGTCCACTCTATGGCTACATTTTGCATGATTCCATGCTTAAATCAAGCAACCAACTCACCCTCATTTCCACTTGTTATGACGGGCCATTAATGGGAGAGAACCAAGGGATCTTTGATGCCATTTTTAGTAAATTTAGCCACCAACCTCAAGTATAAATACCACACTCCTTTCACCTTTTCATTCATCCCTTAGTGCCTAAAAACCATCCATCGTTCCTTCATTCATCACCCATCCATTCATTTTTTTCATTCTCTTATTTTCTTCTTTCTTTCCATGCCTAGTACTTTAGCCAGCAAAACTGTGATAAGTTTGTCTTTTGGCCGACCACCTTGAGGAGCTATTAACAAAGGAGCAACTTTGACAAGCTTTATTATCTTGCATAGTTTTTATATTTATATGATTAAATTGTTTCAAACTTGATCCATCCTTGTTATTTCACATGAATTCTAAGAAACCTTTAGTTTAATATGATCAGTAAAATGCATATTTCACTAAGTAAAAGATTCCGAAAGGACTTAATTTGTTTTCCAAACTCATGAAAGAATGAGCTACCACAGAATGTTTTCTGAACAATGTTAAGCATGAGAAAAATAAACTAAGTTGAATAGTATAATTATCCTAGCGTATTCATGTTATTGATTATTGAATTTTGTGTTTTTGCTGCTAAACTCATCTCATACATTTCATTTCATACTTTGCATTTAGATTAAATTGCATTAGGGATCATACTGCATTTCAATAATTTAATTTAGCTTAAACATTATCACTTAAGATATTGTGTTTTTATCACCAAATTGTTAACTTTAATTTTACAATTAATTGATTAACATACACAGTCCCTGTAGAGATGATAACTTTTTTACTTACCTTATTACTTGATAACGACTGTGTACACTTGCACAAACCTAAGCGTTACACGTTTTTGGCACAGTTGCTGAGAACTATTGCCTTAATCATTTTGGTGAAATTATTCTTTTCAATTTGGTTTTTATTACTTTTACTAATTTATTCTTTATTCTTTTTTTGTGATTTATTTTTTAGGTGTTTATGAGCATAGATTAAAATATCAATTTATTACTTGTAGACCCTAAAATCGAGAAGACATTTTGATAGATAAGACGTGAACAATCAGCTCAAAGACAAGTTGAGATAGACCGTGGAAATCAAAATGATGGACAAGGTAATGGAGCCAATCATGTGCATAATCCAATCCTTATTGTTGATGATAGGGATCGTGCCATAAGACAGTACGCTGTGCCCCTTTTCAATGAATTAAGTTCAGGAATTAAAAGACCAAAGATCGAGGCACCCCAATTTGAACCAAAACTAGTGATTTTCAAATACTCTAAATGGTGGGCCAGTTTAGTGGAATGCCCATGGAAGATCCACACCTTAAACTTTGATTATTCATGGAGATGAGTGATTCATTTAAGATAGCCGGTGTGATTGAAGTTTCATTAAGGTTGAAGCTGTTTCCATACTCGTTTCGAGATCGAGCATGAGAATGGCTTAATTCATTGCCCCCAAGTTCAATATCTACATGGTAAAAATTAGAGGAAAGATTTTTGGTTAAGTATCTTCCACCAAGAAAAAACACTAAGCTGCAAAATGAGATAACCACTTTTTCACAATTGGATGATGAATCCTTGTACAGGGCATGGGAGAGATTCAAGGATTCACTTTGTAAGTGTCCTCATCATGGGATTCCACACTGCATCCAATTGGAGACATTTTATAACAATCTCAATGCACACACAAGGTTGATGGTAGATGCTTTTACGAATGTTGCTCTCTTGTCCAAGTCTTATAATGAGGCTTACGAGATCATTGAGAAGATTGATAGTAACAAGTATCAATGGCCAAACAATCAAGCAACTTTAAGAAGACGAGTAGTCAGAGTGCACGAAGTGGACACACTTACATCACTCTCAGCTCAAGTATCTTCTATTTCTTCAATGTTGAAACGGTTTACTACTAATGGTTTGAATAATTTTACAGCTCAGTCACCAAGTTAGTTCGGTATTGTTTCCTACGTATATTATTGGGATGGCCCTTCTTTTGAGAGTTTTCCATCAAATCCCGAGTCAATATTTTATGTAGGGCATCAACACCAAAATAGAAAAGGAAAAGGACCACGATCCAACTTCTACAATCCTTCATGGTGTAACCATCCGAACTTTTCTTGCAGTAACCAAGTAAATGGACTGAACAACACTTACATGCAACAAAGACCCAACCAATCCCAAGGGTTCAATAAACAAGCTCTAAAACCACAACAAGCTGAGTCATCTAATAGCTTGGAGAACTTGTTGAAAGCGTACATGGTAAAGAATGACACTTTAATCCAAAGCCATGCAGCAACATTGAAATATTTGGAAAACCAAAAGGGTCCGTTAGCTATAGAGCTTCGTAATCGACTGCAATGAACCTTGCCAAACGATATAGAAAATCCAAGAAATTTGGGTAAGAAACATTTCAAGGTAGTGGCTTTACAAAGTGGTAAGACTTTGGAGCCCCAGACGATTGTGATTGAAGATAAACCTACTAAGAAGAGGAAAATTCAACCAATAGTTGAAATTCCTACACCAACAGAGCCAAAAAAAACAAAATCTAATGAGGTAAAATCGAACCCAGTAAATTCTGATAAGCTAACATCTTCTCTAGATGCAGATTTATCTCTTCAAAAAAGTTGACTTATTCAACCAAAAGTTCCATCACCTCTGTATCCTCAAAATTTCCAACCAAATAAGTAGAAATAGGAGGTGCAATTCAAGAAGTTTTTGGACATTCTAAAGTAACTTACAACAATATCCCATTGGTGGAGGCTTTAGAGAAAATTCCCAATTATGTCATGTTCATAAAGGACATCTTGTCAAGAAAGATGTTTTAATGAATGAGTGTAGTGCGTTCTTACAGAGCAAGCTTCCTCTAAAATTGAAGCACCCTGAAAGATTTACTATACCCTGCAATATTGGAGAATCTTACTGTGGTAGAGCTTTGTGTGACTTAGGAGCAAGCATAAACTTGATGCCCAAATCTATTTTCTAGCTGTTGGGAATAGGTGAAGTAAGACCCATTACTGTGACACTTCAGTTGGCATATCGATATTTAGCATACCTAGAAGGAAAGATCGAGGATGTTTTGGTAAGAGTTGGTAAGTTTATTTTTTCTACTGATTTTATTGTCTTAGATTTTGAAGTAGATAAAAAAGTGTCGATCATCCTAGTGAGACCTTTCCTAGATACAAGAAGAAAATTAATAGACATGCAAAAAGGCAAACTCACTGTGACAGTTCAAGACGATCAGGTAACATTTAATGTTCTAGAAGTAATGAAATTTCCTGATCCAATGGAGGAATGTTCAATGATAGAGGGGCTAGAAACTTTAGTTTCTATGGAATGGGAGAATAATTTTGAAGACCCATTGGGGAACACCTTAGGTTTTGAACCATTGGAGGATGAATAAGGTAATGAAAATATGGCTTTGATGGAAGCCAATCCGATGAGCTATGTTCAACCAGCACAATTTGAACTGCTAGAGTTGGATGTCTGGGAATTTAGACAACCAAATTTGTCAATCTAGGAACCGCCCAAACTCGAACTTAATGTACTTCCTTCCCATTTGAAATATGTTTATTTTGGTACCTGTTATACTTTTCCTGTGATTATTTCGATGAAAGTAACAGAACACAAAGAGAAGCAGCTAATCGAAATATTAAAGAAGTTTAAAAAGGCGATTGGCTAGACCTTAGCTGACATTCGAGGTATAAGTCATTCCTTTTGTATGCAGAAGATTATCCTAGAGGAAGGCGAAAGAGGTAGAATCAATGGGCAAAGGAGATTCAACCCGATCATGAAAGAGGTAGTTTGAAAGGAAGTGATCAAATGGTTAGATGCTGGAATTATCTACCCGATCTCAGATAGTTCATGGGTAAGTCTAGTATAATGTGTACCCAAGAAAGGTGGAATTACGATTGTTGAGAATGAACGTGTAATGAGTTAATCTCAATGAGAACTGTCATAGGTTGGAGAATCTATATTGATTATAGAAAATTGAACATTTCCACTCTAAAAAGATCATTTCTCGTTGTCATTTATAGATCAGATGGTAGATGGACTAGCAAGTAATGAATATTACTATTTCTTAGATGGATATTCATGATACAACCAAATAGTTGTAGCCCTAGAAGATCAACATAGAACCACTTTTACTTGCCCGTACGATATGTTTTCATTTAGGCAAATGCCTTTTGATTTATGTAATACACCTACCACATTTCAGAAATGCATGATGGCTATATTTACTGATATGGTTTAAAATTTTGTTGAGGTTTTCATAGATGATTTTTCTATTTTTGGTAATACTCATGATGTTTGTTTGAGTAATTTGACTAAGGTACTAAAGAGATGCGAGGAGACAAATCTTGTCCTTAACTGGGAGAAATACCATTTTATGGTTAGGGAGGGAATTTTCTTGAGGCATAAAATTTCCAGAAACAGGATTGAAGTCGATAAAGCAAAAGTCGACATAATTGAGAAATTACCAACACCAGTTAGTGTGAAAAGAGTTCGAAGTTTCTCAGGCTATGCCAAATTTTACCAAAGCGATTTTGCTGTTAGAGCTGTGGATGGTCAAAGAAGAAACAAAGTGTTTCATCCGATCTGATAAGTAATCAAAACTTTTACAGGAGCCCAACTCAATTACACAGTACGAAAGTCACAATATTTATTGATTATGTGACCATTAAATACTTACTCACGAAGAAAGATGATAAACTGAGGTTGATTCGATTGATACTCCTACTCCAAGAATTTGACCTTGAAATCCAAGATAAAAGAGGTGTTGAAAGTCAAGTAGCCAATCATCTATCAAGATTGGAACAAAACGAGGTAACTTATTCACTTGTTCTAATTTATGAGAATTTCCCATATGAGCATATTTTTGAGGTAAGCCAAATTCATGAAATACCTTGGTTTGTTGATTATGTGAGTTATTTAGCATGTGGAATAATTTCTCGATAAATGACATACCAACAAAAGAGAAATTTCTTCATGATGGTCGGTATTATTTTTGGGAGGATATGTTTTTGTTTAAACAATATGTAGATAACATAATCAGGAAGTGCGTAGTCGGAAATGCAATTGACGAGATTCTTTACCACTGCCATTCATCTCAGAGTGGAGGAGACTTTGGTGTGCAGTGAAGATCTTGCAAGCTAGATTTTTTTGGTCTATAGTGTTAAAGGACGCGTATGCATATGTGAAAAATTGTGATAAATTCCAAAGGATCGAAAACATATCAAGGAGGAATGAAATGCCCTTGACAAACATTTTAGAAGTACAGTTATTCGATGTGTGGGGCATTGATTTTCTAGGCTCGTTTCCTTCTTCTTATGGTAACAGGTATATCTTAGTAGCTGTTGACTACGTAACCAAGTGGGTTGAAGCCGAAACATACCCAACAAATGATGCTAAGGTAGTCATGTGATTCCTACATAAGCATGTGTTTACACGGGTTAGGACTCTGAGAGCTAGAATTAGCAATGAAGAATCACACTTTGTAAATAAATGACT
This sequence comes from Gossypium longicalyx, assembly GCA_025698465.1. Lineage (NCBI taxonomy): Eukaryota > Viridiplantae > Streptophyta > Magnoliopsida > Malvales > Malvaceae > Gossypium > Gossypium longicalyx. The sequence continues at coordinate 31,832,392 of CM046998.1, read as the reverse complement.
TAAATGGTTACTTGACAAGTATGTGTGAAACACAAGATTGGCACTGCCTATCGTTCATAGTCAAATGGGCAAGTTGAATGAGTGAATTGTGAGATAAGAGAAATCCTTAAGAAGGTGGTGCATTCTAATAGAAAATGTAACACCCCTAACTCGTATCCGTCGCCGGATTAGGGTCACAAGGCATTACCGAACAAAAGAACACAATTCTAATCATCCATACATTTGTATCAATCATGTTCATATATATATAACATAAGACTATTCACGTGTTAATTGTGATTATATTAATCTTAAAACATACACAAATCACATATTCAACTATTTAATGGTATTCGAATACCTAATAAGAAGATAAACATTTTATTTCATATTTCAATGCAAATATAAATATAATCAATTTAATCATTACATATGGTATTGTCCATTAACATATATGGCTTTAACGATTTCATTAACAAGTCAGGGATATTTCACATAACAATTTAAACTTTATATATGATTATCCATATCAAAATTTGAATCATTTTCGAACATTGATAATGAAATATATCAAGCTTAAAATGCACTTATACAACCGAACTACTTAATTTCTATTCGGTCATTTAGTTCATCCTTCATATGTCATTTAAATATAAATCAATATAAACCTCAACCAAAACACATCGAACAACCATTTTTACTTCACTCAAATCAAGTTCATATATCCAACACCTTCTTTGTATATACCATAAGATGAGATATATATATATATATAACAAGTCAATTCATCATATTCAATAAACATTTATACAAGCAAATGCCGAATTACAAGTTGATTATAACTATCTCATATAATTTCATTTTATAACCGAAATTTCAAATACATTATTGTAATAATCTTCAAACCAACTCATATTACAAATTATATTCACAAGAATAAGGCATTATTCGTAAATAGACAAATAATCAAAACATGAAACTTACATGTCATGTAATAACCTTATCAAAACAACTTATATAATGTTCGAATTTAGTCAACAACCTGTTACGTCAAGTCATATATAACATACTGTCCAAATACAACCACACATTCACATATAATTTACTCTATGCTTATCATAGCCAAATCAAACATATACTCATCGAAAATTATTAACCATTTCGAAAACATAAAACACCTAACAAGAACATCATTCATTCATAGCACATAATTTCATAACCAAGATAAACACAAACCATACTAAATATAACCGAATTCAAACATAAAAGATTAAAGCCATTTTCTCATGGCTCTAATTATACAAAACCAAAATCCAACATTTCAAAACACATTTCAGCCTATACATGCCACAATTCAAGTTTAACTTATAAGGGTACCAAAATAGTAGATAGTGTGATGAACTTTGCTGACAGTCCCCAAGCTCGTAGCTTGACTCCAAAATCTATAAAACAAAGTAAACATGAACACACAGAGTAAGCTATCATAGCTTAGTAAGTCATAAGCAAATAAACAACCCAATGATAGATTCAACTCATTTTAACTAACCGAATTACATTAGCATTATCATATTAGACCTCAACCTTACAAATGAGATAATTAAGACATTTTCATAGACAATTTTCCTACTTGGCCAAAAACTCACATAGTTATTTTAACACATTAATAATCAACTTCCAAAAACAAATAGTTATAATAAAACCATACACATATATTCTTATATACGTAAGTTTGAAAATCATAATATAACATCACATACATATATTATCTATATGGCTAAATATACATGGTCACACATATGCACATAGTTAAGAATCATATCATTGATACTCAAATTATTTAGTCACAAGGCCGAATACACATACTAATCTCACATATATTCATCATTAGCATTACACATGACTTGTCACAAATAACAAGTTATATACTTACCTTATTACTAGTTGCCAACAAGCTAATTCATACCTGGACATTTAGCTAATTTTACACATCCGTACACGATTTACCTTTGCCCAATGAGCCGTTTGGAATTGGATAGGACACTCGGATAATCACACATATCGTACAATGCCAACGTCCCAGACGTGGTATTACATGTAATAAAAAATCGATGCCACTATCCCAAACAGGGTCTTACTCTACACATATATTGGAATCACATATCGATGCCATGGTCTTACTTGCACATCACATATTGGAATCCTATGTTATGACATATGTATCCTAACTATTCCTAAGGTTCATACGGGACTTTTGGATGTCGTAACTCGATCGAAACGAAGTCGTAACATAGTTGCCAAGCTTAACAATATTCGGCTATTGCATATATAATTTAATATATTTCAATTCAGCATATATAGTTTGCATTTAATTAAAATTAAGTACATCTATTTGCTTATAAACTTACCTCGGACGATATAAAATGGAACAGAACAACTAGTCGACAACTTTTGTTTTCCCCCGATCCAAATCCGATTTCTTTGGTTCTTGATCTTGATTGAGCTTGAGAATGGCCGAACTAGGTTTTTCTTTTCTCTTTTCTTTTGTTTCTTATTTTCTGTGAATGAACATGATAATATGATAGCTTATTTTAATCTTATGTTTTATTATAAACATTTTATTACATAATTTACCTTTTTAACCTCGTTTAATATTATTCATACTTCACCTTCTTATGGCCGAATGTGTCCATGCAAACATCTAAGGGTATAATTGCATTATATATACCTCCTATTAAAAGAACAACCACTATTCAGCCCTTTTACTATTAACCACCAAATTTTCATTTTACGTGATTAAGTCCTTTTATTAAATCGGACACTCAAACGACAAAATTAAATCAAAAAAATTTCACAGATATAAATTCACACATAATTAACACAAAAAATAATTTTTAAATATTTTTCTGACCCAAATTTGTGGTCTTGAAACCACCATTCCGACTAGGGTCTAAATTGGGCTATTATAGAAAAGATTGGTCTCGAAGGGTCGATGATACTCTATGGGCCTATCAAATTGCTTTTAAGACACTATTAGGAATGACTCCTTATCAGTTAGTCTTTAGGAAGACATGTCAGTTGTCACTTAGCAGTTGAATTTGGATCTTCAGCAAGTTGGTGAGAGAAGGATGTTATAGCTTGATGAGTTAGAGGAGTGGAGGTTATTTTCATACGAGAATGCCAAGATGTATAAAGAAAATACTAAGAGATGGCATGACAACCATATACAACCTTGTGAATTCAGAGAAGGATAAAAAGTATTGTTGTTTAATTCAAGGCTAAGGTTATTTCCGGGAAAGCTCAAATCCTGATGGAAAGCACCTTATACCATCTATAAATTTTACCTATATGGAGCGATAGAATTGTACAACAAGGGAGGTACGTTTAAAATTAATGGTCAACATCTTAAACACTACTGGGATGGTGAAGTCGAGTGAGTTGAAATCTCATTAAATTTAATAGACCCTTAATTTTTATGTTTTTACTTTTAATAAATGGCATACTTAGAAATTATTTTCTTGAATTAATACATTAAATTAAGCCTGTTTAAGGAGATTGGAACTTTAGCGGGACCATTTGTGACCCCTTCAATCTTTTCTAGGATATTAATTTGATGTAATTTTTCGAGAAGGAATTTTCTAAGAAATCCAAAAGTTTAAATTTTAAATTTTATTTGTTTATATTTAATAATAGCGTCAATTTGGCCCAAGTACTAATTAGTTTATTTTTCTAGTACAGTTTAATTTTTCAATTCAGCAAAATAATTGCAATTTGGGCTTGAGACCCAGAATAGTGAAGAGAATAAATTTATCCACTAGGTGCCGTCCATAGGGCCCCCAAAACCCTAATTTTGCCATCACTTTTCCCTTCCCTCCTTCCCTTGCCGCCCAAGTAATTGCTTGTAGCTAAATTTTTGTTACAAATTTGTCCTAATCCATCACTATATACACACCTTCATACAATCATATTTTTCACAACCATTCAACCAACTAGCTTAAACCCAAGCCACCCATGCCATTTCTTTTTGCCGTTAGCCTTAAATCCCAAAAATTTTCCCCAATTTTCTTCCCTTATCGTAAGTCCCTCCTATCGCCGCAACAATATCATTGCCAGAGCAATATTGTCACTGCTGCAAGCTCGCTGCTGTCACAACTCCATTGCCATCGCAAACCTCCACCACACATATTACTAATTTCTTTTTGCCAAAATTCTTTCTATTTTAGGGAAATTACTGTCTCGCAAAAGAACTATATCTTCCAAGACTTCTATTGAAAATTCTATTGTGATTCAAGATGAGGTAACAAAGGAAATATTTGAGTTTATCTTCAAGAATCAACCCATGATGCTGAAAAAAGGTTTCAATTTGGAGAGAAATGACAAGATGGTTATGCCATTTTCAATTCAAAATACAATTAATGCTTTAAATTGGGAGCAATTCTATGATGCTCGTTCAATGCTTGATGAATATTTAATGCAAGAATTCTATGCTAATTTGACCACGCTAGATGCTAATGAAGTTCTTGTTCATAAGTAGAAGGTACCCCTTACTTCTAAATCCATTAATGATTTGTTTAACTTAACTGATGTTGAAGAAGATGAGTACTCTGCCATGATGACGAATATCAATTGGTATTTTCTTCAACAAGTTCTTAATGTGATTAAAAATCCAGGATCCTAATTGATTATACCAAAGTATGATAGTCATTCTTGCCGAAGAGTACTTAAATCCAGTGGCTAAGGTATGACTCTATTTTATTCGATATAGCTTTATGCCTATCTCACATAGTTCCACCATCTCGATGGAATGAATGCTTTTGTTGATGTAATTATGATAGAAAGGTCTATCAATGTTGTGAGAATTATTCTCAAAGAGATCCAGGATTGTGCTCTAAAAAAGGCAGGAAGTACCTACTTTCCATTATTGGTTACTTCACTTTGCTTGAGGGCCCAAGTAAGATTGAAGGCAAACCTAAAGAAACATTATTTTTAAGGTTGCATAACAAGGCATGACCTTGAGAGGTTAGTAGAGAATGTTGGAATATTAAACCAAGTTGAGCCAAATGAACCAAAATCAAACGGGTCATCAACTAAATCTAAATTAGAAGTTGAATTGATATGACAGAAGAAGCAGAAATTGAAGAGGAACCAAACAACCCTAAACTGAGGGTGGAGTGAAATGTTGCTGAACCAGTGGAGCCAAGTTTTAATCCTGAGTTGACCTTCTTACTTCCTCAAACACTATGAAGAATTCAAAATTTTCAACTATGATGGATATGTGGAAATTCATGCATAACCAACAATAAGCTTACTGGAATATGCAAAAGCTAGAGATGATATTTTACAAATATCTCTTACACATTTTGTAACACCCCTAACCCGTATCTGTCGATAGAATAGGGTTACACAGCATTACAATAAAAATGTAACTTTGAAACATATATTTCAAACCTCAACATAAACATAGCATTAATCATTCATCAACATGCATACCATCCCTTAATCGAGCCTTCAAGGCCTTACAAACACTTTAGAAACAATTCGGGACTAAATTGGAATCAATAGGAAAGTTCAGGAAAAAGTTAGAATTTTTGAACTATAGGGGTCACACCACCATGTGGCCAGGCCGTGTGACTCACATGGCTGAGACACATGCTCGTGTCTCAGGCCTTGTAACAATCGAAATAGGGACACACGATCGTGTCCGTGCCCATGTAACTTTTGAAGTTGGGTCACACAGCTAAGCCACACGCCCGTGTGCCAAGCCGTGGAACTCTCGAAATGGCCTCACACGCTCATGTGCCAAGTTGTGTGCTAGGCCATGTAATAGCCTGACTTGCAAACCTTAAAACCTACAGGGAACACATGGCTGTGTCACATGGTCGTATGTCACACATGGCTGAGTCACACGCCTATGTCTTAGGCCGTGTGGACATGAATTTTCCTAATACCAAGCCAATTCCTTCACCAAATCATGCACTCAGACCTTTTGTGCATATAACTAAGGTATCAAAACATGACCAAAACCAACATAAATTAACCAATTCAATTGTTCATAACCGTTCACCCAATATGCCATACAAGGCACCTCAATTGCAATGTTCAAACTTACCTAAATATATGTATATACTTGACCACAATTCATTCATAAGCATCTAGTTCAATACCATTTTCAAAACATACCATAACTTGACCATATTGAGATCAAATCATCACATACCACTTTGGTCATTCAAACATGCCTTAACACATTGCCAAAATAACACATACTAGTATGACATCTATAAGTATCAAAATGACACTAACCAACCAACCAACATCAAATGGTACCAAAACAAGTTATACATGCCAGTATCATCAACTAGCATTTGATTAGATACCAACACAAGTCCACCTATACATGTTATTATAACCTTGACGAACATATCAAAACTATCAATATAATTGTTGGATAGTGTGATAGATTTTCGACGAGCTTCCAAATCGATCAAGCTTCCAATAATCTATAAAGTAAAGGAAAGTAATTATGTAAGCAATGAATGCTTAGTAAGCTAATATATACTTTAATCATACATTCCATTTCAATAATGAACTTTATAGGGTATATGTAAACCTATACAAATCCCATAAGATTTATAAAGCTATATAACCATCAACTCACAAATGAGTAAGTCCATCAACATCACATAAATTTTTCATTTTTAACATAATAGGATTTTATAAGACATATTACACAATCATTAACCTTTTCATAAGACTATGAACCACTCAATTTACTTACTTACCATTCCATTTACTTAGTATAAGCTTAAATAATGTTATTAATTCACGAATTAGTGTCTTTATTCATGATATAGGTTAATTCATCCATAGCATAAGTTGTAACGCCCCGTACCCGAGACCGTCGCTGGAGTCGAATACGAGGTGTTAACAGACTTAATTCATTGCTTAAACAACTCAAACAATTTAATTTTAGAAATTCCAGACAAGCTGGCTAACTGTGTCACAGTCGCTTAAAAATTCATATCTCGAGTTCTGAAACTCAAAATCCAATTCCGTAAATTTTCCCTGAAACTAGACTTATATATCTATTTACTAATTTTTTTCTAGAATTTTTGGCTTGGCAAATTAATACAGTTTATTAGTTAAAGTCTCCCCTATTTCAGGGTTCGACTGCTCTGACCTCTGTGTATTACGAATCAGATATATATCTTTACAGAATTTCAATGACTATGAAGTTTGTTTCTCTTAAAACTATACTCAATAAGAAATCTTTACATATAAATTATGACTTCTAATTATTTTTATACAATTTATGGTGAATTTCCAAAATCAGAACAGGGGATCCAGAAATCGCTCTGGCCCTGTTTCACAAAAATTTAAACATCTCATAAAATATAACTCATATACCTGTTTCGTTTCTTCCATATAAAAATATACTCATAATTCTTCAATTCCATATTTTATTCATCATCTAATTATATCTCTACTATTTTTAATGATTTTTCAAATTCACGTCACTACTGCTGTCTGAATCTATTTTATGGTAAATTTTACCTATTACATGGTTTCCATGGATTAACTAGCAATTTGACATACATAACACCAAATATGATCATAATTAGCCATTCCAATGGCTAATCATTACCAAGAATTTTTATACTACTCAATAACCATATCATAAGACCATATATACAAAATGATTATAATGCTATACATGCCATACTCAAAATATACAAGCCATTATGCCAAGATGGTATACGGATAGTGTGAACGTGCCTCCGACCGTTCCCGATTTCCGAGCTGGCTTGTCAACACTACAAGGAATGAAAAGGAGGGAGTAAGCATAAATGCTTAGTAAGTTCACATGCAAATAGCAAGTAACATAACCATATAAGCAAACATAAAACATCATTTGCATAATCATCACCAAGACATTCATATCATATTTTCATTTATCATCTTACCATATTGTTGTTATATCGATTTTCCAACCCGAGGGTTAAGTACATACCTGTTCAAAGTATCCATTTCACAACACTTACCAATACGTCCCTTTCATCTTGATTATTCCTCCATTTGAGTAGAACTTTACCCGTTGAACATATCGGAATATAATTCGGATACATGGCAAGTTTGCACATAAGTGCCACATATGTAGCCAAGCTACTATGTAACCCGCCCATAAGCGAACTCGGACTCAATTCAACAAGCTCGGGCGTTCGCATCCATAAGTGAACTCGGACTCAACTCAACGAGCTCGAATGCCTAGTTACATCTCACGAACTCAGACTCAACTCAACGAGTTCGGACATTTGCATCCATAAGTGAACTCGGACTCAACTCAACGAGTTCGGATGCCCAAATATCCCAGTGACATGTCACTTGTATCCTAATCCATTCCTAAGGTTCAACGGGACCTTTTTCCCAATCATATGTCTCAACCATCTTCTACGGAATGCCGATACCGATACTCGGTAGTATTTCACATTTTCCAAGTATATCACATAATTTGACATATTATCAAACAATTATCACGAGTATAATATTTCATAATAATTATCATATCATTTAAATAACATAAAAACATTTAAAATAATAACTATGTTACCAACATTTACATATGAACTTACCTAGTATGCGAAAATGGCTACTTTTACCATTTCGTCCACAACTTGGTATTTTCCCCATTTTAGCCCGAATTTCAATTTTCCTTGCTCTATCATTTAAAATATAGTCTAATTAGGACTCACATTATACAAATTGACCCAAAATCATATTTTGGAAAAATTACAATTTTGCCCCTAAACTTTTGCATATTTACAATTTTGCTCCAAAGCTCGTAAATTAAACTTCAGCCTATTTTCTTATGTTTTATGACATGCTGATCATTTTTCCCATCTATGGCAATATCAAATTCTCACTCTAACATGTACTTATGACTATTAGGTGTTTTTACCGATTAAGCCCTTTTGCTCGTTTTCACTTAAAACCGAGTAGCACAAGTTGTCTAACATAATTTAAAACCTCATATTCTATCATAAAACACCAAAATACACAAATTTCACCTATGGGTATTTTTCCAAATATAAACCCTAGGTTAAATTATTGCTAGCATAAGCTAAATCGAGCTACCGGGACTCCAAAACGTAAAGAACTTGAAAAACGGGGCTAGAATGGACTTACAATCGAGCTTGGAAGCTTGAAAAACCCTAGCCATGGTTTCTCCTTGCTATATTTGGCCATGGGGTTGAAGATGAGCAAAATTGGCTTTTAGTTTTGTATTTTAATTCATTTTACCCCTAAATGACCAAAATGCCCTTACTACTAAACTTTCAAAAATTCCTTCCATGTCCTAATTTTGTCCATGAACTTAAAATTGGTCAAATTGCTATTTAAGACCTCCTAATTAATATTTCAAAGCAATTTCATACTAAAAACTTCTAGAATGCAAGTTTTGCAACTTATTCGATTTAGTCCCTAATTTCAATTTAAGCACTTTAGGCATAAAATTTCTTCACGAAAATTTCACACAATCATGCAATCATATCATAGACCTCAAAATAATCATAAAATAATTATTTCTATCTCAGATTTTGTGGTCACGAAACCACTATTCCGATTAGGCCCTAATTCGGGATATTACATAAGTAAATTTCTCACATATAAGTAAGTCCTTTAACTCATCAATATTTTATATCATCATATTACATCTCAATTATGAACTTACTGTTTCATTACCTTTTCTTACCCGTATCATTTGCATAATTCAAGGCATAAGCATAAACACCAACCAATTACACAAGCTTGACACAAGCCTAAATATCATCATCAATATACAAGTTAGTGCATTTATAAATAACTCTTTTGGGATCAACCACATGATAAGCCATTTCATAAGAAAATATATCTTTTAATTCATACAACCTTTTCATGCACATAAGCTTATTTCCATTTGGACACTTATCATTTCGATGTATATCATCAAGATTAAGCATAATATAATCCAACCATAAGCTTGGTACAAGCCTAAGCATCATCAATAACACATGTTAATTCATCAACTCATAATTCACTTGAATTAACATAACGTAAGTCATTATACATGAACAGCATCACTTGAAATAATCACTTTCATGAACATAGATATACTATCATTGAACATTTCTTTTCCAATCCTTTTCATAGATACATGGCATAAGTCATTTGAACACTTACCATTCCTTTCTTTTTCATGCCTGTTGAACCGTTTAGAATAACATCGGATATGCAGGAAAGCTCACACAAAGTGTGCTAAACATATAGTCGTAACCTTTTCTTTTCATTTACACCGTTGCTCACTTGAGCTGTAAAATAGGTCTACTCACATAAGTTGATGGTCATAATGTAAGCTACACGGTGCTGCTCACATAAGCTATTGAGTATCAACAACAAATGCTAAACATCAGTCATCGGTAGGACATTCAAGACCAACACCCGAAACATGGTAACCATAATGACATGTCATTTGTACCCTACGAATTCCTAAGGTTCAAACAGGACTCGACAATCGTCGTAACATTGTTGGATTTCCACATTTGATTTCATGGTAAATAATACATGAATATATAATTCAATATAACATTAAAACATTAATTAATCATACGAACTTACCTGGCTAAATTGCAGCAATGATTAAGTACAGGGGCAATTTGGTAATTTTCTCTTCTCCTTGATTTTCCACTCATTCTTGATCTAAATTAACAATTTCATTCAATTCATTAATTTAGCCAGCAAAACCAATTCATTTTATGCAATTTAGTCATTTTTGACATTTTTACAAAATTGCCCCTAACATTTTACTTTTGTTCAATTTAGTCATTGAGCCTAAAACATGCAAATTAATCATTTTTACTCAAATTTAAGCTTAACTGAATTTATTGGAACCTTACTATAGCCCATATTTGTTGTTATTTCACATTGAATCATGGTACTTTTACTATTTCAACAATTTAGCCCCCTAATCGGTAAATTCATCAAAAATCACATAACAAAATACTCATAAATAACAACTAATATCTCAAATTCATCATTTAACATCTAAAATCACAAAGATTTATCAATGAAAACATTCAAAATCTTTAACAATTTCAAAAACGAAGGCAGGGACTAGCTGGACCTAGTTGCAACGATCTCAAAAGCATAAAAATTACGAGAAATAAATAAAATATGGACTTACATGCATCATCCATAGCAAGACCAAAGCTTGGAGTTTTTTTATTTCTTTTTCCATGGTGACATTCAATGGTTTAAAGAACAAAACAAAGTGATAATGCCTTTTGTTTTATTTTATTACATTTCAATTATTTTTATTTTAATTAATAAAACATATATGTACATAACAAAACAAAGCCAACTGTACCACCTTTTTAACAATGGTATATTTGCCTCATAAACCCTTGTACTTTGTCCATTTATCTTATTAACTAATAGAGACTTGCTTTTGTAACTTTTATAATTTAGTCATTTTTAATTAACTATTTAAACATTATAATTTTTTTAACGAAACTTTAATACAACCTTAATAACACTCTGTAAATATTTATAAAAATAGTTATGACTCGGTTTATAAAAACGAGGTCCTGATACCTCATTTTCTAAAACCACTTGACTTTAGGGTCATACCACTTGAACCTATTTGTTCTTCCATTTAACACAAATCATTAAATCAAAATTTACCATTATACTATATCTTACTCGTAAATATTATATAATAATATTTACGGACTCACACATCGTATTTGTGGCCCTGAAACACTATTCTGAAACTTCAGAGAAATGGCTTGTTACAATTCTCTCCCCTTACGAAAATTTCATCCTTGAAATTTCTCACCTAATAATAGCCATCAAGTTTAGTCTTTCTTTCACCTTTTCAATGGTAGTCCATAAATAAATCAATCATAACTTGTCTTGATTCAGGACTCATATCAAAACTATATTAGAACTTGATACTAGACATGGACTTAACTGAACAACTTTGATGCTCTCCTATCATAACTTTATCAATACTAACACAACTACTGAGAAATTCCCAGCAAACATCTATCAAAATGTAACTAAAAAACCCAAATTATTAGATGCCATATACATTAGATTTTCCGTAATGTTCAGCTAAATTTTGTAATTATCATAACATGCTAAATTTTTTAATTTTCATAATAGACTCTAACTAGTATTTCCAATTCATCTACGTTTGTAACTTTCAACTGATAAACATTCCATTTCATGAAAAACTTCAAACAGTATCATTTAAATACAAGTGTGATAGTTGTTACTATCGAGACAATTTTAATCCATAATATTATTTCCTAATTATCACTAATCTAGTTGATATGTTTTTATATCGTGTCTTCTAAAATATGAATTTTCCATTCTGGCTGTCCGTCTAATTACCCATGAATTCACAAAATTTATTCCCGAATCTAGAGATGAACTCGAATATATACAACTCATCCAGCTTTTAAAGTCAATAATCCATTCTGGCTAAAACAATCGAGTTGATCTAATCAATCGGATAATAACATTTTAGAATAATTCTTTCTTCTTGTTGTCAAGATAATCCAAATACTCAGTCTATCGTAATTCTCTCAAAATACCAACCAAATATCACCACAAACCGCATTAACTCAAACTAAATATGACATCTCATTTTGACTCTTTGACATAATTCAAGATTACTTGAGTAATAAGAAACAATATGCGAGGTTAAGCTCAACCTTTCACCGTCTATACTTTTGTTGTTACCTATCTCTTTCATGAAAGCTAGAAATGGGATATATAATGAACTATTTCAATTATCAACATCAAAGCTTTGAATCATATCGAAGCCACAAACATCAGATGAATTAAAACTACAATGATCTTATAAGATCGACATTACAACCATATAGATGAACAATACTTCGAATATCAATAGTGCACTTCGAAATAAAAGAGAAAAATCTAATGCAGTTCTAGTAACAACCAGTGCAGTAACACAACCTCTATAAATCTGAGATCTGTATTACCACGCTCCCATGATCCAACTAGGAATTATAACCGTAATAGATTGAATTACCTTCGGTTAATGAATATCCTTTACAGATGAACCATGCTTGATAGATTCAACAATAAGAATAATAAGTTTGCCGAGATAAAGAATTCAAAGATATAAAGCTCTACTAAATTTTTAAAAGTACAATCCCTATCTATCCTATTAGAATATGCAATTTATGAGCCTTCCTGACTTGCTCGTCCACACTAAGCTATTCTATGGAAGACCATGTTGTTAAAGAGATTACTGATACCCCAAAGAAAATCTAGAAGAATAATATCGCTTATATGTACTGGAACACAACATAAATTGCATATATATAAAGCAGAGCAAAAACCAGTAGAAGTAGAAAAATTGCATCATGAGAGACTTATCATCAAATCTTCTACCAAGCATAATGGAATATAATGCCAAAGAATAATAGAGCAATGCTGATCATTAATCAACCATCTAACAATACCTCTGTCTAACGTTATGCTTAGCCAACATTCCCATATGATAAGAAATACATATAAAGATAAACAATTGCATATGTCTCTAAGGATAATAGAACATATAGAACACCCAGAGGAGATCGTTGTAAGATACTCAGCCATAATAGCTGCATTAAGATATATTTGCAATTCAAACACTCTCCTACTAACTACTAAAGTCATCGATGATCCCACATTATTCTGGTTACTAAAGTAATCAGTCCAAGAGAAATTCTAATTAACCCGTTCTGTAGATACTATAAAAGTTAAAGTCGAATACCAGAGAATAACTTCTTCTTTAACAGTGACATTACACATCCCGAATAAGCTTCGAAAAGATCTAATATCTAATAAAAAAATCTCTTAATATGCTAACCAACTCTCGGCTTTAACACTTTCTGTAACACCCCTTAACCCGTATCCGTCCCCAGAACAGGGTTACGGAGCATTACTAAAACTTCCAGAACTTTTTTTAGATAATTCACGCAAATTACTATTCATTAACCAAAATTATTCATCTTAAATGGACCCTCAAGGTCCAACACAAGCATTAGAATAAAGTCGGGACTTAATCAGAAACTCTAAGAATTTTTCACGACATTTCAAGAATTTTCTAAGTTACAGGGCTCACACGCCCGTGTGGTCTAAGGGAGACGCCCGTGTGACCCTGGGACATGCCTATGTTGCAGGCCGTGTTCATACCCGTGTAACTCTCTAACTTGTATACACGGCCATGCCATGGGCCCGTGTGCTAGGCCGTGTGGTTAATTAATTTTCTTCAAAATTAGGTGCAAGTTTCACACAGCCAAGACACACGCCCATGTCTCTGCACATGTGCCCAATTCTGAGCATTTTATTTTTCAATTTTAAGGTGCAGAGGACACACAGCCTAACCACACGCCCATGTACCAGGCCGTGTGTCACACACGGTCTAGACACACGCCCGTTTGTCTGCCCGTGTGGACAAAATAAAGCCATTTCTAACTTCATTTCTCACCCAAAATCACACCAATGACCTACACGTATACTCACATCCAAATACCAACCATTTCAAGCATTCAAATTAAGTAAACTCTATCATTCAACATGGCATATCATTACATGCATACATGTTTATAATCTTACATTGGTATATTTCATATGATAGGCATAATTTGAACAACCATTTAACATGTATATAGCTACCATAGTATGACATTACAAGTATATCAAAACAACCATTACTAGTCATTCCAATGGCTAGATTACAAATCAGATATTCAAGCCATCTAGGGCCAAATTAGCCTATACATGCCATTATACCAAAATTATTTTACTATTTATACCAAAAATAAGCTAGTGGATAGTGTGATGATGCTCCAATGATCTCCAACCTTCACGAGCTTCCAAGCACTATAAAATAGGGGAAAATAAAACGAAGTAAGCATTACATGCTTAGTAAGTTCGTAAAACAGAAACTAAACTTACCACTCCCATTTGTTAAATCTAAGCATATAATATCATGTTTTCCATCCATTTGGCAAAATTGCCTAAACACATGCACTCAATCAAACATGTTAGTCACAAAATTTTCATATACATCGAGTAAACATGGATGAGCTCATCATACAATTTTCCTTCAAGACATTATTCATTTCATCCCATAATTCTCTTATCATGCCAAGAGTTGTGTCTGTTGAATCATTGAAATTTCGATGGATACTCAAGTAGTACACTCGAGGTGTACGATTCAATAACCTGTCAATTCTTATTCGAGAGTACCCATAGGGCACTTAATCAAGGACCACACTCTCGAGCCACATATCGTATTATAGGATTACCATCCAGACTAAGTCCTAAGTAACATATGCTCGAGAGGGATTATATCAGGATTACCTGTCCGGGCTAAATCCTTTCTATAATGAGATCAATAGGATTACTCGTTCGAGCTCAATCCCCTCAGCAAGAAATGCAGGACCTCATTTTATAAGGTAATCACATTTATCCATCGAAATTCAATATTCAAAAAAGACTTTACCCCTTTTTCCAACATTTGCGAACATATAATCATTCACACATTTATAATATTCACATAAATATAAATCATAACATTCAAGTTAACCTATTTACATGCTCGATTATGTTACACGAACTTACCTCGACACTTGTTCGCGTATATGATCTACTAATCTGAAACCTTTTTTTCCTCGGTTTAACCTTGAATTTGTGTTGTTCAGACCTATACAAATTAATTTAACCATCAATTTCAAACATTTCATATTCATTTGGACTCAATTTATGTCCTAGGAAAAATTACCATTTTTCCCCTAACTTTTTCATAAATTCCAATTTTGTCCCTAGGCTCGGAAAATGAAATTTGTGTAATTTACTCCCTATTCCAAGCTAAGCAAAATCCCATCACAAAATTTACAGCACATGTATTCATAAAAATTTGAAATTTTTCATCAAATTTCACAACTTTACATTTTAGTCCCTAAATCATGTTTTCATAAAAAATCACTTTGTAAAAGTTGTTTATCTATCAACAACCTTTCATTTTCTACCATAAATTTCTAATTTTCAGCATATACATCCAGGACCCAAATTTCATACTTTGATAACATTTCAAATTGATCCATTAAATAGATAGATTAAGCTATCCTGGTTTCAAAAATATCAAAGTTACTAAAAATGGGACAAGGAAACTTACCCAATTAAGTCATGAAAGTTTCTTCTCTCTTTCCTAGGGTTTCCATGTATTTTTGGGGAAGATGATGAGAAAATAAGATGATATTTTCTTTTCATCTTTTAATTAATTAAATTATTTCAAATTCCAATTTAGTCCTTACCCTTTTTCTAAATTTCCATGGATGAGTCACCAAAATAACTACACACTTTTCTTTAATGGTCTAATTACCATATAAGGACCTCTATTTTTGAATTTCATAGCTATTGAATCCTTGTAGCTACTAGAATTCAACTTTTTCATTTTATGCGATTTAGTCTTTCTCGTAATTAAGCACTTAATCGATAAAATTTTCTTATCGAGATTTTCACATGACATTTCTAACATAATACAGACTATGTAATAAAATAAAAATAAATTTTGTTTTCGGAACGAATTTGTGGTCCCAAAACCACTGTTCCAATTTCACTGAAAAATGGGTTGTTACACGTTCTTACTCAATCAACCTCTGAACTCTTCAACTTCACACTTGAGGACTTTCCACTGTAGAATACTATACACATTCTGTGATATAAAATTTTTAGAACGAGGGGTTGGAGATCGTATAGCCACAAAATTTAATTTTCACGTATGCACATCAAATATAGCATTCATTATTAACATAAACACTATGAATCTTTATTCTATCCTTTATAAATTTTGCGCGTCATTTGAAACCTTTTAATCGTAGACTTGATTATTGCTTCCAGCATCATCGGGATTAGCTCAATTGGAAGACATATTTAATTATATGAAATCATATTTCATCAAAGTCTAGAGATATCACACTATCATAGATTATATAATGACATATATTTCTAGACTCCATATATGCTATGTTTAGTCCTAGAACCAACTAAAATGTTGTAACACCCTTATCCTGAATCTGTCACTAGAACAAGGTTACAAAGCATTACCAGAGTTTATAAATCAAACGAATAGAAATTTCAAACATTTCGAAATCAATATTAATATTGTCCTGTATACGAGCACTTGGGGCCCAAAATATGCATTAGAAATAAGTCGGGACTAAATCAGAAACTCAGATAATTTTTTGAAGAACATTGAAATTTTTCAACACTGTAGGGGTTACACAGCTGTGTGGCCAGGCCGTGTACGTGCCTGTGTAACTCTCTGACTTGGTCACACAATCAAGAGAGACGCCCGTGTCTCAAGCAGTCGTCGTGTGGGCATTCTAAATAGGGACACACGGCCGTGTCCCAACCTATGTACGCGCCCGTGTAAGTCTCTAACTTGGTCACACGACCAAGCCACATGCCCGTGTACTAGGCCGTGTGCTAGGCCGTGTAACAGCCTTACTTGTAACCCTTTTAAAAGCTAAAGGGGACACACGACCGTGTCACACCTGGCTGAGACACACGCCCGTGTGGAAGAAAATAGGTCTTTTTACAAGCCATTTTTCTCACCCAATATGGCATGTACCTACACTCAATATTGCACATAGTTACAAGCCATACCAAGGCATCAAAATCATGCATATACAAGTCATATACACATGGTATAACATCATACAACTAATATGCCCTTAGGCACCTCAAATGACGATATGTAAACATGTATAATTATATACTCATTTTGGACAAAATGATCAACTAACCTCCAACTAGATTTGCATCAATACAAACCATTGAATTAACTTACCAAAACATACCAAATGGTACCAAATATAGCACTCAATTACTAGCCTCAATATACACATATGTCTTCCATAGCAAAGTACCAATTCACCATAAGTTATAAGACATATATAATATGCACATTCAACTATCATTTCACCTTTCACCATTCAAACACATTAAGCAAATCATCAACCATATTAAGGTTAATATTTTCATGCTAAAACTAAATTCATTAAAACTCCAAAGTACCACAAATTTAGCCAAATCAAATGGCCAAAACAACAACCAAAACATATGGCCAACATTAGCCAAAATACCTATAAGGGCCATTATAACCAAAATTAAACATCTGAAAGTACCAAAAGAACCGATGGATAGTGTGGTATGGCTCTGACAAGCTTCTAGCCTGAACGAGCTTCTGACTCACTATAAAACATGGAAAATAACACAGAAGAAGCATTTAAGCTTAGTAAGTTCGTATAACATAGAATATAACTTAGGATTTAGTCACATATTAGGCAAGTAAACAAAGCATATCCCAACACAAAGCAATCCCAACACAAATTGGCCAAATGCCTAAGCTCATATTCACCAACCATGTTAGCCATGTCAACATATATATATAAGTCAATAATCATGGATGAACACAACAATTTATCAAATTCCATAGACATGTATCATCCATTTCATATATCTATATATCATGTAGCATCATTTCCATGTATTTCATGTGTATACTTGTAATTGTATGTAACACCCCAAACCCGGCCTAGACGTTATGGCTGAATCTGGCGTGTCACATCGAAGTGTTTTTCGAAAATTGATCTTTTCGATAAAAATTCGTTACTAAATTTACATCCTTTTATTATTTAACAAAAGTTCTCGATAAAATGTTTACCTTATTAACCATCAGTGTTATATTAAATTGATTTAAAAACTCGGAAGCTTTTTAAGTCAAGGAAGTTTAAAATGCGTGTTTTAGAAAACAGTAATTGTTTTAAAAACTCGTCCTTACCTAGACTAGCAGTTTAAAGAAAAATATATAATCCAAAGCCCAATTAAAAATTAAAACCCACAAACAGCCTTATTACAAAATTAAAAACCCAAAAGTGAAATTTAAATTAAATAAAGTCAAATGCAAGACACGGCAGTCGTCTAAGGCTGGGGATTACCTGTACAGTTAAAAAGAAAGAGTGAGTTTGCAAAAACTCAGTGTGTAATCCCCTAATAGACAACAGAAATCAGAATATGTAAAATAGTCTGGGCTTTAGCCCTATATAGTATCAGTACAGTCTAGGCCTTAGCCCTATACAGTAACAGTGTGGGCCTAAGCCTAATACAATATCAGTACAGTGTAATGCAATTATGCATCCCACCCAAATCCAGCCAGCACACCACCCGTATGAACCAACACACCATGTGGGGATATAAATCGACCCACCCAGCCAGCACACCAAAATCGCAGCAAAGCTGTCAGTAATAATAATGCAGCTTAGCTGCCAGAAATAGTAAATGTGGTAAAGCCACCAGTATCAGTAATTGTGGCATAGCCACCGGTAATAGTGAATGTGACATAGTCACCAGTACAGTACTTCCTCCATATCAAAATCCCAACCCCATGCAGTATGTCATGTCATAAATATTACGTGTATGCAAAGTCATACTCAGTACAATCAAATATGTAAATCATAAGAACATCAATCATACGGAACATAAGGGCATAATCATCATTTTACCATACAGGGGTATTACAGTCATTTTATCCTATAGAGGCATTATGGTTATTTTACCTATTTTAGGGTTTCAGCTCGGATAATGACCTCCTCGAAGGCCTACAGTCGCCTCGAGTGACACAGATAACCTAAATGATCATAACGGTGTAAATGGGCCCAAGGCCCATTACTCAGCCTAAGTGGGCCCACACGCTCATGTGGCCCATTTAGCCTAATTTCAGTTATAGCTATGTGACCTACATAGCCCAGTCCAATATTTATCATTTACCGTGGAATTAATCAGTGTGGGGCCCACGAGCTTCTTGGGCCCACATGACCCATTTCAGCCCAACGTGACCCATAACGGCCTAAGTCTACGAAAATGTTCGTGGTGGCCTTTACAGTCTGTCGACCATGATTTGTGGGCTCAGTTTACCCCACGAGCGATCGCACACTCGTAAGGTTTCAAATGCCAAAGTTTTGGCACTTCGAATTTTTGACTTTTACTGATCTACAGTAAGGAAGGGTGTGGTTACACAGCTGTTTACGAAATCAAGTGAACTGCTCTCGAGCCCAAAGCCTACATTCGAATAAGGCACACTGTCAGTTTTCCAATCGATAAAATTCACAAAACTTAATCCCAAATCGCTACCCACTACTCATCTTGAACGAACCACAATGGCTTATTGCTTTTTAAAACATTGACTAAAATGATCATACGTTTCTTGCCGATTAACTACATAAACCAAAGATCTTATTAGATAGAATCAATTGTAGATGTGGCTTAAATCCACAAATATCATTTACAGAAGCACAGGGATATTTGACCTTTGCCCAAAAAGAAGGAAGGTAATGCATTTACCTTTATTGGAAAAATGAGAGGATAAGGTTTTAATAGCTTCCAAAACACTTACACTCCTTTAATTCACTGAAATCCCCAGAACCCATCACATATTACAAAACGAAGAAGAATGAGAAGCGCAGTCAGAAAACATAAGAAGAAAACATTCTTCCTAAAAGATTCAAAAGAACATATTTAAACACATATTGGAACGATCAAGAAACAAGAGAGGGAACATACGAGTACTTATCGATTTGTCAGAACTCTTGCGAGATCAAAACCACAACACCAATTGTAGGCACAAAAGCAATCGGCCTACACCAAAAAGTAAGAAAAAATCGAAAGGATATGAAGAAAAGAAAGAGGGACAATCGACTAGGAGAAAAACTAAAGGAAAAGATATAATAGGGAAGAAAGAAACTATATTCGGCCAAGATGAAGAAAGGTGAGTGTGACAAGAGGAGACGAATAAATTCGACAAAGGGAATTATGGAGAAGAGAAAAGAGAAGAGGAAAGAAAAGCTTTGGAGAAGATAGCCAAAATTCGGCAATTGGCCCTTAGGAGTTTCGGTAAAATGAACAAAGTACAAACCGAAGAAGAATGTCAAACGAGAAAGAAGAAGAACCCGAATGGTCAATACGCAACTCGGCTATCAAAGGAGTACAAAACCAAAAGAGAGAAAAGGAGCAGCTACCAAAACCCAATGAACTAGACCAATTTAGCACCAAGTCAAAACCAAATAGGCACCCGTAAACTCCCAAATTCGGCCAACTCCACCCCTTGTCAAACTCCATGATTTTCTCCACCAAAATCTCCTCTATATCCATAACAACCACCATCCAAACCCTTGATTCTCTCCCTTTGACCAAGTCCACAACCACCGCAGCAGAATTTCAATCCAACTCTACCTCTCTCACCTCATGGCAATAAAATAAATACACTTTGTATGCCATGGGATTCGGACCCAAGTTCTCCCAGTTACCAAGTCACGCCACTTACCACCAAGCCATAAGGCTTTTTGTGTGACACATTTTACTCACAAATATTTATATGGCCTACCAGCTAAAGCCAAGGTTCACTTAAGGGGAAAAACTAAAATTTTTGCGAAAGCCCAAACTTGAACCCAGGCTTCTCAAACACTCCCAAAAACACCCAAATCAGTTAGCCAATAAAGCAAACATGAAATTTGTGTCACTTTCTTGCTTAACTAGAATATTTATGAGCAGTCTCCTAATCGCTCCCATGCTCAAGGTCCAATACTTCTAGGCCTAATTTCGGGGCGTTACATAGTTCGTATCGAACTCATATCAGTTCGTATCTGAATATTACCCTGGAATTGTTTAAAATACCATTGGATACCCGGGATAGCTCACACATAGTGTGGTAGCACATATAACTATAACCCGTCAAATCATGTACATGTATGCTCATACGAGCTATGAATTAGTATGCTTATTTGAGTTGAAGATCGATATGCTCTCATGAGCTATAAATCGGTATGCTCTCATGAGCCGGAAATCGGTAACCCTAATGACATGTCATTTATATCCTACGAATTCTTATGGTTCAAATAGGGCTCGGTAATCATCGTACATCATTGGATATGTAATCGATAATTATGAATAATATTTTATAACACATGTATAATACAATTTAAAACATATAATAATGATTTAATTACATGAACTTACCTTGATTAGTATACATAAATACGAAGGCGATTAATCCGTGACTTTTTCTTTGCCCCGATCTAACTCCGTACAAGGTCTAACTGGATCTATATGGATAAATTTAACTTAATTCAACATATAATTCATTCAATTTAATCCAAAACATGTTTTTGGAAAAATTACCATTTATACTTTTAATTTCTTTACAATTTAGTCCTAAGGTCAGAAAATGAAATTCATGCAATTTTACCCCTACCCAAGCTTAACCGATTATTATACAAACTTATAGTAGCTTACATATTTCATAAATTCACAAATTATACCATGAATTTATCACATTTTTCAATTTAACCCCTAATTGACAATTTCATCAAAAATCTCTTTACAAAAGTTTTTTATTTAACAACAACCATCCATTTTCTATCATCAAACATGAAAACTCATATGTATTCAACAATGGGAAAAGCTTAATAGTTTAATAGTGTAACACCCCTCACCCGTATTCAACGCCGAAATAGGGTTATGGAGCATCACAAACTTATCACACATTTAAACATACATTTCTCATATGAATAGTCAATTCAAATACAATTCATTCACAACCAAACATTATGTCCCTAATATGAGCCTACGAGGCCCTAAACATGCATTGGGAGTGGTTCAGGACTAAACTGATAACTCTGGAAACACTTAGAACATTTAATATATTTTTCTCAAAACAGGGGACACACGCCCATGTGGCCCGGCCATGTATCTTACATGGCCAAAGACACGCCCGTGTGGACATTCGGAATGGGAGCACATGGCCGTGTCCCAGCTCATGTCTGACCCCGTGTAACTCTCTAACTTGGGTCACACGGCCAACACACACACCTGTGTGGCTAGCTCGTGTGCCCTAAAAATGGCCATACACACCTGTGTGTCAGGCTGTGTGCTAGGCCATGCCAAACCTGTAGGTTATACTGACTTATGCCACACAGCCAAGTCACATGCCCGTGTGTGAGGCCGTGTGGAGCATACTGACTTGACTTTAATTTCAACACCAGGGGACACACGACCGTGTAATGTAACCGTGTGTCACACACGACTGAGACATATGCTCGTGTCTCTACTCGTGTGGACAAAAATAGGCTATTTACCAAGCCATTTTGCCACCCAAATCTTCATATACCTACAATAACCCAATTGGCACAAAACATGGCACATATAGGCATTCAACTACTCTCAATCAAACATCATTTATACCATTTCAAACACCAACCAATACAAAAACATATCAATACCACAATATACCATTCAATTCATACTAAAATTCACAAGCATATATCTTCTCAAATTTCTATCATTTGACTACCACAATATCTACTATCTATAAACATTTCAAAGCCAACCTCAAGTTCATAACATAAGTCACATACATACATTTATATACATATTCAAATCAACCAAATTAAGCCAACTCTCATGGCTATATATATTCAAACCAAAGCATAAGTATTTACAAGCCATTTCAAATGGCACAACACATTACCAAATACACCAAAATAACCAAAGTCCCTATACATGCCATATACTCAAAACATAAGCTCAAAAGGTACCAAAGTGATAGTAGAAAAGTGTGATGATGTCTTCGAAGATCCCCGAATCTAAGCTAACTTTAAATTCACTATAAAATATGGAAAAATAAACAAAGTAAGCTTTATAGCTTAGTAAGCTCGTATGAAATGAACTTAATATAACCATAAACACAAAATTCATCAATTGAATATAAACACATATAATTCATATTAACTAACAAACCTTTCAAATACTCATTCACAAAACTATATGTATTCTTCACCGTTTCTTCGATTTAAAGCTTATATGATTTATATACATACTTGTACCATCTCATATCAATCTCATACTCAACCTCATCATTCATTTACCCATCGAACAATTCGGAATAAATTTTGAATACTCAAGAGCCTCGCACCCTAAGTGCTAATATCATGGCCCGAAGCCAAATCAATTGAAGCTCGCACCCGAAGTGCCGATATCATGGCTCGAAGCCAAATCAATATAACTTGCACCAGAAGTGCCAATATCATGGCCCGAAGAGAAATCAATGAATTCCCTAATGACATGTCACTAGTATCCTAATCTATTCCTAAGGTTCAACCAGGATTTCATATGTTGAATCGTCGTCGAATTACTATCGAACATATCCGTAGTCTCGTATTCACAATTTATGCGATATCAAAGTATATAAAATACATTTATAATGAAACTTATTACATACGAACTTACCTCGATTCACAAAAACGATGGAATGAACTGACTAATCTGATACTTTATTTTTCCCCCAATCAAGATCCGAGTTTCTATTTTCTTGATCTATATGTAATCAAATTTAGCTTATTTAATTACCTCACTATTAAATTTAATCCAAAACACTTATTAAAGCACATTTAGACTTTTGCCCCAAATATTTCACAACTTTTACAATTTAGTCCTATTTCATAAAAACACAAATTCATGAAATTTAAGACTAATCCATGCTAGCTGAATTACTATTATGCCCCTAACGGCCCATATTTTTCATTTATTTCACATATTAACCACAAAATTTCCACATTTCACAATTTAATCCCTATTTTGCAATTTCACTAAAAATCACTTTATAAAACTTGTATAATTTACAACAAACATTCATAATATATCATCAAACATAAAAAAACATGCTTATTCATCAACAGAAACATTCAAAATCTTTGACAGTTTTGCAAAATAATCCCTGGGCTAGCTAGACCTAGCTATAATGATCTCAAAAATGTAGAAATCATTAAAAATGGACAAAAATGGACTTACAATTGAGCTAGAAGATGACCGAAAGCTTTAAGACCTAAAAATGGCTTCCTTTGTTCTTTAATTTCGGTGATAAAGAAGAAAAATTGTAACGCCTCGATTTTTGAGCCTAAAAGTATTGGGCCTTAAGTCTGGGTTAGGGTAGAAGACGGCCTGAATAATTTGGATGTTTTAATTATTATTATTTAGTATGTTTAGTTAGTAATTAAAAAAATTACAAAGGGTTTATCGTGTGGAAAAAAAAGTCCAGGGCTCGGCCCATAGCTTTAGCAAAATTCTTAAAATTTTCCTCTTAAGGAAATCTGGGCATAAGGCCTTAAAAATAAGTTGGGCAGAAATTGGGCATAAAGGAAGTGCCTAGCCCAGTGGTTAGAGACGCTAGGCAGCAGGAAAGGAAGCTGGGGTTCAATTCCCAGTGTGCGCAAATGTTGATTTCTTTTAACAACCAGGGATTGTCACAAGGAGGCCTTATAATTACCTCGGGAGGAAAGATGACACAATCGAGCAAGTGGCATGGTGGTAAGGTACGGGTAGTGTAGTTAAAGGGTAGGGGTTTGAGTCTGGTAAGTAGCGATGTTTTTGTTTTATTTTTAAACGAACTGGGACTGCAGCAGACGAGCCTTAAAATTAATTATGAGTAGATTATATCATGAGAGAAACTTTGGTACAGTGGCAAGCAGCGTATGTGTGTGTCTAGAAGGTCGCAGGTTCGAGATGTATAGCAGGCAAAATTTCCTTTTTATTTTGCAAGTAACCGAGGCTTCAGCAGGAATAGATTAAGATTAATTGTGACCCTATATTAGTAAAGAAAGAAGCTTGGTGCAGTGGCCAGCAGCAGGATGTGAAGCGTAGGGACAGGATGAGGTCTAGAGTTTGAGCTGCTGTGCGCGCGAAGGACCAATTTTGTTGCTCACGTGGGGGAGAGTTAGAGTTTGACCAAAACTTTCCTAGCAGTGGCTTGAGTCGGACAAGCGGTGGACTGCTACTAATGGTGCAAGGAATTTGGATGGGATTTAAATTGGTGGTGGCTGAAATTAAGGAGCAAAACATGGAGTTTAAGTCAGCAAGGAATTGTGCCGAAATTATTCTTTTAATTTTGGGCTATTATGAGTTGTTTCCTTCTTATTCATCTCTTCTTCATCAAGAACCGAAGCTATTTTCTTCTACTCTTCTCTTCTCTTTTTACTCATCTTTTCTCTCGTTTAAAGATAGCCTATTACCCTTAAAAGTCGAAACCTGAATTTCCTTGGAAGCCGATTGTTCCTCTTGGCCGAATCTTTTACCCTTTTTATTCCAATCTTTCAAGAGGCAAAAACCCTCAACTCTCTCATCCATTACCGATTATTTCCTCTTCTTCATAAAGCTTCTTTTCATCTCTTTTATATAAAAGTCGAAATCTCGAATGTTATTTCTTGTGCCGATTTCTTCTAGCCAAAATTCTTCTATTTTCTTCATCTCTTTTGGCCAATTTTCACATCCTTTAAACCCCAACCCCTATCGGCAATATCACTACAAGACCACTATACTAAATCATCTTCCTCTCCACAGTCCAAAAGCCGAAAACACCATAGTTTTAGGAACATATAGCTGAATCTTTAGATCTCTAAGGTTCGATTTCTACTAGTGCTTAAAGGATAGCTCTGTATCAGATCTGAGTGGAAACTGAAGTGGAATCATTTTGGTTGAAAGAACCTATGGTAGGTATTCAGATCTATTCTCTATTTTGGGATTTAGAAAAGCCAAAATCCCTAAAGGCATAGGGAGGCTGTCGATTGGAGCTTAAGGCTCTAAGGGTTGTAACAATTAATTTGTTTGGTGTAGTGATCTAGAGGCTGCTGATCGAAGGCTTGGACAAGTGGAACGACTAGATCTAAATCTAGTTACTAGTTTTGGCAAAGGTAGGATCTCAAGGGCCGATTATGGTAAGTAAGTTTATGATGGTTGCTATTGTATTTTGGATCTGATATGTCTAGTGACCGATTGTAGGATATCGTGGGAGATTTCGGTAGCAGTTGTCACAAATTAGGTGTGTAAACGACACCCACTCATAGACTAGATCGGCCAAAGCTGAAAAGCTGAAATGCCGAAATGCCGGTATTTTGTGAACTTGCGAGCATGCGAGCGCTCGTGAGATAGTTTGTTTGTTAATCCTGGTAATCTCAAGCAGTAAGATTGCAAAGTGTGCAATTTCATGCACTTCGGTATTTTTGGGCTTAATGGACCGAAAACGGGTTAATAGGCTAACGGGCCTAATTCGGTAAAAACGCTCGGTAAGTGTTTCTGTTAAAATGTTGATGGTTGTAATATGCATGAAAACCCTAAAATAGTAAATTCACTAAATACCCCTAAGTATGAAAATTTCCATTATATCCCTAGGTGCAAAATGACCGTTATACCCCTAGGGTTGATTTTGATCGAATTGCATGATATTCTAATTCTGTTTGCGATATGCCATGACATGTATATTTTTTGCATGAGATAAGGGTTATTTTGATGGAGGAAGCGTTCTGGTGGCTTTGCCACAATTATCTGTTTCTGGTGGCACTGCCACAAATATTCTGCTCGTGGCTCGCCACAATATTCATATCTGGTGACTCACACAATATCTGCTCGCGCAACCATGCTGCAAATTCTGTGGTGTATAGTGGATGGGTGGGTCGAGTTGTCTCCCCACATGGTGTAAGGTTGGTACGGGGGTGTATACGGATGGATATGGGTTGGGTTTCTGCATACATGATATTTCTGTTCTGTATCTGTTATGGGCCTATGGGCTTCATTTTGAATTTTGTATAGGGCTAAGGCCCAACTTAATCTGTTTCTGTGGTTTGTACTGATCTGGACTATGGTTGGGTTATTTTAGACACTGAGTTTTCCAAACTCACCCCCTAATTTTATCCATGCAAGTAACCCCTAACCATAGTGGACTTGGAGTTGTGAGGGATTCGGAGTGGCCACATGTTTTGCAAGCTCGGTTTTCTTCTTATGACTTGATTAGTTATTATTTACTTTAATTATTTTGGGTTTAAGTTTTAATAAGGTCGCTTAAATTATTTTTAATTGCTTTAGTATGATTGTTAGCTTAGGCGTGATATTGTTTTAAATGTTTGAAATCGAATAGCTCTAGGGCGCGTTTTGAAAAGAAAAAAAAAGAGACAAGAAAAAATTACCTGATTTCAAAATATCACAAAACAAGACAAAGCTTCCTAAACGAAAACGTTCTCAAAATTAATAAGTGTTTTCAAATGGTTTAAACGAAATGGTTTTCCTGAACAACCACTCAGTTAAAGTGTGACAATGGTTGTGTGCATGTCTAGGAGTGGATCCGTGGAGAGCTTGGTACTTAAGCAGTCTAATAGACTCACCTCCTCTTTTACTGGCATCCTACCTAGTGCACAACTTCTATTCACTTTAAGCTATAACGAAGATACTCTTTAAACACTAAGAAAGATTTTTGATAAAACATGACTTTTACAGTGAACTTCAGTGTGACATGTAACGTCTGGGCCGGGTTTGGGGTGTTACAAAAATGATGATATTTCCATATTAATTCATTATTTTTACTAAGTCATTTACCAATTTACTATATTAACCTTAACTAATAATCTTTTAAACACATATTAATATGTCCATCTTTGTCCATTCAAGCTAAAAATGGTAAAATTACCACATAAGGACTCTTACTTTAAGGTTCTATAGCTATTTAACCCCTTTAGCTAATAGAACACGAGTTTTACACTTTACGTGATTTAGTCCTTTTTGTCGAATTAAACACTCGAACGATAAAATTTCTAAATGAAAATTTCACACAATCATTCAATCATGTTGTAAACATTAAAATAATAATAAAATATTTATTTTTACTTTGAATTTGTGCTCCCAAAACCACTGTTCTAATTTGACTAAAAACGAGCTGTTACAAATAGTTTCACAAATTAGTCCCCGGGCTAGCTAGATTGAGCTACAACGAACCTGAAAACATAGAAATGATTTAAAACAAGACAAAAGTTACTCACATGCACAAGGGATTAAGTTGGTTGAACCTAGCAAGCTTTAATGGCTACCTCTTTATTGAACTTTCGGTTGGAGAAAGAAGAAAAAGATGATACTTTGATTTGTTTTATTTAATTTTAACCATTATTTACTAATTACCAAAATAACCTTAAAAATAATTCAAAATTTCAATAATGTCAAGTCATGCTCATCCACTAGCACCATTAATGGTCTTTTTACCATATAAGGACTTCCACTTTAAAGTTCTATAGCTATTTAATAACTTTAGTTATTAGAACTCAACTTTTTCATTTTACGTTATTTAGTCATTTTTATCAAATTGAGCATGTAAACTGTAAAATTTCTTAACAAAATTTTTATACGGTATTACTATCATACTGTAGAAAATAAAATAATTATAAAATAAATTTTTTGACTTTGAATTTGTGGTCTCGAAATCACTATTCTGATTTCACTAAAAATAGATTGTTACAATCGTAGCTCTGATACCACTAAATGTAACACCCTTAACCTATATCTATTGTGGGAATAAGGTTACGGAGCATTACAATAAAAATGTAACTTTGAAACATACATTTCAAACCTCAATATCAACATCCATAAATCATTTATCAACATGCATACCCCTTAATCGAGATTTTGAGACATTAAAAACACTTTAGAAACAATTCGGGACTAAATTGAAATCAATGGGAAAGTTAATGAAAAAGTTCAAATTTTTGAACTAAAAGGGTCACACGGTCGTGTTGCGAGGCTGTGTGACTCACATGGCTGAGACACACACCCGTGTCTCAGACGGTGTAATAATAGAAATAGGGACACACGGCCATGTCTCAGCCTGTGTCTATGCCCGTGTAACTCTCGAAGTTGGGTCACACGGCTAAGCTACACGCCCGTGTGCAAAGCTATGTAACTCTTGAATTGGCCTCACACGCCTATGTGCTAGGTCATGTAACAGGCTGACTTGCAAACCTGAAAACCTAAAGGGCAGACACGGTCGTGTCGCATGGTCGCGCGTCATACACGGCTGAGTCACACGCCCGTGTCTCTGGCTGTGTGGACATGAAATTTCCCAAAAACAAGCCAATTCCTTCACCAAATCATGCGCTCACTTAATGACCTTTTTTTGCATATAACTAAGGTATCAAAACATAACCAAAACCAACATAAATTGACCATTCATAACCATTCAACCAATATGTCATACAAGGTATCTCAATTGCAACGTTCAAACTTACCTAAACATATGTATATACTTGACCACAATTCATTCATAAGCATCTAGTTCAATACCATTTTGAAAACATACCATAACTTGACCGTATTGAGATTAAATCATCACATACCACTTTGGTCATCCACACATGCATTAACACATTGCCAAAATAACACATACTAGTATGGCATCTATAAGTATCAAAATGACACTAACCAACCAACCAACATCAAATGGTACCAAAACAAGTTACACATGCCAATATCATCAACTAGCATTCGATTAGATACCAACACAAGTCCACTTATACATGCCATTATAACCTTGACAACCACATCAAAACTATTGATATAATCGCTGGATAGTGTGATAGATCTCCAAAAAGCTTCCAAATCGGTTGAGCTTCAGATAATCTGTAAAGTGGAAGAAAGTAATTATGTAAGCAATGAATGCTTAGTAAGCTCGTATAAGCCTCAAAATTTGACTCTCAAGAATACACAAAACATAACATTCATTATCAACATAACATTATGAACTTTTGTTCTTACCTTTATAAGTATTTACTCATCCTTAGCAACTTTCTAATCATCTTTCTATAAGTAAAAAAAATCTCATCAGAGTATCACTTTTAGCATTATTGGAACTAGCTCAGTTGGAAAACATCTTCTATAAGTAAAAAAAATCTCATCAGAGTCAGGAGACATCATACTATCACATGTTATATAATGGCATGTATTTCTAGACTTCATATATGCTACGTTCAGTCCGAGAACTGACTAAATCGTAGCTTTAATACCATAAAATGTAACACCTCTAACCTGTATCCTTTACTAGAATAGGGTTACAGAGCATTACAGTAAAAACATAATTTAAAACATTCATTTCTAAATATTTCATAAAACATAGCATAATAAAATTAAACACATGCATATCATCCCTTTTTCGTGCCCTCGAGGCTTTAGAAACACTTTAGAAATGATTTGGGACTAAATCGGAAACATGTGAAACCTTAAGGAAAAATTTAGAAAAAAATAAAACTGCAGGGCTCACACGGTCATGCGGCTAGGCTGTGTGACTCACATAGCTGAGACACACGTCCGTGTCTCAGGTCGTGTAACAATCAAATTATGGACATACGATCGTGTCCTAGCTCGTGCAAGCTGAGCCACATGCCTATGTGCTAGGCCATGTAACCTTTGAAATGCAACCTTTAGAACCTACAGGGGACACTTGACCGTGTCACATGCCCGTGTGTCACACATGGCAGAGACACACGTCCGTGTCTTAGGCCGTGTGGACAAGAAAATGGAAAAAATCAAACCATTGCTCTCAACCTTTAAGACATGAGCCTACAATATGCTGAGCCATGTATCAAAAATCATAATTAATCATGGCATAAAATATTTCATACATTTTATATTGGTATATATAATCATGGCTTAATTGGGTGATCATACATCGGATAAACGGATCATCATAATCCTAAGCAAAATTAGAAATAGTCCTAGATTGAGCGGGGCAAGGCCACATGCTCCATTATATGGCCTCAAATCAATCCCGTTGAGTGGAGAAACAAGCTCAACACTCCCTTATCTACTCCAAATCAGTCCACCTAGAGCCTTATTGCTCACAAATAACATATCAATATGGTGAGTACTCACAAATCTTATGGCATGCCAACTATACCCAATGGATCCACCATGCTATAATGCCAACATAACCAATCAATCATAACATAATTTCAGTCAATAATGTGCTCAATTTAAAGTGCCAAAATGCATATGTGAATCATGTAACATAGTCATATTAACATCAAATTAAATCTAGCATACATAATACGTATTATCAATGTCCATTTATTAATTGAAATATCAATGTACCATGAACCAAAAACTCTAGCATGCTTCCTTAGTTCACTATTATAATAAATCAAATCAAGCACATAAAATCACTAGATGCTCACTTACCAACAATTAACAAAAATTTCATCACTTAAACATATATCAATAATCTTGCAAAATTAACCAACCAAAACTGAATTAAATATTTGCAAACAGTAATTAAGCATAAGTGAGGGTCAATTTACCAAATCGACCTTTAATAAGACTCACCACACAACTAACTCAACTACAACCAAGTGATCAACCAAGCAAATCCAAGCGTTAATTTTGATTAGCTTGATCCTCTTTAAGATTTGGAGCTTCAACAGAGATAAAATAGATATTACCATATTTCAAAAGATATAATAAACACAAATTTTCATCAACTAGGCTACACGAAAATCTCACTCAAAGTTACCTTACTCGATTTGTATCATCAACTCAAAAAATCGATTCCTCACAAAACCGATCACTCCACCCATCCTAATCACTTCCAAACATCAATACTAGACCAAATAAATATATACTAGGCATCAATTTCACATTTAAATCAATTTCACAAAAATCCAGAAAATTGATTCATGAATATGATGAAATTCAAATTTCTTTAAATTACCTTACAAAACATGTTTAATCTTGATAAATAAGATTAAAAGCTTCTAATAGATCCATTTTGAGTTGAAACATCCATTCATTTATGGATTTCCTCTAAAAATTCAAGATCTATCATTAAAGAACCTTAAGCTTTTGAAGAAGATGACATTGATAAAAAAAAAATCATGTACATATGCTTCTAATCATCATAAAAATAAGTTTAGAAATAATAATTATCTTTGATTCGTTCTAAATCCTTTGATTGAAAACCCTGATCAAGAATCTTGAGAAATTTCATAATATTTTTGGCTACTTTTGTGAAAAATTTCGGGTGAAAAGAGAGTATTTTTAGAAGGAAATTTGTTGAATCTATTCTCTGATGATAAATCGTTAAATCCATGCTGAGAAAACGAATTTTATAACTCTCTAATCTGATGTAAATGGTTTGGAAAGTAGGCTAAATGTATTGTGTTTAAAATTGAAACAACCCACAAGAAATTTAAAAATTAGGAAATTTGCCCAATGGCCACTCCCACATTTCCTTTACTTTACCTATTGATTCTTTCCCTCCAAAATTCTGAATTCAAAGGTTTATTTTCCAAATAAATACTCAAAAATTTCTCTTATTTTACAATTAAATCTAATTTAATTAATATTTAAATTTAACTCAAATTGACCCCCAATAAGAACTATTTTAAAATTCTTTTTCAACCAAATTAATTATTTTTACTCATAATTATTTAATTACTTTAAAATTAATTTTCTAAAAATATTTTTATTTTTTTGGATTATTGTTTAATCAATTTTAGATGAAATTGACCTCCTGAATATAATTAAAAATACTATTAACTCGATAAATTCATAAACTCCCGCTTGGAACCCGAAAAATATACCCGAAACTACTAGACCCAGTTTAGGGACATTACAACTCTCCCCCTATAAAAAGAAATTTCATCCTAAAAATTTTACCTCAGTCGAATAGGTATGGATACTAACGTTTCATCACATCTTTCGATTCCAAGTGGCTTCCTCTGTTTTATGGTTGCACCACAAAACTTTCACCAATAGAATCATCTTACTGCGTAGAACCTTGACCTTACGATATATGATCGCAATCAGTTCCTCCTTGTATGAAAGATTAGACCTAATCTCTATCTCCTCAACTGGTACAATGTGAGAAGGATCAGATCGGTATTTTCGTAAGATAGAAACATGGAAGACGTCATGAGTTCGATCTAGCTCAGGCGGTAGCAATAGACGATAAACAACTGATCCAATCCTCTCAGTAACATCATAACGGCCAATAAATCTTGGGCTGAGCTTATCCTTCCGCTCGACCCTCAAAACTTTCTTCCACAATGAAATCTTCAAAAATACCTTATCACCAACCTGATACTCAACGTCTCAGTTAGCATTAGACTTTTGTCGATCAGAAGTAGCCTTCAACCACTCACAAACAAGTTCGCCTTATCATCAACGTCTCGAACCAACTCTGGACTCAAGTTGCTCTTCTCCTCCATATCAGACCAACACAGAAGAGTCCTACACCTCCGACCATACAATGCCTTGGACGGTGTCATCTGAATACTCTTCTGGAAGTTATTGTTATAAGCAAACTCGGCTAATAGAAATTGACAATCCCAGCTACCTCCAAAGTTGATAACACAACTATGGAACATGTCCTTAAGAACCTGAATCACCATCTCGGATTGGCCATCAGATTGCATATGATAAGCTTAATTGAAATGAAGCTTCGAACCCAAAGCTTCATGAAGCGCCCTCCAAAATCTTGAAGTAAACCATGGATCTCGGTCTGATATAATCAAAACAAGAACTCCATGAAAATGAACAATCTCTCAGATATAGAGCTTAATTAACTGATTCAAACTAAATGTCATACAGACTGGCAGAAAATAAGCAAACTTCGTAAATCTATCCACAATCACCGAGATAAATCCTAACGAGTTGAAGTCAAAGGCAAACCCAAAACGAAGTCCATCATAATCCGCTCCCATTTACACTTAGGAATCTAAATAGGTTGAAGTAAACTAAACAGACGCTGATGCTCGGCTTTTACTCTTTGACAAACCAAACATCTCGCAACAAAGTCGGAAACACTCTTCTTTAACCCAGGCCACCAATACAGAACCTGAAGATCCTGATACATCTTATTCCCATCAGGATGGATAGCATAAGGATTGCTATGTGCCTCGGTAAGAATCAAGCACCTCAGATCCTCGTCCTCTGGACCGCACAATTGACCTCGAAAACACAGAATGCCATTAGAGTTGAGATCAGAATCTCTCAGAACTCCTGAATCAACCTGATGAGTTCAACGGGCCAAACTCTCATCAAAAGCTTGACGCTCACAAATCTACTACGAAAGAACTGGTCTCACCTGAAGTTCAGCCAACAAGCCACCATCCTTCAAAACAGATAGCCTCGCAAACATAACCCTCAAATCGACCAAGGACTTGCGAATCAAAGCATCTATAACTACATTCGCTTTATCCAGGTGGTACTCAATCACACAATCATAGTTCTTCTGCAACTCTATCCAACGCCTCTATCTCAAGTTCAATTCCTTTTGGGTTAGGAGATACCTAAGACTCTTGTGATCAGTGAAAATTACACATCTCTCACCATACAAATAGTGACGCCAAATCTTGAATGTGAAGACTACGAAAGCCAACTCCAAATCATGAGTCGAATAGTTATACTCATGCGGCCTCAATTGCCTCGATACATAGGCAACTACCCTACCCTGCTGCACCAACACACAACCCAGACTCGTATAAGAAGCATTATTGTAAACAACATGTTCCTTACCTAATTTTAGCTATCAACATAGGTGCTTCGGTTAAAACTGACTTCAGCTTCTCGAAACACTTCTGCCTCTCAACAGTCTACTTAAAGGTAGTGTTCTTTTGAAGCAACTTCGTCAAAGGAGCAACAATGCTTGAAAACTCCTGGACAAAGCAACAATAATAACTAGCTAACCCAAGAAAACTCCTAACCTTAAAAACAGACCTCGGCAGCTTCCAATCTAAAATCGCTTCAACTTTCTTTGGATCAACCCAAATACCCTCAGCTGAAATGACATGACCCAGAAAAACCACCTCACGAAGCCAAAACTCACACTTGCTTAGCTTCACAAACAGCTGTTTCTCGTGCAAAACTTGTAGAACTACTCTCAAGTGCTCACTGTGCTCATCCTCAGATCGAGAATACACTAATATATCGTCTATGAAGACCACCACGAACCAGTTTAAGTAGGAATGGAAAACTTGGTTCATCATGTCCATAAATGCGGTAGGTAGATTCATCAATCCAAATGGCATGACAAGATACTCGTAGTGACCATACCAAGCCCTGAAAGCAGTCTTCATCACATCCAAATCTGTAACCTTCAACTGGTAGTACCCAGATCATAGATAAATCTTCGAACAAATCGAAGCTCCCCGAAACTAATAAAAAAGATCATCAATCCTCGACAACGGATACTTATTATTGATGGTTAACTTATTTAGCTAGTGATAGTTGATACACAGCATCAAAGTCCCATATTTCTTCTTAATAAACAACACCGGTACTCCTTACGGAGACACATTCGGACGAATGAACCCACGATCCAAAAGCTCTTGCAACTACAGCTTCAACTCTTTTAGTTCCTTTAGTGCCATACGGTAGGGAGCAACAGACACCGGAGTAGTACCAGGATATAGCTCAATACTGAACTCGACTTCTCTATCCGACGGTAAACTAGGCAACTCCTCAAGAAACACATCCAAAAAATCACAAACAACCTAAATCTCATCCAATCTTAGCTCCTTACTATCGGCAATCAAGACATAGGCTAGATAAGTTTCGCAACATTTCCAGACCAACTTCTCAGCATGGAGCGAAGATATCACATTCGTCAACAACTCAAACTTCTCTCCCACAACAACCACTTCGGAACCACCAACACCACACAAGGTCACCAACTTTGCCTCGAATCCACCTTCACCCGATGCTCGGACAGTCAATCCATGCCAAGATTGACATCAAAACCCCAAAATGGAAACTTAAACATATCAACTGGAAACACATGTCCCTAAACCATCAAAGGACAGCGGCGATATACCCGATCCACCACTACACTATCACCTAGAAGGCTTTTAACTGCAACACTCAAACTAGAAGTCCTTATAGCAATCCCTAACTCTCTAGATATGTCTCTCAAAATAAATAATCTCGTTGCATCATAATCAGCTAAAGCTAGAAGTGAAAAAGACTGTAGCATGAAAATACCTGTGATAACATTAGTCGCCTCTCTAATCCGGGGTTCCCTCACTGCATAAACTCTGGCTGGACCACTATCACCACCTCGAATAACATCATGTTGACAAACACCTCTACCACCATCACCTCTTCCATGGCCTCTGCCTCGAGCCGGAGCAAGTGTAGTAGCAGTAACAACATACTAATCACGAACAATAAGTGCTCTCCTCGAGCAGTCACTAACTCGATGCTCCATCAAACCACAAGATAGACAAGCACCCATCAACCTCCAACACTCCCCTGGATGTCGACGATTACAATGCTCACACAAATTCCACGCAGCATGACCCTGATTAGCAGGACCAGCCTCGACTCTCGCGGCTTGTGTATCCTAACCACGACCACCAGCAACACGTCGATCACATTTACCGAAACGACCTCTCTTCCCCTTATTACTAGAACCACTAGTAGCATCAATCATCCTCTTAACAGCTCTAGACAAAATAGCTTTAGGTTCCTCCCCCAAAGTCTCCTCAAGTGCACGAGTCTTCTCAACCAACTTGTTGAAGACTTCGGTACTCTAAACAACCAAATAGAGCTTAATCTTATGGTTTAGTCTGAACTGAAACCTCTTACAATAGCTCATCTCATAAGCTACCAACTCGAGAGCATACTGGCTCAACCGAACCTACTCAGCCTCGTACTTGTCTACAGACAAAGTACCGTAGACGAGATCCATAAACTTCCATCTCCTAGCCTCGAAATACTGCTCGACCATGAACATCCTCCGAAACAACAATAAGAAGAAGTCTCAAGACAAATGATCCAATGTAATACCCTTCTTGATAGTCAACCATTATCTGTAAGCCTCATCTGTCAGTACTGACACAGCACAACCTAACTTATCCTCGTTAGAACAACTCATCTGACTAAGAATACGAACGACGCTCTCTAACCAGTACTCGACATGTGTTGGATTACCTCCCCTAACACCACGAAACTCTTTACCACACAGAGCTCACAATCACTCCAGTGGAAAACCCTAACGAGCCGTATTAGCATTAGACCAGTGATACATTGTAGTGCCCCGACCATCTCTAACATGAAATGTTTGATGTGGCCCATCTAAGGATGATCCTGTAGTGGCGCATCGTCTTCCATACTACCTCGATCGCGACGCGGAGGCATAGCGAATATCGTATACTAAATATAAGAGTAAAGAAAACGTACCGGGAATGAGTAGCAGCAAGAGGTCCAAGATTAACTAACTACAATTCCTATAAGGTATTGTGTTCCCAAATCCTACCCCAGTAAAAAATTATATTGAAAAGAACATGCAATGGTAAAACATGCAGTTCCGAATAACATAAGCAAGCAAACATTATAAATCCAATATCGCAATTATAATATTTGACAACCCTAGGCTAACCTAATGTTTTAATCCTAACCTAGCTCTGATACAACCAAATGTGACACTCCAAACCCAACTAAGACGGACTGGCCCGAATTCGAAGTGTTACCTTAGCCATCTAAGTGACTCTCCAGCTAACTACCTCCCAAGACACACCCTAACCTTATAACACATCAATCTTATCCATTTATTAGTTATTTATTAATGCGGAAGCAATTTGTGAACCAATTCTAAAAAGACCAAAATTCAAACCCCTAACAATCCACTTTAGTTTTTTTTTTGCAAAAATTTTGATTTTAAACTTGATTTTGAGTATTTTAATGGCCAATTAAACTCGATTTAGCTAAAATTAAATTTCATATATATTCATACACCTTCAATTTAATTTATTAACACCAATTAAGCCTCAATTAAATAGAATTAAACATTCAATTTCATGCATATCACCCGTAGGTTAATTCAAACAAGTGGCGTACATCGATCGCTTGTAAACCACTCCATGGAAGCTTCATTTAAATAATGGTTAGTGTAAACATTATGTCTTACCCACCATGTTATCAATCACTGTGTTATCAAGCAAAAAATACACTGTAAATTATTCAATAATCAAACTCAAACATGCATTATGATATTATAAAACCATCCAAAATTAAAAATGTCCAATGTCTAAGTCCAATTACAACCAAAATTAAACTAAGTCCCATAAGTTCCAAAATGGTCGATTAACATCCCTAAAATGTGTAACTAAATCTCTACTGAGCCTTAATCTCTTGGAACTCTCTTGCTTAGCTCCTTAATCCCGTAGGTTAGCCGCATGAAGGTGAAGGTGTAAGCTTAAAACACTCAGTGAATGTTAATAAAACAATGAGCAAATTAGCACCCAAATCATGCTTAAATTGAAACCAATCAAATACAAATTTTCAATCACAATATCGATCCATAATAGTTGAATGTCATATACTCAACCATGTATTAAAAATCATAATAAATCATGGCATATAATCATCAATTTAGCATATAACATTTCATACATTTATATTGGCATATACTATCATGGCTTAATCAGGTAATCATACATCGGATAAACGGATCTCCTTAATCCCAATCAGAATTAGAATCAGAATTAGTCCTTAATTGAGCGGGCTAAGGCCACACGCTCCCTTATATCGCAATCAATCATGTTGAATGGAGACACAAGCTTAACACTCCCTTATCTACTCCAAATCAGTCCACCTAGAGCCCCATTGCTCATAAATAACATATTAATATGGTGAGTACTCACAATTCCTATGGCATGCCAATTATATCCAATTGACCCATCATGCTATAATGCCACTATAACCAATCAATCATAACATAATTTCAGTCAATAATGTGCTCAATTTAAAGTGTCAAAATGCATATGTGAATCATGTAACATAGTCATTTTAACATCAAATTAAATCTAGCATACCAATTACCTATTATCAATGTCCATTTATCAATTGAAATATCGACATACCATGAACCAAAAACTCCAACATGCTTTCTTAGTTCATCATTATAATTAATCAAATCAAGCACATAAAATCACTAGATGCTCACTTACCAACATTTAACAAAAATTTCATCACATAAACATATATCAATAATCTTGCAAAATTAACCAACCAAAACCCAATTAGATATTTGCAATCAATAATTAATCATCCAATTAAGCATAAGTGAGGGTCAATTTACCATATTGCCTTTTAATAACACTCACCACACAACTAACTCAACTACAACCAAGTGATCAACCAAGCAAATCCAAGCGTTAATTTTGATTAGCTTGATCCTCTTTAAGATTTGGAGCTTCAACAGATATAAAATAGATATTACCATATTTCAAAAGATATAATAAACACAAATTTTCATCAACTAGGCTACACGAAATTCTCACTCAAAGTTTCCTTAAATGATTTGTATCATCAAGTGGAAAAATCGATTCCTCACAAAACCGATCACTCTAGCCTTCCTAATCACTGCCAAACATCAATTCTAGACCAAATAAACTATACTAAGCATCAATTTCACAAAAATCTAGAAAATCGGTTCATGAAGATGATGAAATTCAAATTTCTTTAAATTACCTTACAAAACATGTTTGATCTTGATAAATAAAATCAAAAACCTTCTATTAGATCCATTTTGAGTTGGAACATCCATTTATTTGTGAATTTCATCTCAAAATTCATGATCCACCATTAAAGCACCGTAAGCTTCTGAAGAAGATGACATTGAAAAAAAATCATGTAAATATGCTTCTAATCATCATAAAAATTAGTTTTGAAATAATAGTTTCCTTTGATTTTTTCTAAATCCTTTGATTAAAAATCTTGATTCAAGAATCTTGAGAAATTTCAAAACATTTTTTGCTATTTTTGTGAATAATTTTGGGTGAAAAGAGAGTATTTTGATAAGGAAATTTGTTGAACCTATTCTCTGATGATAGATCTTTAAAACCATGCAAAAAAAAAATTCATAGCTCTCTAATCTGATGTAAATGGTGTGAAAAGTAGGCCAGATGCATTGTGTTTAAAACTGAAACTATCCACTAGAAATTTAAAAATTAGGAAATTTGCGCAATGGCCACTCCCACATTTCACTTACTTTACCAATTGATCTTTCCTCTCCAAAATTCTGAATTTAAAGGTTTATTTTCTAAATAAATACTACAAAATTTCCCTTATTTTACAATTAAATCTAATTTAATTTATATTTAAATTTAACTCAAATTAACCCCCGATAAAAATTATTTTAAAATTCTTTTTCGACAGAAATTAATTATTTTCACTAATAATTATTTAATTACTTTAAAATTAATTTTCCAAAAATATTTTTATTTTTTTGGATTATTGTTTAATTGATTTTAGATGAAATTGACCTCCTAAATTAAATTAAAAAATCACTATTAACCTGATAAATTCCTAAATTTACGCTCGAAACCCAAAAAATATACCCAAAACTATTAGACCCGGTTTAGGGACATTATAGCTCGTGTGAGGATTATTGGAAAGGTTATGATTACATGAAAATGCACACTTTGTGTGAGCATTCCCGAGTATCCAATGTTACTCTGTATGGTTCAATTGGTATGTAAAGTAAAATGAAAATTCTTGTATATGAAATTATTGATATTAATGACCATATGAAATGGAAAGTTGATATGTGCAAATGAATGGAAAAGGGCACTAATCAACATGGGAAGAAATGTGAATGAAAGTAATTCATTTCATGCTATACACCATGTTTCATAAATGTTATATTTATAAATTATCTACTAAATATGTGGATTTTATGAATAGGAAAGTAAGATACCTATATGATTTATTGAGCATGGTTGAATGATTTAAGGTTTGAGGTTTGGTAAGTTTGAGTTTATCTTATACGAGCTTACTAAGCACTAGTTACTTATGTATTTGTTTTCCTCTATTTTATAGATCATCGGAAGCTCAATCGGCTAAAACCTTGTCGAAGTCCTATCACACTCTCCAACAATTACTTTGGTATTTTTTGTTTATTTGGCTATGGTTATAAATGACATGTATAAGGCTTAATGTAATAAGTGTTGTGGTTATGTTATTTGGTCTACTTGGTTTGGTTGTCTTTTGAGTATATGTTTGTTGGACTTGTAATGCTTAGTAAGAATATGTCTTTTGTCACTTTTGAGTGACATGTAAATATATGACTCGAGGTATGCCTATATGTAATTCAAATGGTTGAATGGTTTGTGGTTGTGGTAATGAATGTTTAGGTTATAATGTGATTTTGCTTTGGTATAAATTGAGGTGCCTTTGAATGACATATTGGTTAGAAATTATAGGTTGAATGATTTGGTATGCTTTCATTGTGTTTAGAGAGTATTTTGGTCAATTGAATGTATGTGTAATTGGTGTATCTTGTTGGGCAACGATAGGTATTGAAATGGCTTGTTTTAGAGACTAAATTTGGAGCACACGTGT
Source organism: Gossypium longicalyx (assembly GCA_025698465.1). NCBI lineage: Eukaryota > Viridiplantae > Streptophyta > Magnoliopsida > Malvales > Malvaceae > Gossypium > Gossypium longicalyx. The sequence goes on along the minus strand of CM046998.1, from coordinate 31,790,101 downwards.
AACATCCCAATTTAGGGTCTAGTCAAAATAGTGGTTTCGAGACCACAAATACGATGTAAGAATTTTTTTTATTATATTTTTATGGTCTAAAATTTCACAGGGTGATTTCATGAAAATTTCGTTCGAAAATTTTGACGTTTGGGCACTCAATTTGGTCAAAATGACTAAATTGTAAGAAGTGCAAAACTTGAGTTCTAGAAGCTAGAGGTGTCTAATTGCTATGAAATTTTAAATTGGAGGTTCTTATATGGTAATTATACCATTGGTTAATTTTTTTGGACAAAAATGGACATGAAATAGGTGAAATAGAATATTTTTAAGTTAGGGGCATTTTGGTCATTTAGTAATTAAAATAAATTAAAAACAAAATTAAAAGTCAATTTCTGTCCATCTTCAAGCTATGGCCGAAAATTGCATGTAGAAACCATGGCTAGGGTTTTCCAAGCTTCCAAGCTCGATTGTAAGTCCATTCTTGCCCCGTTTTTAATGATTTTTACGTTTTTGAAATCCTCGTAACAAGATCTAGCTATTTCTACCATTTATTTGAGCTAGGGTTGATGTTTAAAAATTTACCCATGTGCTACATGTGTGCATTATGATGTTTAAGGGAGGAATATGGATGTTTATTTGTGTTAATCGACATTTACTAAGTAGTTTTCGGTGAAAACGCTAAAAAGTACATGTGTAAATTGTCATAAAAATGTGATTTAGTGGAAATTGTGGGCTGCTATAGTTATGAAAATGATTCGTCTAGGCTTAAAGTACAAAGAAATTGAATAAATTTCAGTTTACGAGCCTAGGGGCAAAAATGTAAATATGACAAAGTTTAAGGGCAAAAATGTAATTTTGCCATAATATGATTTTTGGGTCATAATGAATAATGTGACTAATTAGTAAGCTAAATGTGATAATATAGATCAAGGAAAACGAGATTCGAACTTAGATCGGGGAAAAACAAGTATTTGACAATTAAGTCCTTTTTTCACCATTTTTGGTATCGAGGTAAGTTCGTGCGAAAATAATAATGCAATTTTATACTTGAATGTTAATGTTTGATATTACATGAATTGTAAGTACATGTGTAAATAATGTGACAATATAGTATGTTTTGATGTGTTGATATTATGTGGAAAATATTTTATTATTATGTATGTTATGCCTAATGATGGTGTTGTAAGTACGAATGATATTATGGTCGTTATCCATGACATCACGAGCAAGCCTAATGGAGACGTTATGTACAAGTGAGAAAGAATCCCGTTTGAACCTTAGGAACAGTTTAGGGTACAAGTGACATGTCACTAGGAATTTAGAAATTCGAACTCATTGAGTTGGTCTGGGTTCGTGATATATATGTGGCATCTGAACTCATTGAGTTGGTGTAACACCCTTAGCCCGTATTCATCACTGGACTAGGGTTAAGAGGCATTACCAGAAATATCGAGACATTTAGCATTCATTTCACAATCATCATAGTATCATATTCATACATCAATATAGAGTCCCTTACATAGGTCAACGAGACCTTAAACATGTTTTAGAAAGGGGTCGGGACTAAATCGAACGCATACAAAATTTTTCAAAAGTTAAACATTTTTCAAAGTTATAAAGGTCACATGCCTGTGTGAGCAGGCCGTGTGCCTCACACAGCATTAGACATGCCCGTGTGTCTAGGTCGTGGCAAAACAGGGCATACATACTGACTTGTCCAAACAGGGCAAAACAGGGCATACATACAAGACACGTCTGTGTGTCAGGCCGTGTGAAAATTAGGGAGGTTATTAACTTGGGTCACACGGCCGACCACACGCCCGTGTGCCAACCCGTGTACCCTTCGAAATGGCCACACACGCCCATGTGTCAAGGTTGTATGCCTCACATGGCCACCAGGCACGCTCATGTGTCTAGGCCGTGCTCGAGACTGACTTGTATAACTAAATTACAGCAGGCACACGGTCGAGACACACGCCCGTGTGCTCAATCGTGTAGGGTGAAATTGGGCTTGGTTTAAGCCACATTTCCCACCTATCTCAAGCACACCAAAACCACAACATTTTTTGCATCATTTATAGGCAACCAAATCAACCATTTCGTACATATTCCATAACATGCAAATAACATCCAATTCACTACTCAATTCTACAACCTAAATATACCAAAATCATTAAAACTTACATAAGTTTCAAAAGTATAATCTCATCATCTTATCACCTATTTCATACCACAAAATTTACCAATTCAACATTCCATATTCAAACTATTACATAAGCATTATATACATCATATAACTTACCTATCAAACACATCATTTAGGCCAACTCAAAAGGTCATACATACCAATATTTACAAGCCAAATCTCATGGCTAGATATTCATATTACAAAACCTATCAAAATAACTCTAGCTTATACATGCCATATACCAAAAGTACAACTCTCAAAATGGTACCAAAATAGAAGTCTGATAGTGCGAATAAGTCACTGACGATCCCCGGATTCGAGCTAGCTTTATAGCACTGTAAAACAGAGAACATTTCACATTGTAAGCTTTAAAGATTAGTAAGTTCATGATATAACACATTCAACTCATAAATCAAATAAAATTCAATTAACCAACTAATACTTAATATAACTCATCACATAACTCATTCTTAGTCAAGGCTATACCTTACTTTCATACCACATTTTTAAACTTATAATTAGCATTCATAATGCTATTCAATCTAACTCATTTCATCTTTCAGTTACATAACCTTTCATCTATTTCATACTCAATATCATCAACCTCATAGGTTCTGTATATACCTGTATCATCACATTCTTATCTATCACATTAATCATTTCGATGATTGATGCACTAATTCATTCAATCATACTTGAACATTCAATGAACTCATGCACTTAGTGCCAAGTAATTAGCCGAAGCTATAATAATATCGCACACTTAGTGCCATTTCATCAAACTGAACTTATATCAGTATCGTACGCATAGTGCCATTTATTCAGCCATCGCTATTATAATCTCGCACACTCAGTGCCATTTTTAGTAGCCGTAGCTATTTCATTTCTCGCACACTTAGTGCCTAAAATTCGATTCACATTTCATATACTCCAACTTCTCAATCTCATTTCTATTTATTTCATCACATATAAACATTATATAAACAATATGTATTATACACGAACTTACCTTGGACGTAAAAACGACAATATTAGTTGATCAATCGAGCACTGTATTTTTGCCTCGATCTAGGTCTGAATTTCTCCTTTCTTGATCTATATGTATTCAAAATTAACTCATTTAATCACTAACACATTCAATTTAATACACAAACACATATTTGGGCATTTTTGCACTTTAGCCCCTAAAATTACACATTTTAATATCTTAGTCCTTATTACACAAAACACCAAATATACAAAATTCATCAAAACAATGCCTTAGCCGAATTTTCCTATAGTCCCAATCAGCTCATATTTATCATTTATTTTATATTTCAACTCCTCAATTTACACTTTTCTCAATTTAATCCCTAATACGCATTTTTACTCGAAATCACTTTACAAAACATGTATATCAAGCACTAAGCTTTCATAATTCATCATTAAACATCATATATCACATGAATTCATCAATGGCATCTTTCAAAATCATCAGCCAATTCAAAAATTGAGGCATGGGCTTAGTAAAACACAAAGCAACGATCACAAAAACGTAAAAATTATCGAAAACGAATCAAAAATCGTACCTTAATCACCAATATCATTAGTCGAACCCTAGCTTAAGGTTTCTTTTCTTTTCTTTTCCTTTTTTATTTTCAGTTAACAAGGATGAATAAATCATCCATTTTCATGTTTTCTTTTATTATAACACATATTAATAATAATTTCCAATTATAACCTTTATTAAACCATATAAATATAACTTAATGGATGGTCATTAATGTCTATTAACCTTATCAATGGTCTAATTGCATCATAAGGACCCCACATATATAAAGACATGGGAATTTAGCACTTATTCAAATAGAAGGCCAATTTTACATTTTACGCGATTAAGTCCTTTTTCAAAATTAATCACATAAATGATAAAATTTTCACACGAAACTTTCACACATGCTTAAACACATACTGTAAACACGAAAAATAATATTTAAATATTTTTCTAACTCAAATTTGTGGTCTCAAAATCACTATTCCAACTAGGGTTTTAACTTGGCTGTTACAGTTGGCCTGAGTTCATGATGGATGCGATACATGTAATTGGGTTCCAGGCACTGGTCTTGTGTGTGTTCTACCAGTGGCTAGGTAGTCCTAAGTGTGTCGGATACCTAACAGCTTGTGTGAGCAGCCTGTGTAGTTACACCTTGACCGATAGCTTATATAAGCAGGCCCATGAGTAGCTCCTTTGCAAGCGTTACATGTTATGAGGTAGCTTTGGCTACGTATGTATATGTGGCACTTATGTGCAAGTTTTTTGTGTATCCATTAGTATTCTGAGTGTTCAACGGGTATTGCAATGGATGAGGGGATGAAAGTCCCAAAGAGGGCATGTTAAAGAAGGTATGATCATATGATATACTACGGGTAAGTACAGGTATGTACGCTAAACTCATGAGCAATGCCTTGATAAAGGATGAATTGTGATGAGAAAGTATATATATATGAACATTTGATGAATAAGTCAAAATGCTTGAATGATGAATAAGCTTATGGTTATTGAGATTTTAAAATGTCGAGACCTCGGTGAGCTAAGATGTATGAATTATGATTATGAATTTTGTTGCAATATCATGCTAACTTACATTGTGTAATTGAAAATGGAATCCATGAAATGGTGAGTTCATGATTAGTTGAAAATGAACTTATGATAGTTATCATTATATTGCACTAAAACAGTTTTGGGGCAGCAGCAATAGTCCAACTTTGAAAATCCACCAAAAATTGTAGAAATCAAATTAGAGACTAAATAAAATATGAAATTAAATATTATTGAGTCTAGTATTGCATAGAAGAAACTTTGTAAGCAAAACAATTTCATATTATGAGATATTTTAATTTTCATAAGACAACGTCAGAATGATTTCAAATTCCCCTGTTCTGATTTAGGAAAATCACTAAAAATTGTATAAAAATAATTATGGGTTAGAATTTAAATGACTAAATTATTAGTGAGTATATTTTCAAGAGAAATAGATGGGAACATCATATGAATCTCGTATTAAGATATAATTAATTTTTAGTAAAGAAAGGTCAAAGTTGTCAAACAACAGAACAGGAGTAAATTTGAAGAATAAACTGTACTTATTGGCTAATCCATAAATTTTGAAAATTTAATGGTAGAAAGATATATGAGTATAGTTTCAAATTATTTTAATGGATCTTAATTTAGAATTCTGTAGCTCAAGTTATAAATAATTGAGTGACCATGTCTCTAGTGGACAACTTGTAATGAATATAAGTAAAAAAGTGCAAATATGATTGTATTACCTTGAGCTCATGTTGTGAGAATTGGTAGAAGCGTGTTAATAAAATGATTATTATTTTCATACGGACTTACTAAGCTTTAAAGCTTACTCCCCTTCTTTTCCCATCTCTTATATGTTAATTTAGCTAGTTCGGGTTGGAGATCGTCGGAGATGCTATCACACTATCAAGCTATCATGTTGGGAATAAGTGAATGCAAACCACTTTAAGTTTATGGCATGTATAGGGACTTGTTTATTTTCTGTATGAGTCATTATGAATTGGTTAAATGTATTGGCTTGTGAAGGCTAAAGGTTGGATGTAATTTGTAGCCATGCAAATTGGCTATATTGGCTAATTGGTTGTAAGCCCATATAATTATGCATGTGCATATGGCAATGTTTTGTGATGTGGTTTATATTTGCTTGATATATATATATATATATATATATATAATGGATATGAATTTATTCACATGTTAATGCCTTTTGAGTGTGAATTTAGCATGAAATGATTTGGTAAGGCATGATGTTTAATGCATGATAGATGATGGTGTAAAAATGATATGTTATTGCCTTATGGTAGTTTGTTTATGCCATGAAATGTACTATTGTAGTTATGTTTAAGTATGTGAAAATAAGGGTGACAAATGGCTTGGTAAATAGCCATATCCTTGGCCACACGAGCAGAGACACGATCGTGTGTCTCAGCTGTGTGAAAGACATGGCCCCAAGACATGGGCGTGTGACTTGGCCGTATGACCCTAAATTGTGCATGACGTCATAAACAGAGAGTTACATGGGCTAAGGACACGAGCGTATCCTAAGCCACACAAGCATGTGTATGACCACACGGCCTACCCATACGAGCGTGTGACTCTCCAAAGTAGGAAAATTTTCTAAGTGTAGTAAAAGTTCCAAAAGTTTTCGATTTAGTCCCGAACCACTCCCAACGTATGTTTTGGGCCTTATGTGCCCGTATAAGGGACGATATGCATGTGGTTGGATGAATTTGATTTGGTCCAAATATTATGGCCCGATTTTGTATAAATGTTTATGTTTAAGTCCGGTAATGCCTCGAACCCTGTCCTGGCGTAGGATACGGGTAAGGAGTATTACAACAAGGTCACCTCACACGGCCGTGTATCATTTATATTTTAGGTGTTGTTTTCACATGGTCTGAGACATGGTCTATGACATGGTCGTGTGTCTCAAAATAGTTTGTCACAGGTCTTGCTACACGACCGTGTGACTCGACATCGAATGTACACACGGTTTGGCACACGACCATGTGGCCCTAATTCAAATACACACACAGGCGGGTACACGGGCTAGGACACGGCCGTGTGTCCCTACTTCGAATGTCCACACGTCTGGGCTATGTCACACGACCATGTGACCCATGTCTCCCAATTTTTCAAATTTTTCTAAATTTTTTTTATTTTTTTCAAATTGATCCTCAATTGTTTTCAAATTATTTTTAGGGCCTTGAAGGCTCGATTTAAGGCCCAAATGTGTATGTTTGCTATGATTGTAATGAGTTATTGTTAAATTAATATTAAATGGTATTTTTGATCTGTTTTGAAGCTAAAGGTTATGTTTTGTACAGTAATGCTTTGTAACCCCAATCTAGCGGCAGAGACGGACTAAGGGTGTTACATGTGACCCCTATTTTACATTATTATCTTTAACTTTTGAAAATGTTACAATTTAGTCCTTATTCATGCTCGGGTTTTCAAAAGAGCTTTCGTAAGCTCAATTAATCCTTAATTGTGTATCTTAATATCTAGGTATTTATGATATGATTGAATATTTGAATGATTTATTTATGGCATACTTGATCATAATTTTTTTTTAAATGTTACAAAAATGTCCCTATTTGATCTCGGGCTGATTCTAAAGCATTTGTATACTCGTATAAGACCCGAGAAAGAATGTTCATGTTATCCAATGTTGTATTATTGATATGATTGCATGATTGATGAAGTGAAATGATGATTTTATTGTGACTTTGTCTGTAGTTGCTCTTGCAACGAATGTGGCACTCTGTAGCTCGGACCTATCGATCAGGTCAGGTAAGGGATGTTACACATGTATTGTTTTGGGTTACCAAAATAGAAATAACCCTATTTAGAGTGACTAACATGAAAATATTTAGTCAGCATTTAATTACCATTTAACGTTGGAGTGACCAATTTGATCAATTTCTCTTTTAGGGTGACCAAATTGATAAAAAAAAGTTAGAGTGAACAAAATAAGAACAACCCCTATTTAGAGTGACTAATAGGGTAGTCTATACTATATATATTATATGATTTTGTTTATAAAAAAAAAGTATAAATAGAAAGAAAGGAATTGTTTGTAATAATGTAAATATAAAAACATGTTTAATATCTATTAGTTTATAATAGAAACATGAGAAATAAAATAAAAGAAATTTTACATTTATACAAATCCGAACTAGAGTGAAAGAGATTTGGTATTTAAAATTTGTTTAAAAAGTAATACTTTTGAGTTTAAATAGATTTGAACTAGTGTTAATTCATTTAAATTTAAAAACCGTTATTTTCTTGTTTCCTTTTTAGTTTTAGAAAGCATTTTAAATAAAAACAATAAAACTATGTTTTTTATTAATTTTAAAATTTCACATTTTTATTTTTTAAAAAATATTTTTAAAATCCTGAACCAAGTGCATTTTTATGGCGGCGTTTATTTTATAAGAAAATGAAAATGATCTCAATCTTATGAAGAGTCTAAATTTTGGTAAAGATTATTATTTTTGGAAAAAATATTCAGTTAATCATTTTTGCGAGATAGATTAAAAGGAAATTCAATGGACAGTTTCTAAAAATTTTGATTTTATTTATATATTTGTCAAATTAGATAAATGAACTTGAAGTAAAATTTTGAGTTTCATTTATTAAATAAATTGAACATGAATATTTCTTTTTAACATGTATTTAATTATATATTCATCAATAAATTCATTTAATTTAAATAAATATATATGAAGTCAGATAATTTTAAATGAAGAAACATAAACATAAATATAAATATATAATTACCAACATGAATTCAACACGAAGACAGTAAACATGGAAATTAGGTTCATTTATGGTTCTAATGAAGTACAACAATAGTTTTTCCCCACCTTGTATTGCACCCAATTTGAGTGAAGAAGATTATTAATTAAGCTCATCATACATATCAACCTCTCGACCATTCAATGGCTGACAGGGCCTTGCGTTTTTCTTGCAATGTGAATTCAATGGACTGTCAAGAGTAGTTATTTGCTCTTTCGAAATCGACATCACCTGCAAATTTGTGTTCTTTTAGCCATTTTGAGTGTAATATATAATAAATATACTTTCATTTTCCTACATCGCAAAAAAAAAAAAAAACAAAACAAAACAAAACAAAACAAAACAAAAAAACCTTTCCAAGAATGATCCATATGACATTCTCGGTGCATGGGGGAGTGGTGAGAGAACCAACATATGTGTAATACTTGCGGGGTCTTCGGTTCAATTCATTTATATTCAAGGTACCAAGAGGAACTCCTGTATTTTCCTTTCCCAAATGTTTCAATCCCTCCATAATCTGAAAACATAAAATTACAAAGTTTCATCATCCTGCCCCTCCTTTTTGTTTGAACAACATAACATTGGCTATGTTATTTGGATATGAGAATTAATATAGAAATAGAAGTAGATCTGTCATCTCAAGTTCAAACGATTTCGTGTTTTGATTTAGGATGTGAAATCAAGTTTAATTTAGATTAATTGAGTTTGAATAAGAATAGATAGTTTTATCTTGAAGGTGAAACTTTCGTACCCATATATTTTAAATTGCGATATCAAGTAGGGGCATTTTAAGAAGATTTACCCTAGAGAAAAGTGGATCGGCTTTGCTTTCTTGGTAGAGCATAGATACAACGACAGCACTGTTATCTGCTGCCCTATGGACCATATGAAGCTCAGCTGCAAATCTGTATATTTAAAAGGGTCAAAACGAGGTGGGAAGAGGTAAAAGAGCCCATAAAAGCGAATTGGTCTCTTTAATGTAACATAGGATAAAATTGGACCAACCAATCCAATCACATAATAGTGTTTAGAGAGAGAAATTAAGCTTACCTTTGTCCTTCAAGGTGATGCTCGGCAGGTAAATGCCAGTGGAATTGCTGGAGGGTGTAGTTTTTGCCATTAATCCATAAATCTCCAGGAGATTCCTCAAAACGCACCTGGATTCCCAATATTCATCAAATTTCTACATACCATCCTAAATATGATCAATGATGGGCAATTAGGAGGAATTGCTTTGAAACTAACCCCAACGCTGTAGCCTCTGTTAACGAGCGTAGCATTTACAGATTTGTAGTTCCTGGTTAAAGGTTTCAGTAGTTTGTTGTGGACCGTCAGATTCCTCTGAATGTTTATGGGAGACTGTCTTTTCCCTGTGGAACATGGTGAGAATGTTGGATTCAATTTTCCCCACTTGTCTGGACCATTGTGGCCTGAATAGCCGAACTCCATTCCTCTAAAAACTAACCCAACAAAAAGAATATATATATATATATATATATATATAAAGAAGTGAGTCTGGAATTCAGAACATATATAGGATGATTTTCCAAATAAAAATGTTGCAAGAACATGATCGTACCATCAATGGCAGAAGCAATGCCAAGAAGCAAACTAAGCGCGAAGATGATGGAGAGTTGAGCCATTAATAAAACGACCCAAATCTTGGACTACCCACAATAATTCACCTTGCCAAACAGAAGAACAATTGAAGAAAAGCTTATACAATTATCATATTTTCAGTTGCTCATGGCTACTAGTGTTCTGACAGTTTTCCTCTGCTAAATATAGTAAGAGGTCTGTTGGGAGTTTCTTGAGCACCTTACACAATCATATGCCATTGTCTATATATATAGTTAGTAATTTGCTGATATTTATTATCTAATGAAGCAAAGCTAGAATTTGACCTAATATAATTATTATAGGGAATGCAATGTTTTTTGAATTATCTTATTATTTGAATAATCTAATGTACTTTTTATCATAGGTGGAATCCTTTAATTATAGATAGACCTGAAAAAGAAAATGGAGATAGCGAATATATGGGATTAGAAGATATAATTATAGGGTTCATCATCCCATGGAATATATTCACGGGACCGAGGCTGGGGGACAATTTTTTTTACATAGAGGTAGGAAAATTAATCATTATGTTATTCTTTTTTTTTTAATAATATTATCAAGTTTTCTCTTTAAATATACAACCCTGTCTGTTTATTAAAATTTTGAAAGGGGTGATTATTATATATTTATAATAGCTTTTGAAATTTAGATAATATTAAATTTTTTAATTAAAGATTATAGTATATAAATAATATTACTTAGTGAGATTTTGATAGTATCTTTAATAAAATTTGTAAATTTAATTTTATTTATTAAATATTATTTTTATTTAATAAAATATTATTAATAAATTTTAATGTAAAATTTAAATATTTTATTGAAATAATATTTAACTAAATATATTATTTTTATTTCATTTAAGAATAAAATTAATTTTATTAAAGTTTGTGACAAAAAATTATTATAGAAAATTAATTTAATAAAGAATATAATTTATAATTTATGACTAATACCAGACTCGACTTTGAAGAATGTTTAGAGGTGTGGCCGCCCAAGAAAAATGGTCTAAAATTTTTAAAGGGCCCAAAACATTTCTATTTAACGTTTAATGACCCAAATTTTTTTAATCAACTTTAAAAGAATCTAAAATTAAATTTTATTGTTTTGTTTAAAACACTAAAAAAAAAATCAAGAACGGATTGACTAATACTATGATATATGAAAAATTATTATAAAGAGTGAATATAAAATATTAAAAGTTCACCGTATAAATGCTATTAGAGGTGATTAATATAGTGGGGACGAACTCCATATAATACCCATTTCTATGTTGATAGTGACCTGTTTGTAAAAGAAGAGGTGAGAATTTAGATTGAATCACATATATTCAGCATTGAAATAGTGATCCATTCCTAACCATTTATTTTGGAAGAAAAAAAGTATTATGCAAAACAGAATATTCCCACTGTTGAGTTAGTGCAGGAAGCAGGAATATTGACATCTCATCCAATCTCTATCTTATTATTCTGGTGGTACAAATAAGATTTGAACTTTTTGTATTTTGTAAAGGGTTTTGCTCATTTTTTTTTTCACTCCACTCATTGCTTCATCTCCCATCACTTCATTTATTTATTAATATTTTTAATTTATAATTGTAAAACAAACAAATTTATTCTATAACTTATGGATATGTTTTAATTTTTTTTTTCAAAATATCCACTAAAATAATCCTGAGTGATTAATTTTCACCGTTTTGTATAGGTTCATTAAAACATATGTTTTAATTTTTAATAAATTTTCATATGTTTTCAATATTCTTAAAATTGAATGTCGTACTTCCATATTTATGTAGAGATATGCATTAAATATCAACATCAAACATAAATATTAAAAAGAAAATCGAAATCTAAAAAATGGAAGTGAAAGCAAAATGTAATGATATTGGAAAGGTGGGGGTATCCTAAAGTTAAAAGAGCACTTCCAAACCGACCACCACGTAAGAACATAAAAACAGGAACAAGGAAAACGACGAAGCAAAAACAAAGGCATAGAAATGAGAAAGAGAAAGGTGTGATAAAGTTATGGGCTAAATTTAAAGTGATATTCCATTACTCACTCACTCACCTTCTAGCTTCTTCTGATCACCCAATGCAAATAACACCTTCCCTTGGTATATTAATCATATTTACCGAAGTGGATGGAACCCACCGATGCACAATTTAGGTGAAGGATTGAGTCATACATCTATCCAAACTGCGAAATATCTTAAGAATGCATGGCTATTAAATACTATTCTCTTTTTAAAATAACGAAACAGACCATTATTGGCCGGATTGAGGTATGAAGCTGAAAGACGCAACCCAACAATACCTCTAATGTTTTCTTTATACAACTTCGCCTAAGCTGATACTTGTGATTGTGAAGATTATTTTTCTCTGCAATCTCTGGTTTTTTGTGCACTCATTGAACCATATAAAGAATAATATAAATATGGAATCATGCCTTTTCCCAAACTGAAAGGGTTGAAATAGTCTTCACTTGGAACAGACATTATAAAAGACAAGCACCATGCTGTCATAAAGAAAATAGCCCCGAAAAAAACATCTGTCAAATTTGAGACTTGCTTTTGCCTCATGGATTAATTAGGCAACTTGGCAATTGTATCAATATATATAGTAAACAGGGAATATTTATCAGTAACTATAAGATTACGTTCAAGTTTGGCACGTGATACAAAAAATAAATATATTATAGAACGATGGCATTTAGTAGCAGAAAAAATGAATTTACAAAGATAAACTAATGAAAATGAAGACTTGCATAATACTATTGCTAACGTACATAAGGAATGTTTAAAACCATTTATGGAAAAGTTAAATGGGCTTTGGTATGAGATGTTTATCTATACGTTGAAAAATATGGAATTAATAATTGAGTATTATCATTTTTTTCTATATTTGAGATGTTTAATTTATTGAATCGTATTTATGGGTTGTGTTGGTTATGCGAATGATATACAACTCATCAATGAAGATCATATCATATGAAGAAACATATTTGAGGATTGAATCGGGTTGAATCACATTTATCATATCTTTTAATTAAGGAAGTTGGATTGAATTGAACCATTGAAGTCTTAGCTGTCAAGAATCCATATTTATCTTGTTTCTTATTATTATGTTGTTTAATAAGGATTGTGATAGATCTTCTCCATGTTAGCAAGTCTCAAACAAATTTATATAATTGAGAGACTTGTACAAGTTTATATACCTAGAATTGAAAGCACTAAATTTATTCAAGTGAGGAACTATATTTTGTGAGTGTATATTGATAGTAAAACCTTTGTGTTGCTATTTTACTTATTGAATTCATTTGGGAGAATATAGTGGTGAGGGTTCTAGTCTTTAAATATACAAGTGAGGAAATTGTCATGGGCGTGTGATAAATTTAGGATCACTTTGTAAGAGTTTGAAACCAGTAGATACTTCTTACTTAGTTAGGCTTCGTTGAAACAGCCCGTTTTCAGTGAAATCGGAACAATGGTTTTTGGACCACAAATTCGAAGTCAGAAAATTTATTTTATAATTATTTTATGGTTTACAGCATGATAGTATTACCGTATAAAATTTTTGTTAAGAAATTTTACCGTATACATGTTTAATTTGATAAAAAAGACTAAATTGCGTAAAGTGCAAAAGTTGTGTTCTAATAGCTAAAGGTATTAAATTGCTATAGAATATTAATGTGGAGGCCCTTATATGGTAATTAGCCCATTAGTATGTTAGTGGATGATAATGGTTTGGCAATTGTGTAAATTGTAATTATTTTAAATGTTAATTAAGTAATTAATTAATAAATGAAAAATAAAGTTAAAATAAAAGTAATAAAATACAACCATTATCTTAGGCTCATCTTTCTCAATCGAAAATAGGAGAAAAGAAAACCATGGAAGCTAGGTTATTCAGGCATCTTTAATTCCTTCAATTAGGTATGCAATTTTAACCTATTTTTGATGATTTCTATGTTTCTGGGATCTTTGTAGCTTAATCTAGCTAGCCCGAGGACTAGTTTATAAAACTGTTAAATTTTTTTGGATTTACCATTGATGAGCATGCTTGAGTTTTGAAGTTTGATGATAGAAAATGAATGGTTGTTGTTAGATAAAAAAACTTTTGTAAAGGAATTTTTAGTAAAATTGTCAAATAGGGATTAAATTAAAAAATAGAGAATATTATGTGGTAAATTTGTGAATTTATAAAATATATGGGCTGTAACACCCCTTACCCGTATCCGACGCCGAGACAAGGTACGAGGCATTACCGGGCTTAAACATACACATACATACAAAAATCGGGCCATAAAATTTCTTTTAATTCAAAACTTTTCAAACACATGCATGTCGTCCCTTATTTGGGTCTACGAAGCCCAAAACATACATCGGGAATAATTCGGGACTAAATCGAAATCTTTAGAAATTTTTGGGAAACTTAGAAAATTTCTTTCCATGAAACAAGGTCACACGCTCGTGTAGACAGATGGACACGCCCGTGTGCCTTCGACACGCCCGTGTCCACAGGCCGTGTAACTCTCTGACTATGACGTCAGCAAATAATTTGAACCACATGGCCAAGCCACAAGCCTGTGTGCTAAGGCCGTGTTCTCCTACACGGTTGAGGCACACGACCGTGTCTCGGCCCGTGTAGTCAACACTTAGGCTATTTTCTAAGCCTTCATGTTACCCATAAACCCTTATAACCTTATACATATTAAAACCACAAATCATGACATCATTTTAGTGATCAAACACTCTTTATTAAAACATATTCATAACATTAACATGTATTCTTGCAAGCAATGCATCTACTTATACAATACCAAGTCTAGATTCCTTAATTCACGTTCATAAGACTTGTCATTTTGATGACCACTTTTACCATTATACTATGGTTACCAACTCATGCATCAAGCATTCATGTTCAACCATTATCACGTTGTCTTTATAACGTGCAATTACTACATGGCTATGACCACCTCGACTGGTCATAGAGCATACATCCAACACACACATGTCATGTTATCAACCATGCATGGAAAACAAACATAATCACATTATAAACATTAGACATGACAAGCAATACTAGGTTTAAATGCCATAATCAATATGAGCCACATCTTATGGCTATATACATATAACTCAATATAAGCCAATACATTTGGCCGAAGCATAATAATACATGTCAATAAACTAGATCCCTATACATGCCACTCATTTGAAAATTCTAATATATGCTTCCTTATTCCAAAGATGATGGCTTAATAGTGTGATGCTGCCTCCGACGATCTCCAACCTCGAGCTAACCTAAAAACACTAAAGAAATGAAAAGAAGGGAGTAAGCTTTATAGCTTAGTAAGACCGTATGAAAATAATAAGCAATTTATCAACTTGCTTCTCAAGGTAATACAACTGTATTTGCATTTTTACTTATGTTCCAGTCAAGCTATTTTCTCGAGTCATAATTACTAAGTTATTTATATCTAGAGCTATAGAACTCGAAATTAAGATCCTCTAATTTTACATGATACTAGACTCACATATCTTTTTATCATAAAAATTTTAGAATTTTTGGTTTAGCCAATAAGTACAGTTTATTCCTTAAATTTACCCTTTTTTTCCTATCTGACAATTCCGACCCCTCTTTACTAAAAATTAATTATCTCATGATACGGAACTCGGATGATGTTCTTGTCTATTTCTATGGAAAATAGACTCATTAAGAATTATAAGAATATAAATTATAACCCATAAATATTTTTTTACAACTTTCAATGATTTCCTCAAATCAGAACAGGGGATTTCGAAATCCTTCTAACTCTGTCTCACATAAATTTAAATATTTCATAGTATGAAACTCCTTTGCTTACACTGTTTCTTCTATGTGAAACTAGAATCATTAAGATTTATTTTTTTATTTTATTTAGCTTCTAACTCAATTTCCACAATTTTTGGTGGATTTTCAAAGTTGGACTACAGCTACTGTCCAAAACTATTTTAGTGTAATTTAATGATACTAAGTTCAGCACACATTGTTAATCCATTTTCACCATATTGGTAAAGATACATATTTATACATCATAAGTATAGACCTATAATCACAAGGTCATCACAAAATCATTCTCATAGGCATGAATTACCTATTTACATCTTCACCAAATGTGCATCATAAACCAAAATCATTTCTCATGAGTTTGACATACATACCTGTGTTACTCAACATGCTCATATACTTACTCATATTCATTCCTTATTAATCATACAACATGAATTGAATTCACATCTCATCAATTTTATGTAAGTACCTGTACCACTCACAACATAGCCATAAGCTCTATCATTTTGATATAAACCATACATCACCTGTTGAACCATTTGGAATACTACAGGATATTCAATAGTCCTAAACATGGGATAAGATTCCGATGCCATGTCCTATACATGGTCTTACACTGGCTAGCACATCAAAATCGATGCCATGTACCAGACAGGTCTTACACTAACTTTCATACATCGAGGCCGATGTCGTGTCCCAGACAGGTCTTACACTGGCTCTCATCTATCGGTGTCGATGCCATGTCCAAGACATGTCTTATATTGACACATAACAAGCTGACGCCATGTCCCAGACAGTTCTTACACTAGCTTGTATATCTCAAGGCCAATGCATGTCCCAGACATGTCTTACACTAGCTCTCGTCTCAATACCAATGCATGTCTCAGACATGTCTTACACTAGCTCTCATAATGTAACATCCTGAAATAGGGCCTAGTCGAAATAGTGGTTTTGGGACCACAAATCCGATGTTAAAATATTTATTTTATGATTATTATGAGGTCTAGAATATGAAAGTATGCATGTGCTAAATTTTCATGAAGAAATTCTAACTGTAAAGTGTCCAATTGGAAATTAAGGACCAAATTGAATAAATTGCAAAACTTGGGTTCTAGAAGCAATTTATATGAAATTACTTTGGATTATTAATTAGAGGTCCTTAAATAGAAACTTTCCCAATTTCTAAGTTTTTGGACAAAAATGGGCATGCATGAGAAATTTTGGAAGTTTAGTAAGGAAGGGAATTTTGGTCCTTTGGTAATAAACTAAATAAAAAGGGAAAAATCAAGCTAAAATCAGCTCATTTACTTCTCCATGCTACCGAAATTCTAAGGGTCTCCATAGCTAGGGTTTTCAACATTTTTAAGCTCAATAGTAAGTGCTCCCTAGCCTCGTTTTTAATGTTCTTCGTATTTTTGGGATCCTCGTAACATGCTCTTTCTATTTCTACCTATATTTCAAGCTAGGGTTCATGTTTAGAAAATTATTCATGCATGAAATGATTGTGTTTTGATGATTTATGAAGGAATATGTAAGTTTAAAGGATGGTAAACAACTTTTACTAAGTAGTTTTTCATGGAAATGGTCTAAATGACCAATTTGTAGAAGTTGTAAAAATGGGTAGAAAAATGTGAAATGAGGGAAATTTGTGGGCTGCTACAAGTATGAAAAATATTTGATCAGCCTTCAGTAACCTAGAAATTACATGCATTTCATCATACGATCCTAAGGATTAATTTGTAAAAATGTGAAAGGTTAGGAGCAAAATGGTCATTTTGCCTTAGGGTGAGTTTTTGTCGAAATTGAATAATGTAAGGTATTAATGATTTATTTTACTGATATAGACCCCGGGGAACCAATTCCAGAGGTCGATTGTGGAAAATAGAAGGTTTCAGAATAATCAAAATACGAATCCGAAACGACTACTAGGTAAGTTCGTGTAACTTGAATGTAGACTTTTTAAATACATTAAAAATGCATATCCCTGTATGATTTTAAATGGTGATTTAAAATGTAAATAATCCATGGAAATTGATGATATGGTAAAATGTCTCGGTTGAATAAAAAGGGATATCTGATGAATACGCTATTCTTACCTGATTTGAGATTCTGCATGTGTTGCAAAAAAGGATTTAGCTTGGACGGGTAATCATTGATCTCAGTATAGAAGGATCTAGCCTGGACGGGTGTTCCTTAAGTGATCAATCCTCCTAAAGAATATGTGTGCATTACGGATTTAGCCCGGACGAGTAATCCGATTAGGGTCTAAATTTAGCCTGGACTGGTAATTCCAATCCGAGCTCATTAAGAGTATTTGTCATTACAAAGGATTTGACCTGGATTGGTAATCCCGACATCACTCTATAAGTCTATACCACGGGGGATTTAGCCTAGACTGGTAATCCCATCATAAGATGTGAGGTTTGCGGGAGTGCAAGCCTGAAAATGATCACTTGTATGATTTAATGGAAAATAGGCTACCCATCGAGATTTCCAAGAAAATTCATCGGGATTAACATGAAAAATAGAGATGGAAATATTGAATTGATGAGCTTATCTAAGACTAATGATATGATGCATGGTTATGAGTCTAACTTGATAATTTGAGTGCATGTGATAGGAAACTATCCTATACTTGTTGGGATGTATGACAATTATGGTTGTATGTTAAATAACCAGTAAGTTTACTTTCTAAACGAGCTCAGATGTTATATGTATCGCATTCATAATGAACTCGTACCAAATCAATGAGCTCGGATGCCTGTATCCATAATAAACTCGGACCAACTCAATGAGCTCGGATGCCTAACATATATTACGAACTTGGACCAACTCAACAAGTTCGAATTTCTCACGAACTCGGACCAACTCAATGTGCTCGGATCTCTTATTTCCTAGTGACATGTCACTTGTATCCTAACTATTCTTAAGGCTCAAACGAGATTTTCTTCACTTACATATATTATCTCTATTGTACTTGCTCGTATTGTCATGGTTAACGACCATGATAACATTAATGCTTTCATAACAATCAATAAGCATATAACTCATAATTATAATAAAACATTTATTACAATATATTAAAGCATTAAAACATACTATAACACCATATTATTTGCATATGTTCTTACCTTGGTACAAAACGATGATAATCGAGTCTAGTCGTCATATACTTTATTCTTTCCTTGATCAAGTCCTGATTCACGTTTTTCTTGATTATTGAGCTTGGAAATGTTGAACAAACCCTAGCTATGGTGTTTTGAGATTTTCGGCAGCCAAGAAGGAAGATGAACACATTTTTGGTTTGATTTTCCCTTTTTATTCTTTTAATTACCTAATGACCAAAATGCCCTTAGGATTTCTCTTTCCAATTTTTCCTATGTATGTCCATTTTTGTCCAAAATTTTAGAAATTGGTAATTAGGACCCTCTAATTCATAATCTAATGCAATTTCATGCTTAAAGCTTCTAGAATGCAAGTTTTGCACTTTATTTAATTTGGTCCGTAAAATGCAATTAGACATTTTATGCATAGAATTTTTTCATGAAACTTTCACACAAGCATGCATTCATAACATAAACCTCATAAGAATCATAAAATAATTATTTCTATCTAAGATTTGTGGTCTCGAGACCACTGTTCTGACTAGGCCCTAATTCAGGATGTTACAACTCTCCCCTCTTTAGGGATTTTCATCCCCAAAAATCTTACCAGTGAAAAGGTTTGAATATTGTTTCCTCATGGCCTCCTCGAGCTCCCATGTAGCCTCTTCAACCCCATGTCTTTGCCATAAAACTTTCACAAGAGCAACACTTTTGTTTCTCAATTGCTTGACTTCCCGAGCTAAGATCTTAACAGGTTCCTCACCATAAGTCATATTCGGTTTGATCTCAACTTCAGTTGGTACAATTACATGTGAAGGGTCGGATCTATGCCAGCATAACTTGGATACATGAAACACATCGTAAATCTTTTCTAATTCAGTCGGCAAAGCTAATCGATAAGCAACAAACCCTATTCTTTCGATAACCTCATACGGTCCTATAAAACGAGGACTCAACTTGCCTTTTCTACTGAATCTCAAAACCTTCTTCCATAGGGATACTTTCAAGAATACCTTATCACCAACCTGATACTCAATTTCTTTCCTTTTCAAATTTGCATACGACTTTTGTCTATCCGATGCCGCTTTCAAGAAATCACAAATTACTTTCATTTTTTCCTCGGTCTCCTTAATCAAATCTGCTCAATGAATCTTATTCTCCTTAAGCTTAGTCCAATACAACGGTGTATGACATTTAAGTCCATACAATGCTTCATAAGGTGCCATCTTCAAACTCGTCTGGTAGCTATTGTTATAGGCAAATTCAACCAAAGGTAGGTACTTTTCCCAACTACCTTGGAATTCAAGAACACAACATTTAAGCATATCTTCAAATGCCTGAATTACTGTCTCAGATTGTCCATCAGTCTGTGGATGAAAAGCGGTACTAAAATTCAGCTTTGTACCCAAAGCTTCTTGTAACTTCTTCCAAAACCGCGAAGTAAATCTTGGATCCCTATCCGAAATAATTGATAAAGGTACTCTATGAAGTTTCAGAATCTCAGAAAATACAGTTCGGCTAACTTATCAAGTGAATAATCAATGCATACCGGTATAAAATGAGCCAACTTAGTCAGTCTGTCAACCACTACCCATACGGCATCTTTCTTTCTTGATGTCAATGACAAGCCTGTCACAAGGTCCATAGCAATTCTGTCCCATTTCCATTTAGGAACTAAGATAGGTTGAAGTAAACCTGAAGGTACCTGGTGTTCGGCCTTGTTGGCAAATCAAGCATCTCGACACAAATTTGGATATATCTCTTTTCATGTCATTCCACCAATACATTTTCTTTAAATCATTGTACATTTTTGTGCTACTCGGGTGAACTGACATACCTCCATTATGAGCCTCATGCAAAGTATCCCAAATCAAATCAACATTCTTCGAAACATAAATCCTTTCACGGAACCTCAGACAACCATCAGAATCTCTCTGGAAATCTGATTCACAGCTCGATTCACTCAAAGCTTTCTTAGCTTGCAACTCTTTATCGACTTCCTGAGCATCACAAATCTGTTGAAGAAAAGTTGGTCTAGCTTTTAACTCTGCTAGAATAAAACCATCATGAGATAGGGCTAGCCGTGCATTCATAGCTCTCAAAGCAAATAAATACTTTCTGCTCAAGGCATCGGGAACCACATTTGCCTTACTAGAGTGATAATCTATCACAAGCTCATAATTTTTTAACAATTTAAGCCATCTTCATTGCCTCAAGTTCAAGTCCTTTTGAGTCATCAGATATTTAAGACTTTTATGGTCTGAATAGACATGACATCTCTCCCCGAATACGTAATGCCGCCAAATCTTCAAAGCAAAAACAATAGCAGCTAACTCTAAATCGTGTGTAGGATAGTTCTTGTCATGGGGCTTCAGTTGCCTCAAAGCATAAGCTACTACCTTTCCTTCTTGAATAAGTACACAACCTAATCCATTCAAGGACGTATCACTGTAAATCACAAATTCTTTTCCTAATTCCAGTTGTACTAACACCGATGCCTTGGTTAACAATGCTTTCAATTTCTCAAAGCTCTGCTGGCACTTCTTTGTCCATTCGAACTTAACGTCCTTTTGCAACAATCTCGTCATTGGGGTGGCTATCATCGAAAATCCTTTCACAAACCGTCTATAATAACCGGCTAAACCCAAAAATCTCCTAACTTCAGTTATGTTCCTCGGTGGCTTCCATTCGACAATAGCAGAAATATTAATGGGATCAACTCGTATACCATTCTCAGAAACAATGTGGCCTAAAAACCCAACCTCTCGAAGCCAAAACTCACTTTTACTAAACTTGGCATATAATTGTTTATTCCTCAGAGTCTGCAAAACAATTCTTAAGTGCTAGGCATGCTCTGCCTCATCTCTAGAATAAATCAGGATATCATCGATAAACACCACAACAAACTTATCTAAATATGGCCTAAAAATTCTATTCATTAAATCCATAAACACGACAGGAGCATTCGTTAATCCAAATGGCATAACAAGAAACTCGTAGTGGCCATACCTCATTTGAAAGGCAGTCTTAGGCACATCGGACTCTTTCACTCGTAACTGGTAGTATCTGGACCTCAAGTCTATCTTAGAGAACCACATCGCTCCCTTCAGCTGATCAAACAAGTCATCAATCCTTGGAAGAGGATACTTATTTTTTATTGTTACCTTATTGAGTTGCCAGTAGTTAATGCATAATCTCATGGAGCCATCCTTCTTTTCACAAACAGTATGGGAGCACCCCATAGTGAAAAGCTTGGTCTCGCAAAACCCTTGTCAGTCATCTCTTGCAACTGTGACTTCAATTCTTTCAGTTCAGTCGGGGCCATCCTATATGGGGCAATAGATATGGGTGTCGTCCCTAGAATTAGCTTAATATTGAATTCCACTTCTCTAATTGGAGGCAAACTCGGTAATTTCTCCAGAAATACATCCGCATACTCGCACACAACCGGCACTGTTTCGATTTTCAATTCAGATTCCTTTGTATTCAATATATATGCCAAATAAGTTTCATACCCGTTCCTTAAGTATCTTTGAGCAATCATTGAAGAAATCATCATTGGTGACTTATCTACATCATTTGATTCAACCCGAAGAATTTCACCGTTTTCACATTTCAATTCCATAACTTTCTGTCTACAATTCACTATAGCCTCATGTAATGTCAACCAATCCATACCCAATATAACATCAAATTCGTCAAATGACAACAACATCAAGTCGGCTGGAAAACAATGATCTATAACTGTCAAAGGACATTTCTTTCATACTTTATCAACTATCACATGCTTTCCTAACGGGTTAGACACCTTAATTACAAATTCTGTAGATTCGACAGGTATATTCATACTAGATGCTAATTTCATACACACATATGAATGTGTGGAGCCAGGGCCTATCAAAGCAATAACATTAGTACCATAAAGAGAAAATTTACCAGTGATCACATCAAGAGAAGTTGCACCTTCGTGTGCACGTATGGCATAGGCTCTGGCCGGAGCCCTAGTTCGGACCTCACTGCTATGTCTCGCGTTACATTCTTACTACCGGACCCATTCTTGACATTTCTCAAGGGTCTTCCCTTAGAAGCTGTGCCTCTCGGCCTCAAGTTTTGAAATCTTTCTTTCCCAACCATCTCAGGACAGTCTTTAATATAGTGGTCTTGAGAACCACACTTGAAACAAGATCCCTCATTCACCCTATAGGTGCCAAAATGACATCTACCATATTATGGGCACTTGGGCTTGGAAGGTTTAGCGTTACCCACACTTGCTACAGACGTAGCTTGAGATCTAAAACCCGAATTCTGCTTTCTATGATTCCCGTATGAATGTCCAGCTAACACATGTGAACGAGAATACATCTCTCTAGATTTCTTAGACTGGGATGGCAATGACTTACTCATGTACCTCTTTCTTGTATCTCTTGCATCAAACTCGGCCTTCTTCTTCTCTTTAACCAAGTATTCGGCTTTACAAGCCCGTTCAATAAGTGCCACAATTTTTTTCAACTGAAAAATACCCACTAATGTCTTAATATCCTCATTGAGCCCATCTTCAAATCTTCTACACATCTTAGCTTCGAAGGGTACACACTCTCGAGCATATTTACTAAGCCTGACAAATTCTCTCTCATATTCGCTAACTATCATATGACCCTATTTCAATTCTAAGAATTCCTTACGCTTCTATTCGATGAACCATTCGCTAATATATTTCTTTCGAAATTCCTCTTGAAAGAATTCCTAAGTAACCCTCTCTAGCGATACTACAGATATCAGCATTCTCCACCAATGATACGTCGCATCTCTAAAAAGGGATATGGCACATTTCAAGCACTTCTTAGGTGTACATGACAAGTCATCAAATACCCGTATCGAGTTCTCTAACCAGAACTCCGCTCTTTCGGGGTCATCATTGGCATTTGCCCTAAATTCCTCAGTACCTTGTTTCTGAATTCTATCAACAGGTGTTCTAGCAAATCTCATGAAATCCATGTGTTGAGGTGGCGGGTTGAGGATTTGGGGAAGGTGGGAGAGGTTGGGCATTCGAGTTCATTCAAACGAACTCCATGTACCATGCATTCATCATGTGGGGAAAGGCCTCTCTGCCTCCTTCTTCTCTATTGATAGTTTCAGGCCTACTTTCAGATGGCACCACTCCTTCCACTGGAGCAGGCGCGTTACTTTTTACGTTATCCGCCACTGCTCTGTCGGGATCCATTTGCTATATGAAGACATATTTTAATATTGTTAGGAGTCGTCTAGACTCAAATACGCTAGGTTAGTCCAAGAATCGACTAAACCATAGCTTTGATACCACTAAATGTAACACCCTTTACTCGTACCCGAGATTGAGACAATGTACGAGGCATTACCTACATAAACAGGGCATCTCCGAAAAATAAGGGTCATAAAATTTCACTCCAAATTAAAATCAATCAAACAAATTCATATTGTCCTTATCATGGACCTACGAGGTCTAAAATGTAACACCCTTAACCCATATCCGTCGCTAGATTAGGGTTATGAGGCACTACTGAACATAAGCACAATTCCAATCATTAATATATACACATGAACGAGTCTCGAAAATCAATCAAAATTAATTTCATGAACAAATACAACACTTAAATTTGAAGCATTACATATCTTACATATACATACAGTCAAATTATTCACATGCAATAATATGAATTATAACATTCGAATATTGTAGCATTTATGGACTTTAATAAAGATATGATATAAACCAAAATAATTATTTATTTAATATAATACATGAGTGTCCATTGACTTTTCATATTAACTAATGATATCATTACTCAACTCAAACCAAATATCATTTAAATGTCTAATATCAATTGAATTTTATCCCTAAGAATCACGTGTCAATACATTATACGAACAAATATCTTAGTAATTATTTCCAGAGTAGCTAATTTAATTAAGACCGAATATTAAATTCAAAAACAACCACATAAGTTACGTAATTATACCGAACATTTATGAATGCTAATACCATTTAATAGTTCATTTATGAAATTAACCTTTATGATTTTAATAAATGTTTTATCATGGTAACCAAATACATATGACTAAATATATATTTCATACTTGTCAATGAACATAATCTACAACCAAACTCCCAATCTTTATATTCTAAATCATTTTATCTTATAAACATATATTTCATTTAAGACGTCCAACCACTTCATTACATGCATAATCACAAATGCCGAATCATAGATAGCACAAAAATAATATTCACATCTCCCATCTCATAACAGAATATCTTTACTACAATCATAGTCATTTAACTATTTTATATAAATATAGTAGTAACATGAATTTTGCTATATCATATTAATAAATATATAAAGACAAAGATATATCATGTTCAGACATGATCAACCAACCTGTCTTACCAAAACATGTTATTTCAATTCACTTACACACCAAAATTATCATCACTAAATTATCAAAACTAACCTCAATAATTATTATAGCTAAGAACATATTAAACCAAATCTAAGCATAATAACCAAATTCACATGTATACCATATCTTAGCATAAAACACATCCTAACCAAACAAACATATTTAGCAGATTCATTCATGCCACTTCTAAAGTCATTAACCAAATTTAATGTCTTAACTCATGTCACTACTCAACCATTTCTATAATATATATCATCTATCACCTGTACCATTCATTCATAACTCATAGCATCATCACCAAAAACAATTTAAACCATAATCAAACATAACCCAAAACTAAACTTAGAAGTAAGCCATTTTCGCATGGCTTTAATTATACATAACCAAAATTCAACATCTTGAGCATAGTTCAACCTATACATGCCATAAACCGAGTTTAACTTATAAAGGTACCGAAATAGCTGATAGTGTGATGAACTTTGCTGATAGTCCTCGAGCTCGTAGTTTAACTCCAAGATCTATAAACAGAGACACAAATATACATAGAGTAAGCTTTTTATAGCTTAATAAGTCATAAGCAAAAGAGTAATATAATAATATCATCAATTTAATAAAATTAGGCCAAAGTATATCATATAAACACATTCACATTCCAACATATAAAGTTCACACTATAATATAAATATTTATTCATAAAGTCACCTTCACCGAATGCTCATATCACCAAATTAACACATTACCATTTAATTTCCAAAGCCAAATAATTATTATCAACCTAGTTCACATACACACAAACACACAAACTCATGAGTCACAATATAATTCCATATGCATATATAAATTATGTAGCCAAATACACATGATCACATATGCATAATTTTAAGGCTCATTTCAAAAATAGTCTCAAGGACAAATACACTTACCTTGTTTTAGGTAATAAGAAGCTAATTCATACCTGGCCATTTAGCTCATTTTACACATTCGATCACAACTTATTTATGTCCGATGAACCATTCGGAATTGAATAGGACACTCA
This sequence comes from Gossypium longicalyx, assembly GCA_025698465.1. Lineage (NCBI taxonomy): Eukaryota > Viridiplantae > Streptophyta > Magnoliopsida > Malvales > Malvaceae > Gossypium > Gossypium longicalyx. Next base: position 31,763,529 of record CM046998.1, on the reverse strand, counting down.
GATAATCACATATACATATCGTACAATGCCAACGTCTCAGACGTGGTCTTACATGAAATCACAAATCGATGCCTCTGTCCCAAACAGGGTCTTACTCGCACACATATATCGGAATCACATATCGATGCCATGATCTTACTCGCACACATATATCGGAATCCTATGTCATGACATATGTATCCTAACTTTTCCTAAGGTTCATACGGGGCTTTCGGACATCATAACTCAGTCGAAATGAATTCAAAAATGTAGTAGCCAAGCTTATTCATATTCGGCCATAGCATGTATAAATTCTTACATTTCATACCAGCATGTATATTTAACATTTAACTACAATTTAACATGTCTATTTGCTTATAACCTTACCTCGGACGATATAAAACGGAACAGGGCAACTAGTCGATGACTTTCATTTTCCCCCGATCTAAATCCGATTTCTTTAATTCTTGATCTAAACATATTCAAATTAAGCTCATTCAAACATATTTTCATTCAATTTAGTCCAAATACACATAAATGGGCAAATTACCATTTTACCCCTAACATTTAACTTTTTACAATTTAGTCCCTATTGCACAAAACACAAAATATGCAAAATCTCAAGATACCCATGTTTGGCCGAATGTTCCTAGTGTTCATACCAGTCCATATATTTCATATTTTAGTCCCTCAAATTATTATTTTTGCAATTTAGTCCTAATTACTCAAAATCATCAAAAACTCCAATACAAAACATGTTAATCTAAAACATATCTTTCATATTTCATCATCAAACAACAAAAATCACAAGCTCTCAACAATGACACAACTCAAAATATTCATCAAAATAAAAAATTCAAGCATGGGCTTTGTAGTACTCGAAGCAACGATCTCAAAAACGTAAAAATTATCAAAAACCGAGCTGAACTCTTACCTTGAGTGAGCTTGGAAAGCAACTGAACCCTAGTTTCTTTTTCTTTTATTTGGTTTCAGCAAGAACAATGAAAATAACATATATGTTAACTTTATTTTATGTTTTAATATATATATTATAACATATTATAACTTAAAACTTAATTTACCAATATAACCTTAATGATTTAATATAAAAACTTTATATTAGAAGCCTAATACCGTCCAAACAATATACTAATGAAATATTTACAACATAAACACTCCAATTTAGAAAGCCATTAACACTTAGGTTCCTTTTAGAAATGACCACTAAATTTCCCTTTTACGCGATTAAGTCCTTTTATTTATTTGGATACCTAAACGACAAAATTAAATTACAAAAATTCACGGATATAAATTCAAGCAAAATAATCACAGTAAATAATTTTTAAATATTTTTTTGACTTGAATTTGTGGTCTTGAAACCACCATTCCGATTAGGGTCCAAATCGGGCTGTTACACAAAACATACATTAAAAGTAATCCAAGACTAAACTGAGAGCTTAAGAAAATTATAAGAAAATTTCTAGGTTTAAGCCTCACACGCCCGTGTGGAGGCAATGCACACGCCCGTGTGCTTTGGGACACGCCTGTGTCCCGTACTCGTATTAAATTTCTAGAATCCTACAAGGGTTTTCACATAGCCAAGCACACGCCCGTGTCCCTGGCCCGTGTCCCTCACACGGCCTAGACATGCCCGTGTCATCTCCCGTGCTAAAAACCTGGACATTCTATTTATGACATCATCATTCATTTAGGGGCACACGACCAAGGCACACGCCCGTGTGCTAGGCCATGTCCATCACACGGTTGAGACGCATAGTCATGTCTTTGCTCGTATGTTTACTACCATGCATACTGACCTGGAAATTTTCGGTGCAGGGGACACACGGCCATTCAACACGCCCATGGGGTAGATCGTGTGTCAAGCACGGCCTAGACACATGCTCGTGTGTCTATCCGTGTGGACCTCTTTGGAGGCTATTTTCCAAGCCAATGGTCACCCTCAATCACTCATACATTCAAACACACTTTATAACATGCAACATGACATATTTATGCACTCAAATACTCCACACCATAGCACTCTTACATCTTCATAATGTCATCTTATTGCACACTCATTTATTACACCATTTAGAGGCATTTCACACTAATTTCATGCATTATTAAACTTGTTACCATAACTTCAAATTGTGTATTCATACACATAGTCATTTTAAGTCATTAGGTCATCCTTTAACCTTTAGCACTTAATCCACACTTTACCATACATTCATGAATCAACAACATATTACGTCATTATCATGCACTCACCAAGAAATAACATATCCTACCATCAAAACACTAACACATACATGCATGGGTAATTAGATTACAACCCAAATGATCAAATATGAGACATATCACATGGCCATTACAAAAAGAATCATCATCATCATAGGCTTTCACAAATTGGCCAAATAGCACACATATCACAAAATGACCAAGTTCCTATACATGTCATACTCAAAATAATAATTTCACTATACCCAAAAGTCTTTTGATAGTGTGATCGAATACTCCGATAGCTTCCAATCCCCAAGTTAGCTTGGCGAAACTACAAATGATGGAAAAGAGAGGGGAGTAAGCATGAAAGCTTAGTAAGTCCACATGCAAATAATATGCGATAGTGGTAAACAATTAACATCCAAAAACATGATAACATATACATAAAGATTATTCTTCACTCAAACCTATTTGCTTACTCATTATATGCACATACATACTTGTTCATCTTAAATCGATCTTTATCAAAGCATTACTCATAGGTTTAGCATACGTACCTGTACTCATAGTAGAGTGTCGATAACCATACCTCTTTCATATGCCCTCTATGGGACTTCATTACAATCATTACATTACCCGTTGAACACATCGAAAAACTATTGGATATGCAGAAAACTTGTACATAAGTGCCTCATGTACATACGTATTCATACATACGTAGTCAAAGCTACCTCATAACATGTAGACATCCATAGTGAGCTCGGACCAACTCAACGAGCTCAGATGTTACATGCATCGCATCCATAATGAACTCGGACCAACTCAACAAGCTTGGATGCCTCACATATATTACGAACTTGGACCAACTCAACAAGTTCGGATTTCTCACGAACTCAGACCAACTCAACGAGCTCGAATCTCTTAGTTCCTAGTGACATGTTACTTGTATCCTAATTATTCCTAAGGTTCAAATGGGATTTTCTTCACTTACATATATTATCTCTATTGTACTTACTCATATTATCGTGGTAAACGACCATGATAACATTAATGCTTTCATAACAATCATTAAGCATATGACTAATAATTACAATAAAACATTTATCACAATATATTAAAGCATTAAAACATACTACAACACCACATTATTTGCATATGTAGTTACCTCAGTACAAAACGATGATAATTGAGCCTAGTCGTCGTATACTTTATTCTTTCCTCGATCAAGTCCCGATTCATGCTTTTCTTGACTATTGAGCTTGGAACTGTTGAACAAAACCCTAGCTATGTTGTTGTGTGATTTTTAGCAACCAAGGAGGAAGATGGACAGATTTCTGGTTTGATCTTCCCTTTTTATTCTTTTAATTACCTAATAACCAAAATGCCCTTAGGGTTTCTCTTTCCAATTTTTCCTATACATGTCTATTTTTGTCCAAAATTTTAAAAATTGGTCAAATTGCTAATTAGGACCCTCTAATTCATAATCTAATGCAATTTCATGCTGAAAGCTTTTAGAGTGCAAGTTTTGCGCTTTATTCAATTTGGTCCTTAAAATGCAATTAAACATATTAGGCATAGAATTTCTTCATGGAACTTTCAGAAAAGCATGCATTCATAACATAAACCTCATAAGAATCATAAAATAATTATTTCTACCTCAAATTTTTTGTCTCAAGACCACTGTTCTGACTAGGCCCTAATTCGAGATGTTACAGACTTTGTGACGATGTTTCACCTAAATGTTATAATGCGTGGATGATGTTTGTGAATTGATTATAAAATGTTCTGATATGTCCGATGATACCTCTTAACCCTACTCTGGCGACAGATACGAGTTAAGGGTGTTACAGCATATATAGGTTATTTTGGCTAATGTTAGCCTATATGTGTTAGTTGAGATTGGCCACTTATTTGTCTTGTGTTTTGGCACATTTTAGTTTGTGTATAATTGCCTTATATGGTTGGTGTGTGGCTTGATTTGTGGTTAAATGATGAAAGGTAAATTGGTAGCTAAATATGCTTGTGTTATATATTCTATAATTTGGTATGTTTTGGTGCTTTGTTATGGAAAGCATATATGTATATTGATGCTAGTTTGGAATGGCTTATCCAGTACCATTTAAGAAGTTTTGGTATGTTTTGATAGGTAGGGTAAGAAGCATGAAATGAGACAAAATGGCTTGGTATATTATTGGCTTATTTGGTTTAATAGTGTACATGATTATACATGTTTGTTTATTGTCATTTGAGGTACCTAAGGGCATATTGGTTGTATGTGAACATATTATGTGTTTAAGGCTTGATTTACTTGTTTTGAATGCCTTAATATAACTTATGAACATGTGCAATGGTGGTCGTAGGTGTGTACCAAATTAGGTGAGAAATATGACTTTTAAAATGGCCTATTTTCGTCCACATGGGCAAAGACACGGGCATGTGTCTCAGCCGTGTCTGACACATGACTAGGTGACACGGCCATATGTCCCCTGTAGTTTTCAAAGGGTTGCAAGTTAGGCTGTTACACGGCCTAGCACATGGCCTGGTACACGGGCATGTGAGGTTATTTCAAGGTGTACACGGCTTGGCACACAGGCGTGTGAGGTTATTTCGAGGTGTACACGGCTTGGCCGTGTGACCCAAGTCAGTGAGTTACATGGGCACGGACCTTGTGTTCTTATTTTGAATGACCACACAGCCTAAAACACAAGTGTGTCTCTTGGCCGTGTAAGTCACACGGGCTGGCCACATGGCCGTGTGACCCCTACAGTTTTGAAAATTTTATAAGTTTTCGAAAAATTCTCTGAATTTCTGATTTAGTCCCGATTTGTTTCTAAGGTGTGTTTTAGGCATCAATAGCCCGTAGTAGGGACAATCTGCATGATTATGATTGGTTCTGACATGAATGCTATATGTTATGAAATGTTTGAATTTTCTATTCGTTTAAATTGTAAACTTCAGTAAAACTACGTAACCCTATTCTGGCAATAGATTCGGGTTAGAGGTATTACATTCACGAACATGGGGAAACAAAATTACATTAACAACTCCTTTTTGTTATGTTTATTTATTATTTTCACTTAGCAGTGAAGCAGTTCCCACTCCTTTGTCACTCATTCACTTAGATTGTTTGTTTCATCACAACTGTTTGGGGTAATTGTAACACCCTATACCCAACCCAATTGCCAAGTTTGAGCCACAAGGTGTCACATTTGTTGTTAGAGCAACTACGATCAAAATAAAATATGATTTACAACATTAAATGTTATAATATAAGTAAAACAAGTATATAAAGTGATTCATATGCATTCTCAGGTCTTATATGAGCTTATGAAAGCTCTAATGGTAACCTGAGGTTAAATTATGACTAAATTGTAATGTTTACAAAATTCTAGGTTGACGTCACGATGTCAAGATTTTTCTCATCGTGATGCAATGTACTGAATAGGTCTTGTCAATGTACTGAATAGGTCTTGTCACAACAACCCATGCTCGACATCGCGTTGAGGCATGGTGACCTGATATCGTCGTAACGACATATGCTCGATGTCGCGACGTGACATATTATTTCTGTAATGTACCGTAATTTACATTAACCTACTATTAGCAAATCACCAATTTGCCCATTTACAACATAATTTCAACAAAAATATGCAATTCACATGAATCATAATACCTTAATCAACTATACACTAATCCCAAAGTACTTATTAGTTCACTAACTAGTCTAATTCATTCAAGATCTTAAACACACATACTTATCCAGAAATACATAAGCAGTTACATCTTTTTATACATTTCTAAACCATATGATAAACTCATGTACATTTTACATACATATTACCAATTCCATATACCAAACTTCTAATTCAAATGTTCACAAAAACGTAGTATTATATCAAAACTGATTCAACCTAGATTCATGCAACACTTCAACAAATAGGAGTATTCAAACTTTGTTGAGTCAAGGATTCACTTGCTGGATTTTAGATCAATTACTTTAGCTGTCAAAAATCTACAATACTTGGGCATGGAGAAATCAAATCGTAAACTAAACAAATACACCCAATGGCATTTTCATGATGAAAGCCAAAGAATATAAGCTTATAAATATGCATATATTCCATTCAAAACCTAATCTCATGTCATACATGTCAAGTTCTTTCATTTTTATATAGTCATGCAGGTAAGCAATCTTACACACTAATTCATACACCTATTCATGTCAAAGCTACAATTAACACATAACTTAATTATATTCATTTTATACTTCAATTCATCACATAAGTATCAAAACACACCATTCATACTATTCAATAGTTAAGGTACCATTTTCTTCTTCATAACACATCAAATATTAGCATAACATCAACATCTGTATACACATATTCAAATTCGTACATGCTTTGATGTAAGTGAAAGCCTGAGTACAAATAGATAAGGAATTGAAAGTTGATATGTTGGGTAGACAACTTCTGTAGTATGTAACATCATTCAACAATAGTTGAATCCATAGCCCAACTAAAGGGTATATGATATCCTCTCATTGGCATTACATGATGGATGAAAATTAAACATGAAAATGGCTCATTTGTCTTTGTGATAAACGAATCAATTACTATTTAGTAGAAATTGACTTTTCATGAAGGAAGATGTAATGGTTACCATGAGATAAAATATGATCAAATTGGGAGAATGAATTTATCCCAAAAAGATTAAGGATATTCTATGAGTGTAACACACTTATGATAAATGTTGAATCTGGTACCTTAAGTGTAGTGTTTTCATCAATGTACACTTGTAATTTTTTTGAATAGATTGATTAATAAAATTATTCATAAATTACATTAATACGTAATATAATGTCCTCATGTGGTTTTTGCACATAAAACAAAATGGAAGCAAATGTTGCTCACTAGTTGTCTAATGTTTAACTAATACTAAGTGGTATTACATAGTTGGATCATAATACAGAAAGGCTGCTTTTATAAGTAAATGAGCCTAAATATGTCTTTAGTCTAATTGGAAATGAGGAAACCAATTGAAAGACTAGTATGTTGTCTATCAAGTCCAATTGGGGTGATGTTTTGTCTTGGGCATCAGAGTGGATGACTTCCAAAAGATAGAGATATAGATATGGCTGACTAGATTGACAGTACATTAGACATAATCCAAGTAGAATAGATCTTGAATTTGTTTATGGATTTACTTGCTTGTGACATTCATAGTGTGGCATACCTAAATCCTGAGTGGATGACGAACTATGTATGCATGACTAGTACACTTTGATGTAAGTAAAAACCTAAGTTCGAATAGATAATGACCCGAAAGCTGGTGTATGGGTGCACGACTTTTGCAGTACGTAGCGTTGTAAACTAAAAAATATATAGGATTTTTCCTATATAATTCAGTACCTTTTTACGTAAATTTGTTGTTAAAACCAAGTAATTGCTTAATAAATTAATGAAATATATGAAAATATGAAATTGTGACATAAAAATTATTAAAATGTGATTTTATGCTTTATTATATAATTTTCATGCAGAAAATGACTTCTTTTATATTAATTTGAGCATATTATATTTTAAAGCTATAAAGTGGGCCACGCATGATTAAATTAAATAATAAAATATAAAGTTATAGTTAATAATTTATTTTAATATGTTTCACTAATAAATTGGGTTTTAATTAATTAAGTAAATTGATTAATTTAAAGTGGTTAAATTACATTCTTTGGTCCTCTAAATTATCTACTATTGCTGGACAAGTCTGAGAGCTTTATGTTGGTTACAAAACCATCCAAATGGAGGACCAAGTCAACCCAAATTTTGGCTGCATGTGGATGTTCATAAATCAAATTTTGGTTTAATTACACAAGGTCATTGAAGAGTTGAAGAAATCAGAGATTTACCCAAGGATTTACAATTGACCGAGTCTTGATCTTGATGATGTTGTGGCATTTAAATCAAGCAAAAATCAACCACATTTCCACAAAGCATGGCCGGCCACCCTTAGATGAATTTACAAAATATGGCCACTCCTATATTTAGCAAACTAGCTCCCTTGCCTGACCTATAAATAAGACCCCATTTCTCACTTTTCTAATCATCCTTCATCCTTCAATCATCCCTCACTCATTCATCATTCTCTCCTTTCTCAATTCTTTCAGCCCTCACGCTTATCATCATATTTGCATAAAGATTTTTAACAAATTAGCCTCTTAAAGAGCCCTTGGTCGGCCACCTCGGAGAGCCATCAACAAAGGAGCAAAGCGAAGGAACGAAGGAGCCCTCGTCAGTCAGAGTCTTGGGTGACAGCCACTTTGATTTGGATTTAATCTTTATTTTCTTTAATTTAACTCAAGAATGTTTGCTATGTGTTTATTGTTCTTGTTTACAACAATGATAGCTTAATTTTATTTAAGCTAGGATGATTATTTTGATTGAATAATATTTATTTGATTCATGCTTATAATGTTTGTGCCTCAATCGATCATGTTTTCAATTAAAATCAAGTCTGTATTTCGTTCACACGTGATTGAAATGCACCTAAATTAGCTGAGCGATCCTAACCAGACAACAGCTAATGGACACAGAATTGAAATGTGCATGCTCAATTTAGATCCTAACCCGATTAAATTGTAGGTTACATAACAACCCTAATCAGGCTCTGTTATTTGCATAGTTTTTAGATTTATGTGATTAAACTATTTCAAGCCTAACACGTCTCTGTTACCTCACACGAATACTAAGAAACCCTTAGTAAATAAGGATCAATAAAATGCATATTTACTAAGTAAAGGATTTCGGAAGGACCTAATATGGTTTCCAAACTCATGAAAGATCGAGTTGCCATGAAATGTTTTTCCGAATATTGATAAGCATGTTGATAATAATTTGAGTTTAATTAAAGTAATTGTCCTAGCTTATTTATGTTATAATTGTTGCTTATTGTGTTAATTCTGCTAAAATCCATTTCATTCATATAGTTGCATGTTAGGATAAATCACATCAGGGATCATTGCGTTTAGTTTAATATATTTTAATCATCACTTGTCAATTATATTGTTTTTACTTATCAAATTGTTAATATAATTTTACAAATTAATTGACTTAGCACAAATACAATCCTTGTGGAGACGATAACTCGATACTTACTTATTACTTGATAACAACTGTGTACACATGCACAAACCTGAGCGTTATAAGTTTTTGGTGCCGTTGCCGGAGATTGTCAACCGTTGCCATAGTCATTTTTTGTGAAATTATTTATTTTCAATTTGGTTATTTCTAACATTATTAACTTATTTTTTTTTAATTTTGTGATTTTCTTTTTAGGTGTTTATGAGCATAGATCAGATTATTTGTAACACCCCAGACTCGGCCCAGACGTTATGGCAAGATCTGACGTGTCACATGGACTTACGACTTAGTATGCATTCGTTGGTTTAAGTGATTAGGGTGGTCTTTGTAAAAACAGCAATTGAATGAAAAGCCAGTTTATCAATCTTTAGGCTATCCATTTTTCGTGCTTGTTGAGTCTTGAAAACGTTCATTAATTTTGAAAACCCGCAGCACTAACACTAGCGATTTACGACATAGTATAAATATAATCAGAAAATAAAAACCATAGCAGAAAGAGAAATTTATATAGCGGCCTTATTACAACTTAAAACCCAAAATTAAATCAGAATATAAAAATAATAATAATAAAATTAAAATAACTTAGAAAAACCAACTTATCCACTTGGGCCTACGGACCAATTGGGACTACACGGCCCATTTCAGCCCATCGCGGCCTGAAATAGCCGTCCTACTACTAGAGTAATGAGAAATACACACCTGTTAGGAGACTGCAGTTAATCCGCACTCCCACACTCTTAGCTGACGCCCAACCCAAACGAGCACGCCACCAAGCGAAAGGGATCAGCCCAGAAGGGTATGCCAACTCTCCTCATGGTTTGCTCTATTTAAAGCCAGCTCTCCATCTACTCTTATGTTAGCTTCCCGATGTGGGATCCCTCTAACATCAGAGTTTAAAACCAGCACCAACTCTTGCCGTCCCAACATAGCAAAATAATCAACCTTTGCGTGCCAAGGGATTCGAACCAAAGTCCTCTCACATGCCAAATCACGCCACCACCACTAGGCCATCAACTCATTTGTGTCATAAGTTCAACACATTAAACTTTAAAGTGCACCTACTTGCTTCCAGATTTATTGAAAAGAAAAACCAAAATAAATTGCAAGAGCCAAGACTTGAACCTTGGACCCCTTGCTTCCTCTATGGCGTCACTTCCTTGTCCCTTAAGTGGCGCTACCTTGCCACTACACCACACTCCTTTTTGTGTCATCTTTTACCCCTTTACTCTTAAAAGCCCAAACGCCAAATGCATCACTTGTTCTTAAAATCAAAATTCCGAAGACTACCACGGATTTAACTTAAGTTTGGGCTTTCCAAAGGCCCACTAACCTACTAAAATATATATATTAACCAACCAGAACACACCCAAATTTAAAAAAAAAACACAGAAACACAGAAAACCCGAAAATTGGGCGTTATATTATTAATTTACTCCTAGTAGACCCTGAAATTGAGCGAACTTTCAAACAAAGAAGACGTGAACGAATAGCTCAGAGACATAACGAGATGGACGTTGGAAATCAGGATCAAGACCAAGGTAATGAAGCTAAACATGTACGAAATCCCATCTTCATTGCCGATGATAGGGATCGATGCATCAAACAATATGCTCTGCCACTTTTCAGTGAGTTAAATCCAAGAATTAAAAGGCCAGATATTGGGCAACCCAATTCGAATTGGAACCAGTGATGTTTCAAATGCTACAAACTGTGGGCTAATTTAGTGGTATGCCCATAGAAGATCCACATCTCCACCTTCAATTATTTATGGAGGTGAGTGATTCATTCAACATAGCCAGTGTGACTGAAGACGGACTTAGGTTGAAGTTGTTTCCATACTTGTTACGAGATCGAGCACGAGCATGGCTCAATTCATTGCCACCAAATTCCATATCCACATGGCAAGAATTAGCAAAGAGATTTTTGGTTAAGTATTTACCGCCTAGCAAGAACACTAAGTTGAAGAATGAGATCACAACTTTCCAATAATTGGATGACGAGTCTTTGTATGAGGCCTGGGAGCGATTCAAGAAGTTACTTCGTAAGTGTCCTCATCATGGGATTCCTCATTGTATCCAGTTGGAGACATTCTATAATGGTCTCAATGCACATACAAGATTGATGGTAGATGCTTTTACAAATGGTGAAATTTTGTCTAAGTCTTATAATGAGGCTTATGAGATCATCAAGAGGACCGCGAGTAATAACTATCAATGGCCAACAAATCGAACAGCTTCAGGAAGACGTATAGCTGGAGTTCATGGAGTTGATGCTCTCACTTCGTTGTCAACACAGGTATCGTCTATTTCCTCTATGTTAAAGCAGCTTACCGCTAATAGTGCTAATAATTTTGTAGCTCAACCACCAAGTCCATTTGATGTAGTTTTCTGTGTGTACTGTGGGGAAGGTCATTCTTTCAAGAATTGCCCATTGAATCCCGAGTTAATGTACTATGTGAGGAACCAACATCAAAATAGGAGTGGACAAGGACCCCAATCCAACTTCTATAATCCTTCATGGCGTAATCACCCCGACTTTTCTTAGAGCAACTAAGGAAATGGAACAAACAACAACTTTATGCAGCATAGACCTAACGAATCTCAATGGCTTAATCAGAAAGCTCCAAAACCACCTCAAGCTAGGGCATCAAATAGTTTAGAGAACTTGTTGAAAGCATATATGGCAAAGAATGACGCTTTGATCCAGAGCCAAGCAGCAACACTAAAAAATTTGGAAAACCAAATGGGTCAATTAGCTATGGAGCTTCATAATAGACCACAAGGAACATTGCTGAGCAATACTGAGAATCTAAGAAACTTGGGTAAAGAACATATCAAGGCAGTGGCATTGCGAAGTGGTAAAATTCTAGAACCCTGATTGATTGATGTTGAAGACAAGCCTGTTGAAAAGGAGGAAAGTCAAATTCCTACACCAAAAGAATCAAAATCTACAAAGATTGACAAGGTAAATCCTAACTTAGTGAATTCAGATACTTTAACATCTTCTTTGGATGGAGATTTACCTACTTAGAAGAGTTGTCCAATTCAACCGAAAGTTCCATCACCTCTATATCCGCAAAGGTTGCAGCAACACAAGCAGAAACATGAAGTGCAATTCAAGAAATTTTTGGATGTTTTGAAGCAATTACACATCAATATTCCGTTGGTGGAGGCTTTAGAACAAATGTTGAGTTACGTGAAGTTTATGAAGGATGTACTATCCAAGAAGAAACGATTGAGTGAGTATGAGACTGTCGCCTTAACGAAAGAGTACAGTGCGTTCCTGCAAAACAAGCTGCCACCAAAATTGAAGGATCCAAGAAGCTTTACGATACCTTATAACATTGGTGAATCTTACTGTGGTAAAGCTTTGTGTGACTTAGGAGCAAGTATCAACTTGATGCCTATGTCTATTTTCAAGATGCTAGGGATAGGAGAAGTAAGACCTACAACTGTGACGCTTCAGCTAGTGGATCAATCTTTAGCATACACCGAAAGAAAGATTGAGGATGTTTTGGTAAGAGTCGATAAATTTATTTTTCCTACTGATTTCATTATTCTAGATTTTGAAGCAGATAAGGAAGTGCCAATTATCCTTGGGAGGCCTTTATTAGCTATGGAAAGAACGTTAATTGATGTGCAGAAAGGTGAACTCACTATGAGAGTTCAAGATGATCAGGTAACTTTTAACATTCTTAAAGTGATGAAATTTCCCGATCCGACAGAAGAGTGTTCAGTTATGGAATGGTTAGAAACCTTGATCTCTATGGAAAACAATTCTGAAGAAGATCCATTGGAGAAAGCCTCAGGGTTTGACCCTTTAGAGGATGAAGAAAGTGGAGAAAACATGGTTCTAGTGGAAGCCAATTCGAGAAATTTTATTCAATCCACACAGTTTGAACCGTTGGAGTTAGAAGTCAGAGAATTTGTGCAACCCAAATTTTCAATCGAAGAACCACTTACACTCGAACTAAAGGTACTTCCTTCCCATTTCAAATACATTTATTTAGGTGTCTATTCTACTTTTCCTGTGATTATTTCAATAGAATTCACAAAAGATCAAGAGGAGAAACTAATTGCTGTTCTAAAGAAATTTAAGAAAGCAATTGGTTGGACCATAGCTGATATTCAAGGTATAAGCCCTTCATTTTGCATGCATAAAATTATTCTAGAGGAAGGTGAAAAAGCTCGAATTGATAGGCAAAGGAGGCTCAATCCTATTATAAAGGAAGTTGTGAGAAAGGAAGTGATCAAATGGTTAGATGCAGGAATCATCTATCCTATTTTAGATAGTTCGTGGGTAAGTCCGGTGCAGTTTGTGCCAAAGAAAGGTGGAGTTACGATTTTTTAGAATGAGCATAATGAATTGGTCCCAACAAGAACTGTTACTGGTTGGAGAATTAATGTTGACTACAGAAACCTAAATAAAGCTACTCAAAAGGACCATTTTTCGTTGCCTTTTATGGATCAGATGTTAGATCGACTAGCAGGTAATGAATCCTATTGTTTTTTAGATGGTTATTCGGGATATAGCCAAATAGTTGTAGCCTAGGAAGACCAACATAAAATAACCTTTACTTGTCCATACGATACGCTTTCTTTTACATAAATGCCTTTTGGTTTATGCAATGCACCTGCAACCTTTCAACAATGCATGATGGCAATATTCACTGATATGGTTGAAAGTTTTGTTGAGATTTTCATGGATGATTTTTTTGTTATTGGTAACACTTATGATATTTGTTTGAGTAATTTGGCTAAGGTACTAAAGATATGCGAAGAGACGAATCTTGTTCTTAACTAGGAGAAATGCCATTTTATGGTTAAGGAAGGGATTGTCTTAGGGCATAGAACTTCAAAGAAAGGAATTGAAGTCGACAAAGCAAAGGTGGACGTAATTGAAAGATTACCGATCCCAATGAATGTGAAAGGAGTTAAAAGTTTCTTAGGCCATGCCGGTTTTTATCGAAGGTTTATCTAAGATTGTTCAAAAATTTTTAAACCATTGTGTTTGTTGTTAGAGAAAGATACAGTGTTTGATTTTAACAAAGAATGTTTAGAAGCTTTTGAAGAGCTAAAAAAATGGTTAATCTCAACCCCAATAATCATTACACCCAATTGGAGCACACCATTTGAGTAGATGTGCGATGCAAGTGATTATAATGTTGGAGTTGTGATGGGTCAAAGAAAAAATAAAGTGTTCCACCCCATTTGCTATGCAAGGAGAACCTTGATGAGAGCCCAACTCAATTATACTGTAACTAAAAAGAAACTATTTACTATAGTCATTACTTTTGACAAATTTCACTTATATCTTATAGGTACTAAAGTTATAGTATTTACTTGCCATGCGGCCACTAAATACTTGCTTATGAAGAAAGATGCAAAACCGAGGCTAATTCATTGGATACTTTTACTCCAAGAATTTGACCTTGAGATCCAAGACAGAAAAGGTGTGAAAATCAAGTAGCTGATCATCTGTCGAGGTTGGAGCAAGATGAGGTAACTCAATCACATGTGCCTATCAACAAGAATTTCCCAGATGAACACTTATTTGAGGTGAGTCGAATTCATGAAACACCTTGGTTTGCTGATTTTGCCATTATCTTGCATATGGAATAATACCTTAAGAAATGACATGCCAACAAAGGAAGAAATTCCTTCATGATAGTTAGTATTATTTCTGGGAAGACCTGAAAGTGAGATTGCTAAGATCTTATATCATTTCCATTCATCTCCAAGTGGAGGACACTTTGGTGGTGCACGTACTGCAGCTAAGGTTTTGCAAGTAGGTTTCTTTTGGCCTACACTATTTAAAGATGCTTATGCCTATGTGAAGAACTGTGATAGATACCAAAGGAGCGGAAACATATCAAGGAGGAATGAAATGCCCTTAACAAATATTTTGGAGATTGAATTATTCGACCTATGGGGCATTGACCTTTTAGGCTCGTTTCCTTCTTCGTATGGGAATAAATACATCTTAGTTGCTGTGGACTATGTATCCAAGTGGGTTGAAGCTGAATCATACCCTACAAATGATGCTAAGGTAGTCATGTGATTCCTACATAAGCATGTGTTTACACGATTTAGGACACCAAGAGCTATTATTAGTGATGAAGGTTTTCATTTTGTAAACAAGTGGCTTAAGTGGTTGCTTGACAAATATGATGTGAAGCACAAGATTGCTACTGCTTATCACCCCTAGTCCAATGGGCAAGTTGAAAGAGTGAACCATGAAATCAAAGGTATCCTTGAAAAGGTAGTATGCCCCAGCAGAAAAGATTGGTCTCGAAGGCTCGATGATGCATTATGGGCCTATCGAATAACATTTAAGACACCATTAGGAATGACTCCTTATTGGTTGGTTTTTGGGAAGGCATGTCATTTGCCATTAGAGTTAGAGAATAGAGCTCACTGGGCTTTGAAGAAGTTGAATTTTGATCTTAAGCAAGCCGATGAGAGAATAATGTTACAATTGGATGAGTTGGAAGAGCTGAGGTTGTTTTCCTATGAGAAAGCCAAAAAGTATAATGAAAGATAAAAAAGATGGCATGATAGTCATATACGACCTCGCGAGTTTAAAGAAGGTCAGAAGGTTTTGTTGTTTAATTCAAGGCTGAAGTTATTTCCTGGGAAGCTAAAATCCTGATGGAAAGGACCTTATACCATCTATCGAGTTTATCCTTATAGAGCTGTTGAATTATACGACAATTACGGAGGTATGTTTAAAGTCAATGGTCAACGTCTCAAACATTATTAGGATGGTGATGTTGAGCGAGTTGAATCTTCGTTCAAATTAACAGACCCTTGATTTTTCATAAACTTATTTTGTAAATAAATAAATAATTAGGATTTATTTTCTTAATTTAGTACATTTAATTAATTCTGTCTAAGGAGATTGGAACTTAAGCAGGACCACTGTGACCCCTCCAACCTTTCTTGGGAATTAATTTAATGTAATTTATTGAGAAGAAATTTTCTAATTAAGATTTAAATTTTTTTAGTTTCATTTATTTTGTTTAAATTTTAAATTTTTATGTTAATAAAGGGGGTCAAATTTGGCCCAAGTACTAATCAATTTTTTTTAGTAAGATACAGTTTGAATTTGAGGCCCAAGACAGCAAAAAGAGGGTAAACTCCACACCTATTGCTGCCACTTCCATTGCTTGCCGCCCGAGTAACCTTAATGTAGCTAACTTTTTGCTACATGTTGCCCTAATTTTTCCTTATATAAACCCCTCTTCATTCTACTAGTTTTCATATCCCTTAAAGCTATTTGCTTAAACCCCCAAATTCCTTAAACTTTTCTCTTGTGCCATCAACCTCAAATCCCGAAAGAAACCCTAGTTCTCCTCTCCTTTTACCAAAATCTCCTATAACCGCTGCAAAGAGATCGCCAGAGCAACAACGTAGCTGCCATACGTAGCCGCTATCGTTGCCGCACACCAGCATTGTTGCCACACGCTGCCTTTGCCACCACAACCTCTTCGCTGTCACAAGGTTCACCAAAGCAGATCCTACCCACTTTTCGATTTCTCTTTTTCCCCTGTAAGCAGAACTTTGCCAATTTTTTAGGAAAATACCATGTCTCGCAAAAGAACTAGATCGTCGAAGACTACTCTTGAAAACCCAATTGTGATCGATGAAGAAGTGAGAGCAATTTGATTCAATTTTCAAGCATCAACCTATGATACCAGAAAAAGGTTTTAACTTGAAGAGTAATGATTTGATGGTTGTCCCTGTGCCAATTAGAAAGATAATCAATGCTCTCAAGTGGGAACGATTTTGTGATGCTCGTTCGCTTCCCAATGATGAACTAGTTCGAGAGTTCTATGCAAGTTTAACCACACAAGATGCTACTGAGGTCATCGTTCAGAAGAAAAAGGTACCTCTTACTTCTAAGTCCATCAATGATTTGTTTAACTTACCTGATGTTGAAGAAGATGAGTACTACCCTATGATGAACAACATAAATTAGGACTTTCTCCAACAACTGCTTGATGTTGTGACAAATCCGGGATCCTAATGGATTATAACAAAGTATGGAAGCCATTCTTGCCGAACGGAATACCTAAAAC
The DNA here is from genome assembly GCA_025698465.1 of Gossypium longicalyx. Lineage (NCBI taxonomy): Eukaryota > Viridiplantae > Streptophyta > Magnoliopsida > Malvales > Malvaceae > Gossypium > Gossypium longicalyx. Next base: position 31,746,108 of record CM046998.1, on the reverse strand, counting down.
CAGTAGCAGAGGTATGGTTTTATTTTGTTCACTACAATTTTATGCCTTTCTCACATAGTTCCACCATCTCGATGGAACAAATGCTCTTGTTATATGCAATCTTGACAGAAAAGTCCATTAATGTTGGGAAAATTATTCTCAAGGAGATTTATGACTGTGCTAAAAAGAAGACAGGAAGTGCTTATTTCCCATCATTAATCACTTCACTTTGCTTAAGGGCCCGTGTTAAAACACAAGCAAATCTGAAGGGGCAATATGTCCAAGGGTGCATTACAAGTCATGATCTTGAATGGTTAGTAGAGAGGGTGCATGAGCTGAATCAAGGAGAGCAAGAAAAGCCAACTGATCCAGATACTGAGGAGTCAACAGATGAAACTGAGACTAAAGCTAATTCAGTTGTAGACACAGAAGAGAAAGAATCTGATAAGGAACTGAACAGTCCTAAACTAGTTGAAGGATCTGAAAACCCTAAACAAAGGGTTGAGTCAGAAGAAGAACCAGTCAAGCTAAGTGTTGAACCTGAATATACAACTCTCATGCCAACTTCTGCAAGTACTTCATGGAAATCAGAGTTGTCAATGTTGATGGATATGTGCAAGTTCATGCACAGTTAACAACAAACTTACTGGAAATATGCAAAATTAGAGATGATTTGATTCGAAGTAGTTTTAAGAATATCTCTAACATTTTTGTTCCTAAGTTCCCAGATGTTATCTTTGAGACATGGACAGAAGATACTGATTATACAAGCGGAGAAAGAGCTAAAGAAGACAAGGGGAATGAGTTAGAAAAATAAAAAGGGGGATTTTTGTCTTTTTATTTATTTATTTTAGGTCTTTAGGAATTTGTTTATTTAGTAACTAGGATTTAATTTCTACAAAATAAGACATAGCAATCATGAATAAATGATTCTTTAAAAAGAAAAAGACTAAGTGATATGGTAATGGGAATGAAAATGTCTGGGATTGGATCATGAGGACAAACTTGGTATTTAAGCAGTCTAAATGACTCACCTCTCTTTCTTTTTAACCTTACCTGGTGTTTAGTTTTCATTCATTACTTTGTTCTTGCAATGAGGACATTGTTTCTTTTTAAAAGGGAGTAAGGTAAATAATTGCTCAAAATCTTTAAAATTTTCAAGTATGTTTCAATCATTTCTTTCATGAGTATGTTTTAATAAATGAATGTTTAGAGATCATGAGATAGCTTGTATGCGAGCATGAATGATGATTTTGTCTGAGTGATTGTATGTTATCATGAAGAATGGAATGATTGTATGATCTTAGTCTTAGGTAATGTTTGCCATGAAAACTTAGTTTTTTTTTCAGATTAGACATGCATAAAGGTTTATATCTTTAGAATTGACTTAGTAACTTTCTTGAGGCGAAATCCTAGGAGACATAAAAGTCTAAAATGATATAGGCACTATTTCTTTGGATCGTTTGAGCCTTTTCAAGCACACCTTATGATATTAGACCCTTGAAACTATAATTTTGAGCTTAAAAGGCCTGTTTATTTCAATGAACCTACATTACAAGCCATATCTCCATGTTTTGAAGTTATCCTAATTTTGTGCACCCGTCTTAACTAAAGTTGTCTTGGTAAATGACATTTGAGGAAATTTTCAAAGGATGTACATGTTCATGCTAAAAAAAGAAAAGAAAAGAAAAAGAGCGAAGAAAAGTTTGCTCTGTTTCCACAAAGAAAAATGTATGAGCATGAGTTCAAAATAAGTTTGGGGGTATTCCAAAGGATCACTTAAAGAAAAAGATTGAATTTTGAGAAATCCAAGACAAAATTAAAGGTTAAGATTTTGAAACTGAAATATCTCATCTCTTAAAATCCCTACCTTTAACCGAGCCCCATTACAACCTTATAAAAGACCTATTGATTTGATGATTATGTCACCTACATTAGTAGAGAGGGAGTTCTAAGTTGAACATATGAAGATCATAAATAAGCCTTATGATTGTATTGCTTGATTGAGGAGAAATTATGTTGAATGAAGAATATTATCTACTATGATCCATGTTGGCATATCTTGAAACTTAGTATAAAATTTTCAAAATGTTTGCGTATGATTTACTTGTTAATAAAGAAGATCTATGAGCATGAATTTATTAATACATGATTATGGGGCAAGGATTGATGCTGCTTACACTTTTAGCAAATTTGCTTTAGTGAAACCTTACGCTGTGCATGAACATGACTCGGGACGAGCAATGATTTAAGTTTGGGGCTGTGTAAACTGAAAAATATATAGGATTTTTCCTATATAAATTTAGCACCTTTTTACTTAAATTTGTTGTTAAAACCAAGTAAATGCTTTGTAACGCCCCGTACCCGAGACCATTGCCGGAGTCGAACACGAGGTGTTAACAGACTTAATTTATTGCTTAAACAGCTTAAACAATTTAATTTTAGAAATTCCAGACAAACTGGCTAACTGCGTCACAGTCGCTTAAAAATTCATATCTCGAGTTCTGAAAATCAAAATTCAATTCCGTAAATTTTCCCTGAAACTAGACTCATATATATATTTACTAATTTTTTTCTAGAATTTTTTTCTACGCCAATTAGTACAGTTTATTAGTTAAAATCTCCCCTATTTCAGGGTTCGACTGCTCTGACCTCTGTGTATTACGAATCAGATATCTATTTGTAAAGAATTTCAATGACTATTAAGTTTATTTATCTTAAAACTAGACTCAATAAGAAATCTGTACATATAAATTATGACTTCTAAATATTTTTATACAATTTATGGTGAATTTCCAAAGTCAGAACAGGGGATCCAGAAATCGCTCTAGCCCTGTTTCACAAAAATTTAAACATCTCATAAAATATAACTCATATACCTGTTTCGTTTCTTCCATATGAAAATAGACTCATAATTCTTCAATTCCATATTTTATTCATCATCTAAATATATCTCTACTATTTTTAATGATTTTTCAAATTCACGTCACTACTGCTGTCTGAATCTATTTTATGGTAAATTTTACCTATTTCATGGTTTCCATGGATTAACTAGCAATTTGACATACATAACACCAAATATGATCATAATTAGCCATTCCAATGGCTAATCATTACCAAACATTTTTATACTACTCAATAACCATATCATAAGACCATATATACAAAATGATTATAATGCTATACATGCCATACTCAAAATATACAAGCCATTATGCCAAGATGGTATACTGATAGTGTGAGCGTGCCTCCGACCGTTCCCGATTTCTGAGCTGGCTTGTCAACACTACAAGGAATGAAAAGGAGGGAGTAAGTATAAATGCTTAGTAAGTTCACATGCAAATAGCAAGTAACATAACCATATAAGCAAACATAAAACATCATTTGCATAATCATCACCAAGACATTCATATCATATTTTCATTGATCATCTTACCATATTGTTGTTATATCGATTTTTCAACCCGAGGGTTAAGTACATACCTGTTCAAAGTATCCATTTCACAACACTTACCAATATGTCCCTTTCATCTTAAGTATTCCTCCATTTGAGTAGAACTTTACCCGTTGAACACATCGGAATATAATTCGGATACATGGAAAGTTTGCACATAAGTGCCACATATGTAGCCAAGCTACTATGTAACCCGCCCATAAGCGAACTCGGACTCAACTCAATGAGCTCGGGCGTTCGCATCCATAAGTGAACTCGGACTCAACTCAACGAGCTCGGATGCCTAGTTACATCTCACGAACTCGGACTCAACTCAACGAGTTCGGACATTTGCATCCATAAGTGAACTCGGACTCAACTCAACGAGTTCGGATGCTCAACCATCCTAGTGACATGTCACTTGTATCCTAATCTATTCCTAGGGTTCAAACGGTATTTTCCTCGAACACATATCCTTGCCGTCTTCCGTAGAATACCGAAACCAATACTCGGTAACAATTTATATTTAACAAGTAGCTCACATAATTTGCATTTTATTCGAAAATAACCACAAAGCATATATTTCATGATAAAAATCAGCATATCATATAATTAACATCAATAACTTAAAAATAACAATTATGCTACATTATTTACACATGAACTTACCTAGTATGCGACCACAACTTGGTATTTTCCCCATTTTAGCCCGAATTTTAGTTTTCCTTGCTAATCGAGCTTGGAAGCTTGAAAAACCCTAGCCAAGGTTTCTCCTTGCTATATTCGGCCATGGGGTTGAAGATGAGCAAAATTGGCTTTTAATTTTGTATTTTAATTCATTTTACCCCTAAATGACCAAAATGCCCTTACTACTAAACTTTCCAAAAATTCCATCCATGTCCAATTTTTGTCCATAAACTTAGAAATTGGTAAAATTGCTATTTAAGACCTCCTAATTAATATTTCAAAACAATTTCATACTAGAAACTTCTAGAATGCAAGTTTTGCAAATTATTCGATTTAGTCCCTAATTTCAATTTAAGCACTTTAGGCATAGGATTTCATCACGAAATTTTCACACGATCATGCAATCATATCATAAACATCAAAATAATTATAAAATAATTATTTCTATCTCGGATTTTGTGGTCACAAAACCACTATTCCAACTAGGCCCAAAATCAGGATATTACATGCTTAATAAATTAATGAAATATATGAAAATATGAAATTGGGACATAGAAATTATTAAAATGTGATTTTATGCTTTATTATATATTTCCATGTAGAAAATGGCTTCTTTTATATTAATTTGAGCATATTATATTTTCAAGCTATAAAGTGGGTCATGCATGATTAAATTAAATAATAAAATATAAAGTTATATTTAATAATTTATTTTAATATGTTTCATTAATAAATTGGGTTTTAATGAATTAAGTAAATTGATTAATTGAAAATGGTTAAATTACATTCTTTGGTCCTCTAAATTATCTACTATTGTTGGACAGGTCTGAGAGCTTTATGTTGATTACAAAACCATCCAAATGGAGGACCAAGTCAACCCAAAATTCGGCTGCATGTGGATGTTCATAAATCAAATTTTGGTTTAATTACATAAGGTCCTTAAAGAGTTGAAGAAATCAGATACTTACCTGGAGATTTGCAATTGACCAAGTCCTAATCCTGATGATGTTGTGGCACTTAAATCAAGAAAAAATCAGCCACATTTCCACAAATCATAGCCGGCCACCATTGGATGAATTTGCAAAAGATGGACACTCCTATTTTTAGCAAACTAGCTCCCTTGCCTCACCTATAATTAAGACCTTATTTCTCACTTTTCTAATCATCCCTCATCCCTCATCCCTCATCCTTCAATCATCTTTCACTCATTCATCATTCTCTCCTCTCTCAACTCTCTTAGTCCTCACCCCTATCATCAACTTTGTATAAAGATTTTTAGTAAATTAGCCTCTTAAAGAGCCCTTGGTCAGCCACCTCGGAGAGCCATCAGCAAAGGAGCAAAGTGAAGGAACGAAGGAGCCCTCGTCAGTCAGAGTCTTGGGTGACAACTACTTTGATTTGGGTTTAATCTTTCTTTTCTTTAATTTAATTCAAGAATGTTTGCTATGTGTTCACTGTTCTTGTTTACAACAATGATAGCTTAATTTTATTTAAGCTAGGATGATTATTTTGATTGAATAATATTTATTTGATTCATGCTTATAATGTTTGTGCCTCAATCGATCATGCTTTCAATTAAAATTAAGTCTGTATTTCGTTCATACGTGATTGAAATGCACCTGAATTAGCTTAGCGATCCTAACCAGACGACGACTAATGGACACATAATTGAAATGTGCATGCTCAATTTAGATCCTAACCCAATTAAATTGTAGGTTACATAACAACCCTAACCAGGCTTTGTTATCTGCATAGTTTTAGATTTGTGTGATTAAACTGTTTCAAACCTAACACGTTCTTGTTACCTCACACGAATACTAAGAAACCCTTAGTAAATAAGGATTAGTAAAATGCGTATTTACTAAGTAAAGGATTTCGAAAGGACCTATTGTGGTTTCCAAACTCATAAAAGATCGAGTTGCCATGGAATGTTTTTCTTAATATTAATAAGCATGTTGATAATAATTTGAGTTTAATTAAAGTAATTGTCCTAGCTTATTTATGTTATAATTGTTGCTTATTATGTTAATTCTGCTAAAATCTATTTCATTCATATAGTTGCATGTTAGGATAAATCACATCAAGGATCATTGCATTTAGTTTAATATTTTTTAATCATCACTTGTCAATTATATTGTTTTTACTTATCAAATTGTTAATATAATTTTACAAATTAATTGACTTAGCACAAATACAATCCCTATGGAGACGATAATTCAATACTTACTTATTACTTGATAACGATTGTGTACACTTGCACAAACCCGAGTGTTACAAGCGCCATTCACAACAGTGGAATTCATGACTTGAGACATAGGTACATGATATCCTCTCATTGGCATTACATAGTTGATGAAAAGTAAACATGGTCTTGGCTTTTTCATCTTTATGATGAATGACTTAATTACTATTTGATAGTAATGAACTTTTCTTGAAGGAAGATGTAATGGTTACTATGAGATAAAATATGATCATATTGGGAGAAAGATTTTATCCCAAAGAGATAAATGATATCTTATGAGGGCAACACACTTATGGCAATGTCATTGGACGAGCACTGAGTAGTTTCTTTTGTAATGGTATGTTGTTAAGGAGAGCTCAATCACGATATTATAGTGAAATGACTTCATGACTAAATGAGTTTATAATTAATGAGTAGAAAGTAGAAACTTAATTATAAATCATTTGAGCCCTAATTGCATATGTTCAATTGATCCCCCCGCTAGCTCGTTGAAACCATAAATGAATTGCGTGTTTGAAAAGAAACGAACGAAATGAATAGGAAAAGAGAAATGAGAAATATTCAGGAATGATTATGGTTTTTTCCAAAATGGAAGAATGAAAACATTTGGAATGAATGTAGGTTTCCAAAATGGAAATGGAAATGATTCACTTGTAATTCTATATGGATTACTTAAAAATGATCGAAAGAATGATTTTATGTCTTTGTGTTATCTTGATGCTCGAAAATGAAATTAAAACATTCGGTCACAATGAACATGTTGAGTTATGAAATGTTAAACCTATTTTCTCGAAATTTAACCAGCGGTAAAATCATCAAAATTTTACTAGGGGTAAAATAAGGATGAGAAAATTGTTTAATATTAAATATTAAAGTTTATTTTGAGAAATATAAAAACCAAATCGGGTTGGACCACATTACAGAGTACTAGGTCAAAAGGCCCAAGAAGTACTCGTAATTGGATCTGATGTGAGAGAGGCCCAAAACCCCTCATATGACATTAGGGGGCGGAAACCCTAGTAGGAATACTAGAGTGTGCCATCCACCCCATTCCTACTATAACTTGAAAGTTATTTTTCTATTTGAAATAAACCACTACAACTTAACAAGGGTTCTACCTTTTCTTCTTATAAATAGTAGGCACTAGTAGGGCATAAAAAAAAAGCTTTTAGAGATTGTTACTCTGCCAAAAAATAGAGAGAATTTATTCTCAGCTATTAAATAAATTTTTCCAGAATAACAAATTTTTCCGGTTTCGAAAAGAAGAGAAAATTTTCATTTTCACCCAAAATAAAAAAGATTTTCTAATTCTGTGTTTCTATTCAATTGATTCAAGCTCACACTCGAAGCAGTTTGTGGTATGAGAATAGTGAAGAAAATCGATTGGTTGAAAGATGGGAATAATGAACGTCCGCTAAGCTAAAAATACAAATATTAATTCAGTTAGAGTTTATTGTTATAATTATCACAAATCGAGCCTGTTTTCAAAATTTTAATTTTTCGTTATGCAAGCAAACCATTTTCAAATCGAATTTATTTCCAACAATTGGTATGAAGACCCAGGTTGTGCTATGTTTATAGTGTAAATTAAGACTAAATCTCTCTTCGTCTTGTTTGATTGACATTTGATAAGACCTGACATTCTTTTAATTATTCGTTTGTTTAGGGGAATATATGTGAATGAATGTGATATTATATATTTATTATATAATTGTTATTTTTTGCCAAGGTTGTGATTCTTAGGAAATAGACCATGGACTATCATCTCTATGTAGGATTTTTTATATCAAATTCTTGTGAGCCAAAAAAGAACACAGGCCTTAAATGTATTTTTTTTCCCCAAAATGAGTCTATGACGAGGAAAAGATGGAGCGATGGCGATTGAAGACACAAGGAATGCCTTGTGGTGAAAAGCTATGTAATTTTTTCTTCTTATTTATTTTCTAGAAATAGAATCATGAAAACCTTGGCAAACAATTTTATTTTAATTATACATCTCCTAATATATCTGTGTAGTAATTGTTAAAGATATAATTTTGATATATATATATAAGATGATCCACAGTTGATCGATTAAAGATAAGAAGTGTGGTAATGACAAAATACACGTGTTGTATTATTTCGTTCACTTCTTTAGGTTATTCGAGTACCATGAGAAGTGTGGTAATGAGAAGGTGCATGTTTAGGATTGGCTTTGCTAAGGAAAGACTTGTTTTTAAGTGGTCAAATATGACTCACCTCCCTTTCTTGGGACCCTACCTGGCGCACGGTTCAAATTCACTTCTTCAATTTTTCCCTTAAAAGAAAAACTGTGGAGAATCAAAATTGATGATTTTATGAATAAACAAACGTGAATATTATAAAATTACCACAACATGTCATGCATATACGATATAATCATGCCACATAGTTTAGCAAAGAATGTCACATGTGTATCAACCTGATTTTAGACCCTATTCGGAATGGTGGTTTTGGGACCACGAATCTGAGTCAAAAAATATTTTAGAATTATTTTCTGGGTTTATTATGTGTGAATTTATATCTGTGAAATTTTCATGTTTTAATTTTATCGTTTGAGTGTCGATTTAATAAAAAGGGCTTAATCGCGTATAATGAAAATTTGATGGTTTAATTTGTAATGGCCGAATTATGGTTGTCTTTATAATTTGAAGTGTTTAAGTTGTAATTAGACCATAGTTAAAGATGATGGACGGTTGTGACCTTATTTTATAACGGTTACATATTAATTAATAAAGGTTAAAAATGTAAAATGTAAAATAATATATATGATATAATAAAACATAATTAAAATAACCATGCATATTCATCTTGTTTTGGCCAAAACTCAAAGAAAATAAAGCTTTAGAAAGTTTTAAACATTCGACACTTTGAAAGCTTGATTCAAGGTTAGTTTTTGTTCGGTTTTTGATAATTTTTATGTTTTTGAGATCGTTGCAGTGTAATGTACAACGCCCATGCTTGAATTTTTGATTTTGATGAATATTTTGAGTTATGCCATTGATGAATAATTGAGCTTTGTGATGTTAGATGATGAATTATGAAAGATATGTTTTGGATTAATATGTTTTGTATTGGAATTTTTGATGATTTTGAGTAATTAGGGCTAAATTGCAAAAATAATAAATTGAGGGACTAAAATGTGAAATAAATGAAATATATGGATTTGTATGAGCATGGATAACATTCAGCCTAAGCATGGTGTGTGCAAGTTTTGCATGTTTTGTGTTTTGTGCAATATGGACTAAATTGTAAAAAGTGTAAAATGTTAGGCGTAAAATGGTAATTTTCCCATTTATGTGTTTTTGGACTAAATTGAATGAAATTATGTTTGAATGAGTTTAATTTGAATATGTTTAGATCAAGAACCAAAGAAATCGGATTTAGATCGGGGAAAAACCAAAGTTGTTGAATAGTCGTCTCGTTCCGATTATCGTAGTCCGAGGTAAGTTTATAAGCAAATAGATGTTGTTAATTTTAAATAAATACAAGTTTATATACTGAAATTAATTATGTGAGAGTATACATGTGATTACCGTATGAACCTTAGGAATAGCTAGGATATATATGTCATGACATAGGATTTTCGATATGTGTTCTCGTGTAAGACCACATCTGGGACATTGGCACCGATATGTGTTCTCATGTAAGACCCTGTCTGGGACAGTGACACCGATATGTGATTACATGTAAGACCACGTCTGGGACGTTGACATTGTACGATATGTGTGATTATTCGATTATCTTATTCAATTCCAAATGGTTCAACAGGCAATGATAAGTTGTGATTGAATGTGTAAAAATGAGCTAAAATGATCAAGTATGTGATAGTTGATTACCTATTTGAAAATAAGGTAAGTTGGTTATTTGATTTGTGATGCAAATTATACATGATGCTAATGTAAATATATGTGCATTTGTGAAGTATATTCGGCCACATGTTATGTATAAGTATGTGATATTAAAGTTTTGTTCATGAGTATATGCATATGAGTGTGTATATATTTGGTTATATTGTAACACCCTAAACCCAACCTAGACGTTATGGCCGAATCTGGCAATGTCACATTGAAGTGTTATTTGTAAAGTGTTATGTTGATGAAAACCCTTAATATATTTAACCTCTTAATGTGATCCTAATGATGATTTTGGTATGTGTAGTTCATTTCAAAACTTGCGTCACTATCAAGAAGTATTTACTTTTAAAAACGTTATTAATTCCAAAATATCATTTTATAGCGAAAGCTTTTTAAAACAATTGCGTACTTGCGTTTACTTTGTAAAAACATTGTTTCATTTAAAAACTCAAGTTTTCCTAACACTAGCAGTTATAAACCAAAACAAATAAAAATCCCAAATTAAAGTTAAAATCCATATTGCGAGCCCACATAGCCCAGAAATGGCCTTGGCCATGTGTATTACATAGCCTGGCCCAATAATTTCCATCCATCCGTGTGGTTCACCTATTTGCAGCCCACAGGCCCGTGGGGCCCACACGACCCCGTTCGGCCCAAAATGGCCTATTACAGCCTCAGCCCATAAAATCGCTCGTGGTTGGCCATGTCGACTATATGCCCATGTTTAATCACGTGGCCTACCTACACGGCCACGAGCACGCCTGTGTGGCGTCGACGTTCACTTATTCCGGCTTTTACCGTTCTCTATAGTTGGAGTTGTGTTTGTACACACACTTGGTTACGAAAAGTTCTCACATCGCTCTTGAGCACTCCCACCTATATTCAATCAAGACACACCATTAGTCACTTAACAATGGATTGAACAACCCCTTTTATAACACTTATCCAAATATTAATTATCACTTCCCTTGATTGAACGATTGAGGCTTGGACACATAACTTGCTGCAAGAAATTGATTACTAGGCCTTAGAGATCACCTACATTCCAACTGAATCTTATTAACCTTAACCATTATTGTTCACACAACAGTTTGAACCCAACGTATACCACTTACCGAAAAAACAAAACCAAATATAGGGAGAAAAAACAATCGGCCTACCCCAAAATGAAGGCCAAAATCCCACAATACGACAAAGGCAAAGGCTAGCACAACCACATCCTTAGCAATAATTGACAGCAAAGTAAGATGTTAGGTGAAAGATTATTACGACAGAGAGAGAGAGAGAAAGAAAACAACAATGTGCACTCGAACCCGATGGTCAAAGAACAATTGCCAAAACCAAAAGTATAGAAGAAGGAAAGATAGAGTATTCGGCCAAAACAACAAGATGAAGAGGGAGGGTTGTTAAAACTAAAAGAATTGAGAGAGCGGGAGAAAGGTCATTCGGCCAAAGAGAAAAATCAATTGAGAGAGGGAGAAATGGAAATCGGTAAGCAAAAGATACTAGCAAAAAGAAACCGAAATCCAGAGAGGGAGAAAAATTAATTGAGAGAGGGAAGAGCCAAGTCAAAAAGAAAACGAAGACGAAAGATACTAGCAAAAACCCCTAGCACAATTCAGCTTCTAAGGTTAAAAAAAATGTTGATAAAAACCGAAAAATGGAGAGAACAACCCACCAAAATCAAAATCCAAAGAGGTTGGAGTTCACATTTGGCACCAACACTCCCAGTCCTTTCATAATCCCACATTTTCCTTCCCAAATCACTCAAAACCGTTCACTCCTCCTTCAACTACATAATTCAAATTCCACTACAACTCTTCAGTAGTTCAGGTTGACTAAAACTCCCACACGGCCCTATCAACAAAATAAAAACACTCCATTGCGCATAGAAGGACTCGAACTTCAGACCTCAGGTAACCATAACACGCCACTTATCCCCTAGACCAGCAGACCCTTTTTGACATAAAATACCCACATTTATTTAAAAGCCTACTGATTAGAAACAGAGGTTTATCCATTTTAAACAAAACTTTTGCACAAGCCAAGGCTTGAACCGAAGGCTTCTCAGACTCTTCCCAGGACACTTAACCACTGAAGCAGATACACAGTTATGTAACACAAACATACGAAAATAAATATTAAGGAATTTTTTGGGGACATTAGAATTCTACCCTCCTTAAAGAAAATTTTGACCTCGAAATTTTACCTGATCAGAACTGATGAGGGTATTGTTGTCGCATTGCCTCCTCTGGTTCCCACGTGGCCTCCTCAGAGCTATGGTTACGTCAAAGAACCTTAACCTGTGGGATAGATTTTCTCCTTAAAACCTTTATGTCACGATCCAATATCTGAACTGGCTCCTCCTCAAAAGTCAGATCTAGCCTAACCTCAATCTCCTCAACTGAAATAACATGCGTGGGATCAGAGCGGTAGCGCCTCAACATAGAGTCGTGGAACACATCGTGAATCCCGTCTAACTCTGGAGGTAACTCTAATTGATAGGCAACCGGTCCCATACGTTTCAATATGCGGTAAGGCCCAACAAACCTAGGGCTCAACTTGCCCTTATGTCCAAACCTCAGTACCTTCTTCCATGGCGAGACCTTGAAAAAAATGAAGTCCCTCACAGAATACTCAATCTCTTTACGCTTCAGATCCGCATACGGCTTCTGTTTGTTTGATGCTACCTTCAGTCGATCTTGAATTAGTCTAACTTAATCCTCGGTATCAGAAACTAATTCCGGGCTCAGAATACACCGCTCTTCCAACTCAGTCCAACACAAAGGATTTCGACACCTACGACCATATAATGCCTTGTAAGGTGCCATCTGTATGCTAGACTGATAGCTATTGTTATAAGCAAACTCTACTAGCAGTAAGTAATCCTCTCAACTACCTCAAAAATCAATCACGCAACTCCTTAACATGTCCTCCAGTATTTGAATCACCCTCTTTGATTGGCCATCTGTCTGAAGGTGGAAAGCAGTACTGAAGTCCAGTCTCATACTCAGAGCTTCATGCAACTTTTTCCAAAACCGAGACGTGAAGCGAGGATCCCTATCAGATATTATTGAAACTGGTACCCCACGCAGTCTCATTATATCCGACACATACAGTTTAGCCAGCTTCTGCAAAGAGTAATTAGTACGAACTGGTATGAAATGGGCAGATTTGGTCAATCGATCCACGATGACCCATACTGAATCCTTCTTAGTAGGCGTAAGGGGCAAGTCCATAGCCACTCTCTCTCACTTCCAAAGTGGAATTTTAACTAGCTGAAGCAACCCTGAAGGTAATTGATGTTCAACCTTAACCTGCTGGCAAGTCAAACATTTACGCACGAAGTCAGTAACTTCACGCTTATGACCCAGCCACCAATATAACTCACGAAGGTCTCAGTAGATCTTATTTCCACTAGGGTGCATAGCATAAGGGCTACTATGCGCCTCATGCAGTATAGATTGCCTCAAGTCAGTATCCTTCAGTATACAGATTCTCCCACGAAAACATAGCACCCCTTCGCTATTCAGTCCAAAATCCTTAGTATACCCACTCTCAACCTGACGAAAACGAAAACCCAATGACTCATCTTCCAACTAATTACCTTTAATCTGCTCAATCCACGTCGGTTTAACTTAGAGCTCGGCCAACAAGCTACCATCATCAAATAAACTGAGGCGAGCAAACATCACCCTCAGATCCATCATAGCCTTTTGGCTCAGTGCGTCGACCACCACATTGGCCTTACTAGGATGGTATTCAATTGTACAATCATAGTCTTTAAGCAGCTCAATCCATCTACGTTGCCTAGGATTTAACTCTTCTGAGTGAAAAAGTATTTGAGACTTTTGTGATCAGTGTAAATGACACACTTCTCACCGTACAGGTAATGCCTCTATGTAACACCCCTATCCCATAACTGTCATCGGAATAGGTAAGGGGCATTACCAGACAGACAGAACATTTCAGACCGATTTAGAATCACAGATATCAAATAACATTAAAACATAAGAAATCATTAACAATTCATCCCTTATGATAGTCTACGAGACCTAAAACATACTTTTAGAAAAGATCAGGACTAAACCGAACACATTCATGAATTTCAGAACTTAGAAAATATTTCAATTATGTTGAGGTCACATGCCTTTGTGACAAGGCCGTGTGCCTCACATGGGCACTAGACATGCCCATGTGAACCAACCATGCCAAAAATAAGGCATACATACTGACTTTCACCCACGGCCAACAGACACGCCCGTGTGCTATGGCCGTGTGATTCTTAGCTAGCTACTGGCTTGAGCCCACGGCCAGATGACACGCCCATGTGTCTTAACCATGTGGTCTTAAGAGGTTACTGCTTTACCTACACAGCCACAAGGCATGCCTGTGGTCCCTGACCATGTGGCACAATGCAGGCTTGGTTTAAGCCAACTTGCCACCCCTTTTTGAGTCAATCCTACAAGCAATATTAAACAACATCTATACCAAAATTTTCAACCAATTCCATACTCAAAACATGCTTCATTATAACTAAATCATCATCATTCAATAACCTATTCAAATTCATACCAAAACTAAGCACAACATACCATTTGTTAGCCAACTCTCATGGCATAACATATATACATTTCAAAGCTTAAATACAAAGACATTCTAGCCTATACATGTTATACTTCAATATATTTACACTTTCAAAAGTACCAAAATGAGTTCGATAGTGTGGTGACAATCCTCGACTATCCCAGAGTCTTCAGTAGCTATGATAACTGTAAAACAGACAGAAATCACACAGAGTAAGCTACAAAGAGCTTAGTAAGCCAAATACAATTGATCTAACCATTAAAGCATAGAAAATAAAAGTCAATAGCAAGAATTCATAACCATTTCACAAAGTTTTTTGTGAGCCTAACCATGCTCATTTTCTTGTATACATGTCATGTTTCATTTTCATGATTTCATACATACTTTGTATTCATTATTTCACAGAAACAAAGTCTTTCATATTCAGAAGTTTAGTACGATACAAACATACCTGTATAGATTATACATTTCATCTATTCATTACCATATCTCGTACTTTATCATCAGACGGTTTAAAAAAGATATAGATACTCATAAATGGGTACAATGCCTACGTCACGTGGTCTTACATGTAATTTAGTATTGATGCCTTTGCCCCAAACAAGGTCCTATACGAAATCAGATATGATGCCGATGTCCTAGACATGGTCTTACACATTAATCTCAAATCGAGGCCTCCATCCCAGACAAGGTCTTACACAATATCCCAGATCAATATCAATATTCTTTAAGAAACATACAGAGCTTTTCAGATACTAGCATATTATCAGAGTTTACTCGAAATTTATTCATCAGGCTCTCAAGGCCGTCCAAGACAGATTACAGAGAATTTAGTCAATTTAACACATAATTGTAATTTGACTTGCCCCATACAGATTTCGGACGGAAACGAGTCGACTATTCAACTATTTTAGACTTCCCTCGATCTAAGTCCAATTTTCTTTGTTCTTGATCTAATACAATTCAAATTCAACCATTCAATCATTCATTTCATTCAAAATAATCCACAAACACATATTTAGGGCACTTTCCATTTTAGCCCTTACATTTTCACACTTTGACAATTTAGTCCATTTTTCACAAAATCACAAATATGCAAAATTCACCAAGACTATAGCTTGGCCATAGCTCCCATACAAGTCCAAATGACATATTTAATTTAAACTTTAGTCCTTCAAAACCTCATTTTCACAAATTAGCCCAAATAGCTCTATTCCATTAAAATTCAAGAACAAAGCATGATAATCTCACATATATCTTTCATAATCCATATAAAATCATTACAAAGGTCATAAAATCTCCAATGGCACATTTCATAATCTTCAATAGAAACAAAAATTCAAATATGGGTTTTGAAGAACACGAAGCAACGATTACAGAAACGTAGAAATTATTAAAAATCGAGCAAAATAGACTTACCTATTCACTCATACAATAGCCGAAAACTTTGAAGCTTCAATGGCTTCTTTTTCTTTGCATTTCGGCAAGTATGGATGAAAATTCATCCATTAACATGTTTTGTTTCATTATAAAATACATTTTACCATATTAGCCTTATTATATTCATTAAAAGTCACCAACTACATGACCATAATTGTCCACTTACTATATCAATGGTATAATTACCATGCAAGGACCTTTATTTTAAAAGCCAAGGCCAATTAACCCCATTATCAATTAACATGCAACTTTTGTATTTTACGCGATTTAGTCCTTTATCATAATTAAGCACAGAAACAGACAAATTAAATTACAGAAACTTCACAGATATAAATTCACATATCATAGACACAGAAAATAATATTAAAATATTTTCAGAATCGGTTACGTGGTCTCAAAACCAGTGTTCTGACTAGGGTCTAATTCAGACTGTTACACTCCAAATTTTTAGTGCGAATACCACTGTGGCCAAATCCAAGTCGTGCGTCAAATAATTCGCCTCATGAGTCTTAAGTTGACGAGACGCATATGCTACCACCTTACCCTCTTGCATCAACACACATCCCAAACCAACATGTGATGCATCACTGTAGACAGTGAACTCTTTCCCAGACTCTGGTTGTATTAAGACAGGGGCCTCGTCAGTACCCTCTTGAGCTTCTCAAAGCTCTCTTGCTGCGCATCAGTTGAGTTAAACAGCACACCCTTACGTAACAACTTAGTCAAAGGTGCTGCGATCAGAGAAAATCCCTTTACAAACTGTCTATAATACCCTGCCAAATCCAAAAAACTGCGGATCTCAGATACAGTCTTATGCGGCTTCCAATCCAAAACGGCCTCAATCTTATGAGGATCAACCCTAATCCCTTTAGCAGATACCACATGGCCCAGAAATGTTACCTCTCGTAACCAGAATTCACATTTACTGAACTTGGCGTACAGTTGTTTCTCCCTCAAAATCTATAGAACCACTCGAAGATGTTCATCATGTTCATCATCATCCTCGAATACACCAGGATGTCGTCAATAAAACCACTATGAACCGATCTAGATAAGGCTGGAACACTTAGTTGATCAAATCCATAAAAGTCGTTGGTGCATTCGTCGGTCCAAACGGCATCACTAGGAACTTGTAATGACCATAACGAGTCCTAAACGCTGTCTTGTATACATCAGTCTCTTTAACCCTCAGTTGATGGTATCCCGATCAGAGATCAATCTTAAAGAAAACCGAAGCTCCTCGAAATTGGTCGAACAAATCATCAATCCTCGATAGGGGGTACTTATTCTTAATGGTTAATTTAGTCAATTGCCAGTAATCAATGCATATACGCATAGATCCATTCTTTTTTTTCACAACAAACTAGTACTCCCCTTGGAGACACACTAGGTCGGATGAACCCATGATCCAATAACTCTTGAATCTGTACTTTAAGCTTCAAAAGCTCCTTTGGTGCCATTCTATAAGGGGAGATAGACACCGGAGCTGTACTAGGCAAGAGCTCAATCCCAAACTCAACTTCACAGTTTGGAGGTAACCCAAGTAGCTCATCAGGAAAAACATCTGAAAAGACTTTAACCGTTCTGATATCTTTAACTGAAGAAACCCTAGAATCTGAAACATTAATGTAGGCCAGTACGGCTTACAACCCTTGCGAACCAACTTCTCGGCTCTTAATGTAAAAATTACATTCGACAAATACTTCTGATGTTCCCCAATTACAACTACCTCGTTGTCCTCCACAATTCTCAGTACCATCTGTTTAGTGGCACAATCAAAGCTCACTCGATGTTTAACCATTCAGTCCATTCCCAGTATTAAATCAAATTCTCCAAAAGGAAGTTCTATCAAATCCACCACAAAAATAATCCCTTGAACCTCCAAAGGAACATCTCTGAATAGTTTATTTACCCTCACCGACTGCCCCAAAAGACTCAGCACAGTAACCTCACTCGTAGTGCTCTCAACCAAGATACCCAAATTCTCAGACACAGTACAAGCTATATAAGAATGAGTAGATCCTATATCTATCAGTGCAATATAAGGTACATTATAGATAAAGAACATACCCGTGATAACATCCGAAGCATCTCTATCCTTTTGACGACGTGCAGCATAAACCAGAGTTGGCTGCCTCACCTCCATATGACCAGCAACTCTGCCTGATGCCCTCTAACCACAACCCAAACCATTACCCCCTTTGGCCTGACCACGTCCTCTCGGTGGCTGTTGAACACCCCTCAGCAGCTGTACAGTACCCAAACCTGTAGCTTGCACCTGATCGGGCCTCCGTGGACACTCTCTGATATGATGCTTCAATGATTTGCATCTCAAACATGCCTCAAAATTCTTTTCCAGCACTGGCCCTGATCGCATCACCCACAATCCGCACAGGGTTGCGGTCCAACAGCAGCAATAGGGGCCCCAACTCTGACCGGCCCATCCACTCTGTCCTTTTTCTTAGGTCTCAGAAAGGAACTTGAGGGCTCTGAACCCCTCTTGTTCCTACCTCTTTCTTTCTCACGGTTTTATCATTCAGTGTGCTTCACTTCCTTGGCGATCTTCGCCTTACCAACTAATACAGCAAAATCTCGCTCCCTCTGTGGGGCTATCAGAACCCATAAACTATCCCTGAGGCCGTCCTCGAAATGAACACACCGCTCGTACTCAGTCGCCACCATCCCTCACGCATAGCGGCTTAATCGCAAAAATTCAGCCTCATATTCAGCCACTGATTTATCCCCCTGAGCCAAATTCAGAAACTCTCTCCTCTAGGCATCTACATAACTAACACTCACATACTTTCCCTGAAAAGTAGTCTTGAAAAATTCCCAGGTCAATTGATCGGGCTGAGTGCCCTCTTTAACGGTAAGCCACCACTGGTAAGCCTCATCCCTCAATACTAACACTGCACCTTATAGTTTCTGCTCGGGGGTGCAGTCGAGATGGTCCATGATCCTCTCTGTGGCCTCAATCCAATACGCAGCCACATTAGGGGCAACTCTAGCAACACTCCTGAAAATTTTAGCTCTATTAGACTGGAGTCGTTCCGTAACCGACCCTCGGCCCACAGCACCAGTATTAGGCCCAGCTACCCTCTCTAGAATCTGTAACATAGCTTGGGATAGAGCATCATCCCTAGCCGTACGATCATGAGACCCAGTCTCAGTCTCAGGTGAAACCAGTGCCTCCCTAGTTTCTACATTAGTCATGTGACCAAATGACGAGGACCCAGCTCGAGCACCTCCACGGTCTCTGGCGCAGCCTCTTGTACCCCTTCCGCAAATATCTCTGGTGCTCATTATTGAATTGCATTTTATCTGTATTAACAGTTTTATGCATCAATTTACAATTTCAGTGTTTATTAACGGGTACTTTATGGACAATAGTATCAGTATTTCAGAGTCTGTTTTCGTAGATCACAATCTTACCACATCATCATCCATTTAACTATATCCACAACTATGACAAACATACCAAAACAAGCCAACATATAAGGCATTATATGCATCACATAATTCACTTATCAAGAACATAACTTAAGTCCACTTAAATGGCTAAAAACATACCAACATCTACATCATTAACAAGCCAAATCACATGGCTAACATCATAGCTCAAAACATACCAAAATGAATCTAACCTATGCATGCCATATACCATATATACAAGCTTCAAAAGTACTAACAAATGATCGATAGTGTGACGACATTTCTTGACGATCTTCTAGTCCGAGCTAGCTTTGATTATCTATAAAACATAGACAAATAACACACAATAAGCTTCATAGCTTAGTAAGTTCGTAGTTAAGCAATTCAATTCATCAAATAATATAATTCAACCATTTGCACATTACCTGTAACGCTCATTACCCGTGTCCGATACCGGGACAAGATATGAGGCATTACCAGACTTAAACATACACATACATATAAAATTGGGCCATAAAATTTCAACCAATTCAAAAAATTTAAACACATGCATATCGTCCCTTATACGGGCCAACGAGGCCCAAAACACACATCGAGGGTGGTTCAGGACTAAACCAAGAACTTCTAAAAATTTTACAACATTTAGAGAAATTTTCCATGTTCAGAGAGTCACACGCCCGTGTGGATTAGGTCGTGTGTTCACACACGCCCGTGTGGCTTGGGACACGCCTGTGTATCTAGCCCGTGTAACTCTCTGTTTATGACATTAGCAACGAAATGGGGTCACACGGCCAAGTCACACGCCTGTGTGCTAAGGCCGTGTTCCCCACACGATTGAGACACACGGTCGTGTCTCTACTTGTATGGCCAACACTTAGGCTATTTTCCAAGCCTTGGTCAACCATAATCCCTCACACATTTATACAACATCAATGATATATAACATGGCATCCATTTAATGATTAAACATCCTCAATTAAGTCACAAACATAGCATTCGCATGTCATCATACTTGTGTTTCTCATACTCATTTTATATCAAGTCTAGACATACCAAATCATTTTCATTTGGCTTTGTTATCTTTACTACCACTTATACCCTTATACCATGGTTGTCTTCATGCTGATATTCTCAACTTAGTCATGTCTAATTCATATCCTTAATGTCACATATCACATGCTCTCATTAACATGTTTCCATAAGGCATTCCACATGAATTCCATTCTTCATTAACATCATTAACTTACTCTAAATTTACACTTTTATACTAAGAATATGGTCACATCTATTGATCAAAGTTCATCCATAAAATATGCATACCATATCATACATTCATCGATACCAAGCCATCACAACATGCACATCATCAAGACATTAGATCAATCATGCAGAATCAATTAGGTTTACAACCCAATGATCAAATATGAGTCATATCTCATGGCTCTATACAAATGAATCATTATAAGCCAACTCCATTGGCCGAATCATGAAACACATATCATAAAGTACTAAGTCTCTATACATGCCACTCACTTCAAAACACTTAAGGTTTATTAATACCCCAACTTGATAATTTGATAGTGTGATGCTGCCTCCAATGATCTCCAACTCCGAGCTAACCTGACAACACTAAAGAAATGGAAATGAGGGGGTAAGCTTTATAGCTTAGTAAGTCCGTATGAAAATAATAATAAGCAATTTATTAACGTGCTTTTTCCAAATTCTTACAACATATTCTCATGGTAACACAATCGAAGTTGCACTTAATTCCACTATTTGATCATATTCCAGTCAAGCTATCTACTCGAGTCAACTAAATTATTAATATCTTGAGCTACGAAACTCCAAATTAAGATCCACTAATTTTTCTAAAACTAGACTCACATATCTTCTTACCATAAAATTTTCAAAATTTTTGGTCAAGCCAATAAGGACAATTTATTCTTTAAAGTCTCCCCTGTTTTGTAGTCCAACAGTTTTGACCCCTCTTCACTAAAAATTAATTTATCTTCTCATACGGGATTTGGATGATGTTTCTATTTGTTTCTTTTGAAAATATACTCATTAAATATTTTAAACATATAAATTATAACCCATAATTATTCTTGTACAATTTTTAGTGATTTTCCAAATTTAAGATAGGGGAGCACGAAATCACTCTAGCCCTATCTCACAAATATCTAATAATATGAAATAATTTTTCTCACATCGTTTCCTCTATGTGAAACTAGACTCAATAAGATTTAATTTCATATTTTATTCAGTCTCTAATTCAATTTCCACAATTTTTGGTGGATTTTCAAAGTCGGACTACTGTTGCTGTCCAAAATTGTTTTAGTGCAATATGACGATAACTACCATAAGTTCATTTTCAACTAATCATGAACTCACCATTTCATGGATACCATGTTCAATTATACAATGTAAGATAGAATGATATTGCAATTAAATTAATAATCATAATTCATACATCTTAACTCACAGAGGTCTCGACATTTCATAGTCTCAATAACCATAAGCTTAGTGTTCATACTTGTACCCTTTCAACACTTTTCACATATTACTCCACTTCTTAATCATAATCTTGAATGGCCCGTTGAACCACCCGAAATACTGAAGCTCATTCAGGATCATCATACACCAAATAAAGTACCAAAGCCATGTCCCAGACATGGTCTTACATGGATCCACATGTCGACACCATATCCCAGATATGGTCTTATACGAAGTCTCATATCGATGTCGATGCCATGTCCCAAACATGGTCTTACACTAGCACACATATCATTGCCGATGCCATGTCCCAGACATGGTCTTACACTGGCACACATATCAATGTTGATGCCATGTCCTAGACATGGTCTTACACTGGCACACATATCAACGCCGATGCCATGTTCCAAACATGGTTTTACACTGGCTCTCATCTCGGATGCCGATGCCATGTCCCAGGCATGGTCTTACATGGGATCTCATTAACCATGGTGTCATGATATCTAAATCTTAAGCATTCCTCAAGGTCACCCGGGGCTTCTTCGAATACACATCTCGTCGAAACTTGTCCCTAGGATCGAATCATATACCTCATTATGGTAATTAAGCTCATGATTTCACATAATGTTAATAATCATGATAATCGCTTTTTAACACAAATCACAATTCATCACATTGTCATCACACATCATAGACATATTGTAGATCACTTCTTATGCATAGCATACAATAACGTTTAACTCAACAAGTTCAAATCAACTTACCAATTTAGATTCAGTCACAATCAATGATAACATTATCATAGGTACTTGTCAAATTCTCATCATATGCATCTGTATGACAACTCATTCAATTTATGAGACAATAATATAATTTACAATTCAAATATGACGTTGCATTATTATTATCACACGAACTTACCTCGAATCCGAGCAGGCTAATTATTCCATTTTAGTCCATAATCTCGTACCTTCCCGATTTAAGTCCAAAATTCATTTTCCTTGATCTATAATGTCACATTTAGCTTGCAAATTAGTCACATTATTCATCGTGACCCAAAAATCTTATTATGGAAAAATTACATTTTTGCCCTTAAACTTTGTCATATTTACACTTTTTCCCCTTGGCTCGTAAAATGATTTTTATTCAATTTAATTGCACTTTAAGCCTAACTGAATCATTTTCATAACTATAGCAGCCCACAATTTCCACTAAATCACACTTTTATGACATTTTTATATTTTTTTACAAAATGGTCCTTTTAGACATTTTCACCGAAAATCACTTAGTAAAAGTCGTTTATTTAACACCCAACATTCATTTTATACCATTAGACATCAAAACACATGCATATCACTTATGGGTAAATTTTTAAACATGAATCCTAGCTCAAAATAATGGTAGAAATAGGTAAATCGAGTTACGGGGACTTAAGAAATGTAAAGAACATTAAAAGCGGGGCTAGGATGCACTTACTATGGAGGTTAGAAGCTTGAACCAAACCCTAGCCATGGATTCCATGGTAGATTAGGCTGGAACAAGAAGAAGATGGACAATTTGGCTTATTTTGGCTTTTTAATTCTTTTAATTATTAGATTACCAAAATGCCCCTAACTTAAAAATATTTTATTTCACCTATTTCATGCCCATTTTTGTCCAAAAAATAAAATGGTCTAATTACCATATAAGGACATCCAATTTAAAATTTCACAACAATTGGACACCTCTAACATGTAGAGCTCAACTTTTGTACTTTTTACGATTTAGTCCTTTTGACCAAATTGAGTGCCCAAACGTCCAAATTTTCGAACCAAAATCCCGTGAATTTGTAAAACATAAAAATATAATAAAAATAAATTTTCTTATGTCAGGTTTGTGGTCCCAAAACCACTGTTCCGACTAGGCCCAAAATCGAGCTGTTACATTACCAAATCAACATTACATTAATACAAACCTTATTCATGTCTCAAACATGATTAAATACCATTTCATTAAACTTTCCCAATGTAGTACTTGAATAGGTTCCGTACATACCCGTATCACCTCGTACTAACCTCTTTCTCAATCACGACATTCATTTATCCTTGAACCATTAGGGATAGAAATCGAATACTTACGAATCACAATCGATAAGTACCTATACCATGGCCTGTAGCCAAATCAAGGTAACTTATCCCGGAGTACCTATACCATGGCCCGTAGCCAAATCAAGGTAGCTCCTCTCGAAATACTTATATCATGGGCCGTAGCCAAATCAAGGTATTATTCGCACCCGAAGTGCCAATATCATGCCCGAAGCCAATGCATTGCTTGTCAATTTATTCGTCAAACACTTTCGTATAGTCGTATTCACAATTAAAACATTATCCACAATCTCATAAACACATTTTATGCAATATCAAAGCATATAACATTCATTTATAATGAAATTAACACCTACGAACTTACCTCGGTCATAGAAACAATGAAACTAGCTAATTAATTGATTACTTTGTTCTTGCCTCGATCTAAGTCCGAGTTGCTCTTTTCTTGATCTATATGTATTCAAAATTTAACTTATTTAATCACCTATTCATTCAATTTCATCCAAAAATATAAATTTGGGCATTTTTGCACTTTAGCCCCTAAACTTTCACATCTATTCAATTTAGTCCCTATTTCACAAATACACAAAATTCACAAAATTCAATTTAACCCATGCTTGGCCGAATTACCATAGTGCCCCAACATCCCATATTTTTCATCTATTTCACATTTCAACCCCTCAATTTACAATTTTCACAATTTAATCCCTTTTATGCAATTTCACTAAAAATCACTTTACAAAACATGTTAATCTATCAACAAATACTCATTTTCCATCATCAAACATTCAAGAACTCAAACGTTCATCAATGGAAATTTTCAAAATCATCAACACTTTCAAAAATTAAGGCATGGGCTAGCTAGAACACGAAGCAACGATCACAAAAACGTAGAAATCATCAAAAACTAATCAAAATCGTACCTTAATTGCTTGAATATTCAAAATCAAATGAATAACCCTAATTTT
Organism: Gossypium longicalyx; assembly: GCA_025698465.1. NCBI lineage: Eukaryota > Viridiplantae > Streptophyta > Magnoliopsida > Malvales > Malvaceae > Gossypium > Gossypium longicalyx. The sequence goes on along the minus strand of CM046998.1, from coordinate 31,720,888 downwards.
TCTTATTCTTCCTTTAAAATTCGGCTATCAAGATGATAATGGTACCAAAATTTGATTTTGTTTTACTTAATAATTCATTATTAAACAATTTACTATTTTAACCTTTATTAAACCATTTAAAAATCACCATATTAATGCCCATTTATGTCAAAATCCACTATCAATTGTCTATTAACAATATAAGGACCTTTCATTTAATGAATCATAGTAATTAAGCACTTTTAACTTATAGCATGCTACTTTTGCGTTTTATGCGTTTAAGTCCTTTTTCTCAAATTGAGCTATTAAACAATAAAATTAGCTCACATAATTTTCACACATATATATTCACATACTATAAACTCCAAAAATAATATTAAAATAGTTTTACAACCTCGAATTTGTGGTTCCAAAACCACTATTCTAATTTAGCTAAAACCGAGCTGTTACATAAACTATGACAATTACTTTAATTAAACTCAATTTATTATCAACATGCTTAATAACATTTGGAAAAAAATTCCATGGAAACTCTATCTTTCATGAGTTTTGAAACCACATTAGGTCATTTTGGAATCTTTTACTTAGTAAATACGCATTTTACTAATCCTTTTTTATACTAAGGGTTTCTTAGCATTCGTGTAAGGTAATAGGGACGTGTTAGATTTGAAACAGTTTAATCACATAAATTTAAAAACTATGCAGATAACAGAGCTTGGTTAGAGTTGTTATGTAATATATAATTTAATCGAGTTAGGATCTAAATTGAGCATGCACATTTCAATTATGTGTCCACTAGCCGTCATCTGGTTAAGATCGCTCAGCTAATTTAGGTGCATTTCAATCACGTATGAATTAAATACAGACTTAATTTTAATTGAAAACATGATCGATTGAGGCAAAAACACTATAAGCATGAATCAAATAAATATTATTTAATCAAAGCAACCATCCTAGCTTAAATAAAATTAAGCTAACATTGTTGAAAACAAGAACAAAGGACACATAGCAAACATTTTTAGATTAAATTAAAGAAAAGAAAGATTAAACCCAAATCAGAGTGGCTGTCACCCAAGACTCTGACCAACAGGGCTTCTTCACTCCTTTGCTTTGCTCCTTTGCTAATGGCTCTCCAAGGTGGCCGACCAAGGGCTCTTTAAGAGGCTTAATTGCTAAAATCTCTATAAGGAGATGATGCTAGGCGTGGGAAATGAAAAATGCTAAAGAGAATTGAGAGAGAAGAGAGAATGATGAAAGATGAGGGATGATGAATGAGGGAATGAATGGGTCTTATTTATAAGTGAAGAGAGGTGGGTAGTTTGCTAAAAATAGCTGGGTTTAGTCTCTTCAAACTTCTTCCATGAGTGGCTGACCACAATTAGTGGAATTTGGGCTGAATTTTGCTTGATTTTTAAGCAATTTAAATGCCATAGTAATTCAGGACTAAGACTCGATCAAAGGTAAATCTTCAGGCAAATCTCTAAAATTTTCAACAATGCAAAGACCTTGTGTAATTAAACCAAAAAGTGGTTTAAGTGGATAGCCATGTGTAGCCGAATTTGGGTTGACTTGGTCTTCAATTTGGACGATTTTGTAATCCAACAAAGCTATCAAACCTGTCTAAAATAAATCAATAAGTTAAAGGACCAATGAATAAAATTTATCCAATTTAAATAATTAATTACAACCCAAATTATTAATGAAACATTTAAAATGATTTATTAAATATAATTTTATATTTTATTATTCAATTTAATCATGCATAGCCCATTTTATGTCTTAAAAAATGTAATATGTTCAAATCAATATAAAATAAGCCATTTTATGCATGAAAACTATATAATAAAGCATAAAATCACATTTTAATAATTTCTATGTCCTAATTTCATATTTTCACATATTTCATTAATTTATTAAACAATTACTTAGTTTTAACAATGAATTTAAATAAAAAGGTGATAAATTACATAGGAAAAATCCTATATATTTTTCAGTTTACAGTAGGGATTATCATGTGATAGGTCAAGAAATTCTATCTTCAAAAGAGGACAATTTTTAATAGCTCGTTTTTTAATGGTGTCAGAAACAGTGGTTTCGAGGCCACCAAATCCAACGAGTAAGTTCGTGAATATTATTATTTAATATCTACAAGTCAAGTGTGATTTTAAAAAGATTTTTGATTTGATGACTTATGTTATTTAAGTGATTTATTAAGTTAAAGTCGTAGGACTCTAAAGTCAAATGGTTTTAGAAAATGAGATATCAGTTTCTTATTTCTATAAACCAAGCAGTAAATATTTTTATAGATATTTACGGAGTGTCATTAAGGTGGTATTAAAGTTTTGTTCAAAAAATTTAACTTTTTGATATTTAATTAATTAAAAAGGACTAAGTCGTAAAAGATGTAAAATTTGATCACTATTTGATTTGAGTGATTAAATAGTTTATTGAATAAAGGAAAAGAGACTTAAACGGTAATTAGAACATTTAAGAATTTAGTGGATGGTTTTGGGCAACTAAAAGCATGAAAATTGGATGATTATTAAATGGAAAAAATAGTAATTTTATAATTAAATTAGATAAAATAAAAAGTAAAAGTTAATATCATCATTTTCCTGTCTTCTTCACCGAAATGGAAAAGAAGAAAAACTCCATGGAAGCTTCAAGCTTCGGCCATGTTTCATTTGTTGCATGTAAGTTTGTTTTCATCCTGTTTCTAATAATTTTAATGTTTTTGAGATCATTGCAACTAGGTCCAACTAGCTCGTACCTTCGATTTTGAAACTATTAAAGATTTTAAATGTTTCCATTGATGAATCTAGTGATTTTTTTATGTTAAATGATGAATTTGAAATATTAGTTGTTATTTAAAAGTATTTTTGTTAAGTGATTTTTGATAAATTTATCGATTGGGGACTAAATTGCTGAAATAATAAAAGTACAATGATTTGATGTGAATTTTTTGCAAAAATGGTTGAAATGGAGGCTAGGAATATTTTTCTAGTGTAAAATTTCAATAAAAATGTTTAATTTGCATGTTTCAGGCTTAGGGACTAAATTGAATAAAAGTAAAATTTTAGGGGAAATTTTATAAAAATGTAAAAAATGACTAAATTGCATAAAATACATTGTTTTACTGTCTAAATTAATAGATTGAATAAAATTATTAATTTATTCAAGATCAAGTGGAAAATTGAGGAGAATGAAAATTACCAAAATGCCCCTATACATTGTCATTTTTGGAATTTAGCCAGGTAAGTTCATATGTTTAAATAGAATTTAAAATTTTTGTTTTAAATGCTATCATGTTATATTATCATATCATGCCTTGATAGAGAACCCAACGACGTATCGTAGCCCATCAAATATGAAAAGGGATGGCTTTGACTATTGAATATGGAAAGGGATGGCTTCGACCATCGAATATGAAAAGGGATGGCTTCGACCATTGAATATGGAAAGGTATGGTTTCGACCATTGATTAAAGAAAAGGGATGGTTTTAACCATTGTTTAGCACACTTTGTGTGAGCTCTGGTAGGGGTTTCAATTAACTTCACTACGACAAATATAGAAAGGTATGATGTATCGATGATCAAAGTATGAACATTCATGATTATGAAAAGTATGATTTAAGTGATGCTATGTTTATGTATCATATCTTACCATGCGATCATACTGCTAAGTTATGTGTTTAATCAATAGCTTGTGGCTATGGTTAGTGTTATGTTTATGTCTTATTTGTAATGCAATTTAAATAGTAATTGTTCAATATGAACTAAGATATGTATACATGAAATTTATTGAAATGGTGATACATAGAAAACATGATATGTTATAAAGTATGGTAAATCCAATTGGATCATGCTCAAGTATAATGGTTATTTATGTTAAGTTCACATGAATTATGTTTAAATGAACTAACATGTGTTGTTGATGTGCCCAGGCTTATGCCAAGCTTGTGGTTATGATTGATGTTTATGATTATGATTGTACTATGTATATGAAACGGGTAAGAAAAGAGAGTGAAATAACAAGTACATAATTGGGATATATTACGATGTTATAACATGTTTAATGTGATAAATGATGTATTTATATGTGAGCAAACTGCTTATGCTATAGATGAATTTGCCTAAATCGTGGATAAATACACTGAGTTGGGAATTAATAATGTTGTTTAGGCTTATGATAATCATTAAGAAAAGAATGGAAAGTAAGTAAATTGAAAGGCATATAATCTTATAGAAAGGTTGATGATTATATATTGCGTCCCATAAAATCCTATCATGTTATGAATCTCATGGATTTGGCATAGGTTTATGTTTATTCTATAAAGTTTATTATTGAAATGAAATTTTATGCTTAAAGTTTATATGAGCTTACTAAGCATACATTTCTTACATAGTTATTTTTCTATAGTTATTTTTCCTTTACCTTACAGATTATCGAAAGCTCGATTGGGTTAGAAGCTAGTCGGAGATCCATCACACTATCCATTGATTTTATTGGTAGATTTTTACTCTTTGGTCGCAGTTATAATGACATGTATAGGTGTTTTTTGCTTGATTATTTGGACACTACATTTGGCTTGTAAATATGGTTCTATGATTGATGAAATTTTGGCATTTTTGGGCTTGATGGTAGATGTTAAAATGATTTAGTGACTAAACATTTTGAATAGCCAAATTGGTATGCTTGTGTGATGTTATGCATGAAATATTGCTTTGAATTTGTGAAACTTATCTTGTTTTGATTTCTTGATGGTTGGTGTTTATAAGATCAAATTGAAGTATGGTTTGTGGCCAAAGTGAAAATTATTGGCATGGTTGCAAAATGAACATTTACGGCATGTATTGATATAGAATTTAAATCAAGTATGTTTATATTAATTATGACCATTTGGACATCAATTTGGTATGTATATATTTTGGATGTTGGAACCATTTGGCAATCGCTAGTTTTGTGTCATTTATACGGTTTTGATACATGAGAGAAGTGATTAAAATGGTAAAGTTATTTTTCTATGACATGAATCTAATATGGTAAGGTTGGTATGTGTCAATTGTGGTATGTTTTGGTATAGAAACAAGTTAGTTGATAAATGGTAAATGTGCAGATGTTTAGGTTGATTTGATGATTTATGTTTGGGGTGCCCTTTTGGCATATTGGTTGTATGGATAAATGGCCCATTGAATTAGTCTTAATATGTATGCTTTGGTATGTTTGAAATCTTGATTGTATGAACAAATACCATAATGACCGAGTTTTATTATGCTTGTTTTAAGTACATATTGAATGCTTGAATATAGGTGCAAATGGCTTGTATGTGTAAGTTTGTTTTGGGTGAGACAAGTGGCTTGAAAATGGCCTATTTCTTGTCCACAAGGGCTAAGACATGGGTGTGTGTCTCAACCGTGTGTGACACACGGCCACCCGATACGGTCGTGTGTCCCCTGTAGGTTTTTAGAGGTTTCATTTTGAGAGTTACACGGTCTGGCACACGGGTCTATGGCTTGGTCGTGTGTCCCTACGTTGAACGTCCATACAGCCTGAGACACGAGCGTTTGTCTCAGCTATTTGAGTCACACGACCTGGCCACACGACCGTGTGACTCTTGCAGTGTGAATTTTTCCATCTTTTTCCATGAAATTTTAAATGTTTCCTATTTAGTCCCTGTAACACCCCTAACTCGTATTTGTCACTGGAGTAGGGTTACGAGGTATTACCGATCAATTCACAACGTAAGGCATACATTTATCAACCGTAAAACATTCATTCACATAAATCATTCAACACAATCAAATTGTCCCTTATAAGAGCCTACGAGGCCTTAAACATGCTTTAGAAGTAGTTCGGGACTAAACCAATATCATACGAGAATTTTGGAAACTTAATAAAATTTCAACCATACAAGGGTCACACGCCCTTGTGAATAGGCCGTGTGCCACACATGGCTCCAGACATGCCTGTGTCTCAGGCCGTGTGGAAATAGGGCATACATATTGACGTGGGTCACATGGCCAACCATACGTTCGTGTGTTTAGCCTGTGTGCCCTTCGAAGTGGCCACGCACGCCCGTGTGCTAGGCCGTGCACTAGGCCATGAAAAAACTGTAGGGTATAATGACTTATGCAACACGGCCAAGTCACACGCCCGTGTGCTAGGCCGTGTGCCAAATAGGGGGTATACTGACTTGTACCACACGGCCAGTCACACGCCCATGTGTGAGACTATGTAGAGCATACTGACTTCATTTTAATAACAATACCAGGGGACACACGGCCGTGTAACATAACTGTGTGTCACACACGGCTGAGACACACGCCCGAGTGGAGAAAAATTGGCCATTTGTAGGGCCAAATTGCCACCCTTATTCATACACACCTAAACAATCAAAATGGTACCATTTTATCATACAATTAGGTAGCCAAAATCATCAACTAAATGCACAATTCATACAATATCCATTTTAACCAATTTCTATACTTAATTAAATGACATTTACCTAATCAAATACTTATCAATTCAACTTCTAAAATCATACCTCATCAAAGTATTTCTCAGGCGTTTAAACTCCACAATTCAATTTACCATGTTCATACCATACATGTCAAAATAAACCATTTCTATTAGCCAAACACACATCAACATTAACATCATTTACAAGCTAACTCTTATGGCTATAAACACCATCAAAATACCACATCTAGCCTATATATGCCATATACCATATATACACAACTCAAAAGTACCAAATAGATGTCCGATAGTGCGATGATGTTCCCGACGACTTCCGGATCTGAGCTAGCCTTGATTCACTATAAGACATAGAAAAATAACATGAAGTAAGCTTCATAGCTTAGTAAGCTCGTATGTAAATCACTTAATTCATCAAATAATTGTAAATAAACCAATTTCACATTAACTACAAACATTTCTCATGTCTTAAAACATGATTAAATACCATCTCATTGAACTTTCTCTATTTAGTACTCGAATAGGTTCTGTACTTACCTCTATCGACTCGTACTAACCTCTTTCTCATCCACATCATTCGTTTACCCACTGAACCATTCGAAATAGAAATTGGATACCCAATAGTCTCATACGATAAGTACCTATACCATGGCCTGTAGCCAAATCAAGGTAACTTATCCGAAGAACAATTATTATGGCTCGAAGCCAAATCGATATAACTCACACCCGAAGTGCTAATATCATGGCCTGAAGCTAACTCAACTTTTAACATCCCTAACCCGTATCCATCGCTAGATTAGGGTTACGAGTCATTACCGACCAAAACACAACTCAGAACAGTCTTTCAATTTAAATTATGCACAAAATTATATTAACTCAATCATGAAAATTTTTAAACTCGAATAGTAACTAGCAGCCCAATCATATAAATCACATTTGCACATATGGATCACTTAACCAACTAAAAACTAAACATGCTTTAAAATTTAAACATATCAATATTATTTATTTAATCACCTATTCGACCCAACTAATATACATCATATCATAATACCTATACATTATAACTCCAATAGCCGAACCTTATGACCAAAGATCATGGCGTTCGAACTCCTAAATAATCATCAAACATGTTTCCTTTCATATACACAGCATACATCAATCCATTCATTTGTAAAAATCTAATTCATTAGTTAATTACCAAACATACCAATCTATGTGTTTATGCACATTCACTCATTAAGTCAAAACAAGACATATCATTTAGCTTATTAAATATCCATACATGAAACATTAGCAAACATTACCAATTAGTCGAATAATATCTTGTTCATTACCAATTCATATGCATTTTACTATAATATTATTAATCTTATTCTGTCACAAATAGGCAAATCATATTACACCCAACTCACATGCTCAATAACTGATCCAAAATTACACGTACCTCGCCATTCATCACTTTATCTATTTTGCTATCAAATTACCCATAAAATTTATACCCATTTCATTAAAATAAAATTTACCCTTTTGAGCACAATTGACAATTCTAACATACCTATTTTGCATGCAAATTATCATGTTTAAACCTCATATGTCCAACCATTCAAATAGGCACCTATTCGGTCATCAAATATAACTTCAATAGGTCACACCATTATCAAAATCACATGCTTATCAAAATGAACCAATTAGCAAAGCCGAATTTACTACCACATATATAGCACATTTCATAATCAATCATTGAACCAACAACTTGACCTTTAAATATATATGTATTTGTTTTACCCATCACTAGCCGAATATAATTGCAAATCATAAATAAGTCAATAATAAGCCACAACCGAAACACATCCATCAACCATATTTACTTCACTTAAGCCGAATCATATCATACTTATCATTTCTCATTGCCAAATCATATATCCAAACACCACAAACATATATACCATGAAACATACTTCCAAAATAAGCTTAAGGCATGATTGAATACACACAAGCATTAACATTATGATCAAGCAATTTTTTGCATGGCTATATATATATTCAAATTCAAAACCAAACACATAAAAACTAGCTTATACATGCCATATGTCATATTTACATATTTCCAAAAGTACCGAATATTGGTCGATAGTGTGACGATGTTCCTTGACGATCCTCGAGCTCGAAGCTAGCTTTATATATCTATAAAACAAAGAAGGAATGCACAAAGTAAGCTTTTAAAGCTTAGTAAGCCATAAGCAAATAAATCATCACATAAACATATATATTTCAATTTGAATAGGCCAATTATAGCTAATCTCTTACACATATACATTCAACTAGCTCATATAACTTCATATTACCACATTAAATATTACACATACCTTAATTCTTCATGAATATATATAAACTTTACACATACTTGATTCATTTAACTCACATTCACATTCGATTTTACTTTGACATTTCCCGTCCATTCGAAATTGACAAGGATACTAGGATAACACACATAGCTCATATAATGCCATATCCCAGATATGGTTTTACATGTTATCATATATAGATGCCACTGTCCTAGGTAGGGTCTTACACGAGTCATATACGATGCCAATGTCCCAGACATGGTATTACACATTTTATCACTTCGACGCGAATGTCCCAAACTTGGTCTTACACGAATTCACACATCTAAAGTCCAAATGTTATGACACCAGTATCCTATACAATTCCTAGGGTTCGTTTGGAGCTTACGACTTCGTTATTCAATCAACTCAAGCTTGAAACAAATCATCCAGTACCCAATTCAATTCAAAAATATGAATATAAATACTAATCAATTCGACAATAGATATAAAATATACAATTGAATTCAAAAATATTTATTTACTTACGAACTTACCTTGTACGGAAACGAACGGACCAAAATGACTATTCGACAACTTTCGACTTCCCCCGATCCAAATCCGATTTCTTCCTTTCTTGATCTAAATTAATACAAATTTGACTTATTTAATGCCATACCCATTCAATTCAATCCACAAACACATAAATGGGAATTTTTCACTTTAGCCCCTAACATTTTACATTTTTCTCAATTTAGTCTCTATTTCAAAATAACACAAAATACTCAAAATTTTAATAAACTCTAGTTAGGCCAAATTCTCCCTAGGTCCCTAGCAGCCTACTAATTTCATTTATTTCATATTTTGACCCTTAAATTTTCAAATTTTACAATTTAATCCTAAATAAGCATTTTTATCAAAAACCACTTTATTAAACATAATAAACTATCAAAAAATATTTATTTTTCATCATCAAACCACAAAAACATCAAGCTATAAACAATGGCAAATCACGAGTACATCAACAAATTCAAAAATTCAAGCATGGGCTAGCTAGTATTCGAAGCAACGATCTCAAAAAACATAAAAATCATCAAAAACCAAACAAAAGCCATACCTGAATTTGAGCTTCAAAGTGCCGAACTTTAAAAGCTTTCAAATGGTTTTTTTTCTCTTCAATACTCGGCCAAAAGATGAACATGCATGGCCATTTCATGTTTTGTTTTATTTTATTATCATTTATTAACAAAGTTACCATATTAACCTTAATATTTAAATTACAAAACACATAATGGTTGTCCATTATCGTCCATTAGCTTTAATAGTGGCCTAATTTCACTTTAAGGACTTAACAATTAAATAACCATAACAAATTAGTACTTTAATAAATTGAATGCCACTTTTACATTTTACGCGATTAAATCGTTTTTATTCAATTAAGCATACAAATGGTAAAATTAAATCACAAAATTTTCACACATATCAAATAACATGCCGTAAACACCAAAAATAATATAAAAATAAATTTACGACCTCGAATTTATGGTTTCAAAATCACTATTTTGGTTTAGCTAAAACCGGGATGTTACACAACTTATCATCTAATAACAAGACAACACTAGTATCCAAATCTATTCCTAAAGTTCAACCGGGATTTCACACCTTCTGTTTCTATCATCGAATGCATTCGTAGAATCATTTTCACAATTCAAATATTATCCAAAATCTCATTATCACCATTTATGCAATATCAGAGCTTTTAACATACTTTTATAATGAAATTACCACAAACGATCTTGCCTCGAGTATGAAAACGACAAAATGATTCAATTACTCGATAATCTTGCCTTTCCCCAGATCTAATTCTGGATTCCTCTTTTCTTGATCTAAATATATTTAAAATCAACTTCTTTAATCAACCACTCATTCAATTTAGTCCAAAAATACATTTAGGCCTATTTGCACTTTAGCCCTTAACTTTTACACTTTTAACAATTTAGTCCCTATTTCACAAATACACAAAATTTACATATTTCAATAAACCCAAGCTTGGCCGAATTACATATAGGTCCCTAGCAGCCCAAAACTTTCATTTATTTCACATTTCAACCACTCAATTTGCATATTTCACAATTTAATCCCTATTATGCAATTTCATCAAAAATCACTTTACAACATATGAAAATCTATCATCAGAACTTCATATTTCAAATTGAAACACCAAAGAACACTTAAGCTCATCAATGGAAACTCTTAAAATCTTTAACAGTTTCGAAATTAAAGGTGCATGCTAGCTAGATTAAGTTGCAGCAATTACAAAAACATAGAAATCATCAAAAACTAAGCAAAAATCGTACTTTAGTCATGCTATGAGTTGGCCGAACCCTAGAAAGCTTCAAACCATTTATTTGTTTTCAAATTTTCAATTGTAAGTGAGAAAGATGAACATAAATTTCATTTGTTTTTATTTGTTTTAACTTAATAAACTAAATACCTTTTTAACCTTTGTTATAAACATATAAAAGCATATAATGGATGGCCATAATTGTCCACTTACACTAAATATGGTCTAATTACAACATAAGGACCTTAACTTTAAGGTTCTATAGCTATTTAATACTCTTAGCTAATAGAACAACACTTTTGCACTTTACGCGATTTAGTCCTTTTTCTCAAATTGATCAATTAAACAATAAAATTAGCTCATGAAATTTTCACACATACATGCTATCATGCTGTAAAAGTAATATTAAAATAATTTTCAAATGTCGGATTTATGGTTCTGAAACCACTATTCTGTTTTAGCTAAAATCGGGCTGTTACAATCCAGCATCATTTTTAAAGTGATTTTAAGGCCTCGAGGGCTCAAAAAAGGGACATTATGCATGTGTTTGATTGGATTTTTCAATGATTATGAAATGTTGAGAATGTATTATTTGAGTTATATTTTTACGGTAATGCTCCGTAACCCTATTCCGGCGATGGATATGGGTTAGGGGTGTTACACAACTAGTCAAAGTATGCTACTTAGTGAGATTGTCCCATGATGACTCATTCGTGATGGTTATATACTCAAGATATTCTAGTTAAGTAACTCCCTATAGAGCTCTACTTAAGTTAGAATGATGGCCAAACATTACACGATTATTAGTACATGTGAATGCATAAGGAATTATGTTCATGTACTAATTGGTTGGAAATCCATGTTCTTACTAGTTGGTAATAATCATCCCATGATGGTTTGATTCACTGGGTGTGTGAATTATCATTGCAATGACTTACAAATGTTTTTCAAGGTTTAATGTAAGACGCATGCATCATTTTAATGCATATCATAATGTTGCAAAAGTTTTCAAACATTTGCTTATCCAAAGATATGCATAGATGAATATTTTATTTTTTAATTCGATAATGACACGTACTCCCTTATTGAACATACTCAGTGAAAACAAACTAAATAAAAATAACTATAAGGAATGAAAAAGGAACCTAAGAATTATCTTGAGTTGTGAAAAGCTTAAAACAGTTCTTGATATTAAGTGCCCTTTAGCCACTCAAGCTGAGGCTAGAAAACACTGAGAAGAGTCTGATGATATAACTCATTGCTATATGCTTGCAAGTGTGGCCAACATGCTATATAAACAACTAGAGAGTTGTAAAGCAAAAACAATTCTAGATAAGCTATAAGACATGTTTGTAGGCCAAGCTGCCTTAGCTCGATAGTCTGCCATAACTATCTTGATGAATACCTAAAAAAAGCTCGACTCTCTTGTCAAAGTCCATATGATCACTCTTATGGGATACTTTGTTGAGGTTGTGGACAATGAGGCCAATTTGGACCAGAACACCCAAATAGAGATGGTGTTCAAATGCCTATTTAAGTTTTTTTGTGGTTTTCAAGCCGCTTTTAACCTTGGGAACAAGAATTTGAAACTTGCACAACTCATGAAGGAACTACAATCCTATGAGTTGATGTTGAATGACAATCAGTTGATCCGAAGAGCAAAAGCAAATATAGTTGTTGCTTCTTCCTTAAAAGGGAAGGGAAAACACACTAAGAAAGGCAAGGCTAAGGTCTATGGGCCACCACAAATGGTAAGGAAGAGAATAGTAAGCCTAAAGACTTACGTAAGTCTAAATGCTTCTTATGCAGCAAGAAAGGAAACCCCAAGGTGAATTGTAAATAGCAAAAAGAATACCTAGCTATTAAAGGAAAATGTATGAAACTCTTTATGATAGAAGCTTGTATAATGGAAGATTTGATAGACCACTAGGTAATTGATTCGGGAGCCACTAATCATGTTTGTGTTTCTCTACAAGGGTTCGAGGAGACGAAATGTAACATCCCAAAATTTAACATAATGGAAATGTAGAATTATATAAAAAATAGGGAATTCGCCTAAAGGTTAGCTATTAAATGTGTAAGCATGAAAGTTAGTTAGAGGTCCCAAGTTCAAATCCCTTCTCTTGCAAATAAATTAATTGTTGCAAAAAAATCCCATGTTTTAGTGAGGTTTTCATCCTAGCCTACTAAACCTAGGTATAAATACAAATTTTTCACAAAATAATCAGCCTTTAATCCCCTTTTCCCCTACCTTAGCCGTCCTTAACCTCTTCTCCCTCTTTTGATTTTTGATATTTTTTTTCTTTTTCATCCTTCCACCATTGTTGCCATCGCCTCTACCACCACCATTCACCATTGATTTTATTTCTTTTGTCACCAAGATTAAGCATCATCTTCACCATTACTTTGCTGCCATTTATCCTCAACTAAATCAACCCCAAATATGAAATCTTGGATCTCCAAGATCAACTCCAACATTGCTAAGAAAGTGCTATGCTTGTTTAAGATCTCTTTTTCCTTCAATTTCTTGATTAATCTTGTCAATCAAAAACCTAATTTTTTGGATCTAGATTTTTGGGGAATTTTAATGATTTTATAGGTATTTTTCTAGATTTTAAAATTTTCTCAAAATCATTCTTGAATCAACCCCAATTTTGGCCACCATGGGTGATGGTGTATGCACATATGTGCAAGAAAGGAGGTTATTTTGTTTCTAAATAATTTCTTATCTATTTCCAGCATTAATTTAAGTCCTTGAACCCTTCTAAGCAGCCTTTAATTACATAACAATTAGGGAAAAATGTTATTGATCAATTGACCATTCGGATCTCTCAAATCGAGAAGCATGAGTGCGATTAAATGCAAACTAGTTTGTTGTTTCGACATAGTTATTAGGTAAAGGTTATAGATTAATTATATGAAGGATTTTAATCAATATTTGCTACTGATTTTCCAGTATGTGAATGTGTTAGGTGGAATTGCTTGTACAAAATGCATTGTGCTTATTTGTTTAGACTCACATTAAGCTCATACAGCTCACCCCATTACCTTAACTTCTTAGGTAATGAACGAACTTAGGATCAGAATTGGCATGAAGACGTACGATGAAATTTGAAATTAATATCATCATATCTTTATTATTTTATTTTATTTTTATCTTTCTATTATTCAGTTTTTGGACTGTAAAATTTTTAAAACTATGGTTTGGGACTGTTTTTGTGTTAGGGATTTTCATGCATGCATGATTTCCATTCTTAGGACGGATATACGGATTTATATGCATTAAAATTTGATTATGAATGATATTTGGCTAAGTTAACCATTGGGTTAGTAATAGTTTATGTTCCACTACAATGAAGTTAAACAAAATGTTTTCAAAAATGAGGAAGAGTAAAGATATTTTTGAAAACACACTTCATCTACTATTTTTGAGGTTTAAAATCCCGATTTTATTAAAAGAGTGGTTTTTGAGGTTTTATTAAAATGCCCTTGTACTGACATTTCTGCAATTTAGCCAAGTAAGTTCATATGAACTGAATTCTATATAATGTTGATTAAATTGAATGTTAGTGTGTGATTTTGTTGTGATTGAATCAATATATATTATTATACAATCTATATTGTCACGAAATGATGTAAATTCAACGACGTACAATGACTATCAAGCCATGTTTGAAACCTAGGAATTCGTAGGATACAATTGACATGTCATTAGGGTTTACATGTTTCGAGTGCTGGTCTTGAATGTCCTACTGGTGGCTGAGTTCCAACATTTGTTGCAGATACTCGACAGCTTATGGAGCAGTACCGTGTAGCTACATTCTGACCCAAAGCTTGTGTGAGTAGACCTAGGTTACCATGTTTTGGGTGTTGATCTTGAATGTCCTACTAGTGGCTGAGTTCTGGCATTTGTTGTGGATACTCGACAGCTTGTAGAGCAGCACTGTGTAACTACATTTCGACCAATTGCTTGTGTGAACAAGCCCATTTTACAGCTCATGTGAGCTACAACGATATTTTAAGCACACTTCATGTGAGCTATCCCACGTATCTAATGGTATTCTAATCAGTTCAACGGGCATGAGCTTACAAGGATACGGTAAGTATTCTATATGAACCGCAGAGAAAGTGAAAGTAATTCGTAACTGTTTGAAGGCAGCCTCAGATCGTCAGAAATTGTACACGGATTTGAAATAAAAAGACATTGAATTTTAGATTGATGACAAAGTTTTTTAAAAGTATCTCCGTGGAAGAAAATTCTTTGTTTCGGAAGTAAAGGTAAATTGAGTCCGCGATTTATCGGGCCGTATGATGTTATTGAACGAATAGGGCCAGTGGCATATCGATTAACCTTATCATCAGAGTTAAAAAAGATTCATAATGTATTTTATGTATCGATGTTGCACCGGTATAGATCTGATCCATCACATGTGATTCCTCGTCAGAGATTGAAATTCAACCTGATATGATGTACAATGAAGAACCGATCAGAATTCTAGCACATGAGGTTAAAAAATTGAGAAATAAACTCATGCCTTTAGTGAAAGTATTATGGAAACGTCATGGTATCAAAGAGGCTACGTAGGAGCCCGAGGAAGCTATGAGAAAATAGTACCCTAACCTATTCACTGGTAAGATTTTCGGGGACGAAAGTCCCTAAGGGGGAGAGTTGTAACAGCCCGTTTTTAGTCAAATCAAAACAGCAGTTTCAGGACCACAAATCTGAGGTCGTAAAATCATTTTAATATTATTTTAAGTGTTTACAGCATGATTGTATGTATGTGTGAAAGTTTCGTGAAGAAATTTTATCGGTTGGTTGATCAATTTGTTAAAAAGGACTAAACCGTGTAAAGTGTAAAATGCATGTTCTATTAGTTTAAAGTGTCAAATAGCTTTGGATTTTAACTATGGTGGCCTTAAATGGTAATTAAACCATTTGAAAAGTTAGTGGACAAGTATGGACAACCATTAAATGAATTATATGTTTATAAATTAAGGTTAAATATGTAAATTGTTAAATAAGGTTAATCAAATAAAACCAAAAAAAAAAAATATCATCTTTTAATTCTTCCTCCACTAATTGTAGAACTAAAAACCTAGCCATTTTAAGCTTAAAATTTTGGCAATTTCATTTGGCTATTAAGGTATGATTTTTTATTCGGTTTTTAATGATTTCTATGTTTTTGTGATCGCTACATCTAGTACTAGCTAGCCTAGGGACTATTTTACAAAACTGTTAAAGATTTTGAATGATGCCATTGATGAATATGTATGAGTTTTGAAGTTTGATGATAGATTTTGAATAGTTTTTGATAGTTAAACAAGTTTTGTTAAGTGATTTATAGTGAAAATACAAAATAGGGATTAAATTGAGAAATGTGTAAAATTAGTGGTTAAAATATGAAATAAATGAAAATTAGGGGCTGTTAGGGGCATTATGGTAATTCGGCTAGCATGGGTTTATCGTGAATTTTATTGATTTGTGATTCTATGAAATAAGGATTAAATTGTGAAAAATGTGAAATATGTGGGGCAAAAGTGTAAATGTGTTTTAAAGTATGTTTTGGACTTAATTGAATGAATATATGATTGAATAAGTCAATTTTGAATATATTTAGATCAAGAAAGGAGAAATACAGATTTGGATCGAGGAAAAGATAAAGTTATCGATTAATCGACTTGATTCACCGTTTTAGTATCTTAGGTGAGTTTGTATGTAATAAGCATTGTTATAATTATGTTTTAAATGCTTTGATATTGCATAAATTGTGTATACAGGACTACAATCATATTTGACAACAATTCGGCTATGTATGACACTTAGTGTGTGATTCGAGACAGCTTCAACTATGTATGGCACTTAGTGTGCGGCGAGAATTTGAGTTTTTGACATTTTTCTATTTGGGTATGAGTTTGTTATGGATTGGTTCAGGTATGTATGTGAATCATATGAGCTTTAAGTTGAAGAAGTTATGAAGTTTGCATATAGCATATGATTAAGCATGTGGAAGGTTTGTTAGTATTTATGAATTACTAATTAAAAAGTTCAAATTGAAGAATTGTGTATTTATGATTAGTTGAGTTTAATTTATACGAGCTTACTAAGCTATAAAGCTTACTTTGTTTATTTCTCCTATGTTTTATAGTGATTTCAAAGCTAGCTTGGATTCGAGGATCGTCAGAGACTACGTCACACTATCCAACCATCACTTTGGTACTTTTGAACTTATGGTTTGGTCATATGGCATGTATAGGATTTTGGTCATTTTGATATGTATCTTGGTAGTGAGTTTTTCCATTTGATATGGCTTATGAATGGTTATATTTTGGTTTATACATATAGCCATGAGACTTGGCTTAATTTGGCTAGTTCTTATATGTATATATATAAATGTGCATATGGTTTACATTAAGTGTGTAATATCCCGAATTAGGGCCTAATCGGAATAGTGGTTTCGTGACCACAAAATCCGAGATAGAAATAATTATTTTATGATTATTTTGAGGTTTATGATATGAATTGCATGATTGTGTGAAAATTTCGTGATGAAATCCTATGCCTAAAGTGCTTAAATTGAAATTAGGGACTAAATCGAATAATTTGCAAAACTTGCATTCTAGAAGTTTCTAGTATGAAATTGTTTTGAAATATTAATTAGGAGGTTTTAAATAGCAATTTTACCAATTTCTAAGTTTATGGACAAAAATTAGACATGGATGGAATTTTTGGAAAGTTTAGTAGTAAGGGCATTTTGGTCATTTAGGGGTAAAATGAATAAAAATACAAAATTAAAAGCCAATTTTGTTCATCTTCAACCCCATGGCCGAATATAGCAAGGAGAAACCATGGCTAGGGTTTTTCAAGCTTCCAAGCTCGATTAGCAAGGAAAACTGAAATTCGGGCTAAAATGGGGAAAATACCAAGTTGTGGATGAAATGGTAAAAGTAGCCATTTTCGTATACTAGGTAAGTTCATATGTAAATGTTGGTAACATAGCTATTATTTTAAATGTTTTTATATTATTTAAATGATATGATAATTATTATGAAATATTATACTCGTGATAATTGTTTGATAATATGTCAAATTATGTGATATACTTGGAAAATGTGAAATACTACAGAGTATCGGTATCGGTATTCCGTATTCCGTAGAAGATGGTTGAGACACATGATTGGAAAAAAGGTCCCGTTGAACCTTAGGAATGGATTAGGATACAAGTGACATGTCACTGGGATATTTGGGCATCCGAACTCGTTGAGTTGAGTCTGAGTTCACTTATGGATGCGAATGTCCGAACTCGTTGAGTTGAGTCCGAGTTCGTGAAATGTAACTAGGCATCCGAGCTCGTTGAGTTGAGTCCGAGTTCACTTATGGATGCGAATGCCCGAGCTCGTTAAGTTGAGTCCAAGTTCGCTTATGGGCGGGTTACATAGTAGCTTGGCTACATATGTGGCACTTATGTGCAAACTTTCTATGTATCCGAATTATATTCCGATATGTTCAACGGGTAAAGTTCTACTCAAATGGAGGAATACTCAAGATGAAAGGGACGTATTGGTAAGTGTTGTGAAATGGATACTTTGAACAGGTATGTACTTAACCCTCGGGTTGAAAAATCGATATAACAACAATATGGTAAGATGATAAATGAAAATATGATATGAATGTCTTGGTGATGATTATGCAAATGATGTTTTATGTTTACTTATATGGTTATGTTACTTGCTATTTGCATGTGAACTTACTAAGCATTTATGCTTACTCCTCCTTTTCATTCCTTGTAGTGTTGACAAGCCACTTTCGAAAATTGGGAGCGGTCGGAGGCACGCTCACACTATCCGTATACCATCTTGGCATAATGGCTTGTATATTTTGAGTATGGCATGTATAGCATTATAATTATTTTGTATATATGGTCTTATGATATGGTTATTGAGTAGTATAAAAATGCTTGGTAATGATTAGCCATTGGAATGGCTAATTATGATCATATTTGGTGTTATGTATGTCAAATTGCTAGTTAATCCATGGAAACCATGAAATAGGTAAAATTTACCATAAAATAGATTCAAACAGCAGTAGTGACGTGAATTTGAAAAATTATTAAAAATAGTAGAGATATAATTAGATGATGAATAAAATATGGAATTGAAAAATTATGAGTCTATTTTCATATGGAAGAAACTAAACAGGTATATGAGTTATATTTTATGAGATCTTTAAATTTATGTAAAATAGGGCCAGAGCGATTTCTGGATCCCTTGTTCTAACTTTGGAAATTCACCATAAATTGTATAAAAATAATTAGAAGTCATAATTTATATCTACAGATTTCTTATTGAGTCTAGTTTTAAGAGAAACAAACTTCATAGTCATTGAAATTCTGTACAAGGAGATATCTGATTCGTAATACACAGAGGTTAGAGCAGTTGAACCCTGAAACAGGGGAGACTTTAACTAATAAAATGTACTAATTAGCCTAGCCAAAAATTCTAGAAAAAAATTTGTAAATAGATATATGAGTCTAGTTTCAGGGAAAATTTACAGAATTTGATTTTGAGTTTCAAAACTCGAGATATGAATTTTTAAACGACTGTGACGCAGTTAGCCAGCTTGTCTGGAATTTCTAAAATTAAATTGTTTGAGCTGTTTAAGCAATGAATTAAGGCTGTTAACACCTCGTGTTTGACTCCGGCAACGGTCTCGGGTACGGGGCGTTACAAAGTGATTGATGTTGGTTTGCAATGTTATTGATAGTTGGTATTATAGATATCAAATGGTTGGTAATTGAAAAGCTATGTACTTGTGGATGATGTATGATAATGCACATTTGTAAATGGTCATTTTGTTTGTTTGGGAAAATAAGAATTGGTATGAATTTGTGATAGCATATTGTGGTATGTATGTGCCTTGAATTGGTTAGTATTGAAATGGTAGGATTTAAACTTGATTTGGTTGTTTTGGATTGCATATTATGTTTTATTTTGGTGCCATATGTGTAGATGAAAGTGTGTACCGATTGGAGTGGCTAAATGGCTTCGTAAATAGCCTATTTTTTTCCACACGGGCAGAGATACAGGCGTGTGTCTTAGCCATGTGTTTCACACGGTTGTGTTACACGGCTGTGTGTCCCCTGGTGTGGTTTTAGAAATCAAGTCAAAATGCTCCACACGGCCTCACACATGGGCGTGTGACTTGGCCGTGTGACATAAGTCAGTATGCCGTACAGGTTTGGCATGGCCTAGCACATGGCCTAGCACACAGGTGTGTGTGTTAGCCGTGTGACCCAAGTCAGAGAGTTACACGAGGTCAGACACGGGCCATGTGCTCCCACTTCGAATGTCCACATAGCCTGTGACACGGGTGTGTCTGGCGGCCGTGTGAGATACACGGCCTGGTCACATGGGAGTATGTCCCCTATCTTGTGAAAAATTTTCATAGTTCTTGAAAGTTTAATAAGTTATCGGTTTAGTCCCGAACCACTCCTAAAGTATTTTTAGGGCCTCGTAGGCTCGTATTAGGGGCAAATTGATTTAGTTTGAATGATAAATATATGAAATGATGTTATGTTTGCTAAATGGTTGTTTAATTGTTTCGTAAGTCTGGTAATGCTCCGTAACCCTATTTCGATGTTGAATACGAGTGAGGGTGTTACATTTATTGGTATCAGAGTTACGGTTTAGTCAATTCTAGGACTAACGTTGTGTATATGAGAGTCTAGCTATACTTGCCATATATAAACTGTGATAGTGTGATGACCCCTGACGTTTTAAAATGTGTTTTTATATAGAAATAGATCTCAATCGAGCTATAGCTAATGAGGTTGAGAGTAATGTGCTTGCTCTTGCTCAAGGGACATCGCCGTCTGATTCTAGACCCGTAACGGGCAGCTAGGGACGAGAGGCTAAATAAGCCTTCTTCCAAATGATGAATGAGTCATTCACACAATATATTCATACGAACTCGGCTGGTGAACAACCTCCACCCCCTCCTAATCCCCAACCGGTTCCTGTAGCTCCTCAAGGAGTCGAGCTTTTAAGATTGAATAAGCCTCCAGTTGACAAGATCCGTAACCATAGGGCTGAAGAATTCAGAGCTAATGTTGACAATGATCTTGAGAGAGCCGACTTTTGGCTTGAAAATACTATTAGAGTACTTGATGAACTTTCTTGTACACCGGCGAAATGTTTAAAATGTGCGATATCACTGTTAAGGGGCACCGCATACCAGTGGTGGAATACATTAGTGTTGGTGGTGCCGAGAGAAAGAGAGTCACCTGGGAGTTCTTTCAGACCTAATTCCGAAAGAAATACATCAGTCAACGATTTTTGGATCAAAAGCATAAAGAGTTTTTAGAATTGAAACAAGGTTGCATGACCGTAATCGAGTACGAGAGAGAATTTGTATGGTTGACCAAGTACGCTCGGGAGGATGTTTCTATTGAAGAAATCATGTGCAAGCGGTTTGTTGATGGGTTGAACGAGGACATTAAAATTCTATTTGGAATTTTAGAACAGAAGGAATCTGTTGTTTTAGTCGACAGAGCTTGCAAAGCCGAGAAACTTAGCAAAGAAAAGAGAAAGGCTGATTCAAAGGCAAGATATTCGAGGAAGAGATTGATGAGTAAACCTTATCATTCCTCTTCAAAGAAATCTACCTCTTCAAAGAGATTATTTTAACCGATCAACCACTTCTATAACACCCCAAACCCGGCCTAGACGTTATGGCCGAATCTGCAATGTCACTTTGAGGTGTGTTTTGGAAAAACATCTTTCTGTTTGAAAAGTGTGTACTACAACAAAACCCTCGTAATGATCTTTTACAAAACTTTTAAGTATCTTGTTCATTGTTAAAACTCAAGTAGGTTAGCAAAAGTTTAATCGTTTTAGGTTGTTATTACACTTTAAAGCCAATGTTTGTTGCAGAAGTTTTTGAAATATGTTGTAATAGCGTGGTGTTTTGAAAACAGTTATCTTTTTGGAAAATTCGCATCCTACTACTAGCAGATATAAATCAAAATAAGTAAACCCCAAATTAAAGTAAAATTCAAAGAGGCCTTATTACATAACAGATACCCAAATTAAAAAGCTTAAAGATTAAAGGTTTAAAACAGTAGCACGAGCAGTTGTGTGGCCCCTATCGAGTCCCTCACAGCACTGCCCCGCCTAGGGATTACCTGCACAGGAGAGTAGAAGGCAGTGTGTAATCCCTTAACAATAATCAGTCAAACTGTTGGCAAATACAGTTTAGGCCTAAGCCCGTTTCAGTGACAGTCCAGTATTAGTTGAGGCCATAGCCCATTACAGTAGTAGTATCAGTGTGGACCTTAGCCCATTAAAGTAACAGTAACAGAAATGCAATCAAAAGTCCTACCTATCCATCCTCTACACTCCACTCCGTCCATCCCTACACTCCATGTGGGGATAAAATCGACCCTCTCATCCCTACACTCTAAAATATAGTACCAGTTGCGGTATTAAACAGTATTTGCAGCAGAGCTGCCAGTACAGTACACCTCCTCCAAATATATCAACCCACCCCTATACAACATGTCATGTCATAATATCATACGTGTATGCAGACATGTCATGCTCGAATACAGTCATACATAACATAGGGGTATATCAGTCATTTTACCTCATAGGGGTATAACGGTCATTTCATCAGTATGGGGTCTAAGTGTACTTTTTGACCCAACAGTAGGTCCACAGTCGTCTTGGGCGACCCGTGCAACCTTAACAATCAAACAGTGAAAATGGGCCCAAAGCCCAAAACACGACCCATGTGGACCCACACGCCAATGTGGCCCGTAAAGCCCAAAAATGTCCTTGGCTGTGTGAACAACATAGCTTGGCCCAATAATCTCCACACGTTCATGTGATTTACTCAGATGGGGCCCACGAGCTCATGGGGCCCACACAGCCCATTTCGACCCATAACGGCCTAAGCCCATGAAAACTCTCATAGGGGCCTTTACGATCTAACTCCCACGTTTTACGCATTTGGATTACCACACGAGCTAGCGTACGCTCGTGTAGCGTCAGTAGACAAACTTTTCTGGCTTTTGCCGATCTATGCTTATAACAGTGTGGTTACACATCAGATGCGATTTAGAGTTAGTTTGCGCTTCGAACACTCTTATACCTGAAAATAATTAATATCAACTAATTAGTTATTTAACCCATGTTCCAAATTGGAAACTAGCAGAGTTCCAAAAAAATCACCATCTACTTACCAAAAGCCTCCAATAATCGCATTCTTGATTCCTAGGGAATGTGTCAATCAACCTCGACCACCGCCTACACAAAAGACACCACCTTTCTATGTTAGACGCGTACTAGAAGTAACATACCATCACAATCGCACCACACTTACCAACAACGACTGTGCAGATTATAGACCAAAGATGTAATGCATACAGAACCAAGAATAAGGATTGATCTGAAAGGAAAACAGAGGGGTAATCGGCAAGAAGAGAAAAAGTAAAAAGATGGTTCAACAAGGTGAAACATTAAAAGAGGAAGAAGTGAAATTGAGTCTTACCTATCACTCTTCGGCCAACACAAAAGTGCTAGAGTGAGAGATGAGAACCGTGTGCCCAACCCAACTGATCACAACACACCTGCTAACCGAAAGTAAAACAACAAGGTGAGATGGGGTATTTGGCTAAGGTACCAGAATGAAAAGGGACAACATAAGGAGAAAGAAAAAAGGGAAGGCGAAGAAAATAAGGTGTACACAACCAAGAAAGAAAACATTGGATTAAGGGAGAGGAAGAAAGGAGTCGGCTCACCACCAAGGTAGAGGTATTCGGGCAAAGAGACTTGATTACGAAAGAGAAAAGAAGCAGAGGCAATCAGTGGACAAGGACGTTAGAGGAGAACAATCCAAAAAAGACCAAAATGAGTAAAGCCCTAAATGATTACTACTACCAAACTGTCCAACAAATGAAAAATACAAAACAACCAAAACCAATAGGTAGGAATTTGGCACCAAGGAGAAAAGAACTGAAAAAAAATTAGCAAACCCCCAGTTATTGCTCAAAAGCCAAAAATTACAAAAAGTGAGAGTCTCAATTCGGTACACCCTCTACCACTCCCTTCAAAACTTCTAATTTCTCTCCTCATATCGCTCCTAAGATAAGTCAACCCTATCCTACTCATCCAATTCCCTACTAGCTAAAATTCCCTCCAACCAATCCCTAGAATTCAGCCACAACTCCTCACACTCCTCCAACACCCCAATTTCAATCCAACTACAACACTTCCCCAACATCAGTAGCAAAGCAAAACAAAATATTCTTTTGCGTTGCCAGGCCTCGAACATCAAATCCCCTAGAACACTCCACACACCTTCATCCCCTAGATCAATAGGCTTTTTATGACACAAAACACCCACATTTTACTTAAGAAGCCTACTAACTAGAGATAGGGTTAATTTAAGAAAAATAATTTTTTTTCACAAGCCAAGGCTTGAACTCAGGACTTCTCAGATACTTCCCAGGACACTTAACTACTGAAGCAGACATGTATTTGCAACACAACAAACAAAAATAATTGCTTTGATTTTCGGGGCGTTACAACTTCAGTGGGATATTCTGATAGAGATCGCAAAAAGTAATACACCAGTCTTAAAGCTCAAGCTACATCGGTATCGAGTGTTGGAAACGTGAAAGACATTAAATCTGAGTGTCAATAGTGTGGAAGATGACATTTTAGAGATTCTTGGGTGAAAAATAATAATAGAGCTTGTTACAGTTGTGGTTCGTGATATTATTTTATCCGAGATTGTCCTGAGTTAAATGAAAAAGATAAATCTCAAAATGCAAGATCAAGCAATACAACTACCTGAAGGAGGCCGACAAGAAATACGGGAAACACAAGTGGTAATCGTGGTACAACGAAAGATTCTACAGTGAGATTTGAGGCTAAAGTACCTGCTAGAACTTATGCCATTCGCTCTCATAAAGATGCATCATCACCAGATGTTATTACAGGTACATTTTCTCTTTACGACACTAATGTTATTACATTGGTTGATCCTAGATCGACTCATTCATATATATGTATGAAATTTATGACTAATAAGAGTTTTCCTGTTGAGTCTACTGAGTTTTTGATTAAAGTATCGAACCCTTTAGGCAAGTATGTTTTAGTTGACAAAGTATGCAAGAACTGTTCTTTAATGACTCGAGGTTACTATTTTTCGGCTGACTTGTTGTTTTTACAATTTGATAAGTTCGACGTGATTCTGGGTATGGATTGGTTGACTTTACATGATACCATTGTGAACTGTAGATGAAAGATTATAGAATTGAAGTGTCAGAATAATGAAATTCTTCGGATTGAATCAAATGAATCAAATGAATTGCAAGTTGTGATTTCATCTATGTCAGCTTAAAAGTGTGTGAGAAAAGGTTATGAGGCTTATCTTGCTTATGTTTTGGATACAAAAGTGTCTGAATCAAAGATTGAATTAGTACAAGTTGTCTGTGAATACCCGGACGTATTTCCTGAAGAATTATCGAGGTCGCCACATATTAGAGAGGTTGAACTTACTATTGAATTAGTGTTAGGAACTTCGCCGATATCTATAGCCCTATACAGAATAGCTCCAACAGTGTTGAAAGTGTTGAAATCTCAGTTACAAGAGTTAACGGATAGAGGTTTTCCACAGACAAGTTTTTCGCCCTGGGGTGCGCTTGTATTGTTCGTAAAGAAGAAAGACAGGCCAATTAGAATATGTATTGATTAACGTCAGCTCAACAAGGTTACAATAAAAAATAAGTATCTGTTGCTGAGAATAGATGATTTTTTTGACCAGTTGAAAGGTGCAACAATGTTTTCAAAGATTGATTTGAGATATGGTTATTATCAGTTGTGAGTTAAAGACTCAAATGTGCCGAAGACATTGATTTGAGATATGGTTATTATCAGTTGTGAGTTAAAGACTCAAATGTGCCGAAGACTACGTTCAGAATGAGGTATAGACACTATGAATTTCTTGTTATGCCTTTTGGACTAACTAATGCTCCTGCCATTTTTATAGATTTGATGAATTAGATTTTTAGACCGTATCAAGATAGATTTGTTGTTATGTTCATTGAAAACATTCTGATCTATTCACGAGATGAGTCTGAGCATGCCAAGCATTTAAGGATTGTGTTGCAAACCTTGAGAGATAAGCAATTGTATGCTAAATTCAGCAAATGTGAGTTTTGGTTACGAGAAGTCAGGCTTTTGGGACATATTATCTTGGTGGATGGCATTTGAGTTGATCCAAGCAAGATTTCTAAAGTAATTGATTGGAAACCACCTAGAAATGTATCCGAGGTTAAATGTTTTCTAGGATTGACTGGTTACTATCGATGTTTCGTTAAAGGGTTTTCGATGATTGCAGCATCGATGACTAGACTACTACAAAAAGATGTAAAGTTTGAATGGTCCGAGAAATGTCAATAAAGCTTCAATCAATTGAAAACATTGATAACTAAGGCACCAGTGTTAGTTCAATCTGAGTCGGGTAAAGAATTTGTGATTTACAGTGACGTGTCATTGAACGGTTTGGGTTGATTATTGATGCAAGAGGGAAAAGTTATAGCTTATGCCTCCAGACAGTTGAAGTCACATGAAAAGAACTATCTGACGCACGATTTAGAGCTAGCTGCTATTGTATTTGTATTGAAAATTTAGAGACATCATTTGTACGGTGAAAAATTTCACATCTTTATTGATCAGAAAAGCTTAAAATATATTATGACTTAGAAAGATTTGAATTTGTGACAACGAAGATGGCTCGAGTTATTAAAAGACTATAAGTTAGTAATTAATTATCACCCGGGGAAAGCAGATGTGGTTGCAGATGCTTTGAGTAAAAAGTCATTGTTTGCCTTGAGATCAATGAATACACAGTTGACATTATCTGATGATGGTTTGATCTTAGCTGAGTTAAAAGCTAAACCAGTATTTCTTCAGCAAATTTGCGAAGCTCAAAGGTGTGATAGTGAATTGCAAGCTAAAAGAGTACAATGTGAGTCGACTAGTGATTTAGAGTATCAAATTGGATCCGATGATTGTTTGATGTTTCGAGATAGAATCTGCGTAACGAAAAATCCAAAGTTGATTTAGAAAATTTTATACGAGGCACATAGTGGTTGCTTATCCGTTCATCCTGGAAGTACCAAAATGTACAATGATTTGAAGAAGTCGTATTGGTGGTTCGGTCTGAAACGAGACATATCTGAATTTGTATCAAAATGTTTGATTTGTCAGCAAGTGAAAGCCAAGCATCAAGTTTCTTCGAGTTTGCTTTAGCCTATGATGATAATGGAGTGAAAATGGGATAGAGTGACTATGGATTTTGTATCGGGATTACCTCTGTCTCCGAAGAATAAAGATGCAATTTGGGTTGTCGTTGATCGACTGACGAAATCCACACATTTCATTCTGGTACGTACTAACTATTCACTTGATAGATTAGTTGAATTGTACATTACTGAGATCTTTAGATTACACGGGGTGCCAATTTCGATTATTTCGGATAGAGACCCGAAGTTTACATCGCGATTTTGGAAGAAATTGCAAAAAGCTCTGGGTAAAAAGTTGAATTTTAGTACAACTTTTCATCTACAAACTGATGGTCAATCTGAACGAGTAATTCAGGTTCTCGAAAATATGCTCCGATGTTGTGTTTTAGTGTCCGAGGGCAATTGGGAGAAATATTTACTACTAGTTGAATTAACTTGTAATAACAGTTTTCAATCGAGCATAAAGATGGCATCGTATGAAGCTTTATATGGTCGTAAATGCCGAACTCCATTCTATTGGACTGAACTTAGCGAGAAACAGATTCACGGGGTTGATTTGGTTCGAGAAATCGAAGAGAAAGAGAATGTAATTCGTGACTGTTTGAAGGCAGCCTTTGATTGTCAGAAATCGTACATGGATTTGAAACGAAAAGACATTGAATTTCAGATTGGTGACAAAGTGTTTTTAAAAGTATCTCTGTGGAAGAAAATACTTCGTTTTGGTCGTAAAGGCAAATTGAGTCGGCAATTTATCTGGCCATATGAGGTTATTGAACGAATAGGGTCAGTGGCATATCGATTAGCCTTACCATCAGAGTTTGAAAAGATTCGTAATGTATTTCATGGATCAATGTTGCACCGGTGTAGATTTGGTCCATCACATGTGATTCCTCGTCAGTGATTGAAATTCAACCTGATATGACGTACAACGAAGAACCGATCAGAATTCTAGCACGTGAGGTTAAATAATTGAGAAATAAATACATACCTTTAGTGAAAGTATTATGGCAACGTCATGGTATCAAAGAGGCTATGTGGGAGCCCGAGGAAGCTATGAGAACATAGTACCCTACCCTATTCACTAGTAAGATTTTCGGGGACGAAAATCCCTAAGGGAGGAGAGTTCCAACAGCCCGTTTTTAGTCAAATCAAAAGAGTGCTTTTGGGACAACAAATTCGAGGTCGTAAAATTATTTTATTATTATTTTAAGTGTTTACAACATGATGGTATGTATGTCTGAAAGTTTTGTGAAGAAATTTTATCAGTTGGTTGATTAATTTGTTAAAAAGTACTAAATCACGTAAAGTGTAAAATGCATGTTCTATTAGTTTAAAGTGTCAAATAGCTTTGGATTTTAAATATGGTGGCCTTAAATGGTAATTAAACCATTTGAAAAGTTAGTGGACAAGTATGGACAACAGTTAAATGAATTATATGATTATAAATTAAGGTTAAATATGTAAATTGTTAAATAAGGTTACTGAAATAAAACCAAAATAAAACTATCATCTTTTAATTCTTCCTCCACCGATTGTAGAACTAAAAACCTAGCCATTTTAAGCTTAAAATTTTGGGAATTTCATTTGGCTATTAAGGTTTGATTTTTGACTCGGTTTTTAAAGATTTTTGTGTTTTTGTGATCGTTGCATCTAGTACTAGCTAGCCCAGGGACTATTTTACAAAACTGTTAAAGATTTTGAATGATGCCATTGATGAATATGTATGAGTTTTGAAGTTTGATGATAGATTTTGAATAGTTTTTGATAGTTAAACAAGTTTTGTTAAGTGATTTATAGTGAAAATTCAAAATAGGGATTAAATTGAGAAATGTGTAAAATTAGTGGTTAAAATGTGAAATAAATGAAAATTAAGGGCTGCTAGGGGCATTATGGTAATTCGGCTAGCATGGGTTTATTGTGAATTTCATTAATTTGTGATTTTATATAATAAGAATTAAATTGTGAAAAATGTGAAATATGTGGGGGAAAAGTGTAAATGTGTTTTAAAGTATGTTTTGGACTAAATTGAATGAATAAATGATTGAATAAGTCAATTTTAAATATATTTAGATTAAGAAAGGAGAAATACGGATTTGGATCGGGAAAAAGATAAAGTTATCGATTAATCATCTTGATAGGGCATTTTAATATCTGAGGTAAGTTCGTATGTAATAAGCATTGTTATAATTATGCTTTAAATGCTTTGATATTGCATAAATTGTGTATACAGGACTACAATAATATTTGACGACAATTCGGTTATGTATGGCACTTAGTGTGCGATTCAAGATGCTTCGGCTATGTATGGCACTTAGTGTACGATTCAAGATAGCTTCGGCTATGTATGGCACTTAGTGTGCAATTCAAGATAGCTTTGGCTATGTATGGCACTTAGTGTTTGCGATTAAAATAGCTTCGGCTATGTATTGGCACTTAGTGTGCAAGAATTCGAGTTTTCGACATTTTTCCGTTTGGGTATGAGTTTGTTATAGATTGGTTCAAGTATGTATGTGAATCATGCGAGCTTTAAGTTGAATAAATTATGAAGTTTGCATATAGCATATGATTAAACATGTGGAAGGTTTGTTAGTATTTATGAATTAGTAATTAACAAATTCAAATTGATGAATTGTGTATGTAACAGCCTGATTTTGTGCCTGGCCGGAACAGTGATTTCGGGACCACAAATTTGATGTAACAAAATTTATTTTTATTATATTTTTATGGTCTACGATTTCACGAAATTATTTTATGAAAATTTCGTTCGAAAATTTTAACGTTTGGCCACTCAATTTAGTCAAAAGGACTAAATTGTAAAAAGTGCAAAAGTTGAGTTCTACATACTAGAGGTGTCCAATTGTTATGAAATTTTAAATTCGAGGTCCCTAAATGGTAATTAGACCATTGGATAATTTTTTGGACAAAAATGGACGTGAAATGGGTGAAATAGAATATTTTTAAGTTAGGGGCATTTTGGTCATTTAGTAATTAAAAGAATTAAAAAGACAAAATCAAAGCAAAATTGTGTCCATCTTCAAGCTATGGCTGAATTTCACAAGGGGAAACAATGGCTAGGGTTTTTAAAGCTTCCAAGCTCAATTGTAAGTTCGTTCTAGCCCCGTTTTTAATGTTCTTTACGTTTTTGAGATCCTCGTAGCTCAGTTTAGCTATTTCCACCATTATTTTGAGCTAGGGTTTGTTTTCAAAAATTTACCCATGGATGACATGCATGTGTTTTGATGTTTAGTGGTAGAATATGAATGCTTGGTGTGTAATAAATGACTTTTACTAAGTGATTTTCGGTGAAATTGTCAAAAAGGACTAGTTTGTAAAAAGTTGTAAAATGTGTGTAAGTGTGTGAATAAATGGAAATTGTGGACTGCTATAGTTATGAAAATGGTTCGGCTAGGCTTATAATACATGGAAATTGAATAAAAATCATTTTACGAGGCTAGGGGCGAAAGTGTAAATATGACAAAGTTTAAAGGCAAAATGTAAATTTTGCCAAAGTGTGAATGTAGGCTAATTTGAGCAGTAGGATGAATAAATGAGTTAAATGTGTTGTTATAGATCAAGGAAAACGAGATTCAGACTTAGAACGAGAGGAAAATAAAGAATATGACGAATAAGTCCTTTTCACCGATTGTGCTACCGGGGTAAGCTTGTATGTAAATAATATATTGTTTTTACTTATGTTATAATATTTTGTTATTATATGAGAGGTGGTTGCATATTGAATGATCACTTGATGTAAATTATGAATTGAAATTGATTATGGATGACTTGGTAAAATGTTAAAAAGTAAGGAATTTCTCGGTTGGACCTTCGGAATAGAAAAAATATGAATGATCCATTGTGAGAACACGTGTAGTATTACACGTAGGCTACTATGTTTTTAAAATGGTTTTAGGTCATGTTTATAGTACTAAGTGCAGGCTACTACGTGTACAAGATGGTTAGATCGCATGTGTAGTACGAAATACAGGCTACAATGCGTACCCGATAGCTTCGATCACATGTGTAGTACTAAGTGCATCCACTATGTGTAAAAGATAGCTTTGGTCACAAGTTTGGTACTATTTGAAGGACACTTTGTGAAAAAGGTAGCTTTGACTACAAGGGTGGTACTATGTGCAAGCCACCGGGCATCCGTCATTATTCCGACGTGTTCAACAGGAAATGACTAGGTGTAATTAAATATGACTATATGATGAATAAGTGAAGGTTTGTATGTGTAAACTTATGACCAACGTGCTCAATATGTGATCGAACTTTGGTAAGATTGATATGGAGTAAGTGTTACAATGAAAGTTACTATAAAGAAAACATGAAAGAGTGAAATTTAGTAATAAAACAGTTTTAGACAGCAGCAGTTGTGTGATTTTGAAAAATCTTCAAAAATGGTGAAAATTGAATTAGAAGTCAAATGAGATATGAAATAAAAGCTTATTGAGTCTATTTTCATATAAAGGAAATGGTGTAAGCAAAAAAATTTCATATTATGAGATATTTAAATATTTGTGAGACAGAGTCAGAATGATTTCAGAATCCCCTATTCTGATTTGGGAAAATCATTAAATATTGTACAAAAATAATTATAGGTTATAATTGATATACTTAAAATACTTAATGAGTCTATTTTCGAAAGAAACAAATGGGAACATTATCCAAATCTTGTACGAAAAGATAATTAATTTTTAGTGCAGAGGGGTCGGAACTGTAGGACAGCGAAATATGGATGACTTTAAAGAATAAACTGTACTTATTTGCTAAACTAAAAATTCTGGAAATTTTATGGTCAAAAGATATATGAGCTTGTTTTTAGGGAAGATTAGTGAGTCTTAATTTTAAATTTTGTAGCTCAAGATATAAATAATTTAGTGACTATGACTCGAGTAGACAGCTTAAGATGAACATGAATAAATAGTGGAACTATGTGCAATTATGGTTGTATTATCTTGAGAACATATGTGAAGATTTATAAAAGCATGTTAATAGATTACTTATCATTTACATACCTACTTACTAAGCGATAATGCTCACCCACCTTCCTTTCCATTTTCTTATAATGTCACAAATGCTAGCTTGAGTTGGAGGTCGTCGGACATTCTATCACACTAACTAGTTACTGATTATTGTAGTATTAACGATCTTCAAGTATTTTTAAGTCTATGGCATGTATAGGGACTTGATTATGTGTATATGTTATTATTAGTTGGCCTAAAATGTTGGCCTATAATATTTGATAGTTCATTTTGTCTAAGGCCATTGAGGATGGCTAATATTAGTTAAGTTATATGTTTATGATGTTGTATTTTGTGGATGTGCAAGCTTGCATGACTTGGTTGAATGAGTGTGTGATGATTAATTATGGAAAGTGAAACATGTGAATGGTTTTGTGAAGAACACGGCCTTGGACACCGGCGTATACCCCTATTTTCAAGAAACTTTCTAATGTTTTTTAAAGTTCACGGTTTAGTCCCGGACCACTTCCAAAGTATGTATTGGGTCTCGTAGGCCTGTATAAGGGACGATATGCATGTGTATGAATGATTTTAAATTGATTGAAATTTTATGACTTGGTTTAATACGTTCACAAGCATATGTGTTCTGCTAATGCCTCGTACCCTATTCCAGAATACGGGTAAGGGGTGTTACATTTTGTGGTATCAGAGCTATGGTTTAGTCGATTCTCGGACTAACGTAGCGTGTGCGAGTCTAGATATACATGCCATAAGCGAACTGTGATAGTGTGATATCTCCCGACTCTGATGAGATTTGTTTGGGTTAAAGTAGAGATACTTTCCAACCGAGCTACCATCGATAATGCTGAAAGGGGATAAGTAAGTTTGTATAACTTAATGAATATATTGATCTGCTTGAATTGATTTTTGTGATTTGTGATGATATGTATGTGTTAATGGATATAATACACTGGATTAACCAAAATTTGAGGAATATGAATAAAATGTTATTGCTCCGATTGAACATTGCATTTCGATAAATCAAAGTGACTTTTTACAGTGAATAACATGAAAAACTTATTTTGAGATGAGCTTATTACAATTGGTTGATATTTATATGTGATAATGCTGAGTGTGTTACTAAGATATTTGAAAATGTGTTCGTGATTAGTAGAAACCTAAAGATGTATGAATCAAAGTATATGATATTATGTTGTTGTTAAATGCTACATTGTATATGTGTATGTATGAGAGCCAAAACTTTAAAGGCTTTACAATCTTCACCCCCTTATTGGTATAGTGTCATATGATGAAGTTCACGAGATTTACATTGAATAAGCTCACAAGTGGGGAACTAAAGAGTTCAGTGGTGGAATAATTAATAATGTGATCAAAGATGGGAATGACTTAGTGAGTAAAAAGGGTTATGAGAGAGATATCAGATTATTCTAAAGATTATTTGGAATGCACAATGCCACGGTTAGAGAAGAAGTTAATCTCGGCTAATCGACTCATTCAGGTATGATGTATAAAGACTGTACTTACTGGGAATTCTTCTGAATTGATTTTTGTTAATGAATGAAATATTATGGGATTAATAATGACATAATTATTCTGAGGAATGATGTTTGAATTGTAAAGATATTTGAGTATGACAGCTATAGTTGAGTAATTTATGACTATCTCTTCTAGGTATTCTATGTATTCTTACATTTTTAGAGGTATTTGTGGTTGCTTCTTTTCTGATGAAAGCATTTTTGGTCTGATTAATTTATGATTGGTATTCCTCTATCTTCCATTGGTATCCTATTCCGTTAAGTCAGAGATAAATAGTTGACGAATGTATGGATAGTGTTTCTTTTCCTTTTTGTTTTCTCTGAGGAAT
The DNA here is from genome assembly GCA_025698465.1 of Gossypium longicalyx. Lineage (NCBI taxonomy): Eukaryota > Viridiplantae > Streptophyta > Magnoliopsida > Malvales > Malvaceae > Gossypium > Gossypium longicalyx. Next base: position 31,686,601 of record CM046998.1, on the reverse strand, counting down.
TGTCAGGATCTCTATTATTTCATATGAGTAGTATTCTCAGACATTCAGTATGGTCTTGTATCTCGGATTTCATTATCTTGGTTTTCTTATCATCCTTATTGTTTAATTTATCAAGTATGACTTATCTTTGAAGTCGATATCGGCAAAAGTGTGGATTATGACAGTCAAGTTCAAATTATATAATGATTTTATTTCCTCGGGTAATTTTGATTATTATCAGTGAGTTCAAGCAGGATGTTATGTTTCCTCTGAGTTAATACAGTTAGTAAATATCTGTGACTGGCATGTTGAAAGAACTATGAAAGATTACATGTTTGAACTGTCCTAACAACATGAAGAAATGAGCATTTTGTTATGTTATTATTTGATAATCGAAATTGACTTGGTTGTTTTTATCAAAGTGAATTGGTCAGTTTATATGTGATTTGAGTTACATGTAGTTAAAGCATCCTCAATTATGGTAATAAATTTTGTGCATTCATAAGTATATCGATGGACAGTCTGAATAAAGGATTGATATTCTGGAAAGTATGATATTGAGATACTCCTATTAGATTTGTTCTAATCTGATGATGTTATTATGATTTAAAGCTATTCTGAATGATATGGTTATCAGATTTACGAAAAATTGGATGGCCTGTGCATGTTAGAAAAGTTGAAAACAGTTGAAGATACTATTAATTGAAGCTCTGGTTCTGAGTTCAGTTTGAATTGAGTAATGAATTCATGATTTTTCAGTGATGTACTATTGAACGGATTAGAATGTGTTTTATTACTAGAATGTAAAGTGATGGTTCATGTTTTCATACGGTTAATGTCACATGTTCCCTGATTTCAAGAATTAAAGTATCGAATGTCATAGAAAGATCTGAAGTTAAGATAGGGTTAAAGACTTGAGCTATTGAAAGATTGTGAGTAGTTATTGATTAATCTCTGGGAAAGCAGATACATCCACAGATGTTATCGGATTGTGATTGATCGTTCGTGTACAGATTTCTTGTTTAACAAACCAGCCAAGTAAGATTTTTCTAGGATTGTTCGATTATGCAAAGTATCAGTCTTCATTATTTCGAATTGAGATCTGAGGGCTAAATCCCAATCATGGAAAGAGCTACAAGAAACTATGAATACGCAGTTGCATCTTGGCACGGTAATACACCTATAAATCGGTGGTAAGTCTGAGAGAATAATTCAAAACTTTGACGATATACTCCGACACGATGTGTTAAAGTTTTAAGGTGACTAGAAAGAGATACAAGGTTGATTTGATTTGTGATTCTGAGAAATTAGTGGAAGTGATTCATGAGAGTTGAAAGCAATTTCTTTTGGTAAGATTTTCGGGGACGAAAATCCCTAAAGGGGGAGAGTTGTAACAGCCCGATTTTGGGCCTAGTTGGAATAGTGGCTTCGGGACCACAAATTCGACGTAAGAAAAATTATTTTTATTATATTTTTATGCTCTACGATTTCACGAAATGATTTCGTGAAAATTTTGTTCGAAAGTTTTAACGTTTGGCCACTCAATTTAGTCAAAATGACTAAATTGTAAAAAGTGCAAAAGTTGAGTTATACATACTAGAGGTGTCCAATTGTTATGAAATTTTAAATTAGAGGTCCTTAAATGGTTATTAGACCATTGGATAATTTGTTGGACAAAAATGGAAATGAAATAGGTGAAATAGAATATTTTTAAGTTAGGGACATTTTGGTCATTTAGTAATTACAGAATTAAAAAGCCAAAAGCGAAGAAAAATTGTGTCCATCTTCAAGCTATGGCCGAATTTCACAAGGGGAAACCATGGCTAGGGTTTTTCAAGCTTCCAAGCTTGATTGTAAGTCCGTTCTAGTCTCGTTTTTAATGTTCTTTACATTTTTGAGATCATCGTAGCTCGGTTTAGCTATTTCCACCATTATTTTAAACTAGGGTTTGTTTTTAAAAATTTACCCATGGATGACATGCATGTGTTTTGATGTTTAGTGGTAGAATATGAATGCTCGGTGTGTAATAAGTGACTTTTACTAAGTGATTTTCAGTGAAATTGTCAAAAAGGACTAGTTTGTAAAAAGTTGTAAAATGTGTGTAAGTGTGTGAATAAATGGAAATTGTGGACTGCTATAGTTATGAAAATGGTTCGTCTAGGCTTAAAATACAAGGAAATTGAATAAAAATCATTTTACAAGCCTAGGGGAAAAAGTGTAAATATGACAAAGTTTCGAGGGAAAAATGTAAATTTTTCCAAAGTGTGAATTTAGGCTAATTTGAGTAGCAAGATGAGTAAATGAGTTAAATGTACTGTTATAGATCAAGGAAATTTAGATTCGGACTTGGAACGGGAGGAAAACAAAGAATATGACAAATAAGTCATTTTCACCGATTGTGCTATTGAGGTAAGTTTTTATGTAAATAATATATCGTTTTTACTTATGTTATAATATTTTATTATTATATGAGAGGTGGTTGCATATTGAATGATCACTTGATGTAAATTATGAATTGAAATTGGTTATGGATGAATTGGTAAAATATTAAAAAGTGAGGAATTTCTCAGTTAGACCTTCGAAATAGAGAAGATACGAATGATCCATTGTGAGAACACATGTGTAGTACTATGTGAAGGCTACTCTGTGTTTGAAATGGTTTTAGGTCACGTTTGTAGTACTAAGTGCAGGCTACTACGTGTACCAGATGGTTAGGTCGCATGTGTAGTACTAAGTGCAGGCTACTATGCGTACCAGATAGCTTCGATCACATGTGTGGTACTGAGTGCAGGCCACTATGTGTAAAAGATAGTTTTGTTCACAAGTGTGGTACTATATGAAGGCCACTTTGTGAAGAAGGTGGCTTTGACTACATGGTGGTATATGTGCAGGCCATCGGGCATCCGTCATTATTCCGATGTGTTCAACGGGAAATGACTAGGTGTAATTGAATATGACTATGTGATGAATAAGTGAAGGTTCATGTGTGTAAACTTATGAGCAACGTGCTCGATATGTGATCGAACTTTGGTAAGATTGATATGGAGTAAGTGTTACAATGAAAGTTACTACAAAGAAAACATGAAAGAGTGAAATTTAGTAATAAAATAGTTTTGGACAGCAGTAGTTGTATGAATTTGAAAAATCACTAAAAATGGTGGAAATCAAATTGGAAGTTAAATAAGATATGAAATAAAATCTTATTGAGTCTATTTTCATATAAAGGAAATGGTGTAAGCAAAAGAATTTCGTATTATGAGATATTTGAATTTTTGCGAGACAGAGTCAGAATGATTTCGAAATCCCCTGTTCTAATTTGTGAAAATAATTAAAAATTGTAAAAAATAATTATTGGTTATAATTTATAATATGAAAATCCTTAATGAGTCTATTTTTGAAAGAAACAAATAGGAACATGATCCAAATTTTGTACGAAGAGATAATTAATTTTTAGTGTAGAGTGGTCGGAAATGTCAGACAGAGAAATAGGGGTGACTTTAAAGAATAAACTATACTTATTGGCTAAACAAAAAATTCTGGAAATTTTATGGTAAAAATATATATAAGCCTAGTTTCAGGAAAAATTAGCAGATCTTAATTTGGAGTTCCGTAGCTTAGGATATAAATAATTTAGTGACTGTGACTCGAGTAGACAGCTTGAGATGAACATGAATAAATAGTGGAACTATGTGCAATTATGATTGTATTATCTTGAGAACATATTGTGAAGATTTATAAAAGCATGTTAATAGATTACTTATCATTTACATACCTACTTACTAAGCGATAATGCTTAGCCCCCTTCCTTTCCTTTTTCCTATAGTGTCACAGATGTAGCTCGGGTTGGAGGTCGTCGGAGATTTAATCACACTAACAAGTTATTGATTGGTGTAGTATTAACGATCTTCAAGTATTTTTAAGTTTATGACATGTATAGGGACTTGATTATGTGTATGTGTTAGTATGAGTTGGCCTAAAATGTTGGCGTATAATATTTGATAGTTCATTTTGTATAAGCCCATTGAGTATGGCTAATATTAGTTAAGTTATATGTTTATGATGTTGTATTTTGTGGATGTGCAAGCTTGCATGACTTGGTTTAATGAGTGTATGATGATTAATTATGGAAAGTGAAACATGTGAATTGTTGTGTGAAGAACACGGCCTTGGACACGGGCATATACCCTTATTTTCAAGAAATTTTCTAATGTTTTCCAAAGTTCACAGTTTAGTCTCAGACCACTTCCAAAGTATGTATTGGGCCTCGTAGGCCCGTATAAGGGACGATATGCATGTGTATGAATGATTGTAAATTGAATGAAATTTTATGACTCGGTTTAATACATTTACAAGCGTATGTGTTCTGGTAATGCCTTATACCCTATTACAGCGTCGAATACGGGTAAGGGATGTTACAGTGTATTTATGATTACGTGAGTTTAATTCATATGAGCTTACTAAGAAATAAAGCTTACTTTGTTTATTTTTCCCATGTTTTATAGTGATTTCAAAGCTAGCTTGGATTTGGGGATCATCGGAGACTACGTCACACTATCCAACCATCACTTTGGTACTTTTGAACTTATGGTTTGGTCGTATGGCATGTATCGAATTTTGGTCATTTTGATATGTATCTTGGTTGTGAGTTTTTCCATTTGAGAGGGCTTATGAATGGTTATATTTTGGTTTGTACATATAGCCATGAGACTTGACTTAATTTGGCTAGTTTTGATATGTAAATATATATAAGTGTGCATATGGTTTATATTGAGTGATTGAGGTTGGTTTGCAATGTTATTGATAGCTGGTATTATAGATATCAAATGGCTGTTAATTGAGAAGCTATGTGCTTGTGGATGATGTATGATAATACACATTTGTAAATGGTCATTTTGTTGGTTTGGGAAAATAAGAATTGGTATGAATTTGTGATAGCATATTATGGTATGTATGTGCCTTTGACTTGGTTAGTATTGAAATGGTAGGATTTAGGCTTGATTTGGTTGTTTTGGATTGCATATTATGTTTTATTTGGTGCCATATGTGTAGATGAAAGTGTGTACCGATTGGGGTGGCTAAATGGCTTGGTAAATAGCCTATTTTTGTCCACACGGGTAGAAACACGGGCGTGTATCTGAGCCGTGTGTCCCCTGGTGTGGTTTTAGAAATCAAGTTAGTATGCTCCACACGGCCTCACACACGAGTGTGTGACTTGGCCGTGTGACATAAGTCAGTATACCCTACAAGTTTGGCACGGCCTAGCACACGGCTTGGCACACGGGCGTGTGTAGCCATTTTTAGCGCACAAGGGCTAGCCACAAGGGCGTGTTTGTTGGTCGTGTGACCCAAGTCAGAGAGTTACATGGGGCTAGGACACGGGCCAAGACACGACCATGTGCTCCCACTTTGGATGTCCACATGGCCCGTGACACGGGTGTGTCTAGTGGCTGTGTGAAATACATGGCTTGGTGACACGGGCGTGTGTCCCCTATCTTGTGAAAAATTTTCCAAGTTCTTGAAAGCTTAATAAGTTATCGGTTTAGTCCCAAACCACTCCTATAGCATGTTTAGGGCCTCGTAGGCTCGTATTAGGGACAAATTGATTGAGTTTGAATGATGAGTGGATGAAATGATGTTATGTTTGCTAAATTTTTGTTTAATTGTTTCATAAGTCCAGTAATGCTCTGTAACCCTATTCTGACATTGAATACGGGTGAGGGGTGTTACAAAACGGGTAAAAAAGGGAATGAAATGGTAAGTACGTAATTGAGATGTATTATATTGTTATAAAAGGTTTAATATGATAAATGATGTATTTATATGTGAGCAAATTTCTTATGCTATGGATGAATCTACCTATGTCATTGATAAATACACTAAGTCAACAATTACTAATGTCGTTTAGGCTTATGATAAGCATTGGGAACGGAACAGAAAGTAAGTAAATAGAAATGTATATACTCTTATAAAAAGTTTATGATTTCATATTAAGTCTCATGAAATCTTATCATGTTATGAGTGGTCAATATAAATCTTAAGGCACTGGTATAGGTTTATATTTAACCTATAATGTTCATTGTTGAAGTGGAATGCTATGTTAAAAGTTTATACGAGCTTACTAAGCATTCATTGCTTACGTAGTTATTTTTCCTTTACTTTATAGTTTATTAGAAGCTCGATCGTGTTGGAAGCTAGTCGGAGATCCATCACACTATCCATCGAATTTATTGGTAGATTTTGATGCTTTGGTCGTGGTTATAATAACATGTATTGGTTGACTATGTCTAATATTTAGTTAATGATATTGACATGTAATGTTGCATTGAAATTTTGAAACTTATGTCATTTTGATGCCTTGATGGTTGGTGCACTTTTGGCACTTTGATGCTTAGTGGTTTGTGTTTATATGATCAAATTTATACATGGTTTTATGGCCAAAGTGGTAAGTGTTGGCATGTTTACAGAATAATCATTTACGGTATGATTTGATATGGAATTTAGTTAAGTATATTATATTTGGTTGAATTATGATGCAATTGGTATGTTTGAATGTGATTTTGACATGTGGTCAATTATGGTATAACTTAGTATGGAATTAAGCTAAATCAATATGGATGAAATATGGACAAATATATATAAGTTAGATATATGTGTATTTGGGATTCATGAAAGAAATAGTTTAAATGATAAGTTCTAATGACATGGTATAAGTTAAGTATGGTATATTTTAAAATGGTACCAAGGTTACCAATTATGCTTATGTGTAGTTAAGTTGAGTGCTTGCATTTGAGGTGCTTCATATAGCATATTGGTTGAACGAAATTCGTTATTCAAATTGGTTATTTTATGCATGTTTGAACATTTTTTAATACCTTGGTCATATGTGCAAATGGCTTGTAAGGGTGTGCCTGAATTGGGTGAGAGAAATGGCTTGAATTTGGCCTCTTTTGTAACAGCCCATCTTTCGGTGAAATCAGAATAGTGGTTTTGGGACCACAAATCCGACCAAAAAATATAAATTATTTTTATTTTATTATATGGTCCGTAATATGGTAGATATGTCATGTAAAAATTTTGATATGAAAATTTTATCGATTTAGTGCTTAATTACAAGAATGACTAAATCGCATAAAATGTGAAAGTTAAATTCTAGCAGCTATAAGGATCAAATAGCTATGGAATTCAAAACTAGAGGTCCTTATATGGTAATTAGACCATTAAGAATAGTATGTAGATTTTTCTTAGTGACTCATCCATGGAATTATAGAAAAAGGGCAAGGACTAAATTGGAATTTATAATAATTAAATTAATTAAAAGATGATAAAAGAAAATATCATCTTATTATTGTCATCTTCAGCCTAAAATTTTATGGAAACCTAGGAGAGAGAAAAGAAACTTTCAAGGCCTAATTGGGTAAGTTCTCTTGTCCCGTTTTTAGTAATTTTTGTATTTTTGAAACCGGGATAGCTTAATCTCTCTATTTGAAGGATTAATTTGAAAAGTTATCAATGTATGAAAATGGGTCATGGATGTATATGGTTGAAATTAGAAATTTATGGTAGAAAATGAAAGCTTATTGATAGATAAACAAGTTTTACAAAGCGATTTTTGATGAAAACATGGTTTAGGGACTAAAATGAAAAGTTGTAAAATTTGATGACAAATTCTAAAATTTTATGAATACATGTGCTGGAAAATTTGTAATGGGGCTTTGGTTAGGCTTGGAATAGGGAGTAGTTTGCACAAGTTTCATTTTCCGGGCCTAGGGACAATTAAAATTTATGGAAAAGTTAGGGGCAAAATGGTAATTTTGCCTAGGACATAAATTGAGTCCATTTAAATATGAAATGTGTGAAATTGATGGTTAAATTCATTTATATAGATTTGGACAACACTAAGTCGAGGTTAGATTGAGGAAAAGAAAAGATTTCAGATTAGTAGACTTTTACACGAATAAGTGTCGATGTAAGTTCGTGTAACTTAATTTGACATGTAAATATGTTTAATCGAATGTTGCGTTGTATGGAATGTGGTTTATATTGATGTACATTACTTGAATGTTATAATGAGATACTTAATACATGCTTGAAATTGTGATAAAGGGAAGTCTTGATTGAATGTTAAATTCTGATGTTTGTATGCGCTTTCTCGAAACAAATAGGGTCCTACATTTGTTGCAGACGGGATTTAGCTTGGATGAGTTATCCCAATGAACTTGTTATTCAAAGGATTTAGCTCATATGGGTAATCTCGATATAATATATCTCGAGTATACATTATGATTAGGGTTTAGCCTGGACTGGTAATCCTGTTATACGATATGTGGCTCGAGAGAATGTTTCTTGGTTAAGTGCCCTAATGCGTACCCTTGAATAAGAAACTGACAGGTTATCGAATCGTACACTTCGAGCATAGTACTTGTGCATCTATCGGGATTCAATGATTTAACGAACATAAAACTCTTGACATGGCATGAAAATCTTGATATGATATGATAATGACTTGAAAGAATATTGCTTGATGAGATCATTTATGTTACTTGATTGATATCAAGATTTTGGCGACTAACATGTTTGATTGAATGTATGTGATTAGGCAATTTAGCCAAATAGATGGAAACATAACATTGTATGCCTAGATTTAATAAACAAGATTGGTAAGTTTAGTTTCCGTTATACTAATTTACTAAGCATGTAATGCTTACTCCTTTTTATTTTTCCCTTGTTTTATAGTGCTCGAAAGCTCATGAAGGTTTGAAGATCATTGGAGCATCGACACACTATCAACTAGCATTTTGGGTAAATTTAGTGAAATCATTTTGGGTGGACAACTTGGCCAATAGTAGCATGAAAATGTTATTTTGTAACCTAGCCATTGGAATGGCTAGTAATTGTATATTTTGGCATGATTAAGCAGGTTATGATGTTATATTCATATGTGATATGTTATGTATATGTGATCAAATGATACTAATGCCTAAGTTATTCCAAGGTAAGTTTATAAACACATACGCATGTAGTGATATGCCTTGTTGAATGATAGAAATTGCCCAATTTGAATGCTTGAATTGGTTGGTATTGGATGTGTGTTTTAAGAGCAAGTCTTGGGTGAAATTTTGGGTGAGAAATGAAGCTAGAAATGACTTCATTTTGTCCACACGGGCAGACACACGGGCGTGTGCCTAGACCATGTGTGACACATGGCCTGGTAACATGGGCATGTGGTTAGGCCGTGTGTCCCTTGCACCTAAATTTTGAGAAACAGAATGCTCAGAATTGGGCACACGAGCAGAGACACAGGCATGTGTCTCAGCTATGTGTGCCACACAGCCTAGAACACAGGTGTGTGTCATGGCCGTGTGAAACCTGCACCTGATTTTGAATTGAATTAATTAACCACATAGCCTAGGACTCGAGCGAGTGGCATGGCCGTGTGTGCAAGTCAGCGAGTTACACAGGGTCGAACACAGCCTCCAACACGATCGTGTCCCAGGGTTACACGGGCATGTCCCTTGGACCACACAGGCGTGTGAACCCTGCACCTTGGAAAAATTTTGCAATTTCACAAAAATTTCTTAGAGGTCCCGATTCGATTCTAATGCTAGTATTAGGCCTCGAGGGCCTGATCAAGGGACGTTATGGATGATTTTAGAAAATGAATAGTAATTTATGTAGTTTAACGGAAAAATGTTCTGAATGTTTTGGTAATGCTCTGAAACCCTATTTTGGCGATGGATACGAGTTAGGGGTGTTACATTTAGTGGTGTCATAGCTACAATTTATTCGATTCTCAAATTTGATGTAGCGAACACGATTTTAGCTATACATGCCATTATATAAATTGTGATAGTGTGATGACTCCTGATCATTTTAAATATGTTTTTCATATAGTAATGTCATCTAACCGAGTTAGAGCTGAATTCGAGGAAGCTGAGAGCAATGCTTCAGCTTTAGTATAATGAGTTGCGTCTACGTCAGGTAGTGAAAGGCCCATGTTTGAGGGCTGAAGTGAGGAGGCAAAACAAGCCTTCTTTCAAATGTTGAATGAATGGTTTATCTAGTACTTGAGAACAAACCCTACTGTACAATGACCTTCCCCGCCTGCTCCCCAACTGATTCCTGAGGTACCACCAGGTGCCGAACCTATTAGAATTGGTAAGCCTCCGATAGATAAAATTCACAAACATGGGGCAGACGAATTTAGAGCTATCGCAGATGATGATCTGGAAAGGGCCGAGTTTTGGTTAGAAAATACTCTCCAGGTTTTTGATAAACTATCCTGCACACCTGCAAAATGTCTAAAATATGCGGTATCTCTACTGAAAGATACAGCTTATCATTGGTAGAATACCATAACTGTAGTTGTATCGAGAGAAAATGTTACATGGGAATTCTTCCAAGCTGAATCCTGGAATAAGTATGTTAGTCAGAGATTCATGGATCAGAAAAAGAAAGAATTTCTAGAGCTTAAACAAGGAAAAATGATCGTATCCGAATATGAACGGGAATTTTTTCAATTGAGCAAGTATGCTAAGGAATGGGTTTTAACCGAGGCTGAAATGTGTAAACGCTTTGAAGAGGGCCTGAATGAAGATACCAAGTTATTGATTGGGATTCTCCAAATAAGGGAATTTGTGACGCTAGCCAGTCGAGCACACAAAGCTGAGGAATTGAGTGAAGAAAAGATACAAGCCGAAAGAGAGGCTCGGGTTTCTGGAAAAAGAACTATGAATAAGTCACAATCATTTGCTTCTAAGAAATTAAAGAAATATTATGATCGTGTGACCACCTCTACAGGATATTCTGGAAGAGAGCGGGGCTCTCAACATTCTAACCCGAGGTCTTCATCTCTATCTGTGACTAGTGTGGGTATTGTCGGTAATCCCCAACTGAAATGTAAACATTGTAACAAATTTCATCATGGGGAATGTCGGTCTAGAAGAGGAGCTTGTTTTGGACGTGGTTCACTTGACCATTTTCTCAAGGATTCTCCCGAAAGAGTTGAAAAAGAAATAGAACCAGCTTTGAAGCCGAGTAATCCTATCTCGAGGGGCAAACTACCCTACCATCCCGGCAATGTTAGCAGTAGTCGAGGTACTACCAAGGATACTACAGTTAGATCTGAGGCACGAGCACCTGCAAGGACATATGCTATTTGTGCTAGAGAAGATGCCTCTGCACCAGACGTCATTAGTGGTACATTTTCTCTACTTGATACTGATATCACTGCATTGTTTGATCCCGGTTCCACACATTCATACATATACACAAACTTAGTGATTGTTAAAAATTTACCTATTGAATTCACTGAATTTGTGGTTAAAGTTTCAAACCCCCTGGGCCAGTGTATTATGGTGAGGACTGTGTAATATCTCGAATTAGGGCCTAATCAGAATAGTGGTTTTGTGACCACAAATTCGAGATAAAAATAATTATTTTATAATTATTTTGAGGTTTATGATATGATTGCATGATTGTGTGAAAATTTCGTGACGAAATTCTATGCATAAAGTGCTTAAGTTGAAATTAGGGACTAAATCGAATAAGTTGCAAAACTTGCATTCTAGAAGTTTTTATTATGAAATTAATTTGGAATATTAATGAGGAGGTCTTAAATAGCAATTTGACCAATTTATAAAATTTTGGACAAAAATGGGCTTGTACATGAAAATTTTCAAAGAAAGGTATTAAAGATATTTTGGTCATTTGGTAATTAAAAGATTAAAAAAAGGAAAAAGATGGAAAAATATGTCCATATTCTTCATTAGGATGAAAATTAAAGGGTTATCCATAGCTAGGGTTTGTTTCAAGCTTCCAAGATCCATAGTAAGTGATTCCAAGCCCCGTTTTTAATGTTCTTTACGTTTTTGAAGTCCTGGTAACTTGATTTAGCTTATGCTAGCAATAATTTAACCTAGGGTTCATATTTGGAAAAATACCCATAGGTGATATTTGTGTAATTTGGTGTTTTATGATAGAATATGAGGTTTTAAATTATGCTAGACAACTTGTGCTACTCGGTTTTAAGTGAACGAGAAAAAAGGGCTTAATCGGTAAAAATACCTAATAGTTATAAGTACATGTTAGAATGAGAATTTGATGTTGCCATAGAAGGGAAAAATGATCAGCATGTCATAAAACATAAGAAAATGGGATGAAGTTTAATTCCCGAGCCTAGGGGCAAAAGTGTAATTTTGCAAAAGTTTAGCGGCAAAATGGTAATTTTGCCAAAGTTCGTATTTGGTGCTGTTTTGATGAATTTATGTATTAAATAAGATTAATTTGGTATTATAGATCAAGAGAAACGAGATTCAAGTCGTGATCGAGGGAAAAACAAAGTTTAAGAGGAATAGGCTTGATTGCTAATATTTTGTATCGAGGTAAGTTCATGTGTAAATGTAGTAACATAATTGTCATTTGAAGTAATTTAATGTTATTTATGTGATATGATGATTAATATCATGAAATATTATGCTTTATGGTTATTATTGAATAATATGTAAATTATAAATTGCTACCGAGTATCGGTTTCGATGTTCCGTGGAAGACGGCAAAGATGTGTAATCGAGGAAAAAGCCCGTTTGAACCTTGGGAATAGATTAGAATATAAGTGACATGTCACTAGGATTGTTGAGTTCCGAACTCGTTGAGTTGAGTCCGAGTTCGTGAGATGTAACTAGGCATCTGAGCTCTTTGAGTTGAGTCCGAGTTCACTTATGGATGCGAACGCCCGAGCTCGTTGAGTTAAGTCCGAGTTCGCTTATGGGCGGGTTACATGGTAGCTTGGCTACATATGTGGCACTTATGTACAAACTTTCCGTGTATTCGAATTATATTCTGATGTATTTAATGGGTGAATTTTAAGAGAATAAGGAGAATGCCTAAAACGAAGGTGACATGTTGGTAAGTGTGGTAAATGAGAAAATTTGACAAGTATGATGAAAACGTAGCATGGTATTAAATACAAATGTAACATGAATGTCTTGGTGTTGTTTATGCAAATGATGTTTTTATGTGGAATTGCATGATTATGTTACTTACTATTTGCATGTGAACTTACTAAGCATTTACGCTTACTCCTTCCTTTCCCTTCATTGTATTTTTGACAAACCGGCTTGAGAATCGGGATAGGTCGAAGACTCGTTCACACTATCCGAAGGCTTAAATTGGTAAAATGGCTTGTGTATCTTGAATGTGGTATGTATGGCAAAATACTCACTTTGTGTAAATGATCTTATGATATGATTATGCTTTGGCAAGAAAAGAGTTTGTGAATGATTAGCCATTAGAATGGCCAATCTAAATCATATTTGATACTATGTATGTTTAAAATGCTATTTAGTCCATGAAAATTTATAGTAAAGTAAAATTTGCTATAAAACAGAATATTGCTGCAGCAATGACATGAATTTGAAAAATTACTTAAAATAGTAGAAATAGTATTAAATGATGAATAAGTTATAGAATCAAATCTTAATGAGTCTATTTTTATATGGATGGAACAAAATAGGTATATGAATGATATTCTATGAGATGTTTAAATTCTTGCGAAACAGGGCCAGAGCAATTTTTGAATCCTATGTTCCGAATTTGGAAATTCACCAAAAATTGTAAAAAAATAATTAGAAGTTATAATTTATATGTACAGATTCCTGATAGAGTCTAGTTTTAAGAGAAAGAAACGGAATAGTCTTTTGAGTTCTGTAAAAAGAGAAAAGTGGTTTGTAGTGAATAGAGGTCAAAGTAGTCGAATACGGAAACAGGTTAAATTTTAACTAATAAACTGTAGTAGTTTTCTGTACCAAAAATTCTAGAAAAAAATTTAGTAGATAGATATTTGAGTCTAGTTTCAAGAAAAATTTACAGATCTTAATTTCGAGTTTCGGAACTCGAGATATGAATTTTTAAGCGACTATGACGCAGTTAGCCAGCTTGTCTAGAATTTCTAAAATAAATTGTTTGAGTTGTTTAATTAATGAATTAAGCCCGTTAACACCTTGTGCTCGACTTTGGCAAAGCTCTCGAGTACGGGGGCATTACAGACTGCCCGTTGATGGTAAAAGGTTCATGCTTTCTGGCTAACTTGATGTTATTGCCATTTGATGAATTTTATGTGATATTGGGAACGGATTGGTTAACCCGATATGATGTAGTGGTGAATTGTAAGCAGAAATATATTGTATTGAAATGTGAGAATGGTTAATTGCTTCAAGTTGAATCTGATAAACTAGATGGACCACCTAAAGTGATTTCAGCAATACGGCACAAAAATATGTTAGAAAGGGGTATAATACCTATCTTGCGTATGTGATGGATACCAAAGTATCTAAGTCAAAGATTCAGTCAGTACCGGTTGTATGTGAATTTCCTGATGTATTCCTAAAGGAATTACCTGGTTTACCACTGGATAGAGAAGTGGAATTCTCTATAGATCTTGTTCCAGTTACAACACCTATATCTATAGCACCTTACAAAATGGCTCCTACTGAACTGAAAGAGGTGAAAGTACAGTTACAGGAGTTGATTGACAGAGGTTTTGCTTGACCTAGTTTCCCACCTTGGGGTACGCCAGTTTTATTTGTAAAGAAGAAGGATGGATCATTGAGGCTGTGTATTGATTACAGAAAGCTCAACAAAGTTACAATAAAGAACAAGTATCCATTGCCTCGGATCGATGATTTGTTTGACCAGTTAAAGTGTGCTACTATATTTTCAAAGATTGATTTCTGTTCTGGTTACTATCAACTACGGGTAAAAGAATCGGATGTGCCAAATACAACTTTTAGAACCAGGTATGGACACTATTAAGTTTCTTGTAATGCCATTCGGCTTGACAAATGCACCTGCAGTGTTTATGGATTTAATGAACAGAATTTTTAGCCCGTATTTAGACAAGTTTGTAGTGGTATTTATAGATGATATTTTGGTTTACTCTCGAGATGAAAATGAACATGCTAAACATTTGAGAGTAGTGTTGCAAACCCTGCGAGAGAAACAATTGTATGCCAAATTTAGTAAATGTGAATTTTGGTTACGGGAAGTTAGTTTTCTCAGGCATATAGTATCCGCTAAAGGTGTCAGAGTATACCTGAATAAAATTTCAGCCATTGTTAATTGGAAGCCATCAAAGAATGTGTATAAAGTTTGAAGTTTGCTAGGACTAGTTGGTTCTTATTAGAGATTTGTAAAAAAAAAATCAATGATAGCTACTCCAATGACTCGTTTGCTGCAAAAAAGATGTAAAATTTGAGTGGATTGATAAATGCTAGTAGAGTTTTGATAGATTAAAAGCTTTATTGATAGAAGCATCTGTGTTAGTCCAGCCTGAATCGGGTAAGGAATTTATAGTTTACAGTGATGCGTCATTGAATGGTTTAGGCTGTGTTTTTATGTAAGATGGTAATGTAGTAGCCTATGCTTCACAATAGCTAAAGCCATATGAAAAGAACTACTCGACACACGACCTTCAATTGGCAACCATAGTGTTTGCATTGAAAATATGGCGGCATTACTTGTTTGGGGAAAAATGTCACATATTCACTGATCATAAAAGTCTAAAATATTTGATGTCATGGAAAGATTTTAATTTGAGACAGCGCAGATGGCTCTAGTTATTGAAAGATTATGATCTTGTTATTGACTACCATTCGGGAAAAGCCAATGTAGTGGAAGATGCTTTGAGCAGAAAATCCCTGTATACTTTGTGAGCAATGAACACTCAATAGTCGTTGTCTGAAGATGGCTCAATCATAGCTGAGTTAAAAGCTAGACCAATGTTTTTACAACAGATCTCTGAAGCTCAAAAAAATGATAGTAAGTTGCAAGCCAAAAGGATACAGAGTGAAAGAACTCTTGACTTAGAGTTTCAGATCAGGACTGATGATTGTTTGTTATTCAGAGGTAAAGTATGTGTACTGAAAGGTTCAGAACTAATATAGAAGATTTTGAATGAAGCTTGCAATGGTAACATGTCTATACATCCTGGTAGTAATAAAATGTATAATGATTTGAAAAAGATGTACTGGTGGCCAGGAATGAAATGAGATATTTCTGAGTTCGTATCTAACTGTTTGATATGTCAGCAAGTAAAAGCTAAACATCAGTTGCCTTCCAGACTATTACAGTCGATTATGATACCGGAATGGAAATGGGAAAGAATTACCATGGATTTTGTAACGGGATTACCCCTGTCCCTAAAGAAGAAAGATGCCATTTGGGTAATTGCTGATCGGTTGACAAAGTCTGCACACTTTATTCCGGTATGTATGGATTATTCATTGGATAGATTGGCTAAATTATATGTTTCTGAGATTGTCACATTGTATGGAGTACCTATCTCCATTATTTTAGAAAGAGATCCTCGGTTTACATCTCAATTCTGGAGTAAATTGCAAGAAGCTCTAGGAATTCAGTTACACTTTGGTACTACACTTTATCTCCAGACAGATGGTTAATTTGAACGAGTAATACAGATAATGGAACATATGCTTCAGTGTTGTATACTTAAGTGTGAAGGTAACTGGGAAAGGTACTTGCCTTTGGTTGAATTTGCTTATAATAACAGTTATCATTCTAGTATTAAAATGGCACCGTATGAAGCCTTGTATGGACGCAAATGTAGAACTCCATTGTATTGGATAGAACTCAGTAAGAAAAAGTTACACGGAGTTGACTTGGTCTGAGAGACTGAGGAAAAAGTGAAGGTAATTCGAGACAACTTGAAAGTAGCCTCTGATCATCAAAAGTCCTACGCTAATTTGAAACAAAAAGAAATAGAATTACAAGTCGGTGACAAAGTATTCTTGAAAATGTCACCTTGGAAGAAAGTTCTCTAGTTTTGTAACAGCCCGGTTTTAGCTAAATTGAAATAGTGGTTTCGAAACCACAAATTCGAGGTCAAAAAATTTTATTAATATTATTTTTAATGTTTACAATATGTGATTATATATGTGCTAAAGTTTCGTGAAATAAATTTTAATGTTTAAATGCTTAATTTGAGAAAAGGACCTAATCACGTAAAATGCAAAAGTTGCATTCTATATGATAAAGGTGTCTATTTGTCATGGCATACAAAATAGGAGGTCCTTATGTTGTAAATAGACCATTGATAGTGGAATTTGACATAAATGGGCATTAATATTATGTTTTTAAATGGTTTACAATAAGGTTATAATAGTAAATTAATTATTAAGTTATAATAACTAAAACAAAAGACATATCATCTTTATTTTCTTCATCTTGGCCGATTATTAAGGGGAAAATAAAGCTTCCATGTTCATCTAGGGTTCGGCCCTTTGAATGTTTGATTGAGGTATGTTTCGAGCTCGGTTTTTGATGATTTCTATGTTTTTGTGATCGTTGATTTGTGTTCTAGCTAGCCCATGTCTCAATTTTTGAAAGTGTTGATGATTTTGAAAGTTTCCATTGATGAATTCATGTGTTTTATGTTGTTTGATGATGAATCATGAAAGCTTAGTGCTTGATATACATGTTTTGTAAAGTAATTTTGAGTAAAAAATGCATATTAGGGATTAAATTGAGAAAAGTGTAAATTGAGAGGTTAAATTTTGAAATAAATGAAAGTTTTGGAATGCTAGTAGTCTCTATGAAATTCAGTCAAGCATGGGTTAAATTGAATTTCATGAATTTTGTGTTTTTATGAAATAGGGACTAAATTGATTAAATGTGAAACTTTAGGGGCTAAAGTGCAAAAATGCCCAAATGTATATTTTTGGATGAAATTGAATGAATAGATGATTAAATAAGTTAATTTTGAATACGTATAGATCAAAAAAAGAGGAACTCGGACTTAGATCGAGGCAAGAACAAAGTACTCGATTAATCGGCTAGTTTCGTTGTTTCTACGACCGAGGTAAGTTCGTAGGTGTTAATTTTCATTATAAATGAATGTTATATGCTTTGATATTGCATAAAATGTGTTTATGAGATTGCAAATAATGTTTGAATTGTGAATACAGCTATACAGAAGTGTTCAACGATGAAATTGACAAGTAAAATTTCTCGGTTAAACCTTAAGTACAGTGATGATGATAATGTAATGTCATCAAGTTAATGCATTGGCTTTGGGCCATGATATCGACACTTCGGGTGTAAATAATACCTCGATTTGGCTACGAGCAATGATATAGGTATTTTGAGAGAAGTTACCTTGATTTGGCTATGGGCCATGGTATAGGTACTTATCGATTGTGATTCGTGAATATCCGATTTCTATCCCTAACGGTTCAACGGATAAATGAATGTCGTGATTGAGAAATAGGTTAGTATAAGGTGATACGGGTATGTACGGAACCTATTCAAGTACTACATTGAGAAAGTTTAAGGAAATGGTATTTAATCATGTTTGAGACATGAATAAGGTTTGTATTAATGTAATGTTGATTTGGTAATGTGCAAATGGTTGAATTATATTATTTGATGAATTGAATTGCTTAACTATGAACTTACTAAGCTATGAAGCTTATTATGTTATTTGTCAATGTTTTATAGATAATCAAAGCTAGCTCGAACTCAAGGGTCGTCGGGAAACATCATCGCACAATTGATCATCTCATTGGTACTTTTGAAGCTTTGTATATATGGTATATGGCATGTATAGGCTAGTGCCATTTTGATATATTTTGGGTTATGATATTAGCCATGAGATTTGGCTTGTAAATGTCAACATGTATTTGGTCATTTAAGTTAGTTTGAATTATTTGTTTATTATGTGATACATGTATTGTATTTAATATCTTATGTGATGGTTATAAGTTTGTTTATGTAACTAGTGCTTATATGGTAAGCTAATGCTAGAATAAAGATATGTTGTGGCTTGACCTTGAGGTGATAAAATGGTATATTTTGAAGCATGAAATAGGTGATAAGTTGATGAGTAGATGCATTTAAAAGTTATGCATGTTTGATGATTTTGGCATATTGAAATAGTTTGTTTTGGTTGTGGAATTGAATAATTAAAATGGTTGTGAATAGGTGGCATGATATGTATATGAATTGGTATGTTTTGGCTACTTATATATGTGTTGAAATGATACCATTTTGATGGTTAGGTGTGCATGAGAAAATGGTGGAAAATTGGCTTTGCAAATGGCCTATTTTTTTGTCAACGTAGGCAAAGACATGGGCGTGTGTCTCAGTCGTGTGTGACACACGGTCATGCTACAAGGCCGTGTGTCCCCTGAGGTACCCTTCGAATTAAAGTCAGTATACCTGTAATGCCCCAAAATCTAAGTATTTATTTTTGCATGTGGTGTTGCATAAATGCATGCTTGCTTCAGTGGTTAAGTGTCCTGAGAAGTATTGGAGAAGTTCTGAGTTCAAGTCTTGGCTTGTACAAAATTTTTGTTTAACTTGAATTAACCCTTGCCTTTAGTTAGCAGACTTTTAAATTTATGTGAGTAAAGCTTGACATAAAAGGCTTGTTGGTCTAGGGGTAAGTGGCATGTAGAGTGTTCCAAAGGGTCTAAGGTTCAAGTCCTGCTTGACGTAGAGGAGTGTTTATTTTGCTCCTAAGGCTGTGGAGGTGTTGTGTTTTGACCGAAACACTGAGGTGGTGGAGTGGAATTCAAAATGAGCAGTTGAAATAGGAGTGATCGGTTGAGGGATTTGAAGAGAGATTTGAGGAGAGATTTTAGGAGAAAATCAAGGGAAGTGTGGAGAGAGGGAGTAGTGTGCCGATTTTGAACAGTGGGCATCCAAGAATTTCAGTTTTGGTGAGTTTGAGTACTCCATTTCGGGTTCTGTAAGCATTTTGGGTTCTTTTGTTTTGTTCTTAGGAGGCCGAGTAGTGTTAAGAAAATAGGTAATACCTGTTATTTTCTCTTGTTGTTGTCGTTTTTGCACTCCTCATTAGTCGAATGTTTTCCTTCTCTCTCTCTCAACTCTCTTGAGACCGTCAAGCCTCCTCTTTTGCATCTTATTGTTGGCCGAACTCTCACTCCCCTTTTCATGTTAGCATTTTTGGTTTTGACAAGTGCTCTCTCGGTTTTCTTAGTCTTGTGGTGACCTATCTTGATCGTCTACTCCATTTTCTCCCTCCCCCAATTGGTTATGGTTCTCTGACCGAATACTCTCCCCTTCCCTTCTTTCATTTATTCCTCCCTTTTTCTCTTAATTTCTTCTCAGGCCGAATACCCTATACTTCTTTCTCCCTTCGGTTTTCACCTTTTGGGCACCATCTCCTCTCTTCTCATATTCCTTGTCGTTACCCCTGTTTATTGCTTCAGATCAATCTTTCCTCACCTACCAATTTTCTTTTCTCAAGCTGTTGGTTCTGCCCAACGCGAATTACTTCAGGGTGGTAAGCTTTTGGTAAGAGTGGAATTTGTTTTTGCCTCAAACGTTTGAAGTACTGTTATTTATTAATTTTCTGAGTTGTTAACTTTCGGTCCTATCAAATGGTGGTTGGCAGTTTCTAATCATAACGAACGAGGACTATCTTTGGAGCCGTAGGCTACATCTTGTTTTTAGGAGTAGTAAGGTGAGAAATGATGTAAATCAATTGTTTATGGGATTGGTTCCAAACATGACTAACAATGGATATGAATGGAAATTGGTTATAGGTACAGTTCACCTCAGGAGGGGTTGCAAACTTAGAATATTATCAGGTGTGTAATCACACTGCTATACATGTAAATCGGCAAAAGCCGAAATAGGTGATCGTTGATCCTACACAAGCGTGCACTCCCTCTAGGCCACCAAGAGCGATTTCATGAGCTTAGGTCGTTCTGGGCTACGTTAGGCCGAAATGGTTTGTGTGGGCCCCATAGGGTGAACCACACTGACGTGTGGAGATTATTGGGCCAGGCTGTGTAGTTCACACGGCCAAGGCCACTCAGGGCTTGTGGGCCACACAGGCTTGTGGGCCTACAGGGGCCCGCATTATGGGGTTGGGCCCATTTTCACTGTTTGGTTGTTAAGGTTGCACGGGTCGTCCGAGATGACTGTGGACCTACTACTGAGTCAGTAAGTATACCTAGACCCCAATCTGATGAAATGACCATTTTGCCCCTATGAGGTAGAATGACTGATATGCTTCTATGATATGTATGACTATATTGAGCATGCCATTTTATATATGTTGCATACATGCATGATATTATGATATATTGCATGGGGATGGGTTATTATGATTGGAGGAAGTGTACTATTCTGATAGCTCTGCTGCAATTTCTGTTTAGTGTCTCCACCGGTGCTATATTTGGTGTGTAGGGATGGGTGGGTTGATTTTATCCCCACATGGTGTGTAGGGTTCGACGGAGTAGTGTGTAGAGGTTGGTGGGGTAGGATTTCTGATTTCATAGCTGTACTATGACCGCTACTGAATTGGGTTAAGGCCCACACTGACTCTGATACTGTAATGGGTTAAGGCCCTAAATGAGATTGAACTGTTACTGATACGGGCTTAGGCCTAGACTTTATTTGCCTACTGCATGATTGACTGTTTGTTTATTAAAGGATTACACACTAAGTTTTGTAAACTCACCCCTCTATTTATCTACACAAGTAATCCCTAATCTTAGGCGGGTCGGTGCTGCGAGGGACTCAAAGGTGGCCACGCAACTGCATAGACTTCCTTATTAGACTTTAAATTTATTCGTATTTTTAATTTGGGCATTTTTATGTAATAAGGCCTCTTTAAGTATTTATTCTTCAAATTGGGTTTTAATTTTGATTTATATCTACTAGCAATAAGACGCGAGTTTTCTAAAGATAAATGTCTTTTTTTAAAACACCACGTTTACGCAACATGGTTTAAAAGCTTTCTCAAGGAATAATGCTTTAAGAAGCAATAAAAATTTAATATAATTAACATTTTGCTAAACAACTTGATTTTTAACAATGAACAAGACATCCTAAGTCTTTGTTAAGATCACAAAGAGGTTAAATATGGAATGGTTTTTTTTTTCAACAAAATTATTTTGTGAAAAACACTTTAATGTGACATCGCCAGATTCGGCCATAACGTCTAGGCCGGGGTCGGGTGTTACATTTAGTGGTATCAAAGCCAAGTTGCAAAACTCGACTGTGGATTTGGGTTTCTTTTAAAGTTTGAAAAT
This sequence comes from Gossypium longicalyx, assembly GCA_025698465.1. NCBI lineage: Eukaryota > Viridiplantae > Streptophyta > Magnoliopsida > Malvales > Malvaceae > Gossypium > Gossypium longicalyx. Next base: position 31,664,543 of record CM046998.1, on the reverse strand, counting down.
CCTAAAAGAGCTCTCCTAAATGGCTTAAAGTATTTTTTTTAAATATTTTACTGAAGGTGTGGTACACCAAGTCTCTGGCGCCGACTCTGTAAGTTCTCCAAAACTACTATTTGTTTAAATTACTAAGATTATTGTAAGCAATAGACTATACTAAAACACTCTATTTAGGGTAACCTAAAACTGTAGTAAGACTACAATCTGCGAAAACAAAACTCTGAATTATTGATAATATTTTCCATAAAATATCCATTGATAAACACTGGAACTGTAAAACTGATGCATAAATTTGTTAATATAGATAAAAGAATAAATAGGTATGAGCACCAGAGGTACTCGTGGTAGGGGTACAAGAGGCCGTGGCGGAGGTCGTGGAGGCGTTCGGGTTAGGTCTTCGTCATCTGGTCATATGCCGAACGTTGAAGCTAGAGAGGCACCGACTTCACCTGTGATTGAGATGGGGTCTCATGATCGTGAAGCTAGGGACGATACACTGTCCCAAGCTATGTTACGAATTTTGGAGAGGGTCGTTGGGCCCAATACTGGTACTGTGGGCTGTAGGTCGGTTACGGAATGACTTTAGTCTAATAGGGCTGAGATTTTTAGGGGTATCACTGGAGTTGCCCCTAATGTGGTTGAATATTGGATTGAGGCCAGAGAGAGAATAGTGGATGACCTTGACTGCACCCCTAAGCAGAAACTAAAAGGTGCGATGTCACTGCTGCGAGATGAAGCCTATCAGTGGTGTCTTACAGTTAAAGAGGGTACTCAGCCCGACCGGTTGACCTGGGAATTTTTCAAGACTGCTTTCCAGGGAAAATATGTGGGCACTAGTTATGTGGATGCCTGGAGGAGAGAGTTTCTGAGCTTGATTCATGGGGGATAAATCTGTGGCTGAATACGAGGCTAAATTTTTGCGACTTAGTCGTTATGCGCGCGGGATAGTGGCTACTAAATATGAGCATTGTGTTCGATTCGAGGATGGCCTCAGGGATGATTTAAGGGTTTTGATAGCTCCACAGAGGGAGCGAGATTTTCCTGCATTAGTGGATAAGGCGAAGATCGCCGAAGAAGTGAAGCGCTCAAAATGACAAAACTGTAAGAAGGATAGAGGAAGGAACAAGAGGGATTTGGAGCCCTCATGTTTAGTTATGAGGCCTAAGAAAAAGGCCAGAGTTGATGGGTCAGTCAGAGTTGAGGCCTCTGTTGCTGGTACTAGACCGCAGCCCTGTACTGATTGTGGGAGACGCCATCAGGGCGAGTGCTGGAAAAGGATTTGGGCATGTTTTAGGTGCGGATCTTTGGAACACCGTGGCAAAGATTATCCTCGTAGGCCTGAGCAGATGCAAGCTATTGGTTTGGGTAATATACAGCCGCCGAGGGGTGTTCAGCAGCCACCAAGAGGCTGTGGTCAAGCCAGAGATGGAAATGGTATGGGCCATGGTCGTGGAGCATTGGGCAGAGGTGCCGGTTGTACTGAGGAGAGGCAGCCAGCTCTAATTTACACTGCACATTACCGAGAGGACGGAGACGCCCCAAATGTTATCACAGGTACGTTCATTATTCATAATGTACCTTATACTGGACTGATTGATGTTGGGTCTATGCATTCCTATATAACATGTACTGTATCTGAGACTTTGGGTATAATGGTTGAAAGTGCCGAGAACGAGGTTACTGTGTTGAGTTCGTTAGGGCAATCTGTGAAGGTAAATAAACTGTTCAGAGATGTCCCTTTGGAAGTTCAAGGAACTATCTTTTTGGCAGATTTAATGGAACTCCTTTTTGGAGAATTCGATTTAATACTGGGTATGGACTGGCTGGTTAAACATCAAGTGAAATTGGATTGCGTTGCTAAATGGGTGGTACTGAAAATTGTGGAGGGTGATGAGGTAGTTGTAATTGGGGAGCGTCGAAATTATCTGTCGAATGTGATTTCTACACTGAGGTCTGAGAAATTGGTTTGTAAGGGTTGTAAGGCGTATCTAGCCTAAATCATTATTTCAGATTCTGAGGTTTCTTCTGTTAAAGATATCAGAATGGTTAAGGACTTTCTAGATGTTTTTCCCGATGAACTGCCTAGGTTACCGCCAAATCGTGAAGTTGAGTTTGGGATTGAGCTCCTGTCGGGTATAGCTTCGGTGTCCATTGCTCCTTATAGAATAGCACCGAAAGAGTTAGTGGAGCTTAAGGCTCAGATTCAAGAATTACTGGATCGAGGGTTCATTCGCCCTAGTGTGTCTCCATGGGGAGCACCGGTCTTATTTGTGAAAATGAAGGATGGATCCATGCGCATGTGCATCGATTATCGACAACTGAATAAGTTGACTATTAAGAATAAGTACCCCTTACCAAGGATTGATGATCTATTCAACCAGTTTCGTGGAGCTTCGATTTTCTATAAGATTGATCTCCGATTTGGGTACCATTAACTGAGGGTTAAAGAGACTGATGTTTATAAGACAACGTTTAGGATCGTTATGGTCATTATGAGTTTCTAGTAATGCCATTTGGACTGACGAATGCACCAGCAGCTTTTATGGATCTAATGAACCAAGTGTTCTAGCCCTATCTGGATCGGTTCGTAGTGGTGTTTATAGATTTTATCTTGGTGTATTCGAGAACCAAATATGAACATGATGCACACCTTCGAATTGTTCTACAGATTCTGAGGGAGAAACAACTGTATGCCAAGTTTAGTAAGTGTGAATTCTGGTTATGAGAGGCAACATTTCTGGGCCATGTGGTATCTGTGGAAGGGATTAGAGTTGATCCTCAAAAAATTAAAGTTGTTCTGGATTGGAAGCCACCTACGACGGTATCTGAGATTTGTAGTTTTCTGGGACTGGAAGGTATTATAGACGATTTGTTGAGAGGGTTTCATTAATTGGTACACCTCTGACTAAATTGTTGCATAAGGGTGTATCGTTTAAATGGATTGATACGCAGCAAGAGAGTTTTGAGAAACTTAAAAAGGTTCTGACTAAGGCCCCTGTCTTAATACAACCAGAGTCTGGGAAAGACTTCACTGTCTACAAGGATGCATCACATGTTGGTTTGGGATATGTGTTGATGCAAGAGGGTAAGGTGGTAGCATATGCATCTCGCCAGCTTAAGACACATGAGATGAATTATCTAACGCATGACTTGGAGTTAGCCGCAATGGTATTCGCACTGAAAATTTGGAGGCATTACCTATATGGTGAAAAGTGTATCATTTACACGGGTCACAAAAGCCTCAAGTATCTCCTCACTCAAAAGGAGCTAAATCTTAGGCAGTAGAGATGGATTGAGCTGCTTAAGGATTAAGACTGTTCAATTGAATACCATCCTAGTAAGGCAAATGTGGTGGCCGACGCACTTAGCCGTAGGGCTATGACGGATCTGAGGGTGATGTTTACTCGTCTCAGTTTGTTTGACGGTGGTAGCTTGTTGGCAGAACTCCAAGTTAAACCGAGGTGGATTGAGCAAACTAAGGGTAAACAGTTGGAGGATGAGTCACTGGGTTCTTGATTCTGACAGATAGAGAGTGATAACACGTTAGATTTTGGATTGAATAGCGAAAGGGTACTATGTTTCCGTGGGAAAGTCTGTGTACCGAAGGATAGTGATTTGAGGCAGTCTATACTGTGAAAGGTGTATAGTAGTCCTTATGTTATGCATCCTAATGGGAATAAGATGCATTGGGACCTTCATGAGTTATATTGCTGGCCAGGTCTTAAACGTGAAGTTACCGACTTCGTGGGTAAATGCCTTACTTGTCAGCTGGTTAAGGCTGAACACCAGTTACCTTTAAGGTTACTTTAGCCAGTTAAGATTCCATTGTGGAAGTGGGAGAGAGTGACTATGGACTTCGTTAGCGCGCTGCCCTTAATGCCTACTAAGAAGGATTCAGTATGGGTCATCGTGGATCGATTGACCAAATCTGCCCATTTCATACCAGTTCGTACTGATTACTTGTTGCAGAAACTAGCTATGTTGTATCTGTCTAAGATAGTGTGACTACATGGGGTACCGATTTCTATAATATATGATAGAGATCCTTGCTTCACGTATCAGTTCTGGAAGAAGTTACACAAGGCTTTAGGTACAAGGTTGGACTTCAATACTGCGTTCCATCCTCAGACAGATGGTCAGTTAGAGAGGATGTTTCAGATACTGAAAGACATGTTAAGAAGTTATGTGATAGATTTTAAGGTAGTTGGGAGGACTATTTGCCATTAGTAGAGTTTACGTGTAATAATAGCTATCAGTCTAGCATACAAATGGCATCTTACGAGGCATTATATGGTCGTAGGTGTCCTACCCCTTCATGTTGGACTGAGTTGGGCGAGCGGCGAGTTCTGGGCCCTGAATTAGTTTCTGATATCGAGGATAAAGTTAGACTAATTCGGGATCGACTGAAGGCAGCATTAGGCAGACAAAAGTCGTATGCAGATCTGAAACGTAAGGAGGTTGAGTATTTTGTGGGGGATTTGGTATTTCTCAAGGTCTTGCCATGGAATAAGGTATTGAGATTTAGACGGAAGGGCAAGTTGAGCCCTAGGTTCATTGGGCCTTACCGCATACTGAAACGAGTGGGACAAGTTGCCTATCAGCTTGAGTTACCTCCAAAGTTGGACTGAATTCACGATATGGTCCACGTCTCTATGTTGAGGCATTATCGCTCTGATCCTACACATATTATCTCGACTGAAAAGATTGAGGTTAGGTCAGATCTAACCATTGAGGAATAATCGATTCAGATTCTAGACCGTGATGTAAAGGTCCTAAGGAAGAAATCTATTCCAATGGTGAAGGTACTTTGGAGTAATCACAGCTCAAAGGACACCACGTGGAAACTCGAGGAGGCGATGCGACAACAATACCCTCATCTATTTTGATAGGTAAATTTCGAGGCCAAAATTTTCTTTTAAGGGGGTAGAGTTGTAATGCCCCAAAATCTAAGTATTTATTTTTGCATGTGGTGTTGCATAAATGCATGCTTGCTTCAGTGGTTAAGTGTCCTAAGAAGTATTGGAGAAGTCCTGAGTTCAAGTCTTGGCATGTACAAATTTTTTGTTTTCACTTGAATTAACCCTTGCCTTTAGTTAGTAGACTTTTAAATTTATGTGAGTAGAGCTTGACATAAAAAGCCTGTTGGTCTAGGGGTAAGTGGTGTGTGGAGTGTTCCAATGGGTTTAAGGTTCAAGTCCTACTTGATGCAAGGGAGTGTTTATTTTGCTGCTGAGGTTGTGGAGGTGTTGTGGTTTGATTGAAACACTAAGGTGGTGGAGTGGAATTCAAACTGAGCAGTTGAAAGAGGAGTGATCGGTTGAGGGATTTGAGGAGAGATTTTAGGGGGGATTTTAGGAGAAAATCAAGGGAAGTATGGAGAGAAGGAGTAGTGTGCCGGTTTTGAATAGTGGGTATATAGGAATTTCGAATTTGGTGAGTTTGAGTACTCTATTTCGTGTTCTGTAAGCATTTTGGGTCTTTTCTTTAGTTCTCAGGAGGCCGAATAGTGTCAAGAAAATAGGTAATACCTTTTATTTTCTCTTGTTGTTGTCGATTTTGCACTCCTCATTAGCTGAAAGTTTTTCTTCTCTCTCTCTCAACTTTCTTGAGACCGTCAAGCCTCCTCTTTTGCATCTTATTGTTGGCCGAACTCTCACTCCCCTTTTCATGTTAGCATTTTTGGTTTTGACAAGTGCTCTCTTGATTTTGTTATTCTTGTGGTGACCTGTCTTGACTGTCTACTCCATCTTCTCCCTCCCCCAATTGGTTGTGGTTCCTTGACCGAATACTCTCCTCTTCCCTTTCTTCATTTCTTCCTCTATTTTCTCTCAATTTCTTCTTAGGCTGACTACCCCGTTCTTCTTTCTCCCTTCAGTTTTCACCTTTTGGGCACCATCTCCTCTCTTCTCATATTCCTTGTCGTTACCCCTATTTATTATTTCAGATCATTCTCATATTCCTTGTCGTTACCCCTATTTATTGCTTCAGATCAATCTTTCAGGACCTACCAATTTTCTTTTCTCATGTTGTTGGTTCTGCCCAACGGGAATTACTTCAGGGTGGTAAGCTTTTGGTAAGAGTGGAATTTGTTTTTGCCTCAAACGTTTGAAGTATTGTTATTTATTAATTCTTTGAGTTCCTAACTTCGGTCCTATCAAATGGTGGTTGGCAGTTTCTAATCATAACGAACGGGGACTATCTTTGGAGTCCTGGGCCACATCTTGTTTTCGGGAGCAGTAAGGTGAGCAACGATGTAAATCAATTGTCTATGGGATTGGTTCCAAACATGACTAACAATGGATATGAATGGTCATTTGTTATAGGTATAGTTTATCTCAGTAGGGGTTGCGAACTTAGAATCCTATCAAGTGTGTAATCACATTGCTATACATGTAAATCGACAAAATCCGGAATAGGTGATCGTTGACCCTACACGAGCGTGCGCTCGCTCGTATGGTAATTCAAACTTGTAATCATGGGCGTTTGATTGTAGAGGCCACCATGAGTGATTTCATGGGTTTAGGCCGTTTTGGGCCACGTTGGGCCCAAATAGGCCGTGTGGGCTCTACCGGCTCGTGGGCCCCACGGGCTTGTGAACCACATGGACATGTGGTTATTATTGAGCTAGGCTGTGTAGTTCACACGACCAAGGCCACTCTAGGGCTTAGTGGGCCACACGGGCTTGTGGGCCCATAAGGGCCCGTATTATGGGCTTGGGCCCATTTTCACTGTTTGGTTGTTAAGGTTGCATGGGTCGCCCAAGACGACTGTGGACCTAATATTGGGTTATTAAGTATACCTAAACCCCAATCTGATGAAATGACTGTTTTGCTCCTATGAGGTAGAATGACTGATATGCCCTATGATATGTATGACTGTATTGAGCATGCCATGTTATATATGTTGCATACATGCATGATATTATGATATATTGCATAGGGATGGGTTATTATGATTGGAGGAAGTGTACTGTTCTGGAAGCTCTGCTACAATTTCTATTTCGTGCCGCCACCGGTGCTATTTTTGGTGTGTAGGGATGGGTGGGTTGATTTTATCCCCACATGGTGTGTAGGGTTGGACAGAGTGGTGTGTAGAAGCTGGTGGGGTATTGGGTTAAGGTCCACACTGATTCTGATACTGTAATGGGCTAAGGCCTTAACTGAGATTGAACTATTTCTAATATGAGCTTAGGCCCAGACTGTATTTGCCTACTGCATGATTGACTATTTGTTTATTAAGGGATTACACACTGAGCTTTCGTAAACTCATCCCTCTATTTACCTGTATAGGTAATCCCCAATCTTAGGCGGGTCGGTGCTGCGAGGGACTCAAAGGTGGCCACGCAACTGCATAGACTTCCTTATTAGACTTTAAATTTATTCGCATTTTTAATTTGGGCATTTTTATGTAATAAGGCCTCTTTAAGTTTTTATTCTTTAATTTGGGTTTTAATTTTGATTTATATCTACTAGCAATAGGATGCGAGATTTCTAAAGATAAATGTCTTTTTCAAAACACCACGTTTACGCAACATGGTTTAAAAGCTTCCTCAAGGAATAATGCTTTAAGGAGCAATAACAATTTAATATAATTAACATTTTGCCAAACAACTTGAGTTTTAACAATGAACAAGACATCCTAAGTCTTTTTTAAGATCACAAAGAGGTTAAATATAGAATGAGTTTTTTTTCAACAAAATTATTTTGCGGAAAACACTTCAATGCGACATCGCCAGATTCGGCCATAACGTCTAGGTCAGGTTAGGGGTGTTACAATACCCTACAATTTTGACACGGCTTAGACACACGGGTGTGTCTATTGGTTGTGTGTGGCACACAGGATGACACATGGGCTTGTGGTCGATAGTGTAACCCAAGTCAGTAACCCCCTTAGATTTCACACGGCCTAGCACACGGGCGTGTCCTCGACCGTGTGGTGCAAGTCAGTATGTATGCCCTGTTTTCACACGCCCTGTGACACGGGCGTGTCTGGTGGTTGTGTGCCTGTTCACACGGACGTGTGACCTTGAAATTAAAGAAAATTTTCTAAGTTTCTTAAAGTTTGTAAATGTTATCTATTTAGTCACGAACCTCGTTTAAGCATGTTTTAAGGTCTCATAGGACCTTATATGGGACAAAGTGATTGATATGAATGGATTGTGAGTATGAATGAATATGTTATGTATGTGAACGATGTGTTATGATTAGTAATGCCTAGTAACCCTATTCCAATGATGGATATGGGTTAGGGGTATTACAGGTTTGGACGCAAAGGAAAACTGAGTCCCCGGTTTATTGGACCATATAAGATTATAAGAAGAATTAGACTAGTTGCATATTGGTTAGCTTTACCACCAGAGCTTGATCGGATTCATAATGTTTTTCATGTGTTTATCTACGGTGGTATCGATCTGATCATTTACATGTTATCTCTCCGGCAGAGGTAGCAATCCAGCCTAATATGACATATGGTGAAGAACCAATCAAAATCTTAGCTCGGGAAATAAAAGAGTTAAGAAATAAAAAGGTATCTCTAGTAAAAGTTCTTTCACCTGGGAGTCGGAAGATACTATGAGGAAGCAATGCCCGAATCTTTTTACTGGTAAGATTTTCGAGGACGAAAATCCCTAAAGGGGGGAAAGTTGTAATAGCCCATTTTTCAGTGAATCGAAACAGTGGTTTCGGGACCACAAATCCAACCCAAAAATATAAAATTTTATTATATGGTTTGTAATATGGTAGATATGTCGTGTGAAAATTTTGATATGAAAATTTTATCGATTTAATGCTTAATTACAAGAAGGACTAAATTGCATAAAATGCGAAAGTTGAATTCTAGTAGCTATATGGTAATTAGACCATTAAGAATAGTATGTAGATTTTTCTTGGTGACTCATCCATGGAATTATAGAAAAAGGGCAAGGACTAAATTGGAATTTGTAATAATTAAATCAATTAAAGATGATGAAAGAAAAATCATCTTATTATTGTCACTTTCAACCTAAAATTTTATGCAAACCTTAGGAGAGAGAAAAGAAACTTTCAAGGCCTAATTGGGTAAGTTCTCTTATCCCGTTTTTAGTAATTTTGGTATTTTTGAAATTAGGATAGCACAATCTCTCTATTTGAGAGATTAATTTGAAAATTTTTCAAGGTATGAAAATGGATCATGGATTTATATGCTAGAAATTAGAAATTTATGGTAGAAAATGAAAAATTATTGATAGATAAACAACTTTTACAAAGTAATTTTTGATGAAAACATGGTTTAGGGACTAAAATGAAAAGTTGTAAAATTTGATGAAAAATTCTGAAATTTTATGAATACATGTGCTGGAAAATTTGTAATGGGGCTTTGGTAGGCTTGGAATAGGGAATAATTTGCACAAGTTTTATGTTCCGGGCCTAGGGACAAAATTGGAATTTATGGAAAAGTTATGGGAAAAATGATAATTTTTCCTAGGACGTAAATTGAGTCCATTTAAATATGAAATGTGTGAAATTGATGGTTAAATTCGTTTATATAGATTCAGACAACACTAATTTAAGATCAGATCGAGGAAAAAAATATTTTGGATTAGTAGACTTTTATGCGAACAAGTGTCGAGGTAAGTTTGTGTAACTTAATCTGGCATGTAAATATGTTTAATTGAATGTTGTGTTGTATGGAATGTGATTTATATTGATGTACATTACTTGAATGTCATAATGAGAAACTTAATACATGCTTGAAGTAGTGATAAAGGGTTATGTCCCGATTGAATGTTGAATTCCGATAATTGTATGCGCTTTCTCGAAACAAATAGGGTCTTGCATTTTTTGCTAACGGTATTTAGCTCGGATGAGTGATCTCAGTGACCTTATTATAGAAATTATCTAGCCTGGTGGGTAACCTCGATATAATATCTCTCGAGTATACGTTATGATTAAGGTTTAGCCTGGACTGGTACTCGTAATCGAGCTCCTCTAAGCTTATGTTATATAAGGGATTTAGCCTGGACTGGTAATCTTATTATACGATATGTGGCTCAAGAGAATGTTTCTTGGTTAAGTGCCCTAATGGGTACCCTTGAATAAAAAATTGACGGAATATTGTACACTTCGAGCATACTACTTGTGCATCTATCGGGATTCAATGATTCAACAGACATAAAACTCTTGACATGGCATAAAAATCTTGATATGATATGATAATGACTTGAAAGAATATTGCTTGATGAGCTCATCTATGTTACTTGATTGATATGAAGATTTTGGTGACTAACATGTTTGATTGAATGTATGTGATTAGGCAATTTAGCCAAATGGATGGAAACATAACATTGTATGCCTAGATTTAATAAACAAGATTGGTAAGTTTAGTTTCCATTATACGAACTTACTAAGCATGTAATGCTTACTCCTTTTTATTTTCCCCTTGTTTTATAATGCTCGGAAGCTCGTGAAGGTTGGAAGATCATTGGAGCATCGTCACACTATCAACTAGCATTTTGGGTATATTTAGTGAAATCAATTTGGGTATAATGGCATGTATAGGACAACTTGGCCAATAGTGGCTTGAAAATGTTATTTTTTAACCTAGCCATTGGACTGGCCAGTAATAGTTTATTTTGGCATGATTAAGCAGGTTATGATGTTATATTCATATGTGATATGTTATGTATATGTGATCAAATGATACTAATGCCTAAGTTATTCCAAGGTAAGTTTATAAACACATACGCATGCAGTGATATGCCTTGTTGAATGATAGAAATTGCCCAATTTGAATGCTTGAATTTGTTGGTATTGGATGTGTGTTTTAAGTGCAGGTCTTGGGTGAAATTTTGGGTGAGAAATGAAGCTAGAAATGGCTTCATTTTGTCCACACGGGGAACACATGGGCGTATGCCTAGATCGTGTGTGACACATGGCCTGGTAATATGGGCATGTGGTTAGGCCGTGTGTCCCCTGCACCTAAATTTTGAGAAACAGAATGCTCAGAATTGTGCACACGGGCAGAGACACGGGCATGTGTCTCAGCGTGTGTGCCACACAGCCTAGAACACGGGTGTGTATCTTGGCCATGTGAAACCTACACCAAATTTCAAATTGAATTAATTAACCACACGGCCTAGCATATGGGCATGTGACATGGTTGTGTGTGCAAGTTAGAGAGTTACACGAGGTCAAACATGGCCTCCAACACGGGCGTGTCCCAAGGTCACAAGGGCATGTCCCTTGGACCACACGGACGTGTGAGCCCTGCACCTTGGAAAAATTTTGTAATTTCACGAAAAATTCTTAGACGTCCCGTTTAAGTCCCGATTTGATTCTAATGCTTGTATTGGGCAATAAGGGCCCGATCAAGGAACATTATGGATGATTTTAGAAAATGAATAGTAATTTACATAGTTTAATGGAATAATGTTTTGAATGTTTTGGTAATGCTCTGAAACCCTGTTCCGACGATGGATACGGGTTAGGGGTGTTACATATTTCTTGTCCACATGGCCTAAGACACGGGTGTGTGTCTCAGTCGTGTTACATGCGACATGGCCATGTGTCCCCTCTAGGTTTTTAAAGGTTGCATTTTGAAAGACACGGCCTAGCACATGGGCCTGTGGTTTGCCCGTCCGAACTAAGTTAGAGAGTTACACAGGCACGGACACGGGTTGGGACACAGTTGTGTGTCCCTACTTCCAATGTCGACACGACCTGAGACACGAGCGTTTGTCTCAACCGTGTGAGTCACATGGCCATATGACCCCTACAGTGTGAAATTTTCTATCTTTTTTCACAAAGGTCAAAATGTTTCCAATTTAGTCCCAAATCATTTCTAATGCGTTTCTAGGCCTCAAGGGCCTGTAAAAGGGACAATATGCTTGTGTTTGATTGAGGTATGATGTGTTCTATAAAAATGGTTATAATTGAATGTTTTAAGTTAAAATTTTCCAGTAACGCTCCGTGAACTTATTCAGGCGACGGATATGGGTTAGGGCTGTTACAACATCTATTTTTCGAGTAAATGTGCTCCCTCTTTTTTAACACACTCGAGCGCATTACTCCATGTACAACAATTTTTTTTTAGCATTTGACACTTTTTCTCAACTCTCCCAAACTTATTTTCAGAGAATATTCTTGATAGACTAAGTTTAGTGTTTGTGACATTTTAGAGACAATTATGAGATAATGTATGGCTTATTATTTCAAGGTACAAACAAAGTCAGGCCATATAGTCTCAAAGTTGGGTTTCAAGGGATAAATATTCATTAAGGTTGGCTTGAAAGGCTCAAATGGTCCAAATAAAAGTTTGCCTAAATCATTTTCAAAATTTGATATCTCCTAGGATTTCCCCTCAAGAAATTACTAAGTCAATTCTAGAGACTTAAACTTTAATGCACGCTTAGCTTTCCTAAGGAATTAAAAATTTTACGGTTCGATTTACATACTTTATTAAGAGTAACATTTATATCATAATTCAACTAACATAGCAATTATTGAGATAATAAAACTTTATTTATACTAAAGTTTGGCATAATTAACAAAAATTCACATTTTGAGAAAAATATAAATTAATCTAATTATAAGAAAAATGTATTCAGAAAAAAAATTCAATTTTTGATCCCCCCACTTAAAATGAACAATGTATCCATTGTTAAAAGAAATAGAGAGAACGAAAATATAGAAGTGAATAGATACTATACACCATGTAGGATCCTAAGAAAAGGAGGTGAGTCAAGTTTGACTACTTAAATACCAAGCTTTCCTAGACAGATCCAATCCTAGATGTAACACCCCATACCCATCTTAGACGTTAAGACTAAGTCTGGAGAGCTACATCAAATCATTTCAGAAAAGTCCAATCCTTAACTATTCAAAGTTTAACGGTCAAAAATCATTTAAATAATTAATCCAACCATGAAAATCCAAATATAACCAGTAATTCGGAATAAAACACACGATAGTATAAGTGTAACACCCTTAACCTGTATCCGTCATTGGAATAGGGTTACGAGGCATTACCGAACAATATAACATTTATCAAACATTCAATATCACATATCATTCATTAACATACACAAACTATTTTAAATAGGTCTACGAGACCTTAAAACATGCTTAAGAGTGGTTCGAGACTAAACCGATCACATATAAGAATTTTTGAACACTTAGAAATATTTCATGAAATCATAGGTCACACGCCTGTGTGAATAGGCTGTGTGCCTCACACGACCACCAGACATGCCCTTGGCACAGGCCGTGTGAAAATAAGGCATACATACTAACTTGTACCACACGGCCGAAGACACGCCTGTGTGCCACGGACGTGGGAAAACTAGGAAGGTTACTGACTTGGGTCACACGGCCGACCACACGCTCGTGTGTCTAGCCTGTGTACCTTTCGAAATAGCCTCACATGCCCGTGTGCTAGGCCATATGCCATTTAGGGAAGTATACTGACTTATGTCACACGGTCAATCACACGTTCGTGTGTGAGTCCGTGTGACACACATGGCCAGTAGACACCCTCGTGTGTCCAGGCCATGTTAAACCTATAGGGTATACTGACTTAATTCATAGGGCTACCTTAGGGGACACACGGCTGTGTAACATGATTGTGTGTCGCACACGGCTGAGACACATGCTTATGTCTCTACCCATGTGGAAAAAAATGGGCCATTGGTAAAGCCAATTTGCCACCCTTTCCACAAGCATGCAAATCAACCAAAATAGCACCATTTCAATACATTTTTAGGCAACCAAAAACATGCCAAATCAATCACATATCAAGCTATATATATATCATCAACCAATTCAACTACTAAATTCTATATACAAATATACAAAATCAAGCCAACATATAAGGCGTTATATGCATCACATATATCACTTATCAAGCACATAACTTAAGCCAACTTAAATGGCTAAAAACATACCAACATTTACATCATTAACAAGCCAAATCAAATGGCTAACATCATAGCTCAAAACATACCAAAATGAATCTAACCTATACATGCAATATACCATATATACAAGCTTCAAAAGTACCAACAATTGATTGATAGTGTGACGACCTTTCTCGACGATCACGATTTCGAGCTAGCTTTGATTATCTATAAAACAGAGAAAAATAACACACAGAAAGCTTCATAGCTTAGTAAGCTCGTAGTTAAGCAATTCAATTAATCAAATAATATAATTCAACCATTTGCACATTACCAAATCAACATTACATTGATACAAACCTTATTCATGTCTCAAACATGATTAAATACCATTTAATTAAACTTTCTCAATGTAGTACTTGAATAGGTTCCGTACATACCCGTATCACCTCGTACTAACCTCTTTATCAACCATGACATTCATTTATCCGTTGCACCATTAGGGATAGAAATCAGATACTCAAGATTCACAATCGATAAGTACCTATACCATAGTCAGTAGCCAAATTAAGGTAACTTATCCCGAAGTACTTATACCATGATCCGTAGCCAAATCAAGTTAGCTCCTCTCAAAATACCTATATCATGGCCCGTAGCTAAACCATGGTATTATTCGCACCCGAAGTGCCGATATCATGGCCCGAAGCCAGTGCATTATGTAACAGTCCAGTTTAGACCCTAGTCAAAACAGTGGTTTAGGGACCACATATCCGCATCAAAAAAATATTTAAATATTATTTTCCATGCTTATTATATGTGAATTAGTATGTGTGAAATACCCGCATGAAGATTTAATCATTTGTGTGCTCGATTTGATAAAGAGGACCTAATCGCTTAATTTTTAAAAGTAGCCTTCTGTTTGTTAAAGTACCTATTTGATTTGGCTTTCCAAAACAAGGGTCCTTATATTGAAATTGGATTATTAAAATGGTTAATGGACATTTAAAGACACCCATTATAAGTTTTTATTATTATTTCAGTAACGGCAAAATTCGAATATGGTTATTTAATTTAATAATAAGTAAATAAAACATAAAATATGGTCATTTTATGCTCATCATCAATCGAACATCTTAGTAAAAGAAAAGAAAAAGAGAGTTAGGGTTTCGACACACACCAAGCTTAATTCAAGGTTAGTTTTTGTTTCGTTTTCGATAATTTCTATGTTTTTTTGATCGTTTCTTTGACTAAGCCCATGTCACAATTTCTGATTTTGATGATGAATTTAAAATGTTCCATGGATGAATTCATGAGCTTTATGTTGTTATATGATGAAATATGGAAGTCTGATGTTGGGTTTATATGTTTTGTCTTTGGATTTTTAATGATTTTGAGTAAAATGGGCTACATTGTGAAATTTGTAAATTGAGGGACTAAAGTGTGAAATAAATGAAATGTGTGGACTTGAATAAGAGCTATGAATATTTGGCCAAGCATAAGTATATGCAAATTATGTGTATTTTGTGATTTTGTGAATTAGGGACTAAAGTGTTAAAATGTAAAAATGTGAGGACTAGTTTACAAATTGCCTAAATATGTATCTATGGATTGTTTTGAATGACTTTATGATTGAATAAGTTAAATTTGAATTTATATATATCAAGAGTTAAAGAAAACAGAATTAGATCGGGGAAAGTCTAAAGTCGTCGAGTAGCCGATTCTATCCATCCGAATTTATACGAGGTAAGTCTATATACAAATAAATGCACTTGAATTGATTTATTTATGCTTAAATGTTGTTGAACTATGATGAATGGCTTTATACCTTGATTACGAGACATCTGAGAAAGTATTGATGAATTTGTGACGTCCGAAAAGCCCTATACGAACCTTAGGAATAGTTAGGATACATATGTCATGACATAGGATCCAGTATGTGTTTTACTTGCAAGACCACGTCTGGGACGTTGGCATCGACTTTTGTTTTACGTGTAAGACCATGTCTGGGACATTGGCATCGTATTTGATTTCGTGTAAGACCCTGTCTAGGATAGTGGCATCGATGTTTGTTTACATGTAAGACCACGTCTCGGATGTTGGCATTGTATATGCTTTCTGAGCTATCCGCACATCCTTACGTTTTTGAATGGTTCAAACGGGCATTTCGAGAAAATTAATGACTTTGTGAAATTATATTCGATTCAGGTACGTTTGTATTGTATATTATGCTTGAGAATGAAAGGTATGTGTAAGTATAAATGATGATCTATGATTTAAGCATATGAATATGAGATTTGTGTTAGTATTTGGTTACAAAGTATAAGTAAATTGGTGTTGTTATATGCTTTAAATGATAAGTTTATTTGTATATGGCTTACTAAGCTTTTGAAAGCTTACTTTTTGTGTGCTTACATTGTTTTATAGATATCAAAGCTGCTGTGAACTCGGGGATCATAAAGGATTGTCACCATACTATCAGACCTTATTTTGGTACCTTTTTATAAAAGTATATATTGAAGTATGGCATGTATAGGCTAGAAGTGTTTTGATTATATTTTGTAATGTATATATATATCAAGCCATGTGATATGGGTAGTTTATATTTAAACTTATGGTTGGAATGTTATATGATATGGAAAGCATTATGAATTATATGATATGTTTTGAATGATCAAAAGAAATGGTCAATGTTGATAAGATTTGGTAAGTTTTGAGTATGAGATTGAATGATGTATTGAAACATATGTTTTGATATGGTTTTAGTTTAGGTTTTTGGTATGATTTAGTTGATGAATTGAGGTTGGAATTTATTGATATATTAAAGGAAAGAATAATGTATGTTTTGGTATAGAGATTGGCTGAAATTGGTGTACAAATATGCTTGGTCTAGTGCTTAAAGGTTTGAACCTATTGGGGTGGCAAGTTGGCTATTCAAATGGCTTATTTTTGTCCACACGGGTAGAGACAAGAGCGTGTCCCTCAGCCGTGTGCGACACAGGGTTATGTTGCACGGCCGTTTGTCCCCTAGGGTACCCTATAATTATAAGTCAGGTTAGAGCACGACCAAGGCACATGGTCATGTGGCTAGTCGTGTGACCCAAGTCAGAATCGACCATGGCCAAGACACACGGGCGTGTCTTGTGGCCGTGTGAGCAAGTCAATATGTATGCCCTATTTTGACACGGCCTAGACACACAAGTGTGTCTAATGCCATGTAAGGTACACGGCCTATTCACACGGGCGTGTGACTTGTATTTCTTTAAAAATGTTTAAGTTTTGGAAAAATTTTGTTGGTGTTCGGTTTACTCTCGACCCCTTTCTAATGCATGTTTAAGGTCTCGAGGACCTATGTAAGGGACTGATTATTGATGTTTGAATTATGATAATATGATGCTTATGAAATATATGTTAATTTTTTATTTTTCCGTTTTTTTCTGGTAATGCCTTTAACCCTAATTCGGCGATGGATACGGGTTAGGGGTGTTACATTTAGTTGGTATCAGAGCTATGGTTTAGTCAGTTCTAGGACTACCATAGCGTATGTGAGTCTAGCTATACTTGCCATAAATATGAATTGAGATTGTGTGATGAATCCTGACATAAAGAATGTGATTTTATATAGCAAATAGATCCCGAACGAGTTGTAACGGACGATGTCGAATGCAATGTGCCTGCTCCTGCGCAAGGGATGGCAGAATCCAATTCTAGACTGACTACGAGTAGTAGTGATGGTGAGGCTAAACAAGCCTTCTATCAGATGATGAACTATTGGTTGAGCCAATATATTAGAACCAATCTGGCTGTTCAACAACCTCCAACCCCGGTAAATCCTCAACAAGCTCCTGCTTTGTCATCAGTGAACCTAGTTCAGTTAAGTAAGCCTCCGGTAGATAAAATTAAAAAATATGGGGCTGAAGAATTCCAAGCTACAACAAATGATGATGCTGAAAGGGCTGAGTTCTGGTTAGAAAACACGATAAGAGTATTTGATGAATTATCTTTGAATCCTGAAGAATGCATAAAATGTGCCATTTCACTTCGAAGAGATACGGCGTACCATTGGTGAAAAACTTTTATATCGGTAGTTCTGAGTGAGCGAGTCACCTGAGATTTCTTCCGAGCTGAATTTTGAAAGAAATACATCAGTCAGAGATTCATCGACCAAAACCATAAAGAGTTTCTCAAACTTAAACAAGGTCGTATGTCTGTCACAGAATACAAGCGGGAATTTGTAAAACTGAGTTAGTATGCTTGTGAATGTGTATCTATGGAAGCAATAATGTGCAAAAGATTTAAAGATGGTTTGAACGAGGATATCCGTTTGTTAGTCGGGATTCTTGAGATTAAAGAATTTGTTGTACTTGTTGAATGAGCATGTAAAGCGTAAGATCTCGGAAAAAAGAAAAGAAAAGCTAATTCTGAAGCAAGAGAAGTGCGAAAGAGATCATCTGGCAAATCATTTCAATTTACTTCAAAGAAGTTCAGAGCTGATAATAGTCGTTCAAAAACTAATGTGGGACATTTGAATAGAGATCGTACTAGATCACAGTCAAACTTCAAAGCTTCAGCTACATCTGTTGCCAGTGTTGGAAATGTTAATTCTGATTGCCCTTAGTGCAAGCACTACGGTAAAAGACATCCCGGTAATTGTAGACTGTATGATTGGGCTTGTTTTAAATGTGGTTCGTTAGACCATTTTATCTATGATTACCTTGAATCTATCGAGCAAGAAAGTGTGCAAAATCTGAGACCAAACAACAATGCTTCTCGTAGTAGACCTCCTAGAAATATGGGAAATATGAGTGGCAGTCAAAAGGGACAAAAGATACAGCTATTAGATCTGAGGCTCGTGCACCTGCCAGAGCCTATGCTATTCGAGCTCATAAAGAAGCTTCATTGCCAGATGTGATTACGGGTACATTTACTCTTTAAGATACTTCTGTGATTGCTTTGATAGATCCTGGATCAACACATTCGTATGTATGCATGAATTTAATGAACAGTAAGACTTTGCCTATAGAGTCTACTAAATTTGTAATTACAGTTTTGAACCCCATAGGCAGATGTGTTTTGGTTGATAAAGTCTGCAAGAATTGTCCGTTAATGTTTTGAGACACTTGTTTTCTGGCTGATATGATGCTATTACCTTTTGATGAATTTGATATAATTCTAGGTATGGATTGGTTAACTTTGCATGATGCTGTTGTGAAATGCAAACAGAAAACTATTGATGCAAGAATGATGAAATAGTCCGAATTGAATCTAGTGATTTGAATAGATTGCCTGTTGTGATATCTTCGATGAAAGCTTTGAGTATTGTAAGAAAGGGTTGTGAAGCCTACTTTGCTTACGTAATTGATTCAAAAGTGTCAGAAAAGAAAGTTGATTTAGTGCCTGTTGTATGTGAGTTTCCTGATGTGTTTCCTAAAGAACTTTCGGGATTACCTCCGGTTAGAGATGTTGAATTTGGCATTGAATTGGTACCTAGTACTACTCCGATTTTGATAGCTCCGTATAGAATGGCTCCGACTGAATTGAAAAAATTAAAGTCTCAGTTGAAAGAGTTGACTGATAGAGGGTTTGCTAGATAGAGTTTTTCACCTTAGGGTGCTCCAATTCTATTTGTGAAGAAGAAAGACGGTATGATGAGAATGTGCATAGATTATTGTTTGTTGAATAAAGTGACTATCAAAAAAAAGTATCCTTTGCCCATATTGATAATTTTTTTGATCAGCTGAAAGGAGCTGTTGTGTTTTCAAAAATAGATTTGAGATCAGGCTATTATCAATTGCGAGTGAAAGACTCAGAAATTCTGAAAACTGCTTTCAGAATGAGGTAAGACCACTATGAATTCTTAGTTAAGCCTTTCGAATTGACTAACTGTAACACCCCTAGCCCGAGTCCACTCGCCGGTTTAGGCTATAAGGTATTACCGAGCTAAACATTTAATTTTTCATTCACATAATCTATCAACAAAGCAGAAATCGAGTTGAATACATTCTGATCTTTGAGTTATAAATGCCATTTTCATATGGCTAAAAATATTTAGAATTACAAAACATATTTTGTCAACAGCCTAACCTATACATGCCATATCGAGACCAAAATATAATTGTACCAACAAGATCGATAGTATGATGAACTGCTGACGATCCCTGAGTCGGTGGCCAAAATCAACAATCTATAAAATAGAGAAATAAGAAACAAAGTAAGCTTTCGAGGCTTAGTAAGTTTTAAGCATTTCATACAATTAAAGCTTGTCATTTAAACTGAACATTGAGTATCACAAAACTCGTATTCTAATTGTAATTTACTTGGCCGAATATATACAAGTACATTAGTTATATGGCCTATTAGCCGAATATATATATGAATACACAAGAAATTTCCAGCACATATTTCACTACACTATATGGCTCATATAATTACTATAAATCACATACTTTCATATAATAACATATATTGACCGAATAGGTCATTCTCTTATTCTTAAATACTGTATTCATCCACACACACATATATATATATCGTTCTTTGAAACTAACAATTCACTTTGAAATCATTTCACATGTGAGTACATAATATGTATCTTAACATGTAAAATATATATATAGTACTTACTCGACGATGGTTACCATGGATATTCAATGTCAAAATTTTACTTAACTTACTGGTATCAGTCCTGTCAAGTCTTAGAACTCGAAACACATTTCTAGCACAAGCCTACGGGTCTTTAACCCAGATACCATTCCAGCACGAAGCCTGCGGGTCTTTATGCCCGGATACAAATCCAGCATATAGACTGTGGGTTTTTAAGCCCGGATACAATTCCAACTTATAGCCTGCGGGTCTTTAAGCCCGGATACAATTCCAGCATATAGCCTGCGGGTCTTTAAGCCCGGATACAATTCCAAATATAGCTCATGAGTCTTTAAGCCCAGATACAATTCCATCAAATATCATGCTTATTTAATCATATACTAACACATCTTATGGAACATTTCACATTAGTAGCCATTTGCTACATTCGAACATAAGCTTCATATAAACACCATCATTTTCATGTCGGTTTAAAAATTCATACATACATATCACATATACCTTTCATCCATCAAGCCTAACCCGAATTGACCATTCAATTATAGGCCATATACTTAGATTATTTACCACACAACTTAATTCAAATAGAACCAAAAGATCAAAACTCATCTAGTATATACATATCAAGATGTCGTTAATTTTTATACTAAAGGCGATTACTCAAAACTTACCTCGGATAGTTTGAACAGTTGCGGATAGGCTACTCGATTTCTTTCTCCTTTCCCCTATCGAATTTAGTTCGTCTTTGCTCTTGAGCTTTAATTTAAACAAATAAATTTGTTTAATTACTTACTCAACTTTAATTCTTTAATAGTCACATCTGACAATCATATAATTTCAATGCATATTATGCTTTATAAAACATGCCATGACTCGATTTCATGCTTATTTAATCTTATCTAAATCACATGCACAAACAAAGATTTACCTAACTTATTATGCTACCCTATGCACGAATTCAACCATATATATACAATATCAACTTATTGAACATTTATCACATTTCCACTTGCTATTTATCAATAATGCCGCACACACACACCAATACATACATACTCATATGCATGCAATTCTATTAATGATTACTATATATATAATCCATTCATTTCTAACTACTCAGCTCAACCTTCATATTCAATTTTTATAGGTAATGCCGAATGTCCAACTTAATCAAACTCAAAACTTAGTTTTCATCATTTTAATTAATTATTACTTATTCTTCAAAATTTCAAATACAATGTAATTAGCACCTATACACTTAAATCGAATTAGCAAGCACCTATAGACTTTGGCTGAATGCCATTAAACACAAGTCATCAAAAATCTTATTTTTAATCACCGTATAAATATAATTAGCAAAATGGATTGATTATACATATATTCTATCAAAACCGAACATAATAATCTTACCTATGCATAACATTACTCACATTTGTTCAAACATCTCATTTACTCAATTCAAAACACCTAAACGGCATTTGTTCAAAACATTAAGCAACTCCATGTTCAGCTATTACACATATGAGCATTAACAATTCATACTTTTAACAAGATCAATTTCTTTCATCAACAAATTCTTCATCAAAACTTAAAGGCAATAATCAAATTCCTTCCTTATCAACCATAACCGAATGTTAAATTCATCCATCAAAATTCAAAGTTTTGGCATGGGCTAAGTAAGAAACATGATGATTAACCTAAAACAAGCTAGAATTTAAAAAAAATCTAACACAATTTACTAACCTTCCTTATGTTTCAAATGGCCGAATGTCTTGCTCCTCTTTTTCTTTCTTTAAGTTCAGTTAGGAAGAACAAAGATGAGACTTTGTTTTCTTCACCATTATTTCTATTATTATATTATTTTATTCATCTCTATTATAAAATATAAAGTCATTTAACTAATAATCAATACATATATTTTATATAAAGCATCATCATGGCCATCCACAATAAACAAAAATGGATATTTGACATGCAAGTCCAATCTTTTTATAACATGCATTAATAGACCACTTTTAAAATTACCTATCACATTTCACAATTGTCTCACATAAGTCCTATTTAATAAATTTCACATACAAATGACAAAATTAAAGCATGAAACTTTCACACATGCATGTACACATACAATAAGCATAGAATATAACAATTAATTATTTTTATGACTCGGTTCTGTGGTCCCGAAACCATTTTCTGACTAGGGTCAAATTAGGGCTGTCACAACTCTCCCCCACTTAAGGAATTTTCGTCCCCGAAAATCTTACCGGTGAATAAGTTAGGATATCGATCCTTCATAGAGTCTTCCGGTTCCCAAGTAGCTTCTTCAACCCCATGCTTAAGCCACAATACCTTTACTAATGAGATTTTCTTATTTCGTAGTTCTTTTACTTCACGAGTCAAAATACGAATCGGTTTTTCTTCGTAACTCAAATCAGATTGAATCTCGACCTCTGATGGATTAATTATGTGTAATGGATCGGATCTATAACGTCAAAGCATCGAAACATGAAAAACGTTATGAATCCTTTCAAGCTCAAGTGGTAAAATCAATCTGTAAGCGATTGGCCCAACTCGTTCGGATATTTCATACGGCCCGATGAACCTCGGACTCAATTTACCCTTACAACCAAATCTGAGCACTTTTTTCCAAGGTGAGACTTTAAGAAACGCTTTGTCTCCGACCTGATATTCAATGTCTTTTCGTTTTAAATCCGCATACGACTTTTGACGATCTGAAGCTGCTTTCAGACTTTCACGGATTACTTTTACTTTCTGCTCAGCATCTTTAATCAAATCAACCCCGAAGATTTTACTTTCACTAAGCTTGGTCCAAAACAACGGTGTACGACATTTACGACCGTACAAAGCTTCGTAAGGTGCCATCTTAATGCTTGATTTAAAACTATTGTTGTAAGCAAATTCAATCAAAGGCAAATACCGTTCCCATGAACCACTAAACTCAAGGATGCAACATCTCAACATATCCTCGAGTATCTGAATGATCCGCTCAGATTGACCATCCGTCTGGGGATGAAAAGCGGTGCTAAAATGCAACTTGGTACCCAATGCTTCTTGCAATTTCTTCCAAAATTGCGATGTGAATCTTGGATCTCTATCCGACACAATAGAAATAGGTACCCCGTGCAACCTCACAATCTGAGAAACATACAACTCGGCTAGCTTATCAAGTGAAAAATCTATACGTACGGGAATAAAGTGAGCCGACTTTGTCAATCTATCAATAACAACCCAGATCGCATCTTTCTTGCTTGACGACAATGGCAACCCGGATACAAAATCCATCGTGACTCGATCCCATTTCCATTCGGGTATCATAATCGGCTGAAGTAATCCTGAAGGCACTTGATGTTTCGCTTTCACTTGTTGACATACCAAACACTTCGAAACAAAGTAAAAAATGTCTCGTTTCATACCAGGCCACCAAAACTGACGTTTCAGATCGTTGTACATTTTCGTGCTACCAGGATGGACAGACATTCGACTACTATGAGCTTCGTTCAAAATCATCAAAATAAGTTCTGAATTTCTTGGAACACACAATCGACTTCTGAACCTCAAACAATCATTGTCGTCAATTTGAAACTCTGAATCCACATTCGAAACACATTCAGCTTGTTTAGCAACCAATTCATCATCGACTTTCTGAGTTTCACATATTTGATGAATCAATAACGGTTTGGCTTTTAATTCTGCTACTAACACATTATCGGATGAAACGGAAAAGTGTACATTCATCGCTCACAAAGCAAACAGTGACTTGCGACTTAAACCATCGGCAACCACGTTAGCCTTTCCCGGTTGATAGTCAATGACGAGCTCATAATCTTTCAACAATTCAAGCCAACGTCTTTGTCACAGATTCAGATCTCTTTGTGTCATCAAATATTTGAGGCTTTTATGGTCCGAATATACATGACATCTCTCTACAAACAAGTAATGTCGCCATATTTTCAAAGCAAATACGATGGCAGCTAATTCGAGATCATGGGTCGGATAGTTTTTCTCATGTGGCTTCAATTGCCTCGATGCGTAAGCTACAACTCGACCCTGTTGCATCAATACACAACCCAGCCCATGTAAGGACGCATCACTGTAAATGACAAACTCTTTACCGGATTCGGGTTGCAGTAACACTGGAGCTTCAGTCAAATAAGTTTTTAGTTGGTCGAAACTTTTCTGGCACTTTTCTGACCATTCGAACTTAATATCTTTTTGAAGTAGCTTCGTCATTGGTGTGGCTATCATCGAGAAACCCTTTACAAACTGTCTGTAGTAACCGGCAAGTCCCAAAAAGCTCCGAACTTCAGTAACATTTCTCGAGGGCTTCCAATCAAGTATGGCTGAAATTTTGCTCGGATCAACTCGAATACCCGATGCGGATACTACATGTCCTAAAAAGCTAACTTCTCTCAACCAGAACTCACATTTACTGAACTTAGCATATAACTGCTTATCCCGTAAAATCTGCAATACTACTCTCAGGTGCTCGGCATGTTCAGTTTCATCGCGTGAATAAATCAAGATGTCATCTATAAACACAACTACAAATCGGTCCAAATACTGTCTAAAAATTTGGTTCATCAAATCCATAAATGCCGCAGGGGCATTAGTGAGCCCAAACGACATCACTAAGAACTCGTAGTGACCGTATCTCGTTCTAAAAGCAGTTTTAGGTATATCTGAATCTCGAACTCGCAACTGATAATAACCCGATCTCAAATCTATCTTTGAAAACACAGATGCTCCCTTCAACTGATCAAACAAATCATCAATACGCGGTAACGGATATTTGTTCTTTATTGTCACTTTATTTAATTGACAATAGTCGATACACATTCTCATGGTTCCGTCTTTCTTTTTCACAAACAATACTGGTGCACCCCAAGGTGAGAAACTCGGTCGAGCGAAACCTCTATCCGTCAACTCTTGCAACTGAGTTTTCAATTCCTTCAATTTCGTTGGCACCATACGGTATGGAGCTATCAAAATTGGTATAGTCTCAGGTACAAGTTCAATACCAAACTCTACCTCTCGAACAGGTGGTAATCCCGGTAATTCTTCGGGAAAAATATCTGGATACTCACAAACCACTGGTATTGATTCAAGCTTCTTTTCTGATTCTTTACTATCAAGTACGTACGCAAGATATGCTTCGCACCCCTTTTTTACATACTTTTGAGCTAACATCTAGGATATTATTGCTGGTAACCCGTTCATATCAGTAGACTCAATTCGAATTATCTCATCATTTGCACATCTCAAATCAATAGTCCTTCTTTTGCAATTCACAACTGCATCATGCACAGTCAACCAATCCATACCAAGAATAACATCAAATTCATTAAACAGTAAAAGCATCAAATCGGCCAGAAAACAGGAACCTCGGATTATCAAGGGACATTTCCTGCACACTTTATCGACTAGCACATATCGACCCAATAGATTTGGCACTCGGATCACGAACTCAGTAGACTCAACAGGTAGAGTCTTACTGGATGCTAAAGTCTCACATACATATGAATGAGTAGAACCAGGGTCAATCAAAGCAATCACATCAGTATCAAAGAGAGTGAAAGTACTTGTAATAACATCAAGCGAAGAAACATCCTCGCGTGCGCATATAGCATAAGCTCTAGTAGGAGCACGAGCCTCAGATCTGGTTGTAGCATCTCTAGACCCTCTCTGACCGCCGCTAGCATTCCCCGTATTCCTAGGTGGTCTACCTCGTGCTGAATTAGTATTTGGTTTCCCACTCTGGTTCACATTTTGCTCGGATAATCTCGGGCAATCTTTAATAAAATGTTTGGCTGATCCGCACTTATAACAGGATCGGTCATGAAATCTACAGCTCCCCGAATACCATTTTCCATAATACTTGCACTCGGTCCTATCCCATCGATCATTTCCAACATTGGCAACTGAAGTGTCTTGTGTACTCATAGGGGGTCGATCGTGGTCTCGTCTGGAAAAACCTGAAGTGTTCTTTGATCGGCCTGAATCATCTCAAAATTTCTTCGATGATTGCTGAAAAGACTTTCTTAAAGATCGTTTACGAAATTCTCCAGCTTCGACATCAGCTTTTCTTTTCTCTTTACTAAGTTCTTCAGCTTTGCAAGCTCGCTCGACAAGTACTACGAACTCTCGTATTTCAAGAATGCCAACAAACATTTTTATATCTTCATTCAGCCCATCTTTAAAACGTTTATCCATGACGATACACATTTCTGAGCATATCTACTAAGTCTGACAAACTTCCGTTCATAATCGGTAACTGACATAGAACCCTGTTTAAGCTCAAGAAATTCTTTTCGTTTCTGATCGATGAACCTCTGACTGATATACTTTTTTCGGAACTCAGTCTGGAAGAACTCCCACGTCACCCGTTCTTTGGGTACAACAAAAACCAATGTATTCCACCAATAATAGGCAGAATCACGTAGTAAGGATATAACACATTTCAGGCATTCATCGGGTGTGCAAGATAGTTCATCAAGTACCCTAATAGTGTTGTCCAACCAAAATTCAGCTTGCTCGGCATCATCACTGCCTGTAGCTTTAAATTTAGTAGCCTCGTGCTCTGTCAACTGGAGGCTTATTCAACCTCATCCGATCAATTACCGGAGGCATCGTGGGTGCAGGGGGCGTATTATTCGAAAGTGGGGGTTGTGGAGTAGTCGTATTAGTTTGAATGTATTGGTTGAACCAATCATTCATCACACTATAAAAAGCTTGTCTAGCCTCATCGTTCTGATTGCTTGCAATAGGTTGAGAGTCCATCAGCGCTGTCCCATGCATGGGAACAGGCGCTACACTCTCAACATCATCAGTTACCGTTCGATTGGGATCGGGATCCATTACTATACGAAAACACATTTTTAACTGTCAGAATTCATCATTCTATCGTATTAATACTATATGGCATGTATAGCTACACTCAAACACTCTACATTAGTCCTAGAATCGACTAAACCGTAGCTCTGATACCAATAAAATGTAACAACCCTAGCCCGAGTCCGCTCACCGATTTAGGCTATAAGGTATTACCGAGCTAAACATTTAATTTTTCATTCACATAATCTATCAACAAAGCAGAAATCGAGTTGAATACATACTGATCTTTGAGTTATAAATGCTATTTTCATATAGCTAAAAATATTTACAATTACAAAACATATTTTGTCAACAGCCTAACCCATACATGCCATATCGAGACCAAAATATAACTGTACCAATAAGATCGATAGTATGATGAACTGCTGACGATCCCCGAGTCGGTGGCCAAAATCAACAATCTATAAAACAAAGAAATAAGAAACAAAGTAAGCTTTCGAGGCTTAGTAAGTTTTAAGCATTTCATACAATTAAAGCTTGTCATTTAAATTGAACATTGAGTATCACAAAACTCGTATTCTAATTGTAATTTACTTGGCCGAATATATACAAGTACATTAGTTATATTGCCTATTAGCCGAATATATATATGAATACACAAGAAATTTCCAGCACATATTTCACTACACTATATGGCTCATATAATTACTATAAATCACATACTTTCATATAATAACATATATTGACCGAATAGATCATTCTCTTATTCTTAAATATTGTATTCATCCACACACATATATATATCGTTCTTTGAAACTAACAATTCACTTTGAAATCATTTCACATGTGAGTACATAATACGTATCTTAACATGTAAAATATATATATAGTGCTTACTCGACGATGGTTACCACGGATATTCAATGTCGAAATTTTACTTAACTTACTGGTATCAGTCCTGTCAAGTCTTAGAACTCGAAACACATTTCTAGCACAAGCCTACGGGTCTTTAACCCAGATACCATTCCAACACGAAGCTTGTGGGTCTTTATGCCCGGATACAAATCCAGCATATAGCCTGCGGGTCTTTAAGCCTGGATACAATTCCAGCTTATAGCCTGTGGAATTCCAGCTTATAGCCTACGGAATTCCAGCTTATAGCCTGCGGGTCTTTAAGCCCGGATACAATTCCAGCATATAGCCTGTGGGTCTTTAAGCCCGGATACAATTCCATCAAATATCATGCTTATTTAATCATATACTAACACATCTTATGGAACATTTCACATTAGTAGCCATTTGCTACATTCGAACATAAGCTTCATATAAACACCATCATTTTCATTTCGGTTTAAAAATTCATACATACATATCACATATACCTTTCATCCATCAAGCCTAACCCGAATTGACCATTCAATTATAGGCCATATACTTAGATTATTTACCACACAACTTAATTCAAATAGAACCAAAAGATCAAAACTCATCTAGTATATACATATCAAGATGTCGTTAATTTTATACTAAAGGCGATTACTCAAAACTTACCTCGAATAGTTTGAACAGTTGCGGATAGGCTACTCGATTTCTTTCTCCTTTCCCCTATCGGATTTAGTTCCTCTTTGCTCTTGAGCTTTAATTTAAACAAATAAATTTGTTTAATTACTTACTCAACTTTAATTCTTTAATAGTCACATCCGACAATCATATAATTTCAATGCATATTATGCTTTATAAAACATGCCATGACTCGATTTCATGCTTATTTAATCTCTATCTAAATCACATGCACAAACAAAGATTTACCTAACTTATTATGGTACCCTATGCACGAATTCAACCATATATATATAATATCAACTTATTGAACATTTATCACATTTCCACTTGCTATTTATCAATAATGCCACACACACCCCCCAATACATACATACTCATATGCATACAATTCTATTAATGATTACTACATATATAATCCATTCATTTCTAACTACTCAGCTCAACCTTCATATTCAATTTTTATAGGTAATGCCGAATGTCCAACTTAATCAAACTCAAAATTTAGTTTTCATCATTTTAATTAATTATTACTTATTCTTCAAAATTTCAAATACAATGTAATTAGCACCTATACACTTAAATCGAATTAGCAAGCACCTATAGACTTTGGCTGAATGCCATTAAACACAAGTCATCAAAAATCTTATTTTTAATCACCGTATAAATATAATTAGCAAAATGGATTGATTATACATATATTCTATCAAAACCGAACATAGTAATCTTACCTATGCATAACATTACTCACATTTGTTCAAACATCTCATTTACTCAATTAAAAACACCTAAACGGCATTTGTTCAAAACATTAAGCAACTCCATGTTCGGCTATTACACATATGAGCATTAACAATTCATACTTTTAACAAGATCAATTTCTTTCATCAACAAATTCTTCATCAAACTTAAAGGCAATAATCAAATTCCTTCCTTATCAACCATAACCGAATGTTAAATTCATCCATCAAAATTCAAAGTTTTGGCATGGGCTAAGTAAGAAACATGATGATTAACCTAAAACAAGCTAGAATTTAAAAAAAAATCTAACACAATTTACTAACCTTCCTTATGTTTCAAATGGTCGAATGTCTTGCTCCTCTTTTTCTTTCTTTAAGTTCGGCTAAGAAGAACAAAGATGAGACTTTGTTTTCTTCACCATTATTTCTATTATTATATTATTTTATTCATCTCTATTATAAAATATAAAGCCATTTAACTAATAATCAATACATATATTTTATATAAAGCATCATCATGGCCGGCCACTATAAACAAAAATGGATATTTGACATGCAAGTCCAATCTTTTTATAACATGCATTAATAGACCACTTTTAAAATTACCTATCACATTTCACAATTGTCTCACATAAGTCCTATTTAATAAATTTCACATACAAATGACAAAATTAAAGCATGAAACTTTCACACATGCAGGTACACATACAATAAGCATAGAATATAACAATTAATTATTTTTATGACTCGGTTCTGTGGTCCCGAAACCACTTTTTGACTAGGGTCAAACTAGGGCTGTCACACTAACGCACCTGCTACCTTTATGGGTTTGATGAATAGAATTTTCAGACAGTATTTAGATCGATTTGTTGTCGTATTTATTGATGACATTTTGATTTATTCACGAGATGAAACCAAACATGCTGAGCATTTGAGAATAGTACTATAGATTTTGTGTGATAAGAAATTGTATGCTAAGTTTAGAAAAGGTGAGTTTTGATTGCGTGAAGTTGGTTTTCTAGGCCATATTGTGTTAGCATCAGGTATCTGAGTTGATCCAAGCAAAATTTCAGCTATTTTGGATTGGAAGTCGCCTAGAAATGTCTTTGAAGTCCGCAGTTTTCTAGGACTTGCCGGTTACTATAGGCAGTTTGTAAAAGGCTTTTCTATGATTGCAACTTTATTAACTAAACTACTTCAGAAAGGTGTGAAGTTTGAGTGGTCTGAAAAGTGTCAGAACAGTTTTGATCAGTTGAAAACTTTGTTGACTGAAGCTCCGGTATTAGTACAACCTGAATCGGGTAAAGAATTTGTGATATATAGTGATGCTTCGTTGATCAGACTGAGATGTGTTCTGATGCAAGATGGTAAAGTCATTTCTTATGCTTCAAGACAACTGAAGCCGCATGAAAAGAACAATCTGATGCATGACCTTGAGTTAGCTGCGATTGTGTTTGCTCTGAAAATTTGGCACCACTATCTGTTCAGTGAGAAATGTTATGTATATTCTGATCATAAGAGTTTGAAATATCTGATGACTCAGAAGGATCTAAATTTGAGTCAGAGAAGATGGTTAGAACTGCTAAAAAACTATGAACTTGTGATTGATTATCATCTGGGGAAAGCAGATGTTGTTGCTAATGCTTTGAGCTGAAAATCATTATTTTCTTTGCATGCAATGAATGCTCATTTGATTTTGTCCAATGATGGTTCAATTTTAGCTGAATTAAAAGCAAGACCTTTGTTCTTACAGCAGATTTTTGAAGCTCAGAAGATTGATAATGAGATGTTAGCAAAATGGGCTCAGTGTGAATTGGATTCTGATTCTGAATTTTGAATTGACATAGATGATTGTCTGAGATTCTGAGATAGAATTTGTGTCCTGAGAAATCCAGAGTTAATTCAAATGATTTTGAGTGAAGCTCACAATAGTCGGTTATCTGTACATCCGGGTAGTACGAAAATGTATAATGATCTAAAACAGCATTATTGGTGGTCCAGAATGAAAAGAGATATCTCCAATTTTATTTCTAAATGTTTGATCTGTCAGCAAGTTAAAGCTGAACATCAGGTGCCATTTGGTTTGTTACAACCAATTATGATTCCAGAATGGAAATGGGATAGAGTGACTATGGACTTTGTTTCAGGATTACCCTTGTCTCCAAGAAAGAAAGATAATATCTGGTTGTAGTTAATCAATTGGTGAAATCAGCTCATTTTATTACGGTTCGATCTGATTACTCGCTTGATAAATTAGCTGAATTATACATTTATGATATCGTGAGATTACATGGTGTGCAATTGTTTATAGTGTCAGACAGAGATCAAGATTTACATCACGATTTTAAAAGAAATTGCAAGATGCTTTGGGTACAAAATTACATTTCAGTACTGCTTTTCACCCAAAAACGGACAACCCGAGCGGATTATTCAGATACTCGAAGATATGTTGAGATGTTGTATTCTTGAGTTTGGAAGCACGTGGGAATAGTATTTGCCTTTGATTGAATTTGCTTTAATAACAGTTTTCAATCGAGTATTAAAATGGCACCATACAAAGCTTTATATGGTCGCAAATGCCGTACACCTCTGTATTAGACTGAACTCAGTGAAAATAAGATTCACGAAATTGATTTGATAAAAAAAACTGAATAGAAAGTAAAAGTGATTCGAAACAGTTTAAAAGCAGCTTTCAATCGTCAGAAATCTTATGCGGATTTAAAAAAGAAAAGACATTGAATTTAAAATTGGCGACAAAGTGTTCTTGAAAGTATCTCCGCGGAAGAAAGTGCTTCGGTTTGGTAGAAAAGGCAAATTGAGTTCAAGCTTAATTGGGTCGTATGAGATTACCGAGCATATTGGGCCGGTAGCATATAGATTGTTGTTGCCACCAGAGCTAGAAAAGACTCATGATGTGTTTCAGATATCGATGCCTCAACGATACTGATCCGATCCTTCGCATGTGATTCCTTCGAATGAGATTGAAATTCAGTCTAATATGACTTACAAAGAAAAGTCGATCTGTATCTTAGCTCGAGAGGTTAAAGAGCTGCGAAATAAGAAAATTCCGTTAGTAAAAGTAATGTGGCATTGGCATGGTATTGAAGAGGCCACTTGGGATCCTGAAGATGCTATGAGACAACAATATTTGAATCTGTTCAACGGTAAGATTTTCAAGGACGAAAATCCCTAAGGGGGAGAATTGTAACAGTTTGACTTAGAACCTAGTCGGAACAGCATTTTGAGACCATACATCCGCGTCAAAAAAATATTTAAATATTATTTTCCATGCTTATTTTATGTGAATTAGTATGTGTGAAATTTCCACATGAAGATTTAATCGTTTGTGTGCTCGATTTGATAAAGAGGACTTAATCGCTAATTTGTAAAAGTAGCCTTCTGTTTGTTAAAGTGCCTATTTGATTTGGCTTTCCAAAACAAGGGTCTTCATATTGCAATTGGACTTTTAACATGGTTAATGGACATTTAAAGACACGCATTATAAGTTTTTGTTATTATTTCAGTAAGGGCAAAATTGGAATATGGTTATTTAAGTTAATAATAAGTAAATAAAACATAAAATATGGTCATTTTATGTTCATCATCAACTGAAAATCTTAGTAAAAGAAAATAAAAAGAGATTTAGGGTTTCGGCACACGCCAAGCTTAATTCAAGGTTCGTTTTTGTTCCGTTTTTGATAATTTCTATGTTTTTGTGACCGTTACTTTGTGTTTTACTAAGTCCATGTCTCAATTTCTGATTTTTATGATGAATTTAAAATGTGCCATGGATGAATTCATGAGCTTTATGTTGTTATATGATGAAATATGAAAGTTTGATGTTGGGTTTATATGTTTTGTCTTTGGATTTTTGATAATTTTGAGTAAAATGGGCTACATTGTGAAATTTGTAAATTGAGGGACTAAAATGTGAAATAAATGAAATGTGTGGACTTGAATAAGAGCTATGAGTATTTGGCCAAGCATAAGTATATGCAAATTATGTGTATTTTGTGATTTTGTGAATTAGGGACTAAAGTGTCAAAATGTAAATATGTGAGGACTAGTTTGCAAATTTCCTTAAATATGTATCTATGGATTGTTTTGAATGAATTTATGATTCAATAATTTAAATTTTAATTTATATAGATCAAGAGTTAAAGAAAACGAAATTAGATCGGGAAAAGTCTAAAGTTGTCGAGTAGCTGATTCTATCCATCCGAATTTATACGAGGTAAGTCTATATACAAATAAATGCACTTGAATTGATTTATTCATGCTTAAATGTTATTGAACTATGATGAATGGCTTTATTCCTTGATTATGAGACATCTGAGAAAGTATTGACGAATTTTCGACGTCTGAAAAGCCCTTTACGAACCTTAGGAATAGTTAGGATACATATGTCATGACATAGGATCCGATATGTGTTTTACGTGTAAGACCACGTCTGGGATGTTGGCATCGACTTCTGTTTTACGTGTAAGACCATGTCTGGGACATTGACATCGTATTTGATTTTGTGTAAGACCCTGTCTGGGGTAGTGGCATCAATGTTTGTTTACATGTAACACCACGTCTCGAACGTTGGCGTTGTATATGCTTTCTGAGCTATCTGTATATCCTTACATTTCCGAATGGTTCAAACAGGCATTCCGAGAAAATTAATGACTTTGTGAAATTATATTTTATTCAAGTACGTTTGTATCGTATATTATGCTTAAGAATGAAATGTAAGTATAAGTATAAATGATGATCTATGATTTAAGCATATGAAAATGAGATTTGTCTTAGTATTTGGTTACAAAGTATATGTAAATTGGTGTTGTTATATGCTTTAAATGATAAGTTTATTTGCATATGGCTTACTAAGCTTTTGAAAGCTTACTTTGTGTGTGTTTGCATTGTTTT
The DNA here is from genome assembly GCA_025698465.1 of Gossypium longicalyx. Classification (NCBI taxonomy): domain Eukaryota; kingdom Viridiplantae; phylum Streptophyta; class Magnoliopsida; order Malvales; family Malvaceae; genus Gossypium; species Gossypium longicalyx. Next base: position 31,630,016 of record CM046998.1, on the reverse strand, counting down.
ATAGATATCAAAGCTACTGTGAGCTTAGGGATCATAAAGGATTGTTACCATACTATCAAACCTTATTTTGGTACCTTTTTATAAATGTATATATTGAAGTATGGCATGTATAGGCCAGAAATGTTTTGATTTTATTTTGTAATGTATATATATATCAAGCCATGTGATATGGGTAGTTTATATTTGAACTTATGGTTGGAAATGTTATATGATATGGAAGGAATTATGAATTATATGATATGTTTTGAATGATCAAAAGAAATGGTCAATGTTGATAAGATTTGGTAAGTTTTGAGTATGAGATTGAATGATGTATTGAAACATATGTTGTGATATGGTTTTAGTTTAGGTTTTTGGTATGATTTAGTTGATGAATTGAGGTTAGAATTTATTGATATTGTAAAGGCAAGAATAATGTATGTTTTGGTATAGAGATTGGCTAAAATTGGTGTACAAATATGCTTGGTCTGGTGCTTAAAGGTTTGAACCTATTGGGGTGGCAAGTTGGCTATTCAAATGGCCTATTTTTGTCTACACGGGCAGAGACATGGGTGTGTGCCTCAGTCGTGTGTGACACATGGTTATGTTGCACGGCCGTGTGTCCCTTGGGGTACCCTATAATTATAAGTCAGGTTAGAGCATAGCCAAGGCACACGGGCGTGTGGCTAGCCGTGTGACCCAAGTTAGACTCAACCACAGCCAAGACACACGGGCATGTCTTGTGGTCGTGTGAGCAAGTCAGTATGTAAGCCCTATTTTGACACGGCCTGTTCACACGGGCATGTGACCTATATTTCTTTGAAAATGTTTAAGTTTTGGAAAAATTTTGTTGGTGTTCGGTTTAGTCCCGACCCATTTCTAATGCATGTTTAAGGTCTCGAGGACCTATATAAGGGACTTATTATTGATGTTTGAATTGTGATAATATGATGCTTAAGAAATATATGTTAATTTTTTTATTTTGTCTGGTAATGCCTTTAACCCTAATCCGGCGATGGGTACAGGTTAGTGGTGTTACACATTAACTTAAAGACATTTCATTATCATCGTAACTGTACTTAAGGTTCAACTGGGAAGTTTCGCTTATCGATTTCATCGTCGAACACTTCTATATAGTCATATTCACAATTCAAACATTATCCACAATCTCATAAACACATTTTATGCAATATCAAACTATACAACATTCATTTATAATTAAATTAACACCTACAAACTTACCTCGTACTTGGAATTGACGAATCGGATCAATTATTTGATAACCTTCAATTTTCCCCAATCTAAATCTTATTCCTTTCTTTCTCAATCTATATAAATTCAAAATCAACTCTTTTATTCATCAACACTTTCAATTTAATCCACAAACAAATATTTGGGCATTTTTACACTTTAGCCCTTAAAGTTTCACATTTAGTCAATTTAGTCCCTATTTCACAAATACACAAAAATCATGAAATTTTTTTAAACCCAAGCCTAGTCGAATTTCATATAGGCCCCTAGCAGCCCAAAAATTTCATTTATTTCACATTTCAACCATTCAATTTGCAAATTTCAAAATTTAATCCTTTTTTGACATTTTTTAAAAAAAATCACTTAACAAAACTTTAATATCTATCATCAAGCTTTCAAAATTCATCAATAATCATTCAAAAGCTCAAACATTCATCAATGGAAACTCACAAATTCATTAACAAATTTAGAAATTAGGGTACGAGCTAGCTAGTTGTGACACCCCTGACCCATATCCGTCGCTTGAATAGGGTTACGAGGCATTACTGGATAACACACCTCATTCACATACACTTAAGCATTCATAAATAAAATTCATTCAAACATTCACAATGTCCCTTATAAGGCTCTATGAGACCTTAAAACATGCTTAGAAGGGGTTCGGGACTAAACCGATAACATTAAAAAACTTTGGGAAACATAGAAAATTTTCAAAGACATAAGGGTCACACGCCCCTGTGAACAGGCCATGTGCCTCACAAAGCTACCAGACACGCTCGTGTCATAGGCCATGTGAAAATAGGGCATACATACTGACTTGCACCATACGGCCGAGGACATGCCCGTGTGCCATGGCCGTTAGAAAATTAGGGAGGTTACTAACTTGGGTCACACGGCCTACCACACGCCCATGTGCCAGCCCGTGTATCACACACGACCAATAGACACGGCCGTGTGTCTAGGCCATGTCAAAACTATAGGGTATACTGACTTTAAATCGTAGGGTACCCCAGGGGACACACAGTTGTGTACCAAGGCCATGTGTCACACACAATCGAGCCACACGCATGTGTGCTTAGCCATGTAGAGTGAAAATAGACTTGGTTTAAGTCACATTTCTCACCTTCCTCAAGCATACCAAAACCACATCAAATTGCATCAGTTCTAGACATATATATGCAGCCAAAACAAGCCAATTCACCACATATTAGCCATTTCTATTACTCAGTTCCACAACCAAAACATACCATTTCACTATGCCAAAAACATCAAACTTACATAATTACTAAATGTATTTATCCATCAACTTATTACCTATTTTATAATTCAACATATACCATATAGCCATCTCAAATCAAACCACAATATGTTAACTTCCAAGCATAAGCACATCAATCAACAACTAACCAAACTAACCAACTCATCATCACACCTAATAAGCCAACATATAAGGCATTATATACACTACATATTTAACTTAGCAAACACATAACCTAAGCCAAATTAAATGGCCAAATCACAACAACATTTACAAACCAAATCACATGGCTAAAACCACAACCCAAAACATATCAAGATGACACTAGCCTATACATGCCATATACCATATATACAAAACTTCCAAAATACCAATGAGATGATTGATAGTGCGATGACGTTTCCCGATGATCCCAGAGTTTGAGCTAGCTTCGATGATCTAAAAACATGGAAAGAACACACAAAGTAAGCTTTAAAATCTTAGTAAGTCATAAGCAAATAAATTATCAAATAAACATTAGCATGATTATTTCAACATGGATGAATATGAACAATCTCATGTACATAACGATCATACCTTTAACATGCATAATTCATATCATCATCTCAAATACTATACTTACCTTATTTTCATGAACATTTAACTTCGCACATACCTAGACCGTTTAGCTCGATTCCACATTCGATCTTAACTCAACATTGCCTGTTGAACCATTCAGAATCAATAAGGATACTCGGATAGCTCGAAAATCTCATACAATGCCAACGTCGTAGACGAGGTCTTACATGTAATCAAAAATCAATGCCACTGTCCCAAATAGAGTCTTACACAAAATCATATACGATGCCATTGTCCCAGACATGGTCTTGCAAGTAAATCTCAAATTGATGCCAATGTCCCAGACGTGGTCTTACAGGAAATCACATATCAGAATCCTATTTCATGACATATGTATCCTAACTATTCCTATGGTTCGTGCGGGACTTTCGGACGTTGTAATTCGATCATTTCAAGCTTGTAATTACTTCTCCCATACTTATATTAATTCAGCATACACATATATAGTTACAAAAATTCAATTCGGCACAATTAAATACATTTTCGTATGAATTTAACAACAATTATTTACTTATTAGCTCGTACAGAGACGAACGGACCGGAACGACTATTCGACAACTTTTGATTTCACTCGATCCAAATCTGATTTCCTCTTTTCTTGATCTAAATTAATATAAATTAACTAATTTAATCACCAATTCAAACATTTCTATCCAAAACACACAATTTGGGCATTTTTATATTTTAGCCCCTAAAGTTCCACATTTATTCAATTTAGTCCTTATTTCAAAAATACACAAAATTCAAAAAATTCATTAAGACCCATGCTTAGCTGAATTTCATATAGTTTCATAGCAGCCCACAACTTTCATTTATTTCACATTTTGACCCCTCAATTTACAAATTTCACAATTTAATCCTTAATACACATTTTTATTAAAAAATCACTTAATTAAACATAATAATCTATCAAAAAAGATTTATTTTTCATCATCAAACCACAAAAATCTCAAGCTATTGGAAAATCAAAAAATCCACAACCAATTCAAAAATTCAAGCATGGGCTAGCTAGAACACGAAGCAACAATCACAAAAACATAGAAATCATCAAAAACCGAGCAAAGAACATACCTTAATCAAGAATATCAATAGTCGAACCCTAAAAAAATCTCTTCTTCTTCTTTTTCTCTTAATATTTAGTCATGGATAAAAGAAATAAAATGATTTCGGCTTTTTCTTTTATTTAATATATCATTAATACATAGTTTACTATTATGCCCTTAATTAATAAACATTAAAAACTTATAATGGATGTCCATAAATGTCCATTATAATAATCAATGGTCTAATATCAACATAAAGACCTTTCATTTAATAAACCATAGCACTTAAGCACTTTTAACATATGGGATGTCACTTTTACATTTTACGCGATTAAGTCCTTTTGTCAAATTAAGCATCCAAACTATACAATTAACATACAAAACTTTCACACATATATAATCACATGCTGTAAGCACATAAAATAATATTAAAATAACCTTCTAACCTAAAATTTGTATTTCCAAAACCACTTTTCCGACTATCTAAATCGAGTTGTTACACTAGTACTCAAAGCAACGATTAGAAAAACATAAAAATCATAAAAAATCGAGTAAAATACATACCTCAATCAAGCCAAATGTGTGCCGAATATCACAAGCCCTAAATGGATTTCTTCTTCTTTTTATTTTTGGCTAGGATGAACTAAAATGATGATAATTTCACTTGTTTTTATTTAATATATCATTAATAATCTAATTACCATTTTAACCTTATTTAAAACCATTTAAATCATTCATTAAATGGTTATTTATGTAAAATTCCACTATCAATGGTCTACTTACAACATAAGGACCTCCCATTAATAAGCCATGATAAATAGACACCTTTGTCATATAGAATGCAACTTCTGCATTTTACGCGATTTAGTCTTTTTTCTCAAATTGAACTATTAAATGATAAAATTAGCTCACGAAATTTTCGCACATATATATTCACATGCTGTAATCACCAGAAATAATATTAAAATAATTTTACAATCTCAAATTTGTGGTTCTAAAACTACTATTCCGGTTTAGCTAAAGTCGGCCTGTTACAATAAGTTTAGATAAAATAGTTGATAACTAGAAGAGAGATGATCGAACTCCTGCCATGCCGACTCGCCTAAGTCTGTGGATTACCTATAAACCAACAAACTAACTAAATGAGTTTACAACTCAGTGTCAAACTTACATTTTCAATTATTCAATAATATAATAGATGTGGTTTTAGTTTTTCATTAATTAGTCAATTCTTGGAATCAAATGCAAAAACAAAAATAGAGGATATCAAATGTAGTTGCAGAACATTTTAGATTTAGATGTAGATTCCTACCCCCAACCACTACATACCATCTCTGTCCATCCCTATACACCATATAGGTTATCAACTACTCATCCATTCCTACACACCACATAGTGACTGTCTCTCACGTTTAAAAATAGTTGTAGCCTAGTTGCAAGATTAAAACACGATAAATCGCTAGGGTTAGATATATGCTTGTGGCTTAGCCATCTAATTAGATAGATTATTAAACTGCCCACACTTCCTTCTTTTCACAATCCCAACCTAATGCAGATGTAGATTTAACAGATATCAGATATACGTATAAAGTAATAGAAATTTAAATCATGCTTATTTAATGCTATCACACTTACTTATCATATTTCATATCAAATATGTATATAAATAACATATTATTCAATAATATATCATCAAATAACGGTATCTAAACTATACAATGTTTCCTATTTAGGTACTTAAAGTTTTTTTTTCTAGTCAAAGTAAGTATCTAAAGTTTTATTTCGTTACCCATTTGTTGGGTGTGAATATGTAATGTGAATATGCAAGTATACAAGTCGAATCAAGTAATAAAGTGGTGAGTGAGTATCGTCTCCACAAGGATCAAAATTGATTAAAAAATGGTTATGCTATTACTTTGAAATTGACTAATTAAACTGTGCAAAAGAAACATATGACAAATTGATGAAGAGAATTAATGAATGGATTACTTGTAACACCCCAAACCCGGCCTGAAAGTTTGGCTCGAATCTGGCGTGCCACATTGAAGTGTTTTTTGAAAACCATGCTTCCTTTAAAAACCCTTCTTAATAATTAAAAACTTATACCCTTTTTAAACCTTGTTAGAAAACCTCAACTGAATAACATTCTTAGCAACTTTGTAAAAATCTTGGTAGTTGCAGAAGCTTAATTTAAAAACAATTGCGAATACGTGATATTTTGAACAACAGTAGTTGCTTTGGAAAAGCGTGTTCTAATACTAGAATTTACAAGATCAATAAATAAAATTCCAAATTTGAAATCCAGAAAATTACAACGGCTTTACTACAACCAACAAAAAAACATTTAAAAGTAATAATCAAAACTGTAACATAAACAGTGTGTGTGGCTTCCTCCGAGCCCCTCGCAGCTCCGATCCGTCTAAGGCTGGAAATTACCTGAAAGGTTAATAAACGGGGTGAGTTTACGAAAACTCAGTATGCAACAAGCCCCTTTCAGAGCCCAAATTAATATCAGCATACTGGGCCGAAGCCTTTTGTTTAACTATTACTGGGCCGAAGCCTTTTCATAAATCATATCACTGGGCCGAAGCCTTTACTGTAAACGGTATGGCCCAAAGGCCCATTTCAATATCACATGTAATACCAATGAATGTATGCAAGCCCATTTGGGGAGACTACTCAACCCACTATCCGCTACTCTCCACCCGTACCAACCAAGCTCTCCATGTGGGGAATAACTCAACCCACCCGACCAAACTCTCTACTGGCAGCATAGCTGCTTTATCATATAACTGGAGGAATAGCCTCTTTCAATAATTGGGGCAAAGCCCTTTTTGATAAACTGGGGCAAAGCCCTTTTTCGGAAAACTGGGGCAAAGCCCTTCAAGCACTTCCTCCATTTATATAACCCAACCCATGCAACATGTCATGTATGCAGAATGTCATGCCCATATTTGAATCAAACAATCACAGTCAAGTCATTTATATCACCAACATATATTCACAATAAAATCCACACAGTCCAAGTTAGTCACTTGCCCACAAGGGTAAAACAATCATTTAAAACCCTAGGGGCAAAATGGTAATTTTACCCCACGAGGGTATTTCAGTAATTCTACCCTACAGGGGTATTTCGGTATTTCTACCCTACAAGGGTATTTCAGTAATTCTACCTTACAAAGGTATTTCGGTAATTCTACCCTACAAGGGTATTTCAGTAATTCTACCCTACAAGGGTATTTCGGTAATTCTACCCTACAAGGGTATTTCAATAATTCTACCTTACAAGGGTATTTCAGTAATTTTATCGCATAGGGGTATTTCGGTAATTTTACCCTACAAGGGTATTTCGATAATTCTACCCTACAGGGGTATTTCGGTAATTCTACCATACAGGGGTATTTCGGTAATTCTACCATACAGGGGTATTTCGGTAATTCTACCCTACAGAGGTATTTCAGTAATTCTAAAGTATTCTAAATAGGGATAACAATACGAATGGCCTAAAGCCTACTCTCAGCCCAAATTGGCCCACATGCTCGTGTGGCCCTTTTATCCCAAATCTAGCCATAGATATGAGATTCACCTAGCCTAGTCCAATATTTACTACACAATCAAACAACTTATCCCATTGGGCCCGTAGGCCCATTGGGCCCACATGGCCCCTTTCGGCCCATCGCGGCCCGAAGTAGCCATCCTACAGCTAGAGTAGTGAGAAATACACACCTGATAGGAGACTGGAGTTAATCCGCGCTCTGAGAACTCTTAGCCGACGCCCAACCCAAACGAGCACGCCATAAAGCGAAAGGGATCAGCTAAGAAAGGTACCTTTACTCTCCTCATGGTTCTCTCTATTTAAAGCCAACTTCGCATCCACTCTTATGTTAGCTTCCCGATCTAGGATCCCTCCATCATCAAAGTTTAAATTCAACACCAACTCTTGCTGCCACCCATTAGCAAAATAAATGCTCTTTGATTGCCATGAGTTTCGAACCTTGGACCTCCTTGCCAACTCTATGATGCCACCTTCCTGCCTTTTATCTGGCACTACTTTGCCACTAGACCACAAGGCTTTTTGTGGCACAATTTCTCCAATAATATTCTTAAGGCCTACCTACTACACCCAGGGTTTGATTCACCTTAAACCAAAATTTCTGCTAGAGTCCAGGTTTGAACCCAAGACTTCTCCAACACTTCTCAGCACACTTAACCACTAAAACAAGCCTTCATTAACAAAATTTACATGCATAACAAAATATTATAAGCTGCCTTCAACCGCTCGAACGCTCAAGGCCCAAAACTTCTAGGCCTAAATTTAGGGTGTTACAACTCTACCTCCCTTAAAGAAATTTTGTCCCCGAAATTTCCATCTAACCGGGTAGTTGTGTAACATCTACCCTACTATGCTATCTCTGCGCACTCTGATCCTACCATCACTATCACACTTCGACTAGAACTTGAAACATCTTATACATACAACACTTATTCACTGAAGCAGACACATATTTATCACACATATATACAATTTCTATACCCAAACATCACATCCACATAAAATAAATACCAAATTTAAATTCAGACCAATGTCTAAGGAATCCACAATATTTCAATTTCTAAATAGACAAAAGTATTCAGAAGACTTACCGATTCGGCGCCAGAGACTCGGTGTGCCACACTTTTTAAGAGAAATACTTCAAACAGACCACGTGGTTGAAAATAATTTTCTGAAATTTAACCTTTGGAAACCCAATCCACAGCCGAGTTGTTGCAACCCAGGCTCTGATACCACTAAATTAACACCCCAAACCCGGCCTGGAAGTTTGGCTCGAATCTGGCGTGCCACATTTTAGTGTTTTTCGAAAACCATGTTTCCATTAAAACCCCTTCTTATTAATTAAAAACTTATACCCTTTTTAAACCTTGTTAGAAAACCTCAGCTGAATAACATTCTTAGCAACTTTGTAAAAATCTTAGTAGTTACAGAAGCTTAATTTAAAAATAATTGCGGATACATGATGTTTTGAACAACAGTAGTTGCTTTGGAAAAGCGTGTTCTAATACTAGCAATTATAAGATCAATAAATAAAATTCCAAATTTGAAATCCAGAAATTTACAACGGCTTTACTACAACCAACATAAAAACATTTAAAAGTAATAATCAAAATTGTAACATAAACAGTGTGTGTGGCTTCCTCCGAGCCCTCGCACTCCGATCCGTCTAAGGTCAGAAATTACCCGAAAGGTTAATAAACGGGGTGAGTTTACTTCTCATGTGCAGCAACAAGCCCTTTCAGAGCCCAAATTAATATCGCGATATCGGGCCAAGCTCGTTGTTTAATCTGGTTACTAGGCCGAAGCCTTTTCATAAATCATATCACTAGGCCGAAGCCTTTACTGTAAACGGTATGGCCCAAAGGCCCATTTCAATATCACATGTAATAACAATGAATGTATGCAAGCCCATTTGGGGAGACTACTCAACATACCATCTGCTACTCTCTACCTGTACCAACCAAGCTCTCCATGTGGGGAATAACTCAACCCACCCAACCAAACTCTCCACTGGCAGCATAGCTGCTTTATCATATAACTGGAGGCCTAGCCTCTTTCATTAACTGGGGCAAAGCCCTTTTTGATAAACTGAGGCAAAGCCCTTTTTCGGTAAAGTTAGGGCAAAGCCCTTTAAGCACTTCCTCCATTTATATAACCCAACCCATGCAACATGTCATGTATGCAGAATGTCATGCCCATATGTGAATCAAACAATCACAGTCAAGTCATTTATATCACCAACATATATTCACAATCAAATCCACACAGTCCAAGTCAGTCACTTGCCTACAAGGGCAAAACAGTCATTTAACACCCTAGGGGCAAAATGGTAATTTTACCCCACAAGGGTATTTCAGTAATTCTACCCTACAGGGGTATTTCGGTAATTCTACCCTAGAAGGGTATTTCAGTAATTCTACATACAGGGGTATTTCAGTATTTCTACCCTACAAGGGTATTTCGATAATTCTATCCTACAAGGGTATTTCAATAATTCTACCATACAAGGGTATTTCGGTAATTCTACCCTACAAGGGTATTTCAATAATTCTACACTACAAGGGTATTTCAGTAATTCTACCATTTAGGGGTATTTCGGTAATTCTACCCTACAAGGGTATTTCGGTAATTCTACCCTACAAGGGTATTTTAGTAATTCTACCCTACAGGGGTATTTCGGTAATTCTACCCCTGTGGGGTACTTCGGTAATTCTACCCTACAGGGGTACTTCGGTAATTCTACCCTACAGGGGTATTTCGGTAATTCTACCCTATAGGGGTATTTCGGTAATTCTAAAGTATTCTAAACAGGGATAACAATACGAATGGCCTAAAGCCCATTCTCGGCCCAAATGGGCCCACATGCTCGTGTGGCCCTTTTATCCCAAATCTAGCCACAGATATGAGATTCACCTAGCCTAGTCCAATATTTACTACACAACCAAACAACTTATCCTATTGAGCCCGTAGGCCCATTGGGCCCATATGGCCCCTTTCAGCCCATCGCGGCCTGAAGTAGCCATCCTACAGCTAGAGTAGTGAGAAATACACACCTGATAGGAGACTGGAGTTAATTCGCGCTCTGAGAACTCTTAGTCGACGCCCAACCCAAACGAGCACGCCATAAAGCGAAAGGGATCAGCCAAGAAAGGTACCTTTACTCTTCTCATGGTTCTCTCTATCTAAAGCCAGCTTCGCATCCACTCTTATGTTAGCTTCCCGATGTGGGATCCCTCCATCATCAGAGTTTAAATTCAACACCAACTCTTGCCGCCCCCCGTTAGCAAAATAAATGCTCTTTGATTGCCATGAGTTTTGAACCCTGGACCTCCTTGCCAACTCTATGATGCCACCTTCCTGCCTCTTACGTGGCGCTACTTTGCCACTAGACCACACGGGTTTTTGTGGCACAATTTCTCCAATAATATTCTTAAGGCCTACCTACTACACCCAGGGTTTGATTCACCTTAAACCAAATTTCTGCTAGAGTCCAGGTTTGAACCCAGGACTTCTCCAACACTTCTCAGCACACTTAACCACTAAAACAAGCCTTCATTAACAAAATTTACATGCACAACAAAATATTATAAGCTGCCTTCAACCGCTCCCACGCTCAAGGCCCAAAACTTCTAGGCCTAAATTCAGGGTGTTACAACTCTACCTCCCTTAAAGAAATTTTGTCCCTGAAATTTCCATCTAACCGGGTAGTCGTGTAACATCTACCCTACTATGCTACCGCTGCGCACTCTGATCCTACCATCACTATTACACTTTGACTAGAACTTGAAACATCTCATACATACAACACTTATTCACTGAAGCAGACACATATTTATCACACATATATACAATTTCTATATCCAAACATCACATCCACATAAAATAAATACCAAATTTAAATTCAGACCAATGTCTAAGGAATCCACAGCATTTCAATTTCTAAACAGACAAAAGTATTCAGAAGACTTACGGATTCGGTGCCGGAGACTCGGTGTGCCACACTTTTTAAGAGAAATACTTCAAACAGACCACGTGGTTGAAAATAATTTTCTAAAATTTAACCATTGAAAACCTAATCCAGAGCCGAGTTGTTGTAACCCAGGCTCTGATACCACTAAATGTAACACCCAAAACCCAGCCTGGAAGCTTGGCTCGAATCTGGCGTGCCACATTTTACTGTTTTTCGAAAACCATGTTTCCATTAAAAACCCTTTTTAATAATTAAAAACTTATACCCTTTTTGAACCTTGTTAGAAAACCTCAGCTGAATAACATTCTTAACAACTTTGTAAAAATCTTGGCAGTTGCAGAAGCTTAATTTAAAAACAATTGCGGATACGTGATGTTTTGAACAACAGTAGTTGCTTTGGAAAAGCGTGTTCTAATACTAGCAATTATAAGATCAATAAATAAAATTCCAAATTTGAAATCCAGAAAATTACAATGGCTTTACTACAACCAACATAAAAACATTTAAAAGTAATAATCAAAACTGTAACATAAACAGTGTATGTGGCTTCCTCCGAGCCCCTCGCAGCTCCGATCCGTCTAAGGCTGCAAATTACCTGAAAGGTTAATAAACGGGGTGAGTTTACGAAAACTCAGTGTGCAACAAGCCCCTTTCAGAGCCCAAATTAATATCAGCATACTGGGCCGAAGCCTTTTCATAAATCATATCACTGGGCCGACGCCTTTACTATAAATGGTATGGCCCAAAGGCCCATTTCAATATCACATGTAATACCAATGAATGTATGCAAGCCCATTTGGGGAGACTACTCAACCCACCATCTGCTACTCTCCACCCTTACCAACCAGGCTCTCCATGTGAGGAATAACTCAACCCACCCGACCAAACTCTCCACTGGCAGCATAGCTGCTTTATCATATAACTGGAGGCCTAGCCACTTTCAATAACTGGGGAGAAGCCCTTTTTGATAAACTGGGGCAAAGCCCTTTTTCGGTAAACTGGGGCAAAGCCCTTTAAGCACTTCCTCCATTTATATAACCCAACCCATGCAACATGTCATGTATGCAGAATGTCATGCCCATATTTGAATCAAACAATCACAGTCAAGTCATTTATATCACCAACATATATTCACAATCAAATCCACACAAATTAAGTCACTACTTGCCCATAAGGGCAAAACAGTCATTTAACACCTTAGGGGCAAAATGGTAATTTTACCCCACAAGGGTATTTCAGTAATTCTACTCTACAGGGGTATTTCGGTAATTCTACCCTACAAGGATATTTCAGTAATTCTACCTTACAGGGGTATTTTGGTATTTCTACCCTACAAGGGTATTTCGGTAATTCTACTTTACAAGGGTATTTCGGTAATTCTACCCTATAAGGGTATTTCGGTAATTCTACCTTACAAGGGTATTTCGATAATTCTACCCTACAAGGGTATTTCGATAATTCTACCCTACAGGGGTATTTCGGTAATTCTACCCTACAGGGGTATTTCGATAATTATACCATACAGGGGTATTTCGGTAATTCTACCCTACAGGGGTATTTCTATAATTCTACCCTATAGGGGTATTTCGGTAATTCTAAAGTGTTCTAAACAGGGATAACAATACGAATGGCCTAAAGCCCATTCTCGGCCCAAATGGGCCCAAATGCTCGTGTGGCCCTTTTATCCCAAATCTAGCCACAGATATGAGATTCACCTAGCCTAGTCCAATATTTACTACACAATCAAACAACTTATCCCATTGGGCCCGTAGGCCCATTGGGCCCACATGACCCCTTTCGGCCCATCGCGGCCCGAAGTAGCCATCCTACAGCTAGAGTAGTGAGAAATACACACATGATAGGAGACTGGAGTTAATCCGTGCTCCGAGAACTCTTAGCCGACGCCCAACCCAAACGAGCACGCCATAAAGCGAAAGAGATCAGCCAAGAAAGGTACCTTTACTCTCCTCATGGTTCTCTCTATTTAAAGCCAACTTCGCATCCACTCTTATGTTAGCTTCTCGATGTGGGATCCCTCCATCATCAGAGTTTAAATTCAACACCAACTCTTGCCGCCCCCCGTTAGCAAAATAAATGCTCTTTGATTGCCATGAGTTTCGAACCCTGGACCTCCTTGCCAACTCTATGATGCCACCTTCCTGCCTCTTATGTGGCGCTACTTTGCCACTAGACCACAAGGCTTTTTGTGGCACAATTTCTCCAACAATATTCTTGAGGCCTACCTACTACACCCAGGGTTTGATTCACCTTAAACCAAAATTTCTGTTTAGAGTCCAGGTTTGAACCCAAGACTTCTCCAACACTTCTCAGCACACTTAACCACTAAAACAAGCCTTCATTAACAAAATTTACATGCACAACAAAATATTATAAGCTGCCTTCAACCGCTCCCATGCTCAAGACCCAAAACTTCTAGGCCCAAATTCAGGGTGTTACATTAATAAAATAAATTATGAATGGAAAAAAATGCTAGGGCAATTGAAATGCCATGGCAATTCTGAAAGAATAAGTGACGAGGATTTATATTGTTGAATGATAAAGGTTGGAATTACTCAGGTTTTATTTCTATATCCTAATAATGCCATGGAAAAATCTTAACCATTCTACTGCTTAAGGATTCACTACTGCAGTCTACTTCTTTCGAGAACTAGACTTTAAGCTATCATTTTGAGTTTTTGTATGTCTACAGAACTCAAGAATGATATACAGTCAGTTATTCCTTTCCCTGTATAGATTGTAACTTCAACGTCTAAAGTGTTGCCAATATTCTTTCGAATACTCGCTTGTATCAACAGATAATAATCTAATTTTTTAATCTTTTCAGAATTAAATCAGATCTAACAACATACCATACAATCATTTATGTCTAGAGCTTGTAGGCATGCATTTAAAATACTCGACACATAGCCATGTCGCCAGGCCATGTGTGTCACATGGTCGTGTGACAGCCCGTGTCCCAAGCTGTCTGCACCAAATTTGATCCAAAATCATGCCCCTTTTAGGACCAAACCACACATATTCCACCATTCCAATTATGCACACATTCAATAGACCTAGGCACCACTACAACATACCTAAATATACCAAATCAATTAATCTATATCATCCAACCAATATGCCATTCAAAGGCACCACATTTATATACTAAACAATTAATCACAAAAATGCTCAAAAGACCTCCTTTATAAGATATTAAGCAAATAAGCATTGCACCATGATTAAATCCACTTCATTCAACAACTAACCATCAATGTGTTTATCTATGAAATATAAGCATACTTGTTTCATCCATACAAAAATATACCCTAAACAAAACACACATCCCATTCTTAAATTACACCTATCAACATTTCAAACCACATATTTATCGATATATGCATGCCACTACCATGAGAGATACAAAAACTACCAACTTAGATGGATAGTGCGGGCCGATTGATTGATTATTCCCAAAAATGTCAGCAACGATTATCTACAAAACAATCCACAAGAACCGATAAGCTTGCATTACTTAGAAAGGACATAGTATAACATTTAATTTAAATACAATTAGACACAATTCACATACTATTTGATTCAAGGTTACCAATGTATAAACAAGGGCAAGTATGTGCATTCAGGTGTACCGAAGTACAAATAGGGGCATGTATGTGCATTCAAGGGTACCGAAGCACATACAAGGGCACGTATGTGCATTCAGGGGTACTAGAGTACAAATAGGGGCACATATGTGTATTCAGGGGTATCAGAGTACAAACAGGGGCAAGTATGTGCATTCAAGGGTACCAAAGTACATACAGGGGCACATATATGCATTTAGTGGTACCAGAGTACAAACAGGGGCACGTTGTGCATTCAGGGGTATCGAAGTAAAAATAGGGGCATGTATGTGCATTCAGGGGTATCGGAGTATAAAAAAGGGCACGTATGTGCATTTAAGGGTACCGAACTACAAGCAGGGGCACGTATGTGCATTCTATAAACATATTAATTAAAGAACAATAATATAATATTACAACTAGAATTTTATTTACGTATTGCTATTTAATATTAATCAACACGCAGAGACTAATCTGCTATTTTTCCATTTCCTCGATTATTGTCTTTTTGATCCAAGTTTTGATCTATACAATAATTAAATATAATATATTAATCTCATACACATTTCAAATTCCATTCAATGCATATGACCATTAACTTTTCATTAATTACACATCATCCTAAAATTTTACAATTTTTGCAATTTAATTTTTTAACCCTAAAATCATTAAATTGACCATTTTCTAGGAACCAAATTACAATCAAACATTATAGGCCCTTTAACAGTCTTTATTATACATGAAATTTACTATCAAACCTTGAAATTTTGGCAGTTTAACAATTTAATCCTTAAATCAAATTCTAACAAAAATCACTTTACAAAACAACCAAATAAAACAATCAAAGCTTCAAACACATAGTTATCATAAAAAAATTTCAAGATTCATCAATGGAAACTTCTAATATTTTTAACAGATTCAAAATTGAAAGTACGGGCTAGCTGGACCTAGTTTCAATGATCTCAAAAACATAAAAATCACAAGAAATGGGTTGGAAATTACTTACATGCAAGCAAGGAACATTGCCGAACTTCAAGCTTGATAAAAAATGATGTTTTTACACCCTAATTTTTGGTGGTTCTTCCTTTAGGAAGATGATAACATTTTTATTTTATTTTTACTTAAGTTTTATTTAACAAATTACAACTTTATCCTTTAAATTATTATGCATTTTAATGAATTCAAAGTCCAAAGCCATCCATCTAATTTTACTATGGTCGAATTACCATAGAGTCCTCCCTCATTTAATAATTAAACTATTTGATCATCTTAATGCTATAATTGACAAGTTTTGCACCTTTTACAACTTAGTCCTTTTTCCTTAATTCGTTATCTAAACGTTAAAATTTCTTAACCAAATTTTAATACGACACTTATAACTCCGTAAATATTCTATAAAAAGTATTTACGAGCTAACATGATGAAAATTTATGTTCCCAAACCACTGTTCCATCACCATTGTAAAACGCGCTGTTACAACTTTCCCCCTTTAGGAAATTTCATCCTCAAAATTGTTACTTGAGAATAAATTCGGATATTTTAATTTCATTGATTCCCCAGTTTCGTAAGTAGCTTCCTCAGTACCCTGTCGATGCCACATGACTTTAACCAATGGTACTCATTTATTCTGAAGTTCTTTAACTTCCCGAGCCAAAATTTTCAAAGGTTCTTCAAAATACGTCAAATCTGGCTGTAATTCAATTTCACTATGAAGAATCACGTGTCAAGGATCAAATTTGTACTGTCTCAGTACTGAAACGTGGAACACGTTATGAATTTTCTCAAGTTTAGGGGGTAAGCTAATCTGTAAGTTACAGGACCAATTCTTTTAGTAATCTCGTACAACCCAATAAATCGTGGACACAACTTTCATTTCTTGCGGAATCATAGCATTTTCTTCCATGGAGAAACTTTTAAAAATACTCAATCGTCCATGAGAAATTCAATATCTTTTTTTTTCAAATTCACGTACGATTTCTGACGATCTGATGCAACTTTCAAACAATCTCAAATAATTCAAACCTTGTTTTCATTTTTTCAAATCAAAGCAATCCTTACCATCTTGGATTTGCTCTGCTCGAATCAATACAATGATGTTTTAGATTTTCTTCCGTATAAAGCTTCAAACGGTGCCGATTTAATACTGGATTGTCAATTTTCATTATAAGCAAACTTAGTTAATGGTAGATATTTTTCTCAGCTAAGTTCAAAGTCGAGTATACAACATCATAGCATGCCTTCCAAAATATGTATTACTCATTCTGATTGCCCGTCTGTTCGAGGATGAAATACTGTACTAAATTGACTTTAGTGCCCATAGTCTTCTGAAGTTTACTCTAAAATCTCGATGTAAATCTCGGATCACTATAAAAAATAATAGATGTTGAAACTCCACGTAATCTCACAATCTCTGACACATATAATTCTGCTAGCCTCACAAGTGAGTAATCTGTTCGGACTGGAATAAATTAGGCTAATTTATTCTGTAATGCCCCATACCCGAGACCGTTGCCGGAGTCAAACACGAGGTGTTAACAGACTTAATTCATTGCTTAAACAGCTCAAACAATTTAATTTTAGAAATTCCAGACAAGCTGGCTAACTGCGTCACAGTCGCTTAAAAATTCATATCTCGAGTTCTGAAACTCAAAATCCAATTCTGTAAATTTTCCCTGAAACTAGACTGATATATCTATTTACTAATTGTTTTCTAGAATTTTTGGCTTGGCGAATTAGTACAGTTTATTAGTTAAATTCTCCCCTATTTTAGGGTTCGACTACTCTGACCTCTGTGTATTACGAATCAGATATCTCTCTATACAGAATTTCAATGACTATGAAGTTTGTTTCTATTAAAACTAGACTCAATAAGAAATCTGTACATATAAATTATGACTTCTAATTATTTTTATAAAATTTATGGTGAATTTCCAAAATCAGAACAGGGGATTCAGAAATTGCTCTGGCCCTGTTTCACAAAAATTTAAACATCTCATAAAATATAACTCATATACCTGTTTCATTTCTTCCATATGAAAATAGACTCATAATTCTTCAATTTCATATTTTATTCATCATCTAATTATATCTCTACTATTTTTAATGATTTTTCAAATTCACGTCACTACTGTTGTCTGAATCTATTTTATGGTAAATTTTACCTATTTCATGGTTTCCATGGATTAACTAGCAATTTGACATACATAACACCAAATATGATCATAATTAGCCATTCCAATGGCTAATCATTACCAAGCATTTTTATACTACTCAATAACCATATCATAAGACCATATATACAATATGATTATAATGCTATACATGCCATACTCAAAATATACAAGCCATTATGCCAATATGGTATACGGATAGTGTGAGCGTGCCTCCTACCGTTCCTGATTTTCGAGCTGGCTTGTCAACACTACAAGGAATGAAAAGAAGGGAGTAAGCATAAATGCTTAGTAAGTTCACATGCAAATAGCAAGTAACATAACCGTATAAGAAAACATAAAACATCATTTGCATAATCATCACCAAGACATTCATATCATATTTTCATTTATCATCTTACCATATTGTTGTTATATCGATTTTTCAACCTGAGGGTTAAGTACATACCTGTTCAAAGTATCCATTTCACAACACTTACCAATACGTCCCTTTCATCTTGAGTATTCCTCCATTTGAGTAGAACTTTACCTGTTGAACACATCGGAATATAATTCGGATACATGGAAAGTTTGCACATAAGTGCCACATATGTAGCCAACCTACTATGTAACCCGCCCATGAGCGAACTCGGACTCAACTCAACGAGCTCAGGCGTTTGCATCCATAAGTGAACTCGGACTCAACTCAACAAGCTCGGATGCCTAGTTACATTTCACGAACTCAGACTCAACTCAACGAGTTCAGACATTCGCATCCATAAGTGAACTCGGACTCAACTCAACGAGTTCGGATGCCCAAATATCCCAGTGACATGTCACTTGTATCCTAATCCATTCCTAAGGTTCAACGGGACCTTTTTCCCAATCATGTGTCTCAACCATCTTCTACGGAATACCGATATACGATACTACTGTAGTATTTCACATTTTCCAAGTATATCACATAATTTGACATATTATCAAACAATTATCACGAGTATAATATTTCATAATAATTATCATATCATTTAAATAACATAAAAACATTTAAAATAATAACTATGTTACCAACATTTACATATGAACTTACCTAGTATGTGAAAATGGCTACTTTTACCATTTCGTCCACAACTTGGTATTTTCCCCATTTTAGCCCGAATTTCAGTTTTCCTTGCTCTATCATTTAAAATATAGTCTAATTAGGACTCACATTATTCAAATTGACCCAAAATCATATTTTGGAAAAATTACAATTTTGCCCCTAAACTTTTGCATATTTACACTTTTGCCCAAAGCTCGTAAATTAAACTTCAGCCTATTTTCTTATGTTTTATGACATGCTGATCATTTTTCCCTTCTATGGAAACATCAAATTCTCACTCTAACATGTACTTATGACTATTAGGTATTTTTACCGATTAAGCCCTTTGCTCGTTTTCACTTAAAACCGAGTAGCACAAGTTGTCTAACATAATTTAAAACCTCATATTATATCATAAAACACAAAAATACACAAATTTCACCTATGGGTATTTTTCCAAATATAAACCCTAGTTAACTTATTGCTAGCATAAGCTAAATCGAGCTCTGGGGACTCCAAAAACGTAAAGAACTTGAAAACGGGGCTAGAATGGACTTACAATTGAGCTTGGAAGCTTGAAAACCCCTAGCCATGGTTTCTCCTTGCTATATTCGGCCATGGTGAAGAAGATGAGCAAAATTGGCTTTTAATTTTGTATTTTAATTCATTTTACCCCTAAATGACCAAAATGCCCTTACTACTAAACTTTCCAAAAATTCCATCCATGTCCAATTTTTGTCCATAAACTTAGAAATTGGTAAAATTACTATTTAAGACCTCCTAATTAATATTTCAAAACAATTTCATACTAGAAACTTCTAGAATGCAAGTTTTGCAAATTATTCGATTTAGTCCCTAATTTCAATTTAAGCACTTTAGGCATAGGATTTTATCACGAAATTTTCACACAATCATGCAATCATATCATAAATATCAAAATAATTATAAAATAATTATTTCTATCTCGGATTTTGTGGTCACAAAACCACTATTCCGACTAGGCCCAAAATCAGGATATTACATATTCAATCTTTCAACAATCACCTATATGGAATCTTTCTTTTTTGGAGTTATAAGAAAACTAGATACAAATTCCATTGTGACTCACTCCCACTTCACTCTAGAATCATAACAGGCTGTAATAATCCTGATAGCACCTGATGCTTTGCTTTTACCTACTGACAATTCAAACATTTAGCGACAAACTTGTAACACCCCGAACCCGGCCCGGATGTTATGGTCGGATCCAGCGTGTCACATTGAAGTGTTTTATCAAAAACCTTAAGTAAAATCCCAGCTTGTATTTGTTGCTTTCAAGCGAGGTGTATTTAAAAAAAAAAAACTATTCCTTCTTGTATGATAATAATTACTTTGTAAAATCTCTTTTCAGTTGCGGAAGCTTTATTCAAAACAGATGGTCTATGAAAACTTGACATTCAAAAATTAAGTTGCGGAAACATGGTGTTTAAAAATAGTTATGGTTTAGGAAAACCATGTTCTACTTCTAATAAATATAAAGCATAAAAATAATAATCCTAATATTAAAAATTACATAAAAGACTAAGTCTAAACTTTTTTGCTAGTGGGCCACCTCCGAGTCCTTCCATCCGTCGAACCGCCTACTGAGGATCGCTTGAAAAATTTAAAAGGAGGGGGTGAGTTTCGA
Source organism: Gossypium longicalyx (assembly GCA_025698465.1). Classification (NCBI taxonomy): domain Eukaryota; kingdom Viridiplantae; phylum Streptophyta; class Magnoliopsida; order Malvales; family Malvaceae; genus Gossypium; species Gossypium longicalyx. The sequence continues at coordinate 31,608,828 of CM046998.1, read as the reverse complement.
AAACTCAGTGTGTACAACCCTCAATGAGTATAAAGCAATCATTAGTCATTCTGGGCCTGAGCCCAATCCAATAACAGTGGCCTTTGAAACTTAGCCCATATTAGCCTCAGTTGGGCTGAAGCCCATGTCGCAATAATATCACAATAATATCATACATGCAATCCTGTGCAACCCACCCCAATAATCCAACCAATACACATCAACTCTGTCCCCAGGTGCACATCATGTGGGGATATAAATATCGGCCCACCCATCTGATTCACATTAATGGTAGCCCGATTGCGGTACTACCTTCATAGTAGCAAGCTGCTAATCATATATTGGGCTTAATAGCCGTCGGTGGATCCACGGTCGTCAACCAACCATGCGATCCTCATATACTTCCTCCGTCCATAATTCTCAACCCATATGCATCCTAAATAGAGTATCATATGAATGCAGCAGGTACACAGGTAACATCCATAAATCTTACATTCAACACATAGGGGTATTTTAGTCATTTTTGCCCTTAGGGGCATTTCGGTAATTTCTCTTTATTATGGGTTTATTACTTACCTTGGCCTAAAGTGAACGGATACTACGCACCAGGTAGGAATCCAAAAAAGAGGAGGTGAGTCATTAAGACCGCTTAAGTACCAAGCTCTCCTTAGATCCAATCCTAGACATGCATATACCCATTGCCACACTTTAACCTTATGACTTATCCACAGTCATAATTGATTAATCAATTAAGTATTATGTCTGTTTAAGCAGTTATCAGATACTAGGCCCAAAACCCCTTACAAGTCTATATACACACATATGGCCCATTAGGCCCAATCACTTTCATATGGCCCGTGAGGCTCAAATCACTTCTGTATGGCCTATTAGGCCCAAATCACATTCATATGGCCCATTAGGCCCAAATCACATTTATATCATGCTTTCATACGATTTTCCATCACTAAGTATCAAATTGCCAACTTTTCCAAAACACAGCCCAAGTCCATGGAATCGCCCATGGGGACTCAAATAACCTATCGGTTTTCCCCTCACGAGTGTTCGTGCACTCACAAGTCTGTTGTACCCAAACTTTCGACTTTTTGGCATTTCAGCTTTTTGACATTTTGACTTTTCGGGATTTGCCGAGCTATTGTGTGTGTGCAGTGTATGTACACACCTTCAGCTTTATATCAAGCTATCATAGGGTAGAAGTACACACCTTATAACCTGGAGTACTAAGTATCCATAATCGCCCGAACCTATATTCAACATTATACTCTATTAGTCACATCCTATTAATTCAAAATAAATCCACTACTTACCGAAGAACAACCTATACTTGCCTTGACTAGATTGATCGGCTGCGATCTACCTATGTAACTCAAAACCTGACGTGGTCCCCCTTCTGCATCCAGACGGAAAGTCCCTAACGGCTGACACCTTACGTCGCTTAAACTTGGGAGCCTCTATCCCAACCTCTCTACTAGAACCCCCTTTATCCATCAACTAATACTTAGCCAGCGATCACATTCTTGAATGAGAGGGAGAAAGAAAAATAAATGGAGAAACCATAGGTTAACGAAAGTAATGGTATGGGAAAGGATAAAGAAAAAACCGGCTTTTAAGAGTGTAGAAACGAAAGAACTTAGAAATATTTAACAAAAGCCAAAGAAGATCTAACTCACTTACCAATCGCGAGATCGCTTGCCAACAAGAAATCAACCCCCAAAGTGTATGAATTGGCTTTTAAATGAAAAAGAAGCAACCAACTAAGTGAAAGAGGGAAGAGGTTGATTCGATTAAAATAGGGAAGAAAAGATCAGGTGTTTGGCTTAAAGAAAAGATGAGATAAAGGGTTTGAATTACTCAGGTAAAAATAACAAATGCCCTTACTTGCCCATACGACACACGTATATATACTAAAAAAAATACAAACCTACACTCCCCAATCGACTTAAACTCGTCAAGTTAAATTCCCTTCAATTTAACCAATTTTTTCACCATCATATCCACACTTAATCCTTATCCTTATCTCCACCATAACCTTGATTTTAGCAAATAATTCCAATTTGAAGTACATTCAAATTACTTCACACGAATGGCAATCCTTCCTTGCGTTGAGCAGCAAAATTGAATTTCCTTTTGTGCATGAAGCCACTCGAACTCCAGCCCTCCAACTTCCCAACACACTGCTGGCCACTGCATCGACACCTATCTTGCGCTACCATTCGGTCACATTTAATTATAAGGCTTATATGCCTATGCCTCAGTTTCCTTAAAGAATAAAAATTTAAAACTTTGCCAAGCCTGGGATTCGAACTTGCAACCTCTCAGATCCATAGCATGCTTCACGCCACTGCCCCTCAGACGCTCTTGTGCCATATTCCATCCCTAACTATTTTAAGGCCTATTAACCCGCAACCAGGTTATCCTAAAAATATTTGCTACCATTTAGATTCTGTAACGCCCCGAATTTTAGGCCTAGATGAATTGGGCATTGGGCTTTGGGTCTCATAAAATTTTTAAGTGAGCAAGGAAATGACAAATGACATGTTGGCTTTAAGGGTTTAAGGAATTTGAAGTGTCTAGGTATGTTGGAGAAGTTCTAGATTTGAGTTTTGTGGTGGAGGAATTTTAATTTAATTATTAGAAGAATCAGGGTTGGCAAGTAGTTGGGCTTTTAAATAAAATAGGGGAAAATAATATCAAAAAGCCTTGTGGAGGAGTGGCTAAGTGACGCAACTTAGAGAGTAGGGAGGTGGCATTAGTAGCTAGCAAGGAGATCCAAGGTTCAAATCCTAGCTTAGTATTTTTAGAAGTTTAATTTTGGCCTTCTAGAAGGTTGGAAGTGGTGTGAAGATGGACTCCAAGGGGAGTGTTTAGAAGAGAAAATTAAGGAAAAGATCAAGGGGTTATCAACTGATGGAGCCGAATTGGGAATTGGGCATGGAAAATTCGGCTATAAGGGATATAAATGAGGGCCGAATACAAGGTTTTCGGGCTACTACCAAAATTCTTCTTCACTTTATTGCCAGAAACCCCTTTCTCCAAAAGTCGAAAACCCTTATTCTCCTTTTTATTTTCCTTGTGCCAATTTCTTTGTTTCACTTTTGGTTTAGCCGATTCTTCTTCCTCTCTCCCTTGGTGCCGAATAATCAATTATTTCCATTCAAATCTCTAGAGCCGAATACCCCTTTGGTCGAATACTCTTAGTGCCGCCACAACCTTTACCACCCAGTCGGTTCTAGTGTAAGTGTTCGCTCTTCCAATCGGTTGGTTTTGCTAAGTATCGATTATTGTCCCTCACTCTTTCTAATCACCTTTGGTAGGGAATTAGTATCGGATCTCGAATCTAAGCTCTCTGCCGAATTGCTCTTTAGGTGCTTGCGGTTTTGGTAAGTATTCCTCTCCCATTGGCTAAGGTGGCCGAATGTTCATAGTTAAGGTAAGGGGACTTGTGTTGGATACGAGTCATCTATTATTCTGGTTTTAATAGTTAAGATTGGTGCAGATCTAGGAGTTGATCGTGGTTAGTGATTTAAGAAGGGGCTGATCGCACAAGGTAATGTTAAGTTGAGGTTCCGATTTTTGTAAAGATATGTATTAAGCATGCGATTAATTAAAGGGTGATATTGTTTGTAGGTTGGTGACTAAGGGAATCGCAGCACGTTTGCTTACCAGGTGTGTACATACACTGCACACACAAGTAGATCGGCAAAAGTCGAAATGCCAAAAAGCCAAAAGTTTGGCTACGATAGTCTTGCGAGTGCGCAAACACTCGTAATGAGGAAACTGATAGTTTGTCTGAGGCCCCATGGGCAATTCCATGGACTTGGGCTTTGATCTGGCCAACTAGGCCAGAATAGGCTTAATGGGCCCGATAGGCTGTTGGGCCCATAATAGGCAAAAATTGATAATTGATGCTATGTGATAGAAAATTTTTATATGAGCATGAATATGAATGTGACTGGGCCTAACGGACCATATAAATGTGATTGCGTCCTAATGGGCAATATACAGGTGATTTGGGCCTAATGGGCCATATGAATATGATTGGGCTTAATGGGCCAGATCTAGGTATGTGAATTTGATTGGGATCTGTAAGGGGTTTTGGGACTAGTATATGATAACTATATAACACTTAATTAATATATTGCGACCGTGGACAAGTCAAAGGGTTAAGGTGTGGCAACGGGTATATGCATCTCTAGGATTAAATCTAGGGAGAGCTTGGTACTTAAGCGGTCTTAATGACCCACCTCCTCTTCTCTAGAATCCTACCTGGTGCATAGTATTCGTTCATCTTAGCTCACGAGATTTGTTAACGGGCTAAGGTAAGTGAAAACCGTAATAAAGGAAAAATTATCGAAATGCCCTAAGGGCAAAAATGACCAAAATACCCCTAGGTATTGAATGTAAGTTTTATGGATGTCATATGCATACATATGATATTCTACTTAGGTTGCATAAGCATTGGGAATTATGGAACGGAGGAAGTATATGAGGATCGCATGGTTGCTTGACAATCATGGATCCACTGACTACTTTTAAAGCCCAATATGTAAATGAAGGTAGTTCTGCAACCGGGCTACCATTGATGTGTCGGTTGGGTGGGTCGATATTTATATCCCCATATGGTGTGTCGGGTGACAGAGCTGGTGTGTAGCGGATGGATAATTGGGATGGGATTGCAGTGCATGATTGATGTATGATGATTTTTGAATGCTTGTTTTTTTTTGTCGAGGGTTGTATACACTGAGTTTGCGAAAACACACCCCCTCTTTTATTTTATTTTTAGGTGATGCTCAATAGGAGGTTCGATGTTTGGAGGGACTTTGGGTGGCCAGCTAGCAAGACAATTTAGACTTTTTTTTTTTTTTAAACATATAAGTTTCTGATTATTAAGTGATTTCAGACTGGATTGTAATAAGGCTTTCCATTTTTTTTTATTTGGATTATTATTTTATGCATTGTATTTACGAGAAGTTGAACATGGGTTTCCTAAATTATAGTATGTTTTTCTATGCTTCCGCAACTAAATTTTAAAATGACATGTTTTCGTAAAGTCATTTGTTTTAAACAAATGATTGAAAGGAGTTTTTTTAAGTTAATTAAGGTTTCTTTTATTTTAAGAAGGGTTTTCAATAAAAACACGGTTTTCACTAAAACACTTCAATGTGACACGCCAGATTTGACCGTAACGTCCGGGCCGAGTTTGGGATGTTACATTTAGTAGTATCAGAGCCTAGGTTACAAAACTCGGGCTATGAATTGGGCCTTATTATTATCTAGGTTTTTTTCTATTTTAAATATATATATTTTGGATCACACTGTTTTGGAAAAAGAGGAAATCTTGATGTGCGGCACACTGAGTCTCCGACGTCGAACCAAGTAAGTTCTTCTGTTCTTAAGCTTGTTTAAATTGTTATACAATAGATAGATAGAGGGCTACTTTAGATGATTTTGTTAGAAGCGAACTAAAGCCCGTAGGATCTGAAAACTGTAGAGGATTTTCAAAAACGATCTTCTCTTTAAATATTTTCATAAAACATTGATGTAATTATTAAACTAACTAAAACTTCATAAAATTTTAATCCACTTAATACGTGAATCAACGATGAGTGCTAGAAGAGGTGTAAGGGGCCGTGGCCGAGGCCGCGGAAGTGTTAGGGCTGAATCGTCGGCATCAGGCCATATGCCCGATGTTGGAGTAGAAGAAGCTCCAGCCTCACTGGTGGCTGGGAATGAACCGTATGATCGGGCCACGGGAGAAGATGCATTGTCGCAGGTAATACTGAGGATTTTAGAAAGGGTCACTAGGCCCAATAATGGCAGCGAAAATGGGGGCTTCATTCCAAAGCGACTTCGTTCAAACGGGGCTGAGATCTTTAAGCGCGTGGCTGGTGTGGCTCCTAACATGGCAGAATATTGGTTGAAGGCCACTAAAAGGATAATGGAGGACCTGGATTGTTCACCGGAGCAAAAGCTAAAAGGAGTCATGTCAGTCTTTAGGGAAGAAGCCTACTAGTGCTGGCTGACGGTGAAAGAGGGCACCCAACCGGAGCGGGTCACTTGGGCGTTTTTCAAAGCTGCATTCCAAGGGAAGTATGTGGGTGCAAGCTATGTGGATGCTAGAAGGAAGGAGTTCCTGAACTTGACCCAAGGAAATAAATCGATAGCAGAGTATGAAACGGAGTTTCTACGCCTTAGTACCCAAGAGTTATGGTGGCAACAGACTATAAACGTTGTGTTAGGTTTGAGGACGGACTAAGAGATATCCTTAGGGTATTGATAGCTTTACAAAGGGAGTGAGTTTTCTCAGAGTTGGTGGAGAAGGAAAAGATAGCGGAGGAGGTTAAGCGCACTGAGCACTTAAATCGGGAAGAAGAAAGGGGTAGGAATAAAATGGAGGCTGAGACTCCGGGCGTTGGACAGATGCCTAGGGCTAGGGCCAGAGTTAATGGGCAAGTTAGAGCAGGGCCTCCTATTGTTAATCTAGGGGTGCCACATTGTGCTGATTGTGGGAGAAGCCATAGAGGCGAGTGTTGGAAGAGGATGAGAGCTTATTTAGCTTGTGGGTCTATGGAGCATAGGATCAAGGATTGCCCCCGAATGCTAGGTCGAGTTCCAGTCGTGGACCGAGGTGGTGTACAACCACCGAGGGGTGGTTAGCAACCGTCGAGAGGCCGTGATCAGGCCAGGGGTGGAAATGGTTTGGGTCATGGAGCACCGGGCAGGAGTGCTGGTCATGCTGAGGCGAGGCAGCTAGCTTTGGTTTATGCAGCACGTCGTCAAGAGGATGAAGACATTCTAAAGGTGAATACCAGTACGTACTTACCATAGAGTGCTATTTATTTAGTTTGGAATTAGAGTGCAGCGGGAGCATGGTGTGGTAGTCTGTGTTATGCAGCAGTACTAATAGCTGGAAATTTTGAGGACGAAATTTCTTTTAGGGGGTAGAGTTGTAACTCCTTGAATTTTGGGCCTAGATGAATTGGGCTTTGGGCTTTGGGTCTCATAAAATTTTTAAGTGAGCAAGAAAATGACAAATGACATGTTGGCTTTAAGGGTTTAAGGAATTTGAAGTGTCTAGATATGTTGGAGAAGTTCTGGGTTAGAGTTTTGTGGTGGAGGAATTTTAATTTAATTATTAGAAGAATCAGGGTTGGCAAGTAGTTGAGCTTTTAAATAAAATAGGGGAAAATACCATCAAAAAGCCTTGTGGAGAAGTGGCTAAGTGACGCCACTTAAGGAGTAGGGAGGTGGCGTTAGTAGCTAGCAAGGAGATCCAAGGTTCGAATCCTAGCTTAGTATTTTTAGAAGTTTAATTTTGGCCTTCTAGAAGGTTGGAAGTGGCGTGAAGATGGACTCCAAGAGGAGTGTTTAGAAGAGAAAATTAAGGAAAAGATCAAGGGGTTATCAAGGTGAAAAACGAGGAGATGAGAAGGGAAAAGTGATGGAGCCGAATTGGGAATTGGGCATGGAAAATTCGGCTATAAGGGCTATAAATAGGGGCCGAATACAAGGTATCTAGGCTACTGCCGAAATTGTTCTTCACTTTGTTGCCAGAAACCCCTTTCTCCAAAAGCCAAAAACCTTTATTCTCTTTTTTATTTTCCTCGTGCCGATTTCTTTGTTTCACTTTTGGTTTAGCCGATTCTTCTTCCTCTCTCCCTTGGTGCCGAATAATTAATTGTTTCCATTCAAATCTCTAGAGCCGAATACCCCTTTGGCCGAATACTCTTAATGCCGCCACTACCTTTACCACCCAGTCGATTCTAGTGTAAGTGTTCGCTCTTCCAATCGGTTGGTTTTGCTAAGTATTGATTATTGTCCCTCACTCTTTCTAATCAACTTTGGTAGGGAATTAGTATCGGATCTCGGATCTTAGCTCTCTTCCGAATTACACTTATGGTGCTTGCGGTTTTGGTAAGTATTCCTCTTCCATTGGCTAAGGTGGCCGAATGTTCATAGTTAAGGTAAGGGGACTTGTGTTGGATATGAGTCATCTATTATTCTGGTTTTAATAGTTAAGATTGGTGCAGATCTAGGAGTTGATCGTGGTTAGTGATTTAAGAAGGGGCTAATCGCACAAGGTAAGGTTAAGGTAAGGTTTCGATTTTAGTAGAGATATGTATTAAGCATGCGATTAATTGAAGGGTGATTTCATTTGTAGGTTGGTGACTAAGGGAATTGCAGCATGTTTGCTTACTAGGTGTGTACATACACTGTACACACAAGTAGATCGGTAAAAGCGAAAATGTCGAAAAGCCGAAAGTTTGGCTACGGTAGTCTTGCGAGTGCGCGAACACTCGTAAGGAGGAAACCGATAGGTTTTCTGAGGCCCCATGGGCGATTCCATGGACTTGGGCTGTGATCTGGCCAACCGGGCCAGAATAGGCTTAATGGGCCCGATGGGCTATTAGGCCCATAATAGGCAAAAATTGATAATTGATGCTATATGATAGAAAATTTGTATGTGAGCATGAATATGAATGTGATTTGGCCTAACGGGCCATATAAATGTGATTTGGGCCTAATGGGCAATATACAGGTGATTTGGGCCTAATGGGCTATATGAATATGATTGGGCTTAATGGGCTAGATCCTGGTATGTGAATTTGATTGGGCTCTGTAAGGGGTTTTGGGCCTAGTATATGATAACTACATAACACTTAATTAATATATTACGACCGTGGACAAGTCAAAGGGTTAAGGTGTGGCAACAGGTATATGCATGTCTAGGATTGGATCTAGGGAGAGCTTGGTACTTAAGCGGTCTTAATAACCTACTTCCTCTTTTCTGGAATCCTACCTGGTGCATAGTATTCGTTCATCTTAGCTCACGAGATTTGTTAACGGGCTAAGGTAAGTGAAAACCGTAATAAAGGAAAAATTATCGAAATGCCCTAAGGGCAAAAATGACCAAAATACCCCTAGGTATTGAATGTAAGTTTTATGGATGTCATATGCATACATATGATATTCTACTTAGGTTGCATAAGCATTGGGAATTATGGAACGGAGGAAGTATATGAGGATCGCAAGGTTGCTTGACAATCATGGATCCACCAACTACTTTTAAAGCCCAATATGTAAATGAAGGTAGTTTCGCAACCGGGCTACCATTGATGTGTTGGTTGGGTGGGTCAATATTTATATCCCCACATGGTGTGACGGGGGACGGAGCTGGTGTGTAGCGGATGGATAATTGGGATGGGATTGCATTGCATGATTGATGTATGATGATTTTTGAATGCTTGTTTTTTTTTTTTTGTCGAGGGTTGTACACACTGAGTTTGCGAAAACTCACCCCCTCTTTTATTTTATTTTCAGGTGATGCTCAGTAGGAGGTTCGATGTTTGGAGGGACTCTAGGTGGCCGGCTAGCATGACAATTTAGACTTTTTTTTTTTAAAGCATATAAGTTTCTGATTATTAAGTGATTTCAAACTGGATTGTAATAAGGCTTTCCATCTTATTATTATTTGGATTATTATTTTATGCATTATAATTACGAGAAGTTGAACATGGGTTTCCTAAATTATAGTATGTTTTGCTATGCTTCGCAACTAAATTTTAAAATGATATGTTTTCATAAAATCATATGTTTTAAACAAGTGATTGAAAGGAGTTTTTTTAAGTTAATTAAGGTTTCTTTTATTTTAAGAAGGGTTTTAAATGAAAGCACTTTAATGTGACACGCCAGATTCGACCGTAACGTCCAGGCCGGGTTAGGGGTGTTACAGATTCGTACCCCCAATCTCTTGGCTGCGCTATACGTCCCTTGCCACCACGGCGCCTACCTTATTTGTGTCAGTTCTCCTCCCCAATTAATTATAAAGTCTTTCTGCCTATCTCCAGGTTGTTTAAAAAAACACCACAACTTCTGCTCTTGCCGCGACTTGAACCCAGCACCTGTCCTTACTCCTAACGCCATCATATCACTGGGCCAAGCGCTTCCTTTGTGTCGAGTTTCCACCATACATATTTATAAGGCCTAAACGCTAGCTTCCCTACTAATCATATGCGCAATAAAAATTTTCGCCATGGCTAGGACTTGAACCCTGGACTTCCTGCTTGCTACCAAAGCCTTTTGCCACTAGGCCAAGCATTTCCTTGTGTCAGATTTTACCAAGCCTTATTAATAAGCCTTCTACCTAATGCTCAGGGTCTTTTAGAAAATAATGCAAAATTTTTCTAAAGCCCTGAATTGAACCTAGGACTTTTTTTCCCACACTACCAACCCTTCCTAAATCACTTAAAAATTAAACATGCAATTATAAAATATTTAAACAAATTTAAGTTATTTAATCCACCTTCTAACCAATCCCAAACTCAAGGCCCATTACTTCTTGGCCCAAAATTTAGGGTGTTACAATTCACCCTTCCTAAAAGAAATTTCGTCCTCGAAATTTCTAAATAACAGGGTAGTCGTGTATCAACTATCCCACTACGCTACCGCTGCGCACTCTGATCCTATTAATTTTAATATATATCTAGAACATTCACCTATCACATTCCCAAACACACACAAAATAAGTATCAAATTTAGATTCAAGTGTTTTAATACAATCTGATATCTAAGGAAATCCTATTGAATATAAATAATTAATAGCTTAAGACATATTGCAGTATAACAGTTCAACATAATTCAGTAGTAAAAGAACTTACTTGGCTCGACATTGGAGACCCAGTGTGCCACACAATAGGATCTTTCAAAACCACATCAATATCATTTGTAAACAATTTTTAAAGCCCAAAAACAAAGCCCATTTCACATTTCGAGTTTTAAAACTTGACTCTGATACCACTAAATGTAACACCCCGAACTCGGCCCGGACGTTATGGTCGGATCCAACGTGTCACATTGAATTGTTTTATCAGAAACCTTGTTTTCATTGAAAACCCTTCTTTAAAATAAAAACCTTGAGTAAAATCCTAGCTTGTATTTGTTGCTTTCAAGCGAGGTGTATTTAAAAAAAAACTATTCCTTCTTGTATGATAATAATTACTTTGTAAAATCTCTTTTCAATTGCGGAAGCTTTATTTAAAACAGATGATCTATGTAAACTTGACATTTAATAATTAAGTTGCGGAAACGTAGTATTTAAAAACAGTTATGGTTTAGGAAAACCATGTTCTACTTCTAATAAATATAAAGCATAAAAATAATAATAATCCTAATATTAAAAATTACATAAAAGACTAAGTCTAAACTTTTTTGCTAGTGGGTCACCTCCGAGTCCCTCCATCCGTCGAACCGCCTACTGAGAATTGTCTAAAAAATTTAGAAGGACGGGGTGAGTTTCGAAAACTCAGTGTGTACAACTCTCAATGAGTATAAATCAAGCATTAGTCATTCTGGGCCTGAGCCCAATTCAATAACGGTGGCCTTTCAGCCTTAGCCCATATTAGCCTCAGTTGGGCCGAAGCCCACATCGCAATAATATCACAATAATATCATACATGCAATGCTGTGCAACCCACCCCAATAATCCAACTGATACACATCAACTCCGTCCTCCGGTACACATCATGTGGAGATATAAATATCTACCCACCCATCTGATTCACATCAATGGTAGCCCGGTTGTGGTACTACCTTTATAGCAGCAAGCTGCTAATTACATATTGTGCTTAATAGTCGTCGATGGATCCACGGTCATCAAGCAACCATGCGATCCTCATTTACTTCCTCCGTCCATAATTCCCAACCCATATGCGTCCTAAACAGAGTATCATATGAATGCAACAAGTACACAGGTAACATCTACAAATCTTACATTCAACACATAAGGTATTCTAGTCATTTTTCGCCCTTAGGGGAATTTCGGTAATTTCTCTTTATTATGAGTTTATTACTTACCTTGGCCTGTTGACAAGTTCTCGATGACTAAAGTGAACGGATACTATGCACCAGGTAGGATTCCAGAGAAGACGAGGTGAGTCATTAAGACTGCTTAAGTACCAATCCTAGACATCCATATACCCATTGCCACACTTTAACCTTATGACTTATCCACGGTCACAATTTATTAATTAATTAAGTATTATGTCTGTTTAAGTAGTTATCAGATACTAGGCCCAAAACCCCTTACAGAGCCCAGACAAGTCTATATACACGCATATGGCCCATTAGGCCCAATCACTTTCATATGGCCCATTAGGCCCAAATCACTTTCATATGGCCCATTAGGCCCAAATCACATTCATATCATGCTTTCATACTATTTTCCATCACTAAGTATCAAATTGCCAACTTTATCTATTATGGGCCCTATAGCCCATCGACCTATTTAGCCCATTCTGGCCCGATTGGCCAAAACACAGCCCAAGTCCATAGAATCGCCCATGGGGTCTTAGATAACCTATCAGTTTCCCCCTCACGAGTGTTTGCGTACTCGCAAGTCTGTTGTACCCAAACTTTTGGTTTTTCGGCATTTCAGCTTTTCAGTATTTTGGCTTTTCGGGATTTGCTGAACTATTGTGTATGTGCAGTGTATGTACACACCTTCGGCTTTATATCAAGCTATCATAGGGTAGAAGTACACACCTTATCACCTGGAGTACTAAGTATCCATAATCGCCCTAACCTATATTCAACATTATACTCCATTAGTCACATCCCATTAATTCAAAATAAATCCATTACTTACCGAAGAACAACCTATACTTGCCTTGACTAGATTGATCAGCTGCGATCTGCCTACGTAACTCGAAATCTGATGTAGTCCCCCTTCCACATCCAGGCGAAAAGTCCCTAACGGCTGACACCTTTCGTCGCTTAAACTGAGGAGCCTCTATCCCAACCTCTCTGCTAGAACCCCCTTTATCCATCAACTAATACTCAGCCAGCGATCACACTCTTGAATGAGAGGGAGAAAGAGAAATAAATGGAGAAACCATAGGTTAACGAAAGTAATGGTATTGGAAAGGATAAAGAAAAAATTGGCTTTTAAGAGTGTACAAACGAAAGAACTTAGAAATATTTAACAAAAGCCAAAGAAGATCTAACTCACTTACCAATCGCGAGATCGCTTACCAACAAGAAATCAACCCCCAAAGTGTATGAATCGGCTTTTAAATGAAAAAGAAGCAACCGACTAAGTGAAAGAGGGAAGAGGTTGATTCTATTAAAATAGGGAAAAAAAGATTAGGTATTTGGCTTAAAGAAAAGAGGAGATGAAGGGTTTGAGATTACTCAGGTAAAAACAACAAATGCCCTTACTTTCCCCTACGACACACGTATATATACTTAAAAAAATACAAACCTACACTCCCCAATTGACTTAAACTCGTCAAGTTAAATTCCCTTCAATTTCTCATATTTTATCACCATCATATCCACACTTAATCCTTATCCTTGTCTCCACCGTAACCTTGATTTTAGCAAACAATTCCAATTTGAATTACATTCAAATTGCTTCCACCGAATGGCAATCCTTCATTGCGTTGAACAGCAAAATTGAATTCCCTTTTGTGCATGAAGCCACTCAAACTCCAGCCTTCCAACTTCCCAACACACTGCTGGCCACTGCACCGCCACCTATCTTGTGCTACCATTCAGTCAAAATTAACTATAAGGCTTATATGTCTAAGCCTCAGTTTCATTAAAGAATAAAAATTTAAAACTTTGCCAGGCCTGGGATTTAAACCTGCAACCTCTCAGATCCATAGAATGCTTCACGCCACTGCCCCCCAGGCGCTCTTGTGCCATATTCCATCCCTAACTATATTTAAGGCCTATTAACCCGCAACCAGGTTATCCTAAAAATATTTGCTACCATTTAGATTCGTACCCCCAATCTCTTGGCTACGCTATATGTCCCTTGCCACCACGGCACCTACCTTATTTGTGTCGTTTCTCCTCCCCAATTAATTATAAAGTCTTTCTGCCTATCTCCAGGTTGTTTAAAAAAACACCACAACTTCTGCTCATGCCGCGACTTGAACCTAGCACCTCTCCTTACTCCTAATGCCATCATACCATTGGACCAAGTGCATCCTTTGTGTCGAGTTTCCACCAAACTTATTTATAAAGCATAAACGCTAGCTTCCCTACTAATTATATGCGCAATAAATTGTTTTGTAAAGGCCAGGACTTGAACCCTGGACTTCTTACTTGCTACCAACGCCTTTTGCCACTAGGCCAAGCGTTTCCTTGTGTTAGATTTTACCAGGCCTTATTAATAAGCCTTCTACCTAATGCTCAGGGTCTTTTAGAAAAAAATGCAAAATTTTGCTAAAGCCTTGGATCGAACCCAAGACTTTTTTTCCACACTACCAACCCTTCCTAAATCACTTAACAAATAAACATGCAATTATAAAATATTTAAAAACATTTAAGTTATTTAATCTGCCTTCTAACCAATCCCAAACTCAAGGCCCATTACTTCTAGGCCCAAAATTCAAGGTGTTACAGAACTATCAAATCTCACTTTTAATACCTAGCCTATAACACCCTTCACCCATATTCAATGCCAGAATAGGGTTACAGAGCATTACCGAACTTATAAAACAATTAAAACATTTATTCTACATACATTTTCAAATTTCAAGTAATCATCATTCCATATCATTCACATCGTCCCTAATACGAGCCTACGAGGCCCAAAACATGCTTAAGATATGAATCGGGACTAAACTGGTAACTCAAGAAAGTTTTACGAGACTTAGAAAATTTTTCAAATCTACAAGGGCCACACGACCGTGTGTCTCATTGGGCAAAAGACACGCCCGTGTCATAGGCCATGTGGACGTTTGAAATGGGATCACATGCCCATGTCCCAGCCCGTGTTCGACCCCATGTAACTTTCTGACTTGAGCTGCATGGCCAACACACACGCTCGTGTGCCTTAAGAATGGCCCCACACGTCCGTGTGCCAGGCTGTGTGCTAGGCCGTGCCTAACCTGTAGGGTAAACTGACTTATACCACACGGCCAAGTTACACGCCCGTGTGCTAAGTCGTGTGGAGCATACTGACTTAATTTTTAATTCAACACCAAGGGACACACGATTGATTAACCTATCAATGGGTCACACAAGGCTAAGACACACGCCCGTGTCTCTGCCCATGTGGAGAAAAATAGGTTATTTACCAAGCCATTTTGCCACCCAAACTTGCTTACACCTATATTAACCCAATTGGCACCAAAACATGACATATAATAGGCATTCCAAATCAACTCTAATCAAGCTCAATTCATACCATTTCAATACCAATCAATACAAAACACTTCAATACCATAATATGCCATTCAATTTCAATCAAAACCTCATAATCTCAAATCATCAATATGAACACTTCCAATTTGCATCATTTAGCCTAATTTCACAAACATTCCAAATTCAATTCTCAACCATTTAGTACCCCTAATTACCAAATACCAACTAGCATCACATATCCATCATTAAACACATAACATAAGCCATATGCACATATATATACACAACCAAACCGACCAAATTAAGCCAACTCTCATGGTTATATACAAAACCAAACTTTTAATATTTGCAAGCCATATCAAATGACTAAATTCATTAACAACACATATATACCAACATGACCAAAGTCCCTATACATGCCATATAATCAAAATACTTAAGTTCAAAAGTACTTAAGTGATAGTTAGATAGTGTGATGATGTCTCTGACGATTTTTGAATCTGAGCTAGCTTTGATTTCACTATAAAATATGGAAAATAAACAAAGTAAGCTATAAAGCTTAGTAAGTTCATATAGCAATAAACTTAACTTATCAAATATGCATAATTTAAGCAATTTAAACATATCATAACATATCTCATTTTAACCATCAACCTACCACAATTTTCATTCACAAGGTTAGTTATACATTTCACAAGTTTCTTTGATTCAATGCTTGTACGGTTTATGTACATACCTGTGCCATTGCATATAAAATACACACTCATCCACATCATTGATTTACTCGTTGAACCATTCGAAATACTATCGGATACTCGAGAATCTTGCACCCTAAATGCCATAAATATAGCTGAAGCTATCTCAATCTCGTATCATATATAATGGTCACACTAGAGCTATCAACAGGTATGCTCACACAAGCTAATGGCCATGATGAAGGTACATAGTACTGCTCACACAAGCTGATGAGTATTTACAACACATGCTGAATAACTCAGCCACTGGTAGGACGTACAGACCAGCACCCAAATCACATAACCCCTAATGACATGTCAATTCCTTAGGTTCAACCGGAATTTCTTATTTTCTGAATCATTGTTAAATACATCCGCAGTGTCGTATTCTCAATTTATGCAATATCAAAGCATTTAAAACACAAATATAATAATGTTTATTACATACAGACTTACGTCGAATGCAAAAATAGTGAAATAAGTCAATTAGTTCGAAACATTGTTCTTTCCCCGATCTAAATTTGTATTTCGCCTTTCTTGATCTAAATAATATCAAATTTCACTTATTTAATTATCTTTCTATTCAATTTAGTCCAAAATACACATTAAGGCAAAATTTTCCCTTTTGCCCCTAACATTTCAACTTTTTTACAATTTAGTCCTTATTTCATAAAATCACAAATTCATGCAATTCAACCAAAACCCATGCTAGCCAAATTTCAATTAGGTCCCTAGCAGTCCATATTTTTCATTTATTTCACAGTTTAAACACAAAATTTACACATTTTACAATTTAAT
This sequence comes from Gossypium longicalyx, assembly GCA_025698465.1. NCBI lineage: Eukaryota > Viridiplantae > Streptophyta > Magnoliopsida > Malvales > Malvaceae > Gossypium > Gossypium longicalyx. The sequence goes on along the minus strand of CM046998.1, from coordinate 31,592,146 downwards.
CGCTAATTGAACATTTTACTAAAAGTAACTTTACAAATGTTGTTTATCTAACAACAAACATGCATTTTCTATCATCAAACATCAAAACACACATAGTTTCATCAATAAAAAAACCCTAAACCTTTAACAGTTTTACAAAATAGTCCTTGGGCTAACTATACTAAGCTGCAACGATCTCAAAAACATAAAAATCGTTAAAAATTGGACAAAAATCGTACCTAATTGCAAGAATTTTTTATGGCCAAATGAAGAACCCTAAAAATGGTTTCTTCTCATGCTAATTTCAGTTGGGAAGATGAAAAGAGATGATAAAAATTGTTTTTTTATATAATTAACCTTATTTTTACTAAATACCAAAATTAACCTTTAAAAACATCATAAATTTCAAAATTACCAAGCCACTATCATCCACTATCATGTTATTGGGCTATTTACAAAATAAGGACCTTCATATTAATATTCCATAGCTATTAGACACCTTTAACTATTAGAACACATGTTTTACACCTTACGTGATTTACTTTTTTTTATTGAATTAAGCATTTAAACAATAAAATTTCTTAACGAAATTTTCACACATTCATACTATCATACTGTAGACATTAAAATAATAACAAAATAAGTATTCTGACTTCGAATTTATGGTCTCGAACCACTGTTTTGATTTGACTAAAAATGGGTTGTTACAACTCTCCCCCTTAGGAATTTTCATCCTCGAAAATCTTACCAGAAAAGAGGTTAGGGTACTATTTTCTCATAGCTTCCTTAGGTTTCTACGTGGCTTCTTCGACACCATGACATTGCCACAAAACCTTTACCAAGCCTATGTGCTTATTTCTCAATTCTTGAACCTCTCGAACTAAAATTCTGATCGATTCTTCTATATATGTCATATCAGGTTGAATTTTTATCTTAGTCAGAGAAATAATATTCGATGGATATGATCGATACAGTCGTAACATCGACACATGAAATAAATTGTGAATCTTTTCTAATTCTGACGGTAAAGCTACCCGATATGCTACTGGCCATATTCTTTCGATAATTTCATACGGCCCAATAAATTGAGGACTCAATTTGCCTTTGTGACCAAATCGAAGGATCTTTTTCCATGGAGATACTTTCAAGAATAATCTGTCGCCAATCTAAAATTCATTGTCTTTTCATTTTGAATCCGTGTACGATTTCTGTCGATCTGAAGCTGCTTTCAAACTGTCATGAATTACTTTCACTTTATCTTTAGTTTCTCTAATCAAATCAACCCCGTGAATCTTTTTCTCACTAAGTTCAGTCCAGTATAACAGTGTTCCGCATTTACGACCATACAATGCTTCATACAATCCCATTTTTGTACTCGATTGAAAACTGTTGTTATACGCGAATTCAACCAATGACAAATATTTCTCCCAGTTGCCTTCAAACTCTAAAACACAACAATTAAGCATATCTTCGATAACCTAAATTACTCTCTCAGACTGACCATTAGTTTACGGATGAAACGCGATACTAAAATTTGACCTTGTACCCAAAGCTTCTCGCAATTTCTTCCAAAATCGCGACATGAACCTCAGATCTCTATCCAAAATAATATAAACTGGTACCTCCTGCAATCTAACGATCTCTGAAATGTACAACTCAGCCAATTTATCAAGTGAATAGTTTGTACATACCGGAATGAAATGTGTTGTTTTCGTTAGTCGATCAAAGACAACCCAAATAACATCTTTCTTTTTTGGAGACATGGGCAAACCCAATACGAAATCCATTGTAAGTCTATCCCATTTCCACTCCAGTATCATTACAGGTTGTAACAAACCCAAAGGCACCTGATGTTCAACTTTAACTTGCTGACAAACCAAACATCTCTACACAAACTCTAAAATGTTTCTTTTCATACCCGACCACCAGTACAACTATTTCAAATCATTATACATTTTAGTATTCCCTAGATGAATAGATAAACAACCATTGTATGCTTCATGTAGAATTTTCTAAATAAACTCAGAATTCTTTGGTACGCAAATTCTAACTTGGAACATTAAACAATCATCGGCTCCGATTTGATAGTCTGAATTACTAGTCGATTCGTATTGCACTCTTTTAGCTTGCAACTCGTTGTCAGACCTTTGAGCTTCACAAATTCGCTGAAGAAATATTGGTCTAGCTTTTAATTCTGCTAGAATCAAACCATCATTAGACAAGGTTAATTGTGTACTCATCACTCGCAAAGCAAATAATGATTTTCTACTCAAAGCATCTGCGACTATATTTCCTTTCCTCGGATGATAATTGATCACTAACTCATAGTCTTTCAACAGCTCGAGCCATCTCCGTTGTCCCAAATTCAAATCTTTTTAAGTCGTAATGTACTTCAAGCTCTTGTGATCAGTAAAGATATGACACTTTTCATCGTATAAATGATGTCGTCAATGCAAAAATAATAGCAACTAATTCCAAATCATGTGTCGGATAGTTCTTTTCATGTGACTCCAACTGTCAGGAAGCATAAGCTATCACTTTTCCCTCTTGCCTCAAAACACAACCCAAACCGTTCTAAAACGCATCACTAAAAATCACAAACTCTTTACCCGACTCAGGTTGAACCAAAATTGGTGCCTCAGTTAACAATGCTTTCAACTGATCAAAACTCTGTTGACATTTCCTGGATCACTTGAATTTCACATCTTTCTATAGCAATCTAGTCATTGGTGTAGCAATCATTGAGAATCCTTTTAAAAAATGTCGATAGTAGCCAGCTAATCCTAGAAAGCTTCCAACTTCAGACACATTTCTTGGTGGTTTCCAATCAACAACTGCGGAAATCTTACTTGGATCAACTTGAATACGTTCCACTGAAATAATATGCCCCAAAAATCCAACCTTTTGGAGCCAAAACTCGCATTTGCTGAATTTAGTAAATAATTGCTTGTCTCTTAAGGTTTGTAATACAATCCTTAAATGCTCGACATGCTCAGACTCATCTCGTGAATAGATCAGAATGTCGTCAATTAATACAACCACATATCTGTCTAAATACGGTCTAAAGATCTGATTCATCAAAACCTCTATCTGTTAACTCTTGCAACTGAGCCTTCAATTTTTTCAATTCTGTTAGAGCCATTCTGTAAGGAGTTATCAATATCGGTGATGTTCTCAGTACTAATTCAATAACAAACTCGACCTCTCTGATCGGTGGTAACCCAGTAACTCTTCTAGAAACACATTTCTATACTCATAGGCTACTGGCACTGATTCAATCTTCAATTCTGACACTTTTGCATCTAACACATAAGCAAGATAAGCTTCGCAACCTTTTCTCACACATCTCTAAGATGACATAGATGAAATCACAATAGGCAATCCACTCGACTCATCTAATTCAATTCGAAGGATTTCACTATTCTGACATTTCAATTCAATAGTCTTTTGTCTACAATTCACAACCGTATCATGTAGCATCAACCAATCCATATGCAGAATTACATCGAATTCATCAAACAGTAATAGTATCAAATTATCCAGAAAGCAGTAACCCCGAGTCATTAAAGGACAGTTCTTGCAAACTTTATCAACTAAAACATATTTGCCTAAAGGGTTCGACACTTTAACCACAACCTCGGTAGACTCAACATGCAAAGTCTTACTAGACACTAAATTCATACAGATATATGAATGGGTTGATCCAGGATCAATCAAAGCAATTACACTAGTGTCATAGAGAAAATGTACCGGTGATAACATCTGGTGATTACGCATCTTCGCGAGCGCGAATAGCATAAGTTTTGGCAGGTGCTCTAGCCTCTGATCTCATAGTTGAATCTTTTGTCGCACCTTTACTACTAGTTACATTTTCCCTATTTCTAGGTGGTCTTCCCCTAGAAGTTGTGTTGCTCTATCTTGCATTCTGAAATTTATCTTTCTTGGCTAACTCTGGGCAATCTCGAATGAAATGATCTTGCGAGCCACATTTAAAACAACCTCTATTACTCATCCAGCATCCACCAAAATGTCGTCTACGACACTGTTGACACTCGGGTTTATTATTTCTCACACTGCCAACACTCGATACTGATGTAGCTTAAGTTTTAAAACTTGAGGATTGCTTTCCATGATCTTTGTTCAGATACCCGATTGAAGCATTCGAATGAGTGTATGAATCTCTTGATTTTTTTGACGAAGATTGATATGGTTTATTCATTGATCTTTTTTTCGAATTTCTAGCTTCAAATTCAGCTTTCTTCTTTTCTTTGCCCAATTCTTTGACTTTGCAAGCTTGGTCGACTAACACAATAAATTCTTTCAACTCTAAATCCCAACTAGCAGTCTGATGTCTTCGTTCAATCCGTCTTCAGATCTTTTACACATAATTTCCTCAGTGGAAACACACTCTCCAGCATACTTATTGAGTCTAACAAACTCTCGCCCATATTTAGTCACGGACATACAACCCTATTTCAGCTTCAAAAACTCTTTGCATTTTTTATCGGTAAACCGTTGACTGATGTATTTCTTTCTAAACTTAGCTTGAAAGAATTCCCAAGTGACCCTTTCTCTCGGCACTACTGATACTAGAGTATTCCACCATTGATAAGCTGTGTCCCTCAAAAGTGATACGACATATTTTAAACACTTAGCCAATATGCAAGAAAACTCATCAAATACACAAATCGTATTTTCAAGCCAAAACTCAATTCTCACAGGATCGTCGTCAACAGTAGCTCTAAACTCTTCGGCTTCGTGTTTTTGAATCTTATCAACTGACAGCTTATTTAATCTTAAAATTTCCACACCTTGACGGGCTACGGGAACTGGTTGGAGATTAGGTGAGGGTGGAGGTTACTGAGCAGCCGGATTTGTTCGAACAAGGCTGGTGCATTACTTTCTACATCATCAGCTATAGCTCGATCGGGATCCATTTACTATACGAAAACACGATTTAAACTATCAGGAGATATAACACTATCAAAGATTATATATGGCATGTATAGCTAGACTCTCACACACGTTACATTAGTCCGAGAATCTGTTAAATTATAGCTCTGATACCAATAAATATAGCACTCTTCACCTATATTCAACGTCAGAATAGGGTTACAAAGCATTACCAAACTTATAAAACAATTAAAACATTTATTCCACATACATTTTCAAATTTCAAGTAATCATCATTCCATATCATTCACATTGTCCCTAATACGAGCCTACGAGGCCCAAAACATGCTTAAGATATGATTCAGGACTTAACCGGTAACTCAAGAAATTTTTACCAAGCTTAGAAAATTTTTCAACTCTACAAGGGACACACGCCCATGTGGCCTGACCGTGTGTCTCACACGGCCAAAGACACGCCCGTGTCACAGGCCGTGTGGACATTCGAAATGGGATCACATGGTCGTGTACCAGCCCATGTCTGACCCCTTGTAAGTCTCTGAATTGGGTCACACAGCCAACACACACGCCCATGTGCCCTAAGAAATGGCCACCCACGCTTGTGTGCTAGGCCATGTGCTAGGCCGTGCCAAACCTGTAGGGTATACTAGCTTATACCACACGGCCAAGTCACACGCCTATGTGCTAAGCCGTGTGGAGCATACTGACTTAATTTTTAATTCAACACCAAGGGATACACGGTCGTGTAACCAGTCTGTGTGTCACATACCACTAAGACACATACCCGTGTCTCTACCCGTGTGGACAAAAATAGGCTATTTACCAAGCCATTTTGCCACCCAAACTTGCTTACACCTATATTAACCCAATTGGCAACAAAACATGAAATATAATAGGCATTCCAAATCAACTCTAATAAAGTTCAATTCATACCACTTCAATACCAATCAATACAAAACACTTCAATACCATGATATGCCATTCAATTTCATACCACAACTCATAATCTCAAATCATCAATATGAACACTTCCAATTTGCATTATTTAGCCTAATCTCACAAACATACCAAATTCAATTCTCAACCATTTAGTACCCTTAATTACCAAATACCAACTAGCATCACATATCCATCATTAAACACATAACATAAGCCATATGCAGATATATATACAAAACCAAACCTGCCAAATTAAGCCAACTTTCATGGTTATATACAAAACCAAACTTTTAATATTTACAAGCCATATCAAATAACTAAATTCATAAAGAACACATATATACATGCCATATACTCAAAATACTTAAGTTCAAAAGTACCAAAGTGATAGTTAGATAGTGTGATGAAGTCTCTAACGATTTCCGAATCCGAGCTAGCTTTGATTTCACTATAAAACATGGAAAACAAACAAAGTAAGCTATAAAGCTTAGTAAGTTTGTATAGCAATAAACTTAACTTATCGAATATGCACAATTTAAGCAATTTAAACATATCATAACATATCTCATTTTAACCATCAACCTACCACAATTTTCATTCACAAGATTAGTTATACATTTCACAAGTTTCTTCGATTCAATGCTTGTACAGTTTATGTACATACCTGTGCCATCTCGTATCAAATGCACACTCATCCACATTAATGATTTACTCACTGAATCATTCTGTAACACCCTAAACCCGACCTAGATGTTATAGTCAAATTTGGAGTGTCACATCGAAGTGTTTTTCAAAAATTGATCTTTTCAGTAAAAATCCGTTACTGGGTTTAAATCCTTTTATTATTATTTAAAAAAAGTTCTCGTCACAACGTTTACCTTATTAACCATCAGTGTTATATTAAATTGATTTAAAGATGCGGAAGCTTTTTAAGTCGATGAAGTTTAAAACGCGTGTTTTAGAAAACAGTAATTGTTTTAAAAACTCATCTTTACCTACACTAGCAGTTGAAAAATATATAATCCAAAGCCCAATTAAGAATTAAAACCCACAAACGACCTTATTACAAAATTAAAACCCAAAAGTGAAACTTAAATTAGATAAATTCAAATGCAAGACACGACAGTCGTGTGGCCACCTCAGAGTCCCTCGCAGCACCAAATCGTCTAGGGCTGGGGATTACCTGTACAGTTAAAAAGAAAGGGTGAATTTAAGAAAACTTAGTGTGTAATCCCCTAACAGACAACAGAAATCAGAATATGCAAAATATTCTGGGCTTTACCCTATATAGTATTAGTACAATCTGGGCCTCGAGTGATACAAATAACCTAAATGATCATAACGGTATAAATGGGGCCAAGGCCCATTACTCGACCTAAATGGGCCCACATGCTCATGTGGCCCATTTAGCCCAAATTCAGTTACGGCTATGTGTCCTACATAGCCCATCCCACTATTTATCACTTACCGTGGCTATAATCTGTGTGGGGCCCATGAGCCCATTGGGCCCACACGGCCCATTTCGGCCCAACATGGCCCAAACGGCCCAAGTCTATGGAAACGCTTGTGGTGGCCTTTACAGTCTGTCGCCCATGATTTGTGGACTCGATTTACCCCACGAACGATCGTACGCTCGTGAGGCCTCAAATGCCAAAGTTTTGGCACTTCGATTTTTCAGCTTTTGTCGATCTACAGTATGGAAGGGTGTGGTTACACACCTGTTTGTGAAAACTGCACTAAGATCCACAAGCTCCGAACCCTGATTCAATTAAGATATACCATAAGTCTCCTAACAACAGGATTTTAACACTCCCTCTCTATTCCACTTAACGAAGAGGTTCTAATAACCTACCTTGGTCGATCACCTGCAAATCTCACACTTAATCCTTTACAAGAGATAGTCTACAGACCCCCTTTAAAGATATCCTGCAATACAACTGAGACTTTAACAACCGAATCCATTTACTGACCGATCAAAGGTTTGCACCAACTGTATAACACTTACTGAAATGTTGACTAAAAGTGAAGAGATACCACTAATCGGCCTACCAGAGTATGCCCTAACACCAAGGCACAAAAAGGAACACCCACCCCTGAGATGGAAGATTCGACTACTCCCAAAAGTGAAAAGAGAAAAGAAACCCAAAAAGAAGAGAGTTAGGGAAACAATATTCGACTTAGATACTTAAAGAAAGAGATGATAATGAAAGAATAGAAATTAAACAACTCACCAATTAACGAAAGATCAACTTTAAAAATTAAAGGCAGAAGTAGGGAGAGAGCAATGCGGTAACGGCTCAAATATTAATGGTGAAAGGATGACAAGAAGAGAGGAGATGATAAAGGTTATTCAGCAAGAGATCAAAAGAAAAGAGAAATAGTTTAAGGGCTAACAGAGAGGAGAAGTATGGGTAATCAAACACTAAAAGCAAAAATGGAGAAAAAGAGAGACGAAAGAAGAAAAAATGGCATAATCGGCTAGAAGGAGAACAACCGAAAATGTTGATTGGAGACGAAGAGTTAAGAGCAAAATGGTAACAAGGAAAACACAAAAAGTAGTGAAAAGAGCACAAAATGAAAGAAAATACCCAAAAATCAACATTACATTTGGCTTCAGAACAAAAAGTAGCAAAAAACCTGAAATAAAGAGTCACACTCCCACTACTAAGCCAAATTCCAGAGTGGTTGATGTCCACTAATGTCCACAACCCTTCCCCTCATAAAAAATCCCTTAATTTTCTCCCCCTATCCCTCTTAAAAATCCTCCTTAATCTCCTCTTTGATTTACTCCACCATCTACTCTTTGACCATATCAAATTCCACCTTGCAAAGTTCTAGTCCACTTCTGCTTCTCATATGATAAGAGTAGCAAAATAAATACTCTTTTTACCTTGCCAAGACTTGAACCTTAGACCTCAAGCAACTACCACACGCCACTTACCATAGGACCACAAGCTCACTTGTTACAAGTTTTAACCACAATTAAATATAAAGCTCACCTGCTAATGCAAGAATTCATTTAAGAGGAACTAAAAATTTTGCTAAAGCCCAGACTTGAACCCAGGACTTCTAAAACACTCCCAACTACTCCTAAATTACTTAACCAATAGAGCAAACATTTTATTTGTGATATTTCTTGCACACATTAACTTTCTTGTGCAGTCTCTTAGCGGCTCCTATGCACAAGGCCCAACACTTCTTGGCCCAAAAATTTGGGGCGTTACAAATAACCCCTCCTTAAAGAAATTTTGTCTACGAAATCTCCATCTATCTAATAGTCGTCTAACACCGACTACACCACTGCGCTGCCGTTGTGCACTCTGATTCTAATATCCCTATCATATTTTAACTAGAGCTTGGAACTTCCAACACATACCCAAAAACACCTAATCATTGAAGCAGACAGATAGTTATCACACATGCATACAATTTCTATATTCAAACATCACATCCAAACAAAACACACGTGACTTAAAAGTGACTTGGCAATCTCGAGCCCAATGTTCTTTAGACCGGCATCTGAGACATGCTCCTTACTTCCTCCAGTATTCACCTGGATGACGTCTTCTGTAATGCTTACAAGTCAAAAAGTTCAGACACGTTTAACATGCTTCACAGAACGAGGCTCCAGCCCCAGAGAACTACGAACTCTCTTCTTCTTACAGTCCACGCTCCTAGCCCGGAGTGTTTCACCAATCTCTTTAACTTCCTCTAGCATTTCCCTTACTAACCGGGTTAGTGCCTCAGTACCAAGCTCCGGGTTATCACTACCCGAACTTGGCGGACTTACCCTAACTTCTATCTCCTAAACTATCTCATGTTCTGGTGAAGCTGGTGCCTTTCTAGCAGGCATGTGACCCGATGCTGAAGACCCAGCCCTAACACTTCCTTAGCCTCTACCGCTGCCACGTTTACCCATTCCGCGAGTACCTCTAGTGCTGATAACGTATAGCATATTATCTGTTTTAAGAATCTTATGTATCAGTTTGTAATTTCAGTAATTGCTAACGAATGTATTATGAACGACAGTAATTAGGGTTTGTTTTCGCAGAACAAGATCTTACTACAGTTTTCAGTCTTCTATAGTCTCAGTTTTCCTACAGTCTCAGTTAACTCAAACTCTAGGGTTTCTAGTATAGTACCACTACCTATAGTATAACATTTCAGTTCATAATAGTAAACAGTGTCTGAGAACTTACAGATTGGCGCTGGAGACTCGGTGTGCCACACCTCCAGTGTCAACATTTTAAAACAATCCAAATTCTTTAAAATCGTCTCTTTCCAAAACCAATGTTTAGAAAAACTTTTGAGAACCCAATTTTGAGAAAAATTTTCAAAAACTCATTCTACAGCCGAGTTTTGCAACCTGGCTCTAATACCATTAAATGTAATACCCCAAACCCGGCCTAGACGTTATGGCCAAATCTTGAGTGTCTCATCGAAGTGTTTTTCGAAAATTAATCTTTTCGGTAAAAATCTATTACTGAGTTTAAATCCTTTTTATTATTATTTAACAAAAGTTCTCGTCAAAACATTTACCTTATTAGCCATCAGTGTTATATTAAATTGAATTAAATACGCAGAAGCATTTTAAGTCGATGAAGTTTAAAGCGCGTGTTTTAGAAAACAGTAATTGTTTTAAAAACTTGTCTTTACCTAGACTAGCAGTTTAAAAATATATAATCCAAAGCCCAATTAAAAATTAAAAACCCACAAATGGCCTTATTACAAAATTAAAACCCAAAAGTGAAATTTAAATTAAATAAAGTCAAATGCAAGACACGACAGTCGTTTGGCCACCTCCAAGTCCCTCGTAGCGCCAAATCATCTAAGGCTAGGGATTACCTGTACAGTTAAAAAGAAAGGGTGAGTTTATGAAAACTCAGTGTGTAATCCCCTAATAGATGATAGAAATCAGAATATGCAAAATACCGCGGCTTTAGCCTCATACAAGATGTCGATATAGTTTGTGCCTTAGCCTATATACAAGAACAACTGTGGGCCTAACCCCAATACAAGATGTCGATGCGATGTAATGCAATTATGCATCCCACCCAAATCCAGCCAGAACACCACCCGTACCAACCAACACACCATGTGGGGATATAAATTGACCCACCCAACCAACACACTAACATCACAGCAAAGCTGCCAGTAATAATAATGCAGCATAGCTGTTAGAAACAATAAATGTGGCAAAGCCACCAGTATCAGTAATTGTGGCATAGCCACCAGTAACAGTGAATGTGACATAGTCACCAGTATAGTACTTCCTCCATATCAAAAGCCCAACCCCATGCAGTATGTCATGTTATAAATATTACGTGTATGGAAAGTTATACTCAGTACAATCATATATGTAAATCATAAGCACATTAGTCATACGGAATATAAGGGCATAATAGTCATTTTACTATACAGGGGTATTATGGTCATTTTACCCTACAGGGGCACTATGGTCATTTTACATATTTTGGGGTTTCAGCTCGGATAATAACCTCCCTTGTAACACCCCTTACCCGAGACCGTCGCTGGAGTCGAGCACTAGGCATTACCTGACTTAACTTACTAATTCGGGGCATAAAATTTGCTTTTAAAATTAATTTATTTATGTTCATTCAATATGTCCCTAAAAAGGGCCCTCGAGAACCTAAAACATGCAATTGAAATGGTTCGGGACTGAACCGGAAACATTAAAAATTTTCTGAATACTTAGACAAATCAAAACAATTTATTTCACTATTCCTTATAAAACTGCCCACCTGCGTCATAGTCACTAAATAAATCATAACTCGAGTCAAAAAACTCAAAATTTAAATTTGTGAATTTTCCTTGAAACTAGACTCATATATCTTCTTAATGATTTTTTTCCAGAATTTTTTGTCTAGCCAATTAGTACAGTTTATTAGTTAAATTTTCCCCTATTGCACTGTTTGACTACTCTGACCTCTCCTCACTACGAATCAATTTTATCCCTTTACAGAATTCAAATAACCATGCCGTTTATTTCTCTTGAAAGTAGATTCACTAAGGAATCTGTAAATATAAACTATGACTCCTAATTCATTTGTACAATTTTTAGTGAATTTATAAATTCAGAACAGGGGATTCAGATATCGCTCTGACCCTGCCTCACTAAAATTCAAATATCTCTTAATATACGCTTCTTTTGCTTACTTTGTTTCTTTCATATGAAAATAGATTAAATAATATATAATTATTTATCTCATTCATCACCTAATTCCATTTCTAATATTCTTGGTGATTTTTCAAGATCACATCACTGCTGCTGTTCAATACTGTTTTAATGCTAATTTCACTTTTTCATGATTTCTTTGTATTAACTACCATTTAGGCATACATAACACCGAAACATGTTCTTCATTAGCCATTTCAAGAGATAATCATTATATAATATTTACATACCATTCTTTAGCCATATCATAAGGACATACACACAAAATGGTTAAGTCCCTATACATGCTATAAACTAGAACGTTTGTAAACCAAGATACCCATTTGGTAACTTGATAGTCGATAGTGTGAAGTGATCTCCGATGACCTCCAACCCGAGCTTGCTTTTAAGTACTCTAAAACATGGGAAAGTGAAAGAAGTAAGCTTATAAAGCTTAGTAAGTTCACATGTAAAATAATAAGCATTAGCAATTAATTAAGCTTACTACTATGCTGTCATAATTTGCTTAAATAATGTTTAGCTCTTACTTTCCCATCTTACTCATCGGTAACCTTACCAAGGCTCAGAATATAAAAGGCACCTTACTTAATAGCTTGCTTACATACCTGCAACATCTCACTTAACACATGAGTACTCTTTCATAATATAGGCATATTGCCAATCATGTCATAAAGTGTCACAAGCATAACTGAAAACTCATCATTTACTTAATACTTGATAATCTCAATTACTTACAATCTCAATATTAAATAAGCCTTAAATGCATACCTGTACTCTTTCTTCATGTTCTCACCTTGTCGTTTCTTTGACTCACTCTTTGGATTACTTGGGAACCTTTTCTTTTTTGAACTTACCATTGCCATGTCTTGACATGGTCTTACGAGGTATCCTTGCCTTATGAACTCACCAGTGCTATGCCTTGGCATGGTCTTACATGGGACCTTTTCCTTATAGTAACCATCAATGCCATGTCTTGACATGGTCGTACATGATTTCCTTGCCTTATAGAACTTATCAATGCCATGCGTTGTCATGGTCTTGCACGATATCCTTATCTTACCAAATGCCATGTTCCAAACATGGTCTTACATGGTATCCTTGTCTTACCAAATGCCATGTTCCAAATATGGTCTTACATGGTATCCTTATCTTAGTGCTAATGCCACATCTTGATGTGGTCTTACATAGAGTCCTTAATCAATACCGATGCCATGTCTTGACATGGTCTTACACGGGATCCTTGCTTTACCAATGCCATGTCTTGACATGGTCTTACATGGTATCCTTAACCGTCAATTCCTCCTTAAATGCCATGTTATGAACATGGAATTTTCGATAAATTCTTCCTTAATTGCCATGGTACAACCATGGACTTTGAGATATCAATGGCTTTTCAAGTCATAGCTGAAACATACTTGCTCAAATTCTCAAGGTTAGTCGCATAACTCAATAATAACTATACTAATAACAATAATTGCATAATAATAAAATGCTACTCAACATACATACTTACATTCTCAATCTCATCATATCATCAACTTAACTTATTCTCATCAAACTTTGCTAGTCAATACTTTCTTGTTATCATACAAAGCCATAATACAAAATATGGTCTTACATATAAATTATACAAGTTCTCTTTCCAATATCGAATTATTATTGAACATTAATCATTATATCTGAAACTCAATACTAAAGTATTTATGGCCAAAATATCAATTTATCATTCAAATATGCATAATTAAATGCTTATTAAACATATGAACTTACCTCGATACCAAAACGACCATTTTACTAACTTTCCTGGTTTTCAATTTTTCTCCCGTTCTAGGTCCAAATCTCAATTTCCGGGATCTAAAACATCATATTTCACTTATTTAATTAATTTACTATTCAAAATATTCCCTAACTCAAACTTTTGCTAAATTACAATTTTGCCCCTAAACCTTTACAGAATTACGATTTTGCCCCTAGGCTCGAAAATTAAAATTTATCCATTTTTCTTATGTTTTATGACACGCTGAACATTTTCTCTTCTAGGGAAACATCAAATTTCCACTCTATCATGTACTTATGAACATTAGGTATTTTTACCGATTAGGTCGTTTTACTCGTTTTCACTTAAAATCGCTTAGCAAAGGTTATTTAACATAATTTCAAACTTCATATTCTACCATAAAACATCAAAATAAACATATTTAAGCTATCGGTATGTTTCTAAATATGAACCCTAGCATGAATTATTGCTAGAATAAGCTAAATCAAGTTACCGGGACTCTAAAAACGTAAAGAACACTAAAAACGAGGCTAGAACAGACTTAGTATTGAGCTTGGAAAGCTTGGAAACACTAACCATGGCTTCCCCCATGTTATATTCGGCCTCCATGAAGAAGATGGACCAATTTTGGCTTTATTTTCCCTTTTTAATTCTTTTAATTACTAAATGACCAAAATGCCCTTAAAGGCTTTTCTTTCAAATTTGTCCTAATCTTGCCCATTTTTGTCCATACATAAATATAATGGTCTAATTACTAAATAAGGACCTCCACTTTAAGAACCCATTTCAATTAAATCCCCTTTATTATTTAGAACACACGTTTTTCTAATTTTACAATTTAGTCCTAATTATCAAATTAGGCACTTATACATAAAATTTCTTCACGAAATTTTCACACAATTATTCAATAAATGAATAAACCTTAAAACTTAATCGGAATTAATTTTTTTACCTCAAATTCATGGTTTCGCAACCACTATTCTGTTTAGGCCCTATTTCGGGATGTTACAATTCTCCCCCCTTTAGGGATTTTCGTCCCCGAAAATCTTACCTACAAATGGATTCGAAATTGATTTCCAGCAACACTTTCAAATTCTCATTCAGCCTTGGCATACCCAACATTTTACTTCTTAAACTAAGGCTCTGAACTGGAATACCTACTGATAAGTAACTGACCTTATCTTATCATTAACCTCATACTCTCTGATGAAACGCAACTAACTCTTCTTTATTTACCAAAATGGAAATTCTCTGCCACTAAGGTACTTTCAAAAAAAAATACTTTTTTCTCTTTTGAGTGTCAATATTCTTGCCTTTCGATTCTGCATACAATTTTTGATAATGTCTCTGATTTCTATAGTTAATTTTCACTTTCCTCTAATCCTTTCTGCTCAATTTAATTCTGCGAATTTCTCTTCCTCAATTCAACTATCAGTACAAAGGTGACATGCAGTAACATTTAGCAATCTCATGGTCAAAACTTACTGTAGCTTTCTTCTGAAGTCATGGTGCAACCCTGGATTTCCAACCATAACAACTAAAATTTACACTCTGGATGAATTGACAACCTGAAATTGAATAACTCAGATAATCCGTCAGTAGAAAAAATCATTCGTACTGAGAAGAATACACAAACTTCTTCGAGCAATCAACCATAGATCATTTAACCTTTCGGTGATAATGCTAATTCTGTTGCACAATTATTCAAAATACCTTCACATTTTCACACAAACATCAATACTAAATGTAATAGCTTCTAAGATACTTGAAAATCAACTTTAACTCTCTAAAAGTTCAGGTATCAGATTCAAAGTCTGGTACATAACATTTCACACTCTTACTAGTATAACTAACTCAAGTTATCATCCATCTCTGTACTTTTCAAATAATTAAATAATTATCACTGTGCTAGGCATCATAACTGTTGCAAAATCTCTTGATTTCTCATTAACACATTTCGAGAAACCATAAACTCTTTATTCAAACCAAGCTGAATCATAATGGATACTTCAATTGTCAATATCTTCAACTGTTTATACTTTATTAGCATGAATTCAAGCCAAACTAAACTTCATACAATGAGAACTTTAACAATCAGACAAATTAGATTTGCAAAAATATTCCTCTGATGCAACCATTATGATATGCGTATACAACTCTATACCATAACCTCTAGAATATGTACTATTTACTCGGGTCATTTATCTATTTATACATGAAAAATTAGTATTTACCTCTGAAGCCATGAATAATTCAAACATACATATAACTCAATCAACTGCTCAACTGAATCAGTCTCAACTAAAAGACAATAACTTTTCAAAAATCGTTTTTCTCTATATCTTTGTCATGATATCTCAAACATACATTCTATCGTGATTTCTTCAAAGAGCTAATCACAAATCATTATTACTGCATAACTTGAAAGAACATAGCATTCGGTCTTTAACTCACTGATATATATATCAAGATTATGCGAAAAATGAAAATCAATACACATGTCTGAACTGAACTACACTAAGGCCACAATACTCATACTACTCAAAAATCATAATGCCATAATAAGACTGACTTCTCAATTACTTTAGTAAATAATGTCCCGGGTGAAAATAAAATATCATGATCATCTGAGAGATTTAAACACAAATTTCAATAACAACCAGTTGAAAAGCAGAATCTTTATACCTCTGATAACTATACCTCTGTAATTTCATTATCAGGCCCAAACTCGTAATCATCATAAACATACTTATAATAAGAAGAAACCATTTTCATCAATAGAGAATTTTTTGCTAATGTCTCATGGCTGATACTTTGAACAGTAATTTATTCATAAAATCAAGATAATAAAATCTTAGAACATGGAGCTACACAGAATTCCTGGTAACCACATCTCATGTAGAAAAGTTAAGGTTTCAATAGCATCTCAGAAAATTTCCAAAAGGAAAGGATAATACTCACAAGCACTGGGAACAACTATGATAGAAGCCATAAAAATTTCCTTTACTTTCATTAAGCAATAGTTAACAATACAAATCACTAACATCATACAGATCTTACTGTCAACCTTCCATCTGCACCCTGAAGTAGAAAACTGGAATAGATAGAGCAATATCAATCACAGCTCAAACAAACTATAATGCTTTCATCTGACTGTAAATTTAACTAACATTCTCATACTGTAGGAATTGCATCAATGATCTTGCATATATTTATATATCTCTAAAAGTAAATGTACACATATAATAGTCGAAAAAGATTTTTCTATAATTTCTCAACTATAAACTCTACATTCAACTATTAATACGGCTCAATTATTATTCCTCTATCTAATTCTATCATTACTGAATTCACATTATCACATTCACAGTTGGAATTTATTCATAAGAAAATCTAGTAATCATATACCTTACACATCATACTTGAATGAGTGCATTACCTGAGCCTGACCTTTCTTTTACTGTGACATTTCAGTTATCTTGATGATTTTATTATTAACTTGGCATCATTTCTGCAACTATATTCATTTGCTAAATCATTCTCGACTCTGATTACATCGTCAATAAATCTATCACTGAACTCTTTAGTTTTCCACTTTAGCCTATTTAATCTGAATTTCCTGAAATCCCATTCTGAATTACCTTGCTGATAAGGGGGTGAGGTTGTAACACCTCTGACTTACCTCTTACATACTCATGCATATAACTTAACACTCATCATATTAAAATATTATCACAATTATACAATTTGCTTCAAGCAACTTAACATGCACGTTCATAATACAATGGCTTCATGGTCATCTTATGCAAATTAGTGCACATATACATGCATTCATAAATCTCGAGTAAAATTACTCATAGCATTCACATAGCATTTTTATTTTATTTTGAATTAAGTTTTATTTATCAAATTACAATTTTACCCTTTAAATTATCATGCATTTTAATGAATTCAAAGTCTAAAGCTGTCCATCTACTTTTACTATGGTCTAATTACCATATGTGTCCTCCCTCATTTAATAATAAAACTATTTGATCATCTTAATGCTATAATTAACAAGTTTTGCACCTTTTACAATTTAGTCATTTTTCCTTAATTAATTATCTAAACATTAAATTTCTTAACCAAATGTTAATACGACACTTATGACTCCGTAAATATTCTATAAATAGTATTTATAAGTCAGCATGACTGAAATTTGTGATCCCGAAAGCACTGTTTCGTCACCATTGAAAAATAGGATGTTATAGGGACGTAAAAAACAATTAGTTGATGTTGCAATGAGAGAAGATTGACGTCGGGACGAGGAACCTATTTTTGATAAATTTTGGCCATTAGGTTCCAAATTCTTTCCCAAACTCAAACGTATTTGTTTAATCCCTAAATGAGTGTTTAAAAACTACAAAAACAAATTCAAAACATAAACTAAACATTCACTCAACCAGTCCTGATATAAACCAAGCCAATATGCCAAAATTTGGCTCCATATCACAACATAATATTTCAACTTCATCAATTCAAGTCCAAATGTACCGCCCAAAATTTTTGGCCTAGAAGTTTTGGGTTTTGAGCATAGGGACTGTGAAGAGGTTGCACATTTGTGTACAGCTATGCGTTTTAGTGTCAAGAATGGGCCTGCTGGACTGGTGGTTAAGTGGAGTGTTGGAGTGTTGGAAGTCGTGTGTTCGAGTCCTCTTGTGAGCATTCTAGGAAATGATTTTACTTTAGTATGTTTTAAATAGTTATTTAGTATTATT
The DNA here is from genome assembly GCA_025698465.1 of Gossypium longicalyx. Classification (NCBI taxonomy): domain Eukaryota; kingdom Viridiplantae; phylum Streptophyta; class Magnoliopsida; order Malvales; family Malvaceae; genus Gossypium; species Gossypium longicalyx. Next base: position 31,573,587 of record CM046998.1, on the reverse strand, counting down.
TTGCTTGGTTTAATATTTGTACTTTATTTTAACTTATTTTATTTGGGTTTATTTTTTTTTATTTTGGTAGGTTACACGTTCTATTCCTGGTATCTTTTTTCTTTTTGTTCTCTGTTACTTTTTCTTTTGGGGGTTATTTTGATCACTTCTGAATCATGTGGTCACGCCTCTGCCGTCTTCCTCATCATTGAAACAGGTGTGGGATTAGAAACCTTGTCTTCTGATTATCGTTTTTACAAAATTTATGTTTCGACACATGTTGTTTATGTGTTAACCTAAAGATCTTGGGTTCTAGACATTGGAAGTGAGGAGAATCCGCCACTTTCTGATATGTTTTTGATAGGGCAAAGATTAGGGATGGTTTCAGTGGCTTGGATAGTGGTTTTGGGCTGTTTTGGGGGTGGCCTCCCCAAAGGCCACACGGGCGTGTGCAGTGGCACACAACCATGTGGACTTAGGAACTAGGGTTTCAAAGTCAAATTGGGTGCCACACGGCCGTGTGGTCAATTTGGGGATTTTTTTCAGAATTCACACAGCTGTGTCTCTTGTGGACATGGGCGTGTGGGTTTGGGAATTAAAGATTCTGAGTTTTGGGAGTCACACAGCTTGGCCACATGGCCATGTGGCTAATTTGGGGATTTAGGGATCCCACACGGGCATGTGTTTCAGAACACACAGCCGTGTTTGGTGGGTACACGGGCATGTGAGACCCTCACATGGCTGTGTCTTCCCTGCACCTTATTTTAACGATTTTGGACAGTGAGTTACACGCTTGTTCACACGGCCATTCCCCTACCTCACACAGGCATATGCCTCTGTCACACGGCCGTGTACAACCCTTCTAACGGGCGTTTGGACCCCTACATGGTTTGGATTACTCCACACGGTCGGAGTACACAGACGTGTGGCCCTATCTCACCAAATAATGATTTTAGGTCAAATTTAAGTGTGATTGCAACTCTATGTGTTCCAACCCTCGACTGAGCTTTACTGAGGGTAATTATGACTCTGATCCGGAGTTGAGATGTATGTCATTTGTGATTGGTTGTGTGATAAACTTGATACTGAATTCGAGTTATGAGTGTGCACATGTGTAACACCCCTAACCCGTACCCATCACAGGACTAGGGTTAAAGGCATTACCAGACATATCCGAATATTTAGCATTCATTTCATAAACATTATAGCATCAAAGGTCAAATATCAATACAAAGTCCGTTACATATTTCATCGAGACCTTAAACATTCTTTAGAAAAGGATGGGGACCAAACCGAACACATACAGAATTTTTCGAAACTTAAACAAATTTTCTAAGTTACAGAAGTCACACACCAGTGTGAACAGGCTGTGTGCCTCACACGACATTAGACACACTCGTGTGTCTGGATCTCGTCAAATCAGGGCAAACATATTGACATAATCGTACGACCACAAGACATGCCCATGTGCCTTGGTCATGGTCGAAACTGACTTGGGTCACACGGCTAGCCACACACTCGTGTGCCTTGGCCCTGCTCAAGACTGACTTAAAATCGTAGGGTACCCCAAGGGACATACGGCTGTGCAGCATGACCGTGTGTCGTACACGGCTGAGACACACGCCCATGTTTCTGCCCGTCTGGACAAAAATAGACCATTTGAAAAGCCAATTTTCCACCCAATTTGGGTCAAACCTACAAGCATCAAACCAAGCACATTTGCAATAAAATTTCAGCCAATTTCAATACCATACATACATCATTCATACCATATTATTATCAACCAAATTCATGCCTATAAACTATACTCTATCATATCAAATCATAAGCCAAAATCATATTAAACCCAATGTTTCATAACCCCAATTCACCTTATTCATTCACATGCCAAAACCTTACCAAAATTGACCATTTCATTAGGTCATTCAAAACACATCATATTGTTCATATTGCATCACTTATATCATACCAAAAACTAATTCAAATATGCAACAATAATCAAGCCAACTATACATCACAAAATATAATCAAAGTACTTCTAGCCTATACATGCCATACTCCAATATTTACACTTTCAAAAGGTACCAAAATATAGTTCGATAGTGTGGTGATGATCCCTGAGCTTCCGGTAGCTTTGATATCTATAAAATAGTTGAAAAACACACAGAGTAAGCTTTCAAAAGCTAAGCCATATACAAATAAACTTATCAATTAAAGCATATAAACATCATCTAAATACATATACTCCATAGTCAAATACCTATCGCAAACCACATAATTCATGTGCATTTCCCATATACTCAATTCATTTGCACAAATAACTTACTTTCTCATACTTATATCACATATCATCACTTGTACATATACTTACCTTTGTTCTCAAACATAGTATAAATTTCAAACGTACCTGAATCGAATACACATCTCATATATTCATTCGTTTCTTGGAATGCCCATTGAACCGTTCGAAATCATAAGGATACGCGGATAGCTCGAAAAGCTCATACAATGCCAACATCCCAAACGTGGTCTTACATGTAATCAAATATCAATGCACTATACTAGACAGGGTCTTACATGAACTCAAATACCTTGCCAATGTCCCAGACCTGGTCTTAAATGAAAACACATAGCGAATCCTATGTCATGACATACGTATCCTAACTATTCCTAAGGTTCGTACGGGGCTTTTCGAACGTAGGAACTTTGTCGATACTTTCCCAGATATCTCATTTTTCTCAACTCATATATTCATTCATCATAGATCAATAGCATATAATAGATAGTAATTCAACTCAAAACACATTTATTTGTATATAGACTTACCTCGTACGGATTCGAATAAACAGAATCGGCTACTCAACGACTTTCGACTTTCCCCGATATAATTCTGTTTTCTTTTGTTCTTGATCTAAATAAATTCAAATTTAACTCTTTTATTCACCAAATAATTCAAATCAATCCACAAACACACATTTAGGGAATTTTACAAAATAGCCCTCACATTTTCATAATTTGACAATTTAGTCCCTAATTCACAAAATCACAAAATACAAAAAATTTCTTTGTACACATGCCTAGCCGAATATTCATAGCACTCATACAAGTCAACATATTTCATTTATATCACATTTTAGTCCCTTAATTTACAAATTTCACAATTTAGCTCATTTTACTCAAATTCATCAAAAATTCAAAGACAAAAGATGTTAACTCAATATCAAGCTTCCATATACTATCACAAAACTACATAAAACTCATAGTTTCGTTAGTGGCATAACTAAAAATCATCAAAAAAATCATAAATTTAGACATGGACTTTATAAAATATCAAGCAATGATCACAAAAACATAGGAATTATCAAAAACTGATCAAAACACATACCTTAATCAAAGGAAACAATAGATGAACCCTAGCTTGAGTTTTCTCTCTTTTTCCTTTGCTAATTTCATCTATATGAACACATAATGGCTTATTTTCATACTTTGTTTTAATTATAATTCATTTTATAATTAGTTTACCATTTTGCCCTTACATTAAAACATTAATAAACCATTATATTAAGGTCATTAATGTCATTCAATACATTCCATGGTCAAATGACCACATAAGGACCTCACAATTAAAGAGACATAGCAATTAGGCATTTCAACAAATAGAATACAAATTTTGCGTTTTACGCGATTAGGTCCTTTTATGAAATTAAGCACACAAACGATTAAATTTTCATATGAAACTTTCACACATGTCAATTCACATATTATAAGCACAAAAAATAATATTAAAATATTTTTTGACTTGAATTTGTGGTTCTGAAAACTGTTACAATTGTCCCTCTTAGGGATTTTCGTCCCTAAAAATCTTACCGTTGAACAGATTCAAATATTGTTGTCTCATAACAACTTCGAGCACCCAGGTAGCCTCTTCGACACCATGTCGATGCCACATCTCTTTTACTGACAAAATTTTCTTATTTCGCAATTCTTTAACCTCACGAGCTAAGATACGGATTGGTTCTTCATCGTATGTTATATCAGATTGAATCTCAATCTTAGACGGAGGAATTACATGCGAAGGATTGTATCTGTATCGTTGAAGAATCGATATGTGAAATACATTGTGAATCTTTTCTAGCTCAGGTGGCAACAACAATCTATAAACAACTGGCCCGATACGCTCAATAATCTCATACAGCCCGATAAACCTCGGACTCAATTTGCCTTCTCTACCTAATCGATGTACTTTCTTCCACGGGGATGTTTTAAAAAAAATTTTGTCGCTGATCTCAAATTCAATAACTTTTCGTTTAAAATCTACGAAAGATTTCTGATGATCAGAAGCTGCTTTCAAACTATCTCAAATCACTTTTACTTTTTGTCTAGTCTCTTTTATCAAATTGACCCCGTGTATCTTATTCTTACTAAGCTCAGTCCAATACAAAGGTGTACGGCATTTGTGACCATATAAGGCTTCGTATGGTACCATTTTAATGCTCGATTGAAAACCATTATTATAAGTGAATTCAATCAAAGGTAAATAATGTTCCCACGTACCTTTAAACTCAAGAATGCAACATCTCAACAATTCCTCGAGTATCTAAATAATCTCTCGGATTGACTATCCATCTGTGGGTGAAAAGCAATACAAAAGTGCAATTTCGTACCCAGAGCATCTTGCAATTTCTTCCAAAATTGCGACATGAATCTCAGATCTCTGCCTGACACAATAGATAATGGCAAACCATGGAATCTCACAATATCAGAAATGTATAATTTAGCTAACTTATCAAGTGAGTAATCGAATTGTGTCGGAATAAAATGGGCTGATTTCGTCAATCGATCAACTACAACCAAGATTGCATCTTTCTTTCTCTGAGATAGAGGCAAACCCAAAACAAAGTCCATTGTCACTCTATCCCATTTCCATTCCGGAACCATAAACGGTTGTAACAAACCAGATGGCATTTGATGTTTAGCTTTAATTTGCTGACAGATTAAGCATTTTAGAACAAATTCAGAGATATCACGCTTCAAACCAGGCTACCAATAAAGCTGTTTTAGATCATTATACATTTTCGTACCACCCGGATGAACAGATAAACCACTGTTGTGTGCTTCATTCAAAATCATCTTAATCAATTCTAGATTTCTCGAAACACAAATTCGATCTCGGAATCTCAAACAATTATCTTTATCAATTCTGAATTCTAAATCAAAATCTAAATTACACTAAGCTTGTTTTGCTAAAATCTCATTACCAATCATTTGAGCTTCGATAATCTGTTGAATAAATAACTGTCTTGCTTTTAATTTAGCTAAAACAGAACCACCATCGGCCACAACCAAATGAGCGTTCATCACACGTAGTCTAAACAGTGATTTTCAACTCAAAGCATTAGCAACAACATTTGCTTTGCCTGGATGATAATCAATCACAATTTCATGGTCTTTTAACAATTCTAACCACCTTGTTTGTCGCAGATTCAGATCTTTCTGAGTCATCAAATATTTCAAACTCTTATAATCAGAATATACGTAACATTTCTCACCAAACAAATAGTGGCGCCAAATCTCAAAGCAAACACAATCGCAGCTAATTCAAGGTTGTGTGTTAGATAGTTCTTTTCGTGCGGCTTTAACTGTCTCGAAGCATAAGCAATGACTTTGCCTTCTTGCATCAAAACACATCCCAAACCGTTCAACAGAGCATCACTATAGATCACAAATTTTTTACCTGATTCAGGTTGTACTAATAGTGGAGCTTCAGTCAATAGGCTGCCAATTGGTCAAAGCTTTTCTGACACTTTTCGGACCATTCAAACTTCACATCTTTCTAAAGTAGTTTTGTTAACGGAGTTACAATCATAGAAAAGCCATTTACGAACTGTCTATCATAATCAGCAAGTCCCAGAAAACTGCGAACTTCGGAGACATTTCTCGGGGGCTTCCAATCCAAAATAGCTAAAATTTTGCTCGGATCAACTCAGACAACTGATGCTAATACAATATGACCCAGAAAACTGACTTCTCGCAAACAGATTTCACATTTGCTAAACTTCGCATTTAATTGCTTATCACACAAAGTCTGTAGCACTATTCTCAAACACTCGGTATGTTCGGTTTCATCATGTGAATATATCAATATGTCATCTATGAACACAACAAAAAATTGATCTAGGTACTGTCTGAATATCCGATTCATCAAGTCCATAAGATAGCAGGTGCATTAGTCAATCCGAAAGGCATAACTAAAAATTCATAGTGGCCGTACCTCGTTCTAAATGTAATTTTTAGAATGTCTAAGTCTTTTACTTGTAACTGATAATAACCTTATCTCAAATCTATCTTCGAAAATACAGTAGCTCCTTCAATTGATCAAACAAGTCATCAATTCGAGGTAAAGGGTATTTATTCTTAGTTGTCAGTTTGTTCAATTGACAATAATCTATGCACATTATCATCGTGCCATCTTTCTTTTTCACAAACAGAACTAGTGCACCCCAAGGTGAGAAACTCGGTCTAGTAAACCCTCTATCGGTCAATTCTTGCAACTAAGACTTTAATTCTTTTAATTTGGTCAGAGCCATTCTATATGGAGCTATCAGAGTAGTTCCCGGTACTAATTCAATGCCGAATTCAACTTGTCAGATCAGAGGTAATCCCGGAAGTTCCTTAGGAAACACATCAGGAAATTCACAAACAACAGGCACTGATTCAACTTTCTTTTCTGACATTTTCAAATCAATCACATAGGCAAAATAGGCTTCATAACTTTTCTCACAATACTGAGCGCTTTCATTGACGAAATCATAGCCGATAACCCATTTAAATCACTGGATTCAATTTGAACTATTTCATCATTCTTACATCTCAAATCAATAGTTTTCCGTTTGCATTTCACAACAACATCATCCAACGTTAACCAATCCATACCCAGAATTATATTAAACTCATCAAAAGGTAATAACATCAGATCGGCCGAAAAACAAATGTCTCAAAACATTAACGGACAATTCTTGCAAAATTTATCAATCAAAACACATCTGCCTAGGGGGTTCGATACTCTAATAACAAATTCAGGAGACTCTACAGGAAAAATGTTACTGGATACTAAATTCATGCATATATACAAATGTGTTGATCCTAGATCTATCAAAACAATCACAGAAGAATCATAAAGTGTGAAAGTACCAGTTATAAGATTTGGAGATGAAGCTTCCTCACGAGCTCGAATGGTATAGGCTCTGGCACGTGCTCTAGCCTCAGATTGGACAGCAGTGTCTTTAGTCCCTCTTTGACTACCACTCACATTTCTCGAATTTTTAGGAGGTCTACCTCGAGATGCATTGCCACTTGGCCCCAAATTTTGCACAATCTCTTACTTGACAGATTTAGGGCAATCACGGATGAAATAGTCTAACGATCCACATTTGAAACAAGCCCGATCATACAATCTACAATTGCCAAGATGTCTTTTACCACAGTGTTTGCACTCAAGGCGATCAGATCGAACATTTCCAACACTAGCAATTGATGTAGCTAGAGCTCTGAAACTCGAATGTGATCTAGCACGATCTCTACTCGAATGTCTCACATTAACCTTTGAACGGCTATAATCATCTCGAAACTTCTTTCACATAGACTAAAATGGCTTGCTCGATGATCTCTTTCATACTTCTCTAGCTTCTGAATCATCTTTTCTTTTCTCTTTTCTGAGTTCTTCAACTTTACATGCTCGTTCAACAAGCATTACAAATTCTTTGATCTCAAGAATCTCGACTAACAAATGAATGTATTCATTTAGACCATCTTCAAATCTTTTGCATATTATTGCCTCAGTAGATACACATTCTCGAGCATACTGACTTAGTCTTACAAATTCTCACTCGTATTCTGTAATAGACATACGGCCTTGTTTAAGCTCAAGAAACTCTTTATGTTTTTGGTCGATAAATCTCTGACTGGTGTATTTCTTTCGGAATTCAGCTTGAAAGAAATCCCAAGTGACTTGCTCTCCCAAAACCACTGATATCAAAGTTTTCCACCAATGATACTCTGTATCTCTCAAAAGTGAAACGACACATTTTATGCATTTATCGGGATTTAATGACAATTCATCAAATACTCGTATTGTATTTTCTAACCAAAACTCGGCTCTCTCAGCATCATCATTAGTTGTAGCACGGAATTCTTTAGCTCCACATTTTCTAATCTTATCAACTGGAGGTTTAATCAACTGATTCGGATTAGCTTGTGACATAGCAGGAAATTGCAGAGGATTAGCCTGGGTTGGGGGTTGTTGAATTGCCGGATTAGTTCTAATGAATTGATTGAACCTATCATTCATCATCTGATAAAAGACTTGTCTAGCCTCTCCATCATGGCTACTTGTAGCCAGTCTAGAGTCAGATGACATTGTCCCTTGCCCGGAAGCAGGCGCATTACTCTCTACATCATCAGCTACGGCTCATTCGGGATCCATTTTTTATATAAAAACACATTTCCATTGTCAGGATTCATCACACTATCGTATTTTATAAATATGCCATGTATAGCTAGACTCATATACGCTACGTTAGTCCTAGAATTGACTAAATTGTAGCTCTGATACTAACCAAATGTAATACCCCTAATCTGTACCCATCACCGGACTAAGGTTAAAAGGTACCGGACATATCGGAACATTTAGCATTCATTTCATAAACATCATAGCATCAAAGGTCAAATATCAATACAAAGTTCCTTACATAGGTAATCGAGACCTTAAACATGCTTTAGAAAAGGATTCGGATCAAAACGAAGACATACAAAATTTTTTGAAACTTAAACATATTTTCTAAGTTACAGAGGTCACACGCCAGTATGAACAGGCCGTATGCCTCACACGGCATTAGACACGTCCGTGTGTCTGGATCGTGTCAAATCAGAGCATACATACTGACTTAATCATACGGCCACAAGACATGCCTGTGTGCCTTGCCCGTGATTGAAACTGACTTGGGTCACACGGCTAGCCACACGCCCGTGTGCCTTGGCCGTGCTCAAGATTGACTTAAAATCGTAGGGTACCCCAGAGGACACACGGCCGTGCAACATAACAGAGTTTCACACACGGCTGAGACACATGCCCGTATCTCTGCTCGTGTGGACAAAAATAGGCCTTTTGAAAAGCCAATTTGCCAGCTAATTTGAGTCAAACCTACAAGCATCAAACCAAGCACATTTGTAATATAATTTTAGCTAATTTCAATACCAAACATACATCATTCATACCATATTATTATCAACCAAATTCATGCTTATAAACTATACTCAATCATATTAAATCATAAGTCAAAATCATATTAAACCATATGTTTCATTACCCCAATTCACCTCATTCATTCACATGCCAAAACCTTACCAAAATTGACCATTTCACTAGGCAATTCAAAACACATCATATTGTTTATATTGCATCATTTATATCATACCAAGAACTCGTTCAAATACACAACCTTAATAAAGCCAAATCACATGGCTAGATATATACATAAAAAAATATAATCAAAGTACTTCTAGCATATACATGCCATACTCCAATATTTACACTTTCGAAAGGTACCAAAATATAGTTCGATAGTGTGGTGATGATCCTTGACGATCCCTAAGCTTCCGGTAGCTTTGATATCTATAAAATAGTTGAAAAACACACAGAGTAAGCTTTCAAAAGCTTAGTAAGCCATATACAAATAAATTTATCAATTAAAGCATATAAACATCATCTAAATACATATATTCCATAGTCAAATACCTATCACAAACCACATAATTCATGTACATTTCCCATATACTCAATTCATTTGTACAAATAACTTACTTTCTCATACTTATATTTGTACAAATAACTTACTTTCTCATACTTATATTACATATCGTCACTTGTACATATACTTACCTTTGTTCTCAAACATAGTATACATTTCAAACGTACTTGATCGGATACACAAATTTCATATATTCATTCGTTTCTCATAATGCCCGTTGAACCGTTCGAAATCACAAGGATACGCGAATAGCTCGGAAAGCTCGTACAATACCAATGTCCTAGACTGGTCTTACATGTAATCAAATATCGATGCCACTGTCCCAGACAGGGTCTTACACGAACTCAAATATGATGCCAACATCCCAGACGTGGTCTTACACTAAAACACATATCGGATCCTTTGTCAAGACATATGTATCCTAACTATTCCTAAGGTTTGTACAGGGCTTTTCGGACGTTGGAGCTTTTTTGATACTTTCTCGGATATCTCATTTTTCTCAACTCATATATTCATTCATCATAGATCAATAGCATATAATTGATAGTAATTCAATTCAAAACACATTTATTTGTATACAGATTTACCTCGTACGGATTCGAATGAACAGAATTGGCTACTCGACGACTTTCTACTTTCCCCGATCTAACTCCGTTTTCTTTTGTTCTTGATCTAAATAAATTCAAATTTAACTCTTTTATTCACCAAATCATTCAAATCAAATCACAAACACACATTTAGGGTATTTTACAAAATAGCCCTCATATTTTGACAATTTAGTCCCTAATTCATAAAATCACAAAACACACAATTTCTTTGTACACATGCGTAGCCGAATATTCATAGCACTCATACAAGTCCACATATTTCATTTATTTCACAATTTAGCCTATTTTACTCAAATTCATCAAAAATTCAAAGACAAAACATGTTAACCCAACATCAAGCTTCCATATGCTATCATAAAACTTCATAAAACTCATAGTTTCATCAATGGCATAACTCAAAATCATCAACAAAATTAGAAATTCAGACATGGTCTTTGTAGAATATCAAGAAATGATCACAAAAATATAGAAATTATCAAAAATCGATCAAAACACATACCTTAATCAAAGGAAACAATAGCTGAACCCTAGCTTGAGTTTTCTCTCTTTTTCCTTTGCTAATTTCAGCTATATGAACACATAATGGCTTATTTTCATACTTTGTTTTAATTATAATTCATTTTATAATTAGTTTACCATTTTGTCCTTATATTAAAACATTAATAAACCATTATATTAAGGCCATTAATGTAATTTAATACATTCCATGGTCAAATAACCACATAAGGAACTCACAATTAAAGAGACATAGCAATTAGGCATTTTAACAAATAGAATAAAAATTTTGCATTTTACGCTATTAGGTCCTTTTATCAAATGAAGCATACAAACGATTAAATTTTCATATGAAACTTTCACACATGTCAATTCACATATTATCAGCACAAAAAATAATATTAAAATATTTTTCAACTTAGATTTGTGGTCCCAAAACTATTATTCCAGCTAAGGCCTAACCGGACTGTTACAATTCTCCCCCTTAGGGATTTTCGTCCCCAAAAATCTTACCTTTGAACAGTATCGGATATTGTTGTCTCATAACATCTTCGGGCTCCCAGGTAGCCTCTTCGACACCATGTCGATGCCACATCACTTTTACTAACAAATTTTTTTTATTTCGTAATTCTTTAACCTCACGAGCTAAGATACAAATTGGTTCTTCGTCGTATGTCATATCAGACTGAATCTCAATCTCAGGCATAGGAATTACATGCGAAGAATTGGATCTGTATCATCGAAGCATCGATACGTGAAATACATTGTGAATCTTTTCTAGCTCAGGTAGCAACAACAATCTATAAGCAACTGGCTCGATACGCTCAATAATCTCATACAGCCTGATAAACCTCGGACTCAGTTTGCCTTTTCTACGTAATCGAAGTACTTTCTTCCACAGAGATACTTTCAAAAATACTTTGTCGTCGATCTCAAATTCAATATCTTTTCATTTCAAATTTGCGTAAGATTTTTGACGATCAGAAGCTGCTTTTAAACTATCTCGAATAACTTTTACTTTTTGTTAAGTCTCTTTTATCAAATTGACCTCGTGTATCTTATTCTCACTGAGCTCAGTCCAATACAAAGGTGTACGGCATTTGTGACCATATAAGGCTTCGTATGGTGCAATTTTAATGCTCGATTGAAAGCTATTGTTATAAGCGAATTCAATCAAAGGTAAATAATGTTCCCACGTACCTTCAAACTCAAGAATGAAACATCTCAACAAATCCTCAAGTATCTGAATAATCTGATCGGATTGACAATCCATCTGCGGGTGAAAAGCAATACTGAAGTGCAATTTCGTACCCAGAGCATCTTCCAATTTCTTCCAAAATAGCGATGTGAATCTCGGATCTCTGTTTGACACAATAGATAATGGCACACCATGCAATCTCACAATATCGGAAATGTATATTTCAACTAACTTATTAAGTGAGTAATCGAATCGTACTGGAATAAAATGGGCTGATTTCGTCAATTGATCAACTAGAACCTAGATTGCATCTTTCTTTCTCGAAGATAAGGGCAAACCCGAAACGAAGTCCATTGTCACTCTATCCCATTTCCATTCCGAAACCATAATCAGTTGTAACAAACCAGATGACACTTGAAGTTCAGCTTTAATTTGCTGACAGATTAAGCATTTCGCAACAAATTTAGAGATATCACACTTCAAACCAGGCCATGATTAAAGCTATTTCAGATCATTATACATTTTCGTACCACCCGGATGAACAGATAAATGACTGTTGTGAGCTTCACTCAAAATCATCTAAATCAATTCTGGATTTCTCGAAACATAAATTCGATCTCGAAATCTCAGACAATTATCTTTATCAATTCTGAATTCTGAATCAAAATCTAAATTACACTGAGCTCGTTTTGCTAAAATCTCATTACCAATCTTCTAATCTTCCATAATCTGTTGAATAAGTAACGGTCTTGCTTTTAATTCAGCTAAAACAAAACCATCATCGGTCACAACCAAATGAGCATTCATTGCACGTAGAGCAAACAGTGATTTTCAACTCAAAGCATCAGCAACAACATTTGCCTTTCCCGGATGATAATCAATCACAAGCTCATAGTCTTTTAACAATTCTAACCACCTTCTTTGTCACAGATTCAGATCTTTCTAAGTCATCAGATATTTTAAAATCTTATGATCAGAATATAAGTGACATTTCTCACCAAACAAATAGTGGTGCCAAATCTTCAAAGCAAACACAATCGCAGCTAATTCAAGGTTGTGCGTCAGATAGTTCTTTTCGTGCGGCTTTAACTGTCTCGAAGCATAAGCAATGAATTTGCCTTCTTGTATCAAAACAGATCCCAAACCGTTCAATGAATCATCACTACAGTTCACAAATTCTTTACTCGATTCGGGTTGTACTAATACTTGAGTTTCAATCAATAGGCTTTCAATTGGTCAAAGCTTTTCTGACACTTTTCGGACCATTCAAACTTCACATCTTTCTAAAGAAGTTTTGTTAATGGAGTTGCAATTATAGAAAGCCGTTTATGAACTGTCTATAATAACTAGCAAGTCCCAAAAAACTGCAGACTTCGGAGACATTTCTCGGAGGCTTCCAATCCAAAATAGCTAAAATTTTGTTTGAATCAACTCGAATACTTGATGCTGATACAATATGACCCAGAAACTGACTTCTCATAACCAGAATTCACATTTGCTAAACTTCGTATATAATTGCTTATCACGCAAAGTCTGTAGCACTATTCTCAGATGTTCGGCATGTTTGGTTTCATCATGTGAATATATCAGTATGTCATCTATTAACACAACAACAAATTGATCTAGGTACTGTCTGAATATCCGATTCATCAAGTCCATAAAGATAGTAGGTGCATTAGTCAATCCAAAAGGCATAACTAAAAATTCATAGTGGTCGTACCTCGTTCTGATTGCAGTTTTAGGGATGTTTGACTATTTTACTCGCAACTGATAATAACCCGATCTCAGATCTATCTTCAAAAATACAGTAGCTCCTTTCAATTGATCAAACAAATCATCAATTCGGGGGAAAGGGTATTCTTTCTTAATAGTCACTTTGTTCAATTGACGATAATCTATGCACATTGTCATCGTGCCATCTTTCTTTTTCAGAAACAGAACTACTGCACCCCAATGTGAGAAACTCAATCTAGCAAACCCTCTATCAGTCAATTCTTGCAACTAAAACTTTAATTCTTTTAGTTTGGTCGTAGCCATTCTATACGGAGCTATCGAAATCGGAGTAGTTCCCGGTACTAATTCAATGCCGAATTCAACTTCTCGGATCAGAGGTAATCCCGAAAGTTCCTCAAGAAACACATCAGGAAATTCACAAACAACAAGCACTGATTCAACTTTCTTTTCTGACATTTTCGAATCAATCATATAGGAAAAATAGGCTTCACAACTTTTCTCACAATACTGAGAGCTTTCATTGACTAAATCACAGCCGATAACCCATTTAAATCACTGGATTTGTAACACCCCAAGCCTGGCCTAGACATTAGGGCCAAATCTGGCGTGTCACATTGAAGTGTTTTACAAAAACCATGTTTTCATTGGAAACCCTTCTTACTATTTAAAACCCCTGGGCTTTTTAAAACTTGTGAAAACCTCAGTTTACATTGGTTTATTTTGCCAAATGTGGTTTACTGGAAAGTTTTTCCTATTTAAAACAGTGTTTGTTGTGGAAGCTTAATTTAAAATAGTTGATTTACGAAAACATGATGTTTAACAGTTAAGTTGAGAAAACGTAGTGTTTTGAAAACAGTTATTGTTTTGGAAAACCGCGATCTACTTCTAAAATATAAAACATAGTAAATAAAATCCCAAAGTTTAAAATAAAAACTAGAAATTAAGAGAGGCCTTATTACAACCCAAATAAAAAAATACTCAAAATAGTAAATAAACAAATCTGAAAATGTAAGCAGTGTTTGGCCATCTCCGAGTCCCTCGCAGCACCGATCCACCTATCGCTGGGGATTACCTGCACAGTTAATAAATAAGGTGAGTTAACGAAAACTCAGTGTGTAATCCCCTAGCATCCAACCAGTCAGCCAAAAATAGAATTTAGAACCATTCTGGGCTTGAGCCTTATTCAGTAACAAAACATTCCGATTCAGAATGTATGTGGGCCCAAAGCCCGATTCATTAACATTTGGGTCTCAACCCATCATAGTATCATTTGGGCCTAGCCCATCTCAGAATCACTATCAGTTGGGCCTAGCCTATATCAGAATCAATATCAGTTGGGCCTAGCCTATATTAGAATCAACCCATATGAATAATGCATGATAACCCATCCAACCTTGCACTTGCCTCCGTCCAACCCTGCACTACCTGTAGGGAATAAATAACCCACGCCATCCCTACACTTACAGTGTTAGCACCGGTTACGGCACTAACTAGAGTCGCAATAAAGCTGCTAATATCAGAATATGTGGCACAACCACCAATATGGTTTCTTCCTCCATAACAACATCCTAATCCCAAGCACTATGTCATGTATGCAGAATGTCATGCACAAAAGTAGTCATACAAATCACAGACAAATCAATCATTTACCCTCGAGGGGCAAAACAGTCATTTTACAATTTAGGGGTATTTCGATCATTTTACTAACCGGGGGTATTTTAGTAATTTTATAAACTAGGGTCCTAACGACCCAACCGAAGGTCCATCGTCACCTCGAGAGACTTAAGTAACCTAAACAGACATAACATTGTAAATGGGTCTAAGGCCCATTATCGGCCCAAGTAGGCCCACACACTCGTGTGGCCCATTTAGCCCGATTTCAGTCACAGCTATGCGAATGCCATAGCCCAGTTCATTATTTGTCACTTACCGCAGATTATATTTGTATGGGACCCACGAGCCTATTGGTCCCACACGACCCATTCCGCCCAGAACAACCTATGCCATGTACACGACATGACAAGCTCAACTACTTCTCACCTACAATTAAACTTACACAAGTAGGCTCATGGGCCTATCGAGGCCCAAGCCCACGAGAGCAATCGTGACGGCCTCTACAGCCTATCGCCCATGCTTTGTGGGTTTGGATTTCCCCACGTGCGTTCGCACTCTCGTGAGGCCTCGAATGCCGGCGTTTCGGCATTTTAGCTTTTCGGCTTTTGCCGAATCACAGTTTAACAGGGGTGTGATTACATACCTCTTTCGGCTTTGGCAGTAATTGAGTGATGAACGATTACACACCTGATTGTAAAGACCAATACGAGTCTACGAGCACCACAACCTTCAAGTAAACACGGTAAATAATAAGTCTATATGCAATAAGGTTAATACCTTCTTCACAACCCTTATATCCCAACAATAACTATTACCTACCGCGACAAGACGAAGATGGTTTATCTACTTTAAACCGCTAGTTAGAATGAACTTCTAGATCCTTGATGAACTCTGCATTACAATTGCATCATGTTAACCCATACAATATATGCGAATATAGTGAAGCAAGTGAGACCACTTATCGACACGTGGAACCAAAAAGGTTGGTAACAGTATTCGACCTACACTAACACCCCTCAATCAAGGCAGGGAGATTCAGTTACGAGTGAGAAGAGCAAACAGAAATTGGCCCTAACGGAAAGATAAGAAGAGAAGGGAGAAGATAACCAGTCCTTGACAATTTCGGCTACTCAGAGATAGAGGGTAATCAGTTTGGAGAACAGAGAAGAAGAAGAAGAAGAAGTGAACACTACTTAAGATATTTGGCCAACAAAGAATAAGAGGGAAAGATTCGGCTTGCCAAAAAATAGAGGAGTGCAAAGAATGAAATCGGGAAAAGGAGTATTCGGCTTTAGAGAAGAGGGAACAAAGAAGAGAGAAAGATGAAAAGTGCACACCAAATGGTCGCCTCAGTTTTAACCCAAAAACGCACAGCACACAAGAAGTGTAATTGTCGAGAAAATGAAAAGAATAGGAGAACAAAATAAAACCCGAAAGATCCCCCAAAAGGCTTTCAATTGCCGAAATGAACACTTCCCTCCCCAAAGCCAAAATTATGTGCTTTCCCCCAAGCAAATTTGGCACAAACTTCCCCACTCTCAAACTCCCCTTTCCTCTCCTAAAATCCCTCCATAATTCTCTCCTTGATTTCCTCCACAAATCACTCCAACTTCTCATTCAAATTCAATTCAAATTCTTATGACCAATTCAACCACAGAGTTCTAGTCCAACTCCATCTCCTACATAACTCAAAAAACAAAATAAATACTCCATTGAGCATCCCAAGACTTGAACCTCAGAACTTACAGTCACACAACATGCCACTTTGCCACTCTACCACAGGCTCTTTCTGTGTCACATTTTATCCTCAATTAATTATAAGGTCTATAGGCCAAAGTCTAGGTTCCTTTAAAAGAAAAACCAAAAAAAAAATGCAAGAGCCAAGACTTAAACCCAAGCTCCTTTGAAACCTTAATGACGCCACAACCACTAGACCACATGCTTACTTGTGCCATTTATTTAACACAATAATTTAAAAGGCCTTCATCCAAGCACCTAGGGTTTTATTCACTTAAAACTAAAATTTTTGCTAAAGCCCAGGTTTGAACCCAGGACTTTTCAAACATCCCTAAACACACCCATTTCACTTAACCACCACACCAAACATGCAATTTGTGTCACTTTCTTGCTCAACTAAAATATTTATAAGCCGCATACTAACAGTTCCCATGCTCAAGGCCCAATACTTCTAGGCCCAGAATTCGGGGCGTTATAGGATTCAATTCAAACTATTTCATCATCCTTACATCTCAAATCAATAGTTTTCTGTTTGCAATTCACAACAGCATCATGCAACGTTAACCAATCCATACCCAGAATTATATCAAACTCATCAAAAGGTAATAACATCAAATCGGTCGAAAAACAAATGTCTTGAAACATTAACGGACAATTCTTGCAAACTTTATCAACTGAAACACATCTGCCTAAGGGGTTCGATACTCTAATTACAAATTCAGCAGACTCTACAGGAAAAGTCTTACTAGATACTAAATTCATGCATATATATGAATGTGTTGATTCAGGATCTATCAAAGCAATCACAGAAGTGTCATAAAGTGTGAAAGTACCAATTATAACATCTGGAGATAAAGCTTCCTCACGAGCTCAAATTGCATAGCTCTGGAAGGTGCTCTAACCTTAGATTGGACAGTAGTGTCTTTAGTCCCTCTTTGAATACCACTCATATTTCTCAAATTTCTAGGAGGTCTACCTCGAGATGCATTGCCACTTGGCCTCAAATTTTGCACAATCTCTTGCTCGACAAATTCAAGGCAATCACAGATGAAATGGTCTAACGATCCACATTTGAAGCAAGCCCAATCATACAATCTAAAATTGCCGGTATGTCTTTAACCATAGTGTTTGCACTCAGGGCAACCAGATCGAACATTTCCAACACTAGCAACAGATGTAGCTAGAGCTCTGAAACACGAATGTGATCTAGCACGACCTCTACTCGAATGTCCTACATTAGCCTTTGAACAACTAAATCATCTCGAAACTTCTTCCACATAGACTGAAATGGCTTGCTTGATGATCTCTTTCGCACTTCTCTAGCTTCTAAATCAGCTTTTCTTTTCTCTTTTTCTGAGTTTTTCAGTTTTACATGCTCGTTCAACAAGCACTACAAATTCTTTGATCTCAAGAATCCCGACTAACAAACGAATATCATCATTTAGACCATCTTCAAATCTTTTGCACATTATTGCCTTAGTAGATACATATTCGAACATACTAAGTCTTACAAATTCTCGCTTGTATTCTGTAACAGACATACGGCCTTGTTTAAGCTCAAGAAACTCTTTTTGTTTCTGGTCGATAAATCTCTGACTGATGTATTTCTTTCGAAATTCAACTTGAAAGAAATCCCAGGTGACTCACTCTCTCAGAACCACTGATATCAAAGTCTTCCACCAGTGATACGCCGTATATCTCAGAAGTGAAATGGCACATTTTATGCATTCATCGGGATTTAATGACAATTCATCAAATACTCGTATTGTATTTTCTAACTAGAACTCGGCTCTCTCAGCATCACCATTAGTTGTAGCACGAAATTCTTCAACTCCACATTTTCTAATCTTATCAACCGGAGGCTTAATCAACTAATTTGGAATAGCTTGTAACATAGCAGGAAATTGTGGAGGATTAGCTAGGGTTGGGGGTTGTTGAACAGTTGTATTAGTTTAAATGTACTGATTGAACCAATCATTCATTATCCGATAGAAGACTTGTATAGCCTCTCCATCATGGCTACTCGAAGTTGGTCTAGAGTCAGATGGCGTTGTCTCTTAAGCGGGAGCAGGCGCTTTACTCTTCACATCAATAGCTACGGCTTGTTCGGGATCCATTTATTATATAAAAACACATTTTCATTGTCAGGATTCATCACACTATCACATTTCATAAATATGCCATGTATAGCTTGACACACATACGCTACGTCAGTCCTAGAATCGACTAAATCATAGCTCTGAAACCAACCAAATGTAACACCCCTAACTTGTACCCATCGCCGGACTAGGGTTAAAGGCGTTATCGAATATATCAGAACATTTAACATTCATTTCATATACATCATAGCATCAAAGGTCAAATATCAATACAAAGTCCCTTACGTAGGTCATCGAGACCTTAAACATGCTTTAGAAAAGGATCAGGACCAAACCAAAGACATACAAAATTTTTCGAAACTTAAACAAATTTTCTAAGTTACAGAGGTCACACGCCCGTGTGAACAGGCCGTGTGCCTCACACGGTATTAGACACGCTCGTGTGTCTAGACCGTGTCAAATTAGAAAATACATACTGACTTAATTACACGGCCACAAGACATGCCCGTATGCCTTGGTCGTGGTTGAAACTGACTTGGGTCACACGGCTAGCCACTTGCCCTTGTCTCTACCCGTGTGGACAAAAATAGGCCATCTGAAAAGCCAATTTGCCAGCCAATTTGGGTTAAACCTACAAGACATGCCCATGTGGACAAAAATCAGAGCATACATACTGACTTAATCACACGACCACAAGACATGCCCGTGTGCCTTACCCATGGTTGAAACTGACTTTGGTCACACGGCTAGCCACACGCCCGTGTGCATTGGCCGTGCTCAAGACTGACTTAAAATCGTAGGGTACCCTAGAGGACACACGGCCGTGCAACAAAACAGTGTTTCACACACGGTTGAGACACACCCCCGTGTCTCTGCTCGTGTGGAAAAAAATAGGCCTTTTGAAAAGCCAATTTGTCAGCCAATTTGGGTCAAACCTGCAAGTATCAAACCAAGCACATTTGCAATATAATTTTAGTCCATTTCAATACCAAACATACATCATTCATACCATATTATTATCAACCAAATTCATGCTTATAAGATATACTCAATCATATCAAATCATAAGCCAAAATCATATTAAACCATATGTTTCATAACCCCAATTCACCTCATTCATTGACATGCCAAAACCTTACCACAATTAACCATTTCACTAGGCCAATCAAAACACATCATATTGTTCATATTGCATCACTTATATCATACCAAGAACTCATTCAAATACACTATCATAATCAAGCCAAATCACATGGCTAGATATATACTTCACAAAATATAATCAAAGTACTTCTAGTTTATACATGCCATACTCCAATATTTACACTTTCAAAAGGTACCAAAATATAGTTCGATAGTGTGGTGATGATCCTCGACGATCCCTGAGCTTCTGGTAGCTTTGATATCTATAAAACAGTTGAAAAACACACAGATTAAGCTTTCAAAAGCTTACTAAGCCATATACAAATAAACTTATCAATTAAAGCATATAAACATCATCTAAATACATATACTCCACAGTCAAATACTTATCACAAACCACATAATTCATGTACATTTCCCATATACTCAATTCATTTGCACAAATAACTTGCTTTCTCATACTTACATCACATATCATCACTTGTACATATATTTACCTTTGTTCTCAAACATACTATACATTTCAAACGTACCTGAATCGAATAGACATCTCATATATTCATTCATTTCTTGGAATGCCCGTTGAACCGTTCGGAATCATAAGGATACGCAGATAGCTCGGAAAGCTCGTACAATGCCAACGTCCTAGACGTGGTCTTTTATGTAATCAAATATCGATGCCACTATCCCAGAGAGCGTCTTAACGAACTCAAATACGATGCCAGTGTCCCAGACGTGGTCTTACACGAAAACACATATCGGATCCTATGTCATGACATATGTATCCTAACTATTCCTAAGGTTCGTATGGGGCTTTTCGGACGTTGGAACTTTGTCGATACTTTCTCTGATATCTCATTTTTTTCAACTCATATATTTATTCATCATAGATCAATAGCATATAAGTGATAGTAATTCAATTCAAAATACATTTATTTGTATATAGACTTACCTCGTACGGATTCGAATGAACAGAATCGGCTACTCGACGACTTTCGTCTTTCCCGGATCTAATTTCGTTTTCTTTTGTTCTTGATCTAAATAAATTAAAATTTAACTCTTTTATTCACCAAATCATTCAAATCAATCCACAAACACACATTTAGGGCATTTTACAAAATAGCCCTTATACTTTCATATTTTGACAATTTAGTCCTTAATTCATAAAATCACAAAATACACAAAATTTCTTTGTACACATACGTAGCCGAATATTCATAGCACTCATACAAGTCCACATATTTCCTTTATTTTACATTTTAGTCCCTCAATTTACAAATTTCACAATTTAGCCCATTTTACTCAAATTCATCAAAAATTCAAAGACAAAAATGTTAACCCAACTTCAAGCTTCCATATACTATCATCAAACTCATAGTTTCATCAATGGAATAACTCAAAATCATTAACAAAATCATAAATTTATACATGGGTTTTATAGAATATCAAGCAACGATCACAAAAACATAGAAATTATAAAAAATTGATCAAAACACATACCTTAATTAAAGGAAATAACAGTCGAACCCTTGCTTGAGTTTTCTCTCTTTTTCCTTTGCTAATTTCGGCTATATTAACACGTAATGGCTTATTTTCATACTTTGTTTTAATTATAATTCATTTTATAATTAGTTTACCATTTTGCCCTTACATTAAAACATTAATAAACCATTATATTAAGGCCATTAATGTCATTAAATACATTCCATGGTCAAATAACCACATAAGGACCTCAAAGTTAAAGAGACATAGCAATTAGGCATTTTAACAAATAGAATACAAATTTTGCATTTTACGAGATTAGATCCTTTTATCAAATTAAGCACACAAATGATTAAATTTTCATACGAAACTTTCACACATGTCAATTCACATATTATAAGTATAGAAAATAATATTAAAATATTTTTCTAACTTAGATTTGTGGTTATTCTGACTAGGGTCTAAATCAGACTGTTACAACATGTATGTTTCTATAACTGACTGATTGGATGTGAATGTTTGCTTCTGATTAATTATCTAAGACTGGTATTCTGATTGTGTACATCTGACTGCATACATACATACATATGCATAAACTATTTTGGGTGGGATTTTGGAAGAGAAGGAAGATTGACTGAACTGAACTGCCAGTTGATCTGTTGGTTATTAGCCCCTAAAACCCAAAGGGTCATGGGCAGTCCCAATAACCTGAGGGTCGTGGATAATTTGACTGTATTGCGGACTACCACACTGCACCGTACATTACATATATCAGCTTCGCTATGTATCGTTGATTGAACTGGCAGTTTTACTGCAACTTAACGGTTTAACGGTTTACCGCATTGTACTATACCGCATGTACGTTAGCTACTCTACGTACTATTATCTAATCTAGCAGTTCATACTACATGTTCGTACTGCAGTTTACCGCATTGCCCAGTACAGCTTATTCGCTAGCTTTGCTACATAATATACGTGACTGGCAGTCTATCTACATATTATTAGTCCCAATACCCAAAGGGTCGTGGACGTTCCTGATAGCCATCATTGCCGGGCTGCCCGAGATGACATCAGTTAGATAATGCAGGGTTGGATAGGCCTTACGAGGTCCTAAGTGGAGTGTTTGGTAGGACGAGCTTAAAGCTCTTATGAGGAGTGATAGCGGCACGAAGAGGTGTGTTGGCTGGATGAATGAGTTGCTCTTTAACTCAATTGCATTCATATGCATTATATTGACTGTTCGATTGAAATGCCTGATTGACTGTTCGACTGAAAGGTCTGATCGACTGTTCAACTGAAAGGTCCGATCGACTGTTCGATTGAAAGGCATTTGTGCCTATGAGAATTTTGTAGTCTTTGACTGCAACTGTCTGACTAGATAGTTACTGTGACTGTTGAAAATTACTACTGCTATTGTGTTTGAATGGCACGTGAGACTATGTGTGTCTAATTGACCGATATGACTGTAAAGTACATGTGGTGCGTTTTTTATGTTGAGCGAATTGGCTCCACTGTCATCTGTCTGTAATTATGTACTGCTTCTGAACTGCTTCTAGTTTTTTGTTTCCTCTTCTGTAGTTTATCAGGTTTGATCTCACACTGAGCTCGAGTAGCTCACCCCTTTTTTCTGTTTCCCTTTCAGGTACAGTTTTGGATTCTGTTGATGGGCTCAGTGCGCGGAGTTCTCGGACAGTTCTAGAGGAGATGAACTACAAGTTTTACTTTAGTTTTTAATTTCTATTTGGTTTAAGTTGAACTGTAAAGTTTTATAAGACGGTGGTAAAATTTTTCGTTATAAGTTTTGTTCTGATATCTTTACAAAAGGGATTTTAAATATTTTTGATTTGTTGTGTGTCAAACACTTTTAGAATTGGAATTTTTGAACGACTTGATTTGGTGAATTTTTTTTCTCACAATCACTTCAGTGATCAATATAGCATTCCGGATTCGGTCTAAACTCCTACGTCGAGTTTGGGGTGTTACACCAAATGTTACTAACACGCCTATAATTCATCCAATGACAACCATCTTCATACCATATCATTCTCAATTTTAACCATTGAGATTCATACCTTACTAATTCACCATCACAACTCCATTTGGAGTAGTCCATTCATCCATCAACAATACCAAAACATATATTCTTACAAATGTGCACATAGTTTGCAAGAATAAGCATTAAAATAGGTTTGTAACACCCATACCAGACCCGATCACCGAGTCTAGACTATAAGATGCTACGCTCCAATTTAAAATTTTAACTAAGGTTTCTGACATTATTATTATCTGCAATAATAAAAGAATAAGGACAAAGAATACATTTGGTTTTTCCACTAAGTAAATCAAATTTCCAAGAATCTATGACTATAAAACTTAAATTTTGTACACAAAAATTTCACTAATTGCTTCAACTTATGTTAATAAGCGCCTAATATTTTGACCTCTTAGTTTTTTTTTACAACAAAGACCCTTAGACTCTGCCTCTGGGTCGCCCTGCTATATGTACATTACAACTAAGAGAAAATTTGTTAATGCACAATGATCTCTGGCCTAGTCCCTTCTTGAACTTTCAAAATTCCCTATTTACCTACAATGCAGAACAATAAAAGTAAGTTCTAAAAAGTTAATGAGTCTTCATACCTTACTAGCACAATGCTAATACGAATGCCCTTCGTAACTAGAAATCCACGATTGTATTGCTCGTATTAAGATAGTAGACCATTCCCTTTTTTTAATAGTAGATAATTCCTTAGTGGTTTCCCTTCTAATTTCTTTTTTAATTAATTGCCTTCATGGCTCTTCATACATTTACCTCTTTGAGAAGGAATTCCTCATGGATTCTTACTTGCTTACTATAAGAGATACTCCATGAACAATCCCCATGATACGCCTTACCCCAATGACTACAAATATTCTTACAATAATACTTTGGTAAATACTCCTTATTGCAAACTATGAACATCGGTTTGTATTATTAAGATCAGACTCATATTATAATCCTTCTAGTGGTGATATTCTTTGAAACAAGTGACTTGTAGGCAAATTCTCTATATCTGTAATCATACTTACGAGACAGTTGTAATGGACTTTCATATTTTTCATGTACAATTTCATATAAATAGATATCTCATATCCTGTTTCGGACAAGAAACTCTTACTTAGATTAACAGTTTTTTCATTTTAAAGTATAAAAGAATACCCTTGTATCGTCCCCAAAGGGCCCTAATGGACTATCATATATAATATGTTGTCTATAAAATTTTCCTGTATAGTGGAATTAAACATAAGATATGCATCTAGCACATGGACTCGTTCTAGGCGAAATTATAATCTTCAATTCAAGTCTCTAAACAAACTTACATTTTGTACCATGGTGAATTTTTGTCACTACGATAGATGTACAACTGTAAAAATAAGTTGGCAGACCATCATAAACTGTGTTTGCCTCATGATATTTGTTATCATAAGCACCATGACCTTAAAAATAATAGATTACCGTTCTGCAAGCTTCATAAATACGGACATTGGGTGGAATATTCTTCACAAAATAGTTCTAAAGAACTTTCCCTCTAACAAAAATCCTGGCAGACTTTCTCCATGTTGGATAGTCTTGACAATACATAAAATAGTCATGACGGAGCTTTCACATAAAATAGTCTTGACAGACTTTTCACAAAAGATAGTCCTGACAGGCTTCTCACATAAGATAGTCCTTGTGGACTTCTCACATTTACTGTAATGCCATGGCCATAAATTTCCTTTCATCCCACCAAGTGCTCTCACACGTTCCATAAAGGGCTTTTATATGTTCTACACAAAGGGCTCTCACATACGGGTGTGCATCGAGTCTCCATATCATTCATCTCCTTTCCTGGCTCACTCCAACCGAACCTCCGTCAAAGCCACATAAATGTAGTGTATATGCAATTCTCGTGTATGACCATCCAAACCTCTTCAAGGCTACACAAATAGAATGCATATCAAACACACATTCCGCCAATAAATGTTATTAATCATACTTCATATAACACGCCAATCATTCTATTGAAATATCATAATCATACTTACAATTAGCAAATCATATCATTTTAATACGCAATAATGCATTATGCCAAACAAATCATTTACTTAATCTTACAAGCATACAAGATTTTCGGTTTCCAAGACTTAATCCTTAGTCTCTCCCCTTTGTGCATGAAAATTCCTTAATATTTCTCTCTTCCACTGCAAACCAGAGAAAAGAAGAAGAAAAAAACAAAAGAATCGTCATCGGAGAAGAATGCTTGTCCTCTATATATATAGTCCTTCCGACTCTTATCACCAAAGCCAATTCATAGCCACATGGAAATACCTTAATCATCATGTCTCCCACTAACTTATACTTAGTTCAATACTAACGAGACTACGGTTGAAATCCAACTTTTCCTCAACTAGCCTACTACTTGTTCATTTGTGAAAAAAACTTGCCAGATTAGAGAACCTTTCAATTCGTGACAACTCTCCAGATTATTTGTGACAACTCTCCCACTCTTTAAAAAAATTTCATCCCTGGAATTTTTTTCAGTCAGAAAAGGAAAATTCGTAGTAGAGGGGCATATAATAATCTAACACAAGGTACTTAAGAGGGGTTATTGTTCTTTGATACCTGACGGATTATTCATATCACAGTGGGATTGGCGATACGAAATCGTTGGGCAGAAAGCTTCTTTGAATAATTCCGTGAGCAATTACCTTATAGGTATATTTACTCAATTAGTCACTTTGGCGAATAGTCTCATATGGGATAAAATCTTACGGAGTGTAGGAGCAGATATCCTTAGCAAATAATGGCTCTTTATTACTCACCTTGGGCAGATACTTATTTTCGTAAGATGATTTGGTGGATATTCCTGCTTTTCTAAATACCAAAGGTTTAAGGAAAAACCCCATGAGTCACCAAAACATGTCAAACTTAGATTAGGGAATGTGAACAATTTATCACCATCTAAACTTGAAACTCCTAAGAGATGTTTACCTTATATAACGAATTGCATAGAAAGTAAATTATTACTTTCTCTATTTGTTTTCCCCAAATTTCTTTCACTTAATTCTTTCATAACCCCTAACTTTTTATCCTTCGATTCAACTTCATCCCTTTCTTTGTAACCTCCAAAACCCGACCTAGATGTTATGGTCAAATTATGAAGGCTACATTGGCCACCAGAATGGCACAGAAAGACTTTTGTAATTTAAAACATACTTTAAAACCTTTTTTACTTTTTATTAACAACTAGGGAACTTGGATATTTGTCCTTATTTTGTGAAAATATGTTAATTTCAAAAATCACGTATATTTGGAATTTCCTTTGTAAAGATCATTCGTTTAAAAA
Organism: Gossypium longicalyx; assembly: GCA_025698465.1. NCBI lineage: Eukaryota > Viridiplantae > Streptophyta > Magnoliopsida > Malvales > Malvaceae > Gossypium > Gossypium longicalyx. The sequence goes on along the minus strand of CM046998.1, from coordinate 31,546,323 downwards.
ATGAAACTGTATTTTATCCAAAACTTATTTTCATTTTCGCAACGAAAAAGAATGATTTTGTTAAATTTTATTAAAAAACAAATTTCATGTGTCATCTTATCAAATACCACTTTATGCAATTTTTAAAAACTTAATGTTGTAACACCCCTAACCCGTCTTTGTCATTGGATTAGGATTGCGAAGTATTACAGTACAAATCGAAGAATTCAACATCATATAGTAATAACTAATCAAATTTAAATACTAACATTCAATTACACATTTAATTCATAGCATAAATACTTTTAAGGGCCTTAAACCAAGCCTATGGGGCCTTAGAAATAGTTTGAAAACAATTAATGACTAATTTGAAACAAAATAGAAAATTCTAGAAATATTTGAAAATTTTGGAAACAGGGGTCACATGGTTGTGTGGCAAAGCCCAAGTAGTGTGGCTTAAAAACATGGTTGTGTGGTCAACCATGAACAATTAAACATATGAGACCAATGGTGGTGTCTCAACCCGTATGCTCGCCCATTTCACTATTTGAAATAGGGTTACATGACCGTGTTGTAGGCTATGTGCCAAACCATGTGTGTATTCGAAATAAGGTCACACGATCGTGTCACTAAGCCGTGTAACCCTCTATGACTGTGTGGACCAATCGACACTTAAAATTTAAAATAACACACGAACATGTGGTGTGACCGTGTGACAGCTTATGTCCTAACGCATGTGCTACCAAAATAACCCCTAATACAATCCATTTCAATAACCCTTTCTTACACACCAAGACAAACAACTTCCAAACACCTTCACACATTAAAACACAATCAAACACACCTAAAAACATGCCAAAATAAATCAATCTAGGTGCCTAACCAATATGTCATCACTTGGCATCACAATTCATACACCAAATCAATACAACCCTACAAATTTATACCATAAACATATATCAAGCATACCAATTAACCAATTCTTTTTCAATTCATTCCACCATTAACTATCTACTTTAAAAAGGCCTAAGTAAATTACAAAACATATATATACATAAATACTTACAAACCAAATTCAAGATCACATATATACAAGTAGGCTTGAAATGAACTCAAACCATACCATATTGATAAAATAGCTTAAAACTCCTATTACATGCCATTTATAATCAACAACAAAATAACAATACATCTACAAAAGTGATGGATGGATAATGTGAATATGCTTTGACTAGATTCCAATCGATTGAGCTTTCCAATGATCTATAGAAAAGAGAAAGAAATAACTGACATATGTAATTAGCTTAGTAAGCTCATATAATGAAAACTTAAACTTATCGAACATATTATGTTTAAACCATTCAAGCATAATTTCATTAGATCATAAGCATACTTTTCATTCCTATACATACCACTTCACAAGATTAGTAGGTGTATCAATGAACATATAAATCTAACCAATTCATGGAACATATCATGATAAGCATTTCAAATACATATTTCATCCATCATATATTCAACAAACACCCTTTCCATTTCCAGTACTCATATCTATGTTTTCCATTTCATCTTTCAAGATTATAGATCATTTCATATACATACATATTCGTTTTAAGCTTTAGTCACCCGTTGAACCAAATGAAATAACATGGGATACTCAGGAAATGCTCAAACAAGCTGTAACTGTAACATGTAATTGTATATACTCACACGAGTTGTGGGTTAGGATATTAAGCTACACAATAATGCTCACACAAGCTGTGGAGAACCTGCAACAAATACAGGACCTCAGCCATCAGTAGGCCATCTAAGACCAACACTCAAAACTATAAACAACCCCAAATAACTTGTAATTTGTATCATAAGTATTCACTAGGTTTAAATGAGACATATTACATATCCAATCCTTTAACTTCATTCCATTATACCACTTCCACTATACATCCATGAAATTCTCATTTTTCACACATAATCATCAATTTAACTAATATTACGATTTAGTCCAAATCATTAGTTAACATTTTATAATCAATTAAAGCTGCATATCCATTGATATTATGAATAAATTCAACGAGTGACAATTCTAGACATGAGAAGTTATGAATGATAAAATGAGTTATTACTTGTATCCATCTAAAATACAAGTAAATGATGATACATGACAAATGATATATGAAAACACGAGATGAAGATATTTGTACATGGACTTTATTTGATGAATATATTTTTATTCTTGATTATAGACTTGTACACTTTGAGTGTGTTAATCGTGGCCTTGATATTTCGAGTAATATGAGTAAAGTTATTATATGAAATGATCTAAACTCGAAATGAACTATTATGAAATTTTACTTGAAATAATGAGATGAATTATGCATGTTGAATGAATACATGTTGTGTAAAACATATCTACTTGGAAACTTGATTGTTGTTGAGCCCATATATGATTTGATGTTATTATGGAATATATGACTAACAAGGACAATGAGAATGTGTGTAGGGATTGAGGTCAAAATGATTTATTATGCCTTACATAGTTACCTCAAAATAGAATGAATGGTAAGTTAAGTACCATGTTATACGAACTTACTAAGCATTTTATGCTTACTCAGTTTTATTTCCCTATTTTAGAGTAAACGAGAAGCTCGTTGGATTGGAAGCTTGGCGGAGATCACTCACACTATCCATCAGCCTATATCGGTATATATGGTAAATCAATTATGGTTGTAATGGCATGTATAGGTTATATTGTCCGTATTGGCATGTAAATGTAAATGATGCTTGTAATTTAGCCATTGGAATGGCTAGTAATGGTTGATATATTTGTAATGTCATAATATGGTAGCTACATATGTGTTAAGTAGTTGATCAAATCATGCTTATCATATGGACTAAACCAAGGCAAGAATTTGAACATGTATGCATGTAATGGTATGTCAAGTTGAATGATAAGTTTATGTAACACCCCTTACCCATATTCAATGTCGGAACAGGGTACGAGGCATTACCGGACTCACATCACAAGCAACCATACAATTTTGAGTCATAGATTTGCGTCCAAATTAAAACCATTCACATTTAACCATAAAGTCCCTACCACAAGCCTACGAGGCCCAAAACATGCTCTTGAAGTGGTTCGGGACTAAACTGAGAACTTTATAAATTTTCACGAAACTTAGAAAATTTTTCCACTAAACAGAGGTCACATGCCCGTATGGATATGGGACACGCCTGTGTGGGCAGGCTGTGTTGTCACACACACCCGTGTCCCGACCCTGTGTAACTCTCTAACTTGTAACCCACGAACAAATTAAGATCACACGGCCAAGTCACACGCCCGTGTGCTAGGCCATGTGAAAAAATAATTTTCATAAAATATGAGCAGATTTCACACGGCCAGGGCACACGCTCGTGTTCGAGACCGTGCCGTCCACACGTCTGAGACACACACCCATATCTCTACCCATGTACTCAATTTTGATCATTTTGTTTCTCAAAATTTAGGTGCAGGGGACACACGGCCTATACACATGCCCATGGGGCAGACCGTGTGTCACACACGGCCTAGACACACGCTTGTAACATCTCGAATTAGGGCTTAGTTGGAACAGTGGTTTCGAGAGCACAAATCTAAGATAGAAATAATTATTTTATGATTTTTATGAGGTCTATAACATGAATGCATTCTTATGTGAAAGTTTCATAAAGAAATGTTATGCATAAAATGTCTTATTGAATTTTAGGGACCAAATTGAATAAGATGCAAAACTTGCATTCTAGAAGCTTTAAGCATGAAATTAATTTAAATTATGAATTAGAGGGTCCTAATTAGCAATTTGACCAATTTTTATAATTTTGGACAAAAATGGACATGCAAAGGAAAAATTTGAAGGAAAGACCATAAGGGCATTTTGGTCATTTGGTAATTAAAAGAATAAAAAGGGAAAATCAAAGCAAAAATGTGTCCATCTTCTCCAAGTGCTAGCCAAATTTCTCAATAGCTATAGCTAGGGTTTTTGATCAACATTTCATGCTTGATTATAAGTGCTCCCAAGCCCCGTTTTTAATGTTCTTTGTATTTTTGAAGTCCTTGAAGCATGATCTACCCATTTCTAGCTATATTTTGAGCTAGGGTTCATGTATGAAATTTGACCCATGTGTAACATGCATGTGTTTGGATGATTAATGGAGGAATATGAATGTTTGATGCATGATAAACATCTTTTACTAGGTGATTTTTAGTGAAAACATCAAAAAGGGGGACTTGTTTGTAAAAGTGTAAAAGTGAGTAGTGAAAATATGAAATAAAGGAAAATGTGGGCTAATATGAGCATGGTATAGATTCGGGTAGGCTTGGGTTGTAACGCCCCAAAAATCCCGAAACTCAAAAATCCCGAAATCTTGAATTTTTTTTCTTTTTGTGCTTACCAATTCCGGTTAAGTGTTAATTACGTGATGGTAGGACTTAGTCAAGGTTTGAGTTCGAATCTAGGGGTAGAAGAAATCATAGTTTAATTATTAAAAGAATCAGGGTTGGCAAGTAGGTGGGCTTTTAAATAAAATTAGGGGAAAAATGGCATCAAAAAGCCTTGTGGAGGAGTGGCTAAGTGACACCACTTGGAGAGTAGGGAGGTGGCGTTAGTAGCTAGCAAGGAGATCCAAGGTTCAAATCCTAGCTTAGTGTTTTTAGAAGTTTAATTTTGGCCTTCTAGAAGGATGGAAGTGGCGTGAAGATGGACTCCAAAGGGAGTGTTTAAAAGAGAAATTTGAAGAAAGGATCAATGGGTTATCAGGGAGAAAAACTAGGAGATGAGAAGGGACAAGTGATGGAGCCGAATTGGGAATTGGGCATGGAAAATTTGGCTATAAGGGCTACAAATAGGGGCCGAATACAAGGTTTTCAGGCTACTGCCAAAATTCTTCTTCACCTTGTTGCTAGAAACCCCTTTCTCCAAAAGTCGAAAACCCTTTTATTTTTCTTTCTTTTCTTTCTGTCGATTTCTATTCTCCTCTACACAATCTTCTTTGCTGATTTCTTCTACTACTCTTATTCTTTTATCCGTGCCAAATAAATCTTATTCACCATACTAAGTTTGAAAACCAAAAAGCCGAATCTTTCAAGTGTCGACTATGCTTTGAATCAATCTAGAGTCAGTGTTGCTCTTCCAATCGATTTTCTTTGCTAAGTATCGATTATTGTCCTTTACTTCTTCCTAATCAACTATGGTAGGGAATTAGTATCGGATCTCCGATCTTAGCTCTCTGCCGAAATTTCTTCTTAGGTGCTTGCGATTTTGGTAAGTATTCCTCTCCCATTGGCTAAGGTGGCCGAATGTTCATAGTCAAAGGGGACTTGTGTTGGATACAAGTCACTTATTATTTGGGTCTTAATAGTTAATATTGGTGCAGATCTAGCGAATACGTGATCAAGGAAAAGCAATTAAGGATTGGGCTCAAGGTAAGGTTAAGTTGAGGTTTCAGTTTTTGAGTAAATAAGTATTAAGCATGCGATTAATTGAAGGGTGATATCGTTTATAGATTGGTGACTAAGGGAATCGCAACACGTTTGCTCACCAGGTGTGTACATACACTGCACACACATTATGAATCAGCAAAAGCCGAAATGCTAAAAAGTCAAAAAGTCGAAATGCCAAAAAGCTGAAAGTTTGGCTACGGTAGTCTTGCGAGTTGGCGAACACTCGTAAGAGGGAGACCGATAGGTTGCCTGAGGCCAATGGGAGATTTCGTGGACTTGGGTTGTGATTTGGCCATATGGGCCGAAATGGGCTAAATGGGTCCGATGGGCTGTTGGGCCCATAATAGGCAAAAACTGAATATTGATGCTTTGTGATAGGAATTTGTATGTGAGCATGAATATGAATATGATTGGGCCTAACGGGCCATATAAGTGTGATTTGGGTCTAATGGGCCATATGAATATGATTGGGCCTAGTGGGCCATATACAGGTATGTGAATTTGTTTGGGCTTTGTAAGGGGTTTTGGGCCTAGTATATGATAACTACATAAAACTTAATAATTGTTTGCAACCGTGGACAATTCATAGGGTTAAGTTGTGGCAACGGGTATATACATGTCTAGGATTGGATCTAGGGAAAGCTTCGTATTTAAGCAGTCTTAATGACCCATCTCCTCTTCTCTGGAATCCTACCTAGTGCATAATATTCGTTCATCTTAGCTCACAGGATTTGTTAACGGGCCAAGTTAAGTGAAAATTTGTAATAAAGGGAAAATCACCGAAATACCCCTAAAGGAGAAAATGACCAAAATACCCCTAGATGTTGAATGTAAGTTTTATGGATGTGACATGCATACATATGATATTCTACTTAGGTTGCATATGGGTTGGGAATTATGGAACGGAGGAAGTATATGAGGATCGCATGGCTGCTTGACAATCGTGGATCCACCGACGGCTTTTAAAGCCCAATATGTAAATAAAGGTAATTTAGCAACTGGGCTACCATTGATGTGTCAGTTGGGTGGGTCGATATTTATATCCCCACATGGTGTGACGGGGGACGGAGCTAGTGTGTAGTGAATGGATAATTGGGATGGGATTGCATTGCATGTTTGATGTATGATGATTTTTGAATGCTTGTTTTTTTTTTGTCGAGGGTTGTACACACTGAGTTTGCGAAAACTCACCCCCTCTTTTATTTTATTTTCAAGTGATACTCAGTATAAGGTTCAATGTTTGGAGGGACTCTGGGTGGCCAGCTAGCAAGACAGTTTGGACTTTTTTTTTTGTTTTGTTTTGTTTTTTTTAAGCATATAAGTTTCTATTTCATAAGGGTAAAAAGGTAATTTTACCAAAGTATGAATTATAGATCGATTTGAGTAATGTGATTAATAAACAAGTTAAATTTGGCATTATATATCAAGAAAAACGTGAACCAGGTCTTAATCGAGGGAAGAATAAAGTATACAACGATTAGGCTCGATTACCATCATTTTGTACCGAGGTAAGTGCATATGCAAATAATGTGGTGTTGTAGCATTTTTTAATGTTTTGATATTATGCGATAAATGTTCTCTTGTTATTATGAGTTATATGCTTATTGGTTGTTATGAAGGCATAAATGATATTAAGGCCGTTACATACAACATCACGAGCAAGTACGACAAAGTATATCTTGTGCAATAGAGGAAAATCCCATTTGAACCTTAGGAATAGTCTAGGATACAAGTGACATGTCACCAGGAATTTAGAAATTTGAGCTCGTTGAGTTGGTCCGAGTTCGTGATATGTATGAGGCATTCGAGCTTGTTGAGTTGGTCCGAGTTCACTATGGATGCGAGCATCCGAGCTCGTTGAGTTGGTCTGAGTTCATATGGGATGTGATACATGTAATTGGGTTCCGGGCAAAGGTCTTTGTGTCCTACCTGTGACTAGGTAATCCTTAAGTTGGTCGGATACCTGATAGTTTGTGTGAGCAGGCTATAGCTTTAATGAGCAAGCCCGTGAGTAGCTCTATTACGAGCATTAATGTTATGAGGTAGCTTTGGCTACGTATGTATATGTAGCACTTATGTGCAAGCTTTCCGTGTATCCAATAGTATCCCAAGTGTTCAACGGGTAATGCAATGGATATGATGAAAGTCTCGAGGAAAGCATGTTAAAAAGGTATGGTTATATGATATACTACGATGAGTACAGGTATGTACGCTAAACCTATGAATAATGCCTTGATAAAGATGATATGTGATGAGAAAGTAAGCACATGAATACTTGATAAAAGAGCCAAAGTGATTGGATAATGAATAATCTTTGTGGTTATGATATTATGTCTTTGTGTGATTATGGTTTACAATCATTGCATATTATTTTCATGTGGACTTACTAAGCTTTAATGCTTACCCCTTTTCCTTTCCATTCTTTGTAGTTCCGCCAAGCTAGCTCGAGGATCGAAAGCTGTCAGAGTATTCGATCACAGTATTAAAAGATTATTGGGTATAGTGAAATTGTTATTTTGAGTATGGCATGTATAGGGGACTTGGTTATTTTGTGATATGTGTCATACAATTGGCCAAATTGTGAAGGCCTATAATGTTAATGATTCATTTTGTAATGGCCATGTGATATGGCTTATATTTTATCATTGGGTTGTAATCTAATTACCCATGCATGCATGTGTTAATGCCTTAATGATGTGATATGTTATTGCTAGGTAAATGTATGATAAAGTATGGATTAGATGCTAAAAGATAAGGGATGACTTAATGGCTCAAAATGACTATAATTATGAAAGTTTAATTTGAAGTTATGGTAACAAGTTTGATTATGCATGGAATTGGTGTGGAATGCTTCTAAATGTTGTAACAAAATGAATGTGCAATAAGATCACATTATGAAGGTGTGAAAGTGCCATGGTGTTGAATATTTGAGTGTCTAAATATGTCATGTTGTAAGCTATGGAATATGCTTGAGTGTATAAATGATTGAGGGTGACAATTGGCTTGGAAAATAGCCTTTAAATGGTCCACACGGGTAGACATAAGGCATGTGTCTAGACCGTCCGTGTGTCCCCTGAACCCTAATTTTGCAAGCCAGTATGCTCAGTAGTAAACACACAGGCTAAGACACGGTTGTGTGTCTTGGCCGAATGAGAGACATGGCCTACCCACGTGGGCGTGTACTCTAGCCGTGTGAAGTCTGCACCTTTTTATGAAAAATTTATTTAATTTTAATCGACCACACAGTCTGGCCACATGGGCGTGTGATACGACCGTGTGAACCTAAATTGGTGCTGACGTCATAGTCAGAGAGTTACACGACTGGAGGACACGGGCGTGTTGAGAGCACACAGGCTTGTTCCCTGTCTCACACGAGCGTGTTGCTCTATATTAGGGAAAATTTCCCAAATTCTTCCAAAGTCCTCGGTTCAGTCCCGAATCTTCTCCAATGGTTATTTTGGGCCTCGTAGGCCCATATCAGGGACAAATTGTGTATGTATGAATGAAATTGCCTTGAAGAAAAATTTTATAGCTCGATTTTTTGCATGAATGACTGTATATGTGTTCGGTAACACCTTGTATCCTATACCAGCCGCGGGTATGGGTAATGGGTGTGGCACGCCCGTGCGTCTACCCGTGTGGACAAAATAAAGGCTATTTACCAAGCCATTTGCCACCTTTATTCACACATACACTTACACCAAATCAAAGGCACAAAACATGTCATATTTAGGCAACCAACCATCCACAATCATGGCTAAATCATATGAATACAATACCATCCACTATTATACTCACAACATTTATCATGTTCCAAACTAATCATGCTAATTTCACATATACAAAGTATCATTAAACTACTTTCATGACACCTAGTTGTGCATAAGATTATCATCTCACCATTAAAGCACATTTCCAAACATTTCACATTCATGCTAAAAAATCACACTCCATCATACACCAAGCATACCATGACCATAACACCAAATACATTGGCACATATACATATTTATATTGGCTTACAACCATTTTAGCCAATTATGTAACAACCAAGTTTTGGCTAAATCAGAATAGTAGTTTTATAACCACAAATTTGATGTCAGAAAATTATTTTAATATTATTTTATGAGTTTATAGCATGATTGAGTGATTGTGTGAAAATTTTGTTAAGAAATTTTATTGTTTAATTGGTCAATTTGATAAAAAAAAGGACTAAATCGCGTATATTGCAAAAGTGTTTTTCTATTAGCTAAAGGTATTAAATAGTTATAGAACCATAAAGTAAAGGTCCTTAAGTGGTAATTAAACCATTTGAGAGTTAATGAATGATAGTGGAGTGGTATTTGGGGTAGTTATTAAATAATTTTAAGGTTAGTTTGGTAAATTGGTTATTGAATGAAAATTTAATAAAAAAGCCATTTTATTCATTATCATCTTCATCTAACCGATTGTACAAAGGGAAGAAGCCATTTTATTAGCTTCAATATTCGGCCATGCCATCTATGCTCAATTAGGTACGGTTTTTGTCCCATTTTTTGATGATTTCTACGTTTTTTAGATCGTTGCAGCTTAATCTAGCTAGCTCGTATCTCTGATTTCAAAACTATTAAAGATTTTGAGAGTTTCCATTGTTGAATCTATGTGTTCTTTGATGTTTAATGTTGAAATATGAAAGCTTGATGATAGATTTTCATGTTTTGTAAAGTGATTTTTGATGAAAATGCATAATAGGGATTAAATTGTGAAATGTACAAATTGTGTGGTTGAAATGTGAAATAAATAAAAGTTTTGGGCTGCTAAGGACCTACATATAATTCAGCCAAGCTTGGGTTTATTGAAATTATGTGAATTTTGTGTTTTGTGAAATAAGGACTAAATTGTTAAAAGTGTGAAAGTTTAGGGGCTAATGTGCAAATAGGCCTGAATGTATGTTTTGGGCTAAATTGAATGAATGGTTGATTAAATAAGTTAATTTTGAATTCATATAGATCAATAAAGAAAGAATTCAAATTTAGATCGGGGAAAAAGCAAGGTTATCGAGTAGTTGACCCGATCTGTCAATTCCAAATACGAGGTACGTTTGTATGTGATGATTACATTATAAATGTATGTTAAAATGCTTTAATATTGCATAATTTGTTAAAATTGAATTATGATTAATGTATGAATTGTGAAAAAGACTCTACGAATGCATTCGATGATAGAAACGAAAAGCGTGAAAGCCCAGGTGAACTTTAAGAATAGTTTTGGATACTATTGACATGTCAGTAAGTGATACATTCGCTTCGGGCCATGATATTAGCACTTTGGGTGCATATTTTACCGATTTGGCTTCGAGCCATGTATATCGAATGATTTGGCTTCGGGCCATGATAATAGTTCTTCAGATAAGTTACATTGATTTGGCTACGGGCCATAGTATAGGTACTTATCGTACAAGACTCCTGAGTATTCGATTTCTATTTCGAATGGTTCAACGAGTAAACGAACGATGTGATTGATGAAGAGGTTAGTACGAGGCGATACAGGTATGTACAGAACCTATTCGAGTATTAAATAGTGAAAGTTCGATGAAATGGTATTTGATCATGTTTTGAGACATGAGAAAGGATTGTAGTTAATGTGCATATGGTTTTGTCATGTGTAATTGGTTGATTTGCATTCATTCGAGAAATTAAGTTATTCACCTACAAGCTTACTAAGCTATAAAGCTTACTTCGTCTTATTTTTCTATATTTTATAGTGAATCAAGGCTAGTTTGGATCCGGGAGTTGTCGGGAACATCATTGCACTATCAAACATATAAGTTGGTACTTTTGAATTATACATTTATGGTATATGGCATGTATAGGCTAGATGTGGTGTTTTGGTTTGTATAAATATAGCCATAAGTGATGGCTTATTTTTGTTTGTTTTGGCATGGTTGTAACTAAGACATTATGGAAGTTAAAATGGTTATGTGAATTATGATAAATGAACCATATTGTTTGATATTGTTTTGGCATGTATTTGGCTAAGTAAATGGTAGTGATTTGAGAATTGGAATAGATGAAATTATAATGGTATGAATTATGCATTTGGTTGATGATTTTGGCTGCCTAATTGTATAATGAAATGGTACCATTTTGCCTTGTGTAGATATATTGATGTTGGGGTAGCAAATTGACCTTGCAAATGGCCTATTTTTGTCCACATGAGTAGAGATACGGGCGTGTGTCTCAGCCGTGTGTGACATACAGTCATATTACACGGCCGTGTGTCCCCTGGTGTTGAAATTGAATTGAAGTCAGTATGCTCTACACGGTCTTACACACGGGTGTGTGACTAGCCGTGTGGTATAAGTCAGTATACCCCCTAATTGGCACATGGCCTAGCACACGGGCGTGTGACTTGGTCGTGTTGAATAAGTCAGTATACCCTTCAGTTTTCACATGGCTTGGCACACGAGCGTGTCTTCAACTGTATGATACAATTCAGTATGTATGCCTTGTTTTCGCACGGCCTGAGACACGGGCATGTCTAGAGCCGTGTGAGGCACACTGTAAATTCACACGGATGTGTAACCCCTGTATGGTTGAAATTTTTCTAAGTTTCCGAAATTTTCGTATGTTATCAGTTTAGTCCCGAAACACTTCTAAAGCATGTTTAACGCCTCGTAGGCCCTTATAAGGGACAATGTGATTATGGTGAATGATTTATGAGAATGAATTATTTATGAGAATGAATGCTTTATGTTTGATAAATGTGTGCTATATGTTGTGAATTAATCGGTAATACCTCGTAACACTACTCCGGCGGCGGATACGGGTTAGGGGTGTTACGTTTTCTTGGTATTGGGGCTATGGTTTAGTCTATTATAGGACTAACGTAGTATGTGTAAGAGTCTAGCTATACATGTCATATATATAAACTGCGATAGTGTGATGACTCCTGATGTTTTAAATTGTGTTTTCGTATAGTAATGGATCTCAATCAAGCTATAGTTCATGAGGTTGAGAGTAATACGCCTGCTCCTACAGAAAGGACAGCACCATCTTATTCTAGACCTGTGACGGGCAATCAGGGAGTAAAGGCTAAAAAAGCCTTCTTCCAAATGATGAATGAATGGTTCACTCAATACAGTCGTACGAACCCGGCTACTCAGCAACCTCCACCCCCTTCTAATCCCTAACCGATTCCAGTGGCTCCTCAAGGAATCGAGCTTTTAAGATTGAATAAGCCTCCAGTTGACAAGATCTGCAAACATAGGGCTGAAGAGTTCAAAGCTAATGTTGATGATGATCCTGAGAGAGCTAAGTTCTGGCTTGAAAATACAATTCAAGTATTCGATAAATTGTCTTGTACTCCTGATGAATGTATTAAATGGGTTGTATTGTTGCTGAGAGACACCACGTATTAATGGTGGAACATGTTGATATCCGTGGTTCCAAAAGAATGAGTTACTTAAGAGTTCTTTCAATCCGAATTCTGAAAGAAATACATCAGTCAAAGATTTCTCGATCAAAAGCACAAAGAGTTTTTGAAATTAAAATAGGGTCGAATGACTATGACAGAATATGAAAGAGATTTTGTACGTTTGAGTAAGTATGCTGGGGAATATGTTTCTACAGAAGAGATTATGTGTAAGCGGTTCATTGAGGGGTTGAACGAAGATATAAAACTACTAGTCGGAATTCTAAAGTTGAAAGAATTTGTTGTTCTGGTTGAAAAGGCTTGTAAACCTAAGGATCTTAGCAAAGAAAAGAGAAAAACAGATTCAGAAGCTAGAGACACAAGAAAAAGATCGCTGAGTAAGTTGTATCAATCTTCATCAAAGAAATCCAGAGATTCGTACGCTCACCCAAATATTTCAAATGAACATTCGAACAGAGATCATAAAAAACAATACCCAAGTTCTAAAGTTCAAGCTACATCAATATCGAGTGTTGGCAGTGTAAAAGACAACAAACCCGAGTGTCAGCAATGTGGGAGATGACATTTTGGAGAATGCTGGAATAAAAGTAATAAAGCTTGTTACAAATGTTGTTCGCTAGTTTACTTCATCCGAGATTGTCTTGAGTTGGATGAGAAAGATAAATTTCAGAATGTGAGACCAAGTAACACGTCGAATAGAGGTAGACCACCTAGAATTGCTAAAAATGTAAGTGGTAGTAGAGGGGCGACAAAGGATTCAACTGTGAGATCCAAGGCCAGAGCACTTACTAGAGCCTACGCTATTCGCGCTCACGAAGAAGTGTCATCTCCAGATGTTATCACCGGTACTTTCACTCTCGATGATACTAATGTGATTGCATTGATACATCCAGGATCAACTCATTCTTATATATGTATGAATTTAGTATCTAGTAAGACTTTTCCTGTAGAGTCTACTGAATTTGTGATTAGAGTATCGAACCCTTTAGGCAAATGTGTTTTTGTTGACAAAGTCTACAAGAATTGTCTGTTAATGAGTCAGGATTTCTGTTTTCGGCTAATCTGATGTTGTTTCCATTCAATGAATTTGATGTGATTTTGGGTATGGACTGGCTAACGATGCATGATGCTATAGTGAATTGTAGATGAAAGACAATTGAACTGAAATGTTAGAATAATGTGACTATTAGAATTGAATCTAATGATCTGAATAGTTTTCCAGTTGTGATCTCTTGTATGTTAGCTCAAAGATTTGTGAGAAAGGGGTGTGAAGCTTATCTTGCTTATGTACTTGATAAGAAAGTGATATAAACAAATATTGAATTAGTACCAGTTGTGTGCGAGTATCCAGATGTATTTCCTGAAGAGTTACCGGGTTTACCACCTATCAGAGAGGTTGAGTTTGGTATTGAATTAGTACCGAGAACAACACTGATATCGATAGCTCTATACAGAATGGCTCCGACTAAGTTAAAAGAATTGAAAACTTAGTTTCAAGAGTTCACAGATAGATATTGTGGTAGACCAAGTTTCTCTCTCTAGAGAGCACCGGTGTTATTTGTGAAAAAGAAAGATGGCACGATAAGAATGTGTATAGACTATCGACAGCTCAACAAAGTGACGATCAAGAAAAAATACCCTTTGCCACAAATAGATTATTTCTTTGATCAGTTAAAAGGGGCAACAGTGTTTTCAAAAATTGATTTGAGATCGGGTTATTACCAGTTGTGAGTTAAAGACTCAGATGTGCCAATGACTGCATTTAAAACAAGGTACAGACACTACGAATTTTTTTTATGCCTTTCGGACTAACAAATGCACCTGCTGTTTTTGTGGACTTGATGAACCAAATTTTCAGGTCGTACTTAGACCGATTCGTAGTTGTGTTTATTGATGATATTTTGATTTACTCTCGTGATAAATCTGAGCATGCCGAGCATTTGAGAATCGTGTTACAAATTTTGAGAGATAAACAGTTGTTTGCAAAGTTCAGCAAATGTGAGTTTTGGCTACGAGAGGTTGGTTTTCTTGGACATAGTTTCAGCTGCGGGTATCCGAGTTGACCCAAGTAAAATTTCTGCGATTATAGATTGGAAGCCTCTGAGAAATGTATCCGAAGTTCATAATTTTTTGGGACTAGCCGGGTATTATAGACAATTTGTGAAAGGCTTCTTGATGATTGTGACTCTGATGACACAATTGCCTCAAAAAGATGTTAAATTTGAGTGGTCAGAAAAGTGTCAACAGAGCTTTAAGCAGTTGAAAGCATTATTGACAGAGGCACCAGTATCAGTTCAGCCTGATTCGGGTAAAGAATTCATAGTTTTTAATGATGCATTGTTAAATGGCCAGGGTTGTGTTTTGATGCAGGAAGGCAAAGTTGTAGCTTATGCCTCGAGACAATTGAAGCCGTACGAAAAGAATTATTTGACGCACGAACTAGAGTTAGCTGTGATAGTGTTCGCATTGAAAATTTGGCGTCATTACTTGTTTGGTGAGAAATGCCATATTTATACCGACCACAGAAGCTTGAAATATCTAATGACTCAAAAAGATTTGAATTTATGATAGTTGAGATGGTTAGAATTGCTAAAAGACTATGAATTAGTGATTGACTATCATCCGGGGAAAGTAAACGTAGTTGCTGATGCTTTGAGTCGAAAGTCCTTATTTGCTTTACGTGCTTTGAACACACAATTAGCTTTGTCTGACGACGGTTTGATAGTAGCCAAGTTGAAAGCGAGACCGTTATTTCTACAACAGATTTTTGAGGCTCAAAAATTTGATAATGAATTGCAAGCAAAATGAGCTCAATGTGAGTCGACTTCTGATTTAGAGTTTCAAATAGGGTCTGATGACTATTTGATGTTTCGTGATAGAATATGTGTACCAAGAAATTCTAAGCTCATTCAGAAGATTCTAAACAAAGCACCCAGTAGTTGTTTATCAGTACATCCGGGAAGCATGAAAATATATAACGATTTGAAACAGCTATATTGGTGGCACGGCATGAAACGAGATATCTCAGAATTTGTTTCGAAATGTATGATTTGTCAACAAGTCAAAGCTGAGCATCAAGTGTCGTCAGGTTTTATAGCCTATTATGATTCTTGAGTGGAAGTGGGATAGAGAAACAATAGATTTCGTATCGGGTTTGCCCTTATCTCTGAAAAAGTAAGATGCGATTTGGGTTGTTGTTGACAGATTGACGAAGTTAGCACATTTTATTCTAGTACGTACAGATTTCTCGCTTGATAAATTAGCTGAGTTGTATATTTCTGAAATTGTTAGATTACATGGTTTTCCCTTATCTATTATTTCGAATAGAGATCCAAGATTTTCTTCGTGATTTTGGAAGAAATTGCAAGAAGCTTTGGGTTCGAAGCTGCATTTTAGCACTGCATTTCACCTACAAATGGATGGTCAATCCGAACGAGTTATTCAGATACTTGAGGATATGTTGCGTTGTTGCATTCTTGAGTTTGAAGGTAGCTGGGAGAAATATCTACCACTAATTGAATTTGCTTACGATAATAGCTTCCAGTCGAGTATAAAGATGGCACCATACGAAGCTCTATACGGTCGTAAATGTCGAACACCATTGTATTGGAGTAAGCTCAGCGAAAATAAGATTCACGGGGTTAATCTGATCAAAGAGACTAAAGAAAAAGTGAAAGTAATTCACAATAGTTTGAAAGTAGCATCGGATCGAAAGAAATCGTATGCAGACTTGAAACAGAAAGATATTGAGTTCCAGACCAGGGATAAAGTTGTTTTGAAAGTGTCTCCGTGGAAAAAGATATTTTGGTTTGGTCGAAAAGGGAAATTGAGCTCGTGATTCATCGGACCGTATGATATTACTGAGCGAGTTGGGCCTGTGGCATATCGACTATCTTTACCGTCTAATTTAGAGAAAATACATAATGTGTTTCATGTGTCGATGCTTTGATGATACCGATCCGACCCTTCACATGTCATTTCCTCGAGCGAGGTTGCAATTCAGTCTGATATGTCATATGCTAAAGAACCGATTCAAATTTTAGCTCGTGAGATCAAAGAGCTGAGAAATAAGAGAATCGCATTAGTGAAAGTATTATGGCATCAACACGGGGTTGAAGAAGCTACATGGGAACCCGAGGATGCTATGAGAAAAGAATACTCGAACCTATTCACTAGTAAGATTTTCGGGGATGAAAATCCCTAAGGGGAAGAGTTGTAACAGCCCGATTTTGGCTAAATTAGAACAGTGGTTTTGGAACCAAAAATCTGATGTCAAAAAATTATTTAAATATTATTTTATGTATTTATAGCATGATTGAGTGATTGTGTGAAAATTTCGTTAAGAAATTTTATTGTTTAATTGGTCAATTTGATAAAAAGGACTATATTGAGTAAATTGAAAAAGTGTTGTTCTATTAGCTAAAGGTATTAAATAGCTATAGAACCATAAAGTAATGGTCTTTAAGTGGTAATTGAACCATTTGAGAGTTAATGGATGATAGTGGAGTGGTATTTGGTGTAGTTATTAAATAATTTTAAGGTTAGTTTGGTAAATTGGTTATTAAATGATAATTTAATAAAATAAAAGCCATTTTATTCATTGTCATCTTCAGCTAACCAATCGTACAAAGGGAAGAAGCCATTTTCTTAGCTTCAATATTCGACCATGATATCTATGCTCAATTAGGTACGGTTTTTGTCCCATTTTTGATGATCGTTACATTTTTGAGATCGTTGCAGCTTAATCTAGCTGGCCCGTATATCCGATTTCAAAACTATTAAAGATTTTGAAAGTTGCCATTGTTGAATCTATGTGTTCTTTAATTTTTAATGTTGAAATATGAAAGCTTAATGATAGATTTTCATGTTTTGTAAAGTGATTTTTGATGAAAATGCATAATAGGGATTAAATTGTGAAATGTGCAAATTGTGTGGTTGAAATGTGAAATAAATAAAATTTTTGGGCCACTAGGGACCTATATATAATTTGGCCAAGCTTGGGTTTATTGAAATTATGTGAATTTTGTGTTTTGTGAAATAAGGACTAAATTGTTAAAAGTGTGAAAGTTTAGGGGCTAATGTCCAAATAGACCCGAATGTATGTTTTGGGCTAAATTGAATGAATGGTTGATTAAATAAGTTAATTTTGAATTCATATAGATCAAGAAAGAAAGAATTCGAATTTAGATCAGGGAAAAAGCAAGGTTATCGAGTAGTCGACCCGATCCGTCAATTCTGAATACGAGGTAAGTTCATATGTGATGATTACATTATAAATGCATGTTAAAATGCTTTAATATTGCATAATTTGTTAAAACAGAATTATGGTTAATGTATGAATTGTGAAAACGACACTACGAATGCATTTGATGATAGAAACGAAAACTGTGAAAGCTCGGATGAACGTTAAGAATAGTTTTGGATATTATTAGCATGTCAGTAAGTGATACGTTGAGTTCGCATTGGGCCATGATATTAGCATTTCGGGTGCATATTTTACCAATTTGGCTTTGGGCCATGCATATCGGATGATTTGGCTTCGGGCCATGATAATAGTTCTTCGGATAAGTTACCTTGATATGGCTACGGGACATGATATACGTACTTATCGTACAAGACTCCTGGGTATCCGATTTCTATTCCAAATGGTTCAACGGGTAAACGAACGATGTGATTGAGGAAGAGGTTAGTACGAGGCGGTATAGGTATGTACAGAACCTATTCGAGTATTAAATAGTGAAAGTTCGATGAGATGGTATTTGCTCATGTTTTGAGACATGAGAAAGGTTTGTAGTTAATGTGTATATGGTTCGATAAATTAAGTTATTCACCTACGAGCTTACTAAGCTTTGAAGCTTTCTTCGTGTTATTTTTCAATGTTTTAGAGTGAATCAAGGCTAGCTCAGATTCGGGAGTCGTTGGGAACATCATTGCACTATCAAACATCTAAGTTGGTACTTTTGAATTATACATTTATGGTATATGGCATGTATAGGCTAGATGTGGTGTTTTGGTTTGTATAAATATAGCCATGAGTGATGGCTTATTTTCGTTTGTTTTGGCATGGTTGTAACCAAGAGATTATGGAAGTTAAAATGGTTATGTGAAGTATGATAAATGAACCATATTGTTTGATATTGTTTTGGCATGTATTTGGCTAAGTAAATGGTAGTGATTTGAGAATTGGAATAAATGAAATTATAATGGTATGAATTGTGCATTTGGTTGATAATTTTGGCTGCCTAATTATATAATGAAATGGTACCATTTTGCCTTGTGTAGATATACTGATGTTGGGGTGGTAAATTAGCCTTGAAAATGGCTTATTTTTGTCCACATGGGCAGAGACACGGGCGTGTATCTCAGCCATGTCTGACACACAGTCATGTTACACGACCGTGCATCCCCTGGTGTTGAAATTGAATTGAAGTCAGTATGCTTCGCACAGTCTCACACACAGGCATGTTACTGGTTATGTGGTACAAGTCAATATACCCCCTAATTGGCACACGGCCTAGCACACGGGCGTGTGACTTGGCCGTGTTGTATAAGTCAGTATACCCTCCAGTTTTCACACGGCCTGGCACACAGACGTCTCCTCTGTCGTGTGATACAAGTCAGTATGTATGCCCTGTTTCCACACGTCCTGAGACAGGGGCGTGTCTGGAGCCATGTGAGGCACACGACCTGTTCACACGGGTGTGTGACCCCTGTATGGTTGAAATTTTTCTAAGTTTCCAAATTTTTTGTTTGTTATCAGTTTAGTCCCGAACACTTTTAAAGCATGTTTAAGGCATTGTAGGCCCTTATAAGGGACAATGTGATTATGTTGAATGATTTATGAGAATGAATGCTTTATGTTTGATAAATGTATGCTATATGTTGTGAATTAATTGGTAATATCTCGTAACCCTACTCCGGCGATGGATACGGGTTAGGGGTGTTACAAATTACATGGCTAAATACCAAATCAACTTAAACAAATATAAGCCAATACAATTGGCCAAATCAATTGACACATATAACAAAATGACCAAGCCCCTATACATGTCATACTTTCAAAATACAAAGACCATCAAATACCTAAAATAACAGTTTTGATAGTGTGATTCAAATCTCCGATGATCTCCTATTATAGTTAGCTTGGCGACTCTATAAAATGTGAAAAATAAACGGAGTAAGCTATATAGCTTACTAAGATTGTATGCAAGAAATAAGCAACCCTACCATGCATATAACATTCCAAAAATATAACATAATTAAATGTACATTTACCATGGTCTCATAACCATAACTCATTCCATCACAAAACTTACCTCATATTCATCGTTTCAAGCGTTTAATAGATATGAGCTTCAAGTACATACCTGTACCATCTCAAAATAAACTTACGCATATTCTCATCTTTCACATACCCGTGAACCACTCGGAATAGTAATCTCGGATACTCGAGATTCTTGCACACTAAGTGCCACATATGTAGCCAATGCTATCTCAAATCTCATATCACATAGTTGTTCGCTCTCAAGCTATCAATGGGCCTACTCACACAAGCTGTCAGTCAAGACGTAGCTACGTGGTGCGGCTCATACAAGCTGTCAAGTATCCGCAACATATACCGGTATACACAGCCATCGGTAGGATGTACAAGACCAACACCCGGATCACATAATCACATAACACATAACTACCCTAGTGACATGTCACTTGTATCCTACCCTATTCCTAAGGTTCAAATGGGATTTCTTTCTTGTCGATTCGTCTCCAAACTCGTTCATAGGATTAAGCTCATTCACATTTATCAAACATACAATTCATGCAATATTAAAGCAATAAAATAAAATCATATTAAAGCTTATTTTTAAAATACGAACTTACCTCAGTACAAAATGGCTAATAGTTTGATTTAGTCCACAACTTTGTTTTTTCCCCAGACTAGGTTAGAACCTCGTCTTTCTTGATCTACAATATCACATTTAACTTATTCAATCATCACATTATTCAATTTAATCCCAAAAACACCTTATGGAAAAAATTATATTTTTGCCCCTAACTTTTCAACTTTTTTCATTTTAGTCCCTAGGCTCGTAAAATGATTTTAATTCGATTTCTTCATTACCTAAGCCTATCTGAGTATTAATAGTACTCATAACAGCCCACATTTTTTATTTATTCACATTTTTACACACATTTTACAACTTTTACAAATAGGTCCCTATTTGACATTTTTATCAAAAATCACTTGGTAAATGTTATTTACCTAACATCAAACATACATTTTCTACCATTAGACATCAAAACACACAAATATTCTACATGGGTAAAATTTTAGACTTTTATTTTCTTTGAAATTAGTCCTTGAAATAGCTAGATTTGGTTACACCAATCTCAAAAATATAAAAATCATTAAAAACGGGAAAAAAAACAGACTTACAATCGAGCTTGAAAGCTTGGAAAAACCCTAGCTATGGAGACTCTTCAAATTCAGCACAAGGAGGATGAAATTAGAAAGATGAACATTATTTATTTATTTAATTTTGTCTTTATTTACTAAATAACCAAAATGCCCTTAATGCCAAACTTTGAAATTTCACCTAACCGTGTCCATTTTTGTCCAACTTAAAGTATAATGTTACCATTTAAAGACCTCCAATTTAAAATTTCATAGCAATTAGACACCTCTAGCTTCTAGAACACATATTTTGCACCTATTGCAATTTAGTCCTATTAGTCCAATTGGACACTCTATCGCTAAAATTTCTTAACGAAATTTTCACACATTCATTCAATCATACTGTAGACCTTAAAGAAACAATAAAATAAATATTTTTACTTCTAATTTTTGGTCCCAAAACCACTGTTCTGACTTGACCCTAAAACGGGTTGTTATAACTCTCCCCTTTTAGGGATTTTCATCCTCGAAAATATTAGTGGAAAAGAGGTTTGGGTACTGTTTTCTCATAGCTTGCACGAGTTCCCACGTAGCCTCTTCAACCTCATGTCTTTGCCACAAAATTTTCACTAGGGCTATACTTTTATTTCTCAACTATTTAACTTCCCGAGCTAAAATCTTGATCGGTTCTTCACCATAAGTCATATCTGGTCGAATCTCAATCTCTGTCGGTGAAATCAAATGCGGTGGATCTGATCAATACCTTCGCAACATATACACATAAAACACGTTGTGGATCTTTTCCAATTCTGATGGCAAAGCTAATTGATACGCCACTAGCCCTATTCTTTCAATAACCTCATACGGATTAATAAAACGCAGACTCAGTTTACCCTTGCGACCAAATCTAAGAATTTTCTTCCACGGAGACACTTTCAGAAATACCTTATCACCAACTTGAAATTCAATCTCCTTTCATTTCAAATCTGCATATGATTTTGATCTATCTGAAGCTGCTTTCAAACAATCACGAATCACTTTCACTTTTTCTTCAATTTCTCTAACCAAATCAATCCTGTGGATTTGTCTCTAACTGAGCTCAGTCCAGTACAACGGAGTTCGGTACTTGCGACTATACAATTCCTTATACGGTGCCATCTTTATACTCGACTAAAAACTATTATTAAAAGTAAATTTGACTAAAGGTAGATATTTTTCCCAACTACTTTTGAACTTTAATACACAACAACGAAGCATATCTTCGAGACCCTAAATCGTTCTTTTTTATTGACTGTTGATCTGCGGATGAAATGCAGAACTAAAATTCAACTTTGTGCCCAAAGCCTCTTGCAAATTCTTCCAAAATCGTGAAGTAAATCTCGGATCTCTATCTGAAATAATAGAAATAGGCACCCCGTGCAATCTAACAATCTCAACTATGTACAACTCAGCTAGTTTGTCAAGTGAATAGTCAATACGTACCGGAATAAAGTAAGCTGATTTCATCAATCTATCAATAACTACCCATATGGCATCCTTCTTTTTCGGTGTCAGGGGTAATCCAGTTATGAAATCCATTGTAACTTTGTCCTATTTCCACTCGGGAATCATCAGAGGCTGAAGTAAACCCAAAGGAACTTGGTGTTCGGCCTTTACTTATTGACATATCAAACATCTCGATATGAATTTAGAAATATCTCTCTTCATACCTGACCACCAATATAACTTCTTCAAATCATTGTACATCTTCGTACTTCCTGGGTGAACAGACAGGCAACCACTGTGTGCCTCGTGAAAAATTTTCTGAATAAGCTCAGCATCTCTCGGTACATAAATTCTACCTCGGAACATCAAACATCCATCGGTCCCAATTTGATAGTCTGAATCACTAGTCGATTCGCATTGAACTCTTTTAGCTTGAAGCTCTTTGTCACATTTCTGAGCTTCAATAATTTGCTGAAGAAATACCGATCTAGCTTTTAACTCAGCTAGAATCGAACCATCATCAGATAAATTCAGTTGCGTATTCTCTTATCTCATAATAGTTCGGGTGTATTTACCACCATTCCACTCCCAAGGCCACTAGTAAGAACCCATGCCACACTGGCAAACTTAACCCTATTTCATCTTTTCTACTTCTACCCTACACTTAGGTTGAAATTTTATTTTGATTACTCCATTATAATTTGCCTTATTTATGACATGTAACACCCCCTACCCATATCCTTCGCCGGAATAGAGTACGAGGCATTATCGAGAAGCACGAAACACTTATAGATAATTTAAATACATTTTCATAACAATTTGTTTCGATTTCATACTATTTCATATTTAAGCTTTATTCACCAAAGTAATTGAAATATCATCTTTATGCAAATAGCACACATGAGGTACATAATTCCATAATTATGAATGAACACATTTATCAAACATATTCCATGTTTTTATATATATCATAATTTCATATTTCCATGTATCAATTACCATCACTTCCTCGTATTTCAGACAAATACGTGTAACAATTCATAAATATTCAATTTATTAACTCTTTCTACCAATCACGATTTAAATTACCAAATCATTTATTGAGCTTAATTTCAATGTTCACTAAAATCTATCATATAAATTTGGATGTACATATTCATCAATAAATTCCATGTACAGATATCATCATCTCATACTTCCATATACATTTACTTTCCACATTTATGACTTCAAATAGCATATACAAGACATAACAATGTATTTCAAGTACGTTTTCATGATATTTCATTTCGAACTCAGATTATTTCATACTAGAAGTTTTCTCATTAACTCATTTGGAATACCAATTCATACGGATAATACACTCAAGGCGTAGAAATATATAATCAAAAATAAACTCATTCATCAACCAAGTTTTATGCTCATGTCTCATCAACTCGTATTTCCTTATGTCACATAATTCCATGTAATACTTACCAAACTTCTTCAAATTAGTGACCATCTTACGGAATTGGTCTGCACCAGTATGTACTAAATTTCACTGATAATCACTGATGCCACAGCATAGCTATGGTCTTTTCACTAGAATGCCATAGCTCAGTTATGGTCTTGCATCTTATACACATATCACACCGATGTCATATCCCAGATATGGTCTTAGACAAAAATCACTTATCACTTGTAGCCGAAGCTAGCACTATTCACTGATCAGGTAGCCGAAGCTACAACTTTTCACTGATCAGGTAGCCGAAGCTACCACTTTTTACTTGTCATTTGTCCTTGATCAGATAAGTTTAGCCAAAGCTATCACTTGTCACTTTCACTTGTTCTTGATCAGATAAGTGTAGCCGAAGCTATCACTTATCACTTTCACTTATCCTTGATCAGATAAGTGTAGCCGAAGCTATCACTTATCACTTGTTGCCATGGTCCAACCATGGTCTTTTCCTTCAATTCATCTTGTCACTGAACTAAAATGCTCAATTTGATCATTTATTCAATTTTCATGCTTTTACATTATTCACGATTTTATCATCAAAACATATGAAATAACACATCATGAAATTCATAAAATTAACAAATGATCACTAAAATTTAGCCATATAAACTCAGAAGTTCGATTTTTGTATTATTACGATAATCATAATTTCATAATAAACATTCCAAATAAAACATTATATCATTTCTAATTCAACACTTATCGATTATAATCGGGCATGTGATCAATTTATACACGAGTCATTCATATATATATGTATATTTTTCCTCCTCCTCCTCTCCATCCACATCCTTAGTATAAATAACACACTTGTAAGTAACATTATCCATAATTTTCACTATTTACTTATGTGAATATTCAAGCTATTCATCCATGTCATAGTCACTAAATTATTTTTATCTTGAGCTACAGAACTTCAAATTAAGATCCATAAATTTTCCCAAAAACTAGACTCATATTTCTTCTTACCATAAAAATTTTATAATTTTTGGTTGGGCCAATTAATACAGTTTATTCATTGAATTCTCATCTATTCTACTGTCTGGCAATTCTGACCCTTCTTCAGTAAAAATTAATTATCTCCTTGTACAGGATTCAAATGATGTTCCCGTTTATTTTTCTTGAAAATGGACTCATTCAGGATTCTAAACATATAAATTTAAGCCCCTAATTATTTTTATCCAATTTTTTATGATTTTAAAAAGTCAAAACAGGGGAATCCAAAATCATTCTACCCTTATCTCACAAAATTTATCATATCTCATGATTTACAATTTCATTACTTACATCATTTCTTCTATAAGAAACTAGACTCAATAAGATTTAATTTTATATTTTATTCATCCTCTAATTCCATCTATAAAATTTTTGGTGATTTTTCAAAGTTAGACTACTGCTACTGTCCAAAACAGTTTTAGTGCAAAATATTGATTTCCATTTTGCCCCAAATTTCACAATTCATACAATTCAGTCCTTACTCAATTAAGCCCTAAATTAAGATAATTTTCTCAATTAATACTTTTCCTAGACATTATAAGTTATTTCATAACTATTGAAATTCATAATTTCCACATAAAACTCTAACTTCAAACTCTTTTACAATTAGGTCCCAAACATTCACTTTCTATTCAATTCTTTCAATAAAATCAGCATATAAATAATTTAAAGCTCTAATTTCATGCCGAATCATCATATACTTCCAGCACATATTCATAGCAACTTTCAATTTCTTTCATAGAATCAAAAACTAATGAATTCAACAAGTGGACCTAGTTGTAAAAGTCACAAAAACACAAAAATTTCAAGAAATAATCAAGAATTGAACTTACTTGAAGTAAAAATATGAAAAAACAGCTTAAGGGAACTCTTCCATGGCATTTTTACTGATGAGAATGCAGAAAAATAAAGAGAAATCTAGATAATTCCACTTTAGTCCTAGCTTTATTAAGTAAATTTTGCAATTTTCCAATTTTGCCCTTAATTCTCCTTATTTTATTGCTCATTTCATGCCCTTGCCGTCCAGCCCAAATAGACCTTGGGTCTATTTGCCTTTTAAACCCTCTTTCTTTTATCATTTAAGCTATTTAATCATTTTTCACAATTTTGCATTTTATACAATTTAGTCCTTTTTGTTCAATTAACTATCAGAACTTTAAAATTTCTTGACGAAACTTTAATACTAACTTATTAACACTCCATAAATATTTATAAAAATATCTATGGCTCGATTTAAAATTCTCGAGGTCTTAATACCTCGTTTTTTATTCTAGTTATTTTAATATTTATTTTTAGTACACTATTCACTATTTCAAAATTTTTCCTAACTTCACATTTAACTTATACTCACTAAATTAATAATATTTCCTACTCATTTGTCGGATTTAGTGATCTCGAATCACTGTTCCAACACCACTAAAAATTAGGTTGTTACATGACACCTTGCTTTTAATGTGTAACATGTTCGTTTGCAGTGGATTGTTTTGGATTATAGTATCCAGCAGACTATTATTTGAGGGACCATTTGAGTTTATGCTCTCCGTTATATGATGGTTCCCCATGAAACTAACTCTATGGTAGGTATACTCTCAGTAGATTATCCTTAAAGAGAAACAGTCTAGGCAGACACAATAGTTACTCGGATAATCCTTATTAGTACCTCTTTCTATCAATAGGTTCCAACTAACCCCACTTTTCATATTAGATTATCTCAAGTACATACAATTTAACCTCCCTGTGTAAACTACGATTTCAACAAAGTCTTATACTAGGAGTGGATCTCTCATTACTTTTCCAACACCTCCCTCTAACATACAAAGTTTCTTTGAGCACTTCTAGTTGTTCTTAATGATGGATTCTTATTTGCGATCCTCAGATAAATCCACTTTCATTTGCCTATATACAAGCCATTACAGTCATATCATTTCCAAATCTAAATCTTATTGAGTTACCACCATATGCCCTATGGCTTCCATGTTTACCGTTTTGTAAGACTTGCCCCATTTCTATTATGTTTTCCTTTTTCTGCAGATTCCTTAAGCTTGTTGGCTAGCTATTGCTTATCAACACCAGCATTTCTATTCATACAATTTTCCTTGCTTATGCGATTTTCCATGTTTACCATCCTGGCGAACTACCCCGCATTTATTGTCCCGACAGACTCCATATGTTGTCATAGCCGAGTTACGGTCTTGCACACCATACTATTGGAAGATATCCAATTTGAAAATGATTTTCTGGCACAACAGAAAATTAAAATTTTAAATATCGACTTGGTTTGTGATGTTAATAGCAATAACCTTAGACCGAAATTATATATGTGACCAATTTTATTCGATTGCATTCGATTATAGTATCAAGAAATCCTTAAAACACTAAATCATAATTAATCAAAATACCAAAAAAATTATTAAGATTGTAACACCCCTTACCAGTACCAGAGACCGAGATAAGTTACGAGGCGTTACTGGACAAACATACGAATATTCGACTAAAATGTGAGCGATAAAAATTCATTTCAAACCAATTCCATCATTTTATCCCTTATATGGGCTTATGAGGCCCTAAGCATACATTTGAAGTGGTCTAGGACTGAACCGAAAACATATGAAAGACTTAAGAAAACTTTTACATTTAGCCTCACACGCCTGTGTGCTTGGGACACGCCCGTGTCCCTAGCCCGTGTGTGGAATTCTGAATTTTTATTTTCCCAGTTCAAGGTGTAGTGGTTTTCACACGGCCTAAACACATGCCCGTGTCCTTCACACGGCCTAGACACAGTCGTGTTGTCGCCCGTGTTTGAAAACCTGAGCATTCTGTTTATGACGTCATCATTCATTTAGGGGTACACGCCCGTGTGTAGGCGATGTACTCCACACGATTGAGACACACGGCCGTGTTTCCAACCCGTGTGGTTACTACAAAGCATGCAACATGAAAAATTTGGGATGCAGGGGACACACGGCTGAACAACACACCCGTGTGGGTTGCCTGTGTGTCACACACTGCCTAGACACCTACTCGTGTCTATCCATTAGGTCCATTGGAGGCTATTTTCCAAGCCATTGGTCACCCAATATCTCTCATGCACTCCAACACGCCTATCATCATACCATCTAGCACCAACCACAAGCGCATACACAATTTGGCATGCATTCAATGGAATAACTATATGAAAACATCTTAATTACTTATATGGGCCAAATCACTTGCCCATATACAAAATAATCATACTAAATGGGGAACTATTACCTTGGGCTAGCCACATAACATATGTATAAAATAACAATCACCTATACATGCCATGACTCAAAATAATCAAATGTATTATACCCAAAGTTTAGTTGATAGTGTGACCCGAGCTCCGACATTCTCGATCCTTCGAACTAGCTTGATGAATCTAAAAGGAATGGAAAGGGGAAGAGTAAGTTATAAAGCTTAGTAAGTATACATACAAATAAAGTAAATCTTAATTAGGCCTTAGAACATTATTTACGTCTTTGTTGCTATTTCATACCTTTCATCAAAACATATGATCTAAACTTTCTAGCATAATACACAAGGACATGCATTGCCATTAATCATCATAATCATAGGAGTACACAAGTTTAAACACATACCTTTGCTTCCTTGCCCACACATATACTTTACTTAACTTACATTCAAACTTCGCATATATTACCTGTTGAACATTTGGAATAATGGACAGGATACTCGGATACGAACTCACCAAAGTGCCATAATCATAACATAGCACACCTCTCAACAGGGCTACATAAGAGCACCCAGACCTAGCATGCATCACATAACCATGCCTCTCAATAGGGCTACATAAGCTCCCACACCTAGCGTGTACCACATAATTACATGCCTCTCAACGGGGAAACACAAGCTCCTAGACCTAGCATGTATCATGTCATCAAATGAACTCATACATACATAGCTATCCTAGTGACATGTCACTTGTATCCTTACCTATTCCTAAGTTTAAACGGGATTTTTAGACTTTCGTCTCTTTGTCGAACATTCTCGGAATGTTAGCCTCACAACATATGACATTATCATATACAAATGCTAACATGGCAACACTTGTAACATAAGCATAAAACATCAAAACATATTATAACAAAGTAACCATATAACATATTAATTAACTAAATGTTATTTAAACATATAAAACATCAATTAAGGTATTTATTTATACATGTACTTACCTCGGCACAAAATATTCGAAATAGTGCCTAAGCCTCGTGCACTTTGTTCTTGCCTTTATCAAGATTCAGTTTTTGTCTTTCTTGATCTATAATAGCAATTTTAGCTCATTAACTTCATACATTACTCAAATCGACTCCAAATTCATGCTTTGATAAAATTACCATTTTACCCTAAACTTTTTCACTTTTTCACTGTTTCACAAATTCACTTTTTCACAAATTAGTCCCTAAGCTCATATGATGAAATGCAAGTGATTTCTTGGCTACCCAAGCCTAGTCGAAGACTTATTGTACTTATAGCAGCCTATATTTTCCTTCATTTCACACTTTCTACTCATTTTTATAATCTTTACAAATAAGTCCTTTTTAGGGTTTCCATGCAAAATCACTTAACAATAGTTGTTCTCCATACTTTAAACTATCATACTCCTCCATAATCCATCAAAATACGCCTAACTCATGCATGGGTAATTTTCCAAACATAAAACCTAGCATGAAATATGGGTAGAAATGGAGAGAGCAAGTTACCGAGATTTCAAAAATACGAAGAACATTAAAAACGGGGCTTAGGAGCACTTACTATTGAGCTTGAAAATGTTGAAAATCCTAGCTATGGTCTCTTGAATTTTTGGTAGCAAAGGGGAAGAAGATGAGCTGTTTTTTGGCTCTTTTTCCCTTTTTAATTCATTTAATAACTAAATGACCAAAATGCCCTTATTCACTAAACTTACAAAAATTTCCATGGATGTTCATATTTGTCCAAAAACTTAAAATTTGGGCAAATTGCTCTTTAAGACCTTCTAATTCATATTTCAAAACAATTTCACACAAATTACACCTAAAACCCAAGTTTTGCATCTTATTCAATTTAGTCCTTATTTTCTAATTTGACACTTTATTCTTAAAATTTCCTCACGAAACTTTACCACATGTATATTCTCATATTTTAAATCTCATAATAATCATAATCTAAATATTTTAACGTTGAATTTATGGTCTCAAAACTATTATTTCGACTAGGCCATATTTCGAGATGTTACAAAGATTCTCAAATTCAACATTTATAATTAAAATATTAAATCTATAAAATTTGAAGAACGATTCAATCCCTACAAATTTGATATAAAATTTCAATTGTAAATCAATATGTGTCATGTCAAATCATCAAGAACAAAACTAGATGCTGGGGCATAACTAAATTCATCGATATCTTGAAATCTTCAATCCTTGTGTGCTACAGCCCTAAAACTAGGTTAGTAGAAATTAGGGTTAATGAACTATGAGTGGTCACACATCGATTTTTAAAGTTAACTTTGCACATTAGATAATAAATAAGTATTTAGTCTAATTATTAAGTAACGGTGGAGTTGTCTTTAAATATTTGAGTTCAAGTCCCTTCCCTCACATCATATTCTATTTTAAGCAATTTTGTTTCAAAATCCTAATTTGTGTTATACGTTGTTTAAAAATTAATGTCGTTAGCATCTAATAGAGCTTGAGAACTGGCGTAGTGGTTAAGTAGTTTAAGTAACTCCTAATTGACTCAAGTTCAAGTCTCTAACATTAATTATTTTTTTAATTTAATGTAAAAAGTTGGTCAAGTTTCCCGTGCAAAACAGTCCAACCTTAAGCATGTAACTCCTAGTTTTAGTTTGTTTAGTAACTCCATAATTTAAATTTTGAAAAGGTGAAACTCCTAAAGTTATTGTGATTAACTCTCCCTAACACTCTTGTCCCCCTCATAAATGCTTTGTTAGGAGGTTTCACTTTGTGACCATCCATTCCTTCATCCCCTCAACCTTTCATTTGTTTTGTATTCATACAATTTTATCTTTTTGCTCCTCCCTTTTCCTCCACCTTATGCCACCCAAAAAGGTTACTCCTCCTTTATTTTTCTTCTATTTTTATTTAATATTTCTACTACAAACTGAAACACCACCCAACAACCACCATATCACCACCATACAACCACCATTCAACCACCACATCACAACCGTACCACTACTCTTATGCCACAACCCAACAACCACCATATCACCACCATTCAACCACCACATCACAATCATACCACTACTCTTGTGCCACCACCCAAAAACTGATTTCTTTATTTTCTTTTCTTCTCTTGTATTCTTATCTCTTTTTATTATCATTTAGAGACCTTATTTCCTTTCTATTGCTAAAATTTTAAGTTCTTCTTAGAGACTTCTTCGATTTTTGACATCTTTGTCAATATTTGGATAATAAAGTATCTTTTATTTCTTCTCTTAATTCTTATTTATAATCTCATCTATTCTATTTTCTTTTCATGACAATCATTTCAATTCATTTATTCTTTTCACCAAACTAGATCCTCACACCAACTCAAGTCATCAATTTTAGAAGTGTTCTTCTTGGATCATAATGGAATAAAGGAGTGAGTTTTATAAGTTCAGAAGTTAGTGGATGATTTTATTCTTTGATTGGAGATAAGAGAATTTTAACCACATATATGAATTCTTTAAGTGCGAATCAAAGTTCATATTCTTTTGGATTGGAAGTGATCGAACTTTAATAGGATTTACTATTCGAATCACAAAAGGTCTGCATTTTATACAAGTTAAATACGTAAGGATTTAACTATAAGTTTGTCAATCTATTTTACAAATAAAAACATAATTTTTTTGTGTGGTTATAAAGTAAGTTATTCTCACTTGAGTTTTTAATGATATGATATGATAATTATTATTTTGAATTAATAAATTCTTTTTAATCTCATGTTGTGTAAAAATCATGGCTATATGTTAATTGTGAAAACATGGATTACCATGAATATTGAAACTTATATGTACATGAAAACATGGTTATCATGTCTATTGATTTGCTATGAGATATGTTTGCCATGATGTATTACATGGGATTAGGACATTTGTAAAAAGAAAGATGTGGAAGTAATAATCTGCAAATATTGGTGGTTTACCCATAAATGTGTTTCGGCAGCTTGTCTGCAATTTTAGTGGCTTGACCACATATATTTGATTTGGCAATTTAACTGCATTTTAATAAGTCATCATTGCCAGGCAACCCGGGTGGCAGGTCATCGTTGTCGGGTAACCCAAGATGACTTAATTGGTATGTTTTAGATGGATGAATTCTGGGGAACTCTTTTTGGTATGTAGCAATGATGGATAGGATGTTTTAAAAGAAATTGCACAAGTGTTTTACCAAAATTACATTGCCACAATCATGTGTATAAAAGTTTGTTGATTTGTATATTATGTATGTGCTTATTGATATTTAATTTTTATAAAATTCACACTGAGCTTATTAGCTCACCCTTTTAGTTTTCACAAACTTCTTAGATAATACCCGTGCGAAGGACTTGGATGTAGCATTTGGAGGAGTCTCTCGGATTTAATTTTCAATAAAATACTTTATAAACTTTTTGGGGTTGTTTGTTTTAGACATTGGATTTTGGATTGTCTATGGGTTATTTTTACTTTTGATTTATTAATTGCTATGCATGCATAGTAGATTATTTTATAAATGTTGTAATTGGAAATTTTAATGGTTTCATCTAATTTAAAATAAATTTATAATTTAAAGTATTTCTAAGTATTTTCAAAGTTTGCTACAAAATATTTTTATCAAAATCATTTTTAAGTAATAATCTAAATTGATGTTGCAAATTCTTTAAATTAATGTTAATGCTTTTCAACAATACTAAATTATTTAGAAATAAATTTTAAGTTTTCATAAAAACAATTTAAATATAGTTGTTTTAAATAAGAAAATGTTTTTTTTAGTGAAATTAATATGGCTTCCGAAACTTGGCCATAACACCTAGGCTGGGTTTGGGGGGTGACATTGTGATTTTGATCTTCTAAATTAACATAAAAGTATTTTAAAGATGGTGGCTCTCTTTTCTGAGGATGAAATGCTAGAAAAGTAATGTATGTAATTTGGACTATAATCCTAATATATAATTTTTATGTTGTAACCTTAATTTCTGATCAACTTATCATTAATTAGAAATTAGTTACTATAGTATGTACATATATTTGACCCATATATTATTTATTAACTGAAGTCCAATAAGTTTTAATCAAATTAGATTACTTTTAAATTGAGCTAATCTTTTATGATAATAAATAATATATAATTATTTATGTGATGTCCATCTTTTATCAATAAAGTAAAGTGTAAACCTTATGGACGAACAAGGACCCCCAATACCCTCTCCTTGCTTGCTTTGATGACAAAGCCTCTTCACATATGTGTTAGCTTCCTTTGGCTCTAATTAAGTCACCTTAATTTAGCAGTTGAGCATGGTTGTACTGATGTCATTCTTGAATCGGATAATGATGTATTAAAGATCTTAGCAACTCAGCCATGAGAAATTCAAAGTTAGTTTTGTTAGAATTAAGTGACTTGAATTCTTATTTAAATAAAATACAATGGTAAAATAAAATAAAAGTAAAATCCCTATAGAACTACACTTCTTTTATTTTATTTTAGAATAAGATTTTTTAAACTTTATTAAACTCCATCTATTTGATATTGATTAGAATAAGGTGTTTCAATCTTACTACACTCCTATTAGAATATGGTTTTACAAGCTTATAAATAGACATAGTCTATTCCTCTTGTAATTATTTGAATTTGACATAGTGAATTTTCTTCTCCTCTACCCATGGCTTTTTCCCGAAAAGATTTCCACGTAAAATATGTGTGTTCTTTATTTTTATTTCTCTTTTCTTTACGATATATTGTCATTATCGACGTTCTATTTTTATAAATTAGTATCAGAGCTTCTGGGTTGTTCATTTCAATCACGATAACGGCGTCTTTGAAATATGAAATTTTGTTGTTGGATCGCAACACCAGATTTACGTTCTTACACAGATGGACTTAGAGAAAACCCTACTAGGGGTAGATAAGTTGCCTTTGAAATTGACGGAGGAAGAAAAGAAGCGCAAGGATCGAAAGGTGTTAACACAATTCCACCCGCATTTATCTAACGAAATTTTTAAGAAGTAACGAAGGAGAAGACCGTCGCTGGATTACGGAAGAGGCTGGAACAAATATGTATGTCGAAAACTCTAACCAGCAAGCTGCATATGAAACAGCGCCTTTATGCTTATCATTTGGAGGAAGGTGCGTCTGTGCACGTAAACTTTACAATGTTTAAAGAAATTCTCTCAAACTTGGAAGCCATGGAGGTTCAATATGATAAGGAAGATCTAGGGTTAATTCTACTTTGTTCATTGCCTCCGTCTTATTCAACCTTTAGAGACACAATTTTATATAGCCACGAGTCTCTAACAGTTGATGAGGTTTATGATTCTTTGACATCGTATGATAACATGAAGCATCTTGCGATTAAAACTGACTCTCAAAGAGAGGGTCTTATTGTTCGTGGGAGACAAGATCGGAATGCTGATGATGATCGTGGAAGGACACAGGAAAGAAATCCTCGCGATAAATCTAAGGGTAGATCGAAGTCTTCAAACAGAGGTAGAACTTGTAACTTCTGCCAAAAGAAAGGGCACATTAAATCTGAGTGTTATAAGCTACAGAATAAGATTAAAAGGGAGGCTGCGAATCAAAAGGGAAAATAACCAGAAAATTCCTGTGAAGCTGATATTGTAGAAGACTACAACGATGGTGAACTTCTAGTCGCTTCTGTCAACAATTATAAAGTGAGCGAGAAATGGATCCTTGATTCGGGCTACACCTTCCACATGAGTCCCAATAGGGATTGGTTTAAAATTTACAAAACTGTGTCTGAAGGTGTTATTTTGATGAGAAATAATGCTTCATGTAAAATCACAGGTGTTGGAACAATTAAAGTTAAGATGTTTGATAGAGTTGTTAGAAAACTTAGTGGTGTACGACATGCTCCAAAATTAAAGAGAAATTTAATTTCGTTGAGTACTCTTGATTCAAAAAGGTACAAATACACAGCTGAAAGTGGGGTTTTGAAGATTTCCAAAGGTTCTCTCGTTGTGATGAAAGGATAGAGAAAGACTGCCAAGTTATATGTTTTGCAGGGTTCTACTGTTGCTGGTGATGCAACTGTAGCTTCCTCTTCCTTTTCAGATGATGATATTACTAAACTTTTGCATATGAGTGAGAATGGCATGGTAGAATTGAGCAAAAGAGGACTTCTTGATGGGCAAGGAATTTGCAAACTAAAGTTCTGTGAGCACTATATTTTTGGGAAGCAAAAGAGAGTTTGATTCACTAGAGGAATCTATAACACGAAGGGAACGTTGGAGTATATTCATTCTGATCTGTGGGGGCCATCTAGAGTGTCTTTAAGAGGTGGAGCTAATTATATGCTAACTTTTATTGATGATTTTTCCAGAAAAGTTTGGACATTCTTCCTAAAGCAGAAAAGCGATGTATTTTCTGCATTTAAGTCCTGGAAAACTATGATTGAAAAATAGATAGGAAAACAAATAAAATACATTCACACAAACAATGGCTTAAAGTTTTGTTCTGATGAGTTTAATAAACTGTGCAAGTCAGAAGGGATCGTGAGACACTTGACAGTTCGTCATACTCCACAGCAAAACGGCGTTGCAAAACGAATGAATAGAATGATCATGGAGAAGGTTCATTGTATGTTGTCAAATGCCAACTTACCAAAGTCGTTTTGGGCTGAAGCAACCTCCATCTGTTGCCATTGAGAAAAAGACTCCACAAGAGGTATGGTCTGGTAATCCTGCTGACTATTCTGATTTAAAGATCTTTGGGTGTCCTGCATATGCTCATGTTGATAATGGAAAATTAGAACCGAGATCCATTAAATGTGTTTTTCTTGGTTATAAAGCTGGTGTAAAAGGGTATAAGTTATGGTGTCCTGAAAATAGAAAAGTTGTGATTGGCAGAAATATTTTTTATGAAATTGCTATGCTGCCTAACTTATCTCTTAAAGACTCTTCCAATAAAGAAAATTAAAAGCAAGTGGAGCATCAGATTAATCTAGAATCTACAATAGAGTCGACTCCTCAAGCTAGTACAAAAATTTAAAATAGAGTTACTTCTTCACCACAATACTCTATCGCCAAGAACAGAACTAGAAGAGAAATTAAACCTCCAAAGAAGTATGTCGAGGCTGATCTAGTTGCTTATGCTTTAAATGTGGTCGAAGATATAGATGCAAACCAAGAGCCATCTAATTATTCTGAGGCGGTTAGCTGTGAAGACTTAGAAAGTGGATGTTTGCTATGCAAGAGGAGATGGAATCACTCCATAAAAATAGAACATGGGATCTTGTGAAACTTCTTAAAGGTAAAAAGGTTGCTCTTGTAAATGGGCTAGAAAGAAGAGACTCCAAAAGTTGAAGAACCCAAATATAAAGCAAGGTTTGTTGCAAAGGGTTATAATCAAATTTCAAGAGTGGACTTCACAGATGTGTTCTCCCCAGTTGTGAAGCATTGTTCGATTCGAGCTTTGCTTGGTATTGTGGCCATGCATGATTTGGAGTTTGAGCAGTTAGATGTAAAAACTACATTTTTGCATGGAGAACTTAAGAAGGATATTTACATACAACAATCAGAGGGTTTTACAGTCTCATAAAAAGAGGACTATGTTTGCTTGCTGAAAAAATCCCTTTACAGTTTGAAATAGTCACCAAGATAGTGGTACAAGAGGTTTGATTCCTTTATGACTTCTCATGATTTCAAAAGAAGTAGCTTTGACAATTATGTTTACTTTAAGAAAAACAGTGATGGTTCTTTTGTGTATCTACTTATTTATGTTGATGACATGTTGATAGCAGTGAAAGATAAAGAAGATATAAGAAATGTCATAGCCCAACTAAGTGAAGAATTTGAGATGAATGATTTGGGACCAGCAAAGAAGATACTTGGTATGAAGATTCTTAGAGATAGAAAAGAAAGTAAATTGCACCTAAGTCAGAAGGGGTACATTGAGAAAGTTCTTTACAGGTTCAAAATGAAGAGTGCTAAGCCTGTTAGTACTCTTTTAGCCGCCCATTTCAGACTTTTATCGACTTTGTCTCCACAATCAGATGATGAGATTGAGTACATGTCACATGTTCCATACTCTAGTGCAGTGGGATCTCTCATGTATGCTATGGTTTGTTCACGTCCAGATTTATCATATGCAGTCAGTGCAATTAGCAGATACATGGCGAATCCCGGTAAAGAACATTAGAAAATAGTTCAATGGATTTTAAGATACTTACAAGGTACTATTGATGTTTGCTTACAATTTGGAAGAACTAGAGATGGAGTCATTGGGTATGTTGATGCTGATTTTGCTGGAGACCTTGATAGAAGGTTGTGCAACCATTTGGAAAGCCACTTTGCAAACTACAATCGCTTTGTCTACCGTTAAAGCTGAGTACATGGTGATTACTGAGGCTTGTAAAGAAGCTATTTGGTTGAGGGGACTCTTTAGTGAACTCAATGAAGACCTTCAAATTAGTACAGTATTTTGTGACAGTCAGAGTGCCATCTTTCGTACAAAAGATCAAATGTTTCATGAGAGAACAAAACACATTGATGTTCGATATCATTTTGTTTGTGATATTATTGCTCGTGGTGATATTGTTGTGAGCAAAATTAGTACTCATGAAAATCCTGTAGATATGATGACTAAGTCACTTTCTATAACCAAGTTTGAGTATTGCTTAGACTTGGTTGGTGTTCATTGTTGAAGTTAAACCCTTAAGGGGTCTTATGAAAGAGGTGGAGAACTTGATCGTTGAGAGTTCACGATGAAGAACTTGTTCATTGAGAATTCGTCTCAAGGTGGAGATTGTTAGAATTAAGTGACCCGAATCTTTATTTAAATAAAATACAGTGGTAAAATAAAATAAAAGTGAAATCCTTATAGAACTACACTTCTTTTATTTTATTTTAGAGTAAGGTTTTTTTAACCTTATTAAACTCCATCTATTTGATATTGATTAAAATAAGGTGTTTCAATCTTACTGCACTCCTATTAGAATATGGTTTTACAAGCCTAAAAATAAACATAGTCTATTCCTCTTGTAATTATTCGAATTTGATATAGTGAATTTTCTTCTCCTTTGCCTGTGGTTTTTTCCCAAAAGGGTTTCCACGTAAAATCTATGTGTTTTTTATTTTTATTTCTCTTTTCTTTGCGATATATTGTCATTACCAATGTTCTATTTTTTATAAATTTTTAATTCTTTCTTGTAATATTGTCATTTGTATGCATACTTGGAAGGTAGCCAAGCAACTGACTGGATTGCTAGGATGACGAAGGCTAGAATTTGTCCAAGCAATTGGGCAACTGGTGTACCAAATGATTTGAAATCATTATTGTAACATCTCTTTATTAATGAATTTCGTTTTATGAAAAATATAATATTTAAATTTTGTTTACAATAATACAAATACAAAAATATGTTTGATATATTAGTTTACACTAGAAATATAATCAATAAAATAACAGTATTCTTATAGGTATATGAATTCCAACTAGAGTAAGAAAGATTTGGTATTTAAAATTTGTTTAAAAGTAATAATTATGGGTTTAAATAGGTTTGAATTAAGGTTAATTCATTCAAATTTAATAACTGTTATTTTCACCCTTTTCAATTTTAGAAAGTTTTCTTTTAAGTAAAAATAATGAAAATATTTTTTTAACTTTGATTTTCACATTTTATATGTTTATTTTTTTAAAAAAATTCAACCAAATGCATTCTCTGGTGTTGTTTAGTTTATAAGAAAACAAAAACGAAAATCAAATTCAATTTTTTGAAATTAAATGGAATTTAAATTTTGGTAAAAATGAATTTTTTTTATTTTTATTTTTTGGTGAATTATGTTTGTAAAATAAATGAAAAAGCATTAAATGAACAATTTACAAACAATTTGCTTTTTTTTATTTGTTTATCAAATTGAATAAATCTAAAATGTTATTATTATTATTATTCAAATATATATTTATCAACATTTTAGTTAACTTTAATACAATTTTAAATTTCTTAATCACAAATACAAATTCAACAGTGCTAATGAAATACAACAATAGTTTTATCCCACCACGTATTGCACCCAATTTGGGTGAAGAACATTAACAACTAAGCTCATCATACATGTCAACCTCTCGACCATTCAATGGCTGACAAGGCCTTGCGTTTTTCTTGCAATCCGAGTTCAATGGAATGTCCAGAGCGATTATCTGCTCTCTCGAAATCGACATCACCTGCAAAGTTTTATAATTTTAGCCTTTTAGTGTAATAATTAATAACTATACTTTTTTTATTTTTCCAGCATTGCAAAAAAAGACATACCTTGCCGAGAATGATCCATATGACATTCTCGGAGCATGGAGGAGTGGTAAGAGAACCAACATATGTGTAATACTTGAGGCTTCTTCGGTTCAATTCGTTTATATTCAAGATACCAAGAGGAACTGTCGTATTTTCCCCTCCCAAATGTTTCAATCCTTCTATTATCTGAAATCATAAAATTACAACTTAGTATATACTGCCCCTCCTTTTTGTTTAAAGAGCATAACATGGGCTATGTTCTTTGGATCTATAACGAAAAACAGTGTTAACTTTTCGTAGATGTGTCATTCATCTTGGGTTCTAGTTGTTGACTTTATGGTGAAATAGTTTTATTTAGGTGAAACTTTGATATCCAAATATGATATCAAGGACATTTTAACAAGTTTTACCCTGCAAATAAGTGGATCAGCGTTACTTTCTTGGTAGAGTGCTGCTATAACTGCAAAGCTGCCATCCACTGCTGCCTGATGGACCAAATGAAGCTCAGCTGCAAATCTGTATATTGAAAAGGGTCAAGACTTGGCAAGGCCTTCTATTTCGGGGTGGGAGCCCATAAAAGTGAATTGGCCTCCATAATGTTGCATAGGATAGGATGAAATTGGACTAACAAACCCAATCACATACTAATGTTTAGAGAGTGAAAGCTTACTGTTGCCCTTCAATTTGATGCTCTGCAGGTAAATGCCAGTGAAATTGCTTGAGGGTGTAATTTTTGCCATTAATCCATAAATCTCCAGGATATTCCTCGAAACGCACCTGTATTCCCTATTTTCATCAACTTTTATCTAAAATATATAAATAATGGACAATAAGGAGGAATTGCTTAGAAACCAACCCCAACGCTGTAGCCTTTGTTAAAGAGGGTAGCATTTACAGAATTGTAGTTCCTGGTTAAAGGTTTCAATAGCTTGTTGTGGACCGTTAGATTCCTCTGAATGTTTATGGGAGACTGTCTTTTCCCTATGGAACATGGTGCGTATTTTGGCTCCAACATTCCCCATCTGTCTGG
Organism: Gossypium longicalyx; assembly: GCA_025698465.1. NCBI lineage: Eukaryota > Viridiplantae > Streptophyta > Magnoliopsida > Malvales > Malvaceae > Gossypium > Gossypium longicalyx. The sequence continues at coordinate 31,505,585 of CM046998.1, read as the reverse complement.
GCCATCTTTGCCTAAATAGCTGAACTCCATTCCTCCAAAAACTAACCCAACAGAAAGGAAAAAAAAGAAAAGATTAAGCACTGAATCTGGAATTCAAAACATATGTACTATCAATTTCCGAAAGAAAATGCTGCAAGAACATGCTCGTACGATCAATGGCAGAAGCAATGCCAAGAAGCAAACTAAGCGAGAAAACGGTTGAGAGTTGAGGAGCCATTAATAACATGACCCAAAACTTGGACAACCCACAATAATTCAGCTTGCCAAAGAGAAGAACAACTGAAGAAAAGCTTATACAATTATCATATTTTCAGTTGCTCATGGCTACTCGTTTTCAAACAGTTTTTCTCTGCTAAATATAGTAAGAGGCTTCTTGGGAGTTTTAGAGCACCTTACACACTTGTATGTTTGTCTACTTATATATGTAGTGAGTGGTAAGATGCAGATATTCATGTCCTAATCAAAGAATTTGACCTACTATAATTATAATAATATATTTTGAATTAAAATCTTATTAAGTCCTTAGTAATAAAATAATAGAGAAAAAGACACTCCACGGATTACATCCACTTATAGAGTTTTCACTACTTTAATTATAGGTAAAAGTTACTGATTAGACATGTGAATCGATAATGAGAATAGGACGAAAGTTGTAAAATAATAATAAAATGAAAAAAAAATACACATATTTTATGTTAAATAGAAGAAGTGTAGTTTTGTATGAATTTTACTTGTGCTGCATAATTTTTTTATTTTACCACTATATTTATTTCTTTCAACATTCCGATTACACAAATTTTAACAGATTTTATATTGTTTTAATAAATTATCTATTTTTATATTATTTAAATAAAAATTCATGTTCTGTTAAAAAAAACCAAAGTCAAAGTTATATTATTATTATTATTATTATTATTATTATTAAGATGAATCTTGTCTGTTATCTACTATATTTTTCATAGCTAAACCTGCAAAAATTAGTGATTAGAGCGTGGAGGTGGAATCCTTTAATCATATAAACGGAGATATAGAGAGCAAATATATTTGGGATAAGAAGATATAATTAAAAAGGTTCGTTAACTGAGGCTGCGGGACATTTTCAAAATAGAATTAAAGTTATTTTTATGGTTGATAAAGTTTAATTTTTTGAAGTTTGTGATTATTTTTTATTCAAAAGGAATATAATATATTTATATTTTACTAGCATACTCATCATATCCTTCAGCTGACTCTGATGTTTTAGTCTAGTTAGAGTAAAGAGCAAAAGAGCTTAAGCTAACAGTAATGCTGAGAATGTAGAGGAAGGACTTGTACTTTGAGCATTATTATATTTGGTTTTGGGGCTGTCTGATGAGCTGATCGAAGATTGTTTATTGGCCTGTCATCTGGTCATATTACCAACTCACCCGCTCAAGATCTTTTCTGACTACATTACTGATATTAATCAATTACTTGTGGTCCTAGATGGTTGCTATTTTAACCGCAAGTTGTACAAGCTAATTGCTTGCCTTCCAGTTCCCCCCTCACTTTATTTGTAACTTAATGTAATAGTCCAACCTTCTTACTTAAAATTTTCCATATTACACAGTCTTAACTACTTTTCATATTTGATTTTTTTTTTATGTTCAAATTTAAAATATAATATATTATTAATATTATTAATTACTAAATAAAAAATTTTTTAAATAAAATTTTAAAAATTTATATCTATTTAATAAAAATTATTTTTTATTAAATATGATTAATAGATTTTTTATATAAAATTTGAAAGTTTTGCTGAAATAATATCTTAACTAAATTTATAAATTTTATTTCACATATGAAAATAACTAATGTTACTAAAATTTAGTCATTTTTATGTAAATTTTGAAGGTTTTTATTTCATAAAAGATTGTTATAGACTATTAATTTATTAAAGAGTATACCTTATAATTAATTGTCGTTACTATAGACGAAAAGCTATTATAGAGGATAAAATAAAATATAAACAATCCACCTTCCATTAAAAGTGATTATTAAAATAAAATGTTATTAAGGTCGATTGAGTTTTAGCTCAATTGGCATCAGCATTATTGTCAGTACAGGAGGACGTGGGTTCAAGTGCTTGAAGCGCATTATTTTCCTTTTTAAGGGTTAAGGAAGGGCTATGAGTAGTTCTAGGCATTATATCAAAAAGAGCATATATAATAATGTTATAATTGAACGTCTATAATGACAATGAATCGCAAAGAAAGAGAGAAAATAACACACAGAATTTTACGTGAAATCCTTTTTGAGGAAAAACCACGAGCAGAGGAGAAGAAAATTCACTATATCGAATTCGAATGATATAAGAGGAGAGACGATTACGTCTATTTATAGGTTTAAAAAATTTTATTCTAATCAAAGTAAAATGGAAATAATGCAATAAGATTAAAACACTTTATTCTAATCAACATAAAATAGAGGAAGTAAACTTCTATACGGATTTTACTTGTACACCCTGTACCGTACCTTTATCTTACCACTTATATTTTCTTTTTAATAGTAATTTAGGTCACACAATTTCTAAAAGATAAAAACCTATAATGAGATAATGTTAAAAAATAAAATGTTATTAAATGATTATTATAGTGAGAATGGACCGTATGTAAAACCTATTTTTATATTCATGATTGTGACATGGAGTGGAGATGGCTTGGGATGGAAAATTTTGGCATTTACTAGGACCTCAAAAGGTAAGAGTTTTTCTTTGGCTAGCTTTTTAAAATAAGGTCCTTACTAATGAGAGTAGAGCAAGAAGGCATCTCACTATTGATGCTAAATGTAAAGTTTGTGGACACTTGACAGAGAGCATTAGCCACGTCCTGCGATTATGCACACTAGTGTAGGTACATGGTTTGCAGTAATTAATCAGGATAAGAGACAAGAATTCTTCACTATCAGACTGGAGGAATGGATTAAGATTAACCTAACAAATCTAGATTATTTTGCTAGTGATACGAGTGATTGGCAAACCCTCTTTGGTGTTATTTGCTGGCAACTCTAGATTAAGAGGAATAACTTTATTTTTAATGATGAATTCATTGAAGGTGAGAGTGTTTTCAAGAAAAGTTACAAGATGATAGACAACTATCTTCAATCCAATTGTATCAAGTTGAATAAGTTGAGATAGAAATGTTCCAAAACTTGCAGATCAGTCAGACGGATTCCACTTGAGGATGAATGGCATAAGGTAAAATACTGATGGTGCTATTAATAATGTGTTAGGAAATAATTTTACAGGGGAATTAATTCATAACTAGTATGGAGTTTAGATTGTTCGGTTTTCAAAAAATATTGGTTGCTGCTCTATTATCAATGTAGAGTTGTGGGGTGCTCTTGATGGGCTTCAATTAGCATGGAATTTAGGGATTAAAAAAATTGTGCTTGAGATGGATAGTAGTGAAGCAATTCAGTTAATTCAAACAAATTCAACTGAATAACATCATTCTATGGTGCTACGAGCTATAAAGGGTCTCTTACAACTTGATTGGATGATCCAAATTAAACATGTGTTTAGGAAGGGTAACAAGGTAAATGATGGATTGGCACGAATGGTATCCTCAAGACCATTAGGCAAGCTAATATATATACAACCATTGGATGAAATTATTCAATTATTGCATGATGATTATTCTGAAATGATTTGAACTTGTCTAGCCTAGTTAGAAGTTTTTCTTTCACATTGTACCAAAAAAAATGGGAGACTAAATTGAAGCAAATATATTAAGGATTGAAATATTCATTCATTCCTAACCATTTACTTGGGAGGGAAAAAATAAGTAAAATGCAAAACACAATTCCCACGGTTGAATTAGTGTTGGAAGTAGGAATGCTGACATCTCATCCAATCTCAATCTTATTATTCGGTTTTTTCTCTTTCAACTTAAAAAATAAAATTAGCTTTGTATTAATTTTTTCTCTTTTTTAATTTTTAATTCATCTTTTTTATTAAATCATCCTAAAATAAATGAAAAAATTAACGTATCTTAAATTTACCTGTGTTGCGTACAGGTGAATAACATACTAACATTTAATTATTTTTTTAAAATATGAAAATTTTAAAAATATTATAAAACTATTTTAAAAAATTAAAATTATTAAATTATTAAAATTTTAAAAAATATATATTATTTTTAAATTATAAAAAAATAATTAAATATTTATGTGTTATCTATGTAGCAGTTATCATAATTAACAAAAGTTAAAAACTTCCATCCATTTTGAAATGATATGATAAAAAATATAAATTCAAATAGTAAAAAGATGAAAAATTAAATAAAAAGTTAAAATAATTATTTTTTTATAAAATTTGAGAGACAAAAAAATAATTATGCACTTATTATTTTGATGCTGGAAGCCAAATATTTGAACTTTTTGTATGTTGTAAAGCCTTTTGCTCCATTTTCTCTCTCTTACTAATTGTTTCATCTCTCTTCACCTCATTTATTTATTAATAATTTTTTAATTTAATATTCTATAAATTATTTTATAATTTAATATTCTATAAATTATTTTATAATTTAATATTCTATAAATTATTTTATAATTAATATTCATAATCATAGTTTTAATTTTGTGACTTATTTTGGAGACTTTCTTCTTTAGTAAGAAACTAGTCCTTGCCTTTGAAGCAACCTAGCATGTAATTTTAGATGAACTGTATGTTGATTATGAATATGTTTTAAGTTTTTAATAATTTTTTCATATATTTTAAAATATTCTTAAACTGAATAGTTGTATCTCTATGTTCATATATAAATACTTAAAAGAAACCAAAATCTAAAAAAAGGAATTGAAAGCAAAATATAATGATGTTGGAAAGGTGGTGGTATCCGTAGGTTAAAAGAGCACTTCCAATCCGACCACCACATAAGGGAATAAAAACTGGAACAAGGAAAAGGATGAATCAAGAACCAAGGCTTAGAAATGGGAAAGAAAAAGGTGTGATTGAATATGCTAAAGTTATGGACTAATTTTTAAGTGATATTCCATTACTTACCCAAACCTTTCCCCACCTTCTAGTTTCATTTATTTATTTATGGTCACCCAATGCAAATACCACCTTCCCCTGGTATATACTTGGTTTATTAATCATATTATCAAAGTGGATGGAACCCACCAATGCACAATGTTAGAATTAAGTGACCCAAATTCTTATAGAATATGATGGAAAATAAAATAAAAGTAAAATCCATATAGAACTAGATTTCTTTTATTTTATTTTAGAATAAGGTTTTTTTAAACCTTATTAAACTTCATCTATTTTATATTGATTAGGATAGGGTGTTTCAATCCTACTAGAATATGGCTTTACAAGCCTATAAATAGACATAGTCTATTCCTCTTGTATTGATACAAATTTTTTTAGACATATAGTGAATTTTCTTCTCCTCTGCCCGTGGTTTTTTTCCCGAAAGGGTTTCCACGTAAAATTTGTGTGTTCTTTATTTTATTTATTTTATTCTATTTTTTTTCACAAATTGGTACCAGAGCTTCCGGGTTATTCATCTCGATCACGGTAATGGCGTCTTTGAAATATGAAATTCCGCTGTTGGATCGCAACACTAGATTTGCGTTGTGGCAAATTAAGATGCAAGCGCTTCTTGCAGATGGATCTGGAGGATGCCTGCTAGGATAGATAAGATGCCTTCGACATTAACAGATGAAGAGAAAAAGCGTAAGGATCGAAAGGCATTAACACAATTACATCTGCATTTGTCCAACGAAATTTTGCAAGATGTGATGAAAGAGAAAACTGCCGCTGCATTATGGAAGAGGCTAGAACAAATATGTATGTCGAAAACTCTAACAAGCAAGTTGCATATGAAGCAGCGTCTTTATGCTCATCGTTTGGAGGAAGGTGCGTCTGTACACGAACACTTAACAGTGTTTAAAGAAATTCTCTCAAACTTGGAAGCCATGGAGGTTCGAAGATGATAAGGAAGATCTAGGGTTGATTCTACTTTGTTCGTTGCCCTCGTCTTATTCAACCTTTAGAGACACGATTTTATATAGCCGTGAGTCTCTAACAGTTGATGAGGTTTATGATTCTTTAACCTCGTATGATAAGATGAAGCATCTTGTGGTTAAACCCGACTCTCAGGGAGAGGGTCTCATTGTTCGTGGGAGACAAGATCGTAATGTCGATGATGATCGTGGTAGGACACGAGAACGGAATCCTCGTGGTAAATCTAAGGGTAGATCAAGTCTTCAAACAGAGGTAAAACTTGTAACTTCGCAAAGAAGAAAGGGCACATTAAATCTGAGTGCTATAAGCTACAAAATAAGATTAAAAGGAGGTCTGCGAATCAAAGGAAAAACAACCGAGAAAATTCCGGTGAAGCCGATGTTGTAGAAGACTACCGATGGTGAACTTCTAGTCGCTTCACAATGATTCTAAAGTAAGCGAGAGTGGATACTTGATTCAGCTGCACATTCCATATGAGTCCCAATCGGGATTGGTTTACAACTTACGAAACAATTATGCGAAGGTGTTGTTTTGATGGGAAATAATACTCCGTGTAAAATCGCAGTGTTGGAACAATTAAAGTTAAGATGTTTGATGGAGTTGTCGAACACTTAGTGACGTCGGCATGTTCCGAATTGAAAAGAAATTTAATTTCGTTGAGTACTCTTGATTCAAAAGGGTATGAGATATACAATTGAAAGTGGGGTTTTAAAGATTTCCAAAGGGTCCCTTGTTGTGATGAAAGGACAGAGAAAGATTGCCAAGTTATATGTTTTGCGGGGGTTCTCATCATTATCGGTGATGCAACTATCGCTTCCTCGTCCTTGTCGGATGATGATATTACTAAACTTTGGCATATGCGCCTAGGGCATATGAGTGAGAATGGCATGGCGAAATTGAGCAAAAGAGGACTTCTTAATGGGCAAGGAATTTGCAAACCGAATTTCTGTGAGCACTGTGTTTTTGGAAAACAAAAGAGAGTTCGATTCACTAGAGGAATCCATAACACGAAGGAACATTGGAGTATATACATTCTCGACTGTGGGGGGCCATCTAGAGTGCCTTCCAGAGGTGGAGCTAATTATATGCTAACCTTTATTGATGATTTTTCCGAGAAAAGTTTGGGCGTTCTTCCCGAAGCGAGAAAAGTGATGTGTTTTCCGCATTTAAGTCTTGGAAAATTATGATTGAAAAAGCAGACGGAAAAAGCAGATAAAATACCTCCGCATGCATGACAATGGCTTAGAGTTCGTTACGATGAGTTTAATAGATTGTGCAAGTCGGAAGGAATCATAAGACACTGACGATTCGTCATACTCCACAACAAAACGGCGTTGCGAACGAATGAACGAACGATCGTGGAGAAGGTTCGATGTATGTTGTCAAATGCCAACTTACCGAAGTCATTTTGGGCAGAAGCAGCGTCTACTGCATGTTTTTTGATCAACCGATCTCCATCCGTTGCCATTGAGAAAAAGACTCCACAAGAGGTATGGTCTGGTAATCCTGCTAATTATTCGATTTAAAGATCTTTGGGTGTCCTGCATATGCTCATGTTGATAATGGAAAATTGGAACCGAGATCCATTAAATGTGTTTTTCTTGGTTATAAAGCTGGTGTAAAAGGGTATAAGTTATGGTGTCCTGAAAATAGAAAAGTTGTGATTAGTAGAGATGTTGTTTTTGATGAAACTGCTATGCTACCTAACTTATCTCTTAAAGACTCTTCCAATAAAGAAAATCAAAAACAAGTAGAGCATCAGTTAATACATACAGAGTCAACTCCTCAAGCTAGTACAAAAATTGAGAATAGAGTTGCTTCTTCACCACAATACTCTATCGCCAAAAACAGAACTAGAAGAGAAATTAAACCTCCAAAGAAATATCTTTGAGGTGATCTAGTTGCTTATGCTTTGAATGTGGCTGAAGATATAGATGCGAATCAAGAGCCATCTAATTATTCTGAGGCAGTTACCTGTGAAGGCTCAGAAAAGTGGATGTTTGCTATGCAAGAAGAGATGGAATCACTCCACAAAAACAGAACATGGGACCTTGTGAAACTTCCTAAAGGTAAAAAGGCTGTTCGTTGTAAATGGGTATTTAAAAAGAAAGAAGGGACTCCAGGAGTTGAAGAACCCAGATATAAAGCAAGGCTTGTTGCAAAGGGTTACAGTCAAATTCCAGGAGTGGACTTCACAGATGTGTTCTCCCAGTTGTTAAGCATAGTTCGATTCGAGCTTTGCTTGGTATTGTGGCCATGTATGATTTGGAGCTTGAGCGATTAGATGTAAAACCGCATTTTTGCATGGAGAGCTTGATGAGGATATTTACATGCAACAACCAAAAGGCTTTACAGATTTGAGAAAAGAGAACTATGTTTGCTTGCTTGAAAAAGTCCCTTTACTGTTTAAACAAACACCACCAAGACAATGGTACAAGAGGTTTGATTCCTTTATGACTTCTCATGATTTCAAAAGAAGTAGTTTTGATGATTGTGTTTACTTTAAGAAAAATAGTGATGGTTCTTTTGTGTATCTACTTCTTTATGTTGATGACATGTTGATAGCAACAAAAAGATAAAGAAGAGATAAGAAAGGTCAAAGCCCAACTAAGTAAAGAATTTGAGATGAAAGATTTAGGACCAAAGAAAGAAGATACTTGGTATGGAGATCCTCGAGAGATAGAAAATCAAGTAAATTGTACCTAAGTCGGAAGGGTACATTGAGAAAGTTCTTTGCGTGTTCAATATGCAGAGTGCTAAGCCCATTAGTACTCCTTTAGCAAATTTATTTCAGACTTTCATCGATTTTGTCTCCACAATCGATGATGAGATTGAGTACATGTCACATGTTCCATACTCTAGTGCGATGGGATCTCTCGATGTATGCTATGGTTTGTTCACGCCCGCAGATTATCATATGCAATCGGTGTAGTTAGCGGATACATGGCAAATCCCTTTAAAAAGAACATTGGAAAGCGATTCGATGGATTTTAAGATACTTACGAGGCACTACTGATGTTTGCTTACAGCTTGGAAGAACTAAAGATGGAGTCATAGGGTATGTTGATGCTGATTTTGCTTTGGAGACCTTGATAGAAGAAGATCTCTCACAAAGTTACGTCTTTACAATCGGAGGTTGTGCAATTAGTTGGAAAGCCATTTTGTAAACTACATCGCTTTGTCTACCACTCAAGCCGAGTACATGGCGATTCATCGAGGCTTGCAAAGAAGCTATTTGGTTGAAGGGACTATTTAGTGAACTCAATGAAGGCCTTCAAATCAGCCACAGATTTTGTGACAATCAGTGCTATATTTCTTACAAAAGATCAAATGTTTCATGAGAGAACAAAACACATTGATGTTCGGTATCATTTTGTTCGTGATATTATTGCTCGTGGTGATATTGTTGTGAGCAAAATTAGTACTCATGAAAATCCTGCAGATATGATGACTAAGTCACTTCCTAAAACCAAGTTTGAGCATTGCTTAGACTTGGTTGGTGTTCATTGTTGAGTTAAACCCTTAAGGGGTTTTATGGAAGAGGTGGAGAACTTGTTTATTGAAAGTTCGCAATGAAGAACTTGTTCATTGAGAATTTGTGTCAAGGTGGAGATTGTTAGAATTAAGTGACCCAAATTCTTATAGAATATGATGGAAAATAAAATAAAAGTAAAATCCATATAGAACTAGATTTCTTTTATTTTATTTTAGAATAAGGTTTTTTTAAACCTTATTAAACTTCATCTATTTTATATTGATTAGGATAGGGTGTTTCAATCCTACTAGAATATGGCTTTACAAGCCTATAAATAGACATAGTCTATTCCTCTTGTATTGATACAAATTTTTCGACATAGTGAATTTTCTTCTCCTCTGCCCGTGGTTTTTTTTCCCGAAAGGGTTTCCACGTAAAATTTGTGTGTTCTTTATTTTATTTATTTTATTCTATTTTTTTTTCACACACAATGTAGGTGAAGGATTTAGTTATATCTATCCAAAGTTCGAAATATCTTAATCATGGAAAATGCATGACACACTACAGCTCTTATGAGCGTCCCGATATATGGCTCTTCGTGAGCTTCCCGATTAAATGCTCTTTGTGAGCTTCCTGATTAATGGCTCCTCGGAGCTTCCCGATATGGCTTGCTTAAACTTCCTAATAATAAGCTATCTAGAGCTTCCCGTTAATTGCTCTTTAGAGGTACCCGTTATTGGCTCATATGAGCTTCCCAATTATGGCTCGTATAAGCTTCTGGTTATATAGCCCAGATAAGCTTCCTGTTATATGGCTCACATGAGCTTCTTGTTATATGGCTCGAGAGAGGGCTTCCCGATTATGTGCTCTAATGAGCACTCCCGAATATGAATTGACAGATTTCAGATTTGTACACTTCATATGTACTACCTTTGTATCCATCGATATTTTAAATGATTCAACGGGTAAAGTTCTAATGTGAGATGATATGATTTCAAGATGAATTACTATGATAAATACTTGAAATACAAAGATATAATATGTACATCTTCATGGACACTTGAAGTGATAAATACATGTATGTGGAAATTGAATAATAATGAGCTTATTCATGTTTCTTAGTATTTATATGAATTACTTGACTAACATGTTTGATAAGGATATGTGCTAGGCAATTGGCTAAAATAGTTTGAGCATGTTTAATTGCTTACTTTAAATGTGAATTTAATTGGTAAGTTAAATTCCTGTTATACGAACTTACTAAGCTTTAAAGCTTACTTTGTTTATTTTTCCTACTTATAGTAACTCGGAGGCTCGTTAATGTTGGAAGCTAGTCGGAGACATATCACACAATCCATCGGCCCATTTTGATACATATAGGAAACTAATTTTTGGTTATAATGGCATGTATAGGGTAAATTGGCTAATATTGGCTTAATAGCATATTGTTGTAAGGAGCCATTGGAATGGCTTATGTTGGACATATTTTGATGTATATATAAGAGGCAATATCATGTTCAATGTGAGTGTTTGGTATGGTTGATAGATGAAAAACATATAGGTATATTGATGATTGATTTGAGATAGTATATGGTAATATGACATGTTTAAAACTTAGCTTTGGCTTGAATTAATTGTCTTGAATTGGTTTGTGAATAAGTTAAAGTGTTAATGTAGGTGGAAGGCAAATTTGGGTGAGAAATATGGCTTGGAAATAGCCCTATTTCATCCACACGGGCAGAGACACGGGTGTGTGTCTCAGTCGTGTGTGACATACGGCCTATCCCACAGGTTTGTGAATTGGCCATGTGCCCCCTGCATCATTAAAATTCAAAACAGAATGCTCAATATTTTTCATAGGGCCTGACACACGGGCGTGTGGCTTGGCCGTGTGACCCCTGCACCTACACATGGCCTAACACACGGGCGTGTGACTTGGCATTGTGGCCCAAGTCAGAGAGTTACACGGGTACGGGCATAGGCTGGGACACGACTGTCTGCCCTATTTTGAATACCCACATGTCTTGGGACACGAGTGTGTCACATGGCCGTGTGGCTCACCCAACCTAACCACACGGGCGTGTATCCCCTGCACCTTAAAAAAATTTGAGATTTTGTGAAAAATTCTCTAAGTACCCGGTTTAGTCCCGACCTATTTCTAATGTATGTTTTGGGCCTCGATGGCTCATATAAGGGACTTTCTGAATAATTTTTGACATGAATGTTAATTAAGATGAAATGACTGTATTTGTTCTGTATATTCTGATAATGCTTCGTAACCTGTTTCTGGCAATGAATATGGGTTAAGGGTGTTACCAAATTTGAGGAAGAAAGAGAGCTCCACGCCATTTTTAAAGATTTTCAAGTTTTTAACTTTAAAGTCAAGTACATCTTAGCCATTTTCTTTTGATTTTTGTAGATTTTTTTTTTAACTTGGGAGCTTCATTTAACTAACCTAAAGATTAATTTGAGCAATTAGTAAAGTTTTGATGAGATGCCATTGTTGAAAATTGAAAGTTTTAAGAGTTAAATTGATATATTTTAAGCTTAGATGTGAAAAAAATATTAAATTGTAAAGCTTAATTGATAGTTTAGTGCATTAGGGACTAAATTGAATAAAATATAAAATTGTCTGTATAAATGAGAAATAGGAGGTTCTTAATTAGTAATAGTGAAATCAAAATTCAATTTGGATCTTTAAATTGAAAGTTAGGTTGGTCTCTATTTTAGGGACTAAATTGAATAAATTATAAAATTTGCATAAATTGATAATTGATTGTGAATTGGTTGAATATTGATAGTGTTGTATGTTTATGTTAATTGATAGCTAACGTCAAACTGGATTTGTTGAAAGGAAAAGGAAAATCCAAAGTTGTTGACGAATAGCTCAGAATTTTCAGTTTGTATTTCTATTATTCAAGACCCATTTAATTGTTGCATTTCTTGATATTGTGCATCATACATTGTTAAGGTAAGTCATTGATGACTATTTGAGCTGAATTTGTATAATTGAGATTGATTATCGAGATAAGAACTAAATTGAATATAATAGGAATTTATTAATTAGATTGATAATCGAAAATTGATATGAAATTGTGTTGAAATATGATATAAAGTTATGAAAATGTGATATGTTGATGGATTGACGATTATTGAATTGTAAATCGAACAATATATAATGAATCAAAAATGAAATACCCTATTAGCTATTTGGACTGTGTTGGATATAATTGGCATACCATAGGGTCAAAGTTACAACAACGTTGTTGGGCAATTCGATGTGGTAGATATTATGCATTGAGTCATCGTTGTCGGGCAACCTAGGGTGACAAATTGATTGAGTTGAGAAAAGAATTTTTGTAAGGCAATCCAAGATGGTGTTTTATATCACTATAATGTCATCGTTGTAGGGCAACTTGAGGTGACAGATTCGTATATCCATACCTAGACCATGTCTAGTTAATAGGGTTAAACATACATGAATTTTTTATATGGGTAATAAAATGAAATATGATAGAAATAATACCATTCGATTTGAGTTAAAAACAAGTCTTGAGGGCGATTATGTATGAAAAAGCTATCAGGCTTAGAAATGACTAGAATGTTTAAATGATATGGGACTTATGAACTTATTTGTAATGTTTATAAATGAATGAGTGTCATTATTCATGAATGGATGTAGAAATGAACTAATTGCCTATAAAATGGATGTAGAAATATGATAGAAATAATACCATTCGATTTGAGTTAAAAACAAGTCTTGAGGGCGATTATGTATGAAAAAGCTATCAGGCTTAGAAATGACTAGAATGTTTAAATGATATGGGACTTATGAACTTATTTGTAATGTTTATAAATGAATGAGTGTCATTATTCATGAATGGATGTAGAAATGAACTAACTGCCTATAAAATGAATGTTATATGGTAAGATAATATGTATGAATATAGAATTGATATGCTAACATGAATATAAGCATGTTAAAATTGTGTTGAAAGATGATTAGCATAAGATATGGATATTAATTTATTTAAGTTGAGTTGAATTTGTTTAAACTACCTTCGAATTATAGATTTATCACTGAATGACTTACTCAGCGTATGGTTTATTTTATGTGCGCAGATTAGATTCAATTCGTGATCCTAAGCATCGACTTCAGCATCCAGTCCACGATCTCAAACTTAATCATGTTTGTTTGTTTTTCGGTTTGTTGTTAGTTGGCATGTACCTAATAGCTCGTGTTTTCTTAGTTTTGGTGTCTTAAAATGATATATGTTTGTGGTATATGTATATATATATGCAATTTAGATTTGGCATAGTTTAATTAATGTATGAATGATAGAATGACAATATGTATGAATATGTTTTGCATCTCTTATGATATGTTTTGGTGTCTTAAATAACCAAACATACTATTTGTCAGATTGAGGTATACAAGTTGAAAGACTTTAAATTGCAACCCAAGAATACTCATAATGTTTTCTTTATACAACTTTGCCTAAGCTTATACATGTGATTGTGAAGATTAATTTTTTCTGCAATCTCTGGGTTTTTGTGCACCCATTGAACCATATTACTAAAAATATAAACTCAGACTGATGCCTTTTCAAAAATTGAAATTGTTGAAATAATTTTCAATTGTAAAGCACATTACAAAAGACAAACATCGTACTGTTACATAGAAGATCAGAAAAAAAATTTGTCAAATTTGAGACTTACTTTTGCCTCATGGATCAATTAGGCAACTAGGCAATTGTAGCAATATACATGAATAAAACTTGTAAAATTTGACAAAGTTGAAACATGTGTTTTATCATAGTGCTTGTACTTTCATGAAATATCTAATGTTGTACTTGAAAATGTCCAATATGATGCCTAAACTATCAATATATGTCTTATTATGGTACTTAATGTTAACACCTTTAATGAATTACTAAACTAGCAAATAAAAATACGATCTGTAGGATTTTCTCTCTCCAAATCATCAGGTTCAAATGGAAAATACAACATTATGTGAAAAACTAAATAAAAAATAAATAAAATTAAATAAATGAATAAATAAATAAACATATGATTAATAACAAAACTTTGTATCAATGTAAGGTTGCTACATAATGAGTGTTAGGACTTAAATTATCACTTTTATGTAATTAAATATTGTGAATTATCTCTCTGACCAAGGCCCTATAGGCATACATGAAAATCAAACTACGTAACAAACCTTTTAGATTTCTATTCTTTAGTTTTTTGTTATCTTAGTTATAACTGCTAATATATCATCTCACAAAAATCAAATGTTTCATTAAGTTATAATTTTGAATAGTGTTGCTTTCTATTAATTATATGAACTAAAATTATATTACACAATAAATATAATAAAAATGTTTCAATTTAAGATTTGAAAATTTATTATCATATTTAAATTTTTAAATAAATTAATATATTTTAATTATATTCATAAGAAATTGAAAAACTAAATTAAAATTAATTATAGTAATTAAAATATATATTATTTATAAAATTATTAAAAATTAAACGTATAAAATCATGACATGTACTTAAATATAAATATATAAGTATAAATTTTTTAAATATAAAAAAATAAAAGTATATATTGGTTGGCAGAAACACATCATAATCGGAATAAATGAGCATTAATACTTGAAAACAAAATCAATAAATAAAAATCTTGAAGTGATGGTACCATTTATGATTAAGATTGAAGATAAAGAATTAATGAGTTAGACATGATATGTGAAGGAAATTAGACATGTCCTGATATTGTCTAGTTTGAATAAAAATTGAAAACAGTCCACATTCCATTTCCAGGTCTACCCTGCCATTAACGCCTCCATGGAAGGTGAGAATTCAATGGTGCCGTCTTCAATATGGACAGGCAGACACAACCGACACTGGTTATGAGTGTGTTAATATTCTATATAGATTCCAATTTTAATTTCACATTCAGTATAATTTTATTTCATTGTTGCCTTTGATGTTTTAGTTTTACAATTATTGCAACACAAGCCATTTATATTTGTACGACAAATTTATGATTCAATTTTTTGTTTTTAAGGGTTACACAAGATTCAAGCCTAAGGCTAGGCATTGTAATTAACATAAGTCATTTAGCTTAATTAGTAATTTGTGATTCACTTTTAATATTATAAACATTGTTGTGGTCTTCAATTTGGATGAAATTATACGTTCAACATATAATATTTATGAAGAAGGTTTGTAATTTTGTTCGTATAAGATACTTCTTTTTATAGGTTAACATTAAATTTGTATTATTGATTTTTTTTTTTTAATACTTATTGTGGATTATCAATTAAAGCTGTCCCAGCTCCATGAATGGTGGGAACCCAAGGTCGTGAATTTGAATACGGATAAATGATCTTTCAAAAGAAAAAAAAAATAGGTATAAATGACTCTTAGAAAGCCATCGATCTACATGGTGATGAAGCCCTCTTTAATATATATATATAAATTATTGTTTTATATATACATATCTCATTTTTGGCAACTCTGTTGACCATGGCAGACATAAGGATTCTTCACTATAGATATAGTTTAGCCCCATCATGTGAGGACTATATATGATGAACAATGCTAACACATTTTAATATACACCCAACACTTTCTAGTTTCTACTCATACTATATTTGATATTTAGGAACATCAATCTTCTAGATAACTGTTATGCGCTGAAATTATCCTAACAAGCTTGCGATAATTTCAGTTTATACTACTGTAATTTAAGATTTGATCTAAACTAAGAAAAATCGAAAATCAATTTGAATCGATGTATTTAAATGATTTATGATATATAAATTTAAAAATCTTGATTAGTCGAAATCAAATCAAAGTCTATTTAATATATAATTAATTTTATTTTTAATGATATAAAAAACATTTTATATTTAAAATAGTAGAAATAATTGTTGATTAAGTCTTAGTTCCATTAGTATTGATATTTTTAACAATGTAGGAAAATATGAGTTTGAATGTGCTGAGGCGCATTATTCTCCTAAAATTATAGAAAAATTATTTTTTAATAAAATATTTATAATTTTTTTAAAAAACTTTATCAAATAATATTTAAAAATATAAAACTAAAAATTAATATAAAAATCAATAATTGAATTGAACGATCAAAATTATGATATACGATTAAAAAAATTGACCTTATTCGGAACGTATGAAATACGAGGGCTAATTTAGCATTATTTTTGAAAAGTGCTTTTAAAAAGTGTTGTGAAAAACTACTTTTGGGAAGTACTTTTGAAAATTTTGGTTTAAATTTTAAGTTTTTAATATTGTTGTCGAAAAGTACTTTTAAAAAAATAAAATATCCATTTTAGATATGGTATTATAAAGTAACAAATATGCATTTAAATAATGTTCAAATTAGTTAATATTATGATATTTTAGCAAGAATATAAAAATAATTTATTATAACATGTTATTAATATTTTAATATATGAAATATAAATTTTAAATAATTTTAAGAAATTAATACTAATTTTTTATAAAATTAGATATTAACATATTTGTATTATTTTAAATTTTTTTTAATTTTTAGTTAATGACTTTATTTTAAAATGTAATTTTGAATATATAACTCATATTGGATATTAACATAACATAACATAAACATAACAAATTAAAATATTACATGTATTTGGATTAAAGTTTCAAAAAGAGGTAATATTTATATACCAAATATAAATATTAAAATTTTCACATTAGTATTTGCAATTTAAAGTGAATTCATTAAACTAGAAGCTATAACATCTCTTATTAATTCCATTTCAAAACCACTTGAATTGTTTGATTCATTATCATCATCACTTTCTCCATCATACACATCTTTTGGATTAATAATATTCTCATATGCCCTGTTAATCTATATCATGTCGACCTACTGTTAATATTTTCGTATTCCATAAACATCATTTACCTGCACAATACTTGTGCATTTTTACTGAAGAATCGTTATGACATTCTTATTGTTCTGGTATTTCAACTTGTTTTTGGTGAATACTTTTCTTAGAATTTCATTCTTTATTCTCTATGGATATCACACCTTACTTTGAACTCATTACTAACCCATCAACATTTGCGATACGCCACTTACCTCTTTCAATTTGATATTTCACAAGTCTTTACCCATTTCCTAAACAGAGGTCCATATGACTGAAACACTGTTATTCTTGTATATGTAACTTTAAGCCATCATTTCACCACAATTCATGTTTGATCATATATACAGATATCAAGTATCTTCCTTCAGATATAAAATTAGAAAAATCCTTATTCAAAATACGCTTCTTTTATGTTTACCCATCACCTCTTCGCCATGTCATCACTTCATTATTCACAGTCGAATCATGGTCTTGCATAACATTTTACCATAGCCTATAAAGACACTATGCCTTTCTAATATTTCTAATCACACTAACAAGCCATACTGATCACGCCAAAACAGTTTAATATAGAATCCACCACATGAATCATTCCTTTAGGTATGCCATCGAGAGCCTTACTAGGATACGCCACCAAGGCACTGCTCTCAGGCTTCGCCATGTAAGTTGTTCCTTCAGGTTTTCATCACAAAGGCTATCACATTAAAATTTTCCACACATGCTATTTATTCATAGTTTACCACGAGGATGGTTCTTAAGAGTTCACTGCGAAGACATTCTTTACGAAGTTTTCCAAAAGGGAAATTCTTTCATATTTTGCCACAAAAACTTTTCTTTCCTAATGTGTTTACCATATAGATTCACCTAGACTCATGTTATGTGAGGTTTACCCATCATCGTTTTGGGACACGTAGGGAACCCCATTAGGTAATAATCTTCCTTTAGTTCCTCTTTAGAAGATGCCATGGCAATG
This sequence comes from Gossypium longicalyx, assembly GCA_025698465.1. NCBI lineage: Eukaryota > Viridiplantae > Streptophyta > Magnoliopsida > Malvales > Malvaceae > Gossypium > Gossypium longicalyx. The sequence continues at coordinate 31,487,217 of CM046998.1, read as the reverse complement.
GGCTTGTCCTTTAAAATTCATATAAGAGATCATGTTTTAGTCTTGACAAACCCCTTTAGACTCCACTGTGGTGAACAAACATAGACTCCCTAGATAGACTCATCATACATCGACATCATTTAAAGCTCAGCGCTTCATATATTAATATACACCCAAACTATTTCACATCTCTTTGTATATTTACCAGATATACCCATACAATAATGCATCAACATTAGAATTCTTAACACTTAAACTTGACAGATTCCACATAAACTATACATGTTATTCTCATCAAACATTCTTACTATACTTTTCTGATTTCAATTTCATAGTTCAAATAATTTCCACAAAAGTATTTCATGTGAACAATACACATGCAATAGTCAATTTAGGGACTCACCTAATTCTCACCTATTGCAGTTCAAAACTCCAAATCCAGACTTCCATCGCGCAAATAAGCAGTAACTACTTCTACAGAACATGGAAACCCATTAAGATCTATTCATATACCCCCTTTTCCATCATTTCTAGCTTTGGAAATCCCCAATAAATGCCTTATATCTTCATCTTAATGATTTACTAGATCCAACAGAATTACTCTTTCACAATATTGTAAATCTTACCTTGACATGGAGTTATCACTGGTGAGGATCTAGATCTACAACTCCAACTTGAAGGAGAGAGAAATATTGTAAATTGTTTAATATTCAAGTAACAATACTTCTTGAGAAAGTAAGAAGAAACACTCTTCCTTTTTTAACTTGAATATTTACATAAATAACCTAAGCCCTTATTGGAACCTGGCACATGCCTTAAACTTTCAAGATTACCTTTATAAAAAATGGTTTATAGTTGTAAATGGAAATTCAATATTTTATATTTCTGGTCCAACATTTCATTCCATCCTAACTACCTTATTAGTACGTAACTAACTTGATAACCTAATAACTTGGAATACAATACCTTTGGCGATAACCTAATTCACCCCAAAATTCTCATTATTATTGCCAATCTCTTCTTCTTTACAACTCCTTAAAGATGAATAGAACTTGAATTCATAATTGTGGGGTGTGCCTCGTATTTTCAATCGAACAAACGACACCATAATAAGCAGCTTCCTGACTTTGCAACGACAGATGACGTCGTATTGATACAAATAGGGACATTACAATGTGGCAACGTGATGACGAGTTCTCCACAAAAATTGGGTTTTTTCTCCCAGATAAACTCTGCTATCTTTGTAACACCCTCAACTTGATCCAATTTGTCAAATCCGGATCTCGGGTATTACTATATGAATATAGACAAAGCTTATAATACTTATACAAATTACAATTAATTCACAAGTTAACTTCATACATATTGAAACTAAATTACACAAATATATACGTACAATAGGTAGATAAAACTGCGACACATGATAATTTAATTAGAATGATATCTAATTCGAAATCCTAATCTATTACAGTTATCCCAAGATATAGTTTCTTAACTAACATTTCTGACTTTAAATATGCCACCAAACTCCCTCTGTATGCATAATAACCTGATACGCCACTTCGTTCGACATGGTCCTCGAATCATCCCTCCAAGCGCATACTCACATTCAACCTGAAACATAAAGTGTAACTCATGTAAGTTCATAAGAACTCAGTGAGAAATAATCTCTTATACCTTAGTCATCGTTTTCATAAAGTGCCAGGTAGTTCATCACTGCTAGCTCCTCTTCTTTCATCATCCACTATCTACCACAAGGAATGTAACACAAATTGCAAAACATTTTCATTTCTTCAATTTGTTACATCCTGTCTGAATCCATTATCATTATATATCAATAACTACATTCTCTCAGGAATGTCCTTCAACTTATCTTGATCATGGATTCTTACCAGTATTCTTTGCAAACCATTGCTCAAAATTGCTTTTTATACCTAAAATTAACTTCTACTACTCTTTTCTATTATTATTTATAGACAGATGCCCTTTTTCGAATTATCAGACGTAGTCATTATTCATATTTATTCTTTCAATGAAAGCTCATCCCTCTCATTATTTGTTTAAACTATCATCTTCAATTGTTTCATGAATTTACTTGGTCCTTACCGTAAAATCATCAAGCACTCTAGCTTATTCTAGTCTTTTTGGTTGTGATTAAAGGTCCTACGGGATATGCCACAATGCTTCGTATGGAATTCGCCACAAGGGCTAATCTTTCATAATTCGCCACGAGGCTTATTCTTTCATAGTTCGCCATAAAGGCTTATTCTTTCATAATTTGCCACAAAGGCTTATTCTTTTCTAACATGTTTACAACATGAATTTGCCTAAACTCACAATACATGAGTTTTTTCCATCATCGTCTTGGGACACGCAGAGAAACCCATTGGGTAATCACCATCCTTTGGTTCCTTTCAGAGGGTGTCATGCCCATGGACTTTTCCTTCAGAGTTTCATTTCAAAGTTCGTGTTTAAAGTCCCGACAGACCCCTTTTAGACAACTCTACGGAGAATAAACACAAAATTACTTTACAGACTATTTATGCATCGAAACAAACTAAGCACAATCATCTAAACCTACTAATATCCAACCAACATAACACAAATATCATTTCATGCATTCCAGACATTCAAATACAACCATACTTCACTCTACATTACTCATACATCATCCATCTCATACTACATCTTTCATGATCTCAACATCACCATTCAATCAATTTTCCACAAATATCATGGTATGAATAGTACCCATGAAAGATTCAGTATAGAGACTCACTTGGTGATGTAACACACCTAACTCCTCTTTGTCGTTGAATTAGGGTCACGAGCATTACTAATGAATCAAACAATTAATTCAATCAAAATCAACATATAAACTAACTAATAACATTATAATATGCAATGGCAGGTCATGACAATCTAATACTTTAATGCTAGATTCTTATACATTCGAATAATAAGTTATGCATGCATTTCTAAACTTGGTCTTCCACTGTCTACACTTTTATCTCTATTTATAAATTACTAAACTTAGTCTTCCACTTTCTACTCTTATCACTATTTATCCCTTCTAGAATGTTAGAATTCGGATACATACAAGACTATTCCAATTATTAGCATCAGAGTATTAGTCCGTACTCTATCTACGATTATCTTTTTAATTTATCTTCAATGATGTTAGTGGAATGAAGTTAATTTAGGTTTGCTAATCCACCCCAATTCAGAGTAAAAGTTACTCTTACAGCCCCTATTACGAGTCTACAGGACCCTAAAAGTAGTTTAAAAATAGGTAAGGACTAATTTGAAACAATTCTGGAGGTTTTGGAAATAATTACAAAAATTTTGATTTCAGGGGTCACACACCCGTATGGCCAGGTCGTGTATCTCTCTGACTTGGATCACATGCCCATGTGTGTTGCCTGTGTGGCCAGGCTATTGTACCCAAAAGTACCTTAAAACTCAAGTTTGTCATTTCCTATTTACTTGGACACTAAGCAACTCAATTATCAATCGTTTAACCTATTCAAAACACGATTAAACATGCCCAAAATACACCAAATTCATCACCTAATATGCCTAACCAAAATAACCTCATTGGTACCACATTTTATGTGTTCAAATACATCAACAATACATCAAACATTCAAGACTTTCATTCATATCACACTTACCATATTTGAACTAACTTTCAAACTTCTAAAGTTACCAAATATGAAGCTAGGCACATACCAAGCATTATGCTAAGCTACCAAACTTTAAACTATCTCATACCAAAATATAAACTAGGCTAGCATACCAACATAGCCTCAACCACAACCATATGCACATTTTTCCATCATTTCACTAGCAACTAAGTTAACAGAATCTTATAAAAAATATCAACAAAAGACTCCCTAGGTACATGCAATTACAAAATGAAATATCACCACACTTGAGCTTAGCATTTGTGACTTGATATTGAGTCTGCAATAATTCGAACAGTACCTAGCCTATGCACGGAAAACAAAATCGCACGCTGAGTAAAACTCAGTGGTATTTCTATAATCCAAATAACATAACTTGATGTAAGTATTTGAAATGCAAAATGAAACAAGTAAGCTATGTTCATGTGTTTCAATTCATTAGTATAATTTTTTCTCATTCCTTATTCACATCTACTAAGATTTTCACATGTTCAAATATATAAGTATATATATCATTGGCATTTCATTTAAAATTTTAATACATCATCTCATGCAATGGCATGATTTATATCTTTGATCAATTCTTGAATTCGTTCAAGTTTCACATCACAATTCATCATTTCATATTTCATTTCTCATCCCATAATCATTTCTCATATTTTTCATTTCAATATTTTCTCATCTCATATTCATTTCTCATCTTTGCCATTTCAATATCAATCACATAAAATTTTATTTTACTTTCCGCTATTAACACGACATGGACTCGGACTGATACAATATCCAACCAACACACCAATTTGGCACCCAGTGCCTCGTTGGATAAATCTGAAGTAATAATTGTACCCAGCACTATATAAATTGACAAATTGTGTCTCATCAGTTAAACTGAAGCAAATTTGCACCCAGTGCCTCATCGACTCGAGGTAAAAGTAATCCCTGAACTCTTCCTATCCTATGGCATGCCATCTATATTCGACTCAGCACGATACAATTAATAGGGATTCAATTTGACAAATTGTGTCTCAATTTCATAAATGTATATCATCACATATAACCATATATTCAATTTGATAATAATCACATTTTTCTCAATACACATATATTCATAATCAACATATTTCATAATATACAAAATCAATCCATTTCATTTCAATTATGAATTTAATTCAATCCCAAAGTACCAAAGTACTCACTTCAAATGCTTACCATATGCAAACAATTATATATGCAATAATCTGCTATTTAATTCAGATTATAGAAACACAAACTATGATTTTTGAGCTATTTGATGTCGATTTTATCCTTCCCCTTTTTACTTGAGGATTCTGGTACGACGTTAGCTATGAAATAAAAAATTAAATCACATTAATATTACACATTTCAACTTCACATTAAATTTCAATTTTCACTCTATATTTTGCTTGTTCTTTAATTTAGTCCCTAAACTGAGACTAATTTTAACCTTCACAATTAGCTTCATATTTTTATACTAATTTTACTCTAGACCATATTTAGCTTTCTCTTTTCCAATTCAACCCCTTAATTTTGAAATTTTCACAATTTAGTCCATATTGCTCAAAATCAATAATTAATTCCACAATTTAGTCCTTTTCCATTTCTAACTTAAAAATCTATCTATTTAATCTCTAATACTTAAACTATTCAACAATGTCAACATCTGAAATCTTGAACCATACTAAAAATTACAATATGGGTCGGGTAGCTCTAAGTATCGGGATTCCAAAAACGTAAAAATTATAAGTATAGGGACTAAATTGCACTAACCAATTTAGATTTGAACTTCAAACCCCCTTAGGCCGTGTGCTTCTTCTCCTTTCCTTTTTTTTTTCTTTTCTTTGTTTAATTTGCATGCATCAGCTATCATTCTTTTTTTCCTTTTATTATAACTATTATTATTATTATTATTATTATTATTATTATTATTATTATTATTATTATTATTATTATTATTAACTTTATACTATAACATATAATATATATACATGCATGTTACTTAGCCTATCGCCGGCCACCTATAATCAAACAATAATTAAGTGGCACAATTGCTACTTTAGTCCTTTAGTTTATTTTAATTTACAATTCAAATTTTAACCCTTATGCGATTTAGTCCCTGAACCTTAATAATTCCTAAGTTTACAAAATTCACTAATAAAAAAAATTAATTAGCTACTAAACTAACCTTATAAATATTTAATATAAATATTTATGGGTCTGATTTACGAAAATAGAGTCTTAAAAATATATATACTGACACCTTTGATTATCAGGTCGTTACAAACGATCTCAGATAGTAGCTTGAACTCCAGATTCAACTTCCAACAAGTAACTACAGCCATCACTACTTATAAAACATAGGAACTCTATTAAGACTAATTCAAATCCTATATATCATTATCATCTCCAGAACCAATGACCCCCATACAAAGCCTTATTTATTCATTTTACTATTCAAACAAATAAAATAGGCTTACTCTTTTAGAGGTTAACATGGAAGACCATAATACTTACCCAAGATATGAAACAACCTTTTGAATGAACTCAGATCCTTAGTTTCAGCTTAACAATAGATAATTGTACTCATCTCCATAGAAATCACAACAACAAATTTATTTTCTTAAACAGAAGATAAATGAGAGAAAACTCCCCTCTTTCTTAAATCTATATCATAATATATATTTATGACCCATGTTCTTATAGTGGAACTTGCCATTCGTCACATTTTTACTAAATTGTCTTTTTCAAGGGTCTACAACTTTCGAGAAACCTAATTGACTACCCTGATTTACATACAGTCGGTTCCTAATTAGCTTACCTTGTAACTTAACTTACACAATGTTATAGGTAAAAAGGGCGCACTACCCCTCAAGCGTGAACCTATTCCACAATACCTTTCTACTTGTCTGACGTCCTACTACAACAAACATGAAAATCTAATATCAAACAACCATTGTCTTACACACAAATAATGGAATACACCCACTCTATGCACCAGAAGATGTACTTCGACGAATACCACCCCGCCAAACAAACTATTTTAGGACTACAAGTCAAGCCTTATACCCATTCGAACTGGGATGTCCAATTAAACTTTGATTACTTAAGGGATATTTTAGTATTAGTAGACCTCTAATCTTAGCCTATTTAAAGGGGCCTTATATCCCTATATTGAGAAGCCAATTAAAAGGGCAATTAGAGATGTAATACTACATGGTTTTTTTTTGGGGGTGACAAGATATAGTTATAGATGAGTTTTGGTGAGAGTTTTCATAGTAACTATGTAGAGAATTTTGTACCTTTTTTTTTTAGAATTCTATGAGAATTAGGATTTTATTTTCGAGGTTTTGCGTTTGTACGCTTAGTACATTTTGGTTTATTTTCTCCATACTGTACTCTCAATTGTTTACTCATTTAGTAAAAAGTCAAAGCCTCATTTGGTTGTGGTTTTTATCCTCTTCAGAGGAGTCTCTACCTTTTCTATTTTATTGTTTATATGGGTCGAACCCCAACAAACTGATACTAGAGCTTGGTTTGGATTCCACAATCGACAAGTTCAGATATGGAAACAATAAAATTTCAATACCAAGAAGTTTGATGGAATCACAGATTTTAGATTGTAACAGTTCCGGATAAAGCAAAGTGTTTAAAGCAAGGTTGGTCGCAAAGTGTGACAATCAAGTGGAGGGAGTTGATTTCCTTAATGTTTTCTCTCTTGTTGTGAAACACACGTCTATTTGCATATCATTGGACTTGGTTGCATTATACAACCTTGATTTGAAGGCTATGAGTCTTTCTATTTCCAAGTTTGAGAAAAGTTTGAGCTTTGTTGACATTCTGCAAAGATCGAGTATGGTCCGTGACGAGGTCTAGAGAAGATAGTATGGTAAAAACGAGTCAAGGTGGAGATTTGTGGGGTGTGCCTCGTATTTTTTGTCGAACATATGACGATGTCACAATGATAAGCTTCCTGATGTTGTGACTATGGACAACGTCATGTAGATGCGAAAGGGGATGTTGCAACATGGCGATATGTTCCCCACATAAATCGGGTTTCTTCTCCCAATTAAACTCTACTATCTTTTCCTGGTTAAAATCGAATTACTCCAAGGATATTTTAGTATTATTAGACCTCTAATCTTAACCTATTTAAAAGGGCCTTGTATCCCTGTGTTGAGAAGCCAATTAAAAGGGCAATTATAGATGTAGTACTATAGAGCTTTTATAACACCCCTAAGCCATATTCGTCATTGGAATCGGGTTACAGACCATTACCGGACTTATTTCATAATCAATCAAACATTTCACATACATTTTCCAATTCCAAATATAAATCATTCACAAACATTCATAATGTCCCTAATGTAATGACCCAAATTTTTAAGTCATCGAAAAAGTGAATTTTTGGGTCTTCGATTCTGAAAAATTAGATTCGTAAATATTTATTTACGAAGTTAAGTAAGGGATAAATTAGATTTTAGTTAAGTAAATCTAGTTTAATTAAGGTTAATTGATTGAAAGGACTAAATTGAATTAAGTGTGAAGGTTTAATTATAAACTATAGAAAAGTCAAAGGACTAAATTAACAAATAAGTCTTAGGTGACAAGTGTGTGGTAAGTGTATATACATTTGTATTATTTTAATTGGTACAAATGTATGTATAAAAATGTATTTACTTAATATTTAAGAAAATAATAATAATTACAATTTAATAATATAATAATATAATAGTTAATAATATAATAAAAAGAAATAAAACATAAAGAAAAAAAAGAGAAAGAAAGTCACGAATAGCAGGGAAAGAAAGAAGGAAAAAAGGAAACAAAAAGAAAAGGAAAATTTAGGGTTTTGGAGTTTCAAGCTTGATTGATAAGTGAATTTAATCCATTTTCTTATAATTTTGGTGTTTATGGAATCCTAGGAAGAAATACTATTTGAATTATGTTGAAATTTAGGAAGATAGTGAATTTTTAGATGTTGATTAAGTTGAATAAATTGATGAATTATGATATTAAGTGATAGAAATTTAAGTTAGAAGTGGGAGATGGATTAAATTGTAAAAAGAGATATAAGTTTTGTCATAGTAGGGAATAAATTGTTTAAATTGTAGAATTGATGTTTTATATTGAATATTAAGAGTTGAAACTTGTTTAAAGTAGGTATAAAATGAAAATTATAATGTTTATTTGAAGAAAAAGAATGGTTATGGTGGAAGGACCTAATTGGAAATATAGAAAAAGTTATATGGAAATAAAAGAGTATGTTATTAAATAACATGCATTGATAATTTTTAAATATTAAATTTTATGTAGCCAACGTAGCCCCGGAAACGTTATCGAAAAAAAGAAAGGAGAAAGTGAACGAGGATATTGAGTAAACTCGAGAATTACAGTTTGTATTTCTATAAACTATGCTTAATAATTTAATACAATGTAATTACTATTCTTAATAGTTAGAATGTGTAATGAGTGATATGATAGAAACTTCTACTACTTCTGTATTGAAATGAAACAATTTGTATACCCTATTAATAGTTTCGGGCTAGTCGGATATAATTGGCATGCCATAGGATCGGAAGTGTTCAGGGATATTCCAGCTGTGTGTCGATGAGACACTATATGTGTCGATTACTGTTACTGTTCTGGATTCATTCCGAAGAGGTATTCTGCACCTGACTGTTATTGTAATATCCTGATTTTAGGCCTAGTCGGAATAGTGGTTTTGTGACCACAAAATCCGAGATAGAAATAATTATTTTATAATTATTTTGATGTTTATGATATTATTGCATGATTGTGTGAAAATTTCGTGATGAAATCCTATGCCTAAAGTGCTTAAATTGAAATTAGGGACTAAATCGAATAATTTGCAAAACTTGCATTCTAGAAGTTTCTAGTATGAAATTGTTTTGAAATATTAATTAGGAGGTCTTAAATAGAAATTTTACCAATTTCTAAGTTTATGGACAAAAATTGGACATGGATGGAATTTTTGGAAAGTTTAGTAGTAAGGGCATTTTGGTCATTTAGGGGTAAAATGAATTAAAATACAAAATTAAAAGCCAATTTTGCTCATCTTCAACCCCATGGCCGAATATAGCAAGGAGAAACCATGGCTAGGGTTTTCAAGCTTCCAAGCTCGATTGTAAGTCCATTCTAGCCCGTTTTTCAAGTTCTTTACGTTTTTAGAGTCCCTGAGCTCGATTTAGCTTATGCTAGCAATAATTTAACCTAGGGTTTATATTTGGAAAAATACCCATAGGTGAAATTTGTGTATTTTGGTGTTTTATGATAGAATATGAGGTTTTAAATTATGTTAGACAACTTGTGCTACTCGATTTTAAGTGAAAACGAGCAAAAGGGCTTAATCGGTAAAAATACCTAATAGTCATAAGTACATGTTAGAGTGAGAATTTGATGTTGCCATAGAAGGGAAAAATGATCAGCATGTCATAAAACATAAGAAAATAGGCTGAAGTTTAATTTACGAGCTTTAGGGCAAAAGTGTAAATATGCAAAAGTTTAGGGGCAAAATTGTATTTTTTCCAAAATATGATTTTGGGTCAATTTGAATAATGTGAGTCCTAATTAGACTATATTTTAAATGATAGAGCAAGGAAAACTGAAATTCGGGCTAAAATGGGGAAAATACCAAGTTGTGGACGAAATGGTAAAAGTAGCCATTTTCGCATACGATGTAAGTTCATATGTAAATGTTGGTAACATAGTTATTATTTTAAATTTTTTTATGTTATTTAAATGATATGATAATTATTATGAAATATTATACTCGTGATAATTGTTTGATAATATGTCAAATTATGTGATATACTTGGAAAATGTGAAATACTACCGAGTATCGGTATCGGTATTTCGTAGAAGATGGTTGAGACACATGATTGGAAAAAAGGTCCCGTTGAACCTTAGGAATGGATTAGGATACAAGTGGCATGTCACTGGGATATTTGGGCATCCGAACTCGTTGAGTTGAGTCTGAGTTCACTTATGGATGCGAATGTCCGAACTCGTTGAGTTGAGTCCGAGTTCGTGAGATGTAACTAGGCATCCGAGCTCGTTGAGTCGAGTCCGATTTCACTTATGGATTCGAATGTCCAAACTCGTTGAGTTGAGTCCGAGTTCGTGAGATGTAACTAGGCATCCGAGCTCGTTGAGTTGAGTCCGAGTTCACTTATGGATGCGAACGCCCGAGCTTGTTGAGTTGAGTCCGAGTTCGCTTATGGGCAGGTTACATAGTAGCTTGGCTACATATGTGGCACTTATGTGCAAACTTTCCATGTATCCGAATTATATTCTGATGTGTTCAACGGGTAAAGTTCTACTCAAATAGAGGAATACTCAAGATGAAAGGGACGTATTGGTAAGTGTTGTGAAATGGATACTTTGAACAGGTATGTACTTAACCCTCAGGTTGAAAAATCGATATAACAACAATATGGTAAGATGATAAATGAAAATATGATATGAATGTCTTAGTGATGATTATGCAAATGATGTTTTATGTTTGCTTATATGGTTATGTTACTTGCTATTTGCATGTGAACTTACTAAGCATTTATGCTTACTCCCTTCTTTTCATTCCTTGTAGTGTTGACAAGCCAGCTCGGAAATCGGGAACGTCGGAGGCACGCTCACACTATCCGTATACCATCTTGGCATAATGACTTGTATATTTTGAGTATGGCATGTATAGCATTACAATCATTTTGTATATATGGTCTTATGATATGGTTATTGAGTAGTATAAAAATGCTTGGTAATGATTAGCCATTGGAATGGCTAATTATAATCATATTTGGTGTTATGTATGTCAAATTGCTAGTTAATCCATGGAAACCATGAAATAGGTAAAATTTACCATAAAATAGATTCAAACAGTAGTAGTGACGTGAATTTGAAAAATCATTAAAAATAGTAGAGATATAATTAGATGATGAATAAAATATGGAATTGAAGAATTATGAGTCTATTTTCATATGGAAGAAACAAAACAGGTATATGAGTTATATTTTATGAGATGTTTAAATTTTTGTGAAATAGGGCCAGAGCAATTTTTGGATCCCCTGTTCTGACTTTGGAAATTCACCATAAATTGTATAAAAATAATTAGAATTCATTCTTTATATGTAAAGGTTCCTTATAGAGTCTAGTTTTAATATAAACAAACTTCATAGTCATTGAAATTCTGTACAGAGAGATATCTGATTCGTAATACACAGAGGTCAGAGCAGTTGAACCCTAAAACAGGGGAGAGTTTAACTAATAAACTGTACTAATTGGCCTAGCCAAAAATTCTAGAAAAAAATTAGTAAATAGATATATGAGTCTAGTTTCAGGAAAAATTTATGGAATTGGATTTTAAGTTTCATAACTCGAGATATGAATTTTTAAGCGACTGTGATGCAGTTAGTCAGCTTGTCTGGAATTTCAAAAATTAAATTGTTTGAGCTGTTTAAGCAATGAATTAAGTCTGTTAACACCTCGTGTTCGACTCCGGCAACAGTCTCGGGTACGGGGCGTTACAGTTACTATTACTGTTACCTTTACGGTGTATTCCAGTTTCAGCTGATGAAATACTGTATGATATCCCGGTGTGTGGGTTGGATCCATGTATCCGTCCAGGACCGAGTTATGTTAATAGGGGTAAGCAGAAGTACTAAGAACTGACTGTTATTGATTATGTGACTGACATATGTGGATGTTGAAAGGTATTAAATGTTATGAAAAGTATAATAGATTGTTTAATTACCTCTAAGAGATATGATATGAAGACAAGAGATTAAGCTACTAAAACTTGAAAGTAAAAAGTTTTAAGTTACAATGTATGTACATGACTCATTATTGTTTTAAGTATTAGTTTATAGAAATACCACTGAGTGTATACTCAGCGTATGGTTTGTTTCCGTGCGCAGGTTAGGTACAAAGTAAAAAATGCCTCAGCATCCAAGCCAACTCCCGAACTCAATACTTGGTGATGTATCTTTCCTTGAAGAATGTCATGTACCTAGGTTGTCTAATGTTATTTTGATATAAGTTATATTGTTAATAGATAGTTAATGGATGTAATGAAAATGTTATAATATGTAGTCCTTTTTGAGTTGAATATTATGGCACTTAGGTGTAACTCTTTTGGAATGGTTTAATTTAAAGAATTATTAAATATATGTATTTGATTATGGTATAATGGCTTAATGATTATTAAATGTATTTTATCATGTTTGGATTGATTGAATGAAAGAATATTAAAATTGCTTGTAATCTTTAGTTTGCAGGTTTGGTAAATTTGAAATGCAAGGTTCATTTTGAGCCCACAGGGTTTGTCACACGGGAGTGTGACCAGACCGTGTGAGACACAGAGTTTGCACACAGGTATGTTGTTAGGCCGTGTGTCCCCTACACGTAAAATGTTACAAACAGGTTGTCACAAGGGCTGAGCACACGAGCGTGTACCTTGGCCATGTGAGATTAAATGTTTTATAAGCCACAAGTCAGAATGCTCCATGGGCAAAGGACACGGGTGTGTCTAGGCCGTGTGAGCCACACGGTCGGCCCTGCATGGGCGTGTCACAATAACACGGGCGTGTCATATTAGCCATACGAGCGTGTGGTACTATTCAGAGAAAGAAACTATAAAACTTCACGAAAATTTTCCTAAGCTTCCGATCGAGTCCCGATTTGTTTTAATTACACTTGTAAAGTAATGTGGACCCATAAAAGTTATATTTAGATGGATAATATTGTATTTATACTTGTTTATGTGCAAATTTACTGTAATGAACGGTAATACTTTGTAATCTTGTTTCGGTAATGGGACAGGGTTAGGGGTGTTACACCTAATACGAACCTACGAGGCCCAAAACATGCTTTAGAAGTGGTTCAAGACTAAACCGATATGTCAAGAAATTTTTGGAACACTTAGAAAATTTTTCAAAATACAGGGGACACAAGCCCGTGTGGCCCGACCATGTGTCTCACACGGCCAAAGACACACCCATGTCACAGGCCATATGGACATTCGAAATGAGATTACATGGCCGTGTCCCAGCCCCTGTCTGACCTGTGTAACTCTCTAACTTAGGTCACATGGCCAACCATACGCTCGTGTGACTAGCCCATGTGCCCTTCGAAATGGCCTCACATGCCCATGTGCCAGGCTGTGTGCTAGGTCGTGCCAAACTTGTAGGGTATACTAACTTATGCCACATGACCAAGTCACATGCCGATGTGTTGGGCTGTGTGGAACATACTGACTTAATTTTAATTAAACACCAGGGGATACACGGCCGTATCACCTGATCGTGTGTCACACATGGCTGAGACAAAAGCCCGTGTCTCTGCCCGTGTGGACAAAAATAGGCTATTTACCAAGCCATCTTTCTCACCCAAATTGCATTCACCTATACCAAACTAAAAGGCATATAACATGGCATAAATAGGCATTCAAACCAATCTCAACAAAGCCTAATTCATGCTAAATCCATACTAAGAACTATATGAATCATTACATCAAATTTTGTCAATTCAAAACATACCAAATCAATATTCTCCAATCACTTAACTAATTAACCTCAATTATGCACTTTCTTACCTAAATTCACATGCATACCAAATCTCCAAATTTCACCCATTTGGTACTCCAAATACCAATTCACAACAAGCATATAAATGGCAATTATACATAACATATCAAAAGGCCTTTTTCACATATATACATACATCACCAAACATGCTAAAATAAGCCAAATCACATGGCTATACACATACAAACCATTTATCATTTACAAGCCAACTCAAATGGTTAAATCCATTACCAAACTCATACCAAAATGACCATAACTTCTATACATGCCATATAACCAAATACATAAGTTCAAAAGTACCAAAGTGATAGCTTGATAGTGTGATGAAATCTCCGACATCTCTCAAATTTGAGCAAGCTTCGATATTCACTATAAAACACGAAAAAGTAAACAAAGTAAGTTATAAAGCTTAGTAAGCTCGTATAGTTAATAAGAAAAGCTTACCATTCATTCATCAAATCAAGTAGTATGATCATAATATACAACAAAATCATTAAATCATAAGGTTAACATATATTCAAACACATAAATAATCATGAACTCAAAACTTTCATAGGTTCAATGCTCAATGCTCATATAGTTTCCGTACATATCTGTACTGATACGTATCTATTTCTCACCATTTTATTCTTCAGTATACCCATTGAACCATTTGGAATGATATCGAATACTCGGGAATCTCGCACCCTAAGTGCCAATACATAGCCGAAACTATCTCAATCTCATATCTCATATAATTCTCACTCTCGAGTTATCAACGGGTCTGCTCACACAACCTGACGATCATGACATAGCTACACCGTGCTGATCACACAAGCTGACGAGAATTCACAACACATGCCGGATAACTCAGCCACCAGTAGGACGTACGGACCAGCACCCAAATCACATAACCCCTAATGACATGTCATTCGTATCCTAATCTATTCCTAAGGTTCAACCGGGATTTCACATTGTCAAATCTTCATCAAACATATTCACAAGGTCGTATACACAATTAATTCAATAATAAAAAATTTAAAACACAATTATATAATTTCTTATTAACATAGGAACTTACCTCGATCGTAAAAATGATAAAATGGATCGACTAGTTCAATATTTTATTTTTCCCCCGATCTAGATCCGAACTTCGCTTTTCTTGATCTATATGTAATCAAAATTAACTTATTCAATTATCAATTTATTCAATTTATCCCAAAAATCACATTATGACAATTTTACACTTTTTCCCCTAATATTTCAACATATATCAATTTAGTCCTTATCTCATAAAAATACAAATTCAAGCAATTAGGTCCCTACCAATGTTAGCCAAATTTCTCTTATTATCATAGCAGCCCATATTTTTTATTTATTTCACATTTCTACCACAAATTTTACACATTTCTCAATTTAATCCCTAATTGTCAATTTTACCAAAAAACACTTTAAAATGTTGTTTATCTAACAACAACATACATTTTCAATCATCAAACATCAAAATACATATACATTCATCAATAGAAAAACCCTAAACCTTTAATATTTTTTCAAATTAGTCCCTGGGCTAGCTAGATTAAGTTACAATGATCTCAAAAACATATAAATCATTATAAACGGGACAAAAATCGTACCAATTGGACAAAAATGCCTTGGCCAAATGTCTAGCCCTAACTTTGGTTTTCTTATCTTTAATTTTCAATGAAAGAAGATGAATTAAAATATGTCAAAATTGTTTTCTTTATTTTTACTTAACTTATTTCATAAATTACTAGTTTAACCTTAATATATATAAGCCATTAAAAGATGTCCATATTTGTCCACTAACTTTATATATGGGCTAATTACCACATAAGGACCTCTACATTAAAGTTCTATAGCTATTAGATACCTTTAGCTAATAGAACTCAAGTTTTACACTTTACGCGATTTAGTCTTTTTTATCAAATTGAGCACTCAAAAAATAAAATTTCTTAACGAAATTTTCACACATTCATACTATCATGTTGTAGACATTAATATAATAATAAAATAATTATTTCGACCTCAGATTTGTGATCCCAAAACCACTGTTCTGATTTGACTAAAAACGAGCTATTATAGCTTTTTTTTTTGGGAGCGACAAGATGTAGTTGCAGATGAGTTTTGGTGAGAGTTTTCATAGTAACTATAGAGGGAATTTTGTACCCATTTTGAAAAAACTCTATGAGAGTTAGGATTTTATTTTCAGGTTTTGGGTTTGTATGTTTAGTACATTTAGGTTTATTTTCTCCATATTGTACTCTTGTTTGTTTACTCATTTAGTAAAAACCTAAAACTTCCTTTGTCCGTGGTTTTTATCCTCTTCGGCGGAGTTTTCCACGTAAAGTTTATGTGTTCGATCCCCAACAATAATTTATAACAAAAGTAAAATAGTTGAATTGAAAATGCAACATTCCTTGCTCAAGTTTAAATACGAACTCAGATAATTGTTTTTACAATAATCATATAATATTAGGGTTAATCATATATTTCTAAAGCAACATCAATTTTTCTAATTTCATTTTTCAATGCTTAATATTTGTTCAAATTTGAATAGATAGATTAATTCATATAAAAGTTAATTAATATTAATTGAAAATATAAATTAAAAAATTAATTACGCTCTTGAGCTACTTGAATTAAGAAGTTCGCATAAATTCTAGTAATGGTTTAAAAGAATCGTGTTTGAACAAAAGGGCTTATATTTATGTTCATTCATTTAAAATTATTTGTTTTTTTATTGCCATTTTTTTTAAAAATTAAACAAACATATCCATGAACATTATATGAACATATTTGTGAACAATTAAAATTTTTTGTTAATGAATAATAAACAAACAAATCATAAAAAGAAATATTTTTTTATCATTTAGATATAAAGTAATCAAACATAAATAGTAATAATTATATTATAAATTAAATATAAATAATTTAATTAATTATTAATTATATAATAATGGAAAAATAAATGAATTTTTAAATAAATTTTAATTATTTATTAAATGAGCCTTAAATAAATATAAACAAGTATATTTATTTACAATATACATAAAAACACATGTAACATCCCATATCATATTCCTAAAGTTTTGGCGTATAGCAGTAAATAGACTGTCTGGCATAGTGTTATCTGCCCAAATGATTATTTTGGTGTATACGTATGAGCGAATAGTAACCGCCACATGAGTTAGTAAAAAATTGATTTCATGATATCCTGTTATATTAAGGAGAAGCCCGTGTTGAGATATAAAGGGTAAGTATGAAATGAGTATGATGAAGAGTATTTATTTATATTTCTCTCAAAACCTGTAGGCCATTAAAAAAGCAAGTTCTGAAATGTATGACACTAGTTAAATTCCAATAAGTAAGTTGAGTTATATTTATATGTGAGAAATGAGTTCTAAAAAGGTTCTTCTTTCTTCTTCCTCTTCCTTAACTAGTATTATAAGTCTGAATGTATATTCATCGATGATTTAGAAGCTATGGTTCTTTTATGATCAGTGGTTATTTTGCATTAGGGTAAGTATTTCAACTCTGCATGTTAAGTTCTAAATGAGTAAATCTATATGTGGTAATTGAACAGTAAGATTGTAAGTATAAGGTTTCAACATGAGATTGTCAACAATTGATATGATAAGTCATTTCTATGTACAAAAGTAGTAATAATGAAGTTATGTTTCTAAGTAGTGGTTGCTACTAGGTCGAAATGAATATCTAGATATGGATTTTTGTATTGCAGTAAGTAAGAATTAGGTGAGTCTCTACCCTGGCTCTCTTGTGTAAATCTTTCCAGTAAAGGTAATTATATATAACGGATGATGATAACTATAGCAATCAGTAAATGTATAACCATAGTAAGGATAAAGTATGTAATTCTATGATATGTGTAAAGTTCTAGTTGAGAAGAATACTGATTGATAAGAGTACATGTATAGTTATGGTACAAAAAGAATGTCAGTCACAAACACGATCATCTAGGTAGGTGAGAAATAAGAAATATCCCATTGTGAAGCCTTTGGTAGGACAGATCTATTAATAACCAGACTGGCATACCATAGACTGAAAATGGGTGTAAGATCATAAGGTAAAGACCCATGGCAACTTGGTATAAATTGGAACCATTCATGGCATAGCCTCGAGTAAGTTGAGACTGGATATGCAGATTACGATACATGAATGAATGTAAGACCGTTAGCTTAAGATCCATGGAAAGATCAATATGACTGAATGAATGTATGTAAGACCATAAGGTGAAGACCCATGACAAGATCTAATATGATTGAATGAATCTATGCAAGACTATATGGTTAAGACTCGTGGCATTATATGAAATGTTTGTATGAATGTTCATGCCGTAGCCTTTGATATTGTATAAATCGAAATGCCAGATCGCGACATGAAACTCTGTATAAGACCATGAGGTATAGATCCATAATATCTTCTATGAAGTCCACCGAGATAGTAAACACGAGACTCTGTATGATTGCCTATATGGCGTGGTCTGTTAGGCCTATGTGGCATGAACTGTCAGGAATGTCTAGTAAGAGTTAAATCTAAATGTCTATTTCTATTATAAGATATGAGTAAATTCTTTTAGTTCTATAATAAGTAAGGCTAGGAGGAGGTATTGATACGTTCTGGGTTAAGAGTAAATAAGTCTTAAGGGTTTTCATGAAAAAAAGATATGGGTATCTGTGTGTTAAGAAAGGTATCTATCATAATGATCTGTAAATATGGAAAGTGAGTGGTATTGTATTTTCTTCTAAAATTATTTTGAATCTAATTTAATTTTATATTTAGTTATGGGATTCTTGTAACACCCTTAACCTGTATCCGTTGCCGGAACACGGTTACGGAGCATTACCGGAGTTCTGACAACTCATTTTTCAGTGAAATCAGAACAATGGTTTCGGGACCACAAATCTGACCCAAAAATAAAATTTATTTTTATTTTATTATATGGTCCGTATTATGATAGACATGTCCTGTGAAAAATTTGATACGAAAATTTTACCGATTAAGTGTTTAATTACAAGAAGGACTAAATCGCATAATATGCGAAAATTGAATTCTAGTAGCTATAAGGATTAAATAGCTATGAAATTCAAAATTAGAGGTCCTTATATGGTAATTATACCATTAAAGAAAAGTATGTAGATTTTTGGTGACTCATTCATGGAAAAATTAGAAAAGAGTAGGGACTAAATTGGAAATTAAAATAATTAATTAATTAAAAAGATGATAAAAGATATCATCTTATTATTTTGTCATCTTCAACCCCAAAATTATATGGAAACCGTAGGAGAGAGAGAGAGAGAAGAAACTTTCAAGGCTTAATTGGGTAAGTTTCCTTGTCTCGTTTTTAGTAATTTTGATATTTTTGAAACCGAGATAGTCTAATTTATCTATTTGGGGGATTAATTTGAAAAGGTATCAAGGTATGAAATTTGGGTCATGGATGCATATGCTGAAAATTAGAAATTTATGGTAGAAAATGAAAGATTGTTGATAGATAAACAACTTTTACAAAATGATTTTTGATGAAAATATGATTCAGGGACTAAAATGTAAAGTTGTGAAATTGAGGAAAAATGTTAAATTTTTATGAATACATGTGCTGTAATGGGATTTTGGTTAGGCTAGGAATATGGAGTAAATTGCACAAGTTTCATTTTCCAAGCCTAGGGACAAAATTGAAATTTATGGAAAAGTTAAGGGCAAAATGGTGGTTTTGCCTAGAACATAAATTGAGTCCAAATGAGTATGACATATGAGAAATTGATGATTAAAGCGATTTATATAGATCCGTACAACACAAATTCAAGGTTAGATCGAGTAAAAGAAAATGTTTCAGATTAGTAGATTTTATACGCGAACAAGTGTCGAGGTAAGTTTGTGTAACTTAATCGAGCATGTAATTATGTTAATTGAATGTTCTTTTTGTATGTAATGTGACTTATATTGAAATGCATTACTTGAATGCTATAATGAAAAATTTTAATACATGCTTGAAATGATAAAAAAAAAGGGGTTAAATCCCGATTGAATATTGAATTCTAATCAATATATGTGCTTTCCCGAAATGGATGAGGTCCTGCATTTGTTACGGATGGGATTTAGCTTGGACGAGTAATCCTATTAACCTCATTATAGAAAGGATTTAGCCTGAACGGGTAATCCTGATATAATACCTCTTGAGTATATGCTATGATTAGGGTTTAGTCTGGACTGGTAATCCTAATTGAGCTCTTCTAAGCATACGTTATATAAAGGATTTAGCCTGGACTGGTAATCTTATTATATGATATGTGGCTTGAGAGTGTGTTCCTTGGTTATGTGCCCTAATGGGTACCCTTAAATAAGAATTGATAGATTATCGAATCGTACACCTCGAGTGTACTACTTGAGCATCCATCGAAATTTCAATGATTCAATAGATACAACTTTTGACATGGTATGAGAATTATGAGATGAAATGATGATGTCTTGAAAGAATATTGAATGATAAGCTCATCTATGTTTACTTGATTGATATGAATATTTTGGTGACTAACATGTTTGATTGAATGTATGTGTTGAGGCAGTTTAGCCAAATGGATGGGAAACATGATACTGTATGCTTAGATTTAACAAACGGGATTGGTAAGTTTAGTTTCCGTTATACGAACTTATTGAGCATGTAATGCTTAGTCTGTTTTATTTTCCATGTTTTATAGTGCTCGGAAGCTCGTAAAGGTTGGAAGATCATTGGAGCATCGCCACATTATCAACTAGCTTATTTTGGGTATGCATATAAAATCATTTTGGTATAATGGCATGTATAGGACAACTTGGCCATTAGTGGCATGTTAATGATGCTTGTAATCTAGCCATTGGAATGGCTAGTAATGGTTATTTAGGTATACTTGTAATGTCATATTATGGTAGCTATATATATGTTAAGTAGTTGATCAAATATTGTCTAACTTGTGGACTAAACTAAGGTAAGATTGTAATCATGTATGCATGAAATGATATGCCATGTTGAATGGCAGAACTTGCTTAAATTGAATGCTTGGAATGACTGGATTGTACTTGGTATGTTTTAGTGCAGGGAAATGGTAAATTTGGGTGACAAATGAGGCTAGGAAATGACTTTATTTTGTCCACACGGGTGTGTAGTTAGACCTTGTGTCCTCTACACCTTAATTTTGAGAAAAAGAATGCTTAGAATTGAACACACGGGCAGAGACACGGGCATTTGTCTCAGGCGTGTGTGCTACACGAGCGTGTGTCTTGGCAGTGTGAAAGTTGTACCTAATTTCGAATTGAATTAATTATCCACATGGCCTAGCACACGGGCATGTGGTACGATCGTGTGCACAAGTCAGAGAGTTACATGAGGCCGAACACGACCTACAGCATGGGCATGTCCTAGGGCCACACGGGGGTGTCCCTTGGACCATACGAGTGTGTGAGCCCTGCACCTTGGAAAAGTTTTATAATTTTGCGAAAAATTCTTAGAATTCCCGATTAAGTCCCGATTTGATTCTAAGCTCGTATTGGGCCATGATGGTCCAAATAAGGGACGTTTTGAATGATCTCGGTTAAGGAATAGTAATTTACATAAATTATCTGAAAAATGTTTTGAAAGTTTCAGTAATGCTCCGAAACCCTGTTCCGACGACGAATACGAGTTAGGGGTGTTATAGGGGTTTACAGAATAATTTCATATAATTCATGTCATTTACTGTTCATAGCTGAAACTAATCATATTGTCCCTTAAATGGACCATTGAGGCCCAATTTAAACATTAGAATCAAGTCGAGACTAAATCAGAATCTTAGAGAATTTTTTACAAAATTTAAAATTTTTTCCTAGGTACAACGGTCACACGCATGTGTGATCAGGCCATGTAGCTCACACGGCCAGGGACACGGCCGTGTCTTAGACTGTGTAACTCTCTAACTTGGGTCACACGGCCAAGTCACACGCCTGTGTGCTAAGTCGTGTGTAGGTGTAGGAGTCACTCGGCCAAGCCACACACCCGTGTGGCAGGCCATGTGGTCAATTTTGAGCATTCTGTTTTGACATTTTAAAGGTGCAGGGGACACACGGCTAGGTCATGCGCCCATGCACTAGGCCGTGTGTCACACATGGCTGAGACACATGCCTTTGTCTCTAATTGTGTGGACATAAATAGGCTAGTTTCCAAGCCACATTTCTCACCCATATTGTCATCCACCTACACCAACACTTTTACACATCCACAAATCATATCCAAGCATTTAAAACAAGTCCAAATCATGTTTTAAATATGAAATAATTTCACATACAACCAATGTACCCTTAGGTACCTCAGATGACGATTTATTAACATGTTAATCTATCATTCATACTTTCCTATTTATCAAATGCATATATGCATGATCACATTCATTCTTCAAACATGATAGATTCACTTATAAACATATCAAAATAAGTCAAACACAAGCCATTCCAATGGCTAGTTTCATTTAAAACATTTATATGACATTATTAGCTAATTAACCTATACATACCATTATAACTATAATTAATTTACCATATATACCAAGATGGGCCAATGGATAGTGTGAGTAATCTCTACCTATGCTTCCAAATTACTAAAAGACATGGGAAAGTAAAACAGAGTAAGCATGAAATGCTTAGTAAGTTCGTATAACATGGTAAATAACTTACCATATATTTATATTCAAAATAAATATGCAAGGCACTATCAACCAATTTGGTTACAAGCCCTAAAAACATATCTTTATCATGTTAGCCAAGTAATCACATATAATAGTCCTTAATCATGGATGAACAAAGTCATCAAGCACATTCCACATTTCAGTAACAACCAATTCATGCATCATTATATCAAGTAATGTCATTTCCATGTACTTGATGTACATACGGACAATAATTCGTTTCTAAGTCATACTATCTCATATAAACATCAAGAAACATGTATGGGCTCAATAATAACCAAATTCCCATGTACATATATTTTTCCACATCATGAATTCAAATAACATATACAATTCATATCCTTGTATTTCAAGTACATTTTCATAAAAATTCATCTCGAGTTCAGATTATTTCATGTCGGAACTTTATCCATGAAATCATTTGAAATATCAATATCACACGGGAAATACACTCAAGGTGTACTAATCTATATTCATGGATGAACATATTTATTAAACAAATTCCATGTTCATATATCTTCAACTTGTATTTACAAAAATCATGTATCATCATTTCATGTATTTCAGGCAGACACTTGTAATAATTCATTTCTTGTTCATATTTTCTCATGTCAGAATTTTTCCCATTGAATTTATTTGAAATATCGATGGATACGCAGGTAGTACACTCGAAGTGTAAAAATTAAAAATCTGTCAATTCATAATCAGGGGTACTCATTAGAGTACATAATCAGGAAACACTCTCTCGAGTCATATATTAGGAATGCTGATATGAGCCATGTAACAGGAAGCTTATCTGGGCTAAATTAGGGAACTCATAATAGTTTTAAACGAGAAGTTCACAAAGAACTTTTAATTAGGAAGCTCATGAAGAGCCTATCAAGAAAGCTCACAAAGAGCCATGTAATAGGAGCTCCAGTTAGCCATATATCAGGGAGTTCAAGTGAGCCATATCAGGACGCTCATAAATAGCTTCATTTGTGTCTGCAACATATGCAGGATCACAACCGATTGCATAACAGGACGCTCACAAAGAGCTGCGGTAGTCGCAACATATGCAAGATTACTACCGATCAAAATGCTCGTAGAACTATATAACAGGAAACTCGAGAGTGCTAATAACAGAATGCTTATCTGAGCTATAGTATGTCTGCAACATATGCAAGACTATAACCATTACAGGAAATCCAGTAATCCATCAAATTTCATTTATTCAAATGGGACTTGACATTTTTTAGGCATTATCATTTATAGGGCTTTTCCGGATATATAATCAATTTCATGTTTATGGAATTCATACAATTCACATGCACAACATTCAATTCAAGTAGATAAATATACACAATTTAGTTACATTAACTTACCTCGACAATTGTTCATGTACGTAAAATCTACTAATTCAACATTTTTCTCTTTTCCTCGTTCTAACTCTGAATTTGGTCTATCCGGATCTATACGAGTAAATTTAAAATCAATTTTATAATATTCATACTCAATTCAATCCAATTCACATTTTAGGAAAAATTACCATTTTGCCTTAAAATTTTAATTAATGATAATTTTGTGCCTGGGCTCGGAAAATGAAATTCATGCAATTTAATCCTTATTCCAAGCCTAGCCAAATTTTACAAGTAACATTTATAGTATTTCACAAAATTCAGAATTTTTTCATAAATTTTACAACTTTACAATTTAGTCCCTAATTCACATTTTCATCAAAATTCACTTTACAAAAGTTGTTTATCTATCAACAACCTTTCATTTTCTACCACAAATTTCAAATTTTCAGCATATTCATCTATGGAAAAATTTCTATACTTTGATAACTTTTCAAATTAATCCCCAAAATAGTTAGATTAGGTTGTCCCAATATCAAAAATATAAAAATTACTAAAAACGGAACTTAAATACTTACCTAATTTGGCCAAATAAGTTTTCTCTTTCTTCCATTCTCTATGGCTAGGGTTTTCATATTTATTTGGGAAAGATGATGATAAAAAATGATGATATTTTCTTTATTTTATTATTTATCATCTTTATTTTTCATTTTTCCAATTTTGTCCTTTTCTTTATTTTATTTTCCATGGATGATTTATCATCCATAAAAACTAAGTATTTTAATGGTCTATTTTCCATATAAGGACCACAGATTTTGAATTTCATAGCTATTTAATTCCTTTAGCTATTAGAACTCAACTTTTGCACTTTGTGTAATTTGGTCCTTTATCAAATTAAACATGTAATCGGTAAAATTTCTTTACGAAATTTTTATATGAAATTATTATCATACTGTAGATCATGGAATAATATTAAAATAACTTTTCTTTCTGGAATCGGATTTGTGGTCCCGAAACCATTGTTTCAATTTTTTTCCAAAATGGGCTATTACGATTATGATATAAAATAATATGGTATTCGTCCGAATGGTCTGTATAGTGATTTACCAGTATGGATATGTGTGGTACTGAATCAAGGTATGCCTGGGCATGAATTGATGGTATTAAATTCTACGTAAGTATTCACCAAACATAGATGTATCTGCCTGTGATAAATGTCAGTGAACAACTGTTTGAAATAAGAGTTTGGGTTAAGGCATGGGGTGTTGAAAGTGGTTTCTAAAGGTATGTTCTATTAAGAAATTATTACGGGACAAGAGATTTATGAAACATTTAGAAGGACCAATCAATTAGTTAAATAAGGAAGAATGAGTATGATAAGAGTATGATAGTTGGTGAATAAGAGATTAGTAGACTGTGGTCATATCCACAGAAGGAAATGATGCAGAATAACGGTTTACTCACAGTAGTTTATACAAGATTGCAAAGTATCCATCAATGTCTTCTTATAATGGTCTCACTAAGTACCCTTGTACTTACAAAAATTGCTATTTCTTTACAGGTATTTGATAAGAGACTTCGCCTAGAGGAACAATGCCAGTAGTATGGCAAGGTGGTGGCAGAGTGGGCTATTATGCGTACCGTGTATATGTGGTGTAGTCTAGGAATACACCTTTCGAATTTCTATTAAATAAACTTCCATTTTGTAGATAATTGTACCCATCTTGATGTAACAACTTATTTTAATATACTTATTTTGTTTTAAAATAGTAAGATTTTCAATTAAAATGTCAAATAAAATAATTAGAGAAGTGGGAAAATTGTAAATTATATTGTTAAAATGTTAAGTATACTTTGTGGTAACACCTGAAATCCAAACTTTGTGAATCGGGTAGGGTTTAGGGTGTTACAACACGAGTTCAGAAAAATAGTTCATTGACACATTTAAAGGCAAGGTTGATTCTATTGTTGTTTCTATGGATGAAACGGTGGCCACAACTTCAGGCACTGTTTCATTACCTTACTTGCTTATTTTCAAAGTTGGCGAATTTTAGAACAAAAGTATTGGGCTATCCATTGTGGAATTATTTGGATGAACTAGAGAAAAAAACATGAATACCAATTGTGTTGAAATTTAAGACTTGAAGATTAGTTCTTGCAATTCAAATTTGGTTACATACAGAAAAAGTAAAATCACTTTCTATAGTTGAAGACTTTAAATTACACCAAGATTCTTATGAAATTATTATCCTACATTGCTTTTTAGTTTTACTTTATAAAAAAGTGATTAGATTATAACTCTTATGTAAAAAATTAAGTAGTATATAAACTTAAGCTTTGCCTAGGTTAAAGTGAATCGAGAATTCGAGTGTAACCAAGAGACTTAGAAAGAGTACAAATTTGTTCAAGTTAGGTAAGTGGATGTGTGCATTATTTTTGTAAGCAATCAAGAGAGTCTCTTGAGTTGCAAGAGGGGGAAACTTATTGGAAGAGTGATTTAGTCTTTGTATAGTGATGAGATCGCTAAATTTGTATATGTAATGAATTGGAAGATTGAATACCCTGCTAGTTGTTTGGACTGAATCAAATATAGTTGGCATGTTTTAGGGTTAGATTATTGATTAAAACTATCATTTTCTGGCAATCTAGGATGGTAGATATTGTATATTGAGTCATTGTTCCCAAGCAATTTGGGGTGACAATTTAATCAAAATGAGAAAAACCATTGTTGCTATATAATCTAGGATGGTAATATGTACTTGGATAGCATTACCGTAGCCAGACAACTCAGGGTGACGGATCCATGTGTAAATTTTGAGTCTGTGTCTGATTAAGAGCGCTATAAAAGCTTGAATTGGTTGAATGATATAAGAGATGGAATGATAGTGGATTGTGACATGTAATAGCATGTGAAAGAATCGAAAATGAGCCATGGTGGCCAAGTAGGTATGAAAGAGTCGATTGGCTTGATAATGATTGAAATACTAAAATGAAATGGAATATATGAGCTTAATTATTGTTGATGATAAATGATTAAGTATAAATACTTATAAATGATAATGATAATGATAATGAATTAATTTGCTTAATACATGAATGTTACATGGTAAGTTAGTATATATGCTTAGTGAGTTAAGATGTTAACATGAATATAAGCATGCTATATTATGTTAAAAGTTATTTGAATAAGATATATACGAATTGATTCTGAGTTAAGTTGAACTATATGTATGCATTAGTTTATATTGGTTTTAATTTGTCTTGAATCATAAATTTATCACTGAGTGTTTTGCTCAGCGTACGGTTTGTTTTTAGTGTGAATGTTAGGTTCAATTTGTGATCCCAAGCGTCAACTTCAGCATCCAATCAATGATCCTAGACTCAGTAATGTTTGTTCATTTTAGATTTTGTTTTTAACTTGGCATATACCTAATAGATTGAGTCATGTTGAATTTTGTGTTTTAAAGATGATATATATTTGATATGTTTGATATATGCGTGTATATATATATATATATATATATATATATGCAACTTAGAATTGTCATTGTTTGATTAAGGTATGAAATATGAGATGATGCATTGAATGTAATGTATAATTGAACTAATCAAATGGTTTTACATAAGCCCAAATGTGGAAATTTAAATGATAGAGAAGAATAAGTATGTATATACATATATGTATAGGAGTTAGATGAAATGCATTAGGTAAATTTGATGATCTTAGTTGATTATAGGTATGAATGTGTAAGTTTTGAATGAATTGCATTGGTTTTTAGTTTATGAATGATATGGTATTTTGATTGTTTCTCATAATAGATGACCATTAAGTAAGGATTAAAGTTTTAGATGTGTTTAAATTGGTGTTGGATTGTTCCTAATAATAGATGACCATTAAGTGTTGGAGTGTATTTGGTAATACTTGCAAGTTTTGTGAACTGAAATTGTAGAAACAGTATGTGACGTCACGACGTCACGACATCAAACATATTACGTTGCAATGAGAAATGATCTATAATGTCAATGTGAGACGAGAAATCCCGTCATCAAGATGAGACCAAACAATATGTCATGTCACCATGATGAACTCCCTCACGTCGCGACATCGATCCTATAATTTCAAACTTTTACAAATCAATCTTAATTCGATCTTTGGATTACTTTAGAGCTTTTGTAAACTTGTATAAAACCTGAAAATGATTACCTAACATATTATTTGCTTATAATGTTCATATATGTATGTAAAATGGTTTGAATTGTATTTGTTTTGGTCATAATTGCTTCGACAATGAATGTGACACACTGTAACTCGGACTCGACGATCGTGTTGAGTATAAGATGTTATATATGTTATGCGAATGAAACAATTTTAAATTTGTTTTTCTATTCATCCATTATTTGTTTGGTGTTTACGAAAAATGTTTCATGAATTTATTTTGAAAAGAAATTCAATTTTCAACAATTAACTTTTAATAATTATTATTATTAAATGTGGCCATTAATTTAATGCAAGTATTTTTTTGTATTTAATTTCTTATATTGTTTCAAATTTGTACAATGTTTTAATAGTTGGCTTAATGATAAAAAAAGTCATCAAACTTAAAAAAAAAAAAAAAAAGCAATCAAGCCGATACTTTTTTTTTTGGCACTCAATTGTCAAAATGTATCAAAAAGACCTTTGACTGTAAACTTTAATAGTTGACCATTAAATTTAACTGCCCCTAATTTTTTCAATTAAAGTCATTCGTGTCACAAGCATTGCGTCACATGTGACAAAAAAATTATAAAAAATAAAAATCAATAAAAGTTATAAAAAACATTAAACTTTAATAAAAAATTAAAATAAATATTTAAATTTTACTAAAAAATATAAAAAATGAAAAATTTTATAAATATCATAAAAAATTATAAAATGCATCAAAAAGGCCCTTTAACTATTAACTTTAACCGTTGATCGTTAAAGTTAACGATCCATCGTTTTTTTCAATTAAAGTCATCACGTCTCACAACACAGTGTGATATATGGCGAAAAATGATAAAAAATAAAAATCAATAAAATGTATAGAGAAATTATAAAATGCTTCTTTTGACATGATAATTATAATTTTTATAATTCTTTTATGAATTTTATATTTCTTTACATTTTTTATCATTTTCTACGGCTTTATAAAATTTTATATATTTTTCTATATTTATAATTTTTTAGGATTTTTTTAATATTTTTTCTAATTTTTAATAAAAATTAAATATTTCTTATATTTTATTAAAATTTAATAATTTTTATAATTTTTATTATTTTTTGTCATATGTCACGTCGTGGTTGTGACACGTAGTGACTTTAACTAAAAAATTTAGGGGTGGTTAGCGTTAACGGGTAACCGTTAAAGTTAACGGTTAAAGGGTCTTTTTGATGCATTTTAGCAATTGAGTGCAAAAAGAAAAAAACAGGAGCTTAATTTTTTTAGGGCATTTTTTTATGTATTTTGGCAGCTCAAATACCGAATTTATTAAAAAAAAAAAAAGGGGCTTAATTGTTTTTTTTGAAAAGGTTTGAGGGTCTTTTTGATGTATTGTGAAAGTTCAAGTATCCAATTGAATGTAAAAGAAAATGCAGGGACTTAATTAATTTTTTTTTTTAAGTTTGAGGACTTTTTACACCTTTAAACCTTAATAGTTTTATGTATTAATTCAATTTTTTATTTTCATAATCTTTAATAAGTTAAGTTATTCTTTCAATTATTTTTTCCAAAATGAATTGTTCTTTAATATAAGTTAAACCAAATCTCATTTAATTATCAAAAATATATATTTTTAAAAATATAAAACTATATTATTTAATAAACTAAATATGTATAAAATCACATATGTTGAAGCTAGTTAGCATACATAAGTGAATTATGTCTTGTTGTATTCAGTTTGTTAAATAAAATAATCTCAAATTTTAATTCATATTTATTTATTTAGTTTAATAATTGCCCCTATAAATTAATAATACATTGTTTAATTTTCGAACTCTGTGTGTAACTCATTATAGGTTCAGGAAATAAAGAGAAGATATGTACGAACGAGATATCCAACAAGAAGAAGAAGGAAAAGGATTGAATAGAGGAACTCTTGAACATTTGGCGATCTAAGATGTGTCGATATCAATAGTGACTCATTATTTCGATGAATTATTTCTTCGGAGAGAAGAAAATTATGTAAACACTTACTCGAAACCTCACTTATTAGATTCAATTGTAGAAAACACAATTTTTCTTAAAGAATTTGCCAGCATAATAGCATAAAAAAAAGTTTATTTAACACACATGTATTAATATGAGAAAAACTAATGTCCTAACAAAAATAATAAATAACCTAGCATTTGGTAGATAAATTAAAATATTTAATTTATTTGGTTATAGTATAGGTATTATTACAAAACACAATAAATGTAACATTCAAATTTTTTTTAACACTATCACCACTAAATATATCAAAACGTCAAGTTATCAGTCAATTTGATAAATTAAGTCAATCAAAATTAAATTTAGATCATCAATTTGATCTACTCGGATTTGAGTTACTATTTATTAAACCAGACTTACTTGTTATAATCCAAAGTACATTAACCACTGTTATCACTTAATCATCATTTGCAAACCAATGTAATGCAAAGTTTTAAATGTCAAATGAAAATGCAACGCAACACAACTATTGATAAGGATGTGAATAAATAATTTACAAAATGAATTCCCCCACTTGATGGCATTGTTTGTAATTTGGTTTACACGGTTGGGAAAGAAAGTGTGTAAAGCATATGTGAAAATTAAACATACATGAACTGACTTGACTTTTCCAAAATCAGTGATGTGACTGATGATCAAGTATTAAGGGTTGTGTTAATTTATGTTTGCCACAAATTGTTTTATTTATACCCATACATAACTATTCATTAAATAAACTTTTACTATAACGATTAAATTAAATTATTTTATTCTTTATTACATAAAAATAATGATTCATTAATTTGATTTTGGGTAAATTGGTTATTAAGTTTATATTTTGATGATTAAATTTTAAAAAATTAGAAAATAGTTATTAAATTATTTAAAAGTTTTTATTTAAGTCATTGAAATAGTCAAAGTTTTTATTTAATTTATTAGGCTTTGGCTAGTGAGCTCTAAGCAATGATTCGACGGTCAATACGATAGGTCAATACTCATCAACGAGTAAAAATACATACATACAGTAAAAATACAAGTTGTAACGCCCCAAAATATTTGTTTATGTTTCTGTAATTGTATAACACAAATGTGTATCTACTTTAGTGGTTAAGTGTTCTAGGAGTGTTTGAGAGGTCTTGGGTTCAAGCCTTATCTTTGGTAAGTTTTGTTATTTTTGGAATTAAGCCCTACCTTTATTCAATGGACTTATATTAAATTGTCTATAATTTCATATTAGAATGAGCCTACTAGTTCAAGTGGTAAGGAGTCAGTGTAATTGGAAGACCTATGTTTGAATCCATGCGTGAGATTGGGTAGTATTTTTGCTTGGCTTGGGGATAGAGTTTCGGTTGCAGTAGAATTTTGAGTAGTGGGTGGTTAGGATGTAGTGGGATATCATCAAAAGATTAAATTTGTTTTTATTTTAATTTTGGCTGCTTTTTTCTCTCCTGTCGATTTTTTGCCAATTGTTTTGATGCCTTATTCATTCCTTCTTCTTTTCCTTTTGTTTCTCTCGAAATCGTTTTTGATCTCACGAGTCCTCGTCATTGTATCCGTTAAAATCATTGATTTCTGTTAGGTTCTGGTAAGTAGGTTTCTAAGTGGTTCTATCTTTTGTGTCTAACTGTCTATGTCTTTTCGGAATTAGGGTGGTAATGTGTGTTGGAGGTTTTGATCATTAAATTTTGTGTTCGCAGGAGAAAGGTGTTGATCAAGGAACACTGTTTCAACGATGTGAGTCGTGTGTGAAGTCATTTTCGATAAGGGTAAGTTTGATTGTGACACTCGATTTTTGAGTTATTTGAAGCATAATTTGAATGCTAATAGGCCATTAGAATGTATTTTTAGGTTTTGGTGTGCTCGAGATTGTTGTAACTTTCAAACCGAATCAGGTGTGTACTAGAAACGCAAAAAAAAATAAAATTCGACGAAAGTTGAAAAACTCCACTGTCGACACCACACAGCCGTGTGGTAGGCCATGTGCACGGCTGTGTGATCGACGAAGGCTAGGTCGTGCACAAGACTTGACTGTGTGATGGCCAGAGTGTGGTCGTGTGAGCCACAAGGGCTAGGCCAAATTGAGTGTGTGTGTAACAACTCAATTTTGGGCCTAATCGGAACAGTGGTTTAGGAACCACTAACCCAATGTCAGAGAAATTATTTTTTTATATAATTTTATGTGTTATAGTATGTTTATATGAGTACATGAAAATAAGATTAAATAAAACAAAAGAATTCATCTTTTTCGTCCCTTCTTTCACCACCAAAAATTTTAGCCATTTTAGGGGTATTGGAGCTTCAAAATTTCAGCCACTCTTTACCCTTACAAGTAAGTGATTTTGATGGTCTTTCTTGATAATTTTTGTTCTTTTGGGACACTTGTAGCATAATTTAGCTAATGAGGGGACTATTTTGCAAAATGGTTGAAAGTCTAGGGTTTTTCCATGAGAGTGTTCATGTTTTTTTTCTAAATTTTTATGTAAGAAAATGAATCATGGTTGTTAAACAAACAACTTTTGTGAAGTAGTTTTCATGAAAACCCTAACTAAGGACCATTTTGCATAAGTTATAAATTATGTGGTAAATGTGTGAAATGATGGGAATTGTGGGCTGCTTCTAGTATAAAAAGAATTCAAGTAGGCTTGGTTAGTGAGAAAACTTGATAAAAATCGATTTACGAGCCTAGGGATAAAATCATAATTTTGTAAAAGTCTAGGGGCAAAATGGTTATTTTGCCAAAATATGATTTATGAAATGCATTAAATTGATATGATGATTAAATTAGTGAATTTTTATCATTTTAGATCAAGAAATACGAAATCTGAACCTAGACCGGGGAAAGGCCAAGCTAGTAGACTAAAGCCAATTAGTCGTCGACTTTTTGTATATCGAGGTAAGTTGTACGTAAGTAAGGTAACTTTATCATTATTATGTGTTGAATGATTTATTTTGCATAATATGATTATGAATAATGTATGATGAAATTAATACGGTAAATTCTCGGTTGAACCTAGGAATAGATTGGATATCCATGACATGACATTTGGGTGATATGTGTGCCAGTGTAAGACCATGTCTGGGACATGGCATCAGCCACGATATGAGAGCCAGTGTAAGACAATATTTGGAATATGGCATTGACGATGTTGTGAGAGCCAGTGTAAAACCATGTCTGGGACATGGCATCGGCCACAATATGAGAGCCAGTGTAAGACCATGTCTAGGACATGGCATCGGCATTGAGATGAGAGCTAGTGTATGACCATGTCTGGGACATGGCATCGGCCTCGACATGTGAGCCAGTGTAAGACCATGTTTGGAACATGGCATCGGCAACTCACCCTCTTGTGTAAAACTTGTCAGATATCCTTTAGTATTCCAAATGGTTTCATGGGTTATTTTAAAAGCTTATGACAATGATATGGAATGATATAATCATGTTGTGAGTGGTACAGGTTCTTATTCAGAACTCAAGAGATATGAGTGTAGTTATGTTACCTTGATGGTAAGAATGACATGAGTAAGTTCTAGCTATGAAAATGATCTTGGGACGATATTGAAATCGTTGGTTTATACTTGCGATATATATATAAGCATGTAGTAATATTTACCCATGTTCACTTAAGAATGTTGTGTTGATTTATAATATGCGTGGTTGATGTTGTTACTTATTTATATGCAACTTACTGAGCTTTATGCTTACTCCCTCTCCTTTCCATTTTCTTATAGTGCCACGAAGCTAGAATTGAGGATTAAGGGACGTTGGAGGCATCGATCACACTATCACCTGAAGCTTTGGTATAGCTAGTTTAATATATATTTTTTTATTTTAGCATGTATATCTTGTTAGTTTAGCCACAAGAGTTGGCTCATATGATGGATGTGATATTCATTTTGTATAGGCCATTAATGTTGGCTAATATTGATTATTATTAAATGCATTTGATGCAAATTTCTTATGGTTGTGGTTGTTTTGGTCATATGTGTTATGCTTGGATTGGTTTTGGTTGATGTTGTGTAGGTTGGTGCAAATAAGGGTGGCAAAAAGTCTTGGTAAATAGCCTTGTTTTTTACCACACGGGCGTACGTTTAACACACGGTCTGTCCCACAAGTGTGTAGTCCGGCCGTGTGTCTCGTGCACCTCAATTTTTCAAGTTAGTATGCATGGTAGTAAACACACGGGCAGAGACACGGCGATCCAAACCAAGGATCCATGTGTAAGGAACGAATCGGGGTGATAAAAAGGTTTCGAATTTACCGAAACTTCAATCTGAGTAGACAATGACGCGCTAGGCAACAGGAATGTTTGAACCACTATCGAACCAAGCCGCAACCTTTTCCGATGTCGGCCTCTCGTAGTCCACCCGATTGACAATGAACGGTAGAAATCCCAGAAAACTATTTTCAGAGAGTATTTTGCTAAAACGGCTGCTAGACCACTTTCATATTTTCGGGCTAGTTATATATATATATATCTTTTTAGGGTTTTTTTTACCCTTTCTATATATAACTCCCTCTTAATTGGTATATATTTATAACAAATTTTAATTCATTAAAATTAATCCGAACATAATAATTATCATTCAAATAAATATAATAATGTTTAACCGAAAAATTATAATTACATTAATTATAATAAAGATTTCGGTAAACTATATTTATTTAAACTTATATACGAACTAAATTCATATATCAATAAAATTATGTTCTGATTATGTGTACAACATCCTTGTACTTAAATAGTATGTTCAACAATTTGATTGCCCAATTAAATTAATTCTATAATTAATTTAATTCATGTGACAACCAAGCAATATACCAACTATGTTTTACCTCGTTCATTTCAACCATAGGGTGTGACCCTATAGGTTCTTGTAACGTTAGCAGTAACATTAGAACGATTCTAATGTTACAAACAACGAGTGGCATCCAGCAATGCATCAATGCTACCTAAGTTACAAGAAGTCATGATTCGACATAACCTTTTGTGATTAACCTTTCATGCATTCATCCTTAAGTCCTATATCTTTGGAATGGACACAAGTCATGGAATAGTCACACTTGCATAGTCCATCCCATGTTTCTTGATACCTCGAGTAGACTATGATACACAAATAAGTATGACATCTCATATCAACTTATTTGAGCATGGCCATACATTTCTAGCCTTACTCAATCAAGTGGCACGAGAGATATTACTCCCATTATGTAGGAGGGACTTATCCTATATTGATCAACTATATCCCTCAACATAGATTGTGGTATATCCAACATCGATCTTTATAGAACAACCATTCTGATGTTTGTTTGATCAGATCAAAATATACAACTCACGATGTTGGGATAAAGATGATCTCAAGTATGAGGATCATATACATATTAATCACTCTGAGTAATGTTGTGACAATTACATAATAATCCAAGAAACATACTCATAGCGGTCGATCCAATATGTTGTTCCCTAACACACATATTCATGCATTGATTCGACACTCCATATCAATGACAACCCTTTATCATCAATCAACTACATGTTAGTCTTGATGCATTATTATTGTCTAGCCAATAACAATACTTGACTAAGGATCTTTTGAGAATAATCATATTATTCTCGAGGACATTATTATAAAATAGTTTATTTATGCACACGAAAAGAAAGCGGAATAATAATGGCAACGCCTTATATTAATAAACATGATAAACCAAGTATGTTATTACAACCATCTCGTGATTGATCTTTGGGCATACTCTTACAATCTCTCACTAGCACTAAGACCAATCACTTATATATCTAATACCAAGTGACTTAGTGTGACGATCATGCCTGTGTGTCGGAGGCTTGGTCGTGGGGATCAACAATGTTATCATCTGTAGGTACTCTGCATATCTCTACATCCCCTCGATCGATAACCTCTCGAATAAGATGGTAGCGCCTAAGTATATGTTTGGATCGTTGGTGAGATCTGGGTTCTTTTGCTTGTGCAATGGCTCTATTGTTATCACATCGGAGTTCTATAGCATCGATATGCTAGGCACAACCCCTAGTTCGATAATGAACTTCTTGATCCAAACCGCTTCTTTTCTTTGCCTCACTAGTCGCAATATACTCAGCCTCTGTTGTAGAATCGCTACTCTTGTGCTTTTGCTTTGAACTCTTCCAGCTCACGCACCACCATTAAGGCAAAACACAAAACCGATTGCGATCGAGAATCATCCTTGTCGGTTTGGAAGCTGCATCGGTGTAACCTTTTACACTTAACTCTTCCTCACCTCCATATATTAGGAACGTATCCTTAGTTCTTCTTAAGTACTTAAGGATATTCTTGGTATGGTCGATGACCTTCACCTTCATCGATCTTCTTAGTACCGCTCGTCATACTTAAGGCATATGAGACATCGGGCGGGTACACAACATGGCATACATGATAGATCCAATAGCGAAGCATCCGGAATTTTACTCATGCGTTCTCTCTCTTGTGGAGTTGAAGGACACATTTCCTTCAGTGAAATACCATGTCTCATAGGTAGGAATCCTCTCTTAGATTCTTCCATATTGAACCTTTTCAATACTTTATCTATATATGTACCTTGACTTAGACCTAGTAGTCGTCTTGATCTATCTCTATAGATCTTGACTCCTAAGATGTAAGTGGCTTCGCCCAAGTCCTTCATAGAAAAACAACTTCCTAACCAAGTTTTAATAGATCGTATGGTAGGTATGTCATTGCCCATGATAAGTATGTCATCCACATACATTACCAAGAATGTGATTGTGTTCCCACTAACTTTCTTGTAAACACATGGCTCATCTTCATTTTGATAAAACCAAACTCTTTGATTGCATCGTTAAAACGAAGATTCCAACTTGAGAAGCTTACTTTAATCCATAAATGGATCTTTGTAACTTACATATCTTTCCAAGATCCTTTGGATCGACAAAACCTTCAGGTTGTGTCACATACACATCCTCTTCAAGTTTCCCATTAAGGAAAGTTTGTTTTGACATCCATCTGCGATTTCATAATCATGAAATACAAGGCTATGGCGAGCAAGATCCTGATGGATTTAAACATAGCTACAGAGAAAAGGTTTCATCATAGTCAACACCATGAATTTGGCAAAAACCTTTAGCGACTAATCGCCCCTGTATGTTTGTACATTACCATCCATGTCGGTTTTCTTTTTGAAAACCCATTTGCACTATAGGTTTAACCCTTTGGTGGGTCAACCAATGTCCAAACTTGGTTTTCATACATGGAATCCATCTCGGATCTCATGGCCTCAAGCCATTTCTTAAATCTGGGCTCGCCATCGCTTCTTGATCAGTCTTAGGCTCATCTTGATCTATAAGAAGAATGTCACCATGCGTTGTAATGAGAAATCCATATCTCTCGGTGCATGGCGTTCTCTTAAAGATCTATGCGGTGGTTGTGTTTCTACAATGATTACTTGTTCCTCAATTTCTTGTGGAATTTCTTTGTTGTTCTATCTCTGGTTTAGTGGTATCTTGTGATTCTCGAATTTCTTCAAGTTCAATCTTTCTCCCACTTCCTTTTCTAGAAACAAATTCTCTCTCTAGGAAGACACCAGATCAGAGCAACAAACACTTTGTTCTCGGTGGGATTAAAGAAATAATATCCTTTGGTTTCTTTGGATACCCCACAAAGATACACCTTTCAGATTTGGGTTCAAGCTTAGTAGACGTCTGATGTTTAACATAAGCTTTGCAACCCCAAATTTTCATAAAAGACATACTGGGACGTTTCCCAGTCCACATCTCATATGGCGTCTTTTGAACCGATTTAGATGGAACACGATTTAGTGTGAAAATAGGCATTTCAAGTGCATGTCCCCAAAAGGAAGTCGGTAGATCAGCATGACTCATCATGGATCGAACCATGTCTAATAAAGTTCGATTTCTTCTCTCAAAAACTCCATTCCATTGAGGAGTACCAGGAGGAGTAAGTTGTGAGACAATCCCACATTCCTTCAAAAGATCATCAAACTCTAGGCTCAAATACTCTCCACCTCGATCGGATCGAAGTATCTTAATAGTTTTGCCTAGTTGATTTTGTACTTCATTTTTGAATTCCTTGAACTTTTCAAGGGCCTTTAGTTTATAGCGCATGAGATAAACATACCCATATCTCACTGAAATCATCGATGAAAGTAATGAAGTAGTGAAATCCACCTGCGGCTTGTGTATTTATTGGTCCACATACATCCGAATGTATTAAGCCCAATAAATCACTAGCTCGTTCACTTTACCAATAAAAGGAGATTTAGTCATTTTCCTAATAAGCAAGATTCACATACTTCAAATTGTTCAAAAACAAATGAATCCAAGAGACCATCTTTATGGAGTTTGGATATCGTTTCTCACTTATGTGGCCCAAACGACAATGCCAAAGATAAGTTTGATTTGAGTCATTTATTTTAGATCATTTAGTATTTATGTTGTAAATGGGATTCATTTGATCTAAAATATAGAGGCCATTAATCAATTGTGCCGAACCATAGAAAACATTATTGAGATAAAAGGAACAACAATTATTCTTAATTATTATCTCAAAACCAATTTTGTCTAAACAAGAAATTGAAATAATGTTTTTAGTCAAATCCGGGCACAAAATAACAATCCTCTAAAAATAAAACCAAGTCCACTAGGCAAAGATAAAGTATATGTTCCCACAGCTAATCTGACAACTCTTGCTCCATTTCCAACTCATGAGTCCACATCTCCTCTAGCCAAAGTCCTACTCCTTTGTAGTCCACATGCATGAAGTACAAATATGAGAACCACAACCAGTATCTAATACCCAAGAAGTAGTAGTTGATAAATTAATATCAATAACATAAATACAGAAGCGGACGTTTACGCTTGCTTTGACCTTCTTGATTTCCTCAAGATAGGCAGAGCGATTCGCTTCAATGTCAGTCACACCACAATGAAAACAGATTTCCTTCCTTAGACACCCCACCTTTAGGTTTCAGTGTAGCCTTTCCCTTTCCAAGATTGGGCTTACCTTTGCCTTTGGGCTTTGTCGAGACTTTAGCCTTTCCCTTGCCCTTGTTGTTATGGGACCATCGCATGTTGCCTTCATTTGCTTAGTATGTTACGAACTGCTGAAGGCAACATGAAAAGGTTGGACCCAAGCCCATACCGATGGTCCGTAACAACAAGGGCAAGGGAAAGGCTAAAGTCTCGACAAAGCCCAAAGGCAAAGGTAAGCCCAATCTTGGAAAGGGAAAAGGCTACACCGAAACCTAAAGGTGGGGTGTCTAAGGAAGGAAACTGTTTTCATTGTGGTGTGACTGACATTGAAGCGAATCGCTCTGCTTATCTCTGAGGAAATCAAGAAGGTCAAAGCAAGCGTAACGCCCGCTTCTGTGTATTTATGTTATTGATATTAATTTATCAACTACTACTTCTTGGGTATTAGATAATCGGTTGTGGTTCTCATATTTGTACTTCTGCATGTGGACTACAAAGGAGTAGGACTTTGGCTAGAGAGAGATGTGGACTCATGAGTTGAAAATGGAGCAAGAGTTGCTGCATTAGCTGTGGGAACATATACTTTATCTTTGCCTAGTGGACTTGGTTTAATTTTAGAGGATTGTTATTTTGTGCCCAGCTTTGACTAAAAACATTATTTCAATTTCTTGTTTAGACAAAATTGGTTTTGAGATAATAATTAAGAATAATTGTTGTTCCTTTTATCTCAATAATGTTTTCTATGGTTCTACACAATTGATTAATGGCCTCTATATTTTAGATCAAATGAATCCCATTTACAACATAAATACTAAATGATCTAAAATAAATGACTCAAATCAAACTTATCTTTGGCATTGTCGTTTGGGCCACATAAG
Source organism: Gossypium longicalyx (assembly GCA_025698465.1). NCBI lineage: Eukaryota > Viridiplantae > Streptophyta > Magnoliopsida > Malvales > Malvaceae > Gossypium > Gossypium longicalyx. The sequence goes on along the minus strand of CM046998.1, from coordinate 31,446,805 downwards.
TGAGAAACGCATATCCAAACTCCATAAAGATGGTCTCTGATTCATTTGTTTTTTTTGAACAATTTGAAGTATGTGAATCTTGCTTATTAGGAAAATGACTAAATCTCCTTTTACTGTAAAAGTGAACGAGCTAGTGATTTATTGGGCTTAATACATTCGCATGTATGTGGACCAATAAATACACAAGCCGAGGTGGATTTCACTACTTCTACTTTCACCGATGATTTCAGAGATATGGGTATGTTTATCTCATGCGCCATAAATCTGAGGCCCTTGAAAAGTTCAAGGAATTCAAAATGAAGTACAAAATCAACTAGGCAAAACTATTAAGATACTTCGATCCGATCGAGGTGGAGAGTATTTGAGCCTAGAGTTTGATGATCTTTGAAGGAATGTGGGATTGTCTCACAACTTACTCCTCCTAGTACTCTCAATGGAATGGAGTTTCTAAGAGAAGAAATCGAACTTTATTAGACATGGTTCGATCCATGATGAGTCATGCTGATCTACCGACTTCCTTTTGGGGACATGCACTTGAAATGACCTATTTTCACACTAAATCGTGTTCCATCTAAATCGGTTCAAAAGACGCCATATGAGATGTGGACCGGAAAACGTCCCAAAGATGTCTTTTATGAAAATTTGGGGTTGCGGGCTTATGTTAAACGCCGACGCCTACTAAGCTTGAACCCAAATCAAAGGTGTATCTTTGTGGGGTATCCAAAAGAAACCAAAGGATATTATTTCTTTAATCCCACCGAGAACAAAGTGTTTGTTGCTCTGACCGTGTCTTCCTAGAGAGAGAATTTGTTTCTAGAAAAGGAAGTGGGAGAAATATTGAACTTGAAGAAATTCGAGAATCACAAGATACCACTAAACCGAGAGATAGAACAACAACAGAAATTCCACAAGAAATTGAGGAACAAGTAATCATGAGAAACACAACCACCACAGTAGATCTTTAAGAGAACGCCATGCACCCGAGAGATATGGATTTCTCATTACAACGCATGGTGACATTCTTCTTATAGATCAAGATGAGCCTAGGATTTATCAAGAAGCGTGTGGCGAGCCCAGACTCGAGAAATGGCTTGAGGCCCCGAGATCCGAGATGGATTCCATGTATGAAAACCAAGTTTGGACATTGGTTGACCCACCCGAAGGGGTTAAACCTATAGGTGCAAATGGGTTTTCAAAAAGAAAACCGACATGGATGGTAATGTACAAACATACAAGGGGCGATTAGTCGCTAAAGGTTTTTGCCAAATTCATGGTGTTGACTATGATGAAACCTTTTCTCCTGTACTATGTTTAAATCCATCAGATCTTGCTCGCCATAGTCAGTATTTCATGATTATGAAATCGCGATGGATGTCAAAACAAATTTTCCTTAATGGGAAACTTGAAGAGGATGTGTATATGACACAACCTGAAGGTTTTGTCGATCCAAAGGATGCCGGAAAGATATGTAAGTTACAAAGATCCATTTATGGATTAAAGCAAGCTTCTCGAAGTTGGAATCTTCGCTTTAACGATGCAATCAAAGAGTTTGGTTTTATCAAAAATGAAGATGAGCTATGTGTTTACAAGAAAGTTAGTGGGAACACAATCACATTCTTGGTACTATATGTGGATGACATACTTATCATGGGCAATGACATACCTACCTTACACCCTATTAAAACTTGGTTAGGAAGTTGTTTTTCTATGAAGGACTTGGGTGAAGCCACTTACATCTTAGGAGTCAAGATCTATAGAGATAGATCAAGATGACTACTAGGTCTAAGTCAAGGTACATATATAGATAAAGTATTGAAAAGGTTCAATATGGAAGAATCTAAGAGAGGATTCCTACCTATGAGACATGGTATTTCACTCTCGAAGAAAATGTGTCCTTCAACTCCACAAGAGAGAGAACGCATGAGTAAAATTCCGATGCTTCGCTATTGGATCTATCATGTATGCCATGTTGTGTACCCGCCCGCATGTCTCATATGCCTTAAGTATGACGAAAGTACCAAGAAGATCCCGGTGAAGGTCACTGACCACGACCAAGAATATCCTTAAGTACTTAAGAAGAACTAAGGATACGCTCCTAATATATGGAGGTGAGGAAGAGTTAAGTGTAAAGGTTACACTGATGCCGCCTTCCAAACCGACAAGGATGATTCTCGATCGCAATCAGGTTTTGTGTTTTGCCTTAATGGTGGTGCTGTGAGCTGGAATAGTTCAAAGCAAAGTATAGTAGCCGATTCTACAATGAGGGTGAGTATATTACGACTAGTGAGGCAAAGAAAAGAAGCGTTTGGATCAAGAAGTTCATTATCGAACTAGGGGTTGTGCCTAGCATATCGATGCTATAAACTCCGATGTGATAACAATGGAGCCATTGCACAAGCAAAAGAACCCAGATCTCACCAACGATCCAAACATATACTTAGGCGCTACCATCTTATTCGAGAGATTATCGATCGAGGGGATGTAGAGATATGCAGAGTACCTACGATGATAACATTGTTGATCCTCGACTCAAGCCTCCGACACAGGCCAAGCATGATCGCCACACTAAGTCACTTGGTATTAGATATATAAGTGATTGGTCTTAGTGCTAGTGGGAGATTGTAAGAGTATGCCCAAAGACCAATCACGAGATGGTTGTAATAACATACTTGGTTTATCATGTTTATTAATATAAGGCGCTTGCCATTATTATTCCAGCTTTCTTTTCTGTGTGCATAAATAAACTATTTTATAATAATGTCCTCGTAATAATATGATTATTCTCAAAAGATCCTTAGTCAAGTATTGTTATTGGCTAGACAATAATAATGCATCAAGACTAACATGTTGTTGATTGATGATAAAGAGTTGTCATTGATATGGAGTGTCGAATTAATGCATGAATATGTGTTTTAGGAACAACATATTGGACTGACCCGCTATGAGTATGTTTCTTGGATTATTATGTAATTGTCACAACATTACTCATAGTGATTAATATGTATATGATCCTCATACTTGAGATCATCTTTATCCCAACATCGTGAGTTGTATATTTTGATACAAACCAAACAAACATCAGAATCGGTTGTTCTATAAAGAGTGATGTTGGATATACCACAATCTATGTTGAGGATATAGTTGATCAATATAGGATAAGTCCCTCCTACATAATGGGAGTAATATCTCGTGCCACTTGATTGAGTAAGGCTAGAAATGCATGGCCATGCTCAAATAAGTTGATATGAGATGTCATACTTCTTTGTGTATCATAGTCTACTCGAGGTATCAAGAAACATGGGATGGACTATGCAAGTGTGACTATTCCATGACTTGTGTCCATTCCAAAGATATAGGACTTAAGGATGAATGCATGAAAGGTTAATCACAAAAGGTTATGTCGAATCATGACTTCTTGTAACTTAGGTAGCATTGATGCATTGCTGATGCCACTGTTGTTTGTAACATTAGAATCGTTCTAATGTTACCGCTAACGCTTACAAGAACCTATAGGTCACACCCTATGGTTGAAATGAACGAGGTAAAACATAGTTGGTATATTGCTTGGTTGTCACATGAATTAAATTAATTATAGAATTAATTTAATTGGGCAATCAAATTGTTGAACATACTATTTAAGTACAAGGATGTTGTACACATAATCGAACATAATTTTATTGATATATGAATTTAGTTCAGATATAAGTTTAAATAAATATAGTTTACCAAAATCTTTATTATAATTAATGTAATTATAATTTTTCGATTAAACATTATTATATTTATTTGAATGATAATTATTATGTTCGGATTAATTTTAATGAATTAAAATTTGTTATAAATATATACCAATTAAGAGGAGTTATATATAGAAAGGGTAAAAAAACCTAAAAAGATATATATATAACTAGCCCAAAATATGAAAGTGGTCTAGCAAACGCTTTAGCAAAATACTCTCTGAAAATAGTTTTCTCGATTTCTACCGCTCATTGTCAATCGGGTGGACTACGTAGAGGCCGACATCGGAAAAGGTTGCGCTTGGTTCGATAGTGGTTCAAAGATTCTGCTGCCTAGTCGTCGTCGTTTCTACTCGCATTGAAGTTTCGGTAAATTCGAAACCTTTTTATCACCCCGATTCGTTCCTTACACATGGATCCTTGGTTTGGATCGCCGGGTTTTAATTTTTCGCTGCGCCTTGGTGGCACCGGTGTTCCAACACGTGCGCCTTGGCCGTGTGCCTTTAATTGGTTGGTGACGTCAGAAGTATAATGTCAAGGTTTTTGTACACGGGCTGAGACACAGACGTGTCATGGCCGTGTGAGGGACACGGGCGATGGACACGGGCGTATGCCAGGCCTTTTGAAAACCTCTGTAGCTTCGAATCGAAAAATAAACCTACACAGGTTAGGGACACGGGTGTGTCTAGATATGCCCATGGTCGTGTGAGCTACACGGAACTTCAGCACGATCATGTTAAGGTGACACACGGGCATGTCACTTTTCGATACAGGCGTATGCCCTATTTACCTTGAAATTTTTTTAAAGTTTTCTAAAGTACTTAGTTAAGTCCTGAATCTTTTTTGAAGCGTGTTTTGGGCCTCGTGGGCTCTTATTAGGGACTTTATGTTTGGTTTTCAAAAATTTTAAATTTGGACAAAAATTATGGCACAAAAATATTTGTAAGCATGTGTTTAAGTATGGTAACACCTCGTATCCTGTTCGGACATTGAACTTGGGTAAGGGGTGTTATATTTAGTGGTATCAGAGCTATGGTTTAGTCGATTCTCGGACTAACCTAGCATGAGTACGAGTCTAGCTATACATGCCATAAATATATTGTGACAGTGTGACGACTACTGATGAATTTAAATTGTGTTTTCATATAGTAAATGGATCCTGACGGAGCTATGGTAGATGATGTAGAAAGTAATACGCCGGCTCCTGCTGAAGAGACCGCACCAGTCAAAATTGGGCCCGTGACAATGAGTCAGGGTGGAGGGGCTAGAGAAGCCTACCTTCATATAATGGATGTTTGGTACTCTGAGTTCGTTCGTGCAAATTCGAACACTCCTCCTCGCCCACCTCCTCCGATTCCTCAGCCTACCCATATGGCTCCCCAAGGAGTAGAAATGTTTAGGAGAGAAAAACCTCCGGTAGATAGAATTCGTAAGCACGGAGATGAGGAAATTCAGGCTAAAATTGATGATGTCCCAGAGAGAGCAGAGTTCTGGCTGAAAATACCATTAGGGTATTCGATGAATTGTCTTGCACCCCTGAGGAGTGCATAAAGTGTGTTGCGTCACTCCTGTGAGACTCATCCTACCAATGGTGGAACACCCTTGTGTCGGTTTTACCAAGGGAAATGATTACATGGGAGTTTTTTCAGGAAAAATTCTGAAAGAAGTATATTAGTCAGAGGTTTATAGACCAGTAGAGGAAAGAATTTCTAGAATTGAAGCAAGGCCAAATGACGGTAACAGAGTATGAGTGTGAGTTCGTGAGACTCATCAAATATGCTAGGGGTTGCATATCTATCGAAGCCACTATGTGCAAGAGATTTAAGGATGGTTTGTACGAAGACATCAGATTACTGGTTGGTATTTTAGAGTTTAGAGAATTTGTAGTACTTGTTGAGAGAGCGTGTAAGGTCAAAGAATTGGCTAAAGAGAATAGGAGAGCTGATATTGAGTCACGTGACTCAAAGAAAAAACAAATAGGAAGATAATTTCAGACCTCATCCAAGAAATCGAGGGAGTTTTCTACTCGAACAAATGCGTCGACAAGATTCTCGAGCAGAAACAACAATAAGCAGTATGCAGCGTCTAAAGCTCAGACCACTTCCATTGCGAGCATTGGTAGTGCTCGACTGAATAGACCAGAGTGTTTGTAGTGTGGTAGATGACACTTCGGTGAGTGTCGAGGTAATGATAGAGGTTGCTTCAAGTGTGGTTCACTAGACCACTTTATTCGAAACTGTCTTGAGATGAAGGAGAAAGACAAAAAGGAACATGTGAGAGCGAGTAATGCTCCCTCGAGGGGTAAACCACAGAAGAACCATGAGAGTGGGGCTGGCAACAGAGGTACACCTAGAGATTCTACTGTGAGTTCCGAGGGCAGAGCACCTGCAAGGACATTCGCCATTCACGCCCGTGAAGATGTCGCGTCTCCCGATGTGATTACGGGTACCTTTTCTATCTATGATATATCTGTAGTTGCTTTGATTGACCCGGGGTCTACCTAATCTTATATTTGCATGAAATTGGTGCCTAGTATGAATATGCTAGTGGAGTCTACTGAATTTTTGGTAAAAGTGTCCAACCCGTTAGGCAAACATGTAATAGTTGACAAAGTGTGTAGAAACTATCCTTTAATGGTTAGGGGCCACTGTTTTCTGGCTAACCTCATGCTATTACCGTTTGATGAATTTGACCTAATTCTTGGCATGGATTGGCTGACTGTTCATAACATGTTAATAAATTGTGGTAGTAAATTTATTGAATTGAGATGTGAAAATGAGGATATTATTCGGGTTGAATCAGGTGAATCAGACGGTTTACCAGTACTGATTTCTTCTATGACTGCTGAGAAATACATGAAAAAAGGGTATAGTCCTATCTTACATTTGTGTTGAATACCCAAAAGTCGGGAGTAAAGATTGAGTCAGTACCAGTGGTATGTGAGTACCTGGATGTGTTTTTGGAAGAATTGCCCCTATTACCTCCAACTAAGGAAGTTGTGTTTGGTATCAAGTTAGTCCTTGGTATGACACCTATCTTGATTTCCCCATATAGGATGGCTCCGATGGAGGTAAAAGTACAGTTACAAGAATTAACGGATAAGGGTTTTGCGAAACCGAGCTATTCTCCGTGGGGTGCTCCGGTACTTTTTGTGAAAAAGAAAGACAGGTCGATGAGGTTATGTATAGATTACAGACAACTCAATGAGATAACAGTGAAGAACAAGTATCCTTTTCCAAGGATCGACGATTTGTTTGATCAACTAAAGGGAGCCACAATGTTTTCTAAGACAGACCTGAGATCCAACTATTACCAGTTAAGAGTTAAGGAGCAAGATGTGCCGAAAATTGCGTTTCGGATGAGATACGGTCACTATGAGTACCTTGTCATGCCCTTTGGCCTAACAAACGCCCCCACTGTGTTTATGGACTTGATGAATCGTATTTTTCTGCTATACTTGGATAAGTTCGTGGTTGTTTTTATGAACGATATATTAATTTATTCTTGTAATAAGAGTGAGCACACAGAGCATTTAAGAACTGTTTTGAAGACATTAAGAGATAAGAAGTGATATGCCAAGTTTAGTAAAAGTAATTTTTGGCTCCAAGAGGTTGGATTCTTGGGACACATTGTGTCAGGCGATGGAATTAGAGTTGACCTGAGTAAGATCTCAACTATTGTTGAGTGGAGACTGCTGAAGAATGTATCAGAGATTAGAAGCTTTCTAGACTTAGCTGATTACTACAGACGATTTGTTAGAGGATTCTCCATGATTGCTACTCCGATGACGAGGTTATTACAGAAAGATGTCAAGTTTGAATAGACAGAGAAGTGCCAGTAGAATTTTGAAAAACTGAAAGCACTATTGACTGAAGCACCGATCCTAGTGCAACTAGAACTGGAAAAAGAATTCGTAGTGTATAGTAATGCGTCCTTGAATGGGTTAGGATACGTGCATATGTAAGAAGGCAAGGTGATAGTGTATGCCTTGAGACAACTGAAGCCACATGAGAAAAACTATCAGACTCACGACTTAAAGTTAGCCGTCATAATATTCGCACTAAAAATTTAGAGACACCATCTATATGGCGAGAGATGCCGAATATTCACCAACCATAAAAGTCTAAAGTATTTGATGACTCAAAAAGAATTGAACCTTCGCAAATGGAGATGGCTAGAGTTGATAAAAGATTACGAGTTGGTAATTGACTATCATCTAAGAAAGGCAAATGTGGTCGCAGATGCATTAAGTAGGAAGTCATTGTTTGCCTTGAGAGCGATGAATACTTAGTTGCCTGTAATCGAGGATGGTTCGATTCTAGCAGAGTTGAGAGCTAGACCTATGTTTCTTCAAGAGATTTGTGAAGCTTAGAAGAGTGATAAAGATTTGCAAGCTAAGATGACTCAGTGTGAGATAGTTGACGAATCAGATTTTCGGATTAGTACCGACGGTTGTTTGATGTTCTGAGATAGGGTCTGTGTACCTAGAGATGATGAGCTTATTGGGAAAATTCTTTACAAGGCACATAATAGTTGTATGTCAATCCATCCGAGTAGTACTAAGATGTATAATGAGTTGAAGAGATTGTATTAGTGGCCGAGCATGAAAAGAGACATCTCAGAGTTTGTGTCAAAATGTTTAATTTGTCAGCAAGTGAAAGCAGAGCAACAAGTATCTTCGAGTTTACTTCAGCCTGTAATGGTTCCCGAATGGAAATGGAATCGAATTACCATGGATTTTGTGACGGATTGCCGTTAACATCCAGAAAGAAAGATGTTGTTTGGGTCATAGTTGATCGACTAACGAAATTAGCTCATTTTGTTCCAGTGCGTACCGACTACTCACTCGATAAGCTAGTCGAGTTATATATTTATGAGATTATGAGACTTCATGGAGTACCTTTGTTGATTATTTGAGATAGAGATCCGAGGTTTACTTTAAGGTTTTGGAAAAAGTTACAAGAAGCTTTGGGGACAAAGTTGAATTTTAGCACGGCTTTCTATCCGCAAACCAACGGTCAGTCAGAGAGAGTAATTCAGATTCTTAAAGACATGTTGCGATGTTCCGTCTTAGAATATCAAGGCAGTTCGAAAAATATTTACCTCTGGTAGAGTTTGACTACAACAATAGCTACCAGTCGAGCTTGAAAATAGCACCTTATGAGGTTTTGTACGGGCGTAAGTGCTGAACGCCCTTGTATTGGACTAAACTCAGAGAGAATTAGATTCACGGGGTTGACATGGTCAAAGAGTCTGAAGAGAAAGTGAAGGTGATTCATGATTGTTTGAAGGCCGCTTTGGATAGACAGAAATCCTATGCGGATTTGAAATGAAAAAAATTGAGTTTCAAGTTGGTGATAAGGTGTTTTTGAAAGTATCTCAATGGAAGAAAGTCCTCAGATTCGGTAAGAAAGGAAAATTAAGTCCACGCTTTATTGGACCCTATGAGGTGATTGAGAAAATTGGACCGGTAGCTTATCGGCTAGCCTTGCCATCCGAGTTAGAGAAGATCCACAATGTTTTCCATGTTTCGATGTTGCGCCATTACCGTTCTGACCCTTCGCACGTTCTTTCGCCAACAGAGGTTGAGATTCGATTAGACATGACTTATGGCGAAGAGCTAGTTAAGATCTTAGCCCGAGAGGTTAAGCAATTGAGAAATAAAAGAATAGCACTCGTGAAAGTACTACGGCATTGACATGGGGTTGAAGAGGCCTTATGGGAGCCCGAGGAAATTATGAGAGACCAATACCCAAACCTTTTTAACGGTAAGATTTTCAGGGACAAAAATCTCTAAGGGGGGAGAATTGAAACAGCCTGATTTTGGGCCTAGTTGAAACAGTGGTTTCAGAACCACTAACCCAAGGTCAGAGGAATTATTATTTTTATATAATTTTATGTGTATAGCATGTTTATATGAGTACATGAAAATTTTGGTGAAATAATTCTAGTGATTGCATGCTTAATTGTGAAAAAGGACTAAATCGCATAAAGAGTAAAAGTTTTGTTTTTCTAGCAAATGGTGTTAAATAGCTAGAGAATAATAATTAGGGTATTTAAAAGGCAAATGGACCCATTTCAATAGAGGTGGTCAGCCATAGGGACAAAGATGAATAAAAAAATTAAATTTGATGAAGTTGGTAGCCTATTTTGACTAGAAAAAAAGATTAAATAAAACAAAAGACCTCATCTTTTTCATCCCTTCTTTCACCATAAAAAATTTCAGCCATTTTAGGGGTTTTGGAGATTCAAAATTTCAGCCACTCTTTACCCTTACAAGTAAGTGATTTTGATGGTCTTTCTTGATAATTTTTGTACTTTTAGGATCCTTGTAGCATTATCTAGCTAATGAGGGGACTATTTTACAAAATGGTTGAAATTCTAGGGTTTTTCCATGAAATTATTCATGTTGTTTGCTGAATTTTTATGGAAGAAAATGAATCATGGTTGTTAAACAAACAACTTTTGTAAAGTAGTTTTCATGAAAACCATAACTAAGGACTATTTTGCATAAGTTATAAATTATGTGGTAAATGTGTGAAATGATGGGAATTGTGGGCTGCTTATAGTATAAAAAGAATTTGGCTAGGCTTGGTTAGTGAGAAAATTTGATAAAAATCGATTTACGAGCCTAAGGGTAAAATCGTAATTTTGTGAAAGCCTAGGGGCAAAATGGTCATTTTGCCAAAATATGATTTATGAAATGCGTTAAATGAATATGATGATTAAATTAGTGAATTTTTATCATTTTAGATCAAGAAATACGAAATCCAGACCTAGATCGGGGAAATGCCAAGCTAGTAGACTAAAGCCAATTAATCGTCGACATTTTGTATATCGAGGTAAGTTGTACGTAAGTAAGGTAACTTTATCATTATTATGTGTTGAATGATTTATTTTGCATAATATGATTATGAATAATGTATGATGAAATTAATGCGGTAAATTCTCAGTTGAACCTAGGAATAAATTGGATATTCATAACAGGACATTTGGGTGATATGTGTGCCAATGTAAGACCACATCTGGGACATGGCATCGGCCACGATATGAGAGCCAGTGTAAGACCATGTTTGGAACATGGCATCGGCGATATTGTGAGAGCCAGTGTAAGACCATGTTTGGGACATGGCATCAGTAGTGATATGTGCGCTAGTGTAAGACCATGTCTAGGACATGACATCGGCCATGTTATGAGAGACAGTGTAAGAGCATGTCTGGGACATGGCATCGACATTGAGACCAGAGCTAGTGTAAGACCATGTCTGGGACATGGCATCGACCTAGACATGTGAGCTAGTGTAAGACCATGTTTGGAACATGGCATCGGCAACTCACCCTCTTGTGTAAAGCTTATCAGATATCCTTTAGTATTCTAATTGGTTTCACGGGTTATTTTAAAAGCTTATGACAATAATATGGAATGATATAATCATGTTATGAGTGGTACAAGTTCTTATTCGAAATTCATGAGATATGAGCCTAGTTATGTTGCCTTGATGGTAAGAATGACATGAGTAAGTTCTAGCTATGAAAATGATCTTGGGACGATAGTGAAATCTTTGGTTTATACTTGCGATATATATAAGCATGTAGTGATATTTACCCATGTTCACTCAAGAATGTTTTGTTGATTTATAATATGCATGGTTGATGTTGTTACTTATTTATATGCAGCTTACTAAGCTTTATGCTTACTCCCTCACCTTTCCAATTTCTTATAGTGCCACCAAGCGAGTATCGGGGATCAAGGGACGTCGGAGGCATCGATCACACTATAACCTGAAGCTTTGGTATAGCTAGTTTAATATTTTTTATTTTGGCATGTATAGGGACTTGAGTCTTTGGTTTTGGTTGATGTTGCATAGGTTGGTGTAAATAAGGGTAGCAAAAAGGCTTGGTAAATAGCCTTGTTTTTGTCTACACGGGAAGACACATGAGCATGTGTTTAGACCGTGTATGACACACAGTCTGCCCCATGGGCGTGTAGTCCGGTCGTGTGTCCCCTGCGCCTATATTTTTCAAGTCAGTATGCACGGTAGGAAACACACGGGCAGAGACACGGTCGTGTGTCCCCTGCGCCTATATTTTTCAAGTCAGTATGCACGGTAGGAAACACACGGGCAGAGACACGGTTGTGTGTCTCAGCCATGTAGAGGACACAGCCTAACACATAGGTATGTGCCTTGGCCGTGTGCCCTTAATTGGTTGATGACGTTAGAAACAGAATGTCAAGGTTTTTGTACACGGGCTGAGACACGGGCGTGTCATGGCCATGTGAGGGACATATGCCATGGAAATGAACGTGTGCCAGGCCGTGTGAAAACCCCTATAGGTTCGAATCGAAAAATAAATCCACACGGGTTAAGGACATAGGTGTGTCCAGATATGCCCATGGCCGTGTAAGCTATTCGGGCTTTCAGTACGATCATGTTAAAACGACACACGGGCATGTCACTTTTCCACACTGGCATGTGCCCTGTTTACCTTGAAATTTTTTTAAAGTTATTTAAAGTACTTAGTTAAGTCCCGAATCTTTTTCAAAGCATATTTTAGGCCTCGTGGGCTCATATTAGGGACTTTATATTCGGTTTTCAAAAAGTTTTAATTTGGAAAAAAATTACGGCACGGAAATGTTTGTAAACATGTGTTTAAGTACGGTAACACCTCGTATCCTGTTTCGGTGTTGAACTCGGGTAAGGGGTGTTACAGTGTGGGCCCGCATGGGCACGTCACACGGGCGTATGGTATCTGGGTCAAGCCATGTGATCCACACGGGTAAGGCCAATCTAGGCGTGTGGGCTACACGGGCGTGTGGGCCCACACGGGCAAACCACACAGGCTTGTGGGCCCATTTATCTAAATTTTTCCCTAGGGTTGCACGGGTCGTCCCAAACGACTATGGGCCTATTGTAGGGTCAGTAAAGGCTAATTAAACCCTAAACTGTATGAACTGTCTGTTTGATATTCTGATCTGATTAGAATTCTGATGCATGTTTACATGCACTATTATTTGCTATTTGTATATGATCATAAGCATGTGAGCATGTTAGGTTATTTTTCTGTACACGTATATTTTTGTATCAGATATTGGGGTTAGGATGATGTATATTGGAGGAAATGCTCTGAAAGGAAATTTACGCCTATTATCTGGCAGCATGGCTGCATTATATCTGTTATGTGCCACATCGATACTATATGGTGTGTACGGATGGGTAGGTGTTTTAAATCCCACATGGTGTGTAAAGATGGTCGGAGATGGTGTGTAGAAGATGGGGGTAGGATTTTGTTTCTGATTTGTGTATTTGTATCTGTAATGGGCTTAGGCCCGAATCTATATCTGACTGATTCTGTTTTACTGTATGTGTGTGCATGCTTAATTCTGTGGGGTTACACACTGAGTTTACGTAAACTCACTCTTTTATGTCTGATCTGGACAGGTAATCCGCAGAATTAGGCAGATTGGTGTAGCGGGGGACTCGGCGGTGACCACTTGGTACGCACTAATTTCAATTTGGTTTTACTTTTAATTTTTGAATCCTTTCTGGGTATTTTTGTAAAATATGGATTTTTCGAACAGTTGTTTTAGTTTGGGTTTGACTGCGTATTATGCTTTTAATGTTGCCAAACTTGACAAAAGCTCAAATTTTACCAAAAATAAAGGCTTTCAAAAAATATCAAACGATTTTTCCTAAACTTAACAATTTCATAAGCTTCTACTAATAAGAGGTACGTCTTAAGACATTTCGACTAATTAAATAAACGTTTCGGAATAAATATAAACAAATAGAAGTTGAATAATCGAGATTCGTTTCTACCGAGATAACCCTGTTTTCAAAATCTATTCCATGTGACATCGTCAGATTTGGCCATAACTTCTAGGCCCGGTTTAGGGTGTTACACAAGTGGTCCGTACAAAGAAGGTTATATAACAACTATTTTAACAACCCAATGACTTAAATGAAAACTTTCAGATAGTTTAGAAACTATTTTGTAGCTTTCTAAAATTGAGTGACCAAAATGTAAACCTACTAATAGTTTAATGACATTGGATGTAGTTTACCCTTTGACTTTCTATCAATAATTATTCTGTAGTTCATGTGCAATTGAAAACTAAAATAGATAAGGTTAGAGTATAAGAATAGTTACTCAACTATTCAGTTTATTTTATTTTAATCATTCAACTATTTTTTTTAGACACTCAACTTTTTAAAATAAAAAATTTATTTATTCTTCCATTAGTTGCCTAACAAAGTTTATTGTGGGCTTTGTTTTATTAGCCTAATAACAAATTTATTCCTCCAATATTTACACATTTAGTCAATTTGATTCAAATCAACAAATTTAGCCATCAATGTTATAAAATTTGTCATTTTAGTTATAATTCTAAAAATTCTAAAATATATTTTTAAAAATATTTTCATTTTTACATTTTAAATTTTATAATTTATATTTACATTTTTCTCATCAACCATTCTCATTTTCTCATCAATCAAACATGTGAAAAATCTAAAAATTAAACCTATTTTTATTCAATATATTTTGATTTAGTCCTTTTTTTTTCTTTTGTACATTATTCATCTTAAATGCTAATTAAAACCTAGAAAGAAGCTCAAAACAAAATAATTTATAACCCAAAAAATTGTTGAGTTAACAACACCAACTCTGATAGCTTTAATCTTTACTATAAAGATAGTACCTGTAACACCCCCTAACCCTTATCCGTTGCCGGAATATGGTTATGGAGCATTACTGGACTTTTTAGATCAAATATGAACATTTGCATAATTATTTAACATACATATCATAATTTAATCATATTGTCCCTTTTTTGAACCTTCGAGGCCCAAAATATATGTTAGAAACAAATTGGGTACTCTAGAAATTTTTCGTGAAATTTCAAAATTTTTTCTTAGGTGCAAGGGTCGCACGCCCGTGTGATCAAGGGACACGCTCGTGTGGCCATTAAACATGCCCGTGCTTGAGGCTGTGTTCAACCCCGTGTAACTCTCTAACTTAGGTCACACGGCTAGCCACACGCTCATGTACTAGGCACACGACTGAGACACACGCTCGTGTCTCTGCCAGTGTGAAATTACCTGAGCATTCTGTTTTGAAATTTTTAAGTTGTAGAGGATACACGGCCAAACCATACACCCATGTGTTAGTCTTGTGTCTCACACGGTCAAGTCACAAGCCTGTATGCCTGGCCGTATGGACTCAAAATGAACCTTAAGTATCAAGTTTACCAACCCTGCAATCTTAAACAACAAGCAACTCAAAAACCAATCATTCAACCAATCGAAAACACATTCAAATACATCTAAAACATGTCAAAACAACTAATTTAATGACCCAACCAATCTATTTTCTTAAGTACTTCACTTAAATTATCCAAAACAATCTAAATATACATCATTCAAGCCAATTCTAAATACATACCTATTTCAACTCAATTTGCCTATATCATGCTCATTTATATATCAACCATAACACACCATTTTATAGCCTCAACATAATACATATGTTTATATACATAACCAACCAATTTCAACTTATAATATCATATACATTCACTTTCCAAAATGACAACTTAAGACATCCTAGGTACATGCCATTACCAAAAAACAAATATACATCACCAAGTTTTAAGATCGGGATTATTGTGGATGCCGAGTCGACGATCAACTTTAACACCTAATCTACGCACGAAAAACAAACCATACGCTGAGTATGAACTTAGTGGTATTTCTATAATCCAAATACTTTAAGGTAAAATATTAAATGATATACATTATAATATACAATATACATAATCATTTCATAAATAAAGCATTTATAATTCATTCAATTCTTTTCAATTTGCTATCCCAGATAGCTTCTCACAATATGAACACAATTCATATGTCTCGATCCATATTTCAATTCCTTATTCAAGTCAATCATAACTCTGTTTTATTCAATTACCCTATTAACATGACTTGGACTCTGACGGATACATGGATCCAACCAGAAGACACCAGTTTGGCACCCAGTGCCTTATCAGATAAATCGAAGTAATAGATTTGCACCCAGTGTCTCATCGGCCATGCCGAAGTAAATTGGTACCTAGTATCTCATCAAATTTATCCGAAGTAATAATGTGACACTCAGTGTCTCATCAACTCGAAGTCGAAGTATCCCTGAACACGTCCAATCCTGTGGCATGCCATCTATATCTGACTTAACCCGATACGGTTAATAGGGTTTTCAATTTCTCAATCAATATCCAATATCCATATCAATCACATATTCACTTGATATTCAATTCAATATCAAATATTAACAGTTACTCTAATTACTTACCATAAACATTAAATAAAAAATACAAGAATTAATATTTACTAGATTCAGATTATAGAAATACAAACCAGAATTTCTGAACTACTCCTCGTCAACTTTCTCTTTTCCCTTCTTAGCCAAGGTTTCTGGCACAATGTTAGCTACAGAAATTAAACAATTAAAAATCATCAATACAACACAATTTCACATTGAATATTTCAATTTATATTCAACTTTTGCCTTAATTCAAATTTAGTCCCTAATCAAAACTAACTTTATTTTCTTCACAATTTATTTTATATTTTCATTTATTTTTCACTTAAAACTAAACTTAACTCTCTAATTTCACCATAAAACCCTAAATTTCAAAAATTTCCCCATTTAGTCCCTATTACTCAAAACTTATAATTTATTTTACAATTCAATCCCTTTTCCATTTCTAACTTAAAATTCTATCAATTTAGTTCCAAACACTTAAATTATTCAACATGAACATCATCTAAAAATCTAATAATTTCTAAAATTTTCACATAAATCAAGTAGTATTTAGTTCTAGGATTCTAAAAATATAAAAATTTTAAGAAAATAGACTAAATTAACTTACCAATTGAACTTTAAATCTTAAAACCCTAATTTTTCCTTTTTCTTTCTTTCTTTTCCTTCTCTGTTTCGTCCCCTTATTCTTTCTTTTATTTATTTATTTATTTGTTATATTCATTTAATTTATTATACTAATATAATATAATAATATTAATATAAATATAATATTATTTACTTAAATAATAAGTAAGTATATATAATTATAATTTAATATATGTATATAAATATTACACATCACTAATATTACCAAACACTTGTCACCTTTGATTTAATTGCTTAATTAGCCCATTTACTTTTTCTTTAATCTATAATTAAACTTTCACTCTTTATTCAATTTAATTCTTTCACATAATTATTCTTAATTCAAGCTAATTCACCTAACCAAAACCTAATTAACCACACAACTAACTCCATAAATATTTTTAATAAATATTTGCGAATCCGTTTTACAAAAACGGAGACCCGAAAACACACTTTCCGATCACTCGTGACTATCGGGTCGTTACAGTACTAGTTCCAGATTCTAGTGTTATCTTGCCTTTATTGTTTATTGCTCAAGTATTGGAGAGAGATTACAGGTCAAGGCCATGACATTTGACATTTCCAACTTCGTCAATTAAATGAAAGAAAGAAACAATGTAGATGATACTATTGAAAGCCATTTTGAGTACAAAAATTAGAAAATTATTTTTACATTTACTTTTTAAAAAAATTATTTTTTTATAATTTAAATTCACTTTTTAATTTTAATATTTTCAAAATATTTTTATAATTTTTATAATTAGAACTTAAATGACAAATCTTGTAAACATTGAGGGCTAAATTTGTTGATTTTTTTAGATTTAGCACCAAATTGATAGAATGTGTAAACATTGGAGGTCTTAATTTCTTATTAGGGCAATAAAGCAAAGCTCATGTAGACTTCCATTAAGTAAGTAACAGAAGAGTAATTAAAATATTTAATTTAAAAAAATTAAGTGATTAAAACAAAAAAATTAGATGACTAAAATAAAACAAACTAAATAGTTGAGTGACTATTCTTACATGTTACCCAAAAAAAAAAAAAGTTGAAAGCAAGATTTGGAAACAACCTTAGAGAGAGACTTGGCGTAATTTTGTGATGGGGGCAGGGATAGGGGAATAGAGTAGTCGAGGATTTCCACTCGTGTCAAATTTTAATAGAGATAATGTGTAAATTTATACATTAATTTTGATTTTGTATAATCTTAATAGTAAAATTTTGATTTAATTCAACCATCGCAAATTATTAATAAAATTATTGATATAACTTCATTTTATGTTTATATATTGCATATACAAATAATTATATAATGTATTTGTTTCTTTAAATGTTTATAATTGAATCAAAATTAATTTTTTTTGTATAATTTTGAACCATAATAAAAATATTATGTGTATAATTGTACCAAATCAAAATTTGTATATCAAATTACTATTTAAATTAAAATTTATATATAATTTTGAGATTTCTCTTAATTTGTGAAATATCCTCGTATACTTGTTGTCATACTTTTTTTGAGGTATCTTTTTGTCAAGACAGGAAATTGTGAGATGAATAATGGCTATTAAGGGCTCCTTGGGATGCCCATTTAGCGTTAGTCCAATGTGGTTTCTATTCAAACTTGTGCAATTGTGGCACAAAATTGTGTTTGGATGATAAAAGTGCAGCGCTGTAGAATTCTAAACACACCATAACACAAAATTCTCACACATCTCTTTATAGTCAGTTAAAATTTTAAAGTCTTGAATCTTTTTTTTGTCCTTTTGTTCATTTTTTAATAAATAAAATAAACTAACTAGATAATGGCTAAAAATAAAACTATTGTAATAATTTATAGGGTAAATTACATTAACATTTACTCAATTTTGATGCAGTTGACAAAACAACCACTCGATTTCAATTCAGCCACTCAACTTCCGAAAAATAACAAATTAGTCATTAATGTTATCAAAAAAGTGACAAATCAGTCACCCATTAGCATTTTCCGTCGTAAGCTTAACGGGACAGCTAACGTGGCCAGTTAACTAGCTAATATGACCGGTTAACTAGCCATGTTGGACGAGGCAAAGTTGAATGACTTTTTTTTTCATTTTTTTTCGTTTTAATAAATGGCTCAATATTTTTACTTTTTGCGTAAATGGCCCAATATGTTTGTACTTCTTTTTCTCCATCCTAACAATCTCTGTTTTCAAATATAGTTATCTGTTTCACTCTACCATCAATCTCTTTTGTGTTCTTCTCTTACCTTCCAATCTCTCTCCATCTAGATTCGAAAGGTTGGAAAAGAATTCATAACATGAGACAGATGGGGCAGGATCTGAATGCTTTGGATCAGCTAGAGTTGGGACTAGTGAGGACATTGCTATATGGGGCTATTGTTGGTGCTTGTGTCTAAGTTGCTACTTACCCATTTGAGGTTGTGAGAAGGCAGTTGCAATTGCAAGTCCAGACAAGCAAAATGGGCGCACTGGCAACTGGTCTAAAGATTGTTGAGCAAGAAGGAATTCGTGTTCTTTATGCTGGGCTAATTCCTAGCTTGCTACAAGTAATCTCTTGAATTGTTTCTGAAAAGCTTTATACTAATTATTGCTCTATAAATGCAGACACGGGGTTAAACATATTTGGATACTTCCAAATTATTTGAAACTTTTGATAGAAAGGATTCAAATATTTGTCACCATCTGTCGCCCTGATCCATAACCTTATGCTGCTATTGAACCATTCTAGAATTTTTTTTCTTTTTCTCTTCCTCTTCCTCCTCCTCTTCTTCTTCTTTTCTTTTTCTTTGATTCTTCTTTTTCTTTTATTGCCCAACCCAACTAGGGTTTTAAATTGGGGTCGTTTACACAGTAGGATTATAGATCATCTTTTCATTATGTCTGTAACGAAAACTGGTTAAAAGGATTGATTTGTTATTTTTTGAAAGTTGAGTGACTGGATTGAAATTAGAGTGATTGTTTTGTCAACTATATTAAAGTTAAGTGACTATTGGTGTAATCTACCCTAATTAAAAAAATTACAAATAGATACATATAAACATAGAATATATAACTATAAAAATGAAGTAATAATAAATTGAGTAATTATAATTAAATATATGCTTAATTTTGATATATTAAACAAAATAATAAATATTTGAGATTTCTTAAAACAAAACATGTTTTCCAATAAAAAAAAAAACAAAGCCGAATTCTTGGGCTTCAACAATCCTTTGATTTGAGGTCTCTTTCCCCTTGGACTTAAAGAAGCCGTTAAATTTCGTTATCTGAAAATGGGCCTTAGTTGAAAGGCCCATGCCTTTTGGGTTATATCATTAAGTCTAAATAAAATCACATCTTTTTCTATTTATGTTATTCAAGAAGTGAGTATCATGTATGAGCATACGTCTAACAGCATTACAAATTTTTTCATGTTTTTAAATATTTACTATTTTTTCATATTTTTAGTAAATTTAAAAATTTTCAAGAAATATATTTTAATTTCCGTTAAATATAAAAGTGTCTATGCACCAAGCTAGACCAATGTAATATATAGTTACCAAGTCCAGCCCAACCCAAAAATTAAGCGTTAAATTTTGTGAAAGCTTTCTCATATTTATAAATAGTTAATTTAGGCTCAATTAACCCAATTCATTTTTTTAAATATATCTTCTTAGTAATTTTATATATACACATTTCTTTACTACCATTAAAGAATTTTTATTAATTTTTTAAATATAAACAATCCAACTTATTTTCTTAATATTTATATTATATCACATTATATTTAATTTTTTTATGATATGAAAATGGGTCAGGTGAGTCGAGCTTTAAATAGTGGTGCTCAAGTTTAACTCATATTTGAAATAAACTTAATTTTTTTTACCTAAACTCATTTTTAAACTTTATATTTTTATTTAAATCCTCTCAAGAATATCCAACATATTTTTAATATTGGACAAATAACTTAGGCCTTATGAAAAAAAGATAGATAGCATAAATGCTTCCATACAAGCTGTTGTAAATTGTAGCGATGGATGATGAAAAAGTTGTCGGAGAAAGACAATCCTTTTCACTACTTGTCAATCATTTATGTTTACGACTTTTGAAAAACAAATTTGAGAGAAAAATCCTAAAGTATAATATCAACTAATTGTTTTTATGAAATGGTGGGGAGGTTTCAAAATCAAATCTGAATTTTAGTGCCTTTCACCAAGGTAGTAGAAACTAGAAATAAAAAAAAAAGATTAAAAAGAAAAATGGAAGATGATCATGCACACTTGATCAAGGAAGGTGAGGAACTCTAAAAGAGCACCAAGAAAGTCAAAAAACTTGGATAGCTCCTAGTAAGAAAGCCCTAGCGAGCATGCCTCTTACAAAAATACCCTTGTAGGCTCTAAGTTTGGGAAGTATGATAAGTTATTAGAATCTGACTTGGTGGAAATGGAAGAAGTAGATGTAGAAGATAACCAGGTACAAGCTTAAGAGGCCGATGAGGATGGTAACATTTCCATTTGTTTGTCCAAAGAGAAGAAACTACACATTTGCCAAAGGTGAGAGAAAACCTTTATTGTTAAGGTATTCGAGAAAACATAAGGGTACCAATATTTGTTGTTCAAGCTAAACTAGTTGGGGAAACCTACAAGAATTTTACAACATTTTCATTTAGGATTTGAATATTTCCTTGTGAAATTTCTATATAGAGGACTATAGAACGATCGCTAAAAGAGGCACTTAGGTCATCAAGAATTTCAAGGCTTCTGAGGCTTCTTTTAACTTAATTATTGTATAGGTAAGATTGCTTGAGCTCCCTATTGAATATTATGGTATTGAATTCCCATTAAGAATGGGAAAAAACATGGGCACCCTTCTTCATGTTGTGTTAGAGTTTGTTAAAACAATTAAGCAATTATGAATCTGTTAGAAATTGTTAGTAGTCAGTTAGTAGAAATTATCTACTGAGAGTTGTATAAATACATATATTGAGCTTCTAATGAAAATAAGAATAGAATTACACAAATTTAGTATTTTTGATTAGTTCTTTGGTAGTATTCTGTCATGGTATCACTCGCTAGGTACCTGGGGTGATTATCCTTAGTTTCTAATGTCGGCTACTCTCATTATGTCCCCTAATGAAGTCAACTTCGCATCATCTGCCACTAGTATTCATCCGCCCTCACAAGGTGCTCTGATAGTGTTTTCTGCTGTGTGGTCCAATCCTATCCTTGCCACGACATTGTGAAGCTGAAAGAAGAAATGTTCCTTCAATGGCAATATCAAATGAAATTGATTATTGAAGTGTATGACTTAACTGGTTTCGTTCTTGGCACAGTCGTTGATCCACCTCGATTTGTTCCTGATTCAAAAGGGAAGTCAATTCCTAATCTTGATTTTACCTACTGTAAATAGCAATATAAGTTACTTGCTTATTGGATTTTATCCACAATTAGTGGAGATTTGCTCTCGTCTTTTACAGGTACATCGATAGCACACGAGGTCTGGAGTAGGCCTCTCAATTATTTGTTGCTGCCTCTGGTGTTCAAATTTCTAGAACCAAACATGAATTGCATGCTTTAAAAAAAGAAAATCTTACTGTCACCAAATATCTGGTTAAGATTAAGCATATTTGTGATCTCCTTATTGCTTCCAGCCACCCACTGACCGATAGTGAGCAGGTTGATGTGGTTCTACTGGATTATCTATTGAGTTTGATACAATTGTCACGATGGCCGCGTTTGCACCAGAGCTAATGCGCCTGATCGGTTGGTGGAAGTCCTTCTGGATTGTGAACATCGTCAAAAGAAACTTTCTCTTGACAGCCCGACTCAGGTCAACATGGTGAGCTCTGCCGATGTGGCTCATGCTTTTCCAATGGTGATGTTGTCTCTGAGGGATGGTTGCGCAGTCTATGGTGGTCGTGGTCAGAGTCAGAGAGGGCATGTTCAGTGTCAGATTTGTGGTCGTCTTGGTCACTTAGCCCAATGGTGTTACTACCATTTTGATCGGCTACATGATGGTCTTCCGGCACCGTCGTCGAGGGACTTTAAAGTTTGAGCAGCGGCCTTTGACTCAACAACTAGGCAAGAAATGGTTGTTAGCTTTCAACCTAATGCTAGGACGAAAGGGTTTTTAACCCTAATTCTGGTCCTCTTTTGGGTTAAAGTGCTAGGCCATCAATCAACCATGTGGCCCTTAATGGGCAGGTTCGTTTTTAGGCTGGGCTTGCGTGTGTTTTGTAGGCTACACAAGCAAATAGGCCTAGCACTAGAGGAGGGGCTTTGTGGACCTTGCAACTCGACTTGTGAAGGCTGATTGGGCCTGCTCCTGTGGCTATTGTTGTTGTTCTGTTTGGGGAGTTAGGCCAAGGTACTCCCATGGGCCCTTAGCTATGTGTTGGGCTTCCTCGGATCCTATATTTCTAAGGGTCTAAATTTTCTAGTGGAAATACATTGAATGCTACTACATCCGGGTTTAGGTGTGGGCCAAATTTTGGGGATTCAACCATAAATCATGTGGAGCCATATGTCCTTCTGCCCGTAGGAAATAATGCTTCGACATCATGGTACCCTAACTTGAGAGCTACCAATCACGTGTGTCAAGTGGCTTCAACATTAAATACATCCATGCAGTATTCAGGTAATATTCTACTTTTAATGGGTGATGGGATGCATGCTACTATTGCAAATGTAGGCAATGTTACATTTTTTTACGAAAAATAAGCTGTTGCATTTATCTAATATTTTACATGTGCCAAGTGTTCATAAAATTTATTGTCTATTTCACAATTTCCTCGAGAGAACAATGTATTCTTTGAGTTTCACCCATTTCAATGTGTGGTTAAGGATATTCAAACTCAGACAATATTGTTACAAGGCCACACTCATGATGGACTTTATCAGTTTTCCCTATTACCGCTGCAACACGTGGAGATGTGATATGTTTGCACATAGTACTGAATTGGGATCAAGCCACTCCAATTTTGATATGTTCGAATTGTGGCATCGTCGTCTGGTTCATCCTTCGGTACATGTTGTTCAGTCTATATTAAAAACTTGTAATATTGTTGCAAATAAGGATAAGCTTGCTTATATCTGTCCTGCTTGTCATAAAGAAAAATATGACAAGTTTCCTTTTATGAATTCTACTACTGTATATACATCTCCTTTTGAATTGGTTGTATCTGACTTATGGGGACCTGCCACTATTGCATGTGGTATTAATTGGTATTATGTCTCTTTTATTGATTTTTTTAGTCGTTTTACATGGTTGTATCTTATTCAACGCAAGTCTCAAGGTGTTGAGTGTTTCATTCAGTTTCAGAGAATGGTTAAGACTTAATTTAGGAAAGACATTAAACAATTTCAAAGCGATTACGTGGCGAGTTTCGATCATTCACATCTATGTTAACTTAGCATGGTATCATTCACCGAATCAGGTACCACCATACGTCTAAACAAAATGGTGTGGTAAAAAGAAAACATCGCCATATTGTTGAGGTAGGACTCACGTTGCTTGCTCAAGCAAACTTACCAATGAAGTTTTGGGGTTATGTCATTTCGTGTGCGATTTATTTAATAAATCATTTACCCACTGCGATTTTGTGTGATCAGCCTTCCTACTTGGTTTTTTATGGTAAGTCCCCTACTTATTGTCATCTTCGAATATTCGGGTGTTGTTTCCTATATCTACGCCCATTCAATAATCCCAAGTTGGAATTTTGGTCTCGACCTTATTCCTTTTTGGGTTACAGTTCCCAGCATAAGGGACATCAATGCCTTATGTCTAATGGTAAAATTGTTGTATCTCAACATGTTATTTTTTATGAAAGTTGATTTTCGTTTGCTAAGAACTCTTTATCTTCTACTTCAACACCCGATTGTGTTCCAACGTTTTCTCCTCTTGTACAATCTCAGTCACATCACTCTGTCTTTCCTAATAGAGATGCCGACATACAAAGTCCTGCGGTTTTGTCTCATTATGCCATAAACTCATCATTTTTGGAAAATGATGTTAGTGCCTTGGGTCCCAGTAGCAACAAATTTCCCCCCACACTTGATTTGTAACCTTTGGAAAATGATGCAGGTGCCTTAGATCATAGTAACAACACTTCTTCCCACACACCGGTATTGTCTATCACAATGGTAGCTCTTCTACTGCCATTAGGCAATACACATCATATGATCACCCTATCTAAAGCAGGTATATTCAAACCTAAAGCTCTAGTCATTGAGTTACTTGATCGTGAGCCATATACGATTGATGAAGCATTTGCACATAAAGAGTGGTGAGTGACGGCTCAAGATGAGTATGATGCTCTTATTCGGAATCGTACTTAGGAGTTAGTTCCTTTATCGCCAGGATGGAAGGCTATTGGTCGTAAATGGTTGTTTAAAATAAAAAGAAATCTCGATGGTACTGTGGCTCACCAGAAAGGTCGGTTAGTGGCTAAAGGGTGTTCTCATGTGCCAATGTGTGATTTTTGGGAAACATTTAGTCCAGTTGTGAAACCCGCTACCATTTGAATTATTTTGTCTATTTTCGTATCTAAACAGTGGACAACCTGCCAAGTTGATGCGAACAATGCATTTCTCAATGGTGAGCTCACTAAAGAAGTTTTCATGCACCAACCCCTTGGGTATGTTCAACTTGATGTGAATGGGCAACCTTTTGTTTATCGATTGGAAAAAGCATTGTATGGATTGCGGTAAGCTTCGAGAGCGTGGTTAGATAAGTTGAAAAATTTTCTACAATCATTGGGTTTTATTCTTTCGAAATTCGGTGCATCTTTGTTCATTCGTTTCAATAATGATTCTTGTATGTATGTGTTAGTTTATGTGGATGATATCATCATTACAAGAGATTTGTCTAGCAGCATTGATACATTTGTACAACAACTGCACACTGAGTTTTCACTAAAAGACATGGGATCTCTTCATTATTTCTTGGGGGTTGAAGTCACTCATTTGACCACTGGAGTCTTCATTTATGTCAACATAAGTGTATTCTTGACTTACTTGATCGGTGGCACATAACTTCTGCTAAGGGTGTTCATACACCCATAGTTAGCTCTTCTTTGTTATCTAAGATCCTAATGAGGGCATTCTGGTTGAAGATCCTAATGAGTATAGAAGTATTGCTAGAGCATTGTAATATGTTATTCTCACTTGACCCGACATTGCGTACTCAATTAATCGTATATGCCAAGTTATGCATGCTCCAACAGATGTTCATTTTGTGGCACTTAAACGTATTTTGTGATACTTGTATGGTACTATCGACTATGGTTTGCTCATTTAGCTCTCTAAGAGGCTCTCCTTGGTTGGTAATGCTTATGCTAACTGGGGATTGGATTTTGATGATCGACAATCCACTACAAGGTATTGTGTTTACTTTGGGGGAAATCCTGTCTCCTAGTGCTCAAAAGCAATAGGTTTTGTCTCACTCCACAGCCGAGGTTGAATATCGAGAATTGGTCATTGTGACTGCTAAAGTTACTTGGTTGGTTTCGTTGTTGCGAGAGTTTAAGTTTGAGTTTGCTGACGTCCTTACCATATGGTGTGACAACTCAAGTGCCGTAGTGGTAGCGACTAATCTGGTTATACATTCAAAGTTTAAACATGTCGAGCTTGATTTGTTTTATGTTCATGAAAAAGTCGCTGATGGTTCTCTTATTGTAAGAGAGGTTCCTACCTGTGATCAGGTTGCAGATATTCTTACGAAACCCTTGTCGACATCACAATTTTGTCATCTTCGACATTTTCTTCAGGTCTCGAAGGTTGAGAAGTTAGGTGAATGTTAGAGTTTGTTAAAATAATAAGCATTTATGAATCTGTTAAAAATTGTTAGTAGTCAGTTAGTAGAAGTTATCTACTAAGAGTTTCACAAATACATATATTGATTTTCTAATGAAAATAAGAATAAATTCACAAAAATTGAGTATTAAGTTTGTTTTCTATTGGTTAGTTCTTTGGTAGTATTCTATCATGTTGACAATGCTACCAAGTAAAGGGGTAAATACACCAAGTTCTGTATCTAAGTGAATATGAAAGAGCCTCTTAAACACTTCTTGATAATTGAGGGCCGCCAGAAAACCATACAGTATAAAGGCTTCGAAAGCTTTTGTTTTATGTGTGAGAAGATAAAGCACCGCAGGTATTCATTCCTGAGGACTTGTTCAATCCCTTCATTGATAAATAGGTCTCTCTCAAGTCCAAAAGTGACTACCCCAAGCGAAGGTCACGGCTTAGTGCTCAAAAGAAAATATAGTGAGATTATAGAAGATACCCATACATGTGCCATGCAAAGTTTGATGAGTCCCATTAATGGTAACTATGATGAAGCAAAAACCATTAATGGAATCGTTAATAACACCATTCAAATCAAAAGTCACATGGTGTCGACTTCATTAGATAAAGATAATTGTTTTGGTCTATGGTTGTTGGTCCCTAGGAAAAAAGGTGGCCAAATAGGAAAATGTTCAAAATACTTGCTAAATTGGTGGAGCAAGGAACTCAAAACATAGAAAGAAAGTCCTTAACTTTTTCGTACACAATGTAAACCTTAAGCCATCTATCAATTACCAAGTCAACCTCGATAGGTCTATTAGAGAATAAATGAATGCATCTCAAGCACAATGGATCACTCACACAAATTATATGAATGAAACAAACTCAAGAATCTAAAAAATTTAAACAAAGAAAAGAAATGATGAAGAAACTTGAGAAAATATTGAATAAAAGTTCTCTGAGAGATCATACTTTGATTAGATCATAGCATTGTATTTATACACAAAAGTCACTAGACACTTGTATCTGTCTTTAACTAACAAATTGTACTTACGTAACAATTTTAACAACTATTAACCTTTTACAACCATATTTGACTAGAATTAGACTTATTCTAATACTCTAATATTCCTTATTAACTTAAATCATTTTGATAGTCCAACATTCCTCGCTGTCCTTTGGAATATAAATTAAGTGCATATAGGGAAATGGCACTCAGCTAATCTCTAAGAGAAATAAAGGATCCTTCAACCATCAGTTTAGTTAATATAACAACAAATTGGTTTTTCCCTGGTACATAGCTAACTTCTAGTTGACTTTTCATCACCTTCTCCTGGACAAAATGAACATCCACCTCAACATGCTTCATCCAAGCATGCAAGACTAGGTTTCCAGCTATGGTAACAACACACACTAAATGATCGATCTACTACTAAGTGATACTTGAACTTTATTTAACAAGGCTTGAAACTAAACTACCTCAGTTGTAGAATTGGCAAGACTACAATACTTTGCCTCAAACATGGATTTTGACACTACTCCTTGATTTTATGAAGACCATCCGACCAAATTAGGGCCAAGAAAAACAAAATATCCAGATTTCGAATCCTCAAGAGAATTAGCCCAGTCAATATCAGAAAAGTTACCAATAGACAATATGGATGTTGGAGAAAATATTAGCCTATAAGAGAGAGAACCCTTATGATATCGTAGAATACACTTCATAACTAACCAATGTGTTTCTTATGGCTGCTACAGGTATTGGCTCACCTTATGCACATTGTATGCTACATCCGGTCAAGTTAAACAAATGTACTATAATGCTCCAACAGTACTACGGTAAGTAGCTATATCCACAATCAGTTCTCCGGCCATTGATGATAGCTTGGGATAGATCACCATAAGTGTAGGAGTTGGTTTTGAAATAACCAACCCAATCTTCTCCAAGAGATTGATAACATACTTTTTTTCTAAATGAGATGAATACATGATCCAACATGAGCAACCTCTAAACCCAAGAAATAATTCAAATCCCCTAAGTCTTTCAGAGAAAACTCATTTAGTTGTTGAACCAGAAAATAAATAGCTTTCTTAGATGACCCAGTAACAATGATGTTAACTACATACACTAAAAGAAATATCACAAAATGATCAACCTTCTTATAGAACAAAGACGGATCAGTAATAGAAAACTACCAAACGGTTCCCAAAATTTTCAAACTACACCTAAGAGCGTGACACAACCCATATATTGATTTCTTCAATTTACACACAAATGGAGAACCATGGTCATCAAGTTGTTGGAAATAAGGAGGTCGCCCTATAAAAATATTTTCAGTGAGCTGTGATCTACCGTAATTCTGTGTAAAAGATTACACTAGTTTTTGTACTTGAGCAGCTTGAATACAAGCAATTTAAGCATGTTCTATTTATGTTTTCTTAATTTAGTTTAAATTCAATTTTGAGTCTTTTATTGACCTTAGAGATCGAATGAGGCCTAAAAGTGAGCTAATACATTTAGTGAGTGTGCGGGAGGCCATTCAAAGGTATAGGAACTGTGACAGCCCTAATTTGGCCCCAATCGGAAAGTGGTTTCGGGACCACAAAATCGATTCATAAAAATAATTAGATGTTATATTCGGTGCTTATTATATGTGAAAGTTCATGTGTGAAAATTTCATGCTTTGATTTTGTCATTTGTATGTGAAATTTATTAAATAGGACTTATGTGAGACAATTTGAAATGTGATAAGTTAAATTTAAAATGGTCTATTAATGCATGTTATAAAAAAGAATGGACTTGCATGTCAAATTATCCATTTGTAGAAAGTGGCCGGTCATATTGTTATTTAATATATAATATATGTATTTTCTATTAACATTATTTTCAACTAAATGAATTAATGAATGAATAAAAGAATAAAGGGTAATAAAATAATGGGTTAGTGGGAGGAGAAACCAAATTTGGTTCATCTTTGTTCCTCCATTGCCGTAGCTAGAAGAGAGGAAGAAGAAAATTCTTGTTAAAATTTCGGCTAAGAAGATTGCTAGAATAAGGTATGTACAATGCCACTCTTGGAAATTTATGCATAATTTGGATGGTTAGTTTGAATTCTACCTATTTCATGGTTTGAATTTTTGTTATTTGGGAGGATTGAAATTCGGCCAAGGAGCTTGAAATTCTTAGTAGATGTTTTGATGTCATTAGTATGTTTGAAGTGTTTTGAAAGAAATTACTTGTGTATTTTAGGATAGTTTCTTAGTTCCTCCATAACCTATGTGCAAATTTTCATTTTGGTAGCTATGGGAGCAATCGGTCATGAGAGGATTTTTCATTTAGAAATGATACTTTGATGTTTTGTTTTGAATTAATAAAAGTACTCCATTCGGTTGAAATTATAAAAGTACGTTAAGTTTTAAAAAAAAGTTTGAATTTGAAATGTATAAATTAAGTGATTTGAGATTTTGGATGCCTTGTTTTGTGGCATTCGGCTATAATAAAAATGATTATATCGGGGATTTTAGAGATGTGAATTGGTAGGTGGTATGTATTTAAATTGTTTATTAAGGTGTTGGCTATATGGTTAAAAATGTGCACATGAAAGTATAATAGGTCAAATGAATTTTATGTTTCTATATGTATGATTTAGTTGATGATGTGATATATTAGCATACTTGGATATTGATGTTTGTGTGTCTCGTGTTAATATGATAATCAGCCATAAGCATGATTAAGTGGTTCGGTCATTGTTTGGTATAGGTGAAACCTATATGAATTTGTTACATTCGGTCATAAAATGGAGTTAAATATGAAGGCTAAATTTAAGTAGTTAAGGCCGAATGGGTTATAGATTAAACATAAACGGATTTTATGCATATGAGTATGTATGTATTTGTGTGTGCGGCATTGATGATAAATGGCAATTGGTAATGTGGTAAATGTTTAATAAGTTGACATTCAAAGTTAGCTATATGTCTTGGAGCTATAGTGTAATTTGAAAAATAAATAAAAGTATATGATAATAAAGCAAGCATTATATATATGCATGTGTATACGCGGTTGTGCATAAATATGAGTAAATGATTAAATTGTGATAGTCATATATAGGTATATATATATATATATATATATATATATATATATGCCTTATGTATGTACCTTGTGCTTATAGAGACATTCGGGAATATGGTTAAATTCATGTATAAGGAAGCATGGTAAGTTATGTGAATCTTTGCTTGTGTATGCGAATTAGATATAAATTAAATAAGCATGAAATCGAGTCATGGCATATTTTATAAAATATAATACATATTGAAGTTATATATGATTGTCAAATGTGACTATTAAGAAATAAAGTTGAGTAAGTAATTAAACAAATCTATTTGTTTTAATTAAGCTCAAGAGCAGAGAGGGTCGAAGTTGGATAGGGGAAAAGAGAAAGTAATTGAGTAGCCTTTCCGCAACCGTTCGAGTATATCCGAGGTAAGTTTTGAGTAGTCACCTTTAGTATATAATTGATGATGCCTTGATATGTGTATATTAGATGAATTGTGACCTTTTTGGTTCTACTTGAATTAAGTGGTGGGATAAATAATTTATGTATATGACTTATAGTCGAATGGTCACTATGGGTTAAGCTTGAATGGCGAAATGGATATGTGATATTTATGAATGACTTTTGAACCGAAATGTAAATGATGGTGTTCATATGAAGCTTATATCAAAATGTAGAAAATGACTACTAATGTGATATGTTGAATGAGATGTGTTAATATATGATTAAATATGCATGATATTTGAGGCGTATCCGGGCTTAAAGACCTGCAGGCTATATGCTGGAATTTTATCCGGGCTTAAAGACCCGCAGGCTATATGTTGGAATTATATCCGGGCTTAAAGACTCGCAGGCTTCGTGCTGGAATTGTAGCCGGGCTTAAAGACCCGTATGCTTCGTGCTGGAATTGTATCCGGACTTAAGATCCGCAGGCTTCGTGCTGGTACTATATCTGGACTTAAGGTCCGCAGGCTTCGTACTGGTACTATATCCGGGCTTAAAGTCCCATAGGTTTTGTGTTGGTGATTGAATTCGGGGTTTTAAACCTAGTAGGCTTAACGCCGGTGATTCGAGTAAGATTATGAATTCGAAAGTTCGAGGTAAACTACTATTGATTTTGTATGATACACTATAATAGTTAGGTACGTATTATGTACTCATATGTGAATTGATTTTTTTTTAAAGTGAATTATTGGTATCAAAGAACGATATATGTGTGTGAATGATTACTATATCTGCGAATAAGTGAATGACCTATTCGGTCGAAGTTTGTCATTATATGAAAGTATGTGACTTAAATTAATTGTATGAGCTATAAAGTAAAGTAAAGTATGTGCTGAAATTTCTTTGTGTATTCATATATTTATATACATATATATTCGACCAATAGGCTTTTTAATTGATGTACTTGTGTATATTCGGCCAAGTGATTTGTAATTAGAATATTAGTGTTGTGATACTAAATGCTCGATTTAAATGACAAGTTTTAATTGTTTGTATTGCTTAAAACTTACTAAGCTTTGAAAGCTTACTCTGTTCTTTATTTCTCTATTTGTTAGATTGTTGATTTTGGCCACCGACTCGGGGATCGTCAACAGTTCATCACACTACGATCTTTTTAGGTACAGTTATATTTTGGACTCGATATGGCATGTATAGGTTAGGCTGTTGATAACGATGTTTGGAAATTGTAAATATTTTGGCCATATGAAAATGGCGTATCATTTAATATTAGTATGTATTTCGGCTTGATATCTGTTTATGTTTATTGACAATGTGAATGAGATAATTAAATGTTTAGTTAGGTAATACTTCTTAGCCTTAATCC
Organism: Gossypium longicalyx; assembly: GCA_025698465.1. Taxonomy (NCBI): domain Eukaryota; kingdom Viridiplantae; phylum Streptophyta; class Magnoliopsida; order Malvales; family Malvaceae; genus Gossypium; species Gossypium longicalyx. The sequence continues at coordinate 31,414,479 of CM046998.1, read as the reverse complement.
GGTGATCGGATTCGGGCTAGGGGTGCTACAGGAACTCAAAGTTAGTCGCTAGGTTGCAACACGGGGGAGATTGAGGTCGCAACATAGAGAGCAGAATGCCAGAACCACTATACTGCCTTGTATGTCGCAACACACCCCTGAAGCTAATCCTGAACCATTCATACTGCCTTTAATGTCGCGACATAGGGATTAGCGTGTCGTGACATCAGTCTTGTATGGGAAGCACTAACGAGTCAATAGCATTTTTCTAATAGCCCGTTTAGTCAAATCAAAACAGTGGTTTTGAGACCACAAATCCAAAGTCAAAATTATTATTTTATTATTATTTTAATGTCTACAACACGATAATGTGATTGCGTGAAAATTTCGTTAAGAAATTTTATCGTTTGATTGGTCAATTTGTTAAAAAGGACTAAATCGCATAAAGTGTAAAAGTGGAGTTCCATTAGCTAAAGGTATTCAATAGCTATGAAATCTTAATTTAGAGGTCCTTATGTTGTAATTTGACCATTTGGCATATGAGTGGACATATTTGGGCATGTTATAAATTGTTTTAAAGGTTTATTAATAAGGTTAATATAGTAATTAGATAAATAAATAATAATTAAATAAAACAAAAACCATAATTTTAGTCATCTTTTTCATTCTAGCCAAAACTAAGAGAAGAAACATTCATGGATGCTAATTAGGGTTCGATAAGTGCATGGTTAATTTGATTAAGAAAGGATAAATATGGATTTGGATCGGGGAAAAGATAAAGTTATCGACTAAGCGGCTCGATTTGCCGTTTTAACATCCGAGGTAAGTTTGTATGTTATAATTTTGTTTTAAATGTATTTGATATGCTTTAATATAGCATGAATTGTGATTATGTTGTTACGGACAAGTTCAGAAATGATTCGATGAAGATTTGACAGTTGGAATCTCAATTGAACCTTAGGAATAGTTTAGGATGTTTGTGACATGTCATTAAGGATATCTTGAGTTGGCTTCGGGCCATGATTTAGCACTTCGGGTGCGAGATAAACCAATTCGGCTTCGAGCTATGCATATCGATTGATTTGGCTTCGGGCCATGATATCAATATTGGATAAGTTACCTTGATTTGGCTTCAGGCCATGGTATAGCTACTTATCGTGTGAGATCCTTGAGTATCCGACTTCTATTCTAAATGGTTCAACGGGTAAATGAAAGATGTTGTTAAGTATGAGATTAGTACAAGATGGTACAGGTATGTTCAATAATGAATTGAGTATTGAAACTATGAAAGATGTGATCCTTTGAGATTTAATAGAATTATTGTATATCGTTTTCTATTATTTGAATGATTAATGAATGGTGATAGTTGCTTATTGTTAAAATACAAGCTTACTAAGCTATATAGCTTACTTTCTTGCTTTTCCATGTTTTATAGTGATTTTAAAGCTAGCTCAGACTCAGGGATCGTCGGAGATCTCATCACACTATCCACTGACACTTCGGTACTTTTGAAACTATGTTTTGCGTCATATGGCATGTATAAGGACTTTGAGTCATGTTAATTATGTTTTGGAAATGATTTTGGTCAATTGAATTGGCTTGTAAATGTTTATATTTTGGTATGTATGTAACACCCCTAATCCGTATCCATCGCCGAACTAGGGTTAAGAGGCATTACCAGACATATCAGAACATTTCGCAATCATTTCACAATCAAAATTCATACATCGTCATATCATAGTCAAATATCAACATAAAGTCCCTTTCTTAGTTCAACGAGACCTTAAACATACTTTGGAGAAGGTTTGAGACTAAATTGATCTTGTATAAAAGTTTCCAGACACTTAAAAAAATTTCATGAAATCACAGGTCAGACGCTCATGTGAACAGGCCGTGTGCCTCACACGACCACCAAACACGCCCGTGGCGTAGGCCGTGTGAAAATAGGGCATACATACTGACTTATACCACACAGCCGGATACATGCCCGTGTGTCTTGGCTGTGTCGAAACTGACTTGGGTCACACAGCTGACCACACGCCCGTGTGTCTAGCCAGTGTACCCTTCGAAATGGCCACACACGCCCATGTGCCAAGGCTGTGTGCCTCACACAACCACCAGACACGCTCGTGTGTCTAGGCCGTGCTCGAGACTGACTTTAAATTGTAGGACTACCCCAGAGACACACGACCGTGTAACATGACCGTGTGTCACACGCAATTGAGACACACACCCGTGTCTCTGCCTGTGTGGACAAAAATAGGCTACTTGAAAAGCCATTTTGCCACTCTATATGCATAAGCTTTTAAAATCACATTTCATAACCCAATATGCAACCAAAACATTTCCAAAACAAGCATCACTCATACTTCAATATCATTAATCATTTCCATACATAATTCTAACTCAAACATACTAATTCTATGTAACTAATTCATACCTTGAACACATGATTCATATCACAACCATTTTAACCAAAAAGACCATTTCACTAGGCCATATATATACACCAAATTTACCATTTTTGCATCACTTATCATACACCAAATCAAACTATAAGTTCAACTATAATCAAGCCATATCTCATGGCATGATATACCCATCTCAAAACATACCACATTAATCCTAGCCTATACATGCCATACGATGATATATACATTTTCAAAAGGTACCAAAATAATATTTGATAGTGTGGAGATGATCCTTAACAATCCCCGAGCCTCCAGTAGCTTCGATACATAAAAACAATTGAAAACAAGCATAAAATTAGCTTTCAAAAGGTTAGTAAGCCATATACAAATAAACTTATCATTTTAAGCATATAAGCATCATAAAATACATATACTCCATAGCCAAATATTATCACAAACCACATAATTCATATATATTTTACATATTCCCAATTCATTTGCACATATAGCATATTTTCTCATACTTATATCACATATCATCACTTGCATATATATTTACTTCTCATTAACAAATGTTGAACACATCTCCATGTACCTGAATTAATTTTTCATTCATTCAATCATTTATTCCTTAGAATGCCCATTGAACTGTACGAAATTCAATAGGATACGTGGATAGCTCGGAAAGCTCATACAATGCCAACGTCCTAGGTGTGGTCTTACATGTAATCAAATATCGATGCCACTGTCCCAGACAGGGTCTTACACAAAATCAAATACGATGCTGGTGTCCCAGATATGGTCTTACATCGATGCCAACGTCCCAGACGTGGTCTTACACAAAATCACATATCTGAATCCTATGTCATGACATATGTATCCTAACTATTCCTATGGTTCGTACAAGACTTTTTTGACGTTGTTACATTATCAAAACTTTCTCAATTTCACATATTCAGCTTCTATAATCATTCATCACAATTCAATACCATGTAAGCATGAAAAATCAATTCAACCACATTTATTTGTATATAGACTTACCTGGTACAGAAATGAATGGAAACGAACGGCTATTCAACGACTTTCTACTTTCCCCGATCTAATTCTGTTTTATTTGGTTCTTGATCTATATAAATTCAAATTTGACTTATTCAATCTCACATTCATTCAAATCAATCCATATACACATATTTAGGGCATTTTACAAATTAGCCCTTACATTTTCACATTTTAACACTTTAGTCCCTATTTCATAAAATCACAAAATACACAAAATTTCCTTATACCCATACTTGGCCAAATATTCATGTAGTTCATATAAGCCCATATATTTCATATTTTAACCCTTCAATTTCTCATTTTCACAAATTAGCCCAAAATACTCAAATTCATCAAAAATTCAAACACAAAACATATTAATTCAACACATATCTTCCATTTTTCATCTACTATCATCACAAAGCTCTCAAAATAATCAATGGAATAATTCAAAATCATCATCAAATTCTGAAATTTAAGCATAGGCTTAATAAAACACAAAACAACGATCACAAAAACGTAGAAATCATCAAAAACCGAACAAAAACAAACCTTTAATCAAGCTTGGAAGTAGCCGAATATTAAAACATATGATCCCTAGCTTTTCTTTCTTCAATTTCGGCAAAGATGATGATAAATAGGCTAATTTCTAACTTTGTTTTATTTAATCTATATTATTAATTATTTTACCATTTTACCCTTACATTATAACATTAGTAAACCATTATCTAATGTCCATCTAAGTAATTTGATACATGCCATGGTCAAATAACCACATAAGGACCTCTTAATAATAAAGACACATCAATTCGGCCATTATTCAAATAGAAGGACAATTTTGTATTTTTTACGATTTAGTCCTTTTATCAAATCGAGCACACAAACGATAAAATTTTCACACGAAACTTTCACACGTATTAATTCACTTATTCTAAGCACGAAAAATAATATTAAAATATTTTTCTAACTCGAATTTGTGGTCCTGAAACCACTATTCCGGCTAAGGTCTAAACTGGGATGTTACAATGTATTTTTATATATATAGCAATGAGTGATGGTGGTTTATATGGTATAATTGAACTATGTATAGATGTGTATGATTATATTTTGTGAATTAAGTTGGCTGATGGTTGTGTGATGATTGATGATAATATGTTATTATAATTGTTAAATTGATGAATTGTGGTTATTGGTATGTTTGTAAAGTTAGGCCAAATAATGCATTTTTTATAATGATCATTCTGATGGTTAGAGAATATAAGGATTGGTATGAATTTAGATAACATATTTTGGTACTTATGTGGCTTGAATTGGTTGTTTTGGATTGCCTATTATGCTTTGTTTTGTGTCATATGTGTGGGAGAAGGTGAGTACCAAATGGGGTGGCAAAATGGCTCAGTAAATAGCCTATTTTTGTCCACATTGGTAGAGACACGAGCATGTGTCTCAGTTGTGTGTGACACACGGTTAAGTACACAGCCATGTGTCCTCTGGTGTGGTATTAGAAATCAAGTCAGTATACTCCACAAGGCCTCACACATAGGCGTGTGACTTGGCCGTGTGGCACAAGTCAGTATACCCTACAGGATTGGCACGGCTTAGTAAACGGTGCCAAATGTGTATGGCCATTTTTAGGGCACATGGGCTAGCCACACGGGTATGTGTGTTGGCCGTGTGACCCAAGTTAAAGAGTTACATGGAGTCAGACACGGCTGGGACACGACGATGTGCTCCCATTTTGAATGTCCACACTACCTATGACACGGGTGTGTCGGCGGCCGTGTGAGACACACAGCCTGGATACACGGGCGTGTGTCCCCTATTTTGAGAAAATTTTTCAAAGTTTCATGAAAGTTTCTTGAGTTATTGGTTTAGTCCTGAACCACTCTCATTATATGTTTAGGGCATCGTAGGCTCATATTAGGGACAAATTGATTGAGATTGAATAATGATTGTATGAAATGATATTATGTATGTGAAAAGTTTGTGTAATTGTGTTGTAAGTTCAGTAATGCTCTATAACCCTATTCTGACATTGAATACGGGTGAGGGGTGTCACATTTATTAGTATCAGAGCTATGATTTAGTCGATTCTAGGAGTAACGTAGCATGTGTAAGAATTTAGCTATACATGCCATATATATACTGTGATAGTGTAATGACTTCTGACAATTCTAAAATGTGTTTTCATATAGAAAATGGACCCCAATCGAGCCATAGCTGATGAGGTTGAAAGTAATGTGCCCGCTCTATCTCAAGGAACAGCGTCGTCTGATTCTAGACTCGTATCGGGCAGCCAAAGAGGAGAGGCTAAAGAAGCAATATTCTATATGATGAACAAGTGGTTCATACAATATATTCGTACAAACCCGGCTACTCAACAACCTCCACCCCTCCTAATCCTCAACTGGTTCCTATAGCTCTTCTAGGAGTCGAGCTTTTAAGATTAAACAAACCTCTAATAGATAAGATCCGTAAACACGGGGCTCAAGAGTTCAGAGTTAATGTTGATGATGACCCTGAGAGAGCTAAGTTTTGGCTTGAAAATATGATTTGAGTGTTTGATGAGCTTTCTTACACGTTGGCTGAATGTTTAAAGTATGCTATATCCCTTTTGAGAGACACCACATACCAGTGGTGGAATATGTTAGTATTAGTGGTGCCGAGGGAGAGAGTCACTTGGGAATTCTTTCAGACTGAATTCTGAAAGAAATACATCAGTCAATGATTTCTGGATTAAAAGCATAAAAAGCTTTTAGAATTGAAACAAGGCTGCATGACTGTAACTGAGTACGAGAGAGAATTTGTATGGTTGAGTAAGTATGCTTGAGAGTATGTTTCTACCGAAGAGATTATGTGCAAGCAGTTTTTTGATGGGTTAAATGAAAATATTAAACTTCTGGTCAGGATATTAGATTTGAAAGAATTTGTTGTGTTAGTTGATCGGGCTTGCAAAGCTGAATACTTTAGCCGAGAAAAGAAGAAAGCTGATTCAGAGGCTAGAGATTCGAGGAAAAGACCGATGAATAAATCTTATTATTCTTCATCAAAGAAATCCTAAGATTTGTATAGTCGATCGAATACATTAGTGGGAAATCAGAATAGATATCATAGAAAGCAACCTGTGAATTCTAAAGCTCAAGCTACTTCTGTTTCGAGCGTTGGCAGTATGAGAAATAACAAACTCGAGTGTCATCAGTAGTGGAGAAGACATTTTGGTGAATGCTGGAATAAGAGTACTAAAGCTTGTTTCAAATGTGGCTCGCCGGATCATTTTATTAAAGACTGTCCTGAGATGAATGAGAAAGATAGACCTAAGAAAGTGAGACCAAGTAATATGTAAACTAGAGGAAGACTACCAAGAAATGCTAAAAATGTGAGTGGTAGTCGAGGGGTGACAAAGGACTCCGCAATGAGATCTAAAGCTAGAGCACTTACCAGAGCCTACGCTATTCGCACTCGCGAAGAAGTGTAATCACCAGATGTTATTACCGATACATTTTCTCTTTACGACACTAATGTGATTGCTTTAATTGATCCTGGATCTACACATTCATATGTTTGTAAGAATTTAGTGTCTAGTAAGAAATTGCCTGTTGAAATTACTGAGCTTATAATTAAAGTATTGAACCTCTTAGGCAAGTATGTTCTAGTTGACAAAGTATTCAAGAACTATCCTTTAATGACTCGGGGTTACTACTTTTTGGCTAATTTGATGCTTTTACCATTTGATGAGTTCGATGTGATTTTGGGTATGGATTGGTTAACACTACATGATGTTGTTGTGAATTGTAAAAGAAAGACTATCAAATTAAGATGTCAGAATAATGAAATTCTTCAGATTGAATCTGATGAGTCGGGTGGATTACCAATAGTGATTTCATCGATGTCAGCTCAAAGATATGTTATGTAACACCCCTAAACCTGGCCTAGACGCTATGGCTAGATCTCACAATGTCAAATGATAAGGTGTTAGAAAATCGTGTCGTCGCGATAAAAGCACTTCCTTTGAAATACTTATCTTAATATCTTATTAGTTTCTAAATCGTGTTACTCATTTAGTCGATAGTTTCAAAACATTTATTCGATGCAGAAGCTTTTTAAATAGTTAAAACAATTGTGCATTTTTTGAAAAATCATTTGTTGCTTTTGAAAATCGAGGTTACCTACTAGTGTCATCTATAAAGTAAAGATATTTAAAACTCAAACCAAACCAAAGTCCTAAAATCCAATTACAACCCAAAAATTTAACCAGTAAAAATATAATTAAACCAATAATCATAAATTGAAACCATGACAGTCCAGAACCGTGGTCACCATCGAGTCCTCTGCCACACTGATCCTTCTAGGTCTAGAGATTACCTGTACACATTAAACAAAAGGGTGAGTTTACGAAAACTCAGTGTGGAATCCCTCCAAAACAAACAATAGCAAAGCACAGTGCACAGCCAAAATAGTTCTTGGGCCTAAGCCCTTTCCAATATCAATAACAGTTTGGGCCTTAGCCTATCTCAGTACAGTATTAAGTATGCAATAAAGCCTTAGCCCAACACAGTATTAGTATCAGTCATAAATATTTAGTAGCAAAATCCTACCCAACCGGCCTCTACACACCATCTCCGTCCAACCCTAAAATCCATGTGGGGACTAAATTAACTCACCCATCCCTACACTCCAAATAGTACTAAATGCGGCACATAACAGTGATTTGCAGTTGAGCTGCCAGATATTAGGCTTAAAGCCTTTCAATACACTTCCTCCAAAAATCATCATCCTATCCCAACCCAATGCAATGCAAACATACAATATGTCATGCTTTTATGCAACCATCAGTCATACGTAAACATACATATATCAGTAATTATGCATAATTTATCATGCATCACATACACTCAGATTATACATTTAGGGTCTAGGTAACGCTTACTGACCCTACAGTAGGTTCACAGTCGACTTGAGCGACCCGTGCAACCCTTGGAATCCTTTCAGATAAATGAGCTTACACGCCCATGTGGCTTGCCTGTGTAGGCCCATATGCTCGTGTGGCCCACACGGTCCAAATGTACCTTGGTCGTGTGGATCACACGGCCTGGCCCAAAATCCCACACGCCCATGTGGCCTACGCGACCCAAATTAGTCTAGCCTGTGTGTCGTACACAGCCTACCTCGCCATCATACAGCCGTGTCTTATGTGCACGGCTAGGTCTCATTGATCACACGCCTGTGTTGTATCACATGGCCTATCACACGGGCGACCACATGCCTGTACAGCATCGATAGTGAGGTTTTTGGCTTTCACCGAAACCTTATTTTTTGTGCAATCGGGTACACACTTTGTATTGGTTCGAAGCTAAAGAACCCCGATCACTCCATAACCTATAAATCAATTTTCTAATGCCCAGAATCAGTGTTAAAACAAAACTTACGAAACTTATTGAGATGCTAAACCCAATGCCTTCAAAACCCTTACCTTTCAATCGAGTAACAGCGTTTCTACACCGCTTCAATGTTGATCAAAAGATCTAGCCCTTTAACCTTTTTCAAAATCAAAACGAGACCCATCAATTAATACCCTAAATCAAAATAGCTTCAATTGCTACACTTACTGAAACTCACCAACTCGTAGAGGAAGGAAAACTGAAGAACTAGAAAATTAGAATGGAAAGGTAAAATTGCCACAGGATTTCGATGCAGAAGAACAAAAGACAAACGAGAACAAAAAGAGAAAATGGGGAATACAAAATTTGGTGTCAGAAATTTAGAAGAAGAAGAGGAGGTAGAATTTTAGAAAAATGTTAGAATAATCTAACCATAATTGATCACCCCAAAATCCCTTATTTTTCTCCCTCAACTCCCACTACACATCAAACTCAACACTACAGTATTTTACTTCCATTCAAACTCCTACACGGCACCAATAGCAAAAATATTTCTCATGCACAGACTCGAACACAAAACCTCCTTCACACCAACACTCCACTTATCCACTAGACCAGCCAATTCTGATATAAACTTACCAATAATTATCTAAAAACCTACTAGTCGAAGATAGGGTTATTCATAAGAATTACCAAAATTTTCCCAAGTCATGGCTTGAACTTGGAACCTCCCACACACCCCCAGAACAATTAACCACTCAAGCAAACAGATATTTGTGTCACACATTCGCAAAAACAAAATTTAAAATTTTGGGTGTTACATGTTAGAAAAGGTTGTGACGCGTATCTAGCATTTGTTTTAGATACCAAGATGTCTGAAAAGAAGATTGAATCAGTACCTGTAGTTTGTGAATATTTGGATGTATTTCCAGAAGAATTGCTTGGGTTACCACCAGTCAGAGAGGTTGAGTTTGCCATTGAGTTAGTACCGGGAACTTCATCGATATCTATAGCTCTGTACAGAATGGCTCCAACAGAGTTGAAAGAGTTGAAAGCTCAGTTACAAGAGTTAACAAATAGAGGTTTTGCACGACTGAGTTTTTTGCCCTGAGGTGCGCCTGTATTTTTTGTAAAGAAGAAAGATGGGTCAATGAGAATGTGTATTAACTATCGTTAGCTCAATAAGGTTACAATAAAGAACAAGTATCTATTTTCGAGAATAGATGATTTGTTTGATCAGTTGAAAGGTGCAACAGTGTTTTCAAAGATTGATTTGAGATCTGGTTATTATCAGTTGCGAGTTAAAGACTTAGACGTGCTGAAAACTGCATTGAGAATGAGGTACGGACACTATGAATTCCTTGTTATGCCTTTTGGACTAACTAATGCTCTTGCCATTTTTATGGATTTGATGAATCGGATCTTTAAACCGTATTTAGATAGATTTGTTGTTGTGTTCATTGATGGCATTCTGATCTATTCACGAGATGAGTCTGAGCATGCCGAGCATTTGAAGATTGTGTTGCAAACCTTGAGAGATAAGCAACTGTATGCTAAATTCAGTAAGTGTGAGTTTTGGCTCTTGAAAGTCAGATTTTTGGGACATATTGTTTCAGCGGATGACATTCGAGTTGATTCGAGCAAGATTTCTGCAGTTATTGACTGGAAACTACCTAGAAATGTATTCGAGGTCAGAAGCTTTCTGGGATTAGCTGGTTACTATTGACGTTTTGTAAAAGGGTTCTCGATGATTGCTACACCAATGACCAGGACACTACAGAAATATGTGATGTTTGAATGGTCTGAGAAATGTCAACAAAGTTTTGATCAATTAAAAACATTATTAACTGAGGCACCAGTGTTGGTTACCTGAATCAGGTAAAGAATTTGTGATTTACAGCGACGCGTCATTGAATGGTTTGGGTTGCGTATTGATACAAGAGGGAAAAATATTAGCCTATGCTTCCAGACAGTTAAAGTTTCATGAAAAGAACTACCCGGTGTATGATCTAGAGTTGGCCGCTATTGTATTTGCATTGAAAATTTGGCAACATCATTTGTACGATGAAAAATGTCACGTCTTTGTTGATCATAAAAGCTTAAAGTATATTATGACTCAGAAAGATTTGAATTTGAGACAACGGAGATGGCTTGAATTACTAAAAGACTATGAGTTAGTAATTGACTATCACCCGGGAAAAGCAAATGTGGTCGCGGATGCTTTGAGTAGAAAGTCGTTGTTTTCCTTGAGAACAATGAATACACAGTTGACATTTCTTCAGCAAATTTGTGAAGCTCAGAAATGTGATAGTGAATTTCAAGCTAAAAGAATGCGATGCGAGTCGACTAGTGATTCAGAGTACCAAATCGGATCTGATGATTGTTTAATGTTCTGAGATAGAACCTGCGTATCGAAAAATCCAGAGTTGATTTAGAAAATTCTACACGAGGCACATAATGGTTGTTTGTCCGTTCATCCTAGAAGTACTAAAATGTACAATGATTTGAAGAAGTCATATTGATGGTCAGGTATGAAACAAGACATTTTGAAATTTGTATCGAAGTGTTTGATTTGTTAGCAAGTGAAAGCTGAACTTCAAGTACCTTCAGGTTTACTTCAGCCTGTGATGATACTGGGGTGGAAATGGGATAGAGCGACTATGGATTTCGTATCAGGATTATCCCTGTCTCCGAAGAAGAAAAATGTAATTTGGGTTGTCGTTATTCGACTAACGAAATCAGCACATTTAATTCTGGTACGTACTAACTATTCACTTGATAGATTAGTTGAATTGTACATTGCTGAAATTGTTAGATTGCACAGGGTGCCAATTTTGATTATTTCGGATAGAGATACGAGGTTTACATCTCGGTTTTAAAAGAAATTGCATGAAGCTTTGGGTACGAAGTTGAATTTTAGTACAGCTTTTCATCTGCAAACTGACAGACAGTCTAAACGAATAATTCAAATCCTCGAAGATATGCTCAAATGTTGTGTTTTAGAGTTTGAAGGCAACTGGGAGAAATATTTTCCATTAGTTGAATTTGCGTACAATAACAGCTTCTAATCCTGCTTAAAGATGGCACCGTATGAAGCTTTATATGGTCGTAAATGCCAGAATCCCTTGTATTGGATCGAGCTTAGCTAGAAACAGATTCACGGGGTTGATTTGGTTAGAGAAACCGAAGAGAAAGTGAAAGTAATTTGTGACTATTTGAAAGCAGCTTCAGATCGACAAAAATTGTACGCAGATTTGAAATGAAAAGAAATTTGATTTCAGATCGGTGACAAAGTGTTTTTGAAAGTACCCCTGTGGAAGAAAATGCTTCATTTCGGTCGAAAAGGCAAATTAAGTCCACGATTCATCGGGCCATATGAGATTATTGAACGAAAAGGGCCAGTAGCATATCAACTAGCTTTACCATCAGAGTTAGAAAAGATTCATAACGTATTTCATGTGTCGATGTTACACCGTTATCGATCAGATCCATCACATGTGATTTCTTCGTCAAAGATCGAAATTCAACCTGATATAACGTACAACGAAAAACCGATCAGAATTCTAGCACGTGAGGCTAAACATTTGAAAAATAAAAGCATAGCTCTCATGAAATTACTTTGGCAATCACATAGTGTCGAAGAGGCTACGTGGGGGCTCGAGGAAGCTATGAGAAAATAATACCCTAACCTATTCACTGGTAAGATTTTTGGGGACAAAAATCTCTAAGGGGGGAGAGTTGTAATAGCCCGTTTTTAGTCAAATTAGAACAGTGGTTTTGGGACCACAAATTTGAAGTCAAAATTACTATTTTATTATTATTTTAATGTATACAGCATGATAATGTGATTGCGTGAAAATTTCGTTAAGAAATTTTATCGTTTGATTAGTCAATTTGTTAAAAAGGACTAAATCGCGTAAAGTGTAAAAGTGGACTTCCATTAGCTAAAGGTATTCAATAGCAATGGAATCTTAATTTAGAGGTCCTTATGTTGTAATTTGACCATTTGGCATATGAGTGGACATATTTGGGCATGTTATAAATTGTTTTAAAGGTTTAATAATAAGGTTAATATAGTAATTAGATAAATAAGTAATAATTAAATAAAACAAAAACCATAATTTTAGTCATCTTTCTCATTCTAGTCGAAACTAAGAGAAGAGAAACATTCATGGATGCTAATTAGGGTTCGACAAGTGCATGGTTAATTTGATCAAGAAAGGAGAAATACAAATTTGGATCGAGGAAGAGATAAAGTTATCGACTAATCGACTCGATTCACCGTTTTAACATCCGAGGTAAGTTTTTATGTTATAATTTCATTTTAAATGTATTTGATATGCTTTGGTATAGCATGAATTATGATTATGTGATTACGGACAAGTTTGGAAATGATTCGACGAAGATTTGACAGTTGGAATCTCGGGTGAACCTTAGGAATAGTTTAAGATGCTAGTGACATGTCATTAGGGATATCTTGAATTGGCTTTGGGCCATGATTTAGCACTTCGTGTGTGAGATAAACCGATTTGGCTTTGGGCCATGCATATCGGCTGATTTGGCTTTAGGCCATGATATTAGTATTAGATAAGTTACCTTGATTTGGCTTCGGGTCATGGTATAGGTTCTTATCATGTGAGATCCTTGAGTATCCGACTTTTATTCCGAATGGTTCAACGGGTAAATGAAAGATGTGATTGGCTATGAGATTAGTACGAGATGGTACAGGTACGTTCAGTAATGAATTGAGTATTGAAACTATGGAATTGATAAGTTCTTTGGTAAGTTATGCGAATGATCATTTGATAGCTTTGAGATTTAATAGAATTGTTGTATATTGTTTTCTATTATTTGAATGATTAATGAATGGTGATAGTTGCTTATTGTTAACATATGAGCTTACTAAGCTATATAGCTTACTTTGTTGCTTTTTCATGTTTTATAGTGATTTCAAAGCTAGCTCGGACTCAGGGATCATCGGAGATCTCATCACACTATCCACTGACACTTTGGTACTTTTGAAACTATGTTTTGGGTCATATGGCATGTATAGGGACTTTGAGTCATGTTAATTATGTTTGGGTAATGATTTTGGTCAATTGAATTGGCTTGTAAATGTTTATATTTTGGTGTATATATATAGCCATGAGTGATGGCTTACTTTGGTTTATATGGTATAATTGAACTATGTATAGATGTGTATGATTATGTCTTATGAATTGAGTCGGTTGATGGTTGTATGATGATTGATGATAATATGTTATTATAATTGATAGATTGATGAATAATGGTTATTGGTATGTTTGTGAAGTTAGGCCAAATAATGCATTTTTGATAATGATCATTTTGATGATTAGAGAATATAAGGATTGGTATGAATTTAGATAACATATTGTGGTACTTATGTGGCTTGAATTGGTTGTTTTGGATTGCCTATTATGCTTTGTTTTGTGCTATATGTGTGGGTAAAGGTGTGTACCAAATGGAGTGGCAAATTGACTCGGTAAATAGCCTATTTTTGTCCACACGGGTAGAGACACGGTCGTGTGTCTCCTAGTGTGGTTTTAGAAATCAAGTCAGTATGCTCTACACGGCCTCACACACGGGCGTGTGACTTGGTCGTGTGGCATAAGTCAGTATACCCTATAGGATTGGCACGGCCTAGTATGCGGCCTGGCACACAGTCGTGTATGGCCATTTTTAGGGCACATGGGCTAGCCACACGGGCGTGTGTGTTGGCTGTGTGACCTAAGTTAGAGAGTTACACGGGGTCAGACACAGGCTGGGACATAGCCATGTGCTCCTATTTTGAATGTCCACACGGCCTGTGACATGGGTGTGTCACGGCCTGGACACACGGGTGTGTGTCTCCTGTTTTGAGAAAAATTGTCAAAGTTTCGTGAAAGTTTCTTGAGTTACCGGTTTAGTGTCAAACAACTCCTAATGTATGTTTAGGGCCTCGTAGGCTCATATTAGGGACAAATTGATTGAGATTGAGATTGAATAATGATTGTATGAAATGATATTATGTATGTGAAAAGTTTGTGTAATTGTGTTGTAAGTCCGATAATGCTCCGTAACCTTATTCCGGCGTTGAATATGGGTGAGGGGTGTCACAATTTTGGCCCGCACGATGGAAATTAAAACATGAGAACGTCAACTGACCTAGGGTTGAGGACAACAACAACCCGAATTCTATAAATAGTCTCTCAAAACACTTGTTGAGGGACAACTTTTTCAGACTTTAAGTTTTTCTCTATAATTTCAGTTTGTAGTTTGTAGTTTGTAGTTTGTAGTTTTTAGGCTTAGGTTTATTTTTAGTTCTTTTCTTTTTGTTCTTTGGAGAACGTGGTCTGTAAATGCGATCAAACGCTAGTGGATTTTCTATGCTTCATCTTGCAAATACAAAACATGATTCTCTAAACTCTACTCTTGATTTGTTATTTATGTGCATATTTATATTCAAATTTATTATGTTCATGAGATCTATGAGGAACTAATCCTCTTATGGGGGATTAACGAGTGGAGGTGTGATTAATTAATTCTTATATAGGGTTTTCTTAGCGGATCAACTATTTGGAAGAGGAAGAACTTAAATCCTAGGCTTATCGACCTTAGGAAGTCATTTAGGTAGAAATTAACTCAAAATTGGTATGACCTACCCGTGATCACCTTAGCCCCAAACCGATCTGGATTGTGAGGTCGAGAGATTAGTATTTCTTGCCAACTCATTAGTTTAGTGGAAGATCGAGAGATCCTACTAGAGTAATGACTAGTTGATTGAGTAGAAACCTGAAATAGGAATTAGTTATGACCACCAAAGCAAGCTAATTACCCATGCCTAGAATTGATTAAAGTCTATAAACTAAGTTTTCAAAAGTTCTTTACACTTAGGTTTTTGTTATTTCTATTTCATTATTTATAAAAACCCAAAAGTACTTGCGTTTATGTTTTATCGTACTATAACTTATTTAAATTACTAATGAGATCTATTTGTGTTTAGGTTAGAATTAATTTAGTACTCACCTCCCCTGAGTACGATCCTCAGAGAACTTACCTACTTTGTTGTAACTATATTACAACTTAATCTGTATACTTGCTAACACTGCTTATTTCATATCTTTTGTGTAGGATTCACAATCTGAACGTTGGTACGTTTGGAAGCAGTGTCCATTCAAAAATGCATTTTTCACATCCACTTGTCTCAACTCTTAGTAGTTTGTTACTGCGAATGCCAATATAGTATGAACCGTATTCACTTTTACCACAGGACTAAGCAACTCCTAAAGATCATATCTTGCTGCATGATAATACCTTTGAGTCAACAACCGCACTTTGTACTGAGAAACAGTTGCATCTAGATTGTGCTTTATCTTGAAAAGCCACATACAACCCATAATTTTCCTATGGTGGCTTAGAAACAAGTGTCCATGTGTTATTATGCCCAAGAGCTCCTAACTCAAGTTTAACAACCTCAGCCCAATGACAACTACGCAGAGCATCTTAGATATTTAAATGCCCATTAGACTCACTTTCTGCAACATAACTTTTGGGTTTAAAAACCTCAACCTTGCTCTTTGTAACCAGAGGATGACCATTGCCTTTGCTATGTCATGTGAAGACACTGCTTCAGCTACTTCGGTATCTCAACTGGTATAACTGTTGGAATATTGATGATAAGACACCTAAAGAAGCAATTTCAGCTAGAGAAATTGAAGTAGCTGGTATAGTAACCAAAGGCGCATCAATAGCTGGTAACTCGGTTGGTATAGTAATTTGATAGAATAATTGTATTCATAAATAAAAAATAAAAAATATTTTTATAAAATTAATATTAATGGATATATTTTAATAAGTTATTTATTAAAAGGTAATAAAAATTAGCATATGAATTATTATATGTTTCCTATATTTATTTATATAAAGGAAAATAGGAAATTAAAAATATGTTTATAAAATTAATACTAATAAATAATTTTTAATTGATTATTAATTCTAAAAGCAAATTAATTATAATATAAATATTATTTATTTGTACTTGCATTATTTATATAAAAAAGAAAAAGAATAAAAAAAAGTAATGAACAAAAAGGAAAAGCATAAAGTATAAAAAAGAGGTCGCAAATAGATGGTGACATATGTCACGACATAGCTAACGAAGGACTTGATTGGAATAAGTATAATAGTTTAGAGATTTAATTAGAACATTTTAAAGTTTAGCTATCAATTTAATATCTAACCCTTAGTTTGGGGATGTTTTGAGCAATTAACTCTTTTATATGACATAAATGTGATGTGTCAGTTATTTGTATTGTAGACATGGCAATAAACTTAATTTATAGTATTCTTGGTAGGGTTAAAAAAAAATCTATTATACATGTTATCAAAATAAACTAAAAAAAACTCAAGAATACAAAAGGGAAAATTACTTCAAAGGTCACTAAACTATTAGTAGTTTACGTTTTGGTCACTTAAATTCAAAAGTTACAAAATGGTCATTGAACTATTCAAAACTTTCCATTTAAGTCACTAAACTAGTTGAAAGTTATTATCCATGTCATTGAGTTGTTAAGTTTTTTTAAAAGCCTGGCTAGTGTACTCTAAATTATGATTTGATGATTTATACGATGGATCAATATCCATCGATGAGTAGAAGAATATACCTTAAATCCAAGTCAATCTAGCGGTCAATGTCGAATATTAGAGAAGAAAGCTGTTTGGATTTTGATTCTCAAATTTGTAACGTTCAAAGTTATTTCATGAAAAAATATTGACTTGTAGAAGGGAAGGGGAGTGAGAGCTTTTTAATTGGTGTAGGCAATGCGAACAGAGAATGTTATATAGCAACAATTTTAATAACCCAATGATTTAAATGAAAACTTTGGAATAGTTCAATGATCATATTGTAACTTTTTGAAGTTGAGTAAGCATAATATAAAGTTGCTAATAGTTTAGTAACCTTAGGTGTAGTTTACCCAACACAAAACTAGTATAAAATATTGCTAAATGAACTGAACTGAACCAAATTATCATAGACTATTCAAAAAAATTCCAAACCCCCTAATCGAACTGAACTAAGCTCAATCCTAAGCCTAGTTAATTAAGCTTAAAAAGCTCTAAGAGTATTACCTTAGTAGATGCCATTACTATTACAACAATTTGGAACTCCAGGATTCAAGTGTGTTTAAGCAAGTAATATCTATATATTTAAGGGTACAAAAGTTTATGGATAATGAACCCTAGCATTAGACCCGTTGGGCAAGGGTGCTCACCTTATTCCCAAGACTTTGGATCGATCCACAAGTTTAACAAGTGTGATAATGTAGTAATGTACATGTGTGGGTGTGTAAGTTTTACTTAAATGATAATAAAAAAGTTGGTAAAAGGACCTATTCAGTACTTTTTAATTTTAATATTGAGCAACTTTGTCTCTTTCAAAAAAATCGAAGCAATTTAATCCCTATGAATTTCAAAAATAAGTATCTATGGGAGAATTAATCACAACATCAATGTTGTTAGTCAATTTTAAACAACTTTGGTTGGTAAAATAACAAATTTAGTCCTCAAAATTTACACATTCTACCTATTTATATATATAATTTCGAAGCTAAAGTTTTTATATTTTTATATATTTTTTAGATTTTAAAAAATTGTATTCATTTCTTAGACAATTTTTTTTAGAATAAGGACCAAATTGATAGAGATAATTTTTATACCTAATTTGTTATTATATCAATCTAGATTATGTACAATTAACAAAAAGCATTACTTTTCGTGATCAATTATCATTTAGTTGCTTATTTTCGAAATTGACAGAGATTAAATTGTTCCCGTTTTTTTAGAGAGACCAATTTGCTTAATATTAAAATTGAGAAAGATAGGAAAAGTGTTTTACCAAGAAAAAAAGTTTATGAATAATTTTAGAATTGAGTTAATAGCACCAAACACCCCCAAGCTATGAGCCACGTTCTAAATTGGTCCTCAAACTTCAAAACATTCTAATTACATCTTCAAGCTATCGAAGTTATATTAATTAAGTCTTTCCATTATTAAAACTATTAATTAAATTATTAAATGACATGTCAAAACTTATGTGATATAATTTAAAATATAAAGTTGAAAGTAAAACATTGTCGCATAGCTTTTAACAGTAAAAACTAAAAATAAAGTAAAACTAAAAATAAAGTTAAACTAAAAAAAATGTATGAATGATAAAGCTTCTGTAATAGCTTCGAAAACTTCAAAACCAAAATTTTTACTACAACTATTTTTACTATATTCATTTTTCTTTAAAATTATTATTTTAAATTATAACACATAAGATCTAATGTATCATTTAATAATTAAATTGATGGTTTTAATAATAAAAAGATATAATTGATATAACTTTCAAAATTTAAGAATATAGTTAGAATACTTTAAAACTTGAAAATCAATTTAAAATTATAGATCATAAATTTAGAATGTCTACTAAATTAACTTTAAGAATTTTATCTCACCAATATATAATTTGGTGAAGAAAGAGAATTCCACATATGCCTATGCGGGTGAACCATTGAGAGCAAAAAGTGTCATAAACTGGTGCGCCGCCATGTCAGCCGACGACCTTGGTGGCCTCTTTGGACTATGTCTCGGAACCACATAATAAAAGCATATTTCAGGTAAAATTCAAATCCTTCAGTTGAGGTTTATTTGTGTGGTAATAAGTAAATGAAGAATAAGAAAGGAATCTCTTCTTTTCTTTTCTTTTTTCTCTATGTTTGAACAGTTGAAAGACTATAATTTCTTGCGTTAATAGTTGAATTCCTTAAGCTCGAAAAGGGAATCCTCTTTCTTTCAGTAAGGAGATATATAATTACAAAAACAATAAGCCAAAGTTTTTCTCTTTAATAAAGTTCTTAGTTCATCTTTAATAAAATAACAATGTTATTGAGAAACCATTATAAATTAATTTCATGAACCTAAAGTAAAATTTGATATGGGTTTTACTTGTCTTTGAGATATTTTATCGGGTTATTATCTACTTTTGAGTATTTCACCCTTTCAATAGTAGATGTTTCGTCTCTCTACTTTAAGGATTGTCTAAAGAGATTCATGGAGTTTCAAAGGGAGCACTTAGATCTATCAATGGCAATGTTTTTGTCCACTAAGATCTTTTAAGGGCATGAGTTCGAACCCCTCAAAACTAAAATGATAAAAAAAAATATTTCCTCCGCCAAGTGGTAGTGTTTTTACTCACTAATATACTTTAAAGGCATGAGTTTGAACCCCATCAAGCTCTGTGAACTTCTTTGAGTTCTCTTTGAAATAGAGAGACAAAACCTCCATCGTTAAAAGAGTGAGCCACTCTAAAGCACAAACTCGCCCTTAATGTAATCCAAAAAAATTTTGGACTTAATTGGTACTTAAATTTGAAAATCATAAGTCAACTTGATACTTTTTTTAGGTACCTAACTAACATCGTAATAAAAAGAAGAAGCTAACATGACATTGATATGGCATTGATGGCCAATAGTATGGTGACACATGGTGACCTCATATTTTGACACATGTCTAAATAAAGAATTGTCATTAATGTCATGTTAACGTATTTTAACAGTGTTAATCAGGTACCTAAAAACTAAGTACCAAGTTAACTTACCATTTCCAAGTTTAAACACCAATTAAATCTAAAAGAATAGGTACAAATTATCAAATTCAAATACCTCATTATATATTAATCATCTTCTTGTTTATTTGTTTTTTTTTTTTATCTTTTAGTATTAGAGATGACCATATTCATCATCATGCTGACATAATTTCATCTTCAATGTCTCATGAAAAGCATTAGACAACCTGAAATTCCAAGCCATTATATGCTTGCATTTTAAAATGGGATATTATTATTATTGCCATCACCTCAAAAATACAATAGACACTCTTGAAAGTGAAACACGTGGGTTCTTTCCCTGTTGTATAATGTAGATCAGCTTAAGAATTCATCAACCTGACATAATTAATAACACCATTAAAAAAAATAAAATCTTAAGGCATACGTAGCACCTTGGCTCTAAATGATCTTACATATCCTTAAAGCAACAGGCGAAAGAAAAATATATTTAGCATATATTATTATGGCTCTCTGTCTTTAGCTTTGAAATATCTTTGCTAAGCTGTTTTGCAAACAATTTGTAAAGAGAAAAAATAAATTATCCATATAACATATATAGATATAGGTTTGAAGCATGGAATTTGTAAAGAGAGATCATTTTCTACTCTCCCACTAGTTAAGGTATTACTCCATAATCCATTGTTAAAGCATGTGTGTTGACAACATCACTCACCACTAAACAACCTTTGTTTTTTTTCCCTCCAAATTCCTTTCATTCTCCATTAAGTCGTAAACTTTTTCCCAAGTGGGTCTCAATATCATTTTCTTTCATTCTCTCCAACAAAAGGGCACCATCTTTTTCCCTAAGATTTAAATTTATGTCATTAAGCTCCTATCGATTGGGTTCTTACTAACAATTACAGCCTGTTGGAACTAGCGTGTGTGCTATTAAACACCATGTAACAACTCATTTTTGATAAAATCGGAACAGTGATTTTAAGATCACAAATCCGAGTCAAAAATAAAAAAATTATTTAATTTTATGGTTGGTATCAAGATAGGAAGGTCACATGAAAATTTTGATACGAAAATTTTACCGATTGTGTGTTTAATTAGGGAAGGACTAAATTGCATAAAATGCAAAAGTTGGGTTCTAGCAGCTATAGGTATCAAATAGCTATGGAATTCAAAACTTAAGGTCCTTATATGGTAATTAGACCATGGAAGAGTAGTTAATAGATATTTTAATGACTCATCTATGGAAAAATTAGAAAAGGGTAGGGACTAAATTGGAAATCAATAAAATTAATAGATGATAATTAATTAAAAAGAAAAAAAATCACTTATTTTCATATCATCTTCCCCAATTTTTCTATGGAAACCCTAGAAGAGAGGAATAAAACTTTTCAAGCTTAATAAGGTATGAAATCAAGTCCCGTTTTTAGTAATTTTTATATTTTTAGAATCGGGATAGTCTAATCTTTCTATTTAGGGGATTTATTTGAAAAGTTATCAAGGTATGAAATTTGGGTCATGGATGAATATGCTGAAAATTATAAATTGATGGTAGAAAATGAAAATTTATCCATAGATAAACAACCTTTACAAAGCAAGTTTTGATGAAAACTTATTTTAGGGACTAAAATGAAAAAATGGTAGAACCCATGGAAAATTCTGAAATTTGTGAAATGTATGTGCTGTAAATGTAGTATATAAATTTTGGCTAGGCTTGGAAAGAGGGTTAAATTTCATGAATTTTATTTTCCGCGCCTAGGAATGAAATCAAAATTTTTGAAAAAGATAGGGGCAAAATGATAATTTTACCTAGGATGTAATAGGATGCAAAAGTATATGAAATGTGATAGATTAATAGTTAAATTTACCCATATAGATATGGAAAGACCAACTACGGAACTAGATCGAGGAAAGCAGAAGGTTTCGGATTAGTTGAAATTTAAATACGAACCAATTTTAAGGTAAGTTCGTGTAACTTAAATATGTATGTTAATATGCTTGAATTGAACTATATGATTGTGTTGATATGCATGAGATGATATATATTATGAAATAGTCATAAGTTGTGAAATATGGACAAATTGTCAAGTTTCGGTTGAATGTTGAATTTTGATGGAGATTTCTTAAATAAGAATAATATTGCATATGTTGCAGATAGAATTTAGCCTGGACGGGTAATTCTAATGTAAGCCCTCTTGATCTTTAGTTATAGATTAGATTTAGCCTGAACGAGTAATCCAAATTAAGCTCTCTAGAGCATATGTAACACCTTTAACCTGTATCCGTCGTCAAAACAGGGTTTCAAAGCACTACTGAAACTTTCAGAAACATTTACAGATAAATCATGCAAGTTACTATTCCAATTCCGAAATCATTCATGACGTCCCTTAAATGGACCCTCATGGTCCAATACAAGCATTAGAATCGAGTCGAGACTTAATAGGAACCTATAAGAATTTTTCGTGACATTTCAAAATTTTTCCAAGGTGAAGGGCTCACACGCCCGTGTGACCCTGGGACATGCCTGTGCTGCAGGCCGTGTTCGACCCCGTGTAACTCTCTGACTTGTGCACACGCCATGCCACACGCCTATGTGCTAGGCCGTGTGGTTAATTAATTCAATTCAAAATTAGGTGCAGGTTTTACATGGCCAAGACACACGCCAGTGTTCCAGGCCGTGTAGCACACACGACTGAGACACACGCCCGTGTCTCTCCCCGCGTGCTCAATTCTGAGCATTCTGTTTCTCAAAATTAAGGTGCAAGGGACCACGGCCTAATCACATACCCATGTTAGCAGGCTATGTGTCACACACGGTCTAGACACATGCCTGTGTGGACAAAATGAAGCCATTTCTAGCTATATTTCTCACCCAAAATTTCACCCAAGACCTACACTAAAACATACCGAGTACAATCCAACCATTCCAAGCATTCAAATTAAGTAATTTCCATCATTCAACATGGCATGTCATTGCATGCATACCTCTTTACCATCTTACCTTAGTTCAATACATGTGTTAAACATATTTTGATCAACTACTTAACATATATGTAGCTACCATAGTTTAACATTACAAGTGTATCAAAAACAACTCATTACTAGCCATTCCAATGGCTAGATTACAAGCATCATTTATATCTACATGCCAATATGACCAATATATCCTATACTTGCCATTAAAACCATACTTGATTTACCATATTGTACCGACATGGGCTGATGGATAGTCTGAGTGATCTCCGCTAAGCTTCCAATCCAACGAGCTTCCAATTTACTCTAAAATAGGGGAAATAAAATGGAGTAAGCATAAAATGCTTAGTAAGTTCGTATAACATGGTACTTAACTTACCATTCAATTTTATTTTGAGGTAACTATGTAAGGCATATCCACTCAATTTGACCTCAAGCCCTACACATATCCTCATTGCCCTTGTTAGTCATATATTCCATAATAACATCAAAAAACATGTATGAGCTCAACAACAATCAATTTTCCATACACACACATGCTTTCCACAACATGTATAAATCGCATTGTTATAGCTCAAGTATATTTTCATTTAACTCATCTCGAGTTCAAATTATTTCATATTAGAACTTTACTCATAATACTCGTAATATCAATGCCACATGAGTAGTGGTACACTCAAAGTGTACAAGTCTATAACCAATGATGAACATTTTCATCTAATGAATTTCATATTCGAATATCATCATGACATGTTCTCATATGTCAATTGTCATGTATCCTAATTTTCATGGATTTCAGACAATTACGTATAATAACTCATTTCTCATTCATGTCCTTTCATGTTAAGATTTTTACCCGTTGAATTTATTTAGATTATTGATGGATACACATGTAGTACACCCAAAATGTACAAATAAGAATCCATCGATTCATGTCCAATAGTACCCATAAGGTACAATTTCAGAGAGTACACTCTTGAGCCACACTCTTAAGCCACACATGTGTACAACAGGATTACCAGTCCAGGCTAAATCATTTTTATGACATATGCTCTAGAGAGTTTGATTTGGATTACCCGTCTAGGCTAATTCCAATCCATAACATATGCTCGAGAGGACTTATATTAGGATTACCCATTTGGGCTAAATCCCTTCTATAATGAAGTCATTAGGATTACTCGTCCAAGCTAAATCCATGCCGCAACTAATGCAGGACCTTATTCATTTCGGCAATTATATTTATCCATCGATTTTCATTTACTCAAACATGATTTAACATTTTCAAGCATTTTTCCAGTATGTAATTATTTCATACATCTATAACATCTATATAATTCAAATGATCATATTCCACATCCATTCCAATCATAAAAGTAATATTTTCATCATTTATCCTTTATCATCTGTCGGGCATTATCATTTAATTTGAACTTTTTTATTTATCGGGCATGATCAAATATGTAATCATTTCACACACACACACACACACACACACACACATATATATATGTATATATGAAATTTGTACAATTTACATAATCTCAATCAAAACAAGCATGTAAATAAACATAATTTAGTTACACGAACTTACCTCGACGATTGTTCGTGTACAAAAAGTCTATTAATCTGACTTTTCCTCTTTTCCTCGTTCTAGCTCAGAATTTGGTCTATCTGGATCTATACGAGTAAATTTGACATGAATTTATCACATTTCACATTCATGTGGACTCAATTACAACCTAGGTAAAATTACCATTTTGCCCCTATCTTTTTCATAAATTCCAATTTCGTCCCTAGGCTTGGAATATGAAACTTATGCAAATTACTCCCTATTCCATGCCTAACCAAAGCCCCATTACAAATTTTACAGCACACGTATTCATAAAATTTCATAATTTTTCATCAAAATTTTCAACTTTTCATTTTAGTCCCTAAATTATGTTTTCATCAAAAATCACTTTGTAAAAGTTTTTTATCTATCAATAATATTTCATTTTCTACCATCAATTTATAATTTCCAGCATATATATCCATAATTCATTTTCCATACTTTGATAACTTTACAAATTGATCCCCCAAATAGATAGATTAAGCTACTCCGGTTTCAAAAATATCAAAATTACTAAAAACGGGCCAAGGAAACTTACCCAATTTGGCCATGAAAGTTTATTCTCTCTCTCCAAGGGTTTCCATGTATTTTTGGGAAGAAGATGAGAAAAATAAGATGATATTTCTCTTTATCATCTTTTAATTAATTAATTTAGTTGAATTCCAATTTACTCCCTATCCTTTTTTAAATTTTCCATGGATGAGTCATCTCAAAATATATACATACTTTCATTAATGGTCTAATTATCATATAAAGACCTTAATTTTTGAATTCTATAGCTATTTGATCCTTCTAGCTACTAAAATCCTACTTTTACATTTTATGCGATTTAGTCCTTCTCCTAATTAAGCACATAATTGATAAAATTTTCTTTTCAAAATTTTCACATGACATTTCTAACATAATATGGTCCATATAATAAAATAAAAATAAAATTTATTTTTGACTCAGATTTGTGGTCTCGAAACCAATGTTTTGATTTCACCAAAATTGGGTTGTTACAGCATATGCTATAGATAGGGTTTAGCCTGGACTGATAATCTTGTTGTAAAATGTATGGCTCAAGAGTGTGCCTTTTTATTAAGTACCCTAATGGGTACCCTTGCACACGAGTTGACGGATAGTTGATACGTATACTTTGTGTATACTACCCGAACGTCCTTCGAAATTTCAATAGTTCGACGGAAAAGACTCTTATAATGTGGAAAGGTGAGATTTAATGGAAGCTTGTAATGTGATGAGCTCATCTATGTTTACTTGATATTTATATGATTTTATGTGATTAACTTGTTTGATTAAGTGTTTATGTTTAGGTAAACTCACCTAAATTTTATGGAATGTATGACTATATTTGCTTGTAGTGATAAATATGATTGGTAAGTTTATTTTCCATTATACGAACTTACAAGGCATAAAATGCTTACTCTGTTTAATTTTCCCTATTTTATAGTGCTTAAAAGCTCGCGAAGGTTAGAATTCGGTCAGAGCAATCATCACACTATCCACTATCTCATTTTGGAACAAATAGAAATCTTGTTTTGGTATAATGGCATGTATAATCTTATTTGGCCAATGATGGCTTGTAATGGTTGTTTTGTAATCTAGCCATTGGAGTAGCTAGTGATGGTATAAGTTTGGCTATTTTGGAATTGATGTTTTGGTAATTACATAAGTGCTCATTATGTGTTAGTTTGTTGGAATCATGTTAGCATATAAGTTTATGATATGAGTAAGTTTATATCTATTGATGCATGAGATAATACCATATGATTGATGGCTAATTTTAGGTGAATATGATGTTAGATTGATGGATATATGTTAGTGAATTTTGGTGCAGGAAAATGGTATGTTTTAGGTGATAAATGAGGCTAGGAAACGGCTTTATTTTGTCCACACAGATAGACACACGAGCGTGTGTCATGGCCGGTGTGACACACGGCTTGTCCCATGGGCATGTGGTCCAGCCGACCCCTGCATCTTAAATATGAGGAATAGAATGCTCAGAATGGGCACATAGGCAGAGACACGGGCGTGAGTCTCAGCCATGTGGTTGACACGGGTGTGTTATACGGTCGTGTGAAAATTGCACCTAAATTTCAAATATAAAATTCGCCACACGGCCTAGCACACAGGCGTGTGACTTGGCCGTGTGACTTCAATTTCTTCATGCCTTAAATTTTGAGAGTTACACGGGTTAGGGACACGGGCGTATGCAATCACACGGCTCGTACGCATGAGCGTGTCCCTAGACCACACGGGCATGTGAGCCCTACACCTTGGAAAATTTTTGAAAGGTCGCAAAAAATTTTATGAGTTTCCGATTACGGGACGTTTTTAATGATCTCAGTAAATGAATAGTAATCTACATAACTTATTTGTAAAATGTTTCGAATGTTCCGGTAATACTCCAAAATCCTATTCTGACGATGGATACGGGTTAGGGGTGTTACACACCACTTACCTCAGGCCATCAACTTGGGACACTCTTGAACTTTATTTAATCAATTAGTTGGAAGAATTCAGTCGAAAAATTATTTTTATTGTGTAAGTTTTTATTAACAATAAATTTGGACCTATTTCTATTTTTCAATAAAAATGGTTAGAATTTAAATAGAGATCACAACATAATCTAATCTAACAGTTGCTATAGTATGATTTATATTTTATCCATTATTGATATTCACTATATTTATAAATAGACGTGAATGGATACTTACCTATAAGCTTGAAGAAGCGCTAGTAGCCCGGTAGTAGCTTGCAATATACTTGTCCAATCTTATTCCCAAAATTTTTGAAGTTTTAAATCTTTCTTGCAAACTAAGCTAAGTATAAGTCACGGGATTAGACCTTAGGTGATCTTTTTGCTTCAAATTCGCCTAAGTCAACTTAACTTTCAAAAGGCGAGAATTCTCAAAGAAATTCTTTAAGACACTGAAAATAAAAGCACACAAGATGTTTGAGTAAATGCTCTCAAAAGTATTCAATTACTCTAAATGGAATAAACTAAGCGATTACAAATTAGGGGAGACCTTTATTTATAGTTAAGTTTCCCCAAAATCGTACTGTATAGTTTAAATTACATCAAAAATTAAAATTGATGTCTATCTATAATATGAGAGTCTTAAGGGATTTAAACATTAAATAAACTTATCCTTTAGGATTTACCATATTCACCATGGTAATTCTAGTTTTACAAGAGTGCTTCACTAAGCCACCAAGGCTTCAAGTAGATGGGCTTTTGTTCCAGGAATCAAGCCAATTCATGTGAGGTTAAATGAGCCTCATCTTATCAATTGACCTCTATGGGTGATTCTGTGTGGAATAGTTACATGATTTAATCTTCGGCCCATGACTTCTCCCCCACCCATTCTCATGATGCCCTTGTCACATCCTCGAAATGAAACTGGTCTAACTCATCTCGAAACTACCTCAATGCCTCATTCGATTCCCAACAAGTCTCTCTATCGGGTAGTTCCCTCTCCAGAACACTTGCATGGTCTTATGTCTTTGTTTCCGTCTAGCTTAAAATATTTCTCTATTTTGTACATCTCATTCATAAGAGCCTACTGCTCTTACTTCCCCGCAGTATGACTTGCATTGATTAGGATCCCCTTGATCCTTATGAAAAGACTTTGGCACACCCACATTGAACACTAGGTGAACTTTGAATATTGTCACTAACTCTGGTTTATAAGCCTTTCGGCTTACCTACTTCAACTATCTAAAAAGGCCCTTGTGTCTTTACCAAGCCAACAATAAGTCATAATGTAATACACTTGAAAAGTGTTTGAGATATACCTCATTCATAGCCTTTACTCATTTTGACTGCGTAGTTCGCATCACCACTTGTCCCACAAAGTTAGATGCAAAACCCACCTCTCTCACAGGTGGTAACCCTACTAATTGTAATACCCCTAACCCTTTTTCGACATCGGAATAAGATTATGGAGTATTACCAGTCACTACAATTTATAACACAAATAATATAAAATTAATCATTATTGTAACATCCTGATTACAAAAAAAAATTTGGTATTTGGTAGTGAAAATTCATAGTTGGAATATGTAAATGGGCCTATGGAAGGCCCACGTGCTGGCCAAAACTCGGAAGAATTTTTGAATTTTGGACTTAAGGAGTTAGAGGCGTTGGATAGGTGGCCATATTAAAAGATGAGGGTAAAATGTAGCATGAGAGAGCCCCTGGAAAAGTGGCTAAGTGACACCACTAAGGAGCTAAAAGAGTGGCGTGTAAGTGGTTGAGGAGAGCCAAGGTTCGATTCTCTAAGCTGGCAATTGTGGTGTTCTTTTTATGTCTTGAGCAGGCAGGAGTTGGAAGTTGAATGAAACTCTGTTGGAGAGAGTTTGAATCAGTCAAATGCATGGATTAAGGAGTGATAAGGGGAGAGATTTTGGGGATTGGGAGAGAAGCTAAGAGTTGGCCGAATAGTGGGAATTGGAGAGGGGATTTTGGCATAGGAGTATTTGGCTAGTATTTCGGCATTTAGGGACTTAGTTGTGCCGTTTTTCTTCTGTTTAAACATCATAGGGTTATTCTTTTCTTCCTTTTTCTTCTCTAGCCAAAATCACCACTCTCTTCATCCAGTTTTCTTTCTTTTTTATTGCCAAAACCAAACAATACTTCCTTTCTTTTCATCACCTTTGCCGAATAGTCACAAGAACCGAAACCTTTGAACATTGGTTGTGCCGTTTGCTTTTAGACCAGCATCTTTCCTGTTCTCTTTATTTGTGGTGACTGATCCCTTCATCTGGTAAGCACTCAAAACTTTCGTCTATTCATTATTTCGGGATTTAGAAGCTGAAATCTCTGAAGGCATAGGGGAGGTTGTCAACTTGTCTAGATTGATTATAACTTTGGATTGGTTCGTATGTGTGTGTTAGTTTACAAAGGAGGTGGTCAACGAGGAGCGTTGGATTAAAGGCGTGGGCGCAGCTAGATTTAGATCTAGTGCATCTAAGTCGACAAAGGTAAGGTTTCATGGCCATTAAGGTATTGGCCGAGTATGGTAAGAAAGTTCTTGCATTGGTTTCATGGATTCATAATTTAATCGGTAAAGTGGTGGATTGTAGGAATCATCGCATAGACGATCTCGTGGTGGTAGTCGCAAATCAGGTGTGTAACGAACCCTCTTTCGTAGCTTAACTCGATATTTGCCGAAAAGTCGAAAAGCCAAAAATTTCTGCATTTCGAGGACTCGTGAGCATGTGAATGCTCATAGGTTAGTTAGATATGCTAAGTTTGATGATCGGGATCATTGGAACAGGTAAGGGCACGATTTCCTGCATCACGGTAACTTGGGCCTCGAGGGGCTGAAATCGGGCCCAATAGGCTTTCGAGCCCATTTGGGTAAGTTCGGTAGGAAATGGAATCCAGATAAATTGCACATTAATACAGATAATACCATTATGGAATATAGGCTAATGGGGCTTAGATGACTAAATCGGCTATATAGGGCCCATTAAGGGTTTTTGGCCCAATAACTCGATTTTGCTAGAATGGGCTAGAATCGCTGTTTAAACACTTGAAATTGTTGATAATTGATAATGAGCATGGAAAACCCTAATTATTAATAAATAATAAAATTACCCTTATAATGTAAAAATGACCATTTTGCCCCTAGGTGAAAATGACCATTATACCCCTAGGGTTATGTGATAATTAAGATGCATGTGATGTTGTTTTTGCACATAATATGCCATGATATATTCATATATGCATGGGTTGGGTTTTATATGAATGGAGGAAGTGCTAAAAGGGCTTTGCCCCAGTTTACCGAAAAGGGCTTTGCCCAGTTATTAAAAGAGGCTAGGCCTCCAGTTATATAATAAAGCAGCTATGCTGCCAGTGGAGAGTATTGGTTGGGTTGGTTGAGTTATTCCCCACATGGAGAGCTTGGTTGGTACGGGTGGAGAGTAGCGGTTGGGTGGGTTGATAGTTTCCCCACATATGGATATGGGTTTGCATACTTGCATTGAGATTTACATATTTGATTGTTATGAAAATGGGCCAGTGGGCCATACCATTTACAGAATAAGGCTTCGGCCCAGTGATATGAATTATGAAAAGGCTTCGGCCCAGTGAGTTTATATATGAACAAGGGCTAAGGCCCAGTAACAGTTAAACGAAAGGCTTCGGCCCAGTAACATGATTAATGAGAAGGCTTCGGCCCAGTATGCTGGTATTAGTTTGGGCTCTGAAAGGGGCTTGTTGCACACTGAGTTTCCAAACTCACCCTCTTTTCTTATCTTTGCAGGTGAGCCTTGATGTGAGACTTGAAGCCGGAGGGGATTCAGAGTGGCCATGATGATCGCTTTTGAACTTTGAAATCAGTAAATGGTTGTATATCATAGTATTTTTCTTAACTGTTAACATTATTTATTTTTGGGTTGTAATAAGGCCATTTTAACTATTCTTCTAGGACTATTTTTATTTTTAATAACTCTATATTCTTCTGATAATAAATCAAAATGGGTTAGACTTAGGGTGCGTTTTCAAAATGATACTCGTTTTCAAAATAATGTAACGATACAATTAATCGGTTTATCAAAAAAAAATATCTACTTGAATGAACTACAACTCGTTTATCAGAGTGTGGCAATGGTTGTGGGCATGTCTAGGATTGGATCCAATCGAGAGCTTGGTACTTAAGTAGCCTGCATGGCTCACCTCCTCTGTTTTGGATACCTACCTGGTGCACAACTTCCATTCACTTTGATTACTTAGCAAAAACTATCTTTTAAAACACTAAGAAGGACACTGAAAGAGGCATGGGTTTTCTTAAAAACTTCAATGTGACACGTCGGATCCAGCCATAACGTCTGGGCCGGGTTTGGGGTGTTACAATTATGAAGTTCAGTATTTTATCTTATTGATTCTTAAATAGACATTTGGGGCCCAGTGAAGATGTTAAGAACAAATCGGGACCCAATCAGAAGCTTATAAAATTTTTAATATAATTTCCAAAATTTCTCTTAATGAACAGTACCACACGCCCGTGTGGTTTAGAGACACGCCTATGTGCTTAACCCATGTGGCCATACCTGAGCATTCTATTTACCAAATTTTTAGATGCAGAGGGCACACGGTCTACTCACATACCCGTGTAAGGGCCGTGTGTCTCACACGGTCTAATCACACGCTCATGTGCCAGGCCGTGTGGACTCAAAATGAACATTATAGTCCAAGTTTACCAACCCTGCAAACTTTAATAACAAGCAACTTAAAATTCAATCTTTCAACCACTCCAAAACATGATTAAATACATCCATTACACATTAAAACCACCAATGTAACAATATATCTCGAGTGTATTAATAAGTATTTAACATAAGAACTTCCAATTAATATACTTTGATACCATTCATAATCAAATCAATTAAACTATGTAAAAGACAATTTTATAATACTTAAGTCTACATATAAAAATTAACCAATGTCATCATTTACACTATTAACATTCACATTCAAAATGACTTCCAAAAGACAACCAAGGTACATGTCATTTCTCAAAATAAAATACATCACCAAGTATTTGAGTTCGGGCTTGTCTTGGATGCTGAGTTGTTAGTCACTTTCGTACCTAACCGGCGCACAGAAACAAACCGTACGCTGAGTATTCACTCAGTGGTATTTCTATAAACAAACACTTAAATATTTATTAACATAAAATGCATTTAAGCTACTACTTTCAAATATATTAGCGCTAATTATATTCAAGTTCTTTCTTAATGAAACATTTAGTTCAATTATATATCAGTCAATAATAGTCGATTTCCAATATAGTAGCACAGTCATTTAGTTGTCCAATGTGGTAATTTACCCCTATTAACATAATTCAGACTTTGGTGGATACACGGATCCAACCAACACACCAGTACGGCACAATGTGCCTCATCGGCTTTGCCGAAGTAAACAATAGCAGTACGGTACATAGTACCTCATCGGATTAAATCAAAGTAATAGAAACAGTACAACACACGAAGTGCCTTATCGACACAAATTCAAATTAATAGTACGACACTATTAGTGCCTTATCGACCCAAGGTTGAAGTATCCCTGTACACTTCCAATCTTAAGGCATGCCAATTATATCCAACCTAGCCTGACACTGTTAATAGGGTATTTATTTCACTTAAATTTTCAGATAGCTGTCAATATACATTGTAATTCAAATAATCAAAACTCAATTTGATTCAATACAATGATAGTAATACTTACCTCTATCTAATAAATGCAAATATAATTTTTAAGTTTGGTTTATAGAAATACAAACAGTAATTTTTTGGATTACTGCTCATCCACCTTCTCTTTTCCATTTTCTTTCTTTCTTTTTCTCCCCAATTTCGTTCCACTATTTGTTTCTTTATTTGTTTTTATTTCTTTGTTTCTTTTATGTTTTATTATATTATTATATTAATATATTATTATATTATATACTTAAGTATTAAGTATAAATATATGTATATTATACATACACATGGAATAATATTTTCCATACATTTGGCATTATTCCTTTTTATGGGTTATTTGCTAATTTATTCCCTCCAATTTTCTTTAGTCTATAATTAAACTTTTACACTATATTCAATCTAGTCCTTACACTAAATTAACCTTAATTCAAGCTAATTCACTTAACTAAAATCTAATTAATCACTCAACTAGCTTCGTAAATATTTCTAATAAATATTCACGAACCCGATTTTCTGAATTAGTAAGCCAGAAATACGATTTTCGATACCTGTAAATTTTAGGTCATTACACTAATAACTTCGAAGGCTTGATATCGGATTGTTGTACCTCTAGCATTTCCATTAAGGTCTCATTAACACTTCGATTTGCCAAGTTAATATTCTCACCACAATGAATACCCTCGACTAGCTAGATTGCGGACAATATCTTGGTTCCGCCCCTTATGTCTCATGTAATAGCCCGTTTTCAGTGAAATCGGAATAGTGGTTTCGAGACCACAAATCTGACATTGAAATATTTATTTTATTATTATTTTATTACTTACAGCATGATAGTAGTATTGTATAAAAATTTTGTTAAGAAATTTTATTGCTTACATGCTTAATTTGATAAAAAAGACTAAATCACGTAAAGTGCAAAACTTATGTTCTAGTAGCTAAAGGTATTAAATAGCTATAGAACCTTAAATTTTGAGTCCTTATGTGGTAATTAGACCATAAATGTTGATAGTGGAATATGATGGCTTGGTATAAGTGAAATTATAAATGTTTTTAAAGGTTATATATGTAATATGGTAAATAAATGACAAATTAAAGAATAAAAAATCAAGTTATCATCTTTTACCTCTCTTCAAATGATATTTCAAAGAAAAAGAAACCATAAAAGCTTCCTAGGTTCGGCCATGGTGTCTTTGGGTGCATGGTATGTATTTTAGTTTCGTTGTTAATGATTTCTATGTTTTTGGAACCGTTGTAACTTAATGTAGTTAGCCTGGGGACTAACTTGTGACACTGTTAAACTATTAGGGTTTTTCCATTTATGAATATGTATGATTTTTAATGATTTAGGAAAGAAAATGATTAGTTGTTGTTAGATAAACAAGTTTTGTTAAGTGATTTTTGGTGAAATTGTCAAATAGGGATTAAATTTAAAAATAGAAAATTCTACATGGTGAAATTGTGAAATAATGAAATATAGGACTTGATAAGGACCTATTTGGTATTCGGCTATGATGGGTTTTGGTTAAATTGCATGAATTTTCATTTTATGAGCTAGGAACTAAATTGAAAATAAATCAAAAGTATAGGGGTAAAATTATAATTTTGCTAAAATATAAATTTGGGTTAAATTGAATAAAATAAAAATTTAATTTAGCTAAATTTATCCATTTAGATCAAGGCAAACCTCGTACGACTTTAGATCGAGGCAAAGATAAAGTTTTGGATTAATCACCTCCGTATCTACGTTTAATCGTCGAGGTAAGTTCGTGTAATTATATTGTACTTATATGCTTTCAATTGAAATATATATGTGTGTTGTGAATTGCTATATATATATAGATCACATATCTGACGACATATGACGATTATCGAGCCCCGTTTGAACCTTAGGAATTCGTAGGATACAAATGACATGTCATTAGGGTTTACATGATTCGGGTGCTGGTCTTGAATGTCTTACCAATGATTGAGGTCCGACATGTGTTGCAGATACTCCACAACTTATGTGAGCAACATCATGTAGCTACATTTCGACCCACAGCTCGTGTAAGCATTCTAATTCACAGCTCGTGTGAGTATACATGTACATGATTTGACGGATTATAGTTGTATGAGTTAGCACACTATGTATGAGCTATCATGGGTATTCAACGGTATTCTAAATGGTTCAATGCACATGATTTGGAAAGAAGACAGTATGAGTTCAATATGGAATAAGACATGGACACATGTGAATTTAATTTAAATGGTAATACATGGTATATTGTGAGTTGAAATGGATGATACATGCATATGATACATGATTAAATGTTGTGCTTATCCATAATTATGATGCCTTTGTTATATGTGTAAATGGCTAATATGTTTGGTGTACATTCTTAGGCTTTGACCAAGTTGTAGTTGGATTATGCCAAGTTAACTTACCTATTATGTGATTAAATGGTAAGTTGTGTTTTATATTATACAAACTTACTAAGCAATTATGCTTACTCTGTGTTATTTTCAGTGTTTTATAGTGAATCAGAAGCTCGTTCGATTTGGAAGCTTGTCGGAGTTATATCACACTATCCATCGACTATATCAGTACTTTTGGATGTTTCTAAGTTTGGTTATAATGGTATGTATAGGTATTTTGGTTGATAAAGTAGCCATTGGTCTTGACTTGTGTTTATGGCATTTTGAGTGATGATATGGATTTAGTTTTTGCATGTGTATATTTGGCCTTTAAATGGTTGATGTTTTGGCTTATTATGGTTGAATGATTGAAGATGAAATGGTAACTTAAAATGCATGTATAAATGTTCTTGTGATATGTTTAAGTATGGTGTTTTGCTACTTTTCTTATAAATGTCATGAATGGCTATAAGTGGTAGTTGTTGAAAGGTACATCTGGTAACTTTTGGTATGGAATTGATAGGTAAATCAAATGGTATGTTTTGGTATAAATTTAGCTAAAGGTTAGTTGGACATTTGGCCAAATTGTGTTTATAAGTGTACATGTTTGATTGTTAAGATTGAGTTGGCCTTTGGGAATATTGATTATATGCAAATGTATCATATTTGATTAGCTTGATTATTTATGATTTTGATGCATTTTGATGGCTTGTTGAATCATACAAAAGTAATTGTAGGTACATGTATAAATATGTGAGAAAAATGGCTTGGAAATGACCAATTTTTCATCCACACCGGTAGAGACACGAGCGTGTGTCTCAGCTGTGTCTGACACACGGCCTGGTGACACGACCATGTGTCCCCTGTAGCTTTCAAAGGGTTGCAAGTCAGTCTATCACACGGCCTAGAACACAGCCTGACACACGGGCGTGTGAGGTTACTTCAAAAGGTACATGACCTAGCACACGGGCGTTTGGTTTAGCCGTGTAACCCAAGTCAGTGATTACACGGACACAGACACAGGTTGGGACACGGTCGTGTGTCCCTACTTTGAATACCCACACGACCTAGCCAGACAGCCGTGTGACCCTTACAGTTTTGAAAATTTTCATTATTTTCTGAAAGATTCTATAAGTTTCTGATTTAGTCCCGACTTGTTTCTAAAGTGGTTTTAGGGCCTCGAGGGCTCATATAATGAACTATATGTATGTTATTGATTTCTTTTATTATGATTAAAGATATGAATTGAAATGTTTAAAATTTTTGTTAGTTTGAATTGTAAACTCTGGTAATGCTCCGTAACCCTATTCCGACGATGGATATGGGTTAGTGGTGTTACATCTCAACTCACTAGAACATCACATTATTGTTGTTGAGTATCCAAGAGACATATAAAATTAGCAAAAGCAACCAAAAGACAATTAATCTTGTCAAGGAAATTCAATTCAAGAACAAAGTGTTAGAGTATGCCCAAAGACCAATCATGAGATGATTATAGTCACATACTTATTTTACCTTTTTTGTTAATATAAGACATTGTCATTATTATTCCAATTTCTTTATCTGTGTGTATAAATAATCTGATTAATAATGAAGTCCTGAGAATAACATGATTATTCTTAAAAGGTCCTTTGTCAAGTATTATTGTGGGCTTGAACAATAATAATGCATTGAGACTAATGTGTAGTTAATTGATGACAAAGTGTTGTCATTGACATAAGGTTGTCAAAATCAATACACGAGTATGTGTTAGAGAACAACATACTGGACTAACCGCTATGAGTATATTTCTTGGATTATTATGTAATAGTCACAACTTTACTTATAGTGATAACTATGAATACGATCCCTAGACTTAAGATCATCATTGTCCCAACATCATAAGTCATACATTTTGATATAGTTAAATGTCTACCGTGACAGGTTGTACTATAAAGACTGATGTTGGGTATGCCACAATATATGTAGTAGGATATGATTGATCAAGATAGGGTTTGTTTTTCCTACATAATGGGGGCAGTATCTTAGGCCACTTGATGAAGTGAAACTAGAAATGCATGACCATGCTCAAATAAGTGTGATATGAGATATCACACTTATTTGTTTATTGTAGTTTACTCAGAAAATCAAGAAATATGATATTGGACTATACAAGTGTAACTATTTCATGACTTGTGTCCAATCCAGATATAAAGGATAAAAGGATATAATAGATGAAAATTTATCACAGAAAGTTTATATCGAACCATGAATTCTTGTAACTTGGGTAGCAATGATGCATTGCTAGATGCTATTCATTTCTTGTAACATTAGAAATGTTCTAGTATTACTACTAATGTAACAAGAGCCTATAGGGTCACACCCTATGGTTGAAGCGAACAGAATCCAAACACAGTTGCTATTGTGTTTAGCTGTCACATGAATTAAATTATTTATTGAATTAATTTAATTTGATAGTTAAATATTGAACGCATTATATGTACAAGCTTTTTGTACACAAATAGAGAACATAGTTAAAATTAATATATGAATTTTGAGTCATATAAAAATATTAATTGAATATAATTTACCAAAATTATTAAAATAAACAGTTATAATAATTTCGATTAAAAATAAAAAGAATAGAAGTTAATATTCTTTTGGAAAGAATATAATGTTTTAATACTTTCCATATGTTTCTCTAAAAAGGAAAACGAATAATTCTATTTTTTAATTATGTGATATTAAAGAAAAAGGAATAGAATCCCTGATAGAGTGTATGTTACCAAGTAAAAGAAAAAGAGGTTCTAGCAGCCAATTTTAATGATTCTCTTTGAAAAGTTCAAAGAGTTTTTTTTTATGTTCGTTCTCTGACTGGGTGGACTACGTAGAGGCCGAGAAGATTTTTTGTGTGGCTTGGGATCGACATTACACAAGGGAATCGGATTGAAAAGGCAGGGAATGCGAAAACTCGAAGGTAAATCTTGAGGGAGAGGTGTGGCGGCTAGAGGAGAATTTTTGCTCTTCTTTGGGTGTTTGAAAGGTGTGTTTTCATACCTATAACTAGTGGGTATAAATGGACTTCCAATGAGCTTTAAGCATGAAATGGCCTAATTTTAGCTGAAAAACACAAGCATGTCGCGCCATAACTTATGCATGGTGTGGTACAATGCCTTAAAATCACCCCTTTGGCTTTGAAGTGCTCGTCTCGTGCATAGCCTATGCATGGCATGACACAACATGGAAGTTTCATGTCCCCTTTGCATAAGGGTCGTGTCGTTCCATGGACTTGGCATGTTGCAACACGACCATGCTTCTAGCCCTTCGAGATGTGCCGAAGTCCTCCAGTCATTCATTTTTGTCTTCGATTAACTTCTCATTCTCTTGTTTAGTCCAAAAACCTATTTTCTCCTAATTTTAACATGCAATTACACAATACTTATCCTAAAATCTAACTACAAAAAAAAAATTGAAACTAATTTACAAAATTAAAAAATTTATTAAAGTTCAATGGTTTAACAAATATGTCGTGCTACCAGACTTATACGATAGTACCTTGAATTTCACCATTGACTTCAATTTTCATTCACAACCATTGTAGGGCTTTGAATCGAAAACATTAGTATTGAGATCTCTCTATTTATCCCATCCTCTCACATTTCGAACACCTATACTCACACAACTTGGAAAATACCTTTGATCAAAGTTATTAGTGGTTAAATTGAATAAAACATAACACTCCTTCCTAACTAGTCCCTCACTTTGGGAATCATGGCTGCACTTGAACACTTCTATTTTGCTATTGATTTTTATTATTAGCTTATTTAGTTCGAGATCAATGGTCAACTTAGATGTGGCTAGGAACAACTAACCCAACAAAATAGAGATTTGTCGATCTTCTTCAAATTCAGGGACTACAAAGTCGACAAGGATTATGAATCCCCATACCTTAATCAATACATACTCAAGTACACCTTTTGAATGTACCAAAGATCTATCGGCTAATTGTAGTGTTATAAAGTTATTCTTTAGTTCCCCAAGTCTGAGTTTCCTATAGATCGATATAGGCACTAAATTTATGTTGGCTCCTAAATCGCAAAGGCCTTGCTGAAATGTCAATCCCCTATCTATATTGGAATCGTGAAACTACCTGGATCTTTCAATTTTTTGGGTATCCTTTTTGCAATCAAAGCGTTGCAAAGGCATCAATGTTAATTTTGCTCACCCTTTACATCTTTTTATGTCGTGCCATGATTTCTTTTAGATACTTGGCATATTTTGGTATTTTATCAATTAGTTCTAAGAGCGGTAAATTGAGAGATTTAAATAAATTAAGAAAATTTATGAAATCTACCCTGTCCCTCTTTTTCTTGTCCTCTAATCTTATCAAGAATGGTACCTTTGTTGTGCTCGGCTTTGAGATTATCGGATTAGAGATTTACTTGGTTATCTCAATTGGCTCATTTTGCTCGCATTCCTCCTCCATGGGTTCGTCGGCCTCTTTAGGAACATTCTCCTCTTCATGGATGGACTCTTTTGGCTTTTCTAGTACCTTTCCTAATCGTAAGGTAATCTTCTTTACATGCTCCTTCTCATCTCTCCAAGGATTGTTTTTCGTGTTACTAGGGAGACTTTGACTGCTTTACTTTTGGAACATTGTCATTAGTTGACTCATTTGATCGTAGAGGCTATCCATTCAAGATTTGAGTCATCCACATATAGCTTGAACTTTTTGAATGTTTGTATTCATCGTTTGCATCTCCCCTTCTAATCGATCTAATTGCTGACCACATGCAGCATGGTCATTGCCCACAGATCTTTGTTGCAATGGTGGAGTTTGGTAAAGAGAGTTTTCTTAGGTTTGTGCTTGATTTACACCTCCTTGATTGCCTCCCCACTTGAGGTTCAGATGATCCCTCCAATCGAGGTTATAGGTATTTGAATAAGGATCTAAACCCCTATTACCTATGTAATTTGCTTCTTTCGGTTGGTTTTTAGAA
Organism: Gossypium longicalyx; assembly: GCA_025698465.1. Taxonomy (NCBI): domain Eukaryota; kingdom Viridiplantae; phylum Streptophyta; class Magnoliopsida; order Malvales; family Malvaceae; genus Gossypium; species Gossypium longicalyx. The sequence continues at coordinate 31,373,905 of CM046998.1, read as the reverse complement.
TATTGATCCGCTCTCATTGGCTTGACGATCGTTTCCCAACAGTTAAGCTTCTCTAGGATTTGTTGATATCAACCATCTTCATTTTCTTTGTTTATAGATTTTACCGTTGGAAGATTTGATTTATATTTGAATATTTCATTAGGCCACATATACGAATTCATAACCATGTCATATATGATTTTGTAGTCCCGTTTGTTCGTATGGAACACAATAGATCCTCTGGCCGCTTCATCTAAGTTGGATATGATATTACCGTCAACACCATTGTAAAATATCTAAATTTGGAGCCACGCTTGCAATCCGTGGTGTGGGCACTTCCTTAGTTGTAACAGTCCAATTTCGGTGAAATCAAAACATTGGTCTCGGGACCACAAATCTGAGCCGAAAAATAAAATTTAGTTTTATTTTATTATATGGTCTGTAATATGATAGAAATGGCATGTGAAAATTTTGATAAGAAAATATTACCGATTTAGTGTTTAATTAGGGGAATGACCAAATCGCATAAAATAAAAAAGTTGGATTCTAGTAGCTAGTATGATTAAATAGCTAAGGAATTCAAAACTTAAGGTCCTTATATGGTAATTAGACCATTAATAAAAAGTATGTAGAAATTTTGGTGACTCATCCATGTAAATTTAGGAAAAGGGTAAGGACTAAGTTGGAAAGTCAAAATATTTAATTAATTAAAAGATGATAAAAAAAGAAATATCATTTTATTTTATCATCTTCTTCCCCAAAAAAATACATGGAAACCCTAGGAGAGGGAGAAGAAACTTTCATGGCCAAATTGGTTAAGTTTCCTTAGCCCGTTTTTAGTAATTTTGATATTTTTGAAACCGAGATAGTCTAATTTATCTATTTGGGGGATTAATTTGAAAAGTTATCAAGGTATGAAATTTGGGTCATGAATGAATATGCTGAAAACTAGAAATTTATGGTAGAAATTTATGAATACATGTGCTGTAAAATTTGTAATGGGGTTTTGGTTAGGCTTGGAATAGGGAGTAAATTGAACAAATTTTATTTTCCGAGTCTAGGGACGAAATGAAAATTTATGAAAAAGTTAGGGGCAAAATGGTTATTTTTTCTGGGATGTAAATTGAGTCTAAATGAGTATGAAATATGAGAAATTGATGTAAAATTTACTTGTATAGATCCGGATAGACCAAATTTGGAGCTAGAATGAGGAAAGTGAAAAATGTCAGATTAGTAGATTTTACGTACACGAATATTGTCGAGGTAAGTTTGTGTAACTAAATTGTATATGTTTTTATGCTTGAATTTAATGTTGTGTTTGTGAATTGTATAAATGCCATAAAAATGTGAAATGATCACATACTTGTTATAGCCCGATAAATGAAAGTGCTCGATCAATAATAATGCTCGATAAATGGTAAATGACAAAAATGTTACTTATATACTTGAAATGAATGTGGAATGTATCTATTTTAATTATACGTATTGGTCGTGTTATTTTGTAACAGCTTTTAAATATTTATAATTACTCGTTCTTGGAACTAACTTTTATCACGATGTAGGCAACTGTACCTATCGAACAATAGTATAGTTTTAGCAAGACCGGATTGTCGAACCCAAAGGAACTAAAAGTACTAGTAATGACTGTATTTTTATTATCTAGCCTAAGAATAAGGGGATTTGTTTTAACTAACTAATTAACTAAACTAAGAATTCACAGAAAATAGAATTAGGGACTTACTTTTGGAAAACGGTTGAATTAGGACAATACCCAAAGAAGAATCCACCTAGACTTTACTTGTTATTCTGACTCCGAATCGGACGATTTATTCATTTGACTTGATCTGTAGAAATCCCTAAGTTATATTATTATCTCTCTCGAGACTAACAACATCTAACCCTAGGTTGAATAATTGAAATCTCTTTCTAATTAACTTCCTAGGGTTGCATTAACTCGATCTATGGATCCCCCTATTAGGTTTCACCCTAATCCGGAAAAATCTTGTCACCCTATCTCTAGGCACGCAATCAACTCCGCTTAATTATGATAATTGTACTCTTAGACAGGGTCTATTCCTCCTCTGAATAAGAGCGTAACTTGAATTAGTATCCTGGAATATCAAAACAAGAATTAAGAACAAGTCAAATATTTATCATACAATTTAGAAAATAATAACAAGATTCGTCTTAGGTTTCATCCCCCTTAGGTATTTAGGGGATTTAGTTCATAACTAAAAGGGAAAACATCTCAGAAGAATAATGAATACAAAACATAATGAAAAACCCAAAACTCCTGAAGGGGAATTGAAGGGAGATCTTCAGTCTTGACGGTGAATCTGGCTTCTGAGATGGATCAATCAGCTTTCCTTGAGCAATTCCTTGCTCCCTCCTATGTGTCCCCTCTTCTCCTCCTTTAAGGTGTATTTATAGGCTTTAGAATGCTTAAAAGCCCTCAAAATTAGCTTTTTTCAGATTGGACTCAACTTGGGTTCGGCAGGGACACGCCCGTGTACGATTTAATTCAGGCCATGGTCAAGCCTGTTAGAATGGCACGGCCGTGTGGGATTACTTCAGGCCGTGTTCAAGCCTATTAGAATGGCACGAGTGTGTGGTCTACACGTGTGAGTCATGCTTCGATTCTACCAAATTGACACGGCCGTGTGGCCTGCCCGTGTGAGAAAGTCCAGGCCGTGTTGATCTCGTACGTTGGCCCATTTTTTCCGTTTTTGGCTCGTTTCTCGTTCCTTTAGCTCTCCTATACTCACCTAAGTATAAAACATGAAATTAAGGCATTAAGAGCATCAAATTCACCAAATCTAAGGAAAAATCATCCATAAAATGCGCTAAGCATGGGGTAAAAATATGTATAAATGACGGTTTATCAAATACCCCCACACTTAATCATTTGCTTATCCTCAAGCAAAATTCTCATCTCATAATCAAAAAAAAATTCTTCTCAACTTATAATTTCTATCAATAATACCTCAAAATAATCCATAGGTAATCAAACATTGAAAATTTGACTAAAAGAACATCAAAGTCTTAAACATTCCAAGTTGAGCATTTTATCATGAAAACATAGGTGTCTCCCCTCATCTAAGTAATTACCTTTGACTCAAAATATCACAGAGTTTCACATCCTCACTAAAGATTCACTCAAATCACTCGAGGTGTTTAAGGACAATAAATGAAGCACTCAATAGTCAATAATGAAAAGTCATTACCATAGGCTTGCATGAACATCAAATCTCCACCACTATAAATTGAGATGAAACATCAATCAAAAGGTCTTTAGAGGGTTGTATTGTGGCTTTGGTTAAAGGGTGTGGTCACAAGCTGGAAGAAAGGGTTAGAATCGAGATTAAATTGAAAAATTTCCTAACTAGAAAAATGACTAATCATCAGTTGCGTACAATAAAGCTTTTTTCTCAGAATATGGAATTTAACCACTTTAGCTCAAAAGATCACTACTACTTATATGTATACATTTTTTTTAAGAACAAGTCAAATACAAAATAAAATAAAACATAGCTGAACAACTATTCCAACTCAAATCTCGACAAAAATAGGGATCAAATTAATTTAGGGGATTCTAGCAATAATGAGTTATGGGTTAATATTGAGGGTAAATCAATGAATGGATTGTTAGGCTCAAGGGGGTTCACTAAGGGTTAATTGTGAAGGTAGGCTTTTCATGGCATGAGTGGTTAAACCTAAGTGCCTTTATCATTTTGACATATCAAATCAAATGGTGTGGTCTTAACATGCATAATCAGGCAAGTTCTAGAATAACAGTTCAATATTGGCGCACTCATAATGAAAGTGAGCATGAAAGAAATAATATATGCTCTTGAAGGCTCAAAATCTCACAAAGATTATGGCTTTTTTATGTTTAAACTTGTGAATTTCGACTTAAGATAATACCTAGACTTAGAGAAACAACCTAGAAGTTTTTAATTCTTCAAAAATCAACTTATCATGCTTGATTCTCTAATATCTTAAAGTTTAAACCATCAATGCATAAATGCCTATGTTTTAATTCAAGACATATCGATAAAAATCATGAGTTAATTAAAATCCATTCTAATAGTGATATGAGTAATTCACGTGAGAATAAGACATATTCCAATGGTGATATAAAAGACCCCCCCATACTTAAGATGTACATTGCCCTCAATGTACAAAGATAGATATATTGAAAAAGATAAATTTATGATCATAAGATAAGGAGAGAAGTGAAACTTCCTGAATGATGAATGAATTCCTTGAACTGGAGTTTTTGGAGAATAAATGGCATGAAAGTGGAGAAAGATACTCCGGTGGTGGTAGAGGTTCATTAGTCCATAAGTCCTGTGCCAAAAGAATATTATATCTGTTGGTAGCTATAGTCATGGTCGAGCAGGACATGGCAGTCGTGGAGAACCTTTCCCGGTGTAGTTTTTAGTTCATATGTGAGGATGAGCTTAGGAGCTTTATATAACTGTGACAGAATCAGGAACTTTTTAGGAGATGTAAGGAAACAGAATTACTCATAATGGCATAACTAAAGTTGGTCATTGTAAAATAAAAATTATAAAAACTAATAAAGATAAGCGTAATGAAAAATAAAAAGGAGTCTGAAGATAAAATGAAAGTAAAAACATAAAATAAAATAATTAATAAAAGTTTTTAAGCATCTTCATCGCTAGATGGTTCACAAGGTGGGGGTGGCGATGAGATGTGAAAATGCTGACAAATCTGATGTAGAGTCGCATCAATGTGATCAAATCGTTGAAAACATTACTGCTCAAATCGTTTGAGGCACTCAGAGATGTCCGCGTATAAAGCCGCTGCATGAACTGGACGAGAGGGACGTGGTGGCTGAGATGGTGGGTCCTCGTACTATGGAGGGACATCGTCAGTAATGTCCTCGGGGGCCTCCTCCTCAGTAGATTGGGCGAGACGATATTGAGAAGGGTAAGTTCCTCGACGCTTCTCGATCATCCTCATGCTTAGCATGCTCGAGATGCCTTGTGGAGACATCTGGCCAATGAGGGTCAAGGATGATGGTTGGGCTACGGTGTTGAGGAGCTCGAAGTGCCGTGCCAGTCGAGTCACGTAGGGGCCAATGGAGATGACCCTTCTCCGATGCCGCTCTGTCTGGTGACGAATGGCAAGGGCGATAAGTAGGCGAGGTTGAAGACATGTCCGTGCGACATACACCATAAGTAGTAGACGTCGTTGGTGGTGATGATGCTGGTGCTCTCTCTCCGCCCTATCAAGGTGTGTGCCAAGATGGCGTGTAGGTACCTCAAGGAGGGAGAGAGAGCTGATGCCTTAGGGCGGCTCGGGTCGTAGGTGTCTGAAACAGGGACTAAGTCGTACTTTGAGGGAGAGTAGTGAATGTGGCGATGGAGAGTGTCAAGGTTGTTCTCGTCCATGAACTCCTCTGTGTATAGGCCTAAATCTATACCGAACTCGGGTACACTCAACTGGCAGACTAAACAGCCAAGACTGAATTGGACTGTGCCAGAATCATCGTGATTCGTCATTATGGTATGAAGATGGAACATTGAGCATAGTTCCATCGTAAGCTCGAGATATGTCGGCTCGATGATCCCAAAGAAAAGATCCCAAGGGTCGGTGGTTAGGAGGGCCCGAATCGCATCAGCCAACTGAACTTGTTCTACTGTAGTCCAGTTGATGCAACGGCCCACAGTTAAAGGTCGGGCTCGGAGTATTTGGTAGAGTTCTTCTTGGGGCCCAATGGGGAACCACAGAAAAAGGTGGCGGTTTTTTGCTGTAGGACCCGAGGAAGATGACGCCCCCTTCCTTCTCTTCGAAGCAGGGACGACAATTTTCTTTCCTCGTGAAGACGACATGGTACCTGCAATCAAAACCATCAATTCATCTTGAGAAATGGTCAAAGTAAAATGAAGACAAAAAATAAAATAAAACAACAAAAAAATCAATCATAATTTCAACCACAACTACTAAGACTAACAACTTAACCAAAGCAATCAATTTTATGGCATAAAATGGCAGAGAATTCCATGGAATGCAATCATACTTGACGGATGAAACAAGTCAACACAAAATGCATGAGTATGTTTGTTATTCTAACCATGAATATTTACTTTAAACTAGTCAAATGGGGCATGGAAATCATGTAATGAGTAAGAATTTCACATGAAAAAGATGATAGAAAGATAAAAGTAACATATAAAATGTAGGTTGCTCTGATAACTAGCATGAAAAATGAGTGCAATAAAAGGGAAAAGAGTAAACAAACGCTAGAAAGGGGAGAATGAGTGTCAAGAACGGGGCTAGAAGCGACGGATGGGCTTGGCGAGGCGGACGTGTGGATTTGCAGCGGCTATGGTTAGGGATTTTGGGTGAAGAAGACAATGAATAGTGCAGCCTATTTATAGATTTTAGGGCACACGGCTAGGGAACATGCCTGTGTTCCCCAATTTCAACCTGTGTGATTCGCGGATTCGGAATTTGGGTGCGTCTAGCATTTGGCCCTCTCCCGTGTATTTTGGGCGTGTAGGTGCACACGGCCGTGTCGCACAACCATGTCTGGCTTCGTTCGCTTCTCCCACGCCCGTGTTGATTTAACAGATTCAACCACGGGTGCTAGACACGGGCGTGTCGCACGCCCGTGTTATTTTCTCAGGTTTAACCACGGTTCTAAGGCACGGGTGTGTTGAACGCCCATGTTATTTTGGTAGGCTCGCTCATGGCCATATCGTACGGCCGTGACATTTTATCGTTGCCCGTGTTTGGGAAAAATTTTTGTCCTGTTTCCACACGGTCCTCAGCACGCCCGTGTGCCTGGCCATGTCTGTGTGGAAAACCTATTTTCAAGATCTCCATTAGTAAGTTAGGTGTTAAATACTAAAATTTAAAGGTGTTAAATACTAAAATTTAAAGAAATTAATATTGTTGGTGCTCGGGTTGCCTCCCGAGAAGCACTTATTTAGAGTCTAAGCTCGACTCTACGTTTCCATTGAATGGTCATGGTGGTTCGAGGAGTTTATACTCCTCATTCCTACTATCAATCTCACCAAGATAAGGTTTGAGACGAGTGTTGTTTACCTTAAAAGTGCCGAACTTGGGATGACTTACCTCGACTGTATCGAATGGGAAAATGTTAAGTACCGTAAGAGGGATTTCTTCATTCGGTTTGGTAGTGATAATGTTAGGATCTTCGGTATCTAATAAAACTTTATTTCCAACCTTAAGATGATTTGGAAAAGTATTGAGCTCGACCTGGCGTGGTTTTGGTTTATCGTGTTTCTTCGGTCTCTGTGTCTGCCATTCATCTAGCTCCTCGATTTGTAGCCTTCGTTCTTCATGGATAGGTCCTTTACTATTGCTTGAGAATGGCTCATGTACTTTCTTCAGATTCATTTCCTGCAAAGTAGGTTGCACCATATTGTCAGTTTTAGTAGAATGGTTTAGACAATCACCTTCAATTTCCGATGGGTTGCCAGAATTGCGAGCTTGAAGGGTGATTGTTTTGTCTCCTACACGAAGTGTGAGCTCACTTGTGCCAACATCAATAATCGTTTTAGCAATTTCCAAAAAGTTCCTTCCTAAAATCAAAGGAGTGTTGCTATCCTCATCTATGTCTAGAACAATGAAGTCAACAGGAAATATAAATTTATCGATTTTAACTAGCACATCTTCAATAATACCCCTAGGAAATCTTATAGTTTTATCTGCTAATTGTATGCTCATCCTAGTCTGTTTGGGTTTCCTAAGACCTAATTGTTTGAATATTTTGTAGGGCATGATGTTAATACTAGCCCCTAAATTAGCTAATGCATTATTAACAACTAAACTACCAATTAGGCAAGGAATTGTAAAACTCCCTAGAACTTTTAATTTGTTGGGTAGCTTATTCTGTAGAATAGCTGAGCAAACTGTGTTTAGTTCCACATGCGACGCCTCGTCCAACTTCCGCCTATTTGCTAAAAGCTCTTTTAAAAATTTCATTACGTTTGGCATCTATGATAAAGCTTCAATAAACGATAAGTTAATATTTAATTTTTTTAAGAGTTTAAGGAATTTACCAAATTGTTCGTCTGAGCAGTCTTTCCTTGTCGCATTAGGGTATGGCACACGTGGTTTGTATTCTGTACTTACCGATTTCTGTTCTTGTAGTATACCTCACATTTACCTTTGCTTATCTCAGTATCTTTCCTTGGTTCTAGTTCAGGTGTGACTAACCTTTCCTCATCTCGACTAGTAATCGCATTGTGTTGCTCCCTTGGATTAGATTCTATGTTGTTTGGCAGGCTACCTTGTGGTTGTTCAGAAACCAACTTGGCAAGCTGTCCAATCTGAGTTTCGAGCCCTTGGATCGATGCTTATTAATTCTTAAGTGCTGTCTTGGTATTCTGAAAACGAGTTTCTGACACCGATATTAACTTTGTGAGCATCTCTTCAAGGTTTGGCTTCTTCTCTTGCTGGTAAGGTGGTTATTGGAAGCCTAGAGGAGGTCTCTGATTGCCTTGGCCTCCCCATGAGAAATTTGGATGGTTCCTCCAACCTGCATTGTAAGTGTTACTATAAGGATTGTTTTGAGATCGAGGATTGTTACCCATGTAATTTAACTATTCATTGTCCATGTTGTGACCATATGGCGGGTATTCTGAACTGCTTGATCCACCTCCATTTGCTTCGCACTGCATTACTGATTGAACCTATGAAGAACTAAGAAAACCATCAATTTTCTTATTCAAGAGTTCTATCTGATTAGAGAGCATGGTGACCGAGTCGATGTTATAAACATCGGTTGTTTTTGTTGGTTTTATAATCACGACTTGCCACTGATAGTTATTCAGTGACATCTCCTCTATAAATTCATAGGTAGCTTCAGGTGTTTTATTGTTGATGGTTCCGCCAGCAGCTGCGTCAACCATTTGTCGAGTCGAAGGATTCAGGCCATTATGAAAGGTTTGAACTTGTAGCCAGAGTGGTAACCTATGGTGAGGGCATCTTTGCAAAAGATCCTTGTATCTATCTCATGCATCGTAGAGTGTCTCTAAATCCATCTGCACAAAAGAAGAGATATTATTACGTAACTTAGCCGTTGTAGTCGGTGGAAAATATTTTAATAAGAACTTTTCAGTCATTTATTCCCAAGTAGTAATTGACCCTCGTGGTAACGAGCTCAACCACTGTTTAGCTTTGTTCCTCAATGAAAAGGAAAAGAACTGAAGATGTATGGCATCATCAGAAATGTCATTAATTTTAAATGTATCGTAGAATTCCAGGAAATTTGCCAAGTGGGTGTTTGGATCCTCATCCTGCAAACCAACAAACTGAACAAATTGTTGTATCATCTGAATAGTGTTAGGTTTTAGTTCAAAATTATTCGCAGCAATAGCAGGTCTAACTATACTCGATTCGGTTCCTGTTAAAGAAGGTTTAGCATAATCATACATAGTGCGTGGAGCAGGATTCTGATTTACTAGATTAACAGCAATTGTAGAAGGTATCAGGTTTTCCTGATTTTTAGCCATCTCCTCAGTTGTGGCTTGTATATCATCCTCTTGCTCTTCATTTATGTATCTTAGGCTTCGCTTTATTTCTCTTCAGTTTCTGCGAACTGTGCGATCGATTTCTTCGTCAAAAAGTAGTGGTCCTGACAAGTTTCTTCTAGTCATAAATTATAAAAACTTGCCAAGAGAAAGAAAAAGTGAATTAATAAATAATAATAAAATAAAATTAACTTGCAATGAAAATAAATGGCTAAAGTAATAAAAATTGAGTGTTCCTAATATCTTTGCTCCCCGGCAACAGCGCCAAAAACTTGATCGTGTTATTTTGTGACAGGTTTTAAATATTTATAATTACTCGTTCTTGGAACTAACTTTTATCACGATGTAGGCAAGTGTACCTATCGAACAATAGTATAGTTTTAGCAAGACCGGATTGTTGAACCCAAAGGAACTAAAAGTACTAGTAATGATTATCTTTTTATTATCTAGCCTAAGAATAAGGGGATTTGTTTTAACTAACTAATTAACTAAACTAAGAATTCACAGAAAATAGAATTGGGGAATTACTTTTGGAAAATGATTGAATTAGGACAATCCCCAAGGAAGAATCCACCTAGACTTGTTATTCTGACTCCGAATCGGACGATTTATTCATTTAACATGACCTGTAGAAATCCCTAAGTTATATTATTATCTCTCTCAAGACTAACAATGTCTAACCCTAGGTTGAATAATTTAAATCTCTTTCTAATTAACTTCCTAGGGTTGCATTAACTCGATCTATGGATCCCCTTATTAGGTTTTACCCTAATCCGACAAAATCTTGTCACCCTATCTCTAGGCGCGCAATCAACTCCGCTTAATTATGACAATTGTACTCTTAGACAGGGTCTATTCCTCCTCTGAATAAGAGCGTAACTTGAATCAAGATCCTGGAATACCAAAACAAGAATTAAGAACACATAATTAAGAACAAGTCAAATATTTATCATACAATTCAAAAAATAATAACAAGATTCGTCTTAGGTTTTATCCCCCTTAGGTATTTAGGGGATTTAGTTCATAACTAAAAGGGAAAACATCTCAGAATAATAATGAATACAAAACATAAAGAAAAACCCAAAACTCCTGAAGGGGAATTGAAAGGAGATCTTCAGTCTTGACGGTGAATCCGGCTTCTAAGATGGATCAATCAGCTTTCCTCGAGCAATTCCTTGATCCCTCCTGTGTGTCCCCTCTTCTCCTCCTTTAAGGTGTATTTATAGACTTTAGAATGCCTAAAAGCCCTCAAAATTGGCTTTTGCCGAATTGGATCAACTTGGGTTCGGCAGGGACACGCCCGTGTGACACGCCCGTGTACAATTTAATTCAGGCCGTGGTCAAGCCTGTTAGAATGGCACGGCTGTGTGGGATTACTTCAAGCTGTGTTCGAGCCTGTTAGAATGGCGCGGTCGTGTGGTCTACCCGTGTGAGTTGTGCTTCGATTCTGCCAAATTGACACGGCCGTGTGATCTGCCCATGTGAGGAAGTCTTGGCCGTATTGATCTCATACATTGGCCCATTTTCTTCATTTTTGGCTCGTTTCTCATTCCTTTAGCTCTCCTATGCTCACCTAAGTATAAAACATGAAATTAAGACATTAGGAGCATCGAATTCACCAATTCTAAGGAAAAATCATCCATAAAATGCGCTAAGCATAGGATAAAAATATGTATAAATGACGGCTTATCACGTATGATTTAGATGTAGGAAATAAACACATGCTTGTTAATTCTTGAGAAATGTTAAATCCCATTTGAATAAAGGAAAAATCGATGGATAAATGTAATTTTTCGAAATGAATGAGGTCCTGCATTTTTTGCTGACGGGATTTGGCTCAAATGAGTAATCCTATTGACTTAATTTATGAAAGGATTTAGCCCGAATGGGTAATCCTAATATAAGTCTTTTCGAGCATATGTTATGGATTGGATTTAGCCCGAACGGGTAATCCAGATCAAGCTCATTAGATCATATGTCATAAAAAGGATTTAGCCTGGACTGGTAATCCTATTGTATACATGTGTGCTTCGAGAGTGTACTCTTTGATATAGTAACTTATGGGTACCATTGGACATGAATTTTTGGATCCTGATTCGTACACCTCGAGTGTACTACTTGCGTATCCATTGATATTCCGAATAAATTCAACGGGTGACAATTCCATACATTAGAAGTTATGAATGATAAAATGAGTTATTACATGTATCCGTCTGAAATACAAGTAAATGATGATACATGACAAATGATATATGAAAACATGAGATGATGATGCTTGTACATGGACTTTATTTGATGAATATATGTTCATTCTTAATTATAGACTTGTACACCTTAAGTGTTCTAATCATGACCTTGATATTCCGAGTAATATGAATAAAGTTTTGATATGAAATTATCTAAATTTGAAATGAACTATTATGAAATTATACTTGAAATAATGATATGAATTATGCATGTTGAATGAATACATGTTGTGAGAAGCATATCTGCTTGGAAACTTGATTATTGTTGAGCCCATATATGATTTGATGTTATTATGAAATATATGACTAATAAGGGCAATGTGAATGTGTGTAGGGCTTGACGTCAAATTGATTGATTATGCCTTACGTAGTTATCTCAAAATAGAATGAATGGTAAGTACCATGTTATACTAACTTACTAAGCATTTTATTCTTACTTAGTTTTATTTCCCCGTTTTAGAGTAAATCAGAAGCTCGTTGGATTGAAAGCTCAGCGAAGATCACTCACACTATCCATCGGCCCATGTCGATACAATATGGTAAAGCAATTATGGTTACAATGGCTTGTATAGGTTATATTGGTCATATTGGCATGTAAATGTAAATGATTATTGTAATCTAGCCATTGGAATGGCTAGTGATGATTATGTTTTGGTATATGTATGTGTGTATTAAGTTCATTTTATGGATAACATAAATGTTTATTATTGATTGATTGAGAAGGTTAAATGAGTATGCTTATGAAAGGTAAGATTAAAAGCATGATTGCATGTAACAATATATCATGTTAGCTGTTATAAATTACTTGAATTCAATGCTTGGATTGGTTGGTTTATGGATGTGATTTTTAGTGCAGGACATGGGTGTGATTTTGGGTAAGAAATGAAGCTAGAAATGGCTTTATTTTGTCCAAATGGGCTGACACATGGGCATGTGTCTAGACCGTGTGTGACACAAAACCAGGTACGTGGGCGTGTAGTTAGGCCGTGTGTCCCCTGCACCCTAATTTTGAGAAACAGAATGCTCAGAATTAAGCACACAGGCAGAGACACGGACGAGTGTCTCAGCCGTGTGTGTTACACGGCCTAGAACACGAGCGTGTGACTTGGCCATGTGAAACCTGCACCTAATTTTGAATTGAATTAATTAACCACACGGCCTAGCACACGGGTATGTGGCATGGCCAGGTGCACAAGTCAGAGAGTTACACGGGGTCGAACTCGACCTGCAGCACGGGCGTGTCCCTTAGACCACACGGGCGTGTGAGCCTTGTAACTTGGAAAAAATTTGAAAATTTCAAAAAAATTCTTAAGGTTCTTGATTTAGTCCCGATTCAAATTTAATGTTCATATTGGGCCTCGAAGGTCCATTTAAGGGACGTTATGAATGATTTCAGAAAATGAATGGTAATTTACTTGAAATATCTGCAAATGTTCTGAAAAATTTTGCTAATGCTCCGTAACCCTATTCTGGCGACGGATACGAGTTAGGGGTGTTACATTAGTAATGACTTTAAATGTTCCCGTGCCTTGTATTAGCATTCACCTTTGTATTGTTTAAAATTGGCAATTTCTCGATGTAGCAGAATGGTTCGGCTAATCGGGAAAAATTTATGGAGGAATTTTTCTGCTAAATCATCCCATGTGGTGATGGAACCTGGTTATAATGATTTTAGCCAATTAGTCATGCTATTTCATAAATAGAACGAAAATAATCAAAGATGCACAACATCATCAGATACCTTGTTATACTTGAAGGTGTTGCAGAGTTGTAAAAATCATTTCAAATGTTGGTTCGGGTCTTCCACCATGTTCCCATTTCATTGCAAGGTATTCTGGATCATTTGGATCGTAGTAGTCTTTATCTCAAAATTATTAGCATTGATTGTCGACCTTTCAATACTACCTCACACCAAATCTAGTGTTGGTAAAGCATATTCGCGCAACGTCATTTTCTCCATTGGAACTTCTTCTTGGATATTTCCTCGTCGCTCCTGTGGATCTTAAAACAATGGATTCTCCTGCGGTAAATTAATTTCCATGGGTGGATTGGCATTCATCACTTGACTATTGTGCTTGAGTAATTACTCCGGATCTAAATATGGTTTGATTGGGTACTAGAGCTTCAAATCATAAACAACCTAAAAATTAAAAAGAAAAGAAATAAAAAAATTGTATCTATAGTTTTTAACTTTCCTATTTATCTTATTAATTGTAAAGCTATTTTCTAAATTTAATGTCGAAACTCCCTAGAAATGACGTCAACAACTTGACCACCACCAAACGTGTGAATGTTTGACTACAAAATACTATAGCAAAAATATATAAAATTAAAGCAATGGTGTTTGCAAGTATACGGGTCAAATTTTAATATAGTAATGTGTTACAACAGAACACATGGAAGTGTTCCTAAGATCGTTCCCAACGGAGGATAGATTAATTCTATTGAAAACCTTTTTACAATAATAAGTTTAAATAGTAGTGGTTAAATTCTGTATTACGATGGATCATAAAATAAATGAATATTAGAAATTAAATAGCTAAAATAAATTATCAATAAAATAAACACAAACGAATAAGTCAATTAAGCCAATCAAGAAGATTAACTCATTTCAGGGGTTATAATTAACTTTAGGTTAGGGTTATATGATGGATTAGCTATTAACTAATTAATTATTACCTCCCGAGCTCTAACTGATTAATTAATTGGTTGATACTCTCTTATTTCTTGGCTTCACTTTCCCAACAAGGATGAATTACGATTTACTTAACAAAACATATCTCTCGACCTCGTTTAACCTATGATTACTACTTAGGGTTGTCAAGCCTAGGGTATAGGAACTCGTAATTTAAATCAACTAATCCTATCAGGAAACCTTAAATCCTCCTTTAATCATGTCCCTATACACTCTTTAATCTCCCCTAAAGGATTTAACCACTCATGATATTCATAATCTCAAACTCAATTGAATTAAACATGTAAACAAACACGATTAAATTGGAAGAGAGAAGAGATTTAGAAGAATCCTGATTCGATGTCCATTGAAGCACAAAGTAGAAAATCCCTCGATTGGAATAACACAAATCATCACTTGTGAAGGAGAAATAATTGAATACTTCGATTAAAAGAATAACTTTCGGATTGGAATTGATTTCAAGAGGAAAGAACAAAGTGTTTAAGAAAAGAAATGAAAACTTAATTTAAATTCTACTCCTAAACTACTAGGGTTTTTGGATGCGTCTAAGACAACTTAATTACATCAAACCCCTAAGGTTTTATTTATAGGAGTGTTGGTAGCTCGAATTAGGTCTTCGACATGTCCTAAGTGTTCGTATAAAGTTGATTATGTAACGACTCGATAGTTAGAGGTGTTAAATAGTACATTCTCGAGACTCTATTGCCCTAAATCAGACTCGTAAAAAATTATTAGAAATATTTACGTAGTTAGTTGTGTAGTTAATTAGATTTTAGTTAAGTGAATTTGTATAAATTAATAGTATTTATAGTATAAGGATTAAATCGAATATAGGATGAAAGTTAAATTATAGATTAAAAATTAATAAAGGGACTAAAGTAGTAATTATCCAAATGCTTAATGTGGTAGACGACATTAATGGGATATTATATATATTAGTTTAATATATAAAAGTTATATTATAATTAATAAACTAAAGTTAAAAGTATGTATATGTATTATATAATATATATTATAAAATAAATGAAATTATAATAGTATAGTAAGTGGAAACATGCAAGATTAAAAAAGAAAAAAGAAAGAAAAAGAAAGAAAGGGAGAAAGGAAGAACCACGCATGGCAATAAGGGTTTTTAGGTTTCAAACTTCAATTGGTTAGTTAATTTAGTCCTTTTTTTCTTGTAATTTTTATATTTTTGGAATCTCAATGTTAAGTACTACCCGACCCTTATCGAAATTTTATCAATTATTAAGATTTTAAATGTTGTTAATGTTGAATAGTTTTAGTATAGGGATTAAATTGATAGATTTTTAAGCTAGAAATAGAAAAGGATTAAATTGTAGATCAAATTGTAAATTTTGAGTATTAGGGACTAAATTGTAAAAATTTTAAAATTTAGGGGTTTAATTAAAAATAGGAAACTAATTTAGTGTAAAGTGAAATTAGTGTAAAATATAAGATTAAATTTGAAGATCAAAAATTAGTCTTGGTTTAAGGACTAAATTGGAATTTAAGCAAAAATTGAGTAAAAATTTAAAATATTCAATGTGAAATTAAATTATGTTGCATTGATGAATTTTAATTATTTTAATTCTGTAGATAACGTCGTATCGAAATCCTTAACTAAAAAGGAGAAGGATAAAATCGACGTCGAATAGCTCGTAATCCACGGTTTGTGTTTCTATAATTCGAACTAAGTTGTAAATTATTGCATTTTGATTTCTTGCATATGGTAAGCGTTGAAGGTGAGAACTATTGTGTTTTACAACTGAAATGGATTGACTTGGTATGTGATGAATTTATTGAAATGATATTTATTGAATTGAATATGTATATATGTGATAATGTTCTTATATGAAATTTGATATTAGATATATATATTGAAAGGGAAATGGAACCCTATTAACTGTATTAGGCTGTGTCAGATATAGATGGCATGCCATAAGATAGGAAGAGTTCAGGGATTTCTTCGACTTTGAGTCGATGAGGCACTGAGTGCCAATTTGCTTCGGATTAACAAATGAGACACTAGGTGTCAATTTATATAGCACTGGGCACAATTGTTACTTAAGATTTATCCAATGAGGCACTGGGTTCCAGTTGGTGTGTTGGTTGGATCCGTGTATCTGTCCGAGTTCGAGTCGTGTTAATGGGGTTAAATAAATAATAAAGTTTTATAATTGATATTGAAATGACATGATATGTGAAATGGAAATGAGATAAAGGAGTGAAAATGAAATGTGAAATATGTTGTGAACAAATGAAATATATGCCTTATGTACTCATGAATTGAATATGGAATGGATAATGTCATTGTTTAAACAAAATGTGGACTGATATGTGAAAAGCTATTTATATAGCTAGTAATATGTATTGAGATATTTGTCAAACAAAACAAATATGATAGCATGTGAAAATTGAATATGTTATGAAATGATATGGTAATATACATGAAATTGAAATAATGGTATATGACAAATATAAGCTTACACAATAGTATGTTCATATAATTCAAATTATGCGTTTTTGTATCATTATATCTTTAATTGTTTGGATTATAGAAATATCACTTAGTTTTACTCAGCGTACGATTTTGGTTTTTCCTGTGCGCGGGTTAGGTACTTCTCTTTTGATCGTCGATTCAGCATCCAGCAACAATCCCAATCTCAAATGTGGTGATGTTTATCTTTTTGTGTTGGCATGTACCTAGGATGTCTAGTTGATAGTTATTTTGTGGATGAATTGTAAATTAAGTTATAAGTGTAATGTTGGTTTAAGTATATAAATGTATGTTTGTGTTTGAAGCCATAATTTGGCATGTTGGTTTGAACCAATGCTTCTTATGTGTATGTGAATAAAACTTGATGTTTTAGGTAGATATGAACTAGGCTAAATGGAGTGATTTTGGGTATGTTTTAAACTTTGATTTGAATGATGGATTGATATTATGTTTTGATGATATATATGTGGTACCAATGAGGGTACATTGATTATGCACCTAGGATGATTGTTTTGGCATGTTTTGAGTGTGTTTGATCGTTTTTTGAATGGATTAAACGAATGATTTTGAGTTTCTTAATGCCCAAGCAAGTAGAAAATGGTAAACTTGTGGTTTAAGGCACATTTTAAGTCCATACGGCTAGACACACGAGCGTGTGACTTGGCCATGTGAGACACATGCCTAGCACACGGGCGTGCAAGGCCATTTTGAGGGTTCCACAGCCTGGCACACGGGCGTGTGGCTTGGCCGTATGCCCTAAGTTAGTAAGTTACACGGGCACGAACATAGGCTGGGACACAGTCGTGTGTCCCTACTTCGAATGCCCACACAACTAGACACACGGGTGTGTGACTTGGCCGTGTGATCCCTACAGTTAAATTTTTTCTAACTTTTTCCTAAATTTTTCAAATGTTTTCGAGTTAGTCCCAAATCGTTTCTAAAGTGATTTTTAGGCCTTGAAGGACTAAATAAGGGACGTTATACATGTTAATGATGAATCATATTATGATTTTTTAAATTTTTTGAAATGAATGATTTAGATTATGGTTACTCGGTAATGCTCTGAAACCCTATTTTGGCGACGGATATGGGTTAGGGGTGTCACATACAGTGCAGACGAAAATAACCTTGAAGTACTTGGGCACCGTGTCGAGCCTATATCGCACCATGCAAGGCCTCTGGCATGGCACGATAGTGATTTTAGCATCCTCTGGTTCGTGTCATGCTTTAGCGATTCGAGAAGCTTGTGCATCACTCATCCCTTTATCCTACACCCATTGGGCCTATAATTCATTATCCTACACACTCAATTACACAAATTAGAACTACCAAAGGCCCGTGTTAGCCTAATAGGTCACAAACACTCAAAAATGAGTTAAAAGCACTTACTTTATTAACTTTTACTACTTAACTACTAAATACCAAAAATGTAATAATAAATAATAAAAGTGCTAGAAAATAAGCTACTTAAGTTCAGAAATAGACCGAAATTACTACTATATTTGACGTCAAGTCACTCATTAGCACTTTGATTTACCAGTTAATATTCTCACCACAAGGAATAACCTCAAAATTCCAAATTTATCAAAATTTAAAAATTGCTCATGCGAGCCGAATTTCTTCCCTATCTAGTACAGTCCATAATTATTCAAAATTCACAAGGATTCTATGTCAATTTTAATATTTTATCAAATTAGTCCATTAACTAAAACTAACAAAAATCACTTTACAAAATAGTCCTAATCAACAACCAATACTACAAATTCATCATTTAACATAAAGAATAACTAAGATTCATTAATGGTAAAATCCGACATCTTTAACAGTTTCAAAAATAGAGATATGAGTTAGTTAGACCTAGTTGCAACAATCTCAAAAACATAAAAATTACAAGAATTAGATGGAAAAATCATATACATGCATAGGTTTTTGCTTGGCTGAACCTAAGGTTTCTTTAATGGATTTTTTCTTCTCCTATATTCGATGATGGATAGTGTAACGCCCTGACTTATTAAAATTTTGTTTTTACAAATTCTGTCATAAATGAGCATTTGTTTCAGAGGTTGAGTGGCATCACTATAGGTGGAGGTCCTTGGTTTGAATCATAGTAGGGGTATAGGTGATTTTATTTTTTTGGTTTCAACTCTGCCGTTAAGAGGTTGGAGTTGATCTGGGTAGTTATCAGATGGTTAGTTGTAGAATTTGTGGGATTTTAGTTTTGATTTATCCTATTTTATTATTTTAAAATAATTAATAATTAACTAGTGGTTGTTTTGTTATTATTTTTTATTTTAATTTTATTTTCTTTTCTCAAAAATTTTCTCCCCACAAGTCACATTCTTTTTCTTGTTGTTTCCCTCTTCTCTCAACTTCCAGACACATTCTTGTTTTTCTTTTTACTTCAAACGGCAATTCTTGCCATTCTTTTTGTTTTTGATCGTCAGACGAGTTCTTGTAGCTAATTAGTGGGTAATTGGACTGAATCATAAGTGATGTATTACCTCTTTTCTGTGTGTTTAGTTTTGTTATTAAGCAAGTTTGAATTAATCACTAAAATTGGTTGATTTATTTAGGAGAAGTACAAGAAGCATTTAATTCTTCGGCAGGTTAGAATTTGGGAAGTTTTGTTTGTTCAAAGGTGAGCACTTTTGTCAATTTGGATACTATTTTTCTTTTTAGGTGTTGTTGGAAAGGGTTCGAGTAGCATTTTTGTTAAGAGAAAATCGAGGATTTTGTCCTATGAATCGTTTGGTTTTTTTACTGATTTAGTGTTCCAATCGGAGCGTTCGTATCGAATCTAGACCAGGTGTGTAACGAGAAACCCAGAAAACATGGAATGCCGAAGGCCAAAATTGGGCACTGTCGATCCACATAGTCTAGACTATTTTGGACTGTGTGGGCCACACGGGCAAGCCATTTTGGGCTGTGTAGGCCACACGAATGCGTAGGCCCAAAATTTAGAATTTTCTCCTAAGGCTATTATGTATAAAGCATGTTCTATATTTGTTATACAAGCATGTCTATTAGAATTAAATGATCCGAATCCTTATTTAAATAAAATACAGTGGTAAAATAAAATAAAAGAAGAATCCATATAGAATTACACTTCTTTTATTTTATTTTAGAATAAGGTTTTTTAAACCTTATTAAATTCCATCTATTTGATATTGATTAGAATAAGGTGTTTCAGTCTTACTAGAATATGGCTTTACAAGCCTATAAATAGACATAGTCTATTCCTCTTGTAATAATTCGAATTCGACATAGTGAATTTTCTTCTCCTCTCCTTGTGGTTTTTTCCAAAAAGGGTTTCACGTAAAATCTGTGTGTTCTTTATTTTATTTTTACTTTATTCTATTTTATTTTATTTTTCACAAATTGGTATCCGAGCTTCCGGGTTGTTCATCTCGATCACGGTAATGGCGTCTTTAAAGTATGAAATTCCGTTGTTGGATCGCAACACCAGATTTGCATTGTGGTAGATTAAGATGCAAGCAGTTCTTGCATAGATGGATTTGGAGGATGCCCTGCTAGGGATAGATAAGATGCCTTCGACTTTAACAAATGAAGAAAAGAAACGTAAGGATCGAAAGGCATTAACACAATTACATCTGCATTTATCCAACGAAATCTTGCAGGATGTAATGAAAGAGAAGGTCGCCGCTGCATCATGGTAGAGGCTAGAACAAATATGTATGTCGAAAACTCTAACAAGCAAGTTACATATGAAGCACCGTCTTTATGCTCATTGTTTGGAGGAAGGTGCGTCTGTACACGAACACTTAACAGTGTTTAAAGAAATTCTCTTAAACTTGGAGGCCATGGAGGTTCAGTATGATAAGGAAGATCTAAGGTTGATTCTACTTTGTTCGTTGCCCCCGTCTTATTCAACCTTTAGAGACACGATTTTATATAGTGGCAAGTCTCTCACAGTTGATGAGCTTTATGATTCTTTGACCTCGTATTATAACATGAAGCATATTGTGGTTAAACTCGACTCTCAGGGAAAGAGTCTCATTGCTCGTGGGAGACAAGATCGGAATGCTGATAATGATCGTGGAAGGGCACAGGAACGGAATCCTCATGGAAAATCTAAGGGTAGATCGAAGTCTTCAAACAGAGGTAAAACTTGTAACTTAAGGGCACATTAAATCTGAGTGCTATAAGCTACAGAACAAGATTAAAAGGGAGGCTGCGAATCAAACGGGAAAACAACCAGAAAATTTCGGTGAAGCTGATGTTGTAGAAGACTACAGCAATGGTGAACTTCTAGTCGCTTCTGTCAATAATTCTAAAGTAAGTGAAGAGTGGATACTTGATTCGGGCTGCACCTTCCACATGAGTCCCAATCAGGATTGGTTTACAACTTACGAAATAGTGTCTGAAGGTGTTGTTTTGATGGGAAATAATGCTTCGTGTAAAATCACAAGTGTTGGAACAATTAAAGTTAAGATGTTTGATGGAGTTGTCAGAACACTTACTGACATGCGACATGTTCCAGAATTGAAGAAAAATTTAATTTTGTTAAGTACTCTTGATTCAAAAGGGTACAGATACACAGTTGAAAGTGGGGTTTTAAAGATTTCCAAAGGTTCCCTTGTTGTGATGAAAGGGTAAAGAAAGACTGCAAAGTTATATTTTTTACAGGGTTCTACTGTTTCTAGTGATGCAGCTGTCGCTTCCTCTTCCTTGTCAGATGATGATATTACTAAACTTTGGCATATGCGCCTAGGGTATATGAGTGAGAACGGCATGGTAGAATTGAGCAAAAGAGGACTTCTTGATGGGCAAGGAATTTGCAAACTAAATTTCTGTGAGCACTGTGTTTTTGGGAAGCAAAAGAGAGTTCGATTCACTAGAGGAATCCATAACATGAAGGGAACGTTGGAGTATATTCATTCTGACCTGTGGAGGCCATCTAGAGGGCCTTTGAGAGGTGGAGCTAATTATATGCTAACCATTATTGATGATTTTTCCAGAAAATTTTGGGCGTTCTTCTTGAAGCAAAAAAGTGATGTGTTTTCTGCATTTAAGGCTTGGAAGATTATGATTGAAAAATGGACGGGAAAATAAATAAAATACCTCCGCACAGACAATGGCTTAAAGTTCTGTTTTAATGAGTTTAATAGATTGTGCAAGTCAGAAGGAATCATGAGACACTTGACAGTTCGTCATACTCCACAGCAAAATGGCATTGCAGAACGAATGAATAGAATGATCATGGAGAAGTTTCGATGTATGTAGTCAAATGACAATTTACCAAAGTCATTTTGGGCAGAAGTAGCCTCTACTGCATGTTTTTTGATCAATCAATCTCTATCCGTTTCCATTGACTAAAAGACTCCACAAGAGGTATGGTCTGGTAATCCTGCTAATTATTCTAATTTAAAGATCTTTGGGTGTCCTGCGTATGCTCATGTTGATAATGGAAAATTGGAACCGAGATCCATTAAATGTGTTTTTCTTGGTTATAAAGCTGGTGTAAAAGGGTATAAGTTATGGTGTCCTGAAAATAGAAAAGTTGTGATTAGCAGAGATGTTGGTTTTGATGAAACTGCTATGCTACCTAACTTATCTCTTAAAGACTCTTCCAATAAAGAAAATCAAAAGCAGGTGGAGCATCAGATTAATACAAAGTCAACTCCTTAAGCAGAACTAGAAGAGAAATTAAACCTCCAAAGAAGTATGCCGAGGCTGATCTAGTTGCTTATGCTTTAAATGTGGCTGAAGATATAGATGCAAACCAAGAGCCATCTAATTATTCTGAGGCAATTAGTTGTAAAGACTCAGAAAAGTGGATGTTTGCTATGTAAGAGAAGATGGAATCACTTCACAAAAATAGAACATGGGATCTTGTAAAACTTCCTAAAGGTAAAAAGGTTGTTCCTTGTAAATGGGTATTTAAAAAGAAAGAAGGGACTCCAGGAGTTGAAGAACCCAGATATAAAGCAAGGCTTGTTGCAAAGGGTTGTAGTCAAATTCTAGGAGTAGACTTCACAGATGTGTTCTCCCCAATTGTGAAGCATAATTCGATTCGAGCTTTGATTGGTATTGTAGCCATGCATGATTTAGAGCTTGAGCAGTTAGATGTAAAAACTGCATTTTTGCATGGAGAACTTGAGGAGGACATTTACATGCAACAACCGGAGGGTTTTACAGTCTTAGAAAAAGAGGACTATGTTTGCTTGCTGAAAATGTCCCTTTACAGTTTGAAATAGTCACCAAGATAGTGGTACAAGAGGTTTGATTCCTTTATGACTTCTCATGATTTCAAAAGAAGTAGTTTTGATAGCTGTGTTTACTTTAAGAAAAACAATGATGGTTTTTTTTGTGTATCTGCTTCTTTCTTTTGATGACATGTTGATAGCAGCAAATGATAAAGGAGAGATAAGAAATGTCAAAGCCCAACTAAGTGAAGAATTTGAGATGAAAGATTTGGGACCAGCAAAGAAGATACTTGGTATGGAGATTCTCAGAGATAAAAAGCAAGTAAATTGTACCTAAGTCAGAAGGGGTGCATTGAGAAAATTCTTTGCAGGTTCAATATACAGAGTGCTAAGCCTGTTAGTACTCCTTTAGCAGCCCATTTCAGACTTTCATCGGCTTTGTCTCCACAATCAGATGATGAGATTGAGTACATGTCACATGTTCCATACTCTAGTGTAGTGGGATCTCTCATGTATGCTATGGTTTGTTCACGTCCAGATTTATCAGATGCAGTAAGTGCAGTTAATAGATATATGGTGAATCTCGGTAAAGAACACTGGAAAGCAATTCAGTGGATTTTAAGATACTTACGAGGTACTACTGATGTTTGCTTACAATTTGGAAGAACTGAAGATGGATTGGGTATGTTGATGTTGGTTTTGCTGGACACCTTGATAGAAGAAGATCTCTCACAGGTTATGTCTTTACAATCGGAGGTTGTGCAATCAGTTGGAAAGCCACTTTGCAAACTACGATCTTTTGTCTACCATCAGAGTGAGTACATGGCGATTACTGAGGCTTGTAAAGAAGCTATTTGGTTGAAAGGACTCTTTAGTGAACTCAATGAAGACCTTCAAATCAGCACAGTATTTTGTGACAATCAGAGTGCCATCTTTCTTACAAAAGATCAAATGTTTCATGAGAGAACAAAATACATTGATGTTCGGTATCATTTTGTTCGTGATATTATTGCTCGTGGTGATATTGTTGTGAGAAAAATTAGTACTCATGAAAATCCTGCAGATATGATGACTAAGTCACTTCCTATAACCAAGTTTGAGCATTGCATAAACTTGGTTGGTGTTCATTGTTGAAGTTAAACCCTTAAGGGGTTTTATGGAAGAGGTGGAGAACTTGTTCGTTGAGAGTTCGCGATGAAGAACTTGTTCATTGAGAATTCGTGTCAAGGTGGAGATTGTTAGAATTAAATGGCCCGAATCCTTATTTAAATAAAATACAGTGGTAAAATAAAATAAAAGAAGAATCCATATAGAATTACACTTCTTTTATTTTATTTTAGAATAAGGTTTTTTAAACCTTATTAAATTCCATCTATTTGATATTGATTAGAATAAGGTGTTTCAGTCTTACTAGAATATGGCTTTACAAGCTTATAAATATGCATAGTCTATTCCTCTTGTAATAATTCGAATTCGACATAGTGAATTCTCTTCTCCTCTGCCCGTGGTTTTTTTCCCGAAAGGGTTTCCACGTAAAATATGTGTGTTCTTTATTTTATTTTTACTTTATTCTATTTTATTTTATTTTTCACAATGTCTGATATGTAAATTCTAGTATCTATTATTTCTGTTTATATCTGACTATGGGGTGGGACTTACATTATGTGGAGGAAATGTTCTGAAAGAGGCGATATCTCGCCCATTATACTGGCAGCATAGCTGCAAATATTCTGAAAAGTGTCATCTCGACATTCAGTGGTGTGTAGGGCTAGATGGGTCTTTAATACCCTATATAGTGTGTTGGGATGGTCGGAGATGGTGTGTAGCGGATGGGGGTAGGATTGTAATTTGCATATGACTCTGATTCTGTATGAGACATTCGTCAGTATCTGTTCTGCTATGTATTAAATCTGTAATTCTGTTTCTGTTAAGTTATGCACCGAGTTATAAAAACTCACTCTCTGTTTGTCTGTCACTTTCAGGAAACCCTCAAACTTAAGCGAGTCGGTGCGACGGGAGCTCGGTTATGTCCACAATTCCATAAACTCTATTTGCTTAAATTTGACTTATTTGAAAAATTCTAATTTGAGAGTTTTGTAAATTTTGGACTCTCTGGACATTTGGGATTGCTTTTGTTTTGGATTTTTGGCATGACACGCGATAAAACAACTTTACAAAAATGACTATTTTCTGCAATTAACGATTTTTAAGAAAATAAACTCGGTTTTCCAAAATACAACGTTCTAAAAAATTCCGCTGCAAAATATTTTATTTATTTAGAAATTGTAAACATATAAATATTTTATATTGAAAAGGTATGGCCAACATGATTTCCGAATAAAACGAGATTTTTGAGTAATAATGATTCACACTATTTTTAATAAACGAAAGCTAGATTCTAAACCAGTTATCGTAATCACTCCAGATTTGACCATAACGTCTAGGTCGGGTTTGGGTGTTACAGATAAATGGTAAGGAAGATGATACCAAATTTTTATTTTATGTTTTTACTTATTTTATTATTAGTTAACTTATGAAATAATATATAAAAATCTATAAATAAGTGCTTTAACCATACACTAATATTGAAACATGGTCTAGTTACTTCATGAGTCCCCATACATCTACTAATTAAACTATTTATTCAATAAAAATTCAATAGTGATTAGATTTTATGATTTTTGCAATTTATTCATTTTTTATTAATTAACTATCTAAA
Organism: Gossypium longicalyx; assembly: GCA_025698465.1. Classification (NCBI taxonomy): domain Eukaryota; kingdom Viridiplantae; phylum Streptophyta; class Magnoliopsida; order Malvales; family Malvaceae; genus Gossypium; species Gossypium longicalyx. The sequence continues at coordinate 31,348,066 of CM046998.1, read as the reverse complement.
CGCTATAATTTTCAGACCAAACTTTTACATATCAATTTAATAACTCTGTAAATATTTAAATAAAAATATTTCTGTAAATATTTAAATAAAAATATTTATGAGCTTGGTTTACAAAAACGAGGACCAAATACCTCATTTTCCAAAACCACTTAACTTTCGGGGCAACAACTTATACTAGTCATTTATTCAATTAATTAAAATTCATCAAATCAAAATTCAATATAAAATTATTATTGACTCGTATGATTTAAATACTAATTATTACTAACTTACTCTTCAATTTTATGGTCTTGAGACCATTATTTCCGACACCACTGTAAAACAGGTTGTTATAAGACCGCCAACTAATGGCTTCTTTCAATTTCACCCCACAATTATTTCTTAATTTTTAGACATAGTGGAAACCAAGTGTGACAATAAATAGCAAAATTGAAAGTTGTCATCTTTATATTTTCTTTCTCTTCCACCAAAATCACCAAAGAAAACCTAGGAAGCCATTTTCAAAGCTTCAACATATTCTACCCTTGATTGGTAAGTTCAATCTAGTCATTACATTATAATTTTTATGTTTTCGAGGTCATGGGAGCTTGATTTAGCTAACCCATGTACCAATTTGTAAAACTGTTAAAGTTTTTTAAAGTTGTCATAGTTGATTTCTTGAAAAAAAATTGGTGTTAAATTGATAGATTATAAGCTTAGATGTGAAAAAGGGACTAGATTGTAAAGTTTGATTGTTAATTTTTGAACATAAGGATTAAGGTGTACAAATTTGGAAATTGTTGTAAAAATTTTGTAATAATAAATAATACAAGGTCAAAAAAGGATGTGATTGAGATTGGTTTCTAAATCAAAACTCAAATTTGAAAGTTATGGCTATTTTAGTTTTAGGGACTAAATTGAATAAAATGCAAAACTTTATGGGTATTCAAAAAATGAAATTGAACTGGTTCATGCATATTAGGGAATGTTATAAAATAATTGGTATTGATAAATTGAATTAAATAATTATATAGGTCAGGAATTGAACCAAACTGGAGATAATTAGGGAAAGGCCAAAATTAAAAATTAGTCCTTGTGAATTCAACTTGTTCGCTGATTTGACTAGTTAAGTTCATATGGTATGATTGTGTCTAAATTGTCATGTATTTGAATTATCAATATGTATATATTTGGTTGAAATTTGGATTGTTTGCGATTTTGTACAAAATGTGATATTTGGACTAAATTGTAAATGAATGTATATATGTGTTGAAAATGCTCGAGTGAAGTTAGCAAAATTTTTGTGCACGCTTATACAGATTAATTATTGACGATTATCAAGATCCAACATATGTTAAGAACTTCAAGATACATATGACACTGGTTTAGCTTGGACTGGTAACCTAATGTCATTTTAAAGGTTTAGCCTGACTGGTAACCTTACATGGATATTTTCAGCTTGGCCAAGCAATTGAAAGTGTCATTAAAGGTTTAGTCTTGGATGATAACTTGACACAAATATATATTTTCAGCTTGGATGAGCAATTGATGTAACGAAGATACTTGTGACATAGGTTTAGCCTGGCTGATGCCAATTTAAAGGTTTAGCTTAAACCGATAACCTGTTTCGAATTGTTTGTTGACACGGGCAAAGTCAGGGAAAACCTCTGAAATTATTTCAATATTGGACCTTGGACATATAATAGTTCCGAATCGAATCTCTTTAGAAAGAAGATCTTTTGTCTCATGGTAGCCTGCTCCAGTCCCCTTACGAAACTTTCGTTATTGGGTTAGCCATACACTTCACATGTTTCTAGCGATTCACATGGCATCATCAAATGATACAATCGAATACCTGGTGTAACAAGATACTTGTGTATGATATGAGTTTGATGTTCAAATAGTTAAATGTTTAATTGATTATGAATATGGCATTGAAAAGTGAATTTTAGTGAATTGAATATATATGTTTGAATTACTATTTGATGTGATTATATGTTAAACCCACATTATTGATATGTGTTTCCATATTTAGGCAAATGTTGCCAAGCTAAGTAGCTTATTGTGATTAGTTGTAGCATGAGGTAAGTTTTGTTTAATGCCTATGAACTTACTAAGCATCGTATATGCTTACCTTATTATTTTCCTTTTTCCTTGTAGATCACCTTGCAGAACAAGTTAAGTCGAATCAACATTGAATCTCACACTATTCCATTTTTGAATTAGTAGCTTTTTTATCATTTTAAGTTCGGATTTGTGGCATGTATATAGGTGATTTGTAAATGCTATGTGCAACACCCCCTACTCGACCTAATCACTGAGTCTGAGTAGAGAGTGCCACAACTTAAACCATACGAAATAATCAAAGAATATTTGAAACTTATGAAAGTATCGAGTTCTTGGTGTAACATTCAGTATGACATTGACGAAATAATCAATTGGTAATACTCCCAATAAAACGTTTAGCGGAAGCCTTATATAAGTTGATAGATTATATAAACGTAAGATTAGTTAATCCTATACAATAGTTTCAATGTACATTATTGGTACACCAATAAGACAATCCTGTAGAACAAAATATAATAGATAAAACACATACATGAAAGGTTTATAAAAATTCTCATAAAATCGTATCTTGACAAAATGATAAATAGTTATACAAATCGATTACAAATAGGTCTACACACCACCCCCACAAAGGTTATGCATGATACAGAATTAAACAAATGGCTTATAATCAACAGTTCTCTGGCGTAGTCCCTTCAATAGAATTACTTCCTTCAGTCAGCATGCCCAAGAAGGAAAGAATAACAGAGTAAATTCTAACGAACTTAGTTAGCTTTATAAGGAAAAAAAAACAACTAATATAAAATGATACAACTAATGAATAGGCTTTAACACAATATAGATACACAACATTTCAAAAAATTTAATATAATAATCATAGTATGCCTAATGGCATTCACAGTATACGAACAGACCTAATATGCCAACTTAACATGATGTAACAACCCGATTTAGGGCCTAGTCGAAATAGTGGTTTCGGGACCACAAATCCGATGCAGTAAAACATGTTTTTATTACATTTTTATGGTCTACAGTTTTATGGAACGATTTTGTGAAAATTTTGCTCAAAAAATTTGACGTTTAAGCACTCAATTTAGCAAAAATGACTAAATTGTAAAAAGTACAAAAGTTGATTTCTACATGCTAGAGGTGTCTAATTGTTATGAAATTTTAAATTAAAGGTCCTTAGATGGTAATTAGACCATTTGTTAAGTTAGTATACAAAAATATACATGAAGTAAGAGAAATTTTATGTTTTAAGTTAGGGGCATTTTGGTTATTTGGCTAATAAATGAATAAAAAATCAAAATAAAAGCCAATTTTTGTCCATCTTCTATTCTTCCCATGGCCTAAATTCTTAATAGGGAACCATAGCTAGGGTTTTTTCATCTTCCAAGCTCGATTGTAAGTCCGTTCTAGCCCCGTTTTTAATGATTTTTATGTTTTTGAGATCCTTGTAACCTAATCTAGCTATTTCAAGGACTAATTTGAAAGAAAATCAAAGTCTAAAATTTTACCCATGAAGAATATTTGTGCATTTTGAAGTCTAATGGTAGGAAATGCATGTTAGATGTAAGATAAACAAATTTTGCTAAGTGATTTTTGATGAAAATGTCAAAAGGACCAATTTGTAAAAGGGTTATAAAATGTGTGTAAAAGAATGATTAAATGAAAATTTTGTGTTGTTATAAGCATAAAATAGGTTTGGCTAGGCTTAGGAATCGAAGAAATTGAATCTATTTCAATTTACGAGCCTAGGGACCATAGTGTAAAAATGTCAAAGTTTAGGAGCAAAAATGTAATTTTTCCCTAATGTGATTTTTGAACTGAATTGATTAATATGAATAATAAATGAGTTAAATTTGCTATTATAGATCAAGAGAAACGAGGTTCGGATTAGATCGGGGAAAAACAAGGTGTTTGACGAGTAGGTCCTATTTCTACTATTTTTGTACCGAGGTAAGTTCCTATATAAATAATGCATTGTTTTAATTACGTTTTAAATGCTATATTATTGTCTAAATTGTGAATTACACTTGGACGTATTCGAAAAAGTTCCGTCAAGAGTGAAATCCCAGTTGAACCTTAGGAATATATAGGATACAAATGTCATGACATTAGGGTTACTAAGACTATGTTTAAGACCATATCTGGGATATGGCATCGATATGAGACTTCGTGTAAGACCATATCTAGGATATGGCATCGAAATGAGCTTTGTGTAAGACCATAGTTGGGCTATTGGCATCGATACGAGATCCCATGTAAGACCATATCTAGGATATGGCATTGGTATGGTACCGTGTGTACGGAACTCCCGAGTATCCTTTAGTATTCCAAGTGGTTCAACAGGTAATTTAATGAGTATGTCAAAGATGAATTGCATGTAAATCCAATTCGAGATGACTCAGGTACGTACGAAATACTCATATGTCATGAGCTCGTTATGTGATGAACCCTCGGTAAGGTTATGATTGAGTAAGTTATAATTATAAGATCTTAATAATATTTATGCCAATTATCATCATGTTAATTGCATGTTAAATGTTGGGTTATGATGTCTATTATTTGCATGGGAACTTACTAAGCTATATAGCTTACTCTCCTTTTCTTTCCTTTGTCTTATAGTGTCACCAAGCTAGCTTGGGGATCGGAGATTGTCAGAGATGCACTCACACTATCAACTGATTATTTGGGTACCAATGAATTTGACATTTTGCGTTATGGCATGTATAGGGACTTGGTTATTTTGTTATGTGTCATAATTGAACTGGCCTAATGTGTTGGCCTATATTGGTTGATAATTCATTTTGTAAATGGCCATTGAAATTGGCTAATATTGGTTTAAATATATATATGCATATGATGATGTTTTCACGGATGTGGGAATTTGCATAGTTTAAGTTGATAAGTATGTGATGTTTGTATGTGGTAAATGGTAGCATGTGAATGATGTGTGGATGTCTTGATTGTGGCTGAATTGGTTGAATGTAATTGCTTGGATTGGTGTTATGTTTTGTTGTGTAGGTGTGTGCATAAAAGCGTGACAAAATGGCTTGGTAAATAGCCTTCTTTTTATCCACATGGGTAAACACACGGGCGTGTGTCTAGGCCGTGTGTGACACATGGCTTGCCCCATGGGCGTGTGTTCTGGCCATGTGTCCCCTGCATGTAACACCCCTTACTCGTATCCGACGTCAGAACAAGGTACGAGGCGTTACCACATTTTTGAAAAATACAGACTAGGAAATTTCATTTCAAATTAAAATCAATCAAACCCCATCTTAGTGTCCCTATTATTGGCCTTCAAGGCCCTAAACATACATTGAGAACAGTCCAGGATTAAACCGAGAACTTGAGAATGTTCCTGGAAAATTTTCTAGGTTAGGCCTCACACGCCCGTGTGGAGGCAATGCACAAGCCCGTGTGCTTTGGGACACACCCGTGTCCCCTGCCCGTGTGGAATTAATTGAATTTATTTCCTATTTCAAACCTACAGGGTTTTTCACACGGCCGAGCACACACCCTTGTCTCTGGCCCATGTCCTTCACACGGCCTAGACACACCTGTGTGGTAGCCTGAGTCCAAACACTCAAGCATTCTGTTTATGATGTCAGCATGCATTTAAGGGCACACGGCCAAGACACACACTAGTGTGCTAGGTCGTGTCCACCACACAGTTGAAACACACAGCCGTGTCTCTACTCGTGTGTTTACTACCATGCATTCTGACTTAGAAATTTTAGGTGTAGGGGACACACGTCCATACCACATGCCCTTAGGGCTATCTGTGTGTCACACACGGCCTAGACACATGCCCGTGTGTCTACCCGTGTGGACCTTATTAGGCTACTTTTCAAGCCTTTGGTCACCCTTTAATGTCCATACATATTTATAGGTTTTAATAATATTTAACATGGCCTAATTATACTTTTAAATGACCTTATTAAACCTCATTACATGTAAACCTCATATCATCGATTTTACACATGCTAGGTTATCCCTTTTATATTAAGGATTTCTATGTCTTATAACACTTTTAAGATTGGCTCATTATTATAACTCATTGTCAATTATGGCCTAGCTATCCCATGTGATTTGGTCACATTTCATGTATCTAAATGTGATATATCATATTTCATCTTCACTAAAACAATTGAACATAAACATGCACAAATTTGTAGGTCATAACCTACATCAAAATGAGCCAATTCCCATAGCCATCTACAAGTGAATATGTATACCTTTACAAGCCTTCATATTGGCAAATCAAGTGACACATATAACAAAATAACAAAAACCCTATACATGCCATTGAACAAAATAAAAGTATCTATATACCAAAGCTGGACAAGATGATAGTGTGTTGACTCTCCAATCGTCTTCCAATCTCTATGAGTCCTCGAGCTCTATAAGACAGGGAAAAAAGAGGGGTAAGCATTTACATGTTTAGTAAGCCTGAATAGCTAGGAAGTAAACTTACCGATTAATTAGCATACAACCTTATTAGGCAATATAACCAACAAGCATGAGATGGTTTCCCTATCACATGCACTCAATCAATAGATTAGTCACATAACAATATATTATGATATTTGTCTTAGATGAGCTCATCATCTAATATTTTTATTTTTATATCTCATGTAAATCCCGTTGAGTTTCTCAGAAATCTCGATGGATTATCCATTTACCGTCAAGTCATAAGAGCGATCATCTCGTGTACGCACTCCCGCAAACCTTACATCTTACGACGGGATTACCAGTCCAGGCTAAATCCCCCGTAATGTAAACTCATAGGGTGATGTCGGGATTACCAGTCCAGGCTAAATCCCCTGTAACGACAAACACCCTTAATGAGCTCGAATCTGAATTACCAGTCCAGGCTAAATTCAAACCCTAGTCGGATTACCCGTCCGGGCTAAATCCATAATGCACACATATTCTTCGGGAGGCTTGATCACTCAAGGAACACCCGTCTGGGCTAGATCCTTTCTATATTTGAGATCAACGGAGCTAAATCCTTTTCTGCAACACATACAGGATCTCAAGTCATGTAAGCCATGGTTTATCCATCGAATTTCCCTTTTGACTTCAACCGGGACATTTATTATCATATCATTATTATTAACACGTTTCATGGATTTTCATACCATCGTTACAACTAATTATCATACATTCATAATACATGCAACTAGGCATATTAATAGTTTACTTATAGTTATTCGAACTTACCTAGCACTCGTTTCAGTTTCGCGTTTCAGTTATTCTGAAACCTTTCATTTTCCTCGATCGACCTCCAGAATTTGTTCCTCGAGGTCTATAACAATAAAAATGAATAATTATTACCTCATATTAATCTTTTCGAGTCTAAATTTCACCCGGACAAAATGATCGTTTTGCCCCTAACCTTTCATATTATTTACAATTTAGTCCCTAGGCTCGTATAATGAAGTGCATGCAATTTTGATGTTTCCCAAGCCTAGCCGAATGTTTTTCCCTCTTATGGCAACCCACATTTTTCCATTACTTCTCATCTTTCTACCCCTTTTTTACAACTTTTACAAAATGGTCCCTAAAGCCATTTCCATGAAAAATCACTTAGTGAAAGTTGTTTACCATCCTTTAAACTTTCATATTCCTCCATAAACCATTAAAATACAAGTGACTCATGCCTGGGTAAATTTTTAAACATGAACCCTAGCATGAAATATGGGTAGAAATAGAGAGAGTAAGTTTCCAAGATTCCAAAAATACGAAGAACATTAAAAAAGGACTCGGGAGCACTTACTATTGAGCTTAAAAATGTTGAAAACCCTAGCTATGGAGACCCTTTAATTTTCTGCAGCCATGGAGAAGAAATGGCTGAATTTTGCTTCCTTTTTCCCATTTTATTTCATTAATTAGCCAAATGACCAAAATGCCCTTAAGCCCTTTCTTTCAAATTTTATCTATACATGCCCATTTTTGTCCAAAAACTTAGAAATTGGGAAAATTACTCTTTAAGACCTTCTAATTAATAATTTAAATCAATTTCATACAAATTGATTCTAGAACCCAAGTTTTGCAATTTATTCAATTTGGTCCTTATTTTTCTAATTGGACACCTAACTCATACAATTTCTTCATGAAATTTTAACACATGCATATTTTCATATTCTAGGTCTCATAATAATCTTAAAAAAAAATATTTCAACGTAGATTTGTGGTCCCGAAACCACTGTTCTAACTAGGCCCTATTTTGGAATGTTATATTTCTCCCCCCTCAGGGACTTTCGTCCTCGAAAGTCTTATCAGTAAAAAGGTTTGGATATTGGCTTCTCATGGTTTCTTCTGGCTCCCATGTAGCCTCTTCCACACCATGTCGATGCCATAAAACTTTTACCAATGCTACATCTTTATTTCTCAGATGTTTAACCTCACGAGCCAAAATCTTGATCGGTTCCTCACCATAAGTCATGTCTGGTCTAATTTCAATCTCCGTCGGTGAAATCACATGAGAGGCGTCTGATCGATATCACCTTAACATTGATATGTGGAACACATCATGAATCCTTTCTAGTTCTGGTGGCAATGCCAAGCGATAGGCTAATGGTCCAACTCTTTCAGTGATCTCGTATAGTCCGATAAATCGCGGACTCAGTTTGCCTTTCCGACCAAATCTCAATACCTTTTTCCATGGAGATGCTTTCAAGAACACTTTATCTCCAACCTAAAATTCTATCTCTTTCCTTCTTAGATCAGCATATGACTTTTGCCTATCTGATGCCACTTTTAAACAATTACGTATCACTTTAACCTTTTCTTCAGTTTCCTTGATCAGATCAACTCCGTGAATCTAACTCTCTTTGAGTTTTGTCCAATACAGTGGAGTTCGGCACTTACTATCATACAAGGCTTCATAAGGTGCCATCTTCAAACTCATTTGGAAACTGTTGTTGTAAGCAAACTCTACCAATGGTAGATATTTTTCCCAACTGCCTTGAAATTCAAGGATGCAACATTGCAACATATCCTCAAGAATCTGAATCATCCGCTCAGACTGACCATCAGTCTGTGGGTGAAAAGATATACTAAAACTCAACCTAGTACCCAAGGCTTCTTGTAACTTCTTCCAGAATCTTAAAATGAATCTCAGGTCTTTATCTGAAATAATCGATAGCGGTACCCCGTGTAATCTCACGATCTCAGATATATACAAGTCGACCAACTTGTCAAGTGAATAATCTATCCTTACCGGAATAAAATGAGCCTACTTTGTCAACTTATCAACCACAACCCATATAGCATCTTTCTTTTTCGGGGTCAATGGTAATCCTGTCACGAAGTCCATAGTAATTCTGTCCCATTTCCATTTGGGGACCATCACAGGTTGTAATAGTCCCGAAGGTACTTGATGTTCAGCTTTGATTTACTGGCATATCAGACATTTCGATACAAATTCGGAGATGTCTCTTTTCATGTCATTCCATCAATACATTTTCGTCAAATCGTTATACATCTTGGTACTTCCCGAATGAATAGATAAACGGCTATCATGTGCTTCTTGCAAGATTTTCCGAATAATTTCATCATTCCTCGATATACAAACTTTGCCTCTGAACATCAAGCATCCATCAAAACTGATCTGAAAATTTGATTCGATACCTGACTCACATTGAATTCTTTTAGCTTGTAGGTCACTATCATTAGTCTGAGCATCATAAATTTCCTAAAGAAACATCGGCCTAGCCTCTAACTCTACCAAGACTGAACCATCATCAAACAACGCCAATCAAGCATTCATGGCCCTCAATGTAAACAAAGATTTCCTACTTAATGCATCGGTGACTACGTTCACCTTTCCCGGGTGGTAATCGATGATCAGCTTGTAGTCTTTAATTAATTCTAACCATCTTTACTGTCTCAGATTCAATTTTTTTGAGTCATCAAATACTTCAAACTCTTGTGGTGTATGAATATACAACAAGTCTCACCATATAAATAATGCCTCCAAATTTTTTAAGGCAAAAATAATGGCGGCAAGCTCTAATTCGTGCGTCGGGTAATTCTTCTCGTGTGGCTTCAACTGCCGTGAAGCATAAGCTATCAGCTTACCATCTTGCATAAGTACAAAACCCAGTCCATTTAAGGATGCATCACTGTAGACCACAAACTCTTTTCCTGACTCGGGTAATACTAGAACTGGAGCTTCCGTCAGCAATGTCTTCAACTTCTCGAAACTCTGTTGACACTTTTCTGACCATTCGAACTTAACGTCTTTCTATAGCAACCTCATCATTGGAGTCGCTATCATGAAGAATCCTTTCACAAATCTTCGGTAGTAACCGGCTAAGCCAAAAAAGCTTCTAACCTCGGTTATATTTTTAGGTGGTTTCTATTCAACAATAGTAGATATCTTACTTGGATCAACGCGGATACCATCACCCGAAACAATATGACCCAGAAACCCTACTTCATGGAGCCAAAACTCACTCTTGCTAAACTTAGCATACAATTGTATTTCCCGTAAAGTCTGCAACATAGTCCTCGATCGACCTCCGAAATTTGTTTCTCGAGGTCTATAAAAATAAAAAGGAATCATTAATACCTCACACTATTTTTTTCAAGTCTAAATTTCAACCTCGGACAAAATAACTGTTTTGCCCCTAACCTTTCACATTATTTACGATTTAGTCCCTAGGCTCGTATAAAGAAGTGCATGCAATTTCGATGTTACCCAAGCCTAGCCGAATGTTTTTCCCTCTTATGGTAGCCCACATTTTTCCATTACTTCTCATCTTTCTACCCCTTTTTTACAACTTTTACAAAATGGTCCCTAAAGCCATTTCTATGAAAAATCACTTAGTGAAAGTTGTTTACCATCCTTTAAACTTTCATATCCCTCTATAAACCATTAAAATACAATTGACTCATGCATGGGTAAATTTCTAAACATGAACCCTAGCATGAAATATGGGTAGAAATAGAGAGAGTAAGTTACCGGGATTCTAAAAATACGAAGAACACTAAAAACGGGGCTCGGGAGCACTTACTATTAAGCTTGAAAATGTTGAAAACCCTAGCTATGGAGACCCTTTAATTTTCGGCAGCGATGGAGAAGAAATGGCTGAATTTTGCTTCCTTTTTTCCCATTTTATTTCATTAATTAGCCAAATGACCAAAATGCCCTTAAGCCCTTTCTTTCAAATTTTATCCATACATGCTCATTTTTGTCCAAAAACTTAGAAATTAGGAAAATTACTCTTTAAGACCTTCTAATCAATAATTTAAATCAATTTCATAGAAATTTCTTCTAAAACCCAAGTTTTGCAATTTATTCAATTTGGTCATTATTTTCCAATTAGACACCTTACTCATAAAATTTCTTCATGAAACTTTAACACATGCATATTTTCATATTCTAGGCCTCATAATAATCTTAAAACAAATATTTCAACATTGGATTTGTGGTCCCGAAACCACTGTTCCAACAAGGCCCTATTTTAGGATGTTACACTGCAGTTTAATTGTTGAAAAACAGAATGCTCAGAATTAAGCACACGGGTAGAGACGCGGGTTTGCGTCTCAACCGTGTGAATGGCACAGCCTTAAGCACGGGCGTGTGCCCTAGGCGTGTGAAGTCTGCACCTATTTTTGAAAAATCATAAATTTTAAATTGACCACACAGTCTAGCATACGAGCGTGTGACTTGGCCGTGTGTCTTCAATTTGTTCTTGGGTGACAAACAGAGAGTCATACGAGTTAATGACACGGGCGTGTGTGACCACACGACCTGCCCACACGGGCGTGTCCCAAGCTACACGGGCATGTCCCGTATGGCTCTTAAAATGTGAAAAATTTTCTAAATGTTATGAAATTTTCTAAAGTTCTCGATTTAGTCCTGAACCGCTTCCAATGCATGTTTTGGACCTCGTAGGTTCACTTTAGGTACGTTATGAATGTATATGAAAATTTTTAAATTTGGATGAAAATTTATGTCTCAATTTTGTATGATTGCTTGTGTATAAGTTCGGTAATGCCTCGTACTCTGTTCCGGTGTCGAATACGGGTAAAGGGTGTTACAATGACACATGGGCAGTTTCACTCCACCAACTTAACATAAATTATACACACAAACCATCCATATGCCAGCTTCATATCCAGAATTAAAAATCAAAATAATATTAAATCAGTTGTATTCATAAACACCCCATTAACTCCTCATATCATATCTGGTCAGTTGCGTATGTTTTTTTGTGATTTGCCAGTCTGGTTTGCAATAAAGCTTTCCTGCCAAAGGCATCAAAAACATATTCTCCTTCTTCATCAACACATATCATATATCACATATCACATATCATGTATCATATATTGGTGGTACTGGCTTGTACAGTAATAAGGGTGTTACACATCAAAACATAAACAGACCATACCCACATTGACAATACCAGTTGAACACCACGAGAGTAAATACCACATTTATGTTGTGGACAAAGAACACTTACCTTATACAGTTTATACAACAATGGAATTTACACAAATAGGGTAAGAAGGAACTCACCAGAAAGCCTACTATAGTAATCTACTCAGCAAGTCCTTTGCCTTTGTTACTTGGAACTTTGTTAGCTTCTTAAGCTAAAATAAAGCAAAACATATCTACCACTTCATCAAACCATTGAAATTTTCCATGCATGCATGAATCGGTAACATGCAACCCAATCGGTAGCATGCAACCTAGAATCAATAAGCTTCTTTCCTTAAGGACAATTCTAAAACTTAGGCATACACTTGGAGGAGTATAAGGGACAATATAATGTGTCAAAATAATTTTGTGCTTAGCCATTTTGTCGAGCTTGTTTTTGAATTCTGAACCAACCTAAGCCGTAGAACATTACAAGTTAAAAAGTCCTATATAACCTAGGTAGTACTTTACATGGATAACAGTTGTGCCAAGTTTTGATATTTTTACCACTAATATTCATTTGAAAATATTTTTATATTTATATATTTAGTTTGTTGGGTACCAATGCTTAATATTCTTTTATTATTTTCTTTGTAATTTAGGGAACTAGTCTGTTTAATTTTAGAAATTGTGAGTTAATTCTATATCATTCTAGAGTTATATGTTTACTTACATTATGAACTAGGACATTTTATCTTTTTGCATGTATATTTTTTGTTTTTAGTTGTTTTATTTTCTAGTTTGTTTTGTTTTACTTTATTTTTGTTTTTGTTTTTGTGTGCTTGAAGGCAAGCAAAGACTTAAGTATAGGGGGTATTTGACTTAACGTCAAATGTAGTAGTTATTTTAGTATATTTATGCACTTTAGCTTGCTTTCTAGCACTTCTAATATTAATTATTACACTTTTAGTAGTTAGTAGGCTAGTAGTAAAAGTTAATAAAATAAGTGTTTATACTCATTTTCTGATGTGTCGATGACCCTTTAGGCTTATTTGAACCATAGAAAGTTCAAAATAGGTTAATTAAGTGTGCAGAAAACCATTTTAGGCCTAAGACTGCAAAGAAAAATGGTCGTGTCGCAACATGATGCTATGACGTATCCTAGGTCTAAATTACGCGCGACATCTCGACGAGCCTCATGGCATCCCGATGTTGTGATGGTAGCTTGTGAGTGGGATGACATCAGTAACCTTATTTTGCAAGCAATTAAAGATATCGGTTGATATCTCACATTTATTATTATCAGGGGCATATCAAACACAAAGTGAACATATTTTAGCCTATAAATAGATGGCTCTACAAACAAATTTTTTTCTTCAGTTCTTTAGTTTTAGTTTTCTTTGATTCTTCCATAGTTGGAAGATCCTATTTTGATGTGAAAATTTTTATGAGCGAATATTGTTCAGAACCCGTGCTTCAATATATTTATTCATGAGCATTCTCTTATCTTTTCTATTCTTTTATTTATCTTTCATTAATCTAGCCAATTAATGTTTGTATGAATAATCAGATAGATTATTGTGCTTTATTTATTCTTGCATTATTCGATTATTAAACTGATTTATTTGTTAAGTAGTTATTTATTTGAAATTGGTTGTTTATTCAAAAGTACTTAGTATATTAGGAAGTGATGTCCTTGATAAAAAATCTAGACAAGTGAGACCGGAAGGGTATTCTGTCGTGTATAACTTGTGCCAAGCGGTGAGATCGGGAGGGTATCCGTATGCTTAGGAAGAGACTGGAAGGGTGTCTTAGGTGGTAATCCTTAGCAAAAATAAGACCAGAACTGTATTCTTAACTAAGGGTGATAAATAACTTAATCTAGAATAATTAATTATTTAATTAGATAATTAAGGATTTAATCGACATAGGCTAGAGGCTAACATCATTGACACTATGAGTAGGAAATTTCATTTGGTTAGTTTAGGTTAATTAGTTTAATTAGTTTAATTAATATTTTAATTTATATTCACACTACTAATTCGTGACTCGATTAGAATAGTAATTATTTTCTATAATTAATTTAATAATAGTTTCTCTAATCTGCAATCCCTTGGGTATGATTCTCGGAATACTTACAGGTTGTAACACCCCTAACCCGTATCCATCGCCAGACTAGGGTTAAGAGGCATTACCATACATATCGGAACATTTCGCAATCATTTCACAATAAAAAAATCAAATATCGCCATATTATAGTCAAACATAAACATTAAGTCCCTTTCTTAGGTCAATGAGACCATAAACATGCATTAGGAAGAGGTTGGGACTAAATTGAACACTTACAAAATCTTTATTTTCCAAAACTTAACAATTTTTCTTAGTTATAAAGGTCACACGCCCGTGTGAAGAGGCCGTGTGCCTCACACGGCATTAGACACGCTCGTGTGTCTAAGCCGTGGCAAAACAGAGCATACATACTGACTTATACACACGGTCACAAGACACGCCCGTGTGCCTTGGCCGTGGTCGAAACTGACTTAAGTCTCACGGCTGACCATACGCCCGTGTGCCAAGCCCGTGCGCAAGACTGACTTTAAATTGTAGGGACACACGGCCGTGTAACATGACTGTGTGTCGCACACAGCTGAGACACACGCCCGTGTCTCTGCCCGTGTGGACAAAAATAGGCCATTTGAATAGCCAATTTGCTACCCAATTTGAGTCCTCCCTACAAGCATCATTTAAGCATCAATATACTACATTTTCAGCCAAATTCAACTCCAAACAAGTATCACTCAATCTATAATGTCACCAATCAATTTCATGTTCACTTTCTATACCAAAACATACCAATATCACATGCAAAAATTCATTTACTCATACATGATCAACATCTCAAATTACCATGCCAATCTCATACCAAGATTATACCTTACAAACATACCATAAAACATACTTCTCAAAATGAACTCATACCATGCCCGAATATACACAAACATTAACATCTTTAGCAAGCCATTTTCGCATGGCTACATATAAATACATAAGTCAAAATGAACCATCTCAAAACTAGCCTATACATGCCACATTACCAAAACTTAAAGCTTTTATTTACCGAAATGATAACCGGATAGTGTGATGACGTCTCCTCCAACATTTAACCCGAGCAAGTCTCTAAAACTCTATAGACATAGGATAATACACGGAGTAAGCTTTGAAAGCTTAGTAAGTCATAAGCAAATAATTCATTTCAATGATATTTATAAATCAATATCATTAAACCGAATTTAACAAATCTCAATCACATGTACATTTATTATACTTATAAATTCATAGAACCACATTAAATAACTTCACTTATTTTGTTTATCAAAGAACATATAACCATACTTTCAAAATCGAATAACAACCATTAGCTCATCATATAAATCAAGCTCGCACTTATTCATTTCATCGTCAACCTAACCATGGTCATTTATTATGAATTATACATAAAGTTATATCGACTTCTTTTTAAACCCTTCCAAACTCAAACATCTATAATTTCCTTATTCACCTAAACCAAATTGCTTATATAAATCATATATCCAACTCACCATTTTAATTTCAATACCTGTTCTAGTTTTTGAACCAAGAAATCATACATCACAGTCAGGTTTCATGTTTCGTAAATCTCATATCCTAAACAAAGCACCACAATTTCATATAGCGAGTATGTATAATACATCATACTATTCATCTTTATTCAAAGTCATATCTTACTTTCATTTCACATCTTTAATCTTATCAATAGCATTAATAATGCCACTCAATCCAACTCATTTCACCATTCATTTACATAATTTTTCATCTACTTCATACTTAAATTCATCCACCATATAGGTTTCATACATACTTGTACTATTACCTTCTTATCTGTTACACTTATCACTTCAATGCTCGAAACATTAATTCATTCGATCTTCTTTGATCATTCAACTAACTCGCACACTTAGTGCTAACTAATTAACTGAAGCTATAATTGTATCGCACACTTAGTGCCAATTAATTAGCCGAAGCTATAATTGTATCGAACACTTAGTGCCATTACATTAAACCGAACTTATATCGGTGTCACCCACATAGTGCCATTTACTCAGCCAATGCTATTACAATCTCACGCACCTAGTGCCATTTTAAATGTCGTAGCTATTGTCTTTATCGCACACTTAGTGCATCAAATTCAATTCACATATTACATATTTCAATCTCAGAACCATATTTTTTTTTTAAAACTCAATTCAGCATACATAATGTACACACATTTCAATTTAACAACATTTAAATAATTATGAACTTACCTCGTACTAACCCGAACGGACCGAAACGACTATTCGATAATTTTTGACTTTCCTAGATCCAAATTCGATTTCCTCATTTCTTGATCTAATTCAATACAAATTTAACTTATTTAATCATATATTTAATAAATTCATCTAAAAACACATAAATGGGTTAATTACACTTTTTCCCCTGACATTTCACATCTTTCGCAATTTAGTCCCTATTTTACAAAACACAAAATATTCAAAATTTTACCACACTCATGCTTGGCCGAATTTCGCTAAGGTCCTTAGCAGCCCATTTCTTTCATTTATTTCACATTTTAGTCCCTCAAAATATCATTTTCACAATTTAATCCCAAATAGGCATTTTTACTAAAAATCACTTAATTAAACAAGATAATCTATCAACATGTAATTATTTTTCATCATCAAACTACAAAAAAAAAAAAAAAACCTTCTCATCAATGGAAAATCACAAAATACACAACCAATTCAAAAATTCGAGCATGGGTCAGCTAGTATTCGAAGCAACGATCTCAAAAACTTTAAAATTATCGAAAACGGATAAAAATCATACCTCAATTTTCCAAGATTAGTGCCGACCCTTAAGTCTCTTTTTCTTTATTTTTCTTTGTATTTTCGGCCAAATAGGATGAACATCCATAATTTTTATGTTTTGTTTTATTTAATATAACATTTATTAATCAATTTCTATTTTTAACCTTTAATTCCATTAAAAACTACTCCAAATGTCATTACACTAACTCCCACTATCTCATAAATGGGCTATTTACAATTTAAGGCCATTATATTAAAAAACCAAGGTCAATTAACACCTTTAACTAATAGCATGAAACTTTTACGCTTTACGCGATTTAGTCCTTTTTACCGAATTAACCATTCAAACGGTAAATTTTCTTCACGAAATTTTCACACGATTCTAATATCATACTGTAAATATTGAAATAATAATAAAATAAATTTTTCAATGTTGAATCATGGTCCCGAAACTACTATTCCGACTAGGGTCTAAACTGGGCTGTTACACAAGTATTCTGTTATAACACTTCTATATTACAATTTGACCTATACGCTTACAAACACCGCACTTAAATATTTATATTTTTTTATTTGCATGATTTTTATTTTGAACATTCGCATATTTGGATGCATTCAGTTGTCCAATTGTTCCCTGATATATTATGAGGCAACTGCCCTTATTCCCATGTGAACCAACTACCCATATACCCAATATCAATCATCCCACAATCTTGCCAAACCTTCTTGAATGTCATCATTTGATTCTTATCTAGCAAACTCCCCCTTCATTTCTCAAATGAGTAAGCAATATCATTGATGTAACACCCCTTACCCGAAACCGTCGTCAAAGTCGAGTACAAGGCATTACCTGACTTAACTTACTAATTCGGAGCATAAAATTTACTTTTAAAATTAATTTATTCACATTCATTCAATATGTCCCTAAAAAGGGCCCTCGAGACCCTAAAACATGCAAATGAAATTGTTCGGGACTAAACCGGGAACATTAAAAATTTTCCGAATACTTAGACAAATCAAAACAATTTATTTCATCTTTCATAAATAAGTTGTCCATCTGCGTCATAGTCACTAAATAAATCATAACTCGAGTTATGAAACTTGAAATCCAAATCCATAAATTTTATCTGAAACTAGACTCATATATCTTCTTACTAATTTTTTTTCAGAATTTTTGCTCTAGCAAATTAGTACAGTTTATTAGTTAAATTTTCCCCTATTTTAGTGTTTAGTTGCTCTGACCTCTGTTCACTACGAATTAATATTCTCCTTGTATAGAATTTAAATAACCATTCTATTTATTTCTTTTAAAAGTAGACTCAATAATAAATCTATATATATAAAGTATAACTCCTAATTATTTTTTTACAATTTTTAGTGAATTTCTAAATTCAGAACAGGGGATTGAGAAATCACTCTAACCCTGTCTTACCAAAATTTAAATATCTTTTAATATACACTTCTTTTGCTTACTCTGTTTCTTTCATATGAAAATAGACTCAATAAGCTTTAATTCTATATCTCATTAATCATCTAATTCTATTTCTACTATTCTTAGTGATTTTTCAAGATCACGTCACTGCTGCTATTCAATACTGTTTTAATGCTAATTTCACTTTTTCATGATTTCTTTGTATTCACTACCATTTAGGCATACATAACACTGAAACATGTTATTCATTAGCAATTTAAATAGCTAATCATTATAAAATATTTACATATCATTCTTTATTCATATCATAAGGACATACACACAAAATAGCTAAGTCCCTATACATGCCATAAACTAGAACATTTGTAAACGAAGATACCCATTTGGTAACTTGATAGTCGATAGTATGAAGTGATCTCCGACGACCTCCAACTTGAGCTTGCTTTTAAGAACTCTGAAACATGGTAAAGTGAAAGAAGTAAGCTTATACAGCTTAGTAAGTTCACATGTAAAATAATAAGCATTAGCAATCAATTTAGCTTACTACTGTGCTGTCATAATTTGCTTAAATAATGTTTCGTTCTTACTTTCCCATCTTACACATCGGTAACCTTACCAAAGGCTCAGAATACAAAAGGCACCTTACTTAATAGCTTGCTTACATACCTGCAATATCTCACTTAACACATGAGTACTCTTTCATAATATAGGCATATTGCCAATCATGTCATAAAGTGTCACAAGCATAACTGAAAACTCATCACTTACTTTATACTTTATAATCTCAATTACATACAATTTCAATATTAATTAAGCCTTAAATGCATACTTGTACTCTTTCTTCATGTTCTTACCTTGTCATTTCTTTGACTTACTCTTTGGATTACTCAAGAACCTTTTCCTTTTTGAACTTACCATTGCCATGTCTTGACATGGTCTTACGTGGTATCCTTGCCTTATGAACTCACCAATGCTATGCCTTGGCATGGTCTTACATGGGACCTTTGCCTTATAGTAACTCATCAATACCATGTCTTGACATGGTCTTACATGATTTCCTTGCCTTATAGAACTTATCAATGCCATGCCTTGGCATGGTCTTACATGATATCCTTATCTTACCAAATGTCATGTTCCAAACATGGTCTTACATGGTATCCTTGTCTTACCAAATGTCATGTTCCAAACATGGTCTTACATGG
Source organism: Gossypium longicalyx (assembly GCA_025698465.1). Lineage (NCBI taxonomy): Eukaryota > Viridiplantae > Streptophyta > Magnoliopsida > Malvales > Malvaceae > Gossypium > Gossypium longicalyx. The sequence continues at coordinate 31,328,119 of CM046998.1, read as the reverse complement.
TATCCTTATCTTGGTGCCAATGCCACATCTTGATGTGGTCTTACATGAAGTCCTTAATCAATGCCGATGCCATGTCTTGACATGGTCTTACACGGGATCCTTGCCTTACCAATGCCATGTCTTGACATGGTCTTACATGGTATCCTTAACCGTCCAATTCCTCCTTAAAAGCCATGTTATGAACATGGACTTTTTCATCAATTCTTCCTTAATTGCCATGGTACAACCATGGACTTTGAGATATCAATGCCTTGTCAAGTCATAGCTGAAACATACTTGCTCAAATTCTCAAGGTTAGCTGCATAACTCAATAATATCAATACTAATAACAATAATTGCATAATAATAAAATGCTACTCAACTTACATACTTACATTCTCAATCTCATCATGTCATCAACTTAACTTATTCTCATCAAATTATGCTATTCAATACTTTCTTGTTATCATACAAAGCCATAATACAAAATATGGTCTTACATATAAATTATACAAGTTCTCTTTCCAATATCGAATTATTATCTAACATTAATCATTATATTTGAAACTCAATATTAAAGTATTTATGGCCAAAATATCAATTTATCATTCAAATATCCATAATTAAATGCTTATGAAACATATGAACTTACCTCGATACCAAAACGACCATTTTACCAACTTTCCCGATTTTCAGTTTTTCTCCCATTCTAGGTCCAAATCTCACTTTCTGGGATTATGGAGCTTGGAAAGCTTGGAAACCCTAACCATGGCTTCCCCCATGCTATATTCGGCCTCCATGAAGAAGATGGACCAATTTTGGCTTTATTTTCCCTTTTTAATTCTTTTAATTACCAAATGACCAAAATGCCCTTAAAGGCTTTTCTTTCAAATTTGTCCTATTCTTACCCATTTTTGTCCAAACTTAAATATAATGGTCTAATTACTAAATAAGCACCTCCACTTTAAGAAACCATTTCAATTAAATCCCCTTTATTATCTAGAACACACAATTTGCTAATTTTACAATTTAGTCCTAATTATCAAATTAGGCACTTATACATAAAATTTCTTCACGAAATTTTCACACAATTATTCAATCAATGAATAAACCTTAAAACTTAATTGAAATATTATCATATTTTTATTTTTATTTTTTTTATTTTTTTGACCTCGGATTCGTGGTTTCGCAACCACTATTACGTTTAAGCCCTATTTCGGGATGTTACAATTGAAGTCTCCCAACACCAACCATCTATCACCAAGTTGAGACCTCAATGTACGAATCAAATCCCAGAAATCATTGCGCTAAAACTGCCTAGAGATCCATAGAAACCCTTAAACTACCACGAATTAGAGTTCCTATCATCAATAAAATCCACATCTATAAGATTTTTTGAGAAACTCCAAAGATTAACCATACATTATTGTTTCCATCCTATAGAGAGGCCACCTCTTAAACCTTCTGAATTAACATCGATACCTTGATTGAACCTAAACATTCACTAAAGACATTCAATTCTCCTACCTGGTAGCTTTTTAAAATGAAAAAACTACATGTGGATTAAAAGCAGACCGAAGGCACCTAACGACCCATAGGTTCCCCAACCCATGAACATTCCAAAAAATAAGCCTTATTTATCCTGATTGGCCTATTTAACGGACTCAATTGATCCATTCAAATTGGCAGTCATCACATGGCCAATCATATCCCTAACCGAATTAGGCTTAGCAGAAACAGTTGAAGATGGCGTATCCCTCTTAGGTTGTTTCTTCCCATCTATATGCGACAAAAGATCCTCTTCACCACACGAGCTTGTACCATTTTTTAACAAATAAGTGAGATGGTTGATTTGATACTTGACACATTACACCTTTATTCAAATTACCATCCAGATTTAATCCAAGATTAAGACTTATTTCATTAAGGAAATTTGATTTTTGATGATCATGCCTAATTTCCTCCTCCTTAATTTGTTCCCCAAATTTAGGAGCCAAACTCCATCATTATCTTTGAACCAATAGCTTACCGTTGGTGTTCCTCGTCAAAGGTTAATCTTGAAGGAAATGTTCCATCCCAGCAGAGTATCTTTAGAATCCAACAAAACGTAAACCGGCAAAAACTATCATTTTGCCCCTGGCTTCCACACAAGAAACAGACAAAAATAATCATTCATAGTAAAATAGAGCATAAATTTGAGTCCACTGAAACACTATAAGCTTCTTGCAATGTTGGAAGGGTGCCCGAATATCCAATCAATCTCGAATTCTCATGTAGTTTTCAAACCCCTGTTCAATTGCTTTAGCATCGTAATCCAAAAAAGTTACTCAATTGACGAGCCATTGCCTTGGAAAATAAACTGTAAGGGAGATTGTGGACTTGCACCCATAAACCACTGTATAGTAGAGGGACCAACATCAAATCTTCCCCTTCCTTTAACCGGTACATTAGTAAAGATGAGTATTGAAAGTACATGGTCCCCTATCAAGGACTCACGTAATATCAATTTTGTAAAAGAACTGGAACAAAAAATGTGTCACCTAAATCTAAAATAGGTACACCACCAATTGAATGTCATGTTGGAAAATTTGGACATCACATATATAATAAGGATAATTACATGTTATTATTTACTATCATGATAGGTTAGCCTAAATTAAAAGTGATCTAATTTGGTTAGAATTTTATTGGGTTTTTAATTATTAAATAAATAAAGTATGGGTCAAATATGTGTAGATACTCTTCTAATCAAATTCTAATTAATGATAGGCTAATTAGAATTTGATTAGAACTAATATGCTAAGGTTATAAATATTAGGGTTATGGTCCCCAAATTATACACAAGATATCTTTTCTAATATCCCATCATTAGGAAAGAGAGAGCAAATATTCTCTGAGTTTCTTGTGTGCTAATTTGGAAGATCAAATCCCCAAGTTCCAGAAAGTTTCAAGGAATCCATGGATTCAGGTATGCTTTAGCATCTTGTTTTATTCTTGATTTATTCTTAATGATTTGACATGACAGATCCTGGTTTATTAAGTTATATTGTAGATTTATTTTATAAATTCTAACAAGTGGCATCCGAGCCTCGTCATATCGAATCATTGGGAATTGATTCAGGTTCTTCATTTGAATAATTGATTCATGAAATTTCATGAGTTTTATATTTCGGATATATATGTTGTTTTTTGAAGATTTATATTAAAGTTTATTATTATCTTGAATTCATATATAAAAAAAATTGGGTGATTTTCAAATTAATAGATTCAATTATAAAGTTTAAAATATTTGTGTAATATTATTTGATACCTATGTTTTTAAGTTTTATTTGAAAATATTGCGATTCAGTTCCTATGTATTTGCAAGGCATGTGATTATTATTATTTTAATCCATATGACATTTAAAAATATATATATATAGAAATATATATATAGAAATTGATTCATATATATGTTTTTTTGTTTGTTTATATAAATATATAATATATGCATGCTTTGATTGGTTTAATGTTTTGGAAAATTATATAAATATATATATGTTTTATCTTTTAATTTGATTGAAAGATGAAATTAAGGTAAATATTTTGGAACAAATAAATTCAGATATTGGTTTTTAATTAAAGGATGTCTAATATTTTAAATAAATTAGTTGAAACAAAATGCCGCCAAAGTGACCTCTTGTGTGTAGATTAGTTTATTTGAAATATTAAGATGGTTATATGTTTTTGTGATTCATGCGTTTATTGATTGACCCAAAGGTAAGTTAATATTTGGCAGAATTACAACGACATCTGTGGTGATAAATGTGTGACAATTATAAGGTATTTTATGTAAGCAATAAGTTAGTCCAAAGATTAATTCATTGCTTGACATAGTTTATTGTCAATGTTTGATTGCTACAACAAGAGTACAGTTTACTGTTAATAATACTGTCCAAAGACTTGATATTAATGTAGTGTTTGGTATCTTGAGATGGGATTAGTCATTATATTGAATTAATTGTTTACTTATGAATATTGATTTAAGCTTGTTTTTGTTCTTTATTCAGCTAATTCATCTTCTGCTGCTACAATATCTGCTAATATAAATTCTATACCCATGCTTAATGGAACTAATTTTAAGGAATGGAAAAGGCACTTACTTATAGTGCTTGGTTGTATGGACATAGACCTTGCACTAAGGGAAGAACAACCTACACCTCTCACTGCGGAAAGCACCCCTGATATTAAGAGGGACTTTGAGAAGTGGGATCGTTCAAATCGCATGAGTCTAATGATCATGAAACACAGCATTCCAAAAGCCTTTAGGGGCACAGAATCTGAAGAGATTACTCAGGCTAAAGGTTTCCTTGATGAAATTGAGAAACGTTTTGCTAAAAATGATAAGGTTGAGATGACATCACTTCTGACTTCTTTGATGTCTATGAAGTATAAAGGTCAAGGAAACGTAAGGGAGTACATTATGGAGATGTTCCATACTGCTTCAAGACTTAAGGCACTTAAGATCGAGTTTTCTTAGGAATTGTTTGTTCTTATGGTTTTGGTATCACTTCCTGCACAATTTAACCAATTTAAAATTAGTTATAACTGTCAAAAGGAGAAATGGATCCTAAATGAGCTCATTTCTCATTGTGTGCAAGAGGAAGAAAGGTTGAAGCATGATAAGTCTGAAAGTGCTCATTTGGCCAATGCCCCTAAGGACAAGGGCAAGAAAAGAAAATATCGAAATGAAGTCACTAAGGTCCAAACTCAAAAGAAACAACAACAAGCTACAGAGAGTTGTTTCTTTTGTAATAAGTCTGGACACGTAAAGAAAGATTGTACCAAATATCATGCTTGACGTGTAAATAAAGGTATAATTCTTAATTTGGTCTGTTTTGAGATTAATTTAGTTTCAGTACCTAGAAACACTTGGTGGATAGATTCTAGTGCTACTACTCACATAAGTGTTTCTATGCAGGATTTCCTAAGTTACTGAAAGCCAAGTGATGGTGAAAGACACATCTTTGTGGGCAATGGAAAATCGGTAGAAGTGGAAGCAATTGGGTATTTTAGGTTGTTATTAGGAACTGGTTTTTATTTGGATTTAAAAGACACTTTTGTTGTACCGTCATTTAGACGGAATTTAGTTTCTGTTTCTTCGTTGGACAAATTTAGATATTATTGTTCATTCGGAAACAATCAATTTAATTTGTCTTTAAATTCAAATGTTATTGGAACTGGTTATTTAAATACTTATGACAACCTTTATTTGCTAGAAACAGTTGTATCCTATAATGAAACCTTGCATGTGGAATCACGGAGTATTAAACGCAAATTAAATAAGGAAAATTCAGCATCATTATGGCATAGGCACTTAGGTCATATCTCAAAAGTTAGAATTGAACGCCTTGTGTCTGATGGTATTTTAAAGTCCCTTGACTTCACAAACTTTGATGTTTGTGTCGATTGCATCAAGGGAAAACAGACCAAAACTAAGAGATTGGGTGCCAACAGATCTTTAGACGTCTTAGAATTAATTCATACAGATATTTGTGGGCCATTCCCTGCAGCATTATGGAATGGTCAACAATATTTCATAACATTTATAAACGATTACTCACGTTATGGGTACTTATATCTCATTCATGAGAAATCTCAGTCTTTGGACGTGTTCAAAACTTATAAAGCTGAAGTTGAGAATCAACTCAACAAAAAGATTAAAAACGTTAGATCTGATCGTGGTGGTGAGTACTACGGTAGATATGATGGCTCAGGTGAACAATGTCCAGGACCATTTGCGAAATTCCTAGAGGAATGTGGTATTGTCCTACAGTACACCATGCCAGGATCACCTAGTATGAATGGTGTAGCTGAAAGACGAAATAGAACTCTTAAGGATATGGTAAGGAGCATGATTGCTTATTCTACCTTACCTGAGCCCCTCTGGGGAGAAGCATTAAAGACAGCAGCTTACATTCTGAATAGAGTACCCAATAAAGCAGTTGCAAAAACACCTTATGAGCTTTGGGCAGGTCAAAAGCCTAGTCTAAAGCACTTTCACATTTGGGGATGTCCAGCTGAGGCAAGGCCTTATAGGCATCATGAAAAGAAATTGGACTCCAAAATAATAAACAGCTACTTTATTGGCTATTCTGAGCGATCTAGGGGCTATAAATTTTATGATCCCATAATAAAGAATATTTTTGAGACAGGAACTGCAACATTTTTTGAGGATGTTGAGTTTGGGGGGAGAAATAAGGTTAGAGACATTGCTTTTGAGGAGGAATTGGATTCTAACTCAATTCCTACTATCACTTTTGATGATGTTCATGTTCTTATACCTATCATTGATCAAGAAGTGAATCCAAAAACTCTACAAGACAATGTTGAACAACTCTCCATTCAAAATGAGGTAATTGTTCCAGAAGAACAAACTCGACAACCTCAAGAACAAGTACCATTAAAGAGGTCCACAAGAGAAAGGAGAAATGCTATTCCAGATGATTATATTGTATTTCTCCAAGAACATGAGGATGATAATGGAATGATGGAAGATGATCCAATCAACTTTCATCAGGCCATGAAAAGTTCTAATTCTCAAAAGTGGATTGATGCCATGAAAGATGAGTATAAATCTATGCAAGATAATAAAGTTTGGGAACTTGTCCCATTACCTGAAGGTGCAAAACTAATTGGTTGTAAATGGATATTTAAAACCAAGAGGGATGCAAATGGTAATGTGGAAAGGTATAAGGCACGTCTTATAGCTAAAGGATATACTCAGAAAGTAGGCATTGATTTTACAGAGACCTTCTCTTCTGTTTCATCGAAAGACTCCTTCAGGATAATCATGACACTTGTTGCTCATTTTGATCTTGAGTTAGATCAGATGGATGTTAAGACTGCGTTTCTTAATGGCGACATTGAAAAAACAATTTATATGGTGCAACCAGAAAATTTTGAGTCGAAAGACTCAAAGAATATGGTTTGCAAATTGACAAAATCCATCTATGGACTCACACAAGCTTCCTGTCAATGGTACCACAGGTTTCATCAAATAATTATTTCTTTCGGTTTTGAGATGAATATTATTGATGATTGTGTGTATCACAAATTCAATGGGAGTAAGTACATATTTCTGGTTCTATATGTTGATAACATTTTGCTTGCCACTAATGATATAGGCTTATTGCACAAAACTAAGAGATTTTTATCCAAGCATTTTGAGATGAAAGATCTTGGGGACGCCTCTTTTGTTTTAGGAATTCAGATACATCGAGATCGATCTCGAGGTATTCTTGGATTATCACAAAAGAGCTATATCAATAAAGTACTCAAAAGGTTTGGCATGCAGAATTGTAGACTAGGTGACACCCCTGTCGCTAAAGGAGACAAATTTAGTCTTACTCAATGCCCTAAAAGTAACCTTGAAATTCAGGAAATGCAAAAGATTCTCTATGCATCAGCTGTTGGGAGTTTAATGTATGCTCAAGTATGTACGCGTCCGGATATTGCATACATTGTTGGGATGTTAGGCAAATATTTAAGCAACCCTGGTATAGACCATTGGATAGCAGCCAAAAGGGTTATGAGATATCTTCAGAGAACAAAAGATTACATGCTTACTTATAAGAGATCAAATCTTTTGGAGGTCATAGGGTATTCTGATTCTGATTTCGCTGGATGCTAAGATAGTAGGAAATCTACATCAGGCTATATTTACCTGTTAGTCGGAGGAGCTATATCTTGGAAAGTGTCAAACAGACACTTGTAGCTTCGTCCACTATGGCAGCAGAGTTTGTAGCATGCTATGAGGCATCAAACCATGGAATATGGTTACGGAACTTTGTCACAGGGCTGCGCATTTTGAAAAATGTAAAAAGACCACTCAAATTATTTTGTGATAATAAGTCAGCAGTACTGTATTCCAGTAACAATAGGAGTACATCTAAGTCAAAGCATATTGACATAAAGTTCCTAGTTGTAAAAGAAAGAGTGCAAAATGGTCAAATATCCATAGAGAACATTGGGACAAACTCCATGATAGCGGATCTGCTCACAAAAGGTTTACCACCCAAGGTCTTTCATGAGCACACTGCTCACATGGGTGTTACATTGTTTGAGGATATCATGATTTAGTAGGAGTTTATTTCAGACATTTATGTATTTGGTTTTTTTCTTATCAGAAATGAAGTATTCAGTTTATTCACTCTGTTTATTATTTTGAAATTGACCTCACTTAAGTTTAAGGAGGACCAGTTGGAAATAGACATGTTTAGATCATATTGCATGTAATTTCCATGCTACGCATCCATACTTGATCTATGTCATTTGGTTGTGTTAATATACGTGATCATGGATGGATTTAGTTACGATATTTGTAACGAAAGTCGCCTTGGTTCTATGTTAACATAATTAATGGACGAGATTGTACGGAATGCCTTTTGGATATGATAGTAAAAATTTTGAGCTCATAAGGTTATATAATGACATGTAATTATAAAGTAATTAGTATATATATGTGGTCCAAGTGGGAGATTGTTGGAAAATTTGGACATCACATATATAATAAGGATAATTACATGTTATTATTTACTATCATGATAGGTTAGCCCAAATTAAAAGTGATCTAATTTGGTTAAAATTTTATTGGGCTTTTAACTATTAAATAAATAAAGTATGGGTCAAATATGTGTAGATACTCTTCTAATCAAATTCTAATTAATGATAGGCTAATTAGAATTTGATTAGAACTAATATGCTAAGGTTATAAATATTAGGGTTATGGTCCCCAAATTATACACAAGATATCTTTTTAATATCCCATCATTAGGAAAGAGAGAGCAAATATTCTCTGAGTTTCTTGTGTGCTAATTTGGAAGATCAAATCCCCAAGTTCCAGAAAGTTTCAAGGAATCCATGGATTCAAGTACGCTTTCGCATCTTGTTTTATTCTTGATTTATTCTTAATGATTTGACATGACAGATCCTGGTTTATTAAGTTATATTGTAGATTTATTTTATAAATTCTAACATGCCATGGGTTGGCTAGGGTATTTTACATCAATTGGAAGTTTACAATACTAGTCATGAGGAAACTTCCAACAAAGCAAAACTCATAGTTGATTGGAGTTGCAACCTCCCTTCCTTGAATCTGCCAAACCTCTTCCTCCTTCTCATCAATTCATAGACTCGCCAACCCTTCTTCCATTAAAGAAAACACGAAAAGGACAGAGAGCAAATAAAAGAGGATGAAAAAGAACAAAAAAACACACATGAACAAAATTAGAAAAATGTGGTAAGAGAATAGACAATATTATCCAATTTTTTAATATAAGAAGTATTTGTTTTTTTCACTTTTATAAGATAAAATTTACAATTTTTAAAATAATGTTTTATTATTGTTAAATTTTAAGCATTAAAACGATAGTATTACTATATTATTAATTAAAAGTTGTTACAAAAAGTTTAAATTTTTAAATAGATAAAACCAATAAATATTTAAAATTAGAGATTATCAATACCTTATTATTTTTAATGGAATATTTTTATTATTACATTAAAACTAATAAAAAAATTAAATAAATAAAGTCTTATAAAATATTGAAGTACACCTTATATTAATATCGAATTACACTATCATTGTAAATTAATACTATTATTTTTATTATTATATTAAAAAATTGAATACATAAAATCTAATGAATTTTGAATTATCTTAGGTAGAGTTTGGTATGATGGAAAATGATCACTTTCTTGACAACTAAATCAATTGAAAAGTGATTCTGGTATGTCATATTTTATTTATTTTCTTTGGAATTTAACTTTACCTTAAGAGTTATTTTTTCATAAATATAGAAATGTGATTCACATGATAAAAGGTTTAAAAGTTACTTTTTCATGTAGATTGAAAAGTTTTAAAAAATATGATAAAATTAACCATATTTTCTTTTAATTTAGGGTATTAGTACGTTACACTTCAAAAAAAAAGTGTTGCATCTTTCCTCCTTACTACTACTAGTTCTCTTGTTTCTAACATACTCTACTAATTTTGTAACATCCCAAAAACCGGCCTAGAAGAAATTGCATTTTGAAACCAAAAGAGGTCATCCCTCGATTTGAGTTTAGACTTTGGAAATTTTTGTCAAGTAAATTGACCTAGTTCAGTGGTTAAATGTTCTAGTTATGTGTGTGAGGTTTTGGGTTCAAATTTTGTTTCTGAAATTTTTGTTATTTTGCTTAAACCCATACATTGGAATGTGTGGTTTATAAGGTAATTGTGTGCAATTAATATTAAATATGAGCCTATTGGTTCAATGGAAGGTCTCAGCTTACCTTTTGGTCCTATGTTTGAATTTTGATAAAAGCTATGGAGATGTTTTTGTTAAATTGCCTTGTGGGGTAGTTTATTGTAGTTAAAATTTCCCCAAAACAAAAACTTCCTTTGCTATTCATGGTTCTCATTTGTTTTTTTTTAATTATTTTCTAACGTTACTTTTGGCTTCTTTCTTCACCGTTTCAAGTTCAATTCTTTTTTCTATGTTACATTACGCTGATCCTGTATGAGATATGACTTCTCCTTACGCTGATCCTGTATGAGATATGACTTCTCCTTTTAGTTCAATTCGCTGGCTGCTAAGTTTGATTTTAAGTTCTGGTGTCGAAAGTTTTTTGATATAACTTCGATTTTAGAATGTTAGTTTTTAGCGATTTGACTGTGACTTAACTGTTTGTTGGAAAATTGTTTATCGTTTAGGGACGAGAATTCATCCTTGTTGCTCCTACATCGAGTCCATATCAAGTGGGTGTCGAAACTCCTCTTTTTCTACATTTTCAATCATCGAAAAACGGGACTGTCGATGCCACACAACCAGGGACATGGGCGTGTGCCTAGACTGTGTGAACCACAGGGCCAGGGACATGGGTGTGTGCCTAGGCCGTGTGAGCCACACGGGTAAGGACATGGGCATGTGTCCAAGTCATGTAACTCACTTTTTATAATTTAGAACCAAACGAGCAGACGACATGGGAGTGTGCCCAGGCTGTGTGAGCCACACGGGCAAGGGCATGAGCGTGTTTCCAAGCTATGTAACTCACTGTTTATGATTTAGAACCACACGGGCAGACGACATGGGTGTGTGCCCAGGCTATATGAGCCACACGAGCAAGGACATGGACATGTGTTTAGGTCATGTTGTATGTGAATAGGATCTGAATCTTATTTTGATGCCGTGAGTGTTGCCCGACATGAGCACTGACCTTCACAATGTATTTATGATCTAAATTTGATCGTAAGATGACTATTTGATGCTCTAAGACTGATATATGGATGATATATACAATATCTAAACATGTTAGACTGATGATGAACAACTTGTGATCTGTACGTATATCTGTTATGTTTGAACCTAAGTAAGTAGGATCTATTAGAACATAATGTGCTATTGTTTGTGTGTGCGAATTATCAGGTACGATCTGTATTCTGTTAAGTTTGTTGGTACGCTTTTGTGTTGCTCTATTGATGAAGAATAGGTGATATCTAAACATGCTAGACTGATTGTTACTGATTTTGATTTATAACCATGCATATGACTTTATGGCAAAGTTGATATGGTCCGTTGAGGTTTGATAAGTCTGTTTTACAAAACATGGACTCCCATATTTACTGATTCTGTTATTAAGAGATAGCATGACTTACATGCTCATTGCTTTGATTCTGCATAAGCATGCCATGACACATTGCATGGGACTTGGGTTGAAGTAAAAGGAAGAAGTTTCTGGCAGTTTAATGATCTGCATTTTCTGGCGGTTTATCCACACTTCTATTCCGGCAGTTTGACTGCACTATAGTGGCTTGACCACATATATTTGATTGGCAATTTAACTGTATATTGATAAGCCATTGTTACCGGGCAACTCGAGGTAGCGGGTCATTGTTGCTAAAAAAACCTGAGATATCTTTATTGGTGTGTTTTGGATGGATAAATTTGGGGGAGAACTCTATTCTAGTGTGTAGTAGAGTTTGGGAAGATTGTTTCTAATAAATATGCATTCTGGTCTGTTGAAAAATACTGAATCTGCACAAACATACATGCTTTGTTCTGCTCTGTTCTGCTCTACTCTGTTCTGTTCCATTCTGTTCAGTTCAATATTGTTCTACTCTGTTCCATCCTGTTTTGTTCTGCTCTATTCGGTTTTATTCTGTTTGAATTGCGTTGTTTTGCTCTGTTCTGTTTTGCCTTGTTCTGCTGTACTACCTCTGTTGGAACCTTTGTGATACTCTAGATCTGTTTGGTACTGGTTATACAACTGTTATCAAATTTTTGTGTTACTATGATTTATATATCACATTCTGTTTTTTTGTATTTGAGTTTGGTTACACGCGGTGCTTGGTGACTCACCCTTTGTCTTACTTTTATCTATCAGGAAGGCATCTCATTTAGGATCGGACGGCTTGCGAGAGCTCGTACTGTTTTGCATTGAGATAACTACAATTTAATTCTTTGGATTTGTAATCTGTTTTGGACTTGTCTTATTTTTCTTTTTATAATCTCGTTAGTATCTATCAAGTCTAAAATAAAACTACAAAATCATCTAAATCGACTAAAATGAATTTCTGATTTTCAAAGTTAAAACTCTGAAAAGAAGTACATTTTTACTACGTTGGTGTAACGCTGTCCAAATTCGACTTAAATTTTTAGGCTGGGTTTGAGGTGTTACAAATTTTCTAAAAATAAATTATTTTTTTCTAATTTTATTTTTAATATGCATATTTAATCACATATATATATATATATATATATATAGAATATTGTTTTCCTCTCTTGTCAAAAGAAAATTCCAATATAATTGTAGCTAAAACCTACAAAAACATCCCACGAAAGTTAAATATGCCAATGTTGCTCTCAGTTTGCTCCCTCAGCCTCCGTCACAGCATTAGCAACGTCCAAAGTATAAGCAAAACAACTGATAAAAAATAAGTTTTGTATATGGATGCTCATATTTAAAAAATACATGTAACTTAATTTGAAACAAAAAAAAAAAAATTCAATTAAAATGATAATTTTAAAAAATATCAATTAAAATATTAATTTATTAATAATAAAATTTATTGTAAATATTAAATACATGAAATTATTTTTTATTTAACGAAGGTAATTTTGTAAAGTATCGTTGCATTCACTTAAAAATATTTAATAAATCAAATGTGATAATGTAATTTTTTTAAAATTTTAATCAATACATTTCGTTGTAATAATGTAACTTCCCTTTAAACAAAAAAAAAAAAAAAAAAAAAAAAAAAAACTTTCCCAAAATTTTAATCAATACATTTCAGTATATACTAAATATTATACAGTCAAACAATTACATTCTAAAAAATTGCATTTCATTAGAATTATAATAAAAAAACACGAAATACTATCTTATATTTATCTTGAGACTTAGAATTTGTAAATAAAAATTGTTTTTAATAAAATATTTTAATTGTGTTATGCTACAAGAAATAAGATATTTTTAAATAAATATTTTTTCCAAACATGGAGAGCCAAATTGCAACTTGTTTACGTATCTCTACATATATATGTATATATTGCTTTGTTTTCTCCTACCTCATAGTTGTTGCCAAAAAAGACCCATTTCAAACACTTCCAACCCACTCAAATTTGATTTTGCAAAGAACAAAAACCAAAATAACCTACTTCAATTCATTCAAATCCAGCCTATAACTCTTGAGTCTGCTCCATTAACTCAAAATAATTTTTTAGTTAACTCTCGAAATGAAATGATTTATTAAGATAAAGTGATTTAATAGTATTTTTGTATGATTTTAAGTTCGAAAGAAAAAATAATGTTAAAAAAGTTTACTCCTCCTTAAAAGAGTTTAACCTAGTTTAATTCCGACTTTATATTTAATCAACATCCAATATGATTTGAATACCAAAAGTCAAGCCCCCAGTCGTCTTCTTAATCCATCAATGGGGTCCAAAGAAAGGGCAGGCATTAATGTAATATTTGAATGTTATAAGGGCATTGCCATAATCGCTTTGTTTAAATACCAACAAATTAACACTTCAAACATCCTCGATTCAGTAACTCAACCTTTCATGATAAAAGTCTGTTTTCTATTGCAAGCAACTGCAAAACAAAACAAAGCCATGGGGAATTGCTTAGCTCAACAACAGAAGCTAATCAGAGTTATGAAAACTGATGGAAAAATCCTTGAATATCAACCACCCATCAAAGTTGAACAAGTTTTATCAGACTTCCCTGCTCATGCTATCTCTGATACATTCTCTGGCTTCCACCATTTTCAGCCTGATGCTAAGCTGCTCCCCGGCAACCTATATTACCTTGTACCTCTTCCATCAACAGCAATCAATAAGTGCAAGGAAAAGAAGGTACGGTTTTTGAATCCAGAAGTGAATGATGATGATAAAGGAAGCCCTGGTGTCGTAAGAATTAAGTTGATAATCACTAAGCAAGAATTGCAGGAGCTGATTCAAAAACAAGGAGTTACAGTTCAGGATATGGTGTCTCAGATAGACAAATCGGATGCTATTGGTAACAGCGGAGGGTGGAAGTGGAAGCCTGTTTTGGAAAGTATAGATGAAGTAAACTAGTAAAGCATATCACTCTTTTAGCTAGAATTATCTTAAATACAAGTATATACAGATACACACATATATGAAATATACTGCAACAATGTCACTACACAATATATGATGTCTCCTTTATGAGAATCAGCAGACAGAAAGATGAGTACTCTTGAATCGAATCCATGCCCTTTGTGAACATCCATGACTTTGTCGTGTTTGACATCACTTAAATGGCTTCTACCACTCAGTTAAACGAAGCAACAAAGAATATCGATCACTTCTGCTTAAACTAAAACAAAATGCACAGGTCTTTATTACGAGGTCTCAGATACAAAGAGCTAATTACTAGCCGGTAAAAACCCCGATCAAACAGAAAATATTCAAAATCTCAGCACCCTTTTATGTCAAAATAAGAATCAAGTTTCATCAATGGAGTTCATATTTCACCACATTGTAGGTAACTTAAATTAATATGTTCCACAAAAAGAAGTGATTACTAGATCAAGTCTCACCTGCCAAGTCATTAAAAGAACATTTCTAATAGCCATCTCACCATAAAAGCAAGTTTGAAAAGGAAAAAAGGAATGCCGGCAACTAATGTATCCTTTAGAGCCTAACCTACCTAAAACAAGTCTAGTTATCTTTTCTGCAGTGGTAATTATTAGGGTTATGGTGGTGCGTCTACTGGTCCACCCATGATAACATTTGTGCTTATTGCTCATAATTAGTAGGCAATGCTTTCATAAACTGTTAGGGCAAGTCAACTTGACCCAGTAAAAGAATTCATTATCTGGTGCAGGAAAAGTTTAGGGGAGTTCGCTTTGGTATGTCTAGAAGGCATGAATCATGATACTCTGGCATTGGCCGCATTTCCAACACTAATCAAGCTCTCAATTTGCTTCTTTTAAGAGCACTGGTTTCTGAAAATAAACCTAAACTATATCATGAAGACATCAATAGCTAATAAATCATAATAAAATTTAAAATTTAAAAGCAGAAAGGTTCCAAAAATGAAGGTAAAATAGAATTTGATAAGATGTGTTCCATGTCATTGCCACACTCTTGAAGTTGAATATATTCACAAAATCATTTCAAATCATCATAAATTTTTGCAACAAAAAATAAAACGTTTTATGAATGAAAGACTAAATGCTTCTAAACATTGTCAAACGGATGTACAGAGACATCAACACAGATAAATTAATACATACACACCCTTGTGATAATAAATAAACACAACCCTATTTTTCATTTAAACATCCAGAGCATGTCAAGCAAAGAGAAAAAAGAGCCCCAAAACAAGCTAGGAATAACAGATGCGGTACTCCATGAACAACATTCTTGATGATCAGCCGTCTTAACTGGCTCATTCATTGGGCCAGGCATGGCACCAAGTTTGCCATACATGGCATTTTTTAACTTGCTGAGCCACAACTATTTGCATAGCGTCACCTTAGACTTAGCTGATAGCTCTTTCCTCATTCAGGGTATATTCAGAATTTTTGTAGGATTCAAAGTACTGATTATAGACACTTCTGTTTCACTTTATCGTGTAGGTGTAATCTATGTTATTTAGATTCTTCATTTTCCCTAAATTATCCGTGTTTGACATCTATATCAGAAATATATTTGAACACAACATTGGAGAATAATCCTCCAAATATGTGGAAAAAGTTTGGAAAAGAATTGAGCATATTAATGTCAAATACAGACCTATATCTTACCCATCAAAAAGTTCAATATTAAAAACCCAAAGATAGTCTTCTTCCACTAAAGAGGGTGGTCAGATTTTGAAACATCCTCACTATTAGGCCCGCAGGGAAGGGTACAGTTAAGAGACAGACTTGGTCTCCAGCCAAAAATGATTTTTATATGAATAAAATATATCTTTACACTACCACGATTGGTTTTCATAGGTTTGGTTTATAAGCGTAAACAGTCCTACCATGGGAAGAAAATGAAGTTCCCACCCAGAACTCTTTTAACAAGATTTAAAAGAAAAGCAGTGGGAGAACTGTTTACAAGCATGATGACTTCACTGTAAGCTTTAAATGTAGTGGCCATTGACCAACAATGCATGTAAGGACCTCCATTTTGGAAAAACAGAATAGAAAAAAGAAATGAGAAGTGAAAAAAACAAAAGGAAATCGAAATTGTCTATTATTTATTCTTCTGCTAATTTTCTGGGAATTTGGAATTTGGAACACTTAAACATAAGTAAATGCTCCTTCTAAAGTGAACTAAAGCATATTACTATCGTACAAAGATTTTGGTACATAGCGGATTACTTTGTGGTTTGCATTCCACAAATCTTTTTATTCGGCAGTCCAAGTATCCCTGAGGGTGCATATGGATCCTTAAAGAGGCACACCGAGTATGGTAGGGGTGCCTCTAATCAAGGATTCTAATGCACCACGAATCTGACTTCAGCTTTATCACTTTCTCATGTTCGAAAGTAGTTCGAGTCCCAAACCAAAAGAGGAGGAAGCTAATTTTCTAGTCAAAGTGCATCTCTGAATGTTGTGGAACTTGCACTATAAACAGTCAGTATAGAACAGTTCAGCCACACCGAGTGTTTTTCATTTAAAGACATAACGATCCATTGTTTTTAGAAAAGAAATTGCAATGTACTGTGACATATATGAATCAACAGTTCGAGATGACCAAAATCCAAACAAAATCTGCATTGTAAAACCACTAACCATCAACTTAGTTTGCTAGTCTTCCACTACTATATACATCAGTAGTTATGTCTAATTGAGTTCCAGAAGGATAACTGAACAAATGTGTACAATCATATAGATTGATTGATCACGTATACCACCTGGCCAGGCAAATATTAAACAAGTGTGTAACTGAGTTTACAAGGAAAACATTGCATATTCAGTAAGCAGATACCTCAGGGTTCTAGAATTCATTATCCAGAGCTATTCTTCCTTCTTTTCTAGTTCCAGTGCCATCTCATTACGGCGGGTAAATGGAAGCGTAAATGGTGGATTGTACTGCAACCAAAACTATGGAGCTATTTAGAAAGGTATTCCCAGGAACAACTTATTTAGGGGCTGACTTCATTAAAGATAATTAACTACAGATCTGACCTGTGAAACTTCCACTGAAGCACCTTCTTTAACTTGAAACCCCCTGTCATTTTTCAGAGCATCTCTTAATCTCAATTCCCTTCTTTTGACTTCTTCATCAGTGACAAAACCTGGTGCAAGAACATGATCATAATTCATTAACAATTTTAGTTCGGGGAGCTTCACAGTTGAAGCACATAATTTACCAATGTCATGCTTTCTTTTTTCCTTAAATTGAAATAAACCGTGGTTTTATGCTCTAAAGAAAAAGATTTTACATAAGGTTAAAACGATATTTTAAAATTCGAGGGTCACTCCAATAAGCAGTTACCTGCAACTATTTGAATCAAAATAAAAAACTGTGTGACAATATGCTTAGAACTTACAGATGACAACTCATAATTGTATTATCCATTAAAGTTTGCAAATTACTTGGGAAACCTTAACCTGATTCATTTTTGTTTTCTGGTGACTGGATAACAACACTATGATGCCTTCGACTACACAGAGGCTAAGAACAAACCTGAGAAAGCAACAACTGCAACTACTTTCCTTGGCACCTCCTTGATCCGCACAGAAGGATCCTTAGGTAATGGCAGAGTGGAGCCATACTTGGATGGCATGACAAAAGACATCTGCCACTTATCTTGATTTTCCACCTAGATCATAAGTTGTCAAACAGATAAGAACCAATTTAATGAACAATTAATTATATAGGACATGAAATAGTTGTAATGCATTGCAAGCCAATACAAAAGAAACTATGGACCAAATTTATAAACAACTAGAGTTTCAGAAACCCTTAAAAATTAGAGCATGCAAACCTAACACAAAAACTTACCTTCTTCGTTATCACAGGTGTTGTCATTTCCATCCTCTCCCCATCAGATCTAGTCCTACTTATAATAACAGGGGTAGTCATCTCCATTTTCTCCTTACTAGTATTCTATAAGCATCAAACATCTAGAATAAGCAAATTAAAAGAGATGATTATAGAAAGAAAATTTTCCAATTTAAAGCAGAAAATGGTAACTACCTTACCAAACAGGTACTCAGCTAAAACATTGAAAGACTGAGATGAACCATTAAAATCAAATCCAGTCTTCCCTGGCATTGTTGTCTCAGCTATAAAATAAGGCTGTAATAACAATCCTAATTCTCTTTAGATTGCACATAGTAAATATTAAACTAAAAACAAACCCAAAAGTTAAATGCGTACCTCTACTTCCCTTATCTCATACTTGTCTGTCCTATTCAAAACCTTAAACCTCACCGTCTCAAGATCAGGGACTGCACCAATAAGTCCATGTAAAAGGAGAAAATGTCAATAAAACAAACTAAAAGGTAAATACTTAGAGGTGTACAAGAGGTGTCCCAGTCACAAAGCAATTTATTTTTGCTTACCCAAGTCTAGCCTAAGCTGATGTCGTCCTCAAGTCCGGTTAGTATTTAAAAATAGGATAAAACTATCTTATTACTAACATAACTATTAATATTTTTCTTTTTTATCATCCAACTATGAAAAGTTATAAAATGGTCACTTAATTATTCAATTTTTTTTTCAATAGCTAGTTTTTCAGTTTTTCTTTTATGAACCTTCTACTTAAAAAGCTAAAAAAATAAATTTATCAATTAAATTTGATTGAAAATATGAAATAAAATAAAAAAAAAAACTTAAAAGTCTAAGATAATAATTTTCATCTTTTATCAGTTTTTTAAAATTATCTCTCACTGTCAAAATAAAGACAAAACTAAAAAACAAAAAACAAAGTATACCTGTAAATGTTGAGATGTTGAGGGCCAAAATTTTTTTAATAATCAAGACTAAATTCATATATTTTATAAATTCTAAATATTAAAACTATTATTATGTCAATTTTAAAAGTTATTAGCTAGCTAATTGGTGATAAAAAATGATGAAATTGAATAATAAGGTAACCATTTTTTAACTTTTTCATTATTAGATGACCCAAAAAAAAATTACTAACAATTGAGTAACTATTTTATAATTCCATCAAACAAATTTTATTAGTAGTTGGATAGCTATTAGTCAAGTTACACTTAAAAATATTGAAAATACATTTTATGTTATTATTTATTAAAATCGGACCTATTGAGCTGGATTACAGAATCTCTGCCCAGCCCTCGTAACCATAAAGGGTTTAATATTTTCGTACAATTTTTTTTGCCGAGTACAGTTCTACTATTTGTCCATGAAAAATTCGCTACATCTTCACAAATTGCAAGGCGTTCATTAAACAGTATTAATCTTGACGCTATAATTGGCTAACATTAATGACTTAAATCCAATACAAAAAGTAACCTGCCATTAGCGCTTCCTCCAAGTTCTGGCTCTCAAACCTCTTCGGAAACACGTATTTTGCAGTCTCTGAGGCCAAGTCCATCAAAACTACAAGGAAATTATTTTGAAGTTTAAAATTAAAAAATAAAAAGAAATGAAAATTTGGAATATTTGGAATTCGAAACTGAACATTTACGTCGTTGAGAGACAGAGGAAGCTTGAGAAGCGAGAGCGAAGACAAGGGAGATTCTAGCTTCGAACGCAGACATGGTTCGTCTCTGCGGCGGAGCTAAGGTGGTTGTTGTGTTCACCGTCGAGGCCATAGACTTGAGGCAGTTGAAGGATGGTGGGTTGATATTAGGGGATAGGGTTGAAGAAAGAATTAGGGTTCTGGCAAGAGCTTGAGCTGCCATCGATGGCTTTGAAAGGAAGCAAATGCTTTCTTGGAGGTCGAAATTATCTGTTACAGATTGTTGCGTTTAAATTATATAAATAATACAATTTGACAATGAGACGGTTGGAGTTTTCCCGGGAAGGATTAGACCCATGAAAACAAGATACTAGATTTTTCTCTTTTTAACTTTTCTATTCGGATTATCGTTTTTAGAGTATGCATTAGTATTATAGAAGGATAAAATACCAATAAATGCCCTTTTTTTTAAATTACGAAAATAGGTTAAATTTTTAAATATTTACTTAAATAGTTCAATTTTGAAAAAGCATTTTCATAAGAAATTTAGAAAAACACTTTCAATTGGACGCGATATTATTTATTAATGTGGAAATAAATTTTATAAAACAGATTTTTATATAGACTTAAAATCTTATTTATTTCGTTTTCTTAAATAATATGGAATATAAGATATGTGTATATATAGACTTATTAATAAGTTTACAGGTGGGGTTGTTTCCTCTTTTAACTAACAATATAAAATTAAAGACTACATTATATTTTATCATTTTTCTACTTATAGAGTTTAAAAATTTTATTGATAATGTAACAAATGTTTTCCTTTTATGTTTTAGTTTCTTTTAGAAAATTTTTACATGTCAATAGTTGTATTTATATTTTGCATAATTTGTTATTAAGGTTTATTTTGAATAAAATTTTTGTTTAAAGTGATGTGTTAAAATTCATTACAAATTTATTCGTGATGCCAATTCATAATATTATTTTTTATTAGTTCAAAGTATTATAAATTTTTGTATAATCTACACATTAATAATTCATTTATATAGATATTAATACATGTATTAATATTGTATTCACATTATTTTATTGTTTAGTAATTTGATATAGAGATTTAGGTTTAAATTTAAATTCATTTTCTTAAAACTAATACACATGGCTTATACGTTATATAAATATAACTAATACAGTATTATATACAAAACTTTAATCTAATTTTTCGGAATCGTAGACATATTTTAGTATTAAGCAAAGCATAAATGATTTGCTTGCTATTGTCAATTTCTTTGGCTCATAATTTCGGTTACTAGTCTTTGGAATTGCAGGAAAAGAAAATAATTTTTTTTTTATAAAATATAGTGTAGCATTTAATCTTATGTTGTTAGTTAAAAGATGATGAAATCTCATATTGTCTAGGAACAAGTTGTAATATTATTCATTAGTTTATATATACATATATCTCATATCTCATATTGTTTAAGAAAACAAGGGAAATGAAACTTTAGGTCTATATAAAATCTTGTTTTGTAAGTTTCATTTCCAGATTAATAGGTAGCACCAAGAATTTTTAAAAAAAAATTAATGCTACCACTTTTTAGTGTTGATATGGAAAAAAAAAAAAACTAGAAGCGTTTTTCTATCAATATGCTAAAAACGCGTCCAGCTGGAAGCATCTGAAAACGTTTCTAGCTGCGTTTTACTAAAATTGGCCCATTCCCATAAATATTCAAAAATTTGGTCTATTTTTATAATTTAAAAAATGGCATTTATTAGTATTTTAGCCATAATAGAAGGTTTGGTTAGGTTGATTATTTATTTATCTTAAATTTGAAATTTAAGGTTTTTTAAAATTGAATAACTCTTGGTCAAATTATTGGTTAATTCAATCGATTCAATCGATTATTTATTTATCTAGACTAGTATTTCTGTAATAGACCACGAATCCGAGTCAAAAAAATATTTAAATATTATTTTCCGTGTTTATTATATGTGAATTTGCATGTGTGAAAATTTCGTACAAAAATTTGAGTGTTTGTGTGATTAATTTGATAAAAGAACTTAATTGCGTAAGTTAAAAACTTGATAGTTTAAATCATAAAGGTTGATTTGATAGTGGCTTTTTAATATGGAGTATTTATGTTGCAAATAATCCATTAATTTAGTGATGGCCGAATATAACCATAAAATATATGTTTATGTTATTATATTTATAAGGTTAAATAAGTAAAACATGATAAAAGTTAACATATAGTATATTAAAACATAAAAAAAATAATAAGAAAGCCAAGCATTCATACTTTGTATTTGCCGAAAATAAAAGAAGGAAGAAAAGAAAAAAACCAAGGTATTCGGCCATTGTTGATTCAATTTTAAGGTATGTTTTATTTCGGTTTTTGATAATTTTTACGTTTTTGAGATCGTTGCTTCGAATGCTACCCGACCCATGCTTGAATTTTTTATTTTGGTGAATATTTTGTGTTATGCCATTGATGAATAATTGTGTTTTGTGATGTTTGATGACGAAATATAAAAAATATGTTTTAGATTAACATGTTTTGTATTGGAGTTTTTGATGATTTTGAGTTATTAGGATTAAATTGCAAAAATAATAAATTGAGGGATTAAAATGTGAAATAAATGAAATATATGGACTAGTATGAGTATGTTGAAAATTCGGGTCAACTATGTTTTTGTGAGATTTGGTGTATTTTGTGTTTTGTGTAATTTGGACTAAATTGAAAAAGTATGAAATATCAGGGGTAAAATGGTAAATTTCCATTTAAGTGTTGAATGAAATTGCATTTAAATGAGGTTAATTTGAAATTATATAGATCAAGAACAAAGGAAATCGGACTTGGATCAGGGGAAAACAAAAATAGTCGAATAGCCGATTCGTAACGTCCGTCAATATCCGAGGTAAGTTTTTAAGCAATTAAACATGGTTTATTTTGAACCTAGAATGATTTACTATGATAATTCATATTTTATATTGTATTATTATGTTATCCAAATGAGAAATATCAATGAATTAATGTGATTGAGTTGTATTTGAATAATATCAAAACCTCTGAAAGTGCGTATGTGTTACATGGAGTATTATACGATTCGATATATGAAATGCGTTGTGGAATGATTTATTGTTTGTGATATTTGGGCTTTGAGCCTAGCAAGCCTTGGGCTGGTGACTTTGATCGGGCTTTGTGCCTAGCAGGCTTAGTGCCGGTGAATAAATATCAGACCTTGAGTCTAGCAGGCCTTGTGCCGGTGTGTAATTCAGGCTTATGCCTAGCAGGTTTTATACCGGTGATTTGTTTTCAAGTCTATGGTTATAAGAGTTCAAGTTACTATGAATATTGAGCAAGTGAAGTTGAGTTGAATGACATTGTATATATTTGGTCACATAGGTAAGTATATGTGAGCTTATATTGAATTTGAATATTCGATTACATGTGAGTTTATATTGAATTTGTGTATTCGGTCATATATGAAGTTATTTTGAATGTGCATATTCGGCTATATGTGATGTTTTATTGAATTTGAACTATAGGTTACATATTATGTTTTATTTAACTTTTATATATTCAGCCACTTGTAAGTCCATAAAGAATTATGTGTATTCGGCCATACATGTAAGTACCAAAGTGAAAATATTTTTGTTCTTGTATAATCGGCTACATAGGATATATATATATATATATATATATATATATACATAGTGACATATATTTGAATTTGAACATTCGACCAAGGTATTTTAATGTGTTAATATGTAATATTATTGATATAATTCTGTTAGTTGAAAGTTTTGATTATTCATTGAGTTGTTTATTGTGCTTAAAGCTTACTAAGCTAAGTTAGCTTACTCTGTGTGTTTTGTTACTTTGTTTTATAGATTTTGGTTGTAGTCACGAGCTCGGGGATCGTTATCGAAGTCATCCATACTATCGTCAACTTTCGGTACTATTAAAAATATATTTTCGAACTTATGACATGTATAGACTAATATGTATTTTGTTCAACTTTGAATATGTATATATATATTGAGCCATGCGAATATGGCTTATATGTAAAGATTGGATATGGTTATGTTAGGCAATAGTTTATCTCATTTTGATTAGTATGGTATGTGAAGTGAATGAAAAGTAAATGTGGATGGTATTATATGTGTTGGTAATAGTTTGAAATGATAAGTGGAAATTGTTGTGGTTGGTCGCTTGGTTTTGATATGTTTAATTATAAATAAATATGGGTTGATGATTTGATTTTGATGTATATTTATTCATTTATATACGTGAGTTCAGGTGTTAGCATGTTTAATGTATACTAGAAATATATGATATAAGGGCATGCCTATATTCGAATATGCAAAGATTAGTTTCGTTTGGTTTGCATGGAAAAATGTATAAGTACTATAATTAGTTATAAGTTTATTAATGGTGAGTTATTGAGATTGTATTATTTAATAATACTTGTAAGTGAGACATTGATAAATGACCATTTGGATAATGATTTTATGTAATAATACACCATGAATATTATATGCATTTTTGTAAAGTTGATAATTATGCGTACGTATAAACATGTGCTTTGATTGTTAGTTCGAATGATGGTTTGGGTATATAATGAAAGTATATGCGTATTTTATATTTGTTAATGAAAATGTGATTATTTGAAAGGCATAGATTCAGTTAAATTTTGAGGTATGATTCGTAAATGTATTATTATGATAAATAAAGTATGTTTCATATTTAATTAGCTATGTGCTATATATATATTTTTTTAGCATGAATCGTTTGAATACGTGAATGTTTGAAATTTAATTTTTTTCAGTAATGCCTCGTAACCCTAGTCCGGCGACGGATACGGGTTAGGGGTGTTACAAATTCAGTCACTTCTTGATCATACTGGCCAAACTGGTTTAGTTCAAACAACTATAATTCTAAATCTCTACACTTCGTACTTTTGAAATTTACTTTAATTTTTATTTTCAATAATTTAATCTCTTAACCTTATAGATTTAAAAATCTACTTTCAAATTGTAAATAATTATGCAATATTTTAATAAAAAAATTTAATGATATTAACTATTTGAACTAATTAATGACATTATAAAAATATAGGGAACAATTTATGTTAAAAATTAAAGTATAAAAATTAAATTTAAATTTTAGACATTTTAAATTGATTGAAATTTAATAGGAACCAATTTATGTTAAAAATTAAAGTATAAAAATTAAATTTAAATTATAGCGATTTTAGACCAACCAAAACTGAAATTTAATCAAAAGCAAAAAGAAAAAAAAACATGGTTTGAGTGTACCACATGTAAGTAGAAGAAGGAAGGTCATTAGAAGGATCAAAACTAAAATTTACTATTTTGATAAAATGCAACCAAAAAGAGAAAAAGCATGATTTAGCTACACACCTGACTTGTAAGTAGAAGGAAGGTCCAAGGGAAGGCTTTTATATATAGTTATATAGATTTCAAAAAATGCAAATAATATGTATTTTTATTTTTTATTTTTAATATATAATAATTTAATGGAACTCTGTTAGATGCGGGATATTCATCCCATAAAATCCATAGAGGCTTGAAGCTTGTCTTAAAATTAGGTAAATATTTTTATTTTAGGCATTTAAAATAAAAAACTTACAATTTAAGTACTTAAATTATATAATTAGGTCATTTTGGTTGCTTCTGTAAAAATCACAATCGACAAGTTGACGTGATAGTTAAAAAAATTAGTATAATAAAAATTTTAACCCTCAACTTTTACGTATTATATTAATATTGTCATAATTTTAAAAAATTAATCTTCAAAATTTACAAATGATCTCAATTTGATCTTAATTTAAAAAAATAAAAAATATATAAAAGTACATAAATATTTTAAAAGATATATAATAATAAATTTTAAAATATATAAAAATAAAAATTGTTGACAAAAATAATATTATATAAATTTTAAAAATATATACAAATATTAATCTTAATATTAAATAAAAACTAATTATATTAATATTAAATAAAATAAAAATACCCCGTCACTCTCCCCTTCCCCCACCACCGGAAATGGGAAATGAATCCACATTCATGAACATCTGTTAAATTTGTAAGCTCAATAAGATGCCTTAAACTAATGCAATTTATATTTCGCTCCTCCAACTTTCTCAAAAAGAGATGCAGTAATATGATAATGATTGCAGAAGGAGAGCGCTACCAATGATGGTTTCGATCTGCTCAGCGGGTTATTCATCCTTAACGGGTTTGCTCAACAAAAGGTACGTTGGTAGCTATCCATGTGACTGAAACAAACA
Source organism: Gossypium longicalyx (assembly GCA_025698465.1). Classification (NCBI taxonomy): domain Eukaryota; kingdom Viridiplantae; phylum Streptophyta; class Magnoliopsida; order Malvales; family Malvaceae; genus Gossypium; species Gossypium longicalyx. Next base: position 31,301,674 of record CM046998.1, on the reverse strand, counting down.
TCCATTCTATTAAGAACACTAGTGCTGTCTACCATGATGCAGCTGATGAACCTAGAGCAGTCTTTTCAAATGGTCAAGCAGAGGCTGCTAATCAAGATGGGTGAACAACAAAGCCTTCTCTTGGTCCGACCACCGATTGGAATGGGTTTTGCTAATAAAAACCTTCTAGTAATTGCAAACTCAGTAGACAGTCGCGTAGGAGAAATTTTTTTTTATGTAGTAAAAATATAATTTTATTATTTTAGTAATTTTTTTATAACTTTTAAAAAATTAAATTAATGTTTTATTATTTTTAAGAAATTAAATTATAATTTATTTTACTATTTTAAAATTTTATAAATTATAGAATACATAAAATAAAATTTTACCGGAGCCACTCTACTAAACTCTGCCACCGTCGTAGATATATCTTTTTCTCCGATTCTAATATTTAAATGCAGCAACAACACAGAGAGAAAGGGGGGAGGGAGAGGGATGGCCGTGGGGAGGAGGTAATTTTTATTTTATTTAATATTAATATTAATATAAAATTTAAATTTATTATTATATATTTTTTAAAATTATTTATTTTTACATATTTTAAAATTTTATATATTTTTTTAGCTTTATTATTATATATATTTTAAAATATTTATGTATTTTTATATACTTCTTTAAATTTTTTAGAATTAAAATCAAATTAAGATCATTTGTAAATTTTGAGGGTTAATTTTTTAAAATTATGACTAAATTGATATAACATGTAAAAATTAATGGCAAATTTGTTATTATATCAATTTTTTTTTAACTATCACATCTATCTGTCGTTTGTGATTTTAACAGGAGTGGTCAAAATAAAAATAACATGAGTGCTTAAATTGTAAACTTTTTAAGTGCTTATATATATATAATTGAGTCAATATCCATATAACTTATTGTATATAAGAATACTAATTATTGTATGTTAATAAAAATATAATTTAAGAAAATTTATAAATGAAATTTTTGAAAATGTTGATTAATAATAACTCTTTTTAAAATGATAACTTCTCGTGAAATTGGATTTGTTTGAATTCATTCATCACCTTCTTTTCAATTTCAAGGATTGTGTATAGCTAATCTATTACTCTTACTACCACCGGTTTTTGCTTTCTTAATTTAGAAAACCTAAAATTCTATACCATTCTAATTCCGGTAATATTTTGTACAGATGTAAAATTTTAACTTTACACGTGAGATGACATTTTTTTCACATATTCTATTCATTTATTAATTTTTTAAATATAATTTAAACACATAATTTGAAATTTTCTAGCAATATATTAAATAATTATCCTTCTAATCAATCATATTAGTTAACCCAATAAATTATCAATTATTTAGTACACTTACATATCTTGATCCGAAACTAGCAACTTTGTAAGGCTTTGAACTTCTTTCGTGAAATGATTGTATCTTTACTAGAATTGATTATGGGTTGGGTCACCCGTTCAGTTTCAAAAGTTCACTCGAAAAGTGAGAGCGTCTAAACAAAAATATAAGCCTGAAAAATGAGTTTAGACAAAAAAAAATAAGACTTGTTTTCTAAATATGCCGAGCCTCAGATAAGTTTTTTTTGCCCAAGCTCGGTCCGAATCTGCCTAGTTTTTTTTTTTTTTGCTTTCCTATCATTTTGTTGTTGTTTTGTTGTTATTTTGCTATTATATTGTTACTATTTGGTTGTTATTATTTGAATATTGTATAATTCTTGTTTTGTTAATTTTATTACTATTTTAGAGACATTTGCTTGCTAAGTTGTAACTATTTTAATGTTATTTAAGTATAAAGCCTTTTTTAAATGTATTTCCAATCAGTTAGGAAACATTTATTTTAATGTTTTTAGTGTATTTGATGTATTATATTTTTTAAATTTGTTTTTATATAAAATAATAATATAAAAACTTTAATATGGAGGACTGGGTCGAGTTCGAGTCTAGCATTTTTTATCTTGTTAGAATTGGGAAAAATTTTTAGACCCATTTTTCGGACCTTTGCCTGAGCTTAAAAAATGAGCCTAAAATTTTGCATCGGCTCGACCCATGATCAAGCTTAATCTCGAGCTATAAAGTTACAAATTAGGAGTTTCAAAGTGCATTATTAAGATAACTCAAAGACCCGCATGTCTTTTTGTAACTACTTTTCCACAATCTAGATGGAAAACTTCCAAAAATTGACTCGAAGTTAATTCTATGAAACCTTGTGGGAACTTTTAATTTCACACACAATGTTTCCAACTTCCGCTTTCAAATATTTTATCTTTTTCACTATCCTTAAACTCGTTGGTTGTAACATCCCGATTTTGGGCCTAGTCGAAACAGTGGTTTTGGGACCACAAATCCGATGAGAAAAATTTTATTTTTATTATATTTTTATGGTCTACAATTTCATAGAATGATTTTTTGAAGATTTCGTTTGAAAATTTTGACGTTTGGGCACTCAATTTAGTCAAAAGGACTAAATTATAAAAAGTGCAAACGTTGATTTCTAAGTGCTAGAGGTGTCCAACTGTTATGAAATTTTAAATTGGAGGTCCTTGTATGGTAATTAGACCATTGGTTAAGTTGGTGGACAAAAATGGACATGGTTAGGCATGTTTCCAAAGTTTTTCATTAAGGGCATTTTGGTCATTTAGTTATTAAAATGAATTAAAAACAAAATTAAAAGCCAATTTTTGTCCATCTTCAATCTCTTGGCCGAAAATTGCATGGAGAAACCATGGCTATGGTTTTTAAAGCTTCCAAGCTCAATTGTAAGTCTGTTCTAACCCCGTTTTTAATTATTTTTACGTTTTTGCAATCCTCGTAACAAGATCTATCTATTTCTACCATTAATTTGAGCTAGGGTTCATGTTTAAAAATTGACCCATGTGTGACATGCATGCATTTTGGTGTCTAATGGTAGAAAATAAGTGTTGGTTGTTAAATAAACGACTTTTACTAAGCGATTTTTGATGAAAACGTCTTAAGGACCATTTTGTAAAAGTTGTAAAAATGGTATAAAAGTGTGTTTTGATGAGAATTGTGGTTTTATATAGTTATGAAAATGGTTCATCTAGGCTTAAAGATTGAGGAAATTGAATAAAAATTATTTTACGAGCCAGGGGCAAAAGTGTAATTTTGACAAAGTTTAGGGGCAAAGACATAATTTTGCAAAAATATGATTTTTGGATCACATTAAATAATGCGACTAATAATTAGACTAAATGTGCTATTATAGATCAAGGAAAACGATGATTGGACCTAGATCGGGTGAAAAATGAAAAATCGACAGTTAGATTCCTTTTTGCTATTTTGGTGTCGATGTAAGTTCGTGTGATTTAATAAGCATGTTATTCATGTTATTATTGTTATACATGAAATATATCTTGCTATGATTGTATTGATTTGATGTTAATGGAAATTTGATGGAAAATGACATTTTAAATGAAATGAGTAAGTTTGTATGTAAATAATATATTATTTTTACTTATGTTATAATATTTTGTTATTATATGAGATGTGGTTGCATATTGAATAATCACTTGATGTAAATTTATGAATTGAAATTGGTTATGGATGAATTGGTAAAATGTTGAAAAGTGAGGAGTTTCTCGGTTGAACCTTCGGAATAGAAAAGATTCGAATGATCCGTTGTGAGAACACATGTGTAGTACTATGTGCAGGCTACTATGTGTTTAAAATGGTTTTAGGTCACGTGTGTAGTACTAAGTGCAGGCTACTACGTGTACCAGATGATTAGGTCACATGCGCAGTACTAAGTGCAGGCTACTATGCATACCCAATAGTTTCGTTCACATGTGTGGTACTAAGTGCAGGCCACTATGTGTAATAGATAGTTTTGGTCACAGATGTAGTACTAAGTGTAGACTACTATGTGCACCATGTAACACCCCTAACCCGTATCCATCGCCAGACTAGGGTTAAGAGGCATTACCGGACATATCGAAACATGTTGCAACCATTTCACAATAAAAAATCAAACATCGCCATATTATAGTCAAACATAAACATTAAGTCCCTTTCTTAGGTCAATGGGACCATAAACATGCATTAGGAAGAGGTCGGGACTAAATCGAACACATACAAAATCTTTATTTTCCAAAACTTAACAATTTTTCTAAGTTATAAAGGTCACACCCCGTGCGAACAAGCCGTGTGCCCCACACGGCATTAGACACGTCCATGTGAACAGGCCATGTGCCTCACACGGCATTAGACACGTCCTTGTGTCTAAGCCGTGGCAAAATAGAGAATAGATACTGACTTATACACACGGCCACAAGACGCGCCCGTGTGCCTTGGCCGTGGTCAAAACTGACTTAAGTCTCACGGCTGACCACATGCCCGTGTGCCAAGCCCGTGCTTAAGACTGACTTTAAATTGTAGGACTACCTTAAGGGACACACGGTCGTGTAACATGACCGTGTGTCGCACACGGTTGAGACACACGCCCGTGTCTCTGCCCGTGTGGACAAAAATAGGCCATTTGAATAGCACATTTGCTACCCAATTTGAGTCCTCCCTACAAGCATCATTCAAACATCAATATACTACATTTTCAGCCAAATTCAACTCCAAACAAGTATCACTCAATCTATAATGTTATCAATCAATTTCATGTTGACTTTCTATACCAAAACATACCAATATCACATGGAAAAATTCATTTACTCATACATGATCAACATCTCAAATTACCATGTCAATCTCATACCAAGATTATACCTTACATACATACCATAAAACATACTTCTCAAAATGAACTCATACCATGCCCGAATATACACAAACATTAACATCTTTAGCAAGCCATTTTCGCATGGCTACATATAAATACACAAGTCAAAATGAACCATCTCAAAACTAGCCTATACATGCCACATTACCAAAACTTAAAGTTTTTATTTACCGAAATGATAACCGGATAGTGTGATGACGTCTCCTCCAACATCCAACCCGAGCAAGTCTCTGAAACTCTATAGACATAGGATAATACACGGAGTAAGCTTTGAAAGCTTAGTAAGTCATAAACAAATAATACATTTCAATGATATTTATAAATCAATATCATTAAACTGAATTTAACAAATCTCAATCACATGTACATTTATTATACTTATAAATTCATAGAACCACATTAAATAACTTTACTTATTTTGTTTATCAATGAGCATATAACCATACTTTCAAAATCGAATAACAACCATTAACTCATCATATAAATCAAGCTCGCACATATTCATTTCATCGTCAACCTAACCATGGTCATTTATTACGAGTTATACGTAAAGTTATATCAACTTCTTTTTAAACCCTTCTAAACTCGAACATTTAAAATTTCCTTATTCACCTAAACCAAATTGCATATATAAATCATATATCCAACTCACCATTTTAATTTCAATACCTGTTCCAGTTTTTGAACCAAGAAATCATACATCAAAGTCATGTTTCATGTTTCGTAAATCTCATATCCTAAACAAAGCACCACAATTTCATATAGCGAGTATGTATAATACATCATACTACTCATCTTTATTCAAAGTCATATCTTACTTTCATTTCACATATTTAATCTTATGAATAGCATTAATAATGCTATTCAATCCAACTCATTTCACCATTCATTTACATAATTTTTTTCATCTACTTCATACTTAACATCATCCACCACATAAGTTTCGTACATACCTGTACCATTACCTTCTTATATGTCACACTTATCACTTCAATGCTCGAAACATTAATTCATTCGATCTTCCTTGATCATTCAACTAACTCGCACACTTAGTGCTAATTAATTAATCGAAGCTATAATTGTATCGCACACTTAGTGCCAATTAATTAGCCGAAGCTATAATTGTATCGCACACTTAGTGCCATTACATTAAACCAAACTTATATCGGTGTCACCCACATAGTGCCATTTACTCAGCCAATGCTATTTCAATCTCACGCACATAGTGCCATTTTAAATGTCGTAGCTATTGCCTTTATCGCACACTTAGTGCATCAAATCCAATTCACATATTACATATTTCAATCTCACAACCATATTTTTTTTACAACTCAATTCAGCATATATAATGCACACACATTTCAATTTAACAACATTTAAATACTTATGAACTTACCTCGTACTAACACGAATTGACCAAAGTGACTATTCGATAATTTTTGACTTTCCCCGATCCAAATTCGATTTCCTCATTTCTTGATCTAATTCAATACAAATTTAACTTATTTAATCATATATTCAATAAAATTCATCTAAAAACACATAAATGGGTTAATTACACTTTTTCCCCTGACATTTCACATTTTTTGCAATTTAGTCCCTATTTCACAAAACACAAAATTTTACCACACTCATGCTTGGCCGAATTTCACTAAGGTCCTTAGTAGCCCATTTCTTTCATTTATTTCACATTTTAGTCCCTCAAAATATCATTTTCACTATTTAATCCCAAATAGGCATTTTTACTAAAAATCACTTAATTAAACAAGATAATCTATCAACATGTAATTATTTTTCATCATCAAACCACAAAAACAACAACTTCTCATCAATGGAAAATCACAAAATACACAACCAATTCAAAAATTCGAGCATGGGTCAGCTAGTATTCGAAGCAACGATCTCAAAAACATTAAAATTATCGAAAACGGATAAAAAATCATACCTCAATTTTCCAAGATTGGTGCCAAACCCTTTAGTCTCTTTTTATTTATTTTTCCTTTGTATTTTAATGTTTTGTTTTATTTAATATAACATTTATTAATCAATTTCTATTTTTAACCTTTAATTCCATTAAAAACTACTCCAAATGCCATGCCACTAACTCCCACTATCTCATAAATGGGCTATTTACCATTTAAGGCCATTATATTAAAAAACCAAGGTCAATTAACACCTTTAACTAATAGCATGAAACTTTTATGCTTTACGCGATTTAGTCCTTTTTACCGAATTAACCATTCAAATGGTAAATTTTCTTCACGAAATTTTCACACGATTCTAATATTATACTGTAAATATTAAAATAATAATAAAATAAATTTTTCAATACTGAATCGTGGTCCTAAAACTACTATTCCGACTACGGTTTAAACTGGGATGTTACAACTCTCCCCCCTTAGGGATTTTCGTCCCCGAAAATCTTATTAGAAAGTAAAAATAATAATTTGCTTTCACATAGTACATTTCAAATTCACATATATCTTCAGACTTCATATCTCTTTAATCTCACAATTAAGATTCTGATTTGTTTTCCACTATGCATCTTTTCAAACTAAATTTGCTTCTAACTGTATTGAGTTACCTTCATTTTTTGCTTTATTACGTTGATGATATCTCTTGAATCATTCACTCACAAAGCTCGATCTTAAACAACAGAGTTAAATAGCTGTCACCATACAATACCTTATACAATGTCACTTTTATTCCCACCTGACAGTTATTAAACAACAACAATCTTTCTTAGTTGCTTTGAAACTCTAAACCACAGTGATACATAAATATTTCAAGAATTTGATTTGCGTTCCTCGATTTCACTATAATTTCATACTCACAAATTACTATAATTTTCATCAAAATTATCATATGAGTTCCAGATCTTAATCCGAAACAATAATGACTAGCACCATAAGCAGACTTGCCATCATAGAAATAGATAACTTAGCTATTTAATCAAAAGAGGAAATCTATACATACCGAGAGATTTCTTCAGATGGCTAACAACGTTTCAAATAACTCTATCTTTTTCAATAACAAAGATAATTCCAATACACAATGCATCCACACTCTATTTCTATAATTAACAAAGTCAGGATTATCACATTTCACACTCAATCATTGATATCATGTCTCAGATTATTGTGCATCTTGTTAATCCCACATGAACAGATAAACTATCACTGAGAGTTTCTTATAGTAGTTGTTGTATATTTGTATAGCTCTTCAATATACATACTCTATCTCGAAATAACAAATAATCATAGGTACCACATCTGAGGTTCTGAATCAAAAATTAATTTATGCTGAACCCTTTTTTAACTTAAAATTCGCTGACACATTTATGAATTTCATAGCTTACACTATTCATTACCTGATAAAATCCATCACGTATTCATCGCTCAAAAAGCACACAAATGTTTCCCATTCAAAACATCCAAAACTATAATCACTTCCCTCAGATAAGAATCACTTACAAACTCAAAAGTTTTTCAACGATTCAAGCTAACTTTGCTGTGCCAAGTTCAAATCTTTCTTTGACAGTAAACATTTTAAACTCTTGTAGTCACCATATATATATATCACATAACTCTATATTCAACTCAGACGAAACCAGAACTGACATTTCGGTTGGTAATATTTTCAGGCAAAAGAAAGATTCAAAATTCGAACTAACTTTAATTTACCACCATTTCTCATATAGAACTGTTCTAATAGATACAATTCTGTATCAAGTCTTCAAGAATATTAATTCTTCTTTCAAACTATCCTGAATTCACACATGTACGTTCAAAGTTTATTTCCAATACGGTGAATAAATTCAAACACATGTAACTTAATGATCTTTTCAATCATATAATTCTAGTCAGACTAAATCACTGAATTAGTCTTTTCGAAGATATCTTTTCTTCTCCTTAGAAGAATAGCCCCAAACATATCATTATAAAGATGCCACAATCATCACATAGAAATCATAATGTCATAATAAGACTGACGTCTTACCTATAAGCACAGATAATATCTCGACTGTTAAGAAAGCATTTGAACACAGGAGAAAACCAAATATGATTTGACCAGCAACCAATGCAGAAACACAACTTTTATAACTCTGATAACGATACTGCCGTACTTTTAAATTTCAGAACAGAAATTATGATTATAATAGCTATAACGATTTTCGTCAAATAGATATCTTTTATAGATGATCACATAAAATCATAAGAAAACCAGAATAGTGAAATTTTCAGCATCTAAAGCTACACTGAATATCGGAAAATTACAACCCATATAGAATGATATCAACTCCGATGATATCCCAGAAAATGTCTAGAGAGAATAGTGTCACTCATAAATATTAAAATTCACAGTAGCAGAAGCAATATAATCTTCACATATCTTCATTAGAACAATAATCAGTAGAAGCAGAGTATCTCATAAATGCCATGCCAGTAACTCCCACTATCTCATAAATGGGCTATTTACCATTTAAGGCCATTATATTATAAAACCAAGGTCAATTAACACCTTTAACTAATAGCATGGAACTTTTATGCTTTACGCGATTTAGTCCTTTTTACCGAATTAACCATTCAAATGGTAAATTTTCTTCACAAAATTTTCACACGATTCTAAAATCATACTGTAAATATTAAAATAATAATAAAATAAATTTTTCAATGTTGAATCGTGGTCCCGAAACCACTATTCTGGCTAGGGTCTAAACTAGGCTGTTACACACCAGATAGCTTCAGTTACAAGGGTGGTAATATGTGCAGGCCACTGTGTATCTATTATTTTTCCAATGAGTTCAATGGGGAAATTGACTAAGTGAAAATACATGTGATCATGTAATGACTAGTGTAATTGAATATGACTATGTGATGAATAAGTGCAGGTATATGTGTGTAAAAATTTATGAGCAATATGCTCGATAGTTGAGCAAACTTTCGGTAAGATGGAATGGAGTAAGTGAGATTATGTAAGATTGAAATTGTAATAAAACAGTTTTGGACAACAAGAGTTGTGTGACTTTTAAAAATCACCAAAAATGGTAGAAATCAAATTAGAGGTTGAATAAGATATGAAATTAAATCTTAATGAGTCTATTTTCACATAAAAGAAATAGTGAAAGCAAAAGAATTTCATATTCTGTGATATTTGAATTTTTGTGAGAAAGGGTCAGAATGATTTTGGAATCCCCTATTCTGACTTTGGAAAATCATTAAAAATTGTATAAAAATGATTATGGGTTATAATTTATATGCTTAGAATCCTTAAATAGACGGAACATCATCCGAGTCCCGTACTATGAGATAAATAAATTTTAGTGAAGAAAGGTCGAAGCTGTCAAACAACGAAATAGGGGAGACTTTGAATAAGAAACTGTACTTATTAGCTAGACCAAAAATTCTGAAAATTTTATGGTAAGAAGATATGTGAGTCTAGTTTTTGGGAAAATTAGAGGTTCTCAATTTGGAGCCCCGTAGCTCCGGATATAAATAATTTAGTGACCATAACTCGAGAAAACAACTTAAGTGGACTTTGAATAAATAGAGAGCTTACTAAGCGTAAAGCTTACTCCCTCTTTTCCATTTCTTTTAGTGTTGTCAGGTCGGATCAGGCTTGGAAATCGTCCGAGGTAGCATCACACTATCAAGCCAATACCTTTGGAATATTGATACATATGCTAGAAATATCAAGTGAGTGGCATGTATAGGGACCTAGTTCTATGACATGTGTTATTATAATTTGGCCAAATGTATTGGCCTATATTGAGCTATTGATTATGGCTTGTAAATCTAGCTATTCATGTTATGTCTAATAATTGTGATGTGAATATGTTGTTTGCCATGCATGGTTGGTAATAAGTCATGTGTGTTGAATGCATGTTTTATGACCAATCAAGGTGGTCATGACCATGAATTTAATATGTAATATGGTAATAAGATGCTAGTGCCTTGAACATGGATGTTTGATGTATAAGTTAGTAACCATAGTATAATGGTATAAGAGATTAATAAAATGACAAGGTCAAATGAATGTGTAATAATGTGGCTAGACTAGTTTATAATGAGTAGGTGGAACATATGTATAATGATGAGCTAATGTTGAATGTGTCTTAATAAAGGGTGTTTAATCACTAAAATGATGCCATGATTTGTGAGTTTGATGTGTATAAGGTTGTAAGGGTTTATGGGAAACATGAAGGCCTGGAAAATAGCCTAAGAATTAACTACACAAGTTGAGACACGACTGTGTGTCTCAACCGTGTGAAGGACACGGTTGGGTGACATGGGCGTGTGACCCTGTTTCATGAGAAAAATTTCTAAGTTTTCCCAAAAATTTCCAAAGTTCTCAGTTTAGTCCCGAACTCTTTCTAAAGTATGTTTTGGGCTTCGTAGACCCAAATAAGGGACTATGTGCATGTGATTGAATGTTTCAAAATATGAATGAAATTTTATAGCTCGATTTTACGAAATTATGTACGTTTAAGTCCGGTAATGCCTCAAACCCTGTCCCGACGTCGGATACGGGTAATGGGTGTTACATTGGTTGCATGATGTATGAGCATGCATATAAATATTCATGGATCTTTTTGAAAACCCATAAAAAATAATAATTCTGAACAAGAACACTCTTTATTTAGTTGATTATGTAAAAACAATTAGTGTTTTGTTAATATTCTATGTTCAACCAACAATACATATTTTTATATTTTATGTTCAATCACCAAACATATTTATAAAAAAATGGTTAGAGGTTAAAATCTATTTGAAATTGTTGAGGGGAATGTCTTGGACCCTTACCGAAAGGTATTATCCCCTATAAGGGTTTTTGTCTTCTGTACTCCAAGGAGAGCCCAAAGGAGTTCATGAAATTTAAGGAGTGCTTCAATTGGTGGAGAATGAATTGGAAGAATAAGAGAAGATAATAAGAGGCCTTAAGAGAAACTTATGCAAAATTGTGACAAGAGGATATATGTTTGGTCCAATATTTATTAAGAGTTAAATATGTTTGACTTCATATTCAATGGATAATTAACCATTAACAGGTAAGTTGAACCCTATAATTCAGTAATTGAATTTGAATATGCTAAAAAGGCTAAGCATGACATAATTGAAGTTTGGGTAATTCTTATTTTGCTAAAACGGTTAAGCACAATTTGACCATACTACGATGAGCGATCACGCTGCTAGGGAAGTTCAATAACCTTCTTTCTTTGTATTGGGTTACATATTAAGGACAGTGTGTAATTTAAATGTGTGGGGGATGTACATTATTTTATTTTTCTTTGTTTTTGTATGTTAATTGCATGTTTTTTATTTTTATGCCAATTTTTAAAACAATTCAAAAAATAATCTTCTTTTGTTTCTTTGATTTTTTTTCTTTTTTGTTTTTGTTTGGTGCTTGGACAATAATTGAGCAATAGGCTATTGGTTGTAGACATTAAATAAGTATTTCGGACTATCGATGTAACAATCCATTTTTGGTGAAATCAAAATAGTGGTTTCAGGACCATAAATCTGATGGGTAAATATTTATTTTATTATCATTTTAATGTCTACGGTATGTTAGTAGTGTCGTATAAAAATTTTGTTAAGAAATTTTAATGTTTGCATGCTTAATTTCATGAAAAGGACTAAATCGTAAAAGGTGCAAAAGTGTAGTTCTAGCAGCTAAAGGTGTTAATTAATGGCTATAGAACTTTAATGTAAGAGGACTTATAAGGTAATTAGATCATTTATGTGGTAGTGGACATTTATGGGTTTGGTTTTATTGAAATTATTAAGGATTTAAAAGGATAAAATGGTAAATAGGTAATTAAAGTTAAAATAACTAAAAGAAAATGTGTCCACCTTCTTAATTTTTGCATTCTCTCAATCGAATTCACCAGTGAAGACTTAGCTAGGTTTCAGCCAAGCTCTTCCATTGCATGTGAGCGTAATCCTATCCCATTTTTAGTGATTTTTAAGTTTTCGAAGTCGTTGTAGCTTAATCTAGCTAGCCTAGTGACTAATTTGCAAAATTGTTAAAGGTTTAGAATTTTTCCATGAGTATGTTTGCTTGGTTCTTAAAATTTTATGGAAGATTATGAGTCCTTGTTGTTAAATAAACAAATTTTATAAAGTGATTTTTGATGAAATTATCATTTAGGGCCTTACTAGTAATAGTAGAAAAATACCATGGTAAAATTATGAAATAATGATTTGTATAGATTGAGAGAAGTCCTAGGTAATTCAGCTAGCTTGCATTATGGAAGAATTTGCATAAATGTTAATTTAAGAGCTTAAGGACTAAATTGTCAATAAGTTAAAATAATAGGGGCAAAAGTATAATTTTGCAAAAGTATGAATTTTGGATTGAATTGAATAGAATGAATATTAAATAGATTGAATTTGCTTATTTAGATCAAGTTAAGCCTCGTACAGATCTAGATTGAGGGAAAGATAAAGTCTCGAATTAGTTTATTCTATTTTGACATTTTTAAAATCGAGATAAGTTCGCACGTTTAAATAACGTTTTAATGTTATTTGATTTATATGATATTATGTTATTTATCATATCATGTTATGACCAAAATCCAATAACGTTACGATGACTATCGAGTCCCGTCTGAACCTTAGGAATATATAGGATACAAATGACATGTCATTAGGGTTATCATGTTTCGGGTGCTGGTCCTGAATGTCCTACCGATGGCTGAGTTCTGGCATTTGTTGCGGATACTCGTCAGCTTGCATGAGCGGCATTGTATAGCTACATTCTGACCGTTAGCTTGTATGAGCAGACCCATTTATGGCTTGAGTGAGCATCGATGTAAAGGAAAAGGAAAGGGAAAGGTTTCGACCATATTTTAGCACGCTTTGTGTGAACTTCCTACATATCTGGTATTTTTATAAGTGGTTCAACGGGCATGTAAAGGGAAGGAACGATAAATGTTCCGATCGACTATATTATGAACTTATGGAAAGGTAAGATTTGATGTTGATCAAAGTATGTATAACCATGTTTATAGAAAGTATGAATTCAAATATGCTATACTCATGGAATCTATCTTACCATGTGATGATTTTGGTTAAGTTATGTGTTTAAGCACTAACTTGTGTTATTGATGATGCTTAGGCTTGTGCCAAGCTATATTGGATTGATTCATGTCTATTTTATAAAATTTTTCATTGAAATGGTAAGCCATGTTCATGATTTATGAACTTACTAGGCATTATATGCTTACGTTGTTTTCTTTCCTGAAGCTTGATTGGTTTGAAAGCTCGTTAGAGATCTATCACACTATCCAGAGATTATATCGGTAGATTTTGATGTTTTAGTCATGGTTATAATGGCATGTATAGGTGGACTTGTGCTTAATGATCTAGTTGTTATGTTTGGCATGTATATGTGGTATTATGGTTGGTGTGCTTTTGGTGCTTTGATGGTTGGTGTTGATATGGCTAAGTGAATGTATGTTTGAAATGACCAATTTGGTAAGTTAAGATGTGATTTGGTATATAGTCAATTGTGCTATGTTTTAGTATGGAAATAAATAGTTGTGTATGGCTGATGAATGGCCAAATATGCACATGTTTAGATAGGTTTGATGAATTGTGATTGAGGTGCCTTTTGACATATTGGTTGTATGGATATTTGGTACGGAGATTTGGACATTTTATGCATGGTTTGGACATGATTTAGGGTCTCGGTTATATGTGCAAATGTATTGTAGGTTCATGCTTGAATTGAGTGAAAGAAATGGCTTGATTTTAGCCAATTTCTTGTCTACATAGCCTAAGACACCAGCATGTGTCTCAGCCATGTGTGACACACAACCATGCGACACGGTCGTATGTCCCCTATAGGTTTTAAAGGTTGCAAGTCAAACAATTACATGGCCTAGCACACAGCTTGGCACACGGGCATGTGAGGCCATTTTGAAAGTTATACTGCCTAGCACACAGCGTGTGGCTTGGCCGTGTGACCCAAGTCAGAGAGTTACACGGGCTGGGACACAACCTTGTATCCCTATTTCAAAAGTCACAAGGCCTGGCCACATGGCCGTGTGACCCCTACAGTATGAATTTTCTAGCTTTTTCCTCAATGTTTTAAATGTTCTCAATTTAGTCCTGAATCGCTTCTAAAGTACCTCTAAGGCCTCGAGGGCTCGATTAAGTGACAATGTGCATGTGTATGATTAGATTATGCCATGATTAATGAATTTTTTGGAAATTAATTTTTTTAAGTTATGTTTTTACGGTAATCTGTAACCCTATTCTGACGACGGATACGGGTTAGGGGTGTTACAGTCGAGCATGTAAATTTGACTGATATTAGATAACTTGGTATTTTTAAAAGTAGACTAGTTAGGTTAATCAATTAAATTGTTTAATAGACTAGAGGCAATCAGTTGCAATGAAAAATGTATAAATTATGGCATAAGATAGGTAGAGTGTATAGCTGTTTGAAGATAAATAAAGTTTGAATCGATAGTTGTTCATTTGAATAGATGTAAGCATGATAGAATTTGTGTCTTGTGAAATGTTTTGAGAAGGACCTAAGGCATTGTTTGTATAACCTAGAGCCTAAATGTCTAACTTGTATGCTTTATACCCTTAGCTCCCATACTTTGAGCCTCAAGTATCCCTTTCTTTATGAGTCTTACTTTCAGAGCCTTTAGCCTAAATTGAGCTGAAAACTCAAACCCTTTCCATCTCTAATATTGAAATGCACTATGAAATGGACTTCGAGCCATGAATATTGGGGGTAGGTAGAAACATTTTGGTGGGTTTATTTCTTTATTAAGAGAAAAAAGAGATTGTTTGATATAGTGTATATAGACTATTTCTAAGTGAACTTACATGAAAAAGAAATCAAGAAATAAAAATACTGTGAAAGTTAAAAGCACGATGAGTGTTAAAAGTATTGTGAGGGAAAAAATGAAAAATATAGAAAAAAGAGCTCAAACGAAAAATCAAATCCGAACTTAAAAAGAAATCTTTCAATTAATTATGTATGAGTGATTGCTAGCTTTCTATATGCACCAATATTAAAACAGTATCTTTTAAGTCTATTGGAGAAATAATGAAGGTAAGAGAAGGGGAAATAAAGAGGTGAGCTTTACGATTAATTGAGGCGAATAGGGAACAATGTCGTGTGCTTCACTGTTTCTAATGCTTGTAACCATTTTGAGATTCCTTTTTGTTTGAACTCTGAACCCTCCTAAGCCTCAAAATGTTACAAGCCTAGAAGACCTTTGCGACCCAAACATTTCATTCTCATATTTCTCTAGACTTGTTTGTATTTACTTGAATGAACACCTTTGATTTGCTTTACATGTCTATAATGTATCTACATAGTCTATTTTGATGGATAACACAATTGTACATATATTAATTTGAATTGCCTCTAGATTTGTTAGCTTTTTAATTTGTTGAACTGGTTTTGTTTGCTTTAAGAGTGCCCAAGTCAGCTAAATATCATTCTTAGGTTGCATGTGAGATAATGCTTTGTGACACCCCATACCCGTAACCCACGCCGGGGCGGAGTACAAGGCATTACCTAACTTGATCTCATGCATTCAAATGACTTCAAGTCACCGAGACTCGGTCCAAATTAAAACTTTTTCAATTTCTACCTTAAACTTCTATTTATGAGCCTACGAGCCCCAAATCGACCATTGAAAATTATTCGGGACCATTTCGGGTCCTTAAACCAATCTTAGAAAATTTACCTTTAAAACAGGCACACGCCCGTGTGGAAGGGCGACTCGCCCGTGTGACCATTTCGACATGGTCGTGCTGATGGCCCGTGTGGCTCACATGGCCTAAGCACTCTGGGATACGCCCGTGTCCCACACCCGTATGGAATTAAATTCTAATTCACACCTATAGGGGTTTTCACATGGCCAGACACACGCCCGTGTCTATGGCCCGTGTCCCTCACACTGCCACGACACGCTCTTATCTTAGCCCGTGTGCAAAAACCTGGGTATTTTGTTTCTAACGTCAGCTTCCCCAAAAGGTCACATGGCCATGGCATACGCCCGTGTACTAGGTCGTGCCCTCCATACGGTTGAGGCACACAGCCGTGTCTCTGCTTGTGTATTTATTACCATGCATACTGACTTGAAATTTTTACGTGCAGGGGACACACGACTAGACCACACTGTAACAGTCTAATTTAGACCCTAATCGGAACGGTGGTTTTGGAACCACGAATATGAGTCAGAAAAATATTTAAATATTATTTTTCGTGTTTATTATATGTGAATTAGCATGTGTGAAAGTTTCGTTGAAAAAATTTATCGTTTCGATAGTTAATTGAGTAAAAAAGACTAAATCGCATAAAGTGTAAAAGTTGTGTTCTATAAGTCAAATGTGTCTAATAGCTATGGAATATTAAAGTGGGAGTCCTTATTGGATAATTATGCCACTATTTTGGTTAGTGGAAGATTTGGTTTGGCATTGTTGAAATTTATTTTATTTTTAAAGGTTAAAGTTGGTAGTTAGTAAATAAGTTAATATTAAATAAAACAAAAGAAAATTTTGGTTCATTATCACCTTCCACCACCGAAAACTCACATTTAGATTAACCATGGAAGCTTAAGCATTCGGCTATACTCATTTCTCATGCATGTGTGTATTTTCTTATCCGTCTTTAATAATTTTTACGTTTTTGAGATCGTTGCTTTGTGTTCTAGCTAGCCCATGCTCAACTTTCTGATTTTGGTGAATATTTTGAGTTATGCCATTGATGAATATTTGTGTTTTGTGATGTTTGATGATAAATTATGAAAGATATGTTTTGGATTAATATGTTTTGTATTGGAGTTTTTAATGATTTTGAGTTATTAGTACTAAATTGCAAAAATAATAAGTTGAAGGACTAAAATGCAAAATAAATGAAATATATGGATTAGTATGAGCATAAGGAAGATTCGGCCTAACTATGATGTGGTGAGATTTTGTGTATTTTGTGTTTTGTGAAATTAGGACTAATTTGTAAAAGTATGAAATATCAGGGGTAAAATGATACTTTTCCCATTTATGTGTTGTTGGATTAAATTGAATGAAATTGTGTTTAAATGAGGTTAATTTGAAATTATATAGATCAAGAACAAAAGAAATCAGACTTGGATCGGGGAAAAACAAAAATAGTTGAATAGTCGATTTACAACGTTCGTCGATATCCAAGGTAAGTCTTTAAGCAATTAAACATAGTTTAATTCGAATATATAATGGTTTACTATGATGATTCCAATTTTATAGCTGTATAGTACAATAGCCGAATGTGGTTTAACATTGAATTAATGTGGTTGAGTTTTATTCGATTGAGTTAAAACCTCTGAAACTTTGTATGAATTACATGGAATATTTGGATGATTCGATATATGAACTGTTATGGAATGATTTTATAATTGAGATATTCGGGCTTTGAGCCTAGCAAGCCTTGTGCTGGTGAATTTGATCGGGCTTTGTGCCTAGCAGGCTTGGTGCTGGTGAATAAATATTGGACCTTTGGTCTAGCAGACCTTGTGCCGGTGTGTGATTCAGGCTTATGCCTACCAGGTTTTATACCAGTGAAGTATTTTCAAGTCTATGCTTATAAGATTTCAAGTTGTTGTGGAAAGTGAGCAAGTAAAATTGAGCTAAATGACCTTGTATATATTCGGCCACATAGGTATGTACATATGTGATGAAATATTGAACTTGTAAATTTGGCTATAAGTGATGTTCTATTTAACTTGTATATTCGGTCATATATGATGACATGAACATGTATATTAGGCCATATGTGATGATATAATGAACCTTGTGTATTCAACCATACATGTAAGTATTTATGAGATGATATAATGGATCTTGTATATTTCGTTATATTGGTAAGTATTTATGTGGTGTTAATATTGACTTTGAACATTCGGCCAAGGTAACTTCTTTGTGTTAAAGTATAATATTAATGATACAATTCGGCTTGTTTGAAATTTTTGATTTATTCATTTGAGTTGTTTAATTTTCTTAAAGCTTACAAAGCTAAGTTAGCTTACTCTGTGTATTTTTGTTACTCTGTTTTATAGATATTGGTTGTAAGTTACGAGCTCGGGGATCGATATCGAAGCCATCCATACTATCGTTAACTTTCGGTACTTTTAAAAGTTTATTTTCGAACTTATGGCATGTATAGGCTAATATACATTTTGTTCAACTTTGGGTATGTATAATTTGAGCCATGCGAAAATGGCTTTACTTCTAAGTTTGGTTTCGATCATCTTTAGTTAGGGTTTAAACTGTTTTGTTTATAACTCTATAATATATGTGTATGAAATGGTTTGATAGTGATATGAATTTGTGTATTGAAGTTGATTAATAATTAGGTTATGGTGTGAAGAAATTGGTCATAAACATGATTGGTTTGCTATGGTTGTATTCGGTATTTGAAATTTAGAAAGGATAAATATGCTGTGTATATGACTTAAATACTAAGTTTGAATTCAGCTATACTTGGTTGTGGTGTGAATTCGTTTTAGTTAACATGTTAAGTACTATGAATGAATGATTATTTGAATTTTTATTATAGAATATAGTCAAGATATTATATGTGATTTTACTTTAAAGGTTAGTAGATTATGTCCGAACATCATATAACTTTGTCTTGATATGTTCATTATATGGTACGAGAAAATGCATGTTTTGATTATATAATTGTTAGTTAAATGACTATGACTGAGGAAATGGTATTCGGTTATGAAATGGAAGTTATGAATATTATTTTTGAGTCACCTATGATTCGACACTTATGAGTGTACATGAAATGAAGTGGATGAATGTATTATTATTTGAGTTGTATATTTACAAGATAAAAATATTGAAATTTGAGAATTTGGTTATGATCTATATTCGTTGAAAAGAAAGAAATATAAATATGTGTATTTAGTTATATGTATTAGGTTTCCATGACAAATTATACATTTAAATTATAAAAGTTAGTTTCATAAATAATCTATTACATGGTATTAGCATGCATAAATGTACGTTAGTATTATGTGAATTATGTGCTAGTTTAAAAATAAATTTTGATAGATTTTTGAGATTTGTTTTTATATATATAATTGTTTGGAATTATGTTTTTGGTTAGTTAATGCCTTGTAACCCTCGTCCGACGACGGATACGGGTTAGGGGTGTTACATTTTATTGGTATCAGAGCTACGATTTAGTCGATTCTAAGACTAACGTAGCATGTGTGAGTTTAGCTATACATGCCATAATTTATACTGCGATAGTGTGATGAATTCTGACATTTGAAAATGTTCTTTCATATAGTAAATAGATCCCGATAGAGCTGCAGCTGATGATGTCGAGAGCGTAGTGCCTACTCCCACGCATGAGACAACGCTAGTTGAATCTCGACCTATCTCGAGTAGCAATGAGGGGGAGGCTAAGCAAGCTTTTTATCAAATGATGAACGATTCGTTTACTCAGTATATCCGGACTAATCCAGCTGTACAACAACCTCCATCCCCGAATAATCCATCTTCGATACCTGTGGTACCCCCGAGATTGATCTAATGAGATTTCACAGGCCTCTTGTTGATAAAATCTGAAAACACGGGGTCGAAGAGTTTAAAGCTAATGATGATGATGATGATGCTGAGCGGGCTGAGTTGTGGCTCGATAATACTATTCGTGTGTTTGACGAGTTATCTTGTACTCCGAATGAATGTTTAAAGTGTGCCATATCTTTATTACGAGACACTACATATCACTGGTGGAATACACTAGTATCGTAGTCCCGAAAGAGATAGTGACCTGAGAATTCTTTCAGACTGAGTTTCGTAATAAATACATCAGTCAGAGATTTATTGATCAGAAACGCAAAGAATTTATGGAATTAAAACAAGGTCGTATGACTGTAACCGAGTACGAATGAAAATTTGTAAGACTCAGTCGATATGCTCATGAATGTGTTTCAACTGAAGCTATCATGTGTAAAAGATTCAAAGACGGTTTGAACGAAGACATTAAATTGCTGGTTGGTATACTTGAAATCAAAGAGTTCGTGGCACTTGTCGAGCGAGCTTGCAAAGCCGAAGAGCTCGGGAAAGAGAAAAGAAAAGCTGATTTTGAAACCAGAGGTTCCCGTAAAAGATCATCGAGTAAGAATTTTCACTCAGCATCAAAAAAGTTCAGAGATGATTCTAGTCGATTTAAAGCTACTTCAGACTTTTCTAGACGAAACCGAGATCGACCTCCTGTGAGTTCACGAGCTACTTCGATTGCTAGTATTGGCAATGATCGGCAGAATAGACTCGAGTGTAAACATTATGGTAAATGGCATTCTGAAAATTGTAGATTGCATTATCGGTCTTGTTTTAAATGTGGATCGATGAATCATTTTATCCGAGATTGCCCGATGTTGGCCGAGCAAAATACTATTCAAAACAAGAGACCGAGTGACATGTCAGTACGAGGTAGACCACCCAGGCAATCGGGTAATGTGAGTGGTAGTCATAGAGGGACGAAAGATTCAGCAGTTTGATCTGAAGCTCGTGCACTAGCCAGAGCATATGCTATACGCGCTTGCGAAGATGCTTCTTCCCCAGATGTTATTACTGGTACTTTCACTCTTTATGATACTAGTGTTATTGCATTGATTGATCCTTGTTCGACTCATTCATATGTGTGTGAAACATTAGTATCCAATAAGACTTTGCCTGTTGAGTCTACTGAGTTTGTAATTCGAGTATCAAACCCCCTGGGCCGGTGTGTTCTGGTTGACAAAGTGTGTAAAAATTGCCCGTTGATGATTCGAGATTCATGCTTTCTGGCTGATTTGATGTTGTTACCTTTCGACGAGTTTGATATAATTTTGAGCATGGATTGGTTGACCATGCATTATGCCGTTGTTAATTGCAAAAGAAAGGCCATCGATTTGAGATGTCAGAACAACGAGATTATTCGGATTGAATCTAATGATCTGAATGGTTTACCAGCTGTAATATCTTCGATGTTGGCTCGAAAGTATGTGACAAAAGGTTGTGAAGCTTACTTTGCTTATGTGAGAAATTTGAATCTGTACCAGTTGTGTGCGAGTATCTGGACGTGTTTCCTGAAGAATTGTCGGGTTTACCACCTATCCGAGAGGTAAAATTTGGTATTGAGTTAGTACTGGGGATGACTCCGATTTCGATAGCTCCGTATCGGATGGCACCTACAGAATTAAAAGAGTTGAAAGCACAATTTCAAGAGTTAACATATAGAAGTTTTGCATGACCGAGTTTCTCTCCCTAGATGCGCTAGTTCTATTTGTGAAAAAGAAAGATGAAACTATGAGAATGTGTATTGATTACCGCCAGTTAAATAAGGTGACTACAAAGAATAAATACCTGTTTCCACGGATTGATGATCAGTTCGATCAGTTGAAAGGGGCTTCAGTGTTTTCGAAGATAGATTTGATATCAGGTTATTATCAGTTACGAGTCAGAGACTTCAATGTGCCAAAAACTTCTTTTCGAATGAGGTACGGACATTATGAGTTTTTAGTTATGCCATTCAGGCTTACTAATGCACTTGCTGTTTTTATGAATTTGATGAATCGGATCTTCAGGCAGTATTTAGATCGGTTTGTGGTTGTGTTCATTGATGATATACTGATATACTCTCGTAACGAAACTGAACATGCTGAGCATTTGAGACTTGTGTTACAGACTTTGCGAGAAAAATAGTTATATGCGAAGTTAAGTAAATGTGAGTTTTGGTTACACAAAGTTAGTTTTTTGGGACATGTTGTTTCAGCATCAGGTATTTGGGTTGATCCGAGTAAGATTTCAGCTATACTCGATTGGAAACCTTCGAGAAACGTTTCTGAAGTTAGAAGTTTTCTGGGACTTGCTCGTTACTATAGACGGTTTGTGAAAGGTTTCTCTTTGATTGCAACTCCAATAACGAAGCTGCTGCAGAAAGATGTTAAGTTTGAGTGGTAAGAAAAGTGCCAGAAAAGTTTTGATCAGTTGAAAGCCCTTTTGACCAAAGCTCCGGTGTTAGTTCAGCCAGAATCGGGCAAAGAATTTGTTATATATAGTGATGCATCTTTAAATGGTTTGGGCTGTGTTTTAATGCAGGAAGGCAAAGTTATAGCTTATGCCTCGAGACAGTTAAAGCCACATGAAAAGAATTATCCAACACATGATCTAGAATTGGCAGCCATTGTATTCGCGTTGAAGATATGGCGTCATTATCTGTTCGGGGAGAAATGTCATGTTTATTTCGATCACAAAAGTTTGAAGTATTTGATGACTCAGAAAGATTTGAATTTGAAACAGCGTTGATGGTTAGAATTGCTGAAAGACTATGAACTTATGATTGACTATCACTTGGGAAAGGCCAATGTTGTTGCTGATGCTTTAAGCCAAAAATCACTGTTTACTTTGCGTGCAATGAATGCACATATAACTATGTCAGATGATGGTGCAATAATAGCTGAGTTAAAAGCAAAACCGTTATTTATTCAGCAGATTTGTATAGCTCAGAAAATATGTGAAACAGGTTTTGATAGTGAAACAGGTTCAATGTGATTCAAAAACTGTTTTAGAGTTTCGAATTGATATTGATGACTATTTGAGATTCAGAAACCGAATATATGTTCCGAGAAATACAGAGTTGATTCAGATGATCTTGAATGAAGCTCACAACAGTTGACTATTTGTTCATCTGGGTAGTACGAAGATGTATAATGATATGAAATAACATTATTGGTGGCAAGGTATGAAACGAGACATTTCTGACTTTGTATCGAAATGTTTAGTCTGTCAGCAAGTAAAAGCCGAACATCAGGTACCTTCTGGATTACTTCAGTCGATCATGATA
Source organism: Gossypium longicalyx (assembly GCA_025698465.1). Lineage (NCBI taxonomy): Eukaryota > Viridiplantae > Streptophyta > Magnoliopsida > Malvales > Malvaceae > Gossypium > Gossypium longicalyx. Next base: position 31,278,067 of record CM046998.1, on the reverse strand, counting down.
CCTGAATGGAAATGGGACAGAGTTACGATGGATTTTGTATCTAATTTACCGTTGACACCGAGCAAGAAAGATGCAATCTGGGTGATTGTCGATAGATTGACCAAATCTACTCACTTTGTTCTGGTTCGTACAGATTACTCACTTGACAAAGTGGCTGAATTGTATGTTTCTCAGATCGTGAATGGTGTGCCTATATCTATTGTTTCAGATAGAGATCTGAGGTTTACATCACGATTTTGGAAGAAACTGCAAGATACATTAGGTACTAAACTGTATTTTAGCACTGGTTTTCATCCCTAGACAGATAGTTAGTCCGAGCGAATTATTCAGATGCTTGAGGATATGTTGAGATGTTGAATTATTGAGTTTGAAGGTACGTGGGAACGATATCTACCTCTGATTGAATTTGCATACAATAATAGCTTTCAATCGAGTATCAAAATGGCACCTTATGAAGCTTTGTACGGTCGTAAATGTCGTACACCTTTGTACTGGACTGAGCTCAATGAAAATAAGATACACGAGGTCGATTTGATTAAAGAAACCGAACATAAAGTAAAAGCAATCCGTGAAAGTTTGAAAGCAGTATCAGATCGTCAGAAATCGTATGCAGACTTGAAACGTAGAGACATAGAGTTTCAGATCGGGGATAAAGTATTTTTGAAAGTCTCACCGTGGAAGAAAATACTCAGATTCAGTCGTAAAGGCAAATTGAGTCCGAGGTTTATTGGACCGTACGAGATTAGAGAGAGGATTGGACTGGTTGCGTATAGACTGCTGTTGCCACCTGAGTTAGAAAAAATCCATAATGTATTTCATGTTTCGATGCTTTAACGATATAGATCCGACCCCTCGCATGTGATTAGTCCATCAAAGATTGAGATTCAGTCAGACATGTCATACGAGGAAAAACTGATTCGTATTTTGGCTCATGAGATTAAAGAGTTACGAAATAAGAAAATTTCATAGGTTAAAGTACTGTGGCATAAGCATGGAGTTGAGGAAGCTACGTGGGAGCCAGAAGATGCAATGAAAGAACGTTATCCGAACCTATTCACCGGTAAGATTTTCGGGGAAGGAAATCCCTAAGGGGGGAGAGCTGTAACAGTCCAATTTAGACCCTAATAAGAATGGTAGTTTTGGGACCACGAATCTAAGTCATAAAAATACTTAAATATCATTTTTCATGTTTATTATATGTGAATTAGCATGTGTGAAAGTTTCGTTGAAAAATTTTATCGTTTCGATAGCTAATTGAGTAAAAAGGACTAAATCGCGTAAAGTGTAAAAGTTGTGTTCTATAAGTCAAATGTGTCTAATAGCTATGGAATATTAAAATGGGAGTCCTTATTGGATAATTATGCCACTATTTTGGTTAGTGGAAGATTTGGTTTGGCATTGTTGAAATTTATTTTATTTTTAAAGGTTAAAGTTGGTAGTTAGTAAATAAGTTAATATTAAATAAAACAAAAGAAAATTTTGGTTCATTATCACCTTCCACCACCGAAAACTCACATTTAGAACAACCATGGAAGCTTGAGCATTCGGCTATACTCATTTCTCATGCATGTGAGTATTTTCTTATCCGTTTTTAATAATTTTTACGTTTTTGAGATCGTTGCTTTGTGTTCTAGCTAGCCCATGCTCAAATTTTTGATTTTGGTGAATATTTTGAGTTATGCCATTGATGAATATTTGTGTTTTGTGATGTTTGATGATAAATTATGAAAGATATGTTTTGGATTAATATGTTTTGTATTGGAGTTTTTAATGATTTTAAGTTATTAGTACTAAATTGCAAAATTAATAAGTTGAAGGACTAAAATGCAAAATAAATGAAATATATGGATTAGTATGAGCATAAGGAAGATTCAGCCTAACTATGATATGGTGAGATTTTGTGTATTTTGTGTTTTGTGAAATTAGGACTAATTTGTAAAAGTATGAAATATCAGGGGTAAAATGGTAATTTTCCCATTTATGTGTTGTTGGATTAAATTGAATGAAATTGTGTTTAAATGAGGTTAATTTGAAATTATATAGATCAGAACAAAAGAAATCGGGCTTGGATCAGAGAAAAACAAAAATAGTTGAATAGTCAATTTACAACGTTCGTCGATATCCGAGGTAAGTCTTTAAGCAATTAAACATAGTTTAATTCGAATATATAATGGTTTACTATGATGTTTCGAATTTTATAGCTATATAGTACAATAGCCGAATGTGGTTTAACATTGAATTAATGTGGTTGATGTAACACCCTGAATTTGGGCCTAGAAGTTTTGGGCCCTGAGCACGGGAGCGGTTGAAGGCAGCTTATAATATTTTGTTGTGCATGTAAATTTCGTTAATGAAGGCTTGTTTTAGTGGTTAAGTGTGCTGAGAAGTGTTGGAGAAGTCCTAGGTTCAAACCTAGACTCTAGCAGAGATTTTGGTTTAAGGTGAATCAAACCCTAGGTGTAGTAGGTAGGCCTTAAGAATATTGTTGTGCCACAAAAAGCCTTGTGGTCTAGTGGCAAAGTAGCGCCACATAAGAGGCAGGAAGGTGGCGTCATAGAGTTGGCAAAGAGGTCTAGGGTTTGAAACTCATGGCAATCAAAGAGCATTTATTTTGCTAACAGGGGGCGGCAAGAGTTGGTGTTGAATTTAAACTCTGATGATGGAGGGATCCTTTAAATAGAGAGAACCATGAGGAGAGTAAAGGTACCTTTCTTGGCTGATCCCTTTCGCTTTATGGCGTGCTCATTTGGGTTGGGCGTCGGCTAAGAGTTCTCGGAGCGCGAATTAACTCCAGTCTCCTATCAGGTGTATATTTCTCACTACTCTAGCTGTAGGATGGGTACTTCGGGCCGAAAGGGGCCATGTGGGCCCAATGGGCCTACGAGCCCAATTGGATAAGTTGTTTGATTGTGTAGTAAATATTGGACTAGGTTAGGTGAATCTCATATCTGTGGCTAGATTTGGGCTAAAAGAGCCACACGAGCGTGTGGGCCCATTTGGGCCGAGAATGAGCTTTAGGCCCATTCGTATTGTTATCCTTGTTTAGAATATTTTAGTTTACTGAAATACCCCTGTAGGGTAGAAATACCGAAATACCCCTGTAGGGTAGAAATATTGAAATACCCCTGTAGGATAGAAATACCGAAATACCCCTGTAGGGTAGAATTACCGAAATACCCCTGTAGGGTAGAATTATCGAAATACCCCTGTAGGGTAGAATTACTGAAATACCCCTGTAGGGTAGAATTACTGAAATATCCCTGTAGGGTAGAATTACCGAAATACCCTTATAGGGTAGAATTACCGAAATACCCTTGTAGGGTAGAAATACCGAAATACCCCTATAGGGTAGAATTACCGAAATACCCTTGTAGGGTAGAAATACCGAAATACCCCTGTAGGGTAGAATTACTGAAATACCCCTGTAGGGTAGAATTACTGAAATACCCCTGTAGAGTAGAATTATTGAAATACCCCTGTAGGGTAGAATTACTAAAATACCCCTATAGGGTAGAATTACTGAAATACCCTTGTAGGGTAGAAATATCGAAATACCCCTGTAGGGTAGAATTACCGAGATACCCTTGTGGGGTAAAATTACCATTTTGCCCCTAGGGTGTTAAATGACTGTTTTGCCCTTGTGGGCAAGTGACTGACTTGGATTGTGTGGTTGACGAATTTGATTGTGAATATATGTTGGTGATATGAATGACTTGACTGTGATTGTTTGATTCAAATATGGGCATGACATTCTACATACATGACATGTTGCATGGGTTGGTTTATATTGATGGAGGAAGCGTTCTGGCAGCCTCGCTACAATCTGGTGGCCTCGCCACATATATCTGTTCTGGTGACTTCGTCATAATATCTGGCAGCCTCGCTGCAATCTGGTGGCTTTGCCACATATAAATATATATATCTGTTTTGGTGGCCTCGCCATAATATCTGTATCTGGTGATTTCGTCACAATATCTGGCAGCCTCGCTGTAATTTCTGTGGTGTGTAGCGGTTGGGTGGGTCGAGTAGTCTCCCCACATGGTGTAAAGACCGATGCGGGGGTGTATACGGTTGGATATGGGTTGGGATTGCATTCACATTCTGGTTCGATTCATTACACGATCACGATTTTGATTCTCACACGATTCTAATTCGATTCTCATTTTGATTCTAGTTACGTAATGTTTCTTATTCTCAGAATGGGCTAAGGCCCATCCGCAATCTTGTCATTCTGCATCAAATCGTAAGTAGGGTCAGGGCCGGACTTTTAATTCTTTTATATGACTATTTGTTCCTTTTATGTAGTAGGGGATTTCACACCGAGTTTTCGTAAACTCACCCCGTTTATTAACCTTTCGTAATTTCCACCCTTTAGACAGATCGGAGTGCGAGGCTCGGAGGAAGCCACACACACCTTGCTTATGTTCTGCTTTTGATTATTACTTTTAAATGTTTTTATGTGGGTTGTAGTAAAGCCGTTGTAATTTTCTGGATTTCAAATTTGGAATTTTATTTATTGATCTTATAATTGCTAGTATTAGAACACGATTTTCCAAAGCAACTACTGTTGTTCAAAACATCACGTATCCGCAATTGTTTTTAAATTAAGCTTCACATATCGCCAAGATTTTTACAAAGTTGTTAAGAATGTTATTCAACTGAGGTTTTCTAACAAGGTTTAAAAAGGGTATAAGTTTTTAATTATTAAGAAGGGTTTTTAATGGAAACATGGTTTTCGAAAAACACTTCAATGTGACACGCCAGATTTGAGCCAAACTTCCAGGCCGGGTTTGGGCTGTTACAGTTGAGTTTTATTCGATTGAGTTAAAACCTCTGAAAGTTTGTATGAATTACATGGAATATTTGGACGATTCGATATATGAACTGTTATGGAATGATTTTATAATTGAGATATTCGGGTTTTGAGCCTAGCAAGCCTTGTGCTGGTGAATTTGATCAGGCTTTGTGCCTAGCAGGCTTAGTGTCGGTGAATAAATATTGGACTTTGGGTCTAGCAAGCCTTGTGCCGGTGTGTGATTCAGGCTTATGCCTAGCAGGTTTTATACCGGTGAATTATTTTCAATTCTATGCTTATAAGATTTCAAGTTGTTGTGGAAAGTGAGCAAGTAAAATTGAGCTAAATGACCTTGTATATATTCGGCCACATAGGTATGTACATATGTGATGATATATTGAACTTGTAAATTTGGCTATAAGTGATGTTCTATTTAACTTGTATATTCAGTCATATATGATGACATATTGAACATATATATTAGGCCATATGTGATGATATAATGAACCTTGTGTATTCAGCCATACATGTAAGTATTTATGAGATGATATAATGGATCTTGTATATTCGATTATATTGGTAAGTATTTATGTGGTGTTAATATTGACTTTGAACATTCAGCCAAGGTAACTTCTTTGTGTTAAAGTATAATATTAATGATACAATTCGGCTTGTTTGAAATTTTTGATTTATTCATTTGAGTTGTTTAATTTTCTTAAAGCTTACTAAGCTAAGTTAGCTTACTCTGTGTATTTTTGTTACTCTGTTTTATAGATATTGGTTGTAAGTTACGAGCTCGGGTATCGATATCGAAGTCATCCACACTATCGTTAACTTTCGGTACTCTTAAAAGTTTATTTTCGGACTTATGGCATGTATAGGCTAATATGCATTTTGTTCAACTTTGGGTATGTATAATTTGAGCCATGCGAAAATGGCTTTACTTCTAAGTTTGGTTTCGATCATCTTTAGTTATGGTTTAAACTGTTTTGTTTATAACTCTATGATATATGTGTTGGAAATGGTTTGATAGTGATATGAATTTATGTATTGAAGTTGATTAATAATTAGGTTATGGTGTGAAGAAATCGGTCATAAACATGATTGGTTTGCTATGGTTGTATTCGGTATTTGAAATTTAGAATGGATAAATATGCTGTGTATATGGCTTAAATACTAAGTTTGAATTCAGCTATACTTGGTTGTGGTGTGAATTCGTTTTAGTTAACATGTTAAGTACTATGAATGAATGATTATTTGAATTTTTATTATAGAATATAGTCAAGATATTATATGTGATTTGACTTTAAAGGTTAGTAGATTATGTTCGAACATCATATAACTTTGTCTTGATATGTTCATTATATGGTACGAGAAAATACATGTTTTGATTATATAATTGTTAGTTAAATGACTATGACTGAGGAAATGGTATTCGGTTATGAAATGGAAGTTATGAATATTATTTTTGAGTCACCTATGATTCGACACTTGTGAGTATACATGAAATGAAGTGGATGAATGTATTATTATTTGAGTTGTATATTTACAAGAGAAAAATATTGAAATTTGAGAATTTGGTTATGATCTATATTCGTTGAAAAGAAAGAAATATAAATATGTGTATTTAGTTATATGTATTAGGTTTCCATGACAAATTATACATTTAAATTATAATAGTTAGTTTCATAAATAATCTATTACATGGTATTAGCATGCATAAATGTACGTTAGTATTATGTGAATTATGTGCTAGTTTAAAAATAATTTTTGACCGATTTTTGAGATTTGTTTTTATATATATAATTGTTCGGAATTATGTTTTTGGTTAGTTAATGCCTCGTAACCCTCGTCCAGTGATAGATATGGGTTAGGGGTGTTACACACACGCCCATGGGGATGACCGTGTGTCACACATGGCCTAGACACACGCCCGTGTGTCTACCCGTGTGGACAATATATGGCTATTTATCAAGCCTCATTGCCACCCTTGCATACCTATTTTCATTCAAATACCAACCAATACCAAAACGAGCATAATTTCTATAATCAAATCAACCACAATAGACACTCATTCAACCATGAAGATGCATCTTCTATTAACTCAAAATGAATTTTAGCCATCATTCAAGGCTTCATGCAAAGTGTGGGATCTATCCCAAGTTAACACCTTTAGCCAATTCTCAAAGACACAAAATAATGATATCTAAGCCCTATACATGGCATATTAAAAAATATAAATCCAACTATACCGAAAGTTTCGGCTGATAGTGTGATCGATATCTCTGACTTTCGGTGATTCTTGAGCTAATTAGACGGTGCTGTAAGGAAATGGAAAGGAAAGGGAGTAAGCATAAAGCTTAGTAAGTTACATATAAATGAATATACCATAACAATACATCGATAATCAACATGCTCATAATACCAAGGTAAGTATAGATATAACTTACCCAATACCATCCATACAAGTCACATATTATACAATGAGCTCACATCTCATACGTACCAATTAGGTACCTGTGCCACTCACAACATGGTTATACTTTTCTTATTAGATTAAGAACGTAACTTTCACCGTTGAACCATTCGGAACAATATCAGATATTCCATAAGCCTCACACATAGGTAAATGTACTGATGACATGTCCTAGACATGGTCTTACACTGGCTATCATATTCGAGGCCGATGCCATGTACCAGACATGGTCTTACACTAGCTCTCACATATTCGTGCCGATGCCATGTCCCAAACATGGTCTTACACTGACACGCCTCGTAGCCGATGCATGTCCCAGACATGTCTTATACTAGATTACATCCTAAGGCCGATGCATGTCTCAGACATGTCTTACACTAGCTCACATAAGTGACCCAAATGTCACGGCATGAATATCCGGTTTATTTTCTAGGGTTCCACGGGATTTCTACAATCACAATTATCATTATGCATTCTTAATTCACAGTCAACCAATTCACGCCATATCAATCAAATGACAATTCAAACACATATAGTAGCAATGTAGTTGTATTATTTACATACAACTTTCCTCGGATTACAAAACGTACACGACTAGTTGGTTTAGTCGATTTGTTTGGCCTTCCCCCGGTCTAGGTTCAGATTTGGAAATTCTTGATCTATATTAGTAAAATGCACTCATTTAGTCACTAAACACGATTAGGCAATTTAAAATTCACATCTTGTGTAAAATGACCATTTTGCCCCTATACCTTGGCAAAATGACCATTTTGCCCCTATGCTCAAAAATCAATTTTTATTGAATTTCTTCGTATCTCAAGCCTAGCCAAACTGTTTTTACTCTTATAGAAACCCCAAATTTTCACTATTTCACACACTTATCACCTATTTTGTAGCTTATGCAAAATAGTCCCTTTAGGTGTTTTCATGCTAACACCTTTCACAAAAATTGTTTATAACACAACTAGGACTCATATTCTTCCATAAAAACTCCAAAAATATCACAAATACATTCATGGAAAAACCCTAAAATCTTGTTTATTAAGCACAATAATCCTCTCATTTGAAAGCCTATGCTTCAAGGAGTCCAAAAATATAGAAATCATTAAGAGAATCTAAAAAGTTGATGAAATTTTTTAAGCTTTCAAACCTTAAAAATGGCTGATAATTTCGGCTAAGAAGAGATAAAGATGATAGCTTCTCTTTTTTTTATTTTATTTAATATCACACTAGTCAAAATTGATGACCTAAGCTTCACCTAATTTTAACCTTCTCCAAAATTTTGTCCCCTATGGCCAGCCATGCTATAGAAAAAGGATTTAATTACCCTTTAAATACCCCCAATTTGGTTCTCTAACTATTTGACACCTTTAGCTATTAATCTAGGACTTTTACATTTTATGCGATTTAGTCCTTTTTAGCAATTGGGCTCACAAACGTTAAAATTAACTCACCAAATTTTTCATGCACTAATATACATGCTAGATTATCAAAATAATAATAATAAAATATTCTTTTTAACCTCAAATTTGTGGCCTCGAGACCACTATTCCGAGTAGGCCCTAAATCGGGCTGTTACATGCTTAAACAAGTTCAATGTTTTACCGCCATATTGCCTTTTGGTTCAATTTAGTCCAGAGGTCATCTCTTTTTGCATTTTTCATGTGTTTTCTTGAGGATAAGCAAAGACTTAAGTGTGGGGGAGTTTGATCTACTTTAATTTGATGTGTTAAATTAGGCTTCCCATTACACTTAATGAGCTTGTTATCGAACAATTTGAATGTCTTTTTCGTAGTTTTTGCTTAGTTTCAGTTTCATTCTTTAATAAGTGTTTAACATGCTTTTTTTTCCATTTTTGAGACCCGAGTTGGCCAAATGACGCCTCGAGAATCTAACAAGTTGATTGAGTATTGTAAGGAGTTAAACATAGAGCTAAGTGATACTGACAAGTGATACTGCTAAGTGCTACCATTAAGTGCTACCGCTAAATGATACCGCTAAGTGATATTGCTAAGTGGTATCGCAAGGTGGTACTGCGAGGTGACAATGCGAGGTGGTGTTGCAAGGTAAGATCGCGAGGTGTACTACGAGGAGGTAGCGTGAGGTGAGATTGCTAGGTGGTACTACAAGAAGGTAGTGCGAGGTGAGATCGTGAGGTGGTATCTGTTGGAAAAAATTCTGGTTTGAAAATGATTTTCTTGCATAGCAGAAAATTCAAAATTTGAAAATCGACTCGATTTGTGATTTTTATAGCAATAATGTAACAACCCGATTTTAGCTAAATCGGAATAGTGGTTTTGAAACCACAAATCCAAGGTTGTAAAATTATTTTAATATTATTTTTAGTGTTTATAGCATGTGAATGTATATGTGTGAAAATTTCGTTAACTAATTTTATTGTTTAATAGCTCAATTTGAGAAAAGAACTTAATGGCGTAAAATGCAAAAGTAGCATGCTATAAGTTAAATGTGCTTAATTGCTATGGTTTATTACATGAGAGGTCCTTATGATGTTATTATGCCATTGATAAGGTTAATGGACATTAATGGCCTTATATTATGTGATTTATTAATGTTTTAAACCAAGGTTAAATTGGTAAATTAGTTATTAACTTATGTTTTAATTAAACAAAACTAAAAGATGAATTTCATTCATCTTTCTTCAATTGTGTATAGCAAAAGAGAAAACCATTTTAGGGCTTGTTACATTCGGCACTCTTCTAGCTTAATTGGTAAGTGTTTTGAGCTCGGTTTTTAATGATTTCTATGTTTTTGTGATCGTTGCTTTGAGTACTAGCTAGCCCATGCCTCAATTTTTAAAAGTTTCCATTGATGAATTCATGAGTTTTATGATGTTTGATGATAAATTATGCAAGCTTGGTGTTTGATATACATGTTTTGTAAAGTGATTTTTGGCAAAAATGTCAATTAGGGTTTAATTTAAGAAAAGTGTAAATTGAGGGGTTAAATTGTGAAATAAATGAAAATATGGGCTGCTAGGGACCTATAGAGAATTTGACTAAGCCTGGGTCATATTGAATTTTGTGAATTTTGTGTATTTTTGAAATAGGGACTAAATTGGATAAATGTGTAACTTTAGGGGCTAAAGTGCAAAAATGCCCAAATATGTGTTTATGGATGAAATTGAATGTGTTGATGAATAAAGAGTTAATTTTGAATGTAAATAGATCAAGAACGAAAGAAAATGGATTTAAATCGGGGAAAATCAAAAGTTGACAAATAATTGATCTGGTCTATTTATTCCGAATACGAGGTAAGTTCATATGCAAATAAATGTCTTCAAATTGAATTATATGTTTTTATTTGTCATTGAATTGTTATGAATTTTGAACGAGTAATTACGAGCAAGAATCGACAAAGCTATGACATCTGAAAGCCCCGTACGAACCTAGGAATAGTATAGGATACGAATGTCATGACATTAGGTTATCGAGATGTGATTACATGTAAGACCATGTCTGGGACATTGGCATTGTATTGTGATTACGTGTAAGACCATGTCTGGGACATTGGCATCGTATTATGATTTCGTGTAAGACCCTGTTTGAGACAGTGGCATCGATATGTGATAACATGCAAGACCATATCTGTGATATGGCATTATACGAGCTTATATGATTTTTGGGTATCCTTAATGATTTCGAACGGTTCAATGGGCAAAGTCAAGTTGAGAAAGAATATGTGAATGAGCTAAGTGACTCAGGTACGTACGAGATTTACATGAGTATTGAAAGGGAAAGTATTTGATAAACCCGATTAAGATATTGAATATATGTTCAATGAGAAAGGTTTGTGAATTTGAATGTGAATAGCTATGTTTAGCATATTTGATTTGTTATGCAAATATTCAGGTGATGAATTTATTTGTATATGGCTTACTAAGCTTTTAAAGCTTACTTTGTGTGTTCTTTCCATGTTTTATGGATTATCGCTTCGCTCGGACATCGGGATCATCAGGAACCATCATCACACTATTGACTACTTGTTGGTAGTTTTGAATGCTTGTAATTATGGCATGTGGCATGTATAGGCTAGTGAGTTAAAGATGTAAAACCCCTTACTCGTACCCGAGATCAGGACCAGGTACGAGGCGTTACCAGACATGTACTTGAACAATTTCGAGAAATACGGGTTACAAAATTTCGTTCCAATTTGAAACCAATCAAACAACGTCTTAATGTCCCTATTATGGGCTTACGAGGCCCTAAACATACATTGAGAAAGATCCGAGACTAAACCGAAGGCCTGAGAAAATCTTCAAAAAATTTCTAGGTTAATGTCACACATGCCCGTGTGGAGCCGTTTCATTTGCCTGTGTGTTTTGGGACATGTCCGTGTCCCTAACCCGTGTGGAATTAATTGAATTTATTTTTCAATTCGAACCTATAGGGGTTTTCACACGGCCAAGCACACGCCCATGTCTTTTACACGGTCTAGACACACGCGTGTGGTCGCCCGTGTCCAAAAACTCGAGCATTCTATTTATAACGTCAACATGCATTTAGGGGCACACAACCAAGACACACGCTCATGTGCTAGGCTGTGCCCTCCACACGGTTGAGACACGCGGCCGTGTCTCTACCCGTGTGTTTACTACCATGCATTCTGACTTGAAATTCTTAGGTGCAGGGGACACACGGCCATACCACATGCTCATGGGGCGATCCATGTATCACACACGGCCTAGACACATGTCCGTGTGTCTACCCATGTGGACCTTGTTAGGCTATTTCCCAAGCCTTTGATCACCCTCTAACATCCGCTCTCACTTATAGGTTTCCATAATATATAACAAGGCCTAATTATACATCTCAAATGACCTTGATAAACTTCATTGCATGTAAACCTCATCTCATCGGTTTTACACATGCTAGGTTATTCCTTTTGTGTTAAGGGTTTTTATGCCTTAAAACACTTTTAAGATTGGCTCATTATTATAACTCATTGCCAATTATGGCTTAGCCATTCTATGTAATTTGGTCACATTACATGTGTTTAAATGTGATATACCATGTTTCATCCTCACTAGCACAATTGAACATAAACATGCACAAATTTGTAGGTCATAACCTACATCACAATGAGCCAATTCCCATGGCCATATACAAGTGAACATGTAACCTTTACAAGCCTTCATAATGGCGAATCAAATGACACATATAACAAAATAAACAAAAGCCCTATACATGCCATTGAACAAAATAAAAGTATCTATATACCATAGCTGAATAAGATGATAGTGTATTGACTCTCCAACCGTCTTCCAATCTTTACGAGTCCTTGAGCTCTGAGAAAAAAGGGAAAAGAGAGGGGTAAGAATTTACATGCTTAGTAAGCCCGAATAACTAGAAAGTAAACTTTCCGATTAATTAACATGCAACCATATTAGGTAATAAAACCAACAAGCATGGTATGGTTTCCCTATCACATGCACTCAATCAATAAGTTAGTCAAATAACAATGCACCATGTAACTTGTCTTAGATGAGCTCATCATTCAACATTTTCATTTATATATCTCATGTTAATCCCGTTGAGTTTCTCAAAATCTCGATGGATTATCCATTTATCATCAAGTCATAAGAGCGATCATCTCATGTATGCACTCCTGTGAACATCACATCTTACGGCGGGATTACCAGTCCAGGCTAAATCCCCCGTAATGTAAACTCATAAGGTGATGTCGGGATTACCAGTCCAGGCTAAATCCCTTATAATGACAAGCACCCTTAATGAGCTCAGATCTGAATTACCAATCCAGGCTAAATTCAGACCCTAATCGAATTACTCGTTCGGGCTAAATCCACAATGCACACATATTCTTCAAGAGGCTCGATCACTTAAGGAACACCTGTCCGGGCTAGATCCTTTCTATATTTGAGATCAACGGATTACTAGTCCGGGCTAAATTATTTTTGCAACACATGCAGGATTTCAAGTCACATGTAAATCATGGTTTACCCATTGGACTTCCTTTTTAACCTCGACCGAGACATTTATCATCATGTTATTATTAATAACATATTTCATGGCTTTTCATGCCATAATCAAATACAATTATCATACATTCATAAAACATGCAATTAGGCATATTATGAATTTACTTTAAGTTATTCGAACTTACCTGGTACTTGTTTCGGTTTCACATTTCGGTTATTCTGAAACATTTCGTTTTCCTCGATTGACCTCCGAAATTTGTTCCTCAAGGTATATATTAATAAAAATGAATCATTAATACCTCACATTATTCCTTTCGAGCCTAAATTTCACCCCCGGACAAAATAATCATTTTGCCCCTAACCTTTCATAATTTTACGATTTAGTCCCTAGGCTCGTATAATGAAATGCATGAAATTTCTACCTTACCCAAGCCTAGCCGAATGTTCTTCCCTCTTATGGAAGCCCACATTTTTCTATTATTTCACATTTCTACCACATATTTTAGACCTTTTGCAAAAAGGTCCTTTTAGGGGTTTTTCATGAAAATCACCTAGAAAAAGATGTTTAACACACATCCAACTTTCATATTCCTCCATAAAACATTAAAGAATAAACATGTCACATATGGGTCACTTTGAAAACATGAACCCTAACTCAAAATATGGGTAGAAATGGATAGAATAAGCTATCGGGGTTTTAAAAATACGAAGAATATTAAAAACGGGTCTAGGGAGCACTTACTATTGAGCTTGAAAAGCTTAAAAACCCTAGCTATGGAAAACCCCCAATTTTTGGCAGCAACTTGAAGAATATGAGCTTATTTTTGGCATATTTTCCCATTTTATTTCATTAATTAGCCAAATGACCAAAATACCCTTAAGCCCTTTCTTTAAAATTTTATCCATACATGCCCATTTTTGTCCAAAAACTTAGAAATTGGGAAAATTGCTCTTTAAGACCTTCTAATTAATAATCTAAAGCAATTTCATACAAATTGCTTCTAGAATCCAAGTTTTTCAATTTATTCAATTTGGTCATTATTTTCCAATTGGACACCTTACTCATAGAATTTCTTCATAAAACTTTAACACATGCATATTTCCATATTCTAGACCTCATAATAATCATAAAATAAATATTTCAACATCGGATTTGTGGTCTCAAAACCACTATTTTGACTAGACCCTATTTCAGGATGTTACATTTCTCCCCCTTAGGGACTTTCGTTCTTGAAAGTCTTACCAGTAAACAGGTTAGGATATTGGCTTCTCATGGTTTCTTCCGGCTCCCATGTAGCCTCTTCGACACCATGTCGATGCCATAGACTTTTACCAAAGCCACATCTTTATTTCTCAGCTGTTTAACCTCACGAGCCAAAATCTTGACCAGTTCCTCACGATAAGTCATGTCCGGTCTAATTTCAATCTCTGTCGGTGAAATCACATGAGAGGGGTTTGATCGATATCGCCTTAACATAGTTACATGGAACACGTCATGAATCTTTTCTAGTTCTGGTGGCAATGCCAAACGATAGGCTAATGGTCCAATTCTTTCAGTGATCTCGTATGGCCCGATAAATCACGGACTCAGTTTGCCTTTCCGGCCAAATCTCAATACCTTTTTCCATGAAGATACTTTCAAGAATACTCTATCTCTAACTTGGAACTCAATCTCTTTTCTTTTTAGATCGGTATATGACTTTTTCCTATCGTTAAATGCTTCGCATGCTCTGTCTCATCCTTGGAATAAATCAAAATGTCATCAATTAACACAATGACGAACTTGTCCAAGTATGGCCCAAATATCCTATTCATTAGGTCCATGAATACGGCCGGTGCATTCGTCAACCCAAACGGCATGACAAGGAATTCATAGTGGCCATACCTCGTTCTGAAAGTTGTCTTAGGCACGTCCAATTCCTTAACTCACAATTGATAGTAGCCGGACCTCAGGTCTATCTTAGAGAATACAGTGGCTCCCCTCAACTGGTCGAACAAATCATCGATCCTTGGCAAAGGATACTTATTCTTGATAGTTACCTTATTCTGTTGTTGATAACCTATACATAGGCTCATCGAACCATCTTTCTTATTTACGAACAATACGGGAGCACCCCAAGGCGAAAAACTCAGCCTTGCAAACCTTTATCCGTCAACCCTTGCAACTTTGCTTTTAAATCTTTCAGCTCGGTTGGTGCCATCCTGTACGGAGCAATAGAAATAGGAGCAGTTCTTGGCACTAGTTCAATACCAAACTCTATCTCTCTTTTTGAAGAGGCAATCCAGGTAATTTCTCCAGGAACATGTCTGGATATTCACTTACTATTGGCACGGACTCAATCTTCAACTCTGTTTCCTTATTGTTCAGTACAAAAGCAATGTAGGCTTCGTACCCTTTTCTCACATATCTTGGAGCAACCGTTGATGTAATTACAACCAGCGATGTATCCAATTCTCTTGAATCAATCCGTAGAATCTCACAATCTAGACACTTTAATGCAATATACTTGCTACCACAATTCACAATTACATTATGCAGGGCTAACCAATTCATACCAAGTATTACATCAAACTCATCAAATGGAAATAACATAAGGTTGGCCGGAAAGCAACAATCCTGAATTGTCAAAGGACAATTCTTACAAACTTTATCGACCAGAAATGACTTGCCTAATGGGTTCGACACTCTGATAATAAATTCCGTAGGTTCAATGGATATATTCATACTAGACACCAATCTCATGCAAATGTAGGAATGCGTCGACCCCAGATCAATTAAGGCAACAACACAAGTATTAAAAAGAGAAAAGGTACCCGTGATAACGTCAAGAGCAGAGGCTTCCTCTCGAGCGCGTATTGCATAAGTTCTTGCCGGGGCTCGAGCCTCTGATTTGATAGTGTCTTTGGCCACAAATTGACTGCCACTAGCACTTCCAGGATACCTTGGAGGTCTACCTCGTGGGATAGGAGTACTAAACTTCGGGGCTAATTCCATCTCTTTATCGGTTTGCTCTGGGCAGTCTCTGAGGAATTGGTTAAGGGAACCACATCTGTAGCATGCACCGCTCTTCATTCGGTACTCTTCGAAGTGAAATTTATTACAGCTTTTGCACTTCGGCTTTTGGTCATCTACACTCCCCACACTAGTCACCATTGGGGAGGACGACTTCTGGTTGCGTCATTTGGAGCTTCTCGCTCTACCCGAATATCCTACCGATGAAATGGAGCGTTCATGTTGGCTCCTTGATTTCTTTGTGGGAAGTGAGAACATCTTACAACTGGATCTCTTGCTCGCAACTCGAGCTTCTTTCTTAGGTTGCTTCCTTTCGTTATTGAGCTCCTTAGCCTTCTTGGCCCGATCAGCTAATGTAGTGAACTCTCGTATCTCAAGGAATCAATAGCTTGATTTCCTTATTCAGGCCTTCCTCGAAGCATTTACACATTTCTAACTCTGTTTGGACCTATTCAATTGCATACTGACTTAGTCTCACGAATTCTCTTTCGTATTCCGATACCGTCTTATTTCCTTGTTTGAGTTTCAGGAACTCTTTTCGCTTCGAATCTAGGAACCTTTGACTGATGTATTTCTTCTTAAACTCAGCTTGAAAGAATTCCCAAGTGAGGTTTTCCTTTGGTACCACTGAAGATACAGTCTTCTGCCAGTGGTATGCAGTATCCTTTAGGAGAGATACAACACACTTTAAACACACCTCGGGTGTGCACAATAATTTTTCCAATACTCGTATAGTATTCTCGAGCCAGAACTCGGCTCGTTCAACATCGCCATCAATCTTAGCCTTAAATTCCTCAGCCCCATACTTTCTAAGCTTGTCAACAGGGGCTTTACCAATTCATACAGGTGCCATACCTCGTGGCAATTCCTCATCAAGTTGGTTAGGGGGCGCGGGAGGTCATGGTATGTTGGGGCGATTTCTCAAATAATCCGCAAACCACTTGTCCATCATGTCAAAGAAGGCAGCTTTGGCCTCTTCCCGGCCTTCAGACACAGGCCTTCTACTACTACTACTAGAAATAGCTCGTTGTACAGAAGCTGGAGCTTGGCTCTCAGCTCCTTCAAACTTATCTTGTGCTTGATTGGAAGACATTTACTATATTCAAATACAATTAAACAGTTAGGAGATGTCACACTATCAATGTTCGTATAATAGCTTGTATAGTTAAACTTGATACACTCTACGATAGTCCTAGAACCGACTAAATCGCAACTCTGATACCACTAAATGTAATACCCCTTACCCGTACCCGAGACCGGGACCAGGTAACAGGTGTTACCATACATGTACTTAAAAAATTTCGAGAAATACGGGTTACAACATTTTGTTCCAATTTGAAACCAATCAAACAACGTCTTAATGTCCCTATTATGGGCCTACAAGGCCCTAAACATACATTGAGAACAGTCCGGGACTAAACCGAGGGCCTAAAAAAATCTTAAGAAAATTTCTAGGTTAATGTCACACACGCCCATGTGGAGCCATTTCACACACCCGTGTGTTTTGGGACATGCCCGTGTCCCTAACCCGTGTGGAATTAATTGAATTTATTTTTCAATTTGAACTTACAGGGTTTTCAGACGGCCAAGCACACGCCCGTGTTCTTAGTCTGTGTCTTTCACACAGTCTAGACACACCCGTATGGTTGACCGTGTCCAAAAACTCGAGCATTCTGCTTATGACGTCAGCATGCATTTAGGGGCACACGGCCAAGACACACGTCCGTGTGCTAGGCCGTGCCCTGCATACGGTTGAGACACACGGCCGTGTCTCTACCCGTGTGTTTACTACCATGCATTCTGACTTGAAATTCTTAGGTGTAGGGGACACACGGCCATACCACACGCCCATAGGGTGATCCGTGTGTCACACACGGCCTAGACACATGTTTGTGTGTCTATCCGTGTGGACCTTGTTAGGCTATTTCCCAAGCCCTTAAGCCCTTTCTTTAAAATTTTATCCATACATGCCCATTTTTGTCCAAAAACTTAGAAATTGGGAAAATTTCTCTTTAAAACCTTATAATTAATAATATAAAGCAATTTCATACAAATTGCTTCTAGAATCCAAGTTTTTCAATTTATTCAATTTGGTCCTTATTTTCCAATTGGACACCTTACTTATAGAATTTCTTCATGAAACTTTAACACATGCATATTTTCATATTCTAGACCTCATAATAATCATAAAATAAAAATTTTGACATTAGATTTGTGGTCTCGAAACCACTATTTCGACTAGACCCTATTTTGGGATGTTACAAATGATATGTTTTGAGTTGTGATTTTAGCCATGAGATTTAGCTTGTAAATGATGGCTTGTTTGTTATAGTTACATGGTTGTTCTTTGGTTGTTTGTAAGTTGAAGTAATAATGCTTGAAAAATGATATGTTGTGTCTTGACTTTGAGATGATGAAATGGTATGTTATGATGCAAGAAATAGATGGCAAAATGATGATGAAATGCATTTAGAAATTATGTTAACTTGATGCTTTTGGCATATTGATTTGAGTAGTGAATTGAATGGTTATAAATAGCTTGAAATGTGTGTGAAATAACATGTCTTTGGCTACCTATAAATGTATTGAAATGGTATCATTTTAGTTGTTAGGTGTGCAAGAGAAAAGGGTGGCAAATTGGCTTTGCAAATGGCCTATTTTTGCCCACACGGGCAGAGACACGGGCGTGTGTCTCAGCCGTGTGTGACACACGTCATGTTACATGGCCGTGTGTCCCCTAGGGTACCCTTTCGAATTAAGGCAATATACCCTACAGTTTTGACACGACCTAAACACACAGGCTTGTCTTTTGGCCGTGTGTGACACAAGGGTTGGCACATGGGCGTGTGGCTGACCGTGTGACCCAAGTTAGTAACCTACCTAGTTTTCCCACTGCCATGGCACACGGGCGTGTCCTCGACCGTGTGGTACAAGTCAGTATGTATGTCTTATTTTCACACGACTTGTGACACGGGCGTGTCTGGTGGCCGTGTCACACTGGCGTGTGACCCTAGAGTATTTAAAAATTTTCTAAGTCTCCCAAAATTTGCTAATATTATTAGTTTAGTCTGAAACCACTTTTAAGCATGTTTTAAGGTCTAATAGGACCTTATAAGGGACAAAATGATTATGATGTATGGATTTTAATTATTGTAACATCCTGATTTTGGGCCTAGTCAGAACAATGGTTTTGGGACCATAAATCTGATGAGGAAAATTTTATTTTTATTATATTTTTATGGTCTACGATTTCACAGAATGATTTCTTGAAAATTTCGTTCGAAAATTTCGACATTTGGGCACTCAATTTGGTCAAAAGGACTAAATTGTAAAAAGTCCAAAAGTTGAGTTCTACATGTTAGAAGTGTCTAATTGTTATGAGTTTTAAATTAAAGGTCCTTAAATGATAATTAGACCATTTTGAAGTTTTTGGACAAAAATGGACATGGTATGATAGGTTTTTAAAAATTTTTCATTAAAGGCATTTTAGTAAATTGGTAATTAAATGAATTAAAAAGCCAAAAATAAGCCAAATTTGCTCATATTCTTCCTCATGGCCGAATGTCTCATGAAAAACACCATGGTTAGTGTTTTCAAGCTTTCCAAGCTCATTTGTAAGTGATCCCGAACCCTATTTTTAACGTTCTTTACATTTTGAAATCCCGATAACATGCTCTACTCATTTCTACCATTATTTTAAGCTAGGGTTTATGTTTAAAAATTTACCTATGAGTAATATGCATACATTTTGATGTCTAATGGTAGAAAATGAGTGTTGGGTGTTAGATACGGTTTAGTCGATTCTAGGATTAATGTAGTGTGTAAGAGTTTAGCTATACATTTCATATATATATAACTGCGATAGTGTGATGATTCCTGACAGTTAAAATGTGTTTTTCGTATAGCAAATGGATCCCGATCGAGCAATAGCTGACGATGTTGAAAGTAATGCGCCCACTCCCGCTCAAAGGGCAGTGCCAGCTAAGTCTAGGCCGATTTCAAGTAGCCAAGGTGGAGAGGCTAAGCAAGCCTTCTTCCAAATGATGAGTGAGTAGTTCATGGAATTCGTTCGAACGAATCTGGTTGCTCAACAACCTCCACCCCTGCCTGTTCCTCAACAAATCCCAGTTGTGCCATAACTGATAGATCCGATTTGAGTGAGTAAGCCACCTGTTGATAAGATTCAGAAACATGGGGCTGAAGAGTTTCGGGATATAGTAGACGATGATGTTGAGAGAGTTGAGTTTTGGCTCGAGAATACGATCTGAATATTTGAGGAATTATTCTGTACTCCTAAAGAATGTATCGAATGCATGGTATCTTTGCTTAGAGATAATGCATATCATTGGTGAAAAACGACATCTGTGGTTCCTAGAGAACGAGTTACCTAGGAGTTCTTTCAATCCAAATTCTGAAAGAAGTACATAAGCCAAAGATTTCTCAATCAGAAACATTAAGAGTTTCTAAAATTGAAACAGGGCCGAATGACTGTCACTGAATATGAAAGAGAATTTGTATGTTTGAACAAGTATGCTCGGGAATATGTTTCCACTGAGGAGATCATGTGGAAAAGATTTGTTAACGGGTTGAATGAAGATATAAAGCTGTTAGTTGGGATACTTGAATTGAAGGAATTTGCAGTACTGGTTGAAAGGGCTTGGAAAGCCGAGGATCTCAGTAAAGAAAAGAAAAAAGCTAATTTTGAAGCAAGAGATTCGAGAAAGAGATCAACTAGTAAATCTTATCAGTCTGCATCGAAGAAATTTTGAGACTCGTTTAATCGTTCCAGTGCATCTGTGGGACATTCAAATAGGAATCGTGAAAAGCAACATGTAAGTTCCAAAGCCCAAAATACATCTATTGCTAGTGTTGGCAGTGTAAGACCTAACTGACTTGAATGTAAACATTGTGGCAAATGACTTTCCGGTGATTGTAGATTGAATGATAGGGCGTGTTTTAAATATGGATCATTGGATCATTTTATCCGTGATTTTTGGAGTTGGCTGAACAAGATACAGTACAGAATACGAGGCCGAGTAACATTGCAGCTAGAGGTAAACCACCCAAAAACACGGGAAATGTGAATGGTGGTAGAGGTGTGACACGGGACACTATTGTGAGATCTGATGCTAGAGCACCTGCACGGGCTTAAGCTATTCGTGCTCACGAAGAAGCGTCATCTCCAGATGTTATCACCGGTACTTTTATTCTTTATGATACTAAAGTTATTGCATTGATAGATCCAAGATCAACCCATTCATATGTATGTGTGAATTTAGTATCCAGTAAGACTTTACCTATAGAGTCTACTGAATTTGTAATTAGAGTATCAAACCCCTTAGGCGAGTGAGTTTTGGTTGATAAAGTGTGCAAGAATTGTCCATTAATGATTCGGGATAATTGCTTTCTGGCCTATTTGATGTTGTTGCCATTTGAAAAATTTGATATAATTTTGGGTATGGATTGGCTAACATTGCATGATGCTATTGTAAATTGCAAAAGAAAGACGATTGACTTGAGATATCAAAATAATAAAATTATCCGAATTGAGTCAGATGACCTGAATGGCTTGCCAACAATGATTTCATCGATGTTAGCTCAGAAATATGTGAGAAAGGGTTGCAAAGCTTATTTTACTTATGTGCTTGATACGAAAGTGACTGAAAAGAAGATTGAATCAGTGCCAGTTGTGTGTGAATATCAGGATGTGTTTCCTGAAGAGTTATCGGGTTTACCACCGATAAGAAAGGTTGAATTTGGCATTCAATTAGTGCTGGTGACAACACTGATATCGATAACTCCGTACAGAATGGCTCTAGCAGAGTTAAAAGAATTAAAAGCTCAGTTGCAAGAATTAACTAATAGAGGATTTGCACGATCAGGTTTGTCGCCTTGGGGTGCTCCTATGTTGTTCGTGAAAAAGAAAGATGGCATGATGAGAATGTGTATAGACTACCGATAGCTTAACAAAGTGACGATCAAGGACAAATATCCTCTACCATGAATCGATGATTTGTTTGACCAATTGAAAAGGGCTACAGTGTTTTCAAAGATAGATTTGAGATCGGGCTATTATCAGTTGCGAGTTAGAGACTCTGATGTGCCAAAGACTGCATTTAGAACGAGGTATGGTCACTATGAATTTTTGGTTATGCCTTTTGGACTAACGAATGCACCTGTTGTCTTTATGAGCTTAATGAATCGAATTTTCAGACCATACCTAGATCGATTTGTTGTTGTGTTCATAAATGATATTATGATCTATTCGAGAGATGAAACTGAGCATGCTGAGCATTTGAGAATTGTATTACAGACTCTGCGTGATAAACAGTTATATACAAAGTTCAGTAAATGTGAATCCTAGTTGCGCGAGGTTGGTTTTTTGGGGCATATTGTGTCAGCATCGAGTATTCGAGTGGATCTGAGCAAGATTTCTGCAATAATGGATTGGAAACCTTCAAGAAATGTATCTGAAGTCCGTAATTTTTTGGGATTAGTTGGCTGTTATCGACTATTTGTGAAAGGCTTTTCGATGATTGAGACTCCGTTGATGAGATTGCTTTAGAAAGATGCAAAATTTGAATGGTTCGAGAAATGTCAGAAAAGTTTTGATCAACTAAAAACTCTATTGACTGAAGCTCCAATATTAGTACAGCCAGAATCGGATAAAGAATTTGTGATTTATAGTGATGCATCGTTGAATGGTCTAGGCTATGTTTTGGTGCAGGAAGGAAAAGTTATAGCTTATGCCTCGAGATAGTTAAAGCTGCATGAAAAGAATTACCTGTCGCATGATTTAGAGTTGGTAGCCATTGTGTTTGCATTGAAGATTTGGCGCCATTATCTGTTCGGTGAGAAATGTCATGTTTACTCAGATCACAAGAGTTTGAAATATTTGATGACTTAGAAATATTTGAATTTGCGATAGCAAAGATGGCTAGAATTACTAAAACATTATGAGTTAGTGATCGATTATCATCCGGGAAAGGCTAATGTTGTTGCTGATGTTTTGAGTCGAAAATCCTTATTCGCTCTACGTGCGATGAACACTCAAATAGCTTAGTGTAATGATGGTTCAATTGTGGCTGAGATGAATGCGAGACCATTATTTTTACAGTAGATTTACGAAGCTCAGAAAGTTGATAATGAAATGTTAGCAAAACGAGCTCAATGTGATTTGAACCATGATTCAGAGTTTCAAGTTGATTCCAATGACTGTTTGAGATTCAAAGGCAGAATGTGTGTTCCGAGAAATTCAGAGTTGATACAGATGATTTTGAATGAAGCACATAGTAGTCATTTGTCTTTTCATTCGGGAAGCATGAAAATGTATAATGATTTGAAACAACTCTATTAGTGGCATGGTATGAAACGTGATATTTCAGAGTTCGTTTCTAAATGTTTGATTTTTTCAGCAAGTTAAAGCTGAGCATTAGGTACTGTCTGGTTTATTGCAGTCGATTATGATTCCTGAGTGGAAATGGGATAAAGTGACTATGGATTTTGTTTCGAGGTTGCCCCTATCTCCAAGTAAGAAAGATGCAATCTGGGTTATAGTTGACAGATTAACAAAATCGACTCATTTCATTCCAGTACGAACAGACTATTCGCTTGAAAAGTTAGCTGAGTTGTATATCTCTGAAGTTGTGAGATTACACGGAGTACCTATTTCTATTGTTTCGGATAGAGATCTGAGGTTCACGTCAAGATTTTGGAAGAAACTGCAAGATGCACTGGGTACAAAACTACATTTTAGTACCACATTTCACCCGTAGATGGATGGTCAATCCGAGTGAATTATTCAAATACTCGAGGATATGTTGAGATGTTACATTCTTGAGTTCGAAGGTTCATGGGAAAAGCATTTTCTATTGATTGAATTTGCGTATAGTATTAAAATGGCACCGTACAAAGCTTTATACGGTCAAAAGTGTCGAACACCTTTGTACTGGACTGAACTTAGTGAGAATAAGATTCACGGGGTTGATCTAATTAGAGAAACAAAAGAAAAAGTTAAAGTAATTCGTGATGGTTTGAAAGCAACATCAGATCGACAAAAATCTTACGCAGACTTGAAACAGAAAGATATTGAGTTTCAGATCGGGGATAAAGTGTTTTTGAAAGTATCTCTATGGAAGAAAATACTTCAATTTGGTCGTAAAGGCAAGTTAAGTCTGAGATTCATCGAACCGTACGAAATTATCGAGCGAGTCAGACCAGTGGCTTATCGGCTAGCATTGCCGTTTGAGTTCGAAAAGATTCATAAAGTGTTTCATGTATCGATGCTTCGATGATACTGATCCGATCCTTCATATATTATTTCCCCGAAAGAAGTTGAGATTCGTCAAATTTATCATATAGTGAAGAATAGGTCCAAATTCTAGATTGTGAGATCAAGAGCTGAGAAATAAAAGAATAGAGTTAGTGAAAGCATTATGGCATCGACATGGGATTGAAGAAGCTATGTGGGAACCTGAGGATGCTATGAGAAAGCAATATCCAAACCTGCTCGATGGTAAGATTTTCGGGGACGAAAATTCCTAAAGGGGAGAGTTGTAATAGCCTGGTTTTAGCTAATTCAGAAAGTAGTTTTGGAACCACAAATTCGAGGTTGTAAAATTATTTTAATATTATTTTTAGTGTTTATAGCATGTGAATATATATGTGTGAAAATTTCGTGAACTAATTTTATTGTTTAATAGCTCAATTTGAGAAAAAGGACTTAATCACGTAAAATGCAAAAGTAGCATGCTATAAGTTAAATGTGCTTAATTGCTATGGTTTATTAAATGAGAGGTCCTTATGATGTTATTATGCCATTGATAAGGTTAATGGACATTAATGACCTTATATTATGTGATTTATTAATGTTTTAAACTAAGGTTAAATTGGTAAATTATTTATTAACCTATGTTTTAATTAAACAAAACAAAAAGAT
The DNA here is from genome assembly GCA_025698465.1 of Gossypium longicalyx. Classification (NCBI taxonomy): domain Eukaryota; kingdom Viridiplantae; phylum Streptophyta; class Magnoliopsida; order Malvales; family Malvaceae; genus Gossypium; species Gossypium longicalyx. Next base: position 31,252,886 of record CM046998.1, on the reverse strand, counting down.
GAATTTCATTCATCTTTCTTCAATCGTGTATAGCAAAAGAGAAAACCATTTTAGGGCTTGTTACATTCGGTACTCTCCTAGCTTAATTGGTAAGTGTTTTGAGCTCAGTTTTTAATGATTTCTATGTTTTTGTAATCGTTGCTTTGAGTACTAGCTAGCCTGTGCCTCAATTTTTGAAAGTGTTGATGATTTTAAAAGTTTCCATTGATGAATTCATGAGTTTTATGATGTCTAATGATAAATTATGCAAGCTTGATGTTTGATATACATGTTTTGTAAAGTGATTTTTGACAAAAATGTCAATTAGGGTTTAATTTGAGAAAAGTGTAAATTAAGGGGTTAAATTGTGAAATAAATGAAAATTTGGGCTGCTAGGGACCTATAGAGAATTCGGCTAAGCATGGGTCATATTGAATTTTGTGTATTTATGAAATAGAGACTAAATTAAATAAATGTGTAACTTTAGGGGCTAAAGTGCAAAAATTCCCAAATATTTGTTTATGGATGAAATTGAATGTGTTGATGAATAAAAGAGTTAATTTTGAATGTATATAGAATAAGAACGAAAGAAAACAGATTTATATCGGGGAAAATCAAAAGTTGACGAATAGTCAATCCAGTCCATTTATTCCGAATACAAGGTAAGTTCATATGCAAATAAATGTCTTCAAATTGAATTATATGTGTTCATTTGTCATTGAATTGTTATGAATGTTGAACAAGTAATTACGAGCAAGAATCGACAAAGCTACGACATTCGAAAGCCCCGTACGAACCTGGGAATAGTATAGGATACGAATGTCATGACATTAGGTTATCGATATGTGATTACATGTAAGACCATGTCTGGGACATTGGCATTGTATTGTGATTATGTGTAAGTCCATGTCTGGGACATTGGCATTGTATTATGATTTCGTGTAAGACCCTGTCTAGGACAGTGGCATCGATATGTGATAACATGTAAGACCATATCTAGGATATGGCATTGAACGAGCTTATATGATTTCCGAGTATCCTTAACGATTCTGAACGGTTCAACCGAAAAAGTCAAGTTGAGAAAGAATATGTGAATGAGCTAAGTGACTAAGGTACGTATGAGATTTACATGAGTATTGAAAGGGAAAGTATTTGATGAACCCGATTAAGATATTGAATATATGTTCAATGAGAAAGCTTTGTGAATTTGAATGTGAATAGCTATGTTTAGCATATTTGATTTGTTATGCAAATATTCATGTGATGAATTTATTTGTATATGGCTTACTAAGCTTTTAAAGCTTACTTTGTGTGTTCTTTCTATGTTTTATAGATTATCGAAGCTAGCTCAGACATCAGGGATCATCGGGAACCATCATCACAATATCGGCTACTTGTTGGTATTTTTGAATGCTTGTAATTATGGTATATGGCATGTATAGGCTAGTGAGTTAATGATATGTTTTGAGTTGTAATTTTAGCCATGAGATTTGACTTGTAAATGTTAGCTTGTTTGGTATAGTTACATGGTTGTTCTTTGGCTGTTTGTAAGTTGGAGTAATAATGCTTGAAGAATGATATGTTGTGTCTTAACTTTGAGATGATGAAATGGTATGTTATGTGCAAGAAATAGATGACAAAATGATAATGAAATGCATTTAGAAATTATGTAAACTTGATGCTTTGGGCATATGGATTTGAATAGTGAATCGAATGGTTATAAATGGCTTGAAATGTGTGTGAAATAGCATGTCTTTGGCTGCCTATAAATGTATTGAAATGGTATCATTTTAGTTGTTAGGTGTGCAAGAGAAAAGGGTGGCAAATTGACTTTGCAAATTTTCTAAGTCTCCTAAGGTTTGCTAATGTTATCGGTTTAGTCCCGAACCACTTCTAAGCATGTTTTAAGGTCTAATAGGACCTTATAAGGGACAAAGTGATTGAGATGAAAGAATTTTAATTATGATTGCACAAATGTATGATTTATGTTGCGGTTGAATTGTGATATCCCGAATTAGGGCCTAATCAGAATAGTGGTTTTGGGACCACAAATCCGAGAGAGAAATAATTATTTTATGATTATTTTGAGGTCTATGATATGATTGCATGATTGTGTGAAAATTTCGTGAAGAAATTCTATGCATAAAGTGATTAATTTGAAATTAGGGACTAAATTGAATAAGTTGCAAAACTTGCATTCTAGAAGTTTTTAGTATGAAATTGCTTTGGAATATTAATTAGAAGGTCTTAAATAGCAATTTGACCAATTTCTAAGTTTTAGACAAAAATTGGACATGGATGAAAATTTTGAAAGTTTAGTAATGAAGGGTATTTTAGTCATTTGGAAATTAAAAGATTAAAAAAAGGAAAAAGATGGAAATATATGTTCATCTTCTTCATTAGGACGAAAATTCAAGGGTTCTCCATAGCTAGGGTTTGTTTCAAGCTTCCAAGCTCCATAGTAAGTGATTCCAAGCCCCGTTTTTAATGTTCTTTACGTTTTTTGAGTCCCGGTAACTTGATTTAGCTTATTCTAGTAATAATTTAACCTAGGTTTTATATTTGGAAAAATACCCATAGGTGAAATGTGTTTATTTTGATGTTTTATGATAGAATACAAAGTTTTAAATTGTGTTAAACAACTTTTGCTAAGCGATTTTACGTGAAAACGAGTAAAACGACAAAATCGGTAAAAATACCTAATGTTCATAAATACATGATAGAGTGTGAATTTGATGTTGCTATAGAAGGGAAAAATGATCAGCATGTAATAAAACATAAGAAAATAGGATGAAGTTTAATTTCCGAGCTTTGGGGCAAAAGTGTAAATATGCAAAAGTTTAGTGGCAAAAATGTAATTTTGCCAAAGTTTGAGTCAAGGACTGTTTTAATAAATGTGAGTATTAAATAAGCTAAATTTGTTATTATAGATCAAGAGAAACGAGATTCAAGTCGTGATCGAGGGAAAAATAAAGTTTCTAAGGAATAGGCTTGATTTCTAACATATTGTACCCAGGTAAGTTCATATGTAAATATTGTAATATAACTGTTATTTTAAATCATTTAATGCTATTTATACGATATTATGATTTGTTATCATGAAATTCTATACTTTGTGGTAATTGTTGGACAACATACAAAAATTTTATGAATTATATGAAAAATGTGAAAGATTACCGAAGTACCGTCATTGGAATTCCAATGAGAATGGTAAAGGAGTACGAACGAGGAAAGCCCGTTTGAACAATAGGAATAGATTTGGATACAAGTGACATGTTACTAAGAAATTGAGATCCGAACTCGTTGAGTTGCGTTCCGAGTTCGTGAGAATTATGAGGCATCCGAACTCGTTGAGTCGAGTCCGAGTTCACTTATGGATGCAAATGTCTGAACTCGTTGAGTTGAGTCCGAGTTCATGAGATGTAACTAGGCATCCGAGCTCGTTGAGTTGAGTCCGAGTTCGCTTATGGGCGGGTTACATGGTAGCTTGGCTACATATGTGGCACTTATGTACAAACTTTTCATGTATCCGAATTATATTCCAATGTGTTCAACGGGTAAAATTCTAGTAAATGGAAGAATACTCAAGATGCAAGTGACGTATTGGTAAGTGTTGTGGAATGGGCACTTTGGACAGGTATGTACTTAACCCTCGGGTTGAGACTTGATACGACAACAATAATATGGTAAGATGATGAATGATGAATAGAAATGTGATATATGTTTTGGTGATATTATGCTAATGTTAGTTGGTATAGTTGCTTTGTTAAGTTATTTGTTATTTGCATATGGACTTACTAAGCATCTATGCTTACTCCTTCCTTCTCATTCTTTGTAGTTTTAAGTCAATTTGGAGATCGGGACGATCAGAGGCATGCTTACACTATCATTGGACAATTGCGGTATAATGACTTGTAATTTTTGGAAATATGTCATGTATAGCATTCCAATCATTTTGTGTGTATAATCTTACGATATGGCCCATGGATGGATTGGAAATTTTTGAGAATGATTAGCTATTGGAATGACTAATCAAGTTTATATATAATAACATGTATGCTTTATGTCTAAATTAAACCATGAAAATCCTTGGAAAGGTAAAATTGGCCACAAAACAAAATCAGTCAGCAACAGTGACGTGAGTTTTAAAAATCACTAAAAATATTAGAGATAGAATTTAATGATGAATAAAATATGGAATTGAATCTTAATGAATATATTTTCATGTTGAAGAAACAAAATAAGTAAAATAGTTGTATTTTATAAGATATTTATGTTTTGGTGAAACAGGGTCAGAGTGATTTCTGAATCCCCTGTTCTGAATTTAAAAATTCACCATAAATTTTACAAAAACAATTAGGAGTTTTACCTTACATTTATAAAATCCTTATTGAGTCTAGTTTTATGAGAAACAAACTTAATGGTCATTAAAACTCTGTACAGGGAGATATATGATTCGTAATACACAGGGGTCAGAGTAGCCGAACCCTGAAACAGGGGATAATTTAACTAATAAACTGTACTAATTGGCCTGACCAAAAATTATATAAAAAAATTAGTAAGTAGATATATAAGTCTAGTTTCAAGGAAAATTTACGAAAATGGATTTCGAGTTTTTTAACTTGAGATATGATTTTTTTAGTACTATAACACAAATGGACAGTTTACTACGAGAATTGTTTGAACTTGTTTAAATACTAAAAGAAGTTTAGTAATGTCTCATACTCGATTCCGGCGATGGTCTCGGGTAATGGGGCGTTACATGAATGGTAATGCCTTGTAACCCAATTCTGGCGATACAGGTTAAGGGTGTTACAAATAAACCTTAGACTGAAATTGTACTTGTGTTTTCAGATAAATGGATCCTTGATGTTTTTCGGCTTTCAACCAAACAATCTTCTCCGCTATTCTCTTACCACAAACTGCTTCGAGTGTGGGCTCAAACCAATTAAATCAAAATACAGAACTAGAAAAAGTTTTCTTTTCTTTTGAAGATGAAAACGAAAATTCTCTCTTCTTTAATAGAAACAAGTAGAATTGTTATTCTGGAAAAATATATTTAATAGTTGAGAATAAATTCTCTCTATTTTTCTATATAGGAACAATATCTTAAAGCTTTTGTAAATAGCTCTACTGGTTCCATCTATTTATAAAAAGAGAAAGTAGAACTCTTGTTGAATTGTAGAGGTTTATTTCAAATAAAAAAAGTTTTTAGTCCAACTAGGAGAAGGACAGGGGCTAACAGGGTGTTCTTCCCCTAATATTTATTATGATGAAGATTCGTGCCTCTCATTATATTGGGCCCAATTATATTTTAATCCAACCTAATATTTGTTTTTCTATTTCCTGAAAATAAACTTTAATATATTTATAATCAATTAAATATTTTTTTTTCTAATCCCAATTTTACTACCAGTAAAATTATGAAGATTATACCCTTGACAAAATTTTTTAGAAAATATATTTAATATTTCACAATTCAACTTGTTCACAATGATCGAATGGTTTATTTTCATTTTTAAGCCTTAAAATGGCTCTAAAACATAAACTCATTTTCCCGATCATTTTTAACTAAATCATCTACATTTGCAAATGAATCATTTCTCATTTTCATTTTCATTTTAAGAAAACCACATTCATTTCCAAATGATTTCATTTCTCCATTTCGAAGAAAATCATAATCATTTCTGAATGTTTTTCATTTCTCCATTTCTATTCATTCCATTCATTTCAATTCAAACACGCAATTCATTTTTGGTTTCAACAAGCTAGGGGAGGGGCCGATTGGATATATGTAATTAGGGCTCAAATGATTTATAATTAAGTTTTGGCTTTTTACCTATTAATTATAAACTTATTTAGTCATGAAGTCATTCCACTATAGTATCATGATTGAGCTCTCCCTAACGACATACCATTACAAAAGAAACTATTCAGTACTCATCCTGTAACACCCCTAACCTGTATTCGTGCCAGAATAGGGTTACAGAGTATTACTGGAGTTTACGAAATATTTACAGATAATTCATGTCATTTATTATTCATTTATCAAGATTATTCATTAGGTCCCTTAAATGGACCCTCAAGGCCTAATATGAGTATCAGAATCGAGTCAGAACTAAATTGGGAACTCAGAGAATTTTTCACAAATATTTCTAAAATTTTCCTAGATACAGGCACACATGCCCGTGTGGTCCAGGGACACCCCCGTGTGACCTTAAGACATACCTGTGCTGCTGGCCGTGTTCGACCCCGTGTAACTCTCTGACTTATGCCACGCGGCCAGCCACACGCCCGTGTGCTAGGCCATGTAGTTAATTAAAATTTTCAAAATTAAGTGCAGGTTTCACACGGCCAAGACACACGCTCGTGTTCTAGGCCGTGTAGCACACACGGCTGAGACACACACCCGTGTCTCTGCCCGTGTGCTCAATTCTAAGCATTCTGTTTCTCAATTTTAAAATGTAGGGGACACACGGCCTAACCACATACCCATGTGCCAGGCCATGTGTCACACACGGCGATGACTCATGCCTGTGTGTCTACCCGTGTGGACAAAATAAAGCCATTTCCTAACTTTATTTCTCACCCAAATTTGCCAATAACCTACACCAAAACTTACAAGTATATATCAACCAATTCAAGTATTAATTCCAAGCCAATTCTAGCATCTAATATGATATTTTATCATATGCAATCATGATTGTAACATCCCGAAATAGGGCCTAAACGGAACAGTGGTTACGAAACCACAAATTCGAGGTAGAAAAATTTATTTTATTATTATTTTGAGGTTCATGATATGATTACATGATTGTGCGAAAATTTCATGATGAAATTCTATACATAAAGTGCTTAAGTTGAGGTTAGGGATTAAATCGAATAATTTGCAAACTTGCATTCTAGAAGTTTTTAGTATAAAATTGCTTTGAAATATTAATTACGAGGTCTTAAATAGAAATTTTACCAATTTTAAGTTCATGGACAAAATTAGGACATGAAAGGAATTTTTAAAAGTTTAGTAAGGAGGGGCATTTTGGTCATTTGGATATTAAATGAAATTAAAAGGGAAAAATAACACAAAAATTAGTTATCATCTTCATAGTTGCTGCCGAATGCTCCATCTCTCCATACCTAGGGTTTCTTCAATTTTCAAGCTCCACAGTAAGTGAGTCCAAGCCCCGTTTTTAATGTTCTTTACGTTTTCGGAGTCCCGGTAGCTCGATAAAGCTTATGCTAGCAATAATTTAAGTTAGGGTTCATACTTGGAAAAATACCCATAGGTGAAAAGTGTTTATTTTGATGTTTTATGATAGAATATGAGGTCTTAGATTATGTTAGACAACTTGTGCTACTCGGTTTTAGGTAAAAAGCGAGTAAAAGGGCTTAATCAGAAAAATACCTAATAGTCATAAGTGCATGTTAGAGTATGAATTTGATGCTGCCATAGAAGGGAAAAATGATCAGCATGTCATAAAACATAAGAAAATAGGTTGAAGTTTAATTTACGAGATTTGGGGTAAAAATGTAAATATGCAAAAGTTTAGGGGTAAAAATGTAATTTTTCTAAAGTTTGAGTAAAGGACTGTTTTGATAAATGTGAATATTAAATAAGTTAAATTTGCTATTATAGATCAAGAAGAACGAAATTCGTGGAGTAGATCGGGAAAAGAAAAAAGTAAAGGACTAAATTGTAAAGTTTAGTCACATTTTGTATCGAGGTAAGTTTACTGATGAAATAAATGCAATATTCTTATATTTTACATTATTATTGTTAATTTACAGCATTTATATACTTATTTTTTTGAGAATATTTAAAGTCGAATTAAAGGCGAAGTAGCAGAGAAAAAGCATTAGGAAGCCCCGTTTGAACCTTAGGAATATTAGGATATTGGGGTTGACAGGACAGGATAGAAATGAGCCATGTAAGTCCATATCAGATATATGGCTTTGGAGACAGGAATGAGCCATGTAAGCCCATATTATATATATAAATATGGCATTGGAGATAGGAATAATTCATGTAAGTCCATGTCGAAGACATGGCATTGGCAGGACATTGATAGACAGGAACGACCCTAGTATCCTTAATATTCCGAGTGGTTCATTGAGTCATTGTATATGTTAAATCATAGTCAATTATCAACAAAAAGGGAAGGTAGATTATATTTATGAATAGTGAAAGGTCAGTTAAGAAAGAAGGTAAGTGAGTAAAGAAGAATGTAGAAAATGAGAAGTAAAGAAAGTTTATGAGGCTAGGTGACTTGATGTATATTTATTCATTATGTTGAATGTTGTAATTTATTTGCTTGTAAGCTTACTAATCCTAGTGCTTACTCTCTTATTTTTTTTTCTTATAGTTTTTATCAAGCCACTCGGGGATCGAAGGAAACGTCGGAGACCCGATCACACTATCGAAGAAATTACATTGGTATAGTTAGACGTTTCGTTTTGTGTATGGCATGTATAAGAACTTGGTTTCTTTTGATATGATATGATCAATGAATGATGTGTAAATATTTTCTAGTGACTATCTAATAGAATGGCTGATGATATACATGTTTAATAGTATGTATGATTAAGTAGTAACTATCACATGAAAATTATGAAAAATGTGAAAGTAACTTAAAAACGGATTCAAGTATCAGAAATAATGTGATTTTGAAAATTCACAAAAATTTGTAGAGACATGGTTTGATAGTGAATAATATATGAAATTAAAGCTCATTGTGTCTATTTTCATATGGAATAAGCAAAGTAGGTAAAGGTTTTGTATTTTATAAGATATCTGAGTTTTAGTGAAATAGGCCCAGAGCGATTTCTGGATCCCCTATTTCAACTTTAGAAATTCACCATAAATTTTATAAAAATAATTATATTATGTACTTTATATTTTTATAATACTTATTGAATCTAGTTTTAATAGAAACAAACTTTATTGTCATATGAAATTTTTACAGGGAGAAAAGTTGTTCGTAGTAAGCAGAGGTCAGTGCAGTTGAATTCTGAAACAGGAGTAACTTTAACTAATAAAATGTACTAATTGGATCAACCAAAAATTCTAGAAAAAAATTAGTAAATAGATATATGAGTTTGTTTTTAGGAAAAATTTACGGAATTGGATTTCAATTTTCGTAACTTGAGATATAAATTTTTAACCAACTATGACGCAGAAAAATAGTTTATTCCGAAAATTAATATAAGTAGTTAGGATTGTTTAAAAAGGAAAAATAAGATTAGTAACACCTCAAGCTTAACTCCGATGACGGTTTTGGGCATGGGGGCGTTACATTTATTGGTATCAGAGCAGGCTTAGTCGGTTCTCGAAACAGTTAGTGTGAGTAAAAGTCTAGCTATACATGCCATACTTGTATTTTGATAGTGTGACGACTCCTGACGATTTTTAAATATTTTGTTTTATAGTAATGGATCCCGAGCGAGTTGGTGATGATGATGTAGAAAGTAATGCGCTCGCTGCTCGCGGAAGGGCAAATATCCGAGAATAGACCAAAGAATGCTTAATCGGGGAGGAGTGACTCGAGAAGCTCTCTTCCAAGCTTTGAATGATTTGTTTGCCAAGTTCGTTCGTACGAATCCGGCAGTTAGACCTCCACCCCCTCATGATTCTCAGACTACCCATGCAGGTCAAGCTTCCCCAGTCACAGGTACAGTGATAAGGGAAAAGGCACCAGTTGATAGAATCAGGAAACAAGGGGCAGAAGAGTTCCGAGCAACAAAGGATGATGATGCAGAAAGAGTAGAATTTTGGTTAGAAAATACTATCAGAGTCTTTTACGAATTATCTTGTACACCCGAGGAATGTATGAAATGTGTAGTATCACTTTTTAGAGACTCAACCTACCACTGGTGGCAAACACTTATATCAATTATACCAAAGGAGAGGGTCACTTGGGATTTCTTTCAGGAGGAATTTCGTAAAAAGTACATCAGTCAGAGGTTTATTGATCAGAAGAAAAAGGAATTCCTAGAATTGAAACAAGGTAATATGACGGTGACCGATTATGAGCGCGAATTTGTCAGGCTTAGTAAATATGCTAGAGAATGTGTGTCTACAGAGGCTATCATGTGTAAAAGGTTTGAGGATGGGTTAAATGATGATATCCGATCACAAGGTGGGTGTCTTAGAAATAAAAGAGTTCATTATTTTAGTTGAGAGAGCCTGTAAGCGCGAGGAGGAGTCATTAAAAGAAAAGGCAAAGTTGAGACAGAGACACAAGATACAAAAAGAGACAGATGAGCGAGTCATTCCAAGCTATATCCAAAAGGCCAAAGGATTTTTCTACTAGATCTAGTTTCTCACCCAGTATTCTAGTCGAATAGAGAGGCGATGAGATTTAAGGATTGAAGGCTCGCACCACCTCTACCGCGAGTGTAGGTAATGTTGGACAGGGTAGATCAGGGTGTCCACGGTGTGGTAGACTTCATTATGGTCCTTGTCGAGTAGGCGAAAATGTTTGTTATAAATGCGGTGCTCCAGATCATTTTGTACGAGAATGTCCAGAGGTAGCTAATCGAGAGGTAACACAGAGTGCTAGATCCGAAAATGCTCCTACTAGAGGCGATTACAGAGGCAACCAGGAGTAGGAGCAAGTAATGAGAGGTACCTCAAGAGATTCAGTGTGAGACCGGATGCTAGAGCCCCCGCAAGGACTTATGCTATTCGTACACGCGAAGAGGCATCCTTCCCCGATGTGATTACGGGTACATTTTCTCTGCATAATATTAATGTCATTGCTTTGATTGATCCGGTTCAACTCATTCATATGTTTGCAAGAAATTGATGCCTAGTATAAGTATGCCTATAGAATCTACTGAATTTGTGATTAAAGTATCGAATCCATTAGGCAAGCATGTATTAGTAGATAAAGTATGTAGAAATTGTCCTTTGATGATTAGAGGTTCTCAAGTTTTCCTACGATCTCATGCTATTGCCATTTGATGAGTTTGATGTGATTCTTGGTATGGATTGGTTGACTACACATGATGTGATAGTGAATTGTGGGAAGAAATTCATTGAGTTGAAGTGTGAAAATGGTGAAATTATTCGGGTTAATTCGTAAGAGTCGATAGTTCATTTTCCATAATTTCATGTATGTCCGCTTTCGTAAATGTTTGAGAAAAGGGTATGAAGCTTATCTTGCTTTTGTGTTGAACACTAAAGATCCGAATTGAAAATTGAATCGATTGCACATGTGGTATGTGAGTTTCCCGATATGTTTTCGAAAGAACTACCAGGTTTGCCTCCTGTTAGAGAAGTTGAGTTTGGTATTGAGTTGATTCTAGGTACCACGCCCATTTCTATTGCTCCTTATAGAATGGCTCCGTTGGAATTGAAAGAATTGAAAGCTCAGTTGCAGGAATTAACAGATAAAGGCTTTGTAAGACCCAGTAGTTCACCATAGGGTGCACCAGTGCTATTTGTGAAAAAGAAAGACGGATCGATGAGATTGTGCATAGATTATCGGCAACTTAACAAGGTAATAGTAAAGAACAAGTATCCATTGCCTAGAATTGATGATCTGTTTGATCAATTGAAGGGAGCTACTGTGTTTTCCAAGATAGATTTGAGATCCGGATACTATCAGTTGCGAGTTAAAGAGTCAGATGTCCTGAAGACTACTTTCCAGACTAGGTATGGTCATTATGAGTTCCTTGTGATGCCATTTGGCTTGACTAATGCTCCTGCCATTTTCATGGACTTAATGAACTAAATTTTCAGACCATACCTGGATAAGTTTGTAGTTGTGTTCATTGATGATATTTTGATTTATTCTCATGATGAGACTGAGCATGCAGAGCATTTGAGAGCAGTTTTACAGATTCTGAGAGATAATCAGTCGTGTGCCAAGTTCAACAAAAGTGAGTTCTGGTTACGAGAAGTTGGTTTTCTTGGACATATTGTCTCAGGTGAAGGTATTAAGGTTGATTCGAGCAAGATTTCAGCCATTGTTGATTGGAAGCCTCCTAGAAATGTATCAGAAGTTAGAAGTTTTCTCGATCTTGCCGGATATTATAGACAATTTGTAGAGGGATTTTCTATGATAGCTACCCACGACAAGATTATCACGAAAGGATGTCAAGTTTGAATGGACTGAGAAGTGTCAACAGAGTTTTGATAAGTTAAAAGCATTGTTGACTAAAGCTCCTGTTTTAGTACAACCAGAACCAAGTAAGGAGTTTGTGATTTACATTGATGCGTCCATGGATGGACTTGGTTGTGTACTTATGCAGGAAGGGAAGGTAATCGCTTATGCCTCTAGACAGCTAAAGCCACATGAGAAGAACTATCCGACACATGATTTAGAGCTAGTTGCCATTGTTTTTGCGCTGAAAATTTGGAGACATCATTTGTACGGTGAGAAGTGACACATATTTACTGATCACAAAAGTTTGAAATATTTGATGACTCAAAAAGATTTGAATTTGAGGCAAAGAAGATGGTTAGAGTTGATTAAAGATTATGAGCTAGTGATCGATTATCACCCAGGTAAGGCAAACGTTGTTGCTGATCTTTGAGTAGGAAATCTTTGTTTGCATTAAGAGCTTTGAACACTAGTCTAGCCTTATTAGATGATGGTTTTATCTTAGCTGAGTTGAGAGCCAAACCTATGTTTCTTGAAGAAATTTGTGAAGCTCAGAAAAATGACAGTGAGTTGTTAGCCAAAAGAGATCAGTGTGACTCGGATATAGAGTCAGATTTTCAGATCGATTCGGCGGTTGTTTGATGTTCGAGAGACGGGGTATGCGTCAAGAATGATGAGAGCTTATTCGAAAGATCTTACAGAAAGCACATAGTAGTTCTTTGTCTATTCATCCGTAGTACAAAGATGTATAATGATTTGAAGAAAATATATTGGTGGGTAGGAATGAAAAGGGACATTTGAGTTTGTTTCTAGATGCTTGATCTGTCGGTAAAAGGCCGAACATCGTACCTTTAGGTTTATTGCAGCCCGTGCTAGTCCCTCGAGTGGAAATGGGATTGAATTACTATGGATTTTGTGACAGGATTGCCGTTTACACCGAGAAAGAAAGATGCATATGGGGTTGTGATTGATAAATTAACGAAGTCACTCATTTTATCCCGATTCAGTATGGATTATTCACTTGACAAGTTGGTCGAGTTGTATATTTCGAGAGATAGTCGACTACACGGGGTACCATTATCGATCATTTCGCATGAGATCCAAGATTTACTTCACGGTTTTGGAAGAAATTACGAAAGGCTTTGGGCACAAATTTGAGTTTTAGTACGACTTTCCATCCTCAAACCGACGGTCGATCGAGAGAGAGTTATTCAGTACTTGAAGATATGCTTAGATGTTTGTGTCTTTGGAATTTCAAGGCGATTGGGAAAAATATTTACCATTAGTAGAGTTTGCCTATAATAATATTTATCAGTCGAGTTTGAAGATGGCACCTTATGAAGCTTTGTATGGACGTAAATTTCGCACACCTTTGTATTGGACAGAGCTTAAGGATGATCAGATTTTTGGGGTTGATCTAGTTAAGAAAACAGAAGAGAAAGTAAAAATCATCAGAGATTGCTTGAAAGCACCTTCAGACAGACAAAAGTCGTATGCAGATTTGAAGAGAAAAGAGATTGAATATCAAGTTGGTGACAAAGTTTTTTTGAAAGTATCCCCGTGGAAGAAAGTTCTTAGATTTGGCAAGAAAGGCAAACTAAGTCCACGTTTTATTGGACCGTTTGAAGTGATTGAGAGAGTCGGACCATTAGCATACCGGTTAGCTTTGCCGATTGAGTTAGAGAAGATTCATAATGTATTTCATGTGTCTATGCTACGTCATTATCGTTCAGATCCGTCACATGTGATTTCTCAGACAGAGGTTGAGATTCAGCCAGACATGACTTACGGTGAAGAACCAGTAAAGATTCTAGCTCGAGAGGTAAAGCAATTAAGGAACAAAAGTATTGCACTTGTGAAAGTACTATGGAATAGGCATGGGGTAGACGAGGCTACATGGGAACCCGAAGAGGCTATACGAAAACAGTACCCAAATCTCTTCACAGGTAAGATTTTCGGGGACGAAAATCTCTAAAGGGGGGAGAAATGTAACATCCCGAAATAGGGCTTAAACGGAATAGTGGTTACGAAACCACAAATCTGAGGTAGAAAAATTTATTTTATTATTATTTTGAGGTTCATGATATGATTACATAATTGTGCGAAAATTTCGTGATGAAATTCTATACATAAAGTGCTTAAGTTGAGGTTAGGGATTAAATCGAATAATTTGCAAACTTGCATTCTAGAAGTTTCTAGTATGAAATTGCTTTGAAATATTAATTAGGAGGTCTTAAATAGAATTTGACCAATTTTAAGTTCATGGACAAAATTAGGACATAGAAGGAATTTTTAAAAGTTTAGTAAGGAGGGGCATTTTGGTCATTTGGATATTAAATGAAATTAAAAGGGAAAAATAACACAAAAATTAGTTACCATCTTCATAGTTGCTGCCGAATGCTCCATCTCTCCATAGCTAGGGTTTCTTCAATTTTCAAGCTCCATAGTACGTGAGTCCAAGCCCCGTTTTTAATGTTCTTTACGTTTTCGGAGTCCCGATAGCTCGATAAAGCTTATGCTAGCAATAATTTAAGTTAGGGTTCATATTTGGAAAAATACCCATAGGTGAAAAGAGTTTATTTTGATGTTTTATGATAGAATATGAGGTCTTAGATTATGTTAGACAACTTGTGCTACTCAGTTTTAGGTAAAAACGAGTAAAAGGGCTTAATCGGTAAAATACCTAATAGTCATAAGTGCATGTTAGAGTATGAATTTGATGCTACCATAGAAGGGAAAAATGATCAGCATGTCATAAAAAATAAGAAAATAGGTTGAAGTTTAATTTAAGAGATTTGGGGTAAAAATGTAATTTTTCCAAAGTTTGAGTAAAGGACTGTTTTGATAAATGTGAATATTAAATAAGTTAAATTTGCTATTATAGATCAAGAAGAATGAAATTCAGGAGTAGATCGGGGAAAAGAAAAAGTAAAGGACTAAATTGTAAAGTTTAGTCACATTTTGTATCGAGGTAAGTTTACAGTAAATAAATGCAATATTCTTATATTTTACATTATTATTGTTAATTTCCAGCATTTATATACTTATTTTTTTTAGAATATTTAAAGTCAAATTAAAGGCGAAGTAGCAAAGAAAAAGCATTAGGAAGCCCCGTTTGAACCTTAGGAATATTAGGATATTGGGGTTGTGAGACAGGGATAGAAATGAGCCATGTAAGTCCATATCAGATATATGGCTTTGGAGACAGGAATGAGCCATGTAAACCCATATTATATATATATAAATATGGCATTGGAGATAGGAATAATTCATGTAAGTCCATGTCGAAGACATGGCATTGGCAGGACATTGATAGACAGGAACGACCCTAGTATCCTTAATATTCCGAGTGGTTCATCGGGTCATTGTATATGTTAAATCATAGTGAATTATCAGCAAAAAGGGAAGGTAGATTATATTTATGAATAGTGAAAGGTCAGGTAAGAAAGAAGGTAAGTGAGTAAAGAAGAAGGTAGAAAATGAGAAGTAAAGAAAGTTTATGAGGCTAGGTGACTTGATTTATATTTATTCATTATGTTGAATGTTGTAATTTATTTGCTTGTAAGCTTACTAAGCCTAGTGCTTACTCTCTTATTTTCTTTTTCTTATAGTTTTTATCAAGCCACTCAGGGATCGAAGGAAACGTCGGAGATCCGATCACACTATCGAAGAAATTACATTGGTATAGTTAGACGTTTCGTTTTGTATATGGCATGTATAGGAACTTGGTTTCTTTTGATATGATATGATCAATGAATGATGTGTAAATATTCGCTAGTGATTAGCTAATAGAATGGCTGATGATATACATGTTTAATAGTATGTATGATTAAGTAGTAACTATCACATGAAAATTATGAAAAATGTGAAAGTAACTTAAAAACGGATTCAAGTATCAGAAATAACGTGATTTTGAAAAATCACAAAAATTTGTAGAGACATGGTTTGATAGTGAATAATATATGAAATTAAAGCTCATTGTGTCTATTTTCATATGGAATAAGCAAAGCAGGTAAAGGTTTTGTATTTTATAAGATATCTGAGTTTTAGTGAAATAGGCCCAGAGCGATTTCTGGATCTCCTGTTTCAAATTTAGAAATTCACCATACATTTTATAAAAATAATTAGATGATTTACTTTATATGGTTAGAATTCTTATTGAATCTATCTTTAATAGAAACAAACGGTATTGTCATATGAAATTTTTACAGGGAGAAAAGTGGCTCGTAGTAAGCAGAGGTCAGTGCAGTCAAATTCTGAAACAGGAGTAACTTTAAATAATAAACTGTACTAATTGGCTCAATCAAAAATTCTAGAAAAAAATTAGTAAATAGATATTTGAGTCTACTTTCAGGGAAAATTTACGGAATTAGATTTCGAGTTTCGTAACTCGAGATATGAATTTTTAAGCAACCATGACACAGAAAAACAGTTTATTCCGAAAATTAATATAAGTAGTTAGAATTGTTTAAAAAGGTAAAATAAGATTAGTAACACCTCAAGCTTAACTTCGATGACGGTTTTGGGCGTGGGGGCGTTACAATGATTATAATCTTACCTTTGTTTAACTTATAGGTTAAGCATAACTTGATCAATCATATTTAATAAACTTAACACATAGGTATTTGCTTTAATAAAACCTTATAATTATACCGAACAAAACATTACTAGCCATTCCAATAGCTAGTTTACAAACCACATTCATATGCCATCAAAGACCAAGTTACCTATACATGCCATTATACCATAATAAGTTTACTTTCTATACCAAAACAAGCTAGTGGATAGTGTGATGATGCTCCAACCGATTTCCAACCTTCGCGAGCTTCCGAGCACTATAAAATAGAGAAAATAAAACCTAGTAAACATTATATGCTTAGTAAGTTCATATAATAAAAATTGAAACTTACCAATCACATTTAACAACACTAAGCATACAATTAACATGCTTTCATCATTTTGACAAATTTACCTAAACACATATACTCAGTCAAGCAAGTTAGTCATATAATACATGTAAATGTTAAATAAACATAGATGAGCTCATCATATAATCCTTCATCAAACAATTTAAAAACATTTAGGGCATATTTCTATTTATCTCAACATTTTCTCATGTCAATAGTGTTATCCATTGAATTATTGAAATATCTATGGATGCTCAAATAGTACACTCAAGGTGTACATATCTATAAATTGTGAATTCTTATTCAGGGAGCATACTCTCGAGCCACATGTCAGAATGCTCAAACGAGCCATGTAATCATGTAACAGGACACTTATCCGATCTAATCAAGAAACTCATAAGAGTTTTTACTCAGGAAGCTCATAGAGCCTTTCAAATATCTCCGAAGAGATAATATCAGGGAGCTTCAGATAAGGTAAAAGAGAGTTCAAGCAAGCTTATCAGGACGCTCATGAAGTGTTGCGTTTGTGTCCACATTATATGTAGGATCACAACCGGTCGTATATCGAGACGCTCACATAGAGCTGCGGTAATGTGCAACAAATGCAAAATCACTACCAGTCGGGATGCTCACAGGAACTATATATAACAGGATGCTTGAGGGGATATATCGGGATTACTCGTCTGAGCTAAACCCCTTCTGCAACATATGCATAATCATATTCATGTACAGGAAATCACATGTATCCATCGATTTTCATGATTCAACAAAACTTAACTTCTTTATAACATTTTCAATCATGTAATCATTTCATGTTATTTATAACATTCATAAAATCCACATAAACACGTATCACATTCAATCCAAATACAATATTCAATTGAAACATTTAAACATAATTAATTAAGTTACACGAACTTACCTTGATAATAATTCGTATAAGAAAATCTACTAATATGAAACTTTCTCTTTTCTTCGATCTAGCTTTGAACTTGTGTCATCCGGATCTATATAAATGAATTTAATCATCAATTTCTCACATTTCATATTCTATTAAACTCAATTCACATCCTAGGAAAAATAACCATTTTGCCCCTAAACTTTCCACAAATTCCAATTTCGTCCTTAGGCTTAGAAAATAAAATTCATGCAATTTACTTCTTATTCCAAGCCTAACCGAATTTTCAATATAAAATTCACAGCACATGTATTCTATAAAATTCAGAATTTTTCTTCAATTTTCACAACTTTACAATTTAATCCTTAAATCACAATTTCATCAAAATTCACTTTGTAAAAGTTGTTTATCTATCAACAGCCTTTCATTTTCTACCATAAATTTCAAATTTTCAGCATATTCATCCATGGCATAACTTCTATACTTTAATAAATTTTCAAATTAATCCCCTAAATAGATAGATTAGACTATCCCGATCTCAAAAATATAAAAATTACTAAAAAATGAGACAATAATACTTACCCAATTATGTCAAGAAAGCTTGTTTTCTCTTTCCTAGGGTTTCCATAGAATATTTGGGGAAGAATATGATATAAAATGATTTTTATTTCTTATTAATTATTTATCATCCATTAAATTTTCTCTTTTCCAATTTAGTCCTTGCCCTTTTTTACTTTTTTCATGGATGAATCATAAAAAAGATCTACTAACTTTTCTTTAATGGTCTAATTACCATATAAGGACCTCAAGTTTTGAATTCCATAGTTGTTTGACCTTCTAGCTACTAGAATCTAACTTTTACATTTTATGCAATTTGGTCCTATCCGTAATTAAGCACAAAATTGATAAAATTTTCTTATCAGAAGTTTCATATGACATTCTTATCAAAATACTAACCATGCAAAAATATAAAAATAAATTTTCTTTCCAGCTCAGATTTGTGGCCCCAAAACCACTGCTCTGATTTCACTGAAAATGGGCTATTACACATCCAATGACATTGTCATAAGTGTTACCTTCATAGGATATCCTTGATCTCTTTGGAATAAGATTCGTTCTCTCAATATGATCCTATTTTATCTCATGGTAACCATTACATCTTCCTTCATTAAAAGCTAATTACTATGGAATAGTAATTTAAGATTTTCATCACAAAGGCGAACGACCCGTGGTCACGTTTACATTTCATCAACCATGTAATGTCAATAAGAGGATACCATTTACCCATGTCTCGTGCTATGAATTCCACTATTGTGAATGATGTTATACCTAAGGCACAAGCTTTCAATTTCTTATCTATTCGAAATCAAGTTTTTACTTATCTCAAAGTGCACGAGTCACATATACTATAATATCCCTAAACTGGGTCTAGTAGTTTCAGGTATATTTTTCGAGTTCCAAGCATGAATTTAGGAATTTATCAGGTTAATAGTAATTTTTAATTTAATTTAGGAGGTCAATTTCATTTAAAATTAATTAAACACTAATTCGAAAAAGTAAAAATATTTTTGGAAATTTAATTTTAAAGTAATTAAATAATTATTAGTGAAAATAATTAATTTGTGTCGAAATAGAATTTTAAAATATTTTTTATTAGGGGTTAATTTAAGTTAAATTTAAATATTAATTAAATTGGATTTAATAGTAAAATAAGGGAAATTTTGGAGTATTTATTTGGCAAATAAACTTTTAAATTCAGAATTTTAGAGGGAGATGATCAATTGGTAAAGTAAGAGA
This sequence comes from Gossypium longicalyx, assembly GCA_025698465.1. Taxonomy (NCBI): domain Eukaryota; kingdom Viridiplantae; phylum Streptophyta; class Magnoliopsida; order Malvales; family Malvaceae; genus Gossypium; species Gossypium longicalyx. Next base: position 31,233,201 of record CM046998.1, on the reverse strand, counting down.
AATGTGGGTGTGACCATTGGGCAAATTTCTCAATTTTTAAATTTTTGGTGGGTTGTTTCAATTTTAAACACAATGCATCTAGCATGGTTTTTACACCATTTACATCAGATTAGAGAGCTATCAAATTCGTTTTCTTTGCATGGTTTTAAAGATCTATTATCAGAGAATAGATTCAATAAATTTCTTTCTCAAAATACTCTCTTTTCACTTGAAATTATTCACAAAAGTAGCCAAAAATATTCTGAAATTTCTCAAGATTCTTGAATTGAGATTTTCATTTAAAGGAGTTAGAATAAATCAAAGTAATTATTATTACTAAACTTATTTTTATGATGATTAGAAGCATATTTCCATGATTTGAGTGATAATTACATGATTTTTTTTATCAATGTCATCTTCTTCAAAAGCTTAAGGTGCTTTAGTGGTGGATCTTGAATTTTGAGAGGAAATCTACAAATTAATGGATGTTCCAACTCAAAATGGATCTATTAGAAGGCTTTTGATCTTATTTATCAAGATTAAACATGTTTTGTAAGGTAATTTAAAGAAATTCGAATTTCATCATCTTCATGAACCGATTTTCCAGATTTTTGTGAAATTGATTTAAATGTGAAATTGATGCTTAGTATATGTTTATTTGGTCTAGTATTGATGCTTGGAAGTGATTAGTAGGGCTGGAGTGCTCGATTTTGTGAGGAATCGAGTTTTCGACTTGATGATACAAATCTGGTAAGGTAACTTTGAGTGAGAATTTCGCGTAGCCTAGTTGATGAAGATTTGTGTTTATTATATCTTTTGAAAGGTGGTAATATCTATTTTATCTCTGTTGAAGCTTAGAATCTTGAGTAGGATCAAGCTAATCGAAATTGAAGCTTGGATTTGCTTGGTTGATCACTTGGTTGTGGTTGAGTTAGTTGTGTGGTGAGTGTTATTAAAAGGCAATTTGGTAAATTTACCCTCACTTATGCTTAATTGGATTATTAATTACTGATTGCAGATATTTAATTGAGTTTTGGTTGGTTAATTTTTCAAGATTATTGATATATGTTTAAGTGATGAAATTTTTCTTAAGTGTTGGAAAATGAGCATCTAGTGATTTTATGTGCTTGATTTGATTGATTATAATGGTGAACTAAGCAAGCATGTTGGAGTTTTTAGTTCATGGTATGTTGATATTTCAGTTGATAAATGAACATTGATAATAGGTAATTGGTATGCTAGATTAATTTGATGTTAAAATGGCTATGTTCAATGATTCACATATGCATTTTGGCACTTTAAATTGAGCACATTATTGATTGAAATTATGTTATGATTGATTGGTTATATTGGCATTATAGCATGATGGATCCATTGGATATAGTTGGCATGCCATGAGATTTATGAGTACTCACCAAATTGATATGTTATTTGTGAGCAATGAGGCTCTAGGTAGACTGATTTGGAGTAGACAAGGGAGTATTGAGCTTGTGTCTCCACTCAACGGGATTGATTTGAGGCGATATAAGGGAGCAAATGGCCTCAGCCCGCTCAATCTGGTGGGAGTAAGGAGATCCTTTTATCTGATGTATGATCACCCGATTAAGCCATGATTGTATATGCAACACCCCCTAACTTGTATCCGTTGCCGGAAAAGGGTTATGAAGTATCACTAGAGATTTTAAAAAATTTATAAATATTTCATATCAATTACTATTCATTTTTCAAGATTATTCATAATGTCCCTTAAATGGACCCTCGAGGCCCAATTTGAGTATTATAATCAAATCGGGGCTTAATCGAGAATTCCAAAAAAATTTCGCAAAATTTCAAAATTTTTCAAGTTACAGGGTTCACACGCCCATGTGGTCTAAGGGACACGCCTGTGTGACCCTAGGACACGCCGTGTTGCAGACCGTGTTCAACCCCGTGTAAATCTCTGATTTGTGCCACACGGCCAGCCACACGCTCGTATGGGTAGGCCGTGCGATCAATTTAATTTTCAAAAATTAGGTGCAGGGTTCACATGGCCAAGATACACATCCATGTTCTAGGCCGTGTAGCACACACGGCTGAGACACACACGGCTGAGACACACACTTGTGCCTCTACCCGTGTGCTCAATTCTGAGCATTCTATTTCTCGAATTTAAGATGCAGGAGACACACGGCCTAACCACACGCCCATATACCAGGCCGTGTGTCACATATGGTGTAGACACACACCTGTGTGTTTACCCTTGTGGACAATATAAAGCCATTTCTAGCTTCAATTCTCACCCAAAATTTTACCAATATCCTGTACAAAAAATTATATCCAAATACCAACCAATCCAAGCATTATAACAAGGCCAATTCAAGCATCTAACATAATATATCATTATATGCATACCTATTTATGATCTTATCTTTAATAATTATATTCATTTAGCATAGCTAAATCAAGCCATAATATATGTACTCATGATAATACCATAGGATTACCTTAATAGATACCCCAAAACATATTCATTACTAGCCATTTCAAATGGCTAAATTACAAACAACATTTATATGCCAACATTTGGTCAAGTTACCCAAACATGCCATTATACCAAAATGAGATTAATATTTATACCAAAACAAACAAGCGAATAGTGTGATGATGCTCCAACCGTTCACCAACCTTCGTGAGCTTTCGAGCACTATAAAACAAAGAAAAGTAAACCTAGTAAGCATATTATGCTTAGTAAGTTCGTATAATTGGAATTAAACTTACCAATCTCATTTATTAAAATTAAGTATATAATAACATGTTTCCATCAACTTGGAAAAATTGCCTAAACACATGCATTCAATCAAACAAATTAGTAACATAATTCTCATATACATCAAGTAAACATAAATGAGGTCATCATGCTATATTCTTTCAAGACATTATTCATTTCATCTAATAAATTCTCATAACATGTCAAGTATTTTATCCGTTGAATCATTGAAATTCTGATGGATACTCATATAGTACACTCAAGGTGTACAATTCAAAAACCTATCATTTCATATTCAATAGTATCCATTATGGTACATAATCAGTGAGCACACTCTCGAGCCACATATCACATAACAAGATTACTTGTCCAAACTAAATCTTGTTTCCAACATATGCTCACAAAAGCTTAATCAAGATTACTCGTCCGGGCTAAATCCTATCTGTAACATATGCTCAAGAGGGCTTATATCAGGATTACCAGTCTGGGCTAAATCCTTTCTGTAATGAGGTAAATAAGATTACTCATCCGAGCAAAATCCCGTTAGCAATAAATGAAGGACCTCATTCAATAAGGGAAATCACATTTATCCATCGAAATTCAATATTCAAACAGAACTTAACCCATTTTCAAACAATTTCAAGCGTGTATTCATTTCTTATATTGTAATGTCCAAACAATTTACATACAAATAAACCACATTATATACAAATATAACATACAATTCAACATATTTACATGCTTAATTAAATTACACGAACTTACCTCAACACTTGTTCGCATATATAGATTTACTAATCCGAAACTTTCTTTTTTCCTTGATCTAGCTTTGAGCTTGAGTTATCCGGATCTATATAAATGAATTTAGTCATCAATTTATTACATTTTATATTCAATTGGACTCAATTTACATCCTAGACAAAATTACTATTTTACCCCTAAACTTTCCATAAATTTCAATTTCGTCACTAGACTCGAAAAATGAAATTCAAGCAATTTACTCTTTTTTCCAAGCCTAACCAAAATTTCAATATAAAATTTACAGCACATATATTCTATAAAATTCAAAAATTTTCTTCAATTTTCACAACTTTACAAATTAGTCCCTAAATCATGTTTTCATCAAAAATCACTTTGTAAATGTTGTTTATCTATCAACAACCTTTCATTTACTATCATAATTTTCTAATTTTCAGCATATTCATCCATGTTTCACATGACATCTCTATCATAATATGGACCATGCAATAAAATTAAAATAAATTTTATTTTCGGCTCGAATTTATGGTCCCGAAACCACTATTCTGATTTCATTGAAAATGGGCTGTTACAACTCTCCCCCTTAAGGATTTTCATCTTCGAAAATCTTATCAGTAAAGAGGTTTGGATATTGCTTTCTCATGGTATCCTCCAGTTTCCAAGTTGCTTCTTCAATACCATGCCTTTGCCAGAGAACTTTTACTAATGCCACCTTTTTATTTCTTAACTCTTTTGTTTCCCGAGCTAATATTTTAATCGATTCTTCACTATATGTCACATCAAGCTGAATCTCTACCTCTGTTGGAGAAATAACATGTGAAGGATCTGATCGATACCGTCGTAGTATAGACACATGAAAACATTATGGATCCAATCAAGTTCTGGTGGTAAAGCTAATTGATATGCAACAGGTCCAATTCTTTCTGTAATTTCATATGGTCCAATAAGCCGTGGACTCAATTTTCCTTTACGACCAAAACGGAGAGCTTTCTTCCAAGGTGATACTTTCAAGAATACCTTGTCACTGACCTGAAATTCAATTTCTTTCCATTTAAGATCAGCATAAGACTTTTGACGATCAGAAGCTGCTTTCAAACTGTCTTGAATTATTTTAACCTTTTTTTCGGTTTCATGGACTAAATCAACTCCGTGTAACTTTTTCTCACTAAGTTCTATCCAATACAATGGAGTTCTACATTTGTGACCATACAGAGTTTCATACGGTGCCATTTTGATACTATACTGATAACTGTTATTATAAGCAAATTCAACCAAAGGCAAATACTTTCAAGTACACAACATCGAAGCATATCTTCCAAGATCTGTATTACACGTTCAGATTGACCATCTGTCTAAGGATGGAATACAGTGCTAAAATGTAACTGTGTACCCAGAGCTTCTTGCAATTTGCTCCAGAATCGGGATGTAAATCGAGGATATCTATCTGAAATAATGAAGACAAGTACTCTATGCAATCTAACAATCTCAGATACATATAATTTAGCCAATCTATCTAAAGAAAAATCCATACGTACTGAAATAAAGTGTACAGACTTTGTCAACAGGTCAACAATTACCCAGATAGCATCTTTCTTCTTTGGAGACAGGGGTAACCCCGATACAAAGTCCATGGTAATTATTTCCCATTTCTATTCCAGTATTGTAACTGGCTGTAATAATCCCAAAGGCAATTGATGTTCAACTTTTACTTGCTGACATATTAAACATTTTGATACAAATTCAAAAATATCTCGTTTCATTCCCGGCCACCAGTATATCTTTTTTAGATCATTATACATTTTATTACTACCAGGATGAATAGACATGTTACTATTATGAGCTTCATTCAAAATTTTCTATACTAATTCTAAATCTTTTGGTACACATATTCTGTTTTTGAACAACATACAACCATCCGTCCTGATCTGAAATTCTGTATCAGAAGTCAATTCACACTGTATCCGTTTTGCTTGTAGCTTACTATCATCTTTCTGAGCTTTAGAGATCTGCTACAAAAATGTCAGTCTAGCTTTTAATTCAGCTATGATTGAACCATCATCAGACAATGATAATCGGGAATTCATTACTTGTAAAGCAAACAAATATTTTCTACTTAAAGGATCTACAACTACATTGGCTTTTCTTAGATGATAGTCAATAACCGAATCATAATCTTTCAATAACTCAAGCCACCTGTGCTGTCTCAAATTCAAAGCTTTCTGTGACATCAAATACTTCAAACTTTTATGATCAGTGAATATGTGACATTTTTCACCAAATAAGTAATGCCACCAAATTTTCAATGCAAACACTATGGCTGCCAATTCAAGATCATGTATCGAGTAATTTCTTTCATGTGGTTTTAGCTATCTTGAAGCATAGGCTATTACTTTACCTTCTTGCATCAAAACATAGCCTAAACCATTTAATGATGCATCACTGTAAATTATAAATTCCTTACCCGATTCAGGCTGAATTAACACAGGTGCTTCGATCAATAAGGCTTTCAACCTATCAAAGCTCTGTTGACATTTATCAGACTACTCGAATTTCATATTTTTTTGTAGCAATTGAGTCATTAGAGAAGCTATCATTGAAAACCCTTTTATGAACCTTCGATAATATCCAGCAAGTCCTAGAAAACTTCTGACTTCAGACACATTCATTGGTGGCTTCCAATTTACAATAACTGAAATTTTGCTTGGATCTACTCGAATAGCTTCTGTAAATACAATATGTTCGAGAAAACCGACTTCCCGTAGCAAAAATTCACATTTGCTAAATTTGGCATACAATTGCTTCTCATGAAGAGTTTGCAACACAATTCTTAAATGATCTGCATGTTCATTTTCATCTCGAGAGTAAACCAAAATATCATCATTAAATACCACCACAAACTTGTCTAGATACAGTCTAAAAATTCTATTCATTAAATCCATAAATACAGCAAGTGCATTTTTCAAACCAAATGGCATCACAAGAAACTCACATTAAGTTAAAATTTTTAGGGCTTATATAAATTAACTAAAAGAGGGTTGGTAAATTTATAAATCTAAATTTGGGTTAGTTTAACTATAGTTGGTAAAATGATAAAAATGTCCTTAGGTTAAATTAATTATAAAAAGTTTAAAATTAGTTCATAAATTGCTTCCGCATTAATAAATAACTAATAAATGGATAAGATTGAGGTGTTATAAGGTCAGGGTGTGTCTTGAGAGGTCGTTAGCCGAAGAGTCACTTAGGTGGCTAATGTAGCGCTTCAAATTTGGGCCAGTCCGTCCCGGTCGAGTTTGGGGTGTCACAAATACATATTCTGCCATCCATTCAAGATTTAGGTATAGTCCGCTATCCACTCAAGATCTAGGTATGCACACGATGAATGTCACAAGTGAATAAATCTATAAACAAATTCAAGATCTATTCTACTTGGGTCGTGTCCAATGTACTGTCAGTCCAGTCAGTCACATCTATATCTTTATCTTCTGTGAGCCATATGCTTTGATGCGCAAGACAAAGCGTCTCTCCAATTGGACTTGATAGATGACATGTTAGTCTTTTAATTGGTTTTCTCATTTTCGATTAGACTAAAGGCATTTTTAGGCTCGTCTACTAATACAAACCGTCTTTTCGAATTATGATCCGACCACGTAATACCGCTTAGTATTAGTTAAACATTAGACAACTAGTGAGCAACATTTGGTTCCATTTTTCTTTGCGCAAAAAAAACCATGTGAGGAAAATATACAAAATATTAATGTAATTCACGAATAATTTTATAAACCAATTTGTTCGAAAAGATTAAAAGTGTACTTAAATAAAAATACTACAATTAGGGCACTAGATCCAAAAGTAGCGCGAACTGATATCACGATATGGAGATCTGACGTCGCGACACCCCTGATAGTGTAGGAATGAAAAGAATAAAGACCATAACAGTGGTATCACAATACTCAAGCTCCCAAAGGACCCTCATTTCAAGACTGACAAGGATATCGCAATACTGAACCATGGGTATTGCAATATCACTGTTGAGAGAAACAAAAAATGACCACAAGGATAGTCCTTGTCCAACATGTCCCCAACACAAATTAGATTTCTAAGGGAAATTTGGTCCAAAATTTTGGGTTGTAATAAGATATTAAAAGCCACTTTTGGTTGAGAACAAGTCTGTAGTGTAGAGAGATATTTTTATTTTAGGGCTTATTTTATCTTTTAATTTAGGTTTAGGGTAGTTTTCTTCTCCATAGTTGTAGGATTTAATTTTTCTACAACTTATTTACTTTCCTTGCATTTCTTAAATAGTTAAGTTAGTTTTTATTGTAGCTTAGGTTCATTTATATGTTCAGCACCTTAAACTTTTTTGTAATCACATTTTAGTCCTCGTTTAATATTAGTCAACTTTTTTTTTCTTTTCACTTGTTAAAAATCATAACTTTAGTATTTTTATTCATTTACCTTGCTTCCATTGTTGTGCTCTCCAAGCTTTTGTAAGAGAGCTTGGGTTTTTATTCACTTCTCTTTAAGTTTAAGTTAATGTTTCCATTACTTGAATTTTTGCTTGTTGTTGGTTGAGAAATGAGTAGGAGTAGCTAAACATTAGGTGGTTGGTTGATGGAAGTGTTGTTTGGTTAATTTTTTATTAAATAAAAAAAACTAGAATAAACTGAATAGACTTAAAAACATAGGATTGACACCCCTAAGGAAAAATTTAGGTAAGTGAGATCAAGTGGAGATCTTATCAGGCACCAATTCGTTAGTCCCGAATTAGTTGTTGAGGTCAAAAGACAAACCAGACTAATTTGTATAAGTTGATAATGTTGAGGCTGAGAGGTAAAATGGAACCAATTTAGGAGTTTAAGTGGTTAAGATCCTTAATCTAAAACTTAATTAGCAACATGGAAGTCAATCAACCGTTATTTGTTATTAATTTTCTGAATTTCATAATTCTAGTTGTTTTGCAATTTAGTCCTTTTCAACATTAGATAACTAATTAGCTTAATTAACTTCAAATTATGCATTTTCGTAATATAAAAACTTAGTGAGTAGCTAGATAGACTCCTTTATTACATGCTTGTTAAATAGAAATCACTAAATCATTGACTCCTTTGGGTTCAACCCCTTAGAATACTCTAGTGTTCCATCGAACACTATAAATATTAACACTGACACTGTACGTTTGGAATTAAAATCGCACCTTTAAAATTGCTTTGTAAAATTGTTTGTTTTTACGCATATGTGTGATAGTGGTCAGGTATGTCCATAGAGATTTGGATATATTTTTGTTAAATATAATTTGATTTATATTTCAAACTCATTTTTATGCTATCAGTCAAACTTTGCGCTATTTAGTTTAAATATGTTTTTGATATGTTATAAGCTTGAAGGGAGATTTAAATTTGTTTGATAATGTCTTGGAACTTATGGAAATGATATGGATTTATTAGGACATGTTTGTAAGTGTTTTTTGACTAAATTTGAACTTCAAGGGCCTAGGTTCCTGTACCCTTACTATGGGTATCGGAACAAAGCAAGTCAATAACTAAAAAACTATTGTCATTGGGCCAAGTATCAATATATAGCCCTAGGTATTAGAACCTAGGGGTTATGTAAAGATACCTAGGTCCCTGAGCATCACTTTTGCCCTGTTTGTAAGTTTTGAGCAAGCTTAAGCTCATTTTTGTTTACCCTAGATACTTCTAATCTCTTACAAAATTATCCTAAATGGTTTAAGATAGTTTTTGTAAAAATGGTTTAAGGTTCAAAATTTTAAATAACTCTAATATTTTTTATGTCGTACGTATTTTGGTAGCATCTCTCATTCGTACCATATGTCAAGGTGGGTGAGGGGTGTTTGATCTATTGTAATTTGAGACAGTAAATTAGGCATTCCTGGTACACTTAAGGAGCTTGTTTTCAAGATATTAACATATTTTTCATAGTTTTTCGTCATTTTTATTGTAATACCCCTAACCCGTAACCGTCATCGGATTAGGGTTACAAGGCATTACCAGATACACAAAACATTTCAGACCAATTCAGAATCACAGATATCACATAACATTAATACATAGGCAATCATCAACAATTCATCCTTTATGATGGTCTACGAGACCTAAAACATACTTTTAAGGACAGTCGGGACTAAACCGAAAACATTCAGAATTTTCAGAACTTAGAAATTTTTTTCAATTCTGTTAAGGTCACACGCCCGTGTGACCAGGCCGTCTGCCTTACACGGGCACCAGACACGCCCATGTGATCCAACCGTGCCAAAACAGAGTATATATACTGACTTTTACATACGGCCAACAGACACGCCCATGTGCTATGGCCGTGTGATACTTAGCTGGCTACTAACTTGAGCCCACAGCTATATGACACGCCCATGTGTCTTAACCGTGTGATCTTAAGAGGTTACTACTTTGCATACACAGCCACAAGACACGCCTGTGTTCCCTGACCGTGTGGCACAATGCAGGCTTGGTTTAAGCCAACATGCCACCCTTTTTTGGGTCATTCCTACAAGCAATATTAAACAACATTTATACCAAAACTTTCAGCCAATTCCATGCTCAAAACATGCTTTATTATAACTAAATCATTGTCATTCAATAACCTATTCAAATCCATACCAAAACACATTAAAAATTGTATTACAACAACATGCCAAAATGCTCATTTCATAGCTCACTTATGGCACCTTCTATCTTATGCTCAAACTTACCATTTTTTCAACTTAGCATATTTCAAAATGATCACCACATATAAGGTCATATAACCATTACATGCATACACAATTTGGCATCACAAACCATTTACCAAAACTAAGCACAAACATACCATTTGCTAGCCAACTCTCATGGCATAACATATATACATATCAAAGCTTAATACATAGATATTCTAGCCTATACATGCCATACTTAAAAATATTTACACTTTCAAAAGTACCAAAATGAGTTCGATAGTATGGTGACAATCCTCAACTATCCCCAAGCCTTCAGTAGCTACGATAATTGTAAAACAGACAGAAATCACATAGAGTAAGCTACAAAGAGCTTAGTAAGCCAAATAAAATTGGTCTAACTATTAAAGCATATAAAGTAAAAGTCAGTAGTAAGAATTCATAGCCATTTCACAGAGTAATTCATGAGCTTAACCATGCTTGTTTGCTTGTATACATCTCATGTTTCATTTCAATGATTTTATACATACTTCGTATTCATTATTTCACAGAAACAGAGTCTTTCATATTCAAAAATTTAGTACGATACAAACGTACCTGTATAGATTATACATTTCATATATTCATTCCCATATCTCGTACTCTATCATCAGACGATTCAGAAACGATACAGATACTCATAGACGGGTACAATGCCGACATCCCGGACGTGGTCTTACATGTAATTCAGTATTGATACCTTTATCCCAGACAGGGTATTACACAAAATTAAATATGATGCCAATGACCAAGACACGGTCTTACACATAAATCTCAAATCGAGGCCTGTGTCCCAGACACGGTCTTACACGATATCTCAGATCAATGTCATCGTTCCTTTAGAAACATAGAGAGCTTTTCAGATACTAACATATTATCAGAATTTACTCAGAATTCATTCATCAGGCTCTCACAGCTGTCCAATACAGATTATAACTAGTATATACAACATTCAATCGATTTTACACGAAATTGTATTTTGACCTACCTTGTATGCATTTCGGACGGAAACGAGTCGACTATTCAACTATTTTGGACTTCCCTCGATCTAAGTCTGATTTTCTTTGTTCTTGATCTAATACAATTCAAATTCAACCATTCAATCATTCATTTCATTCAAAAAAATCCATGAACACATATTTAGGGCACTTTGCATTTTTAGCCCTTACATTTTCACACTTTGACAATTTAATCCATTTTTCACAAAATCACAAATATGCAAAATTCACCAAGACTATAGTTTTTCCAAATATACATAGCTTCCATACAAGCCCAAATAACATATTTAATTCACAATTTAGTCCTTCAAAACCTCATTTTCACAAATTAGCCCAAATAGCTCTATTCCATCAAAATTCAAGAACAAAGCATGATAATCTTACATATATCTTTCATAATCCATATAAAAACATTACAAAACTCATATAATAATAAATGGAACATTTCATAATCTTTAACAGAAACAGAAATTCATACATGGGTTTTGAAGAACACGAAGCAACGATCACAAAAACGTAAAAATTATCAAAAACAGACAAAAATTCATACCTTAATCAAGGATTAAGCTAGCTGAAACCTAAAATGGCTTTCTTATTTTTATTTTCTTTGATTTTCGGTCATCATATGTGTTTATGAACACATGCATGCAATTTTTTTTCTTTAATTCATGTTTAAGCATGAATTACATTGTATCTCTCATTAATAAACATATCAATTACATAAAACAAGGTCATTTATGACCACTCATAAATTTCATGGAGTAATTGCCACATAAGGCCATAATAATCCAAAGCCATGCCAATCAAACACATTGAATATATAGCATGCAAATTTTATCATTTACGCGATTAAATCCTTTTTCATAATTAAGCACAGAAATAGACAATTTAAATCACAAAAACTTCGCAGATATAAATTCACATATCACAGACACAGAAAATAATATTAAATTATTTTTTAGAATCGATTACATGGTCTCGAAACCACTATTCCGACTAGAGTCTAAACCGAACTGTTACAATTCTCCCACCTTAGGGATTTTCGTCCTCGAAAATCTTACCGTTAAACAAATTTGGATATTGTTGTCTCATTGAATCTTCAGGCTCTCACATAGCCTCTTCAATACCATGTCGATGCCACATCACTTTGACTAACGAAATCTTCTTATTTCATAATTCTTTAACCTCACGAGCCAAAATACAGATCGGATTTTCTTCATAAGTCATATCAGATTGGATTTCAATATTAGACAGGGAAATTATATGCGAAGGATCGAATCTGTATCGTCGAAGCATTGATACATGAAACACATTGTGAATCTTTTCTAACTCTGGTGGCAATGACAATCTATATGCTACCACCCCAATACGCTCGATAATCTCATACGGTCTGATGAACCTCGGACTCAACTTGCCCTTTTTACCAAATCGAAACAGTTTCTTCCACGGAGATACTTTCAAAAATACTTTGTCGCCGATCTCAAATTCGATATTTTTTCGTTTTAAATCTACATAAGATTTCTGACGATCAGAGGCAGCTTTCAGACTATCCTAGATTACTTTCACTTTCTGTTTTATTTCTTTTATCAGATCAATACCTTAAATCTTATTCTCATTGAGCTCAGACAGTATAACGGAGTTCTACACTTTCTACCGTATAAGGCTTCATATGGTGCTATTTTAATACTCGATTGAAAACTATTATTATAAGCGAATTCAATCAAAGGTAGATATTTTTCCCACGTACCTTCAAACTCAAGAATGCAACATCTCAACATATCCTCGAGTATCTGAATAATCCGCTCGAATTGACCGTCTGTTTGCGGATGAAAAGCAGTACTAAAATGCAATTTAGTACCCAGAGCATCTTGCAATTTCTTCCAGAATCGCGATGTCAATCTCGGGTCTCTATCTGACACTATCGACAATGGCACACCATGCAGTCTCACGATATCAGAAATATATAATTCAACTAATTTATCAAGTGATTAATCAAATCGAATCGGAATAAAATGGACTGATTTCGTCAATCAATCAACTACAACCCAAATTACATCTTTCTTTCTTGGAGACAGGGGCAAACCCGAAACAAAAACCATGGTCACTCGATCCCATTTCCACTCTGGAATCATAATCGGTTGTAATAACACAGATGGCACCTGATGTTCAGGTTTAACTTACTGACAAATCAAACATTTATAAACAAAATTAGATATATCTCTTTTCATTCCGGACCACCAATAATACTGCTTCAGATCGTTATACATTTTTGTACTACCCGGATGTACAGATAAACAACTACTGTGAGCTTCACTCAGAATCATCTGAATCAACTCTGGATTTCTTGGAATAAAAATTCAATCTCTAAATCTCAAGCAATCATTTTTACCCATGCTAAAATCTGAATCAGACTTTACATCACACTAAGCTCATTTAGCTAAAATCTCATTATCAACCTTTTAAGCTTCGATAATCTATTGTAAGAACAAAGGTCTTGCTTTTAATTCAGCTAAAACTGAACCATCATCAGACAGAACCAAATGAGCATTCATCGCACGCAAAGCAAACAACGATTTTTGACTCAGAGCATCAGCAACAATATTTGCTTTACCCGGATGATAATCAATCACAAGTTTGTAGTCTTTTAGCAGTTCTAACCATCTTCTCTGTCGCAGATTCAAATATTTTTGCGTTAATAAATACTTCAGACTTTTATGATCAGAAAACACGTGACATTTCTCACCAAACAGATAGTGACGCCAGATTTTCAAAGCAAACACAATAGCAGCTAATTCCAGATCATGGGTTGGGTAATTCTTTTCATGCGGTTTTAGTTGTCTCGAGGCATAAGCTATAACCTTGCCTTCTTACACCAGAACACAACCTAGTCCATTCAACGAAGCATCACTGTAAACAACCAATTCTTTACTTGATTCAGGTTGTGCAAGTTCTGGAGCTTTAGTTAACAGAGCTTTTAACCAATCAAAACTATTCTGACACTTTTCAGACCACTCAAACTTCACATCTTTCTGGAGCAATTTTGTCAACAAAGTTGCAATCATTGAAAAACCTTTTACGAATCGTCTGTTATAACCGGCAAGTCCCAGAAAACTACAGACTTCAGAAATATTTCTCGGAGGCTTCCAATCCAGAATAGCAGAAATTTTGTTCGGATCAACTCGAATACCCGATGCTGACACAATGTGGCCAAGAAAAGCAACTTCTTGCAACCAGAACTCACATTTACTGAACTTTGCATACAACTGTTTATCTCGCAAAGTCTGTAGCACTATTATCAAATGCTCGGCATGTTTAGATTCATCACGTGAATAAATCAATATATCACCAATGAATACCAAAACAAACTGATCTAAATACGGTCTAAAAATTCTATTCATCAAATCTATAAAGATAGCAGGTGCATTAGTCAATCCGAAAGGCGTAGCTAAAAATTCATAATGCCCGTACCTCATTCTAAAAGCAGTTTTCGGAATATCAGAGTCCTTTACTCGCAACTGATAGTAACCCGATCTCAAATATATTTTTGAAAACACAGTAGCACCTTTCAACTGATCAAATAAGTCATCAATTCTGGGCAAAGGATATTTGTTCTTTATAGTCACTTTGTTAAGCTGACGGTAATCAATACACATTCTCATTGTGCCATCTTTCTTTTTCACAAACAGAATAAGAGCACCCATGGTGAAAAGCTTGGTCTAGCAAATCCTTGATCAATCAATTCTTGCAACTGAGATTTTAATTCCTTTAACTTGGTCAGAGTCATTCTATATAGAGCTATTGAAATCGGAGTAGTACCAGACACTAATTCAATACCAAACTCGACTTTTCGAATCGGAGGCAAACCCTGTAGTTCTTCAGGAAACACATCAGAGAATTCACAGACAACAGGCACAGATTCAACTTTCTTTTCATTCACTTTCGAGTCTAACACATAAGCTAAGTAGGCTTCACAGCTTTTCTTTACATATTTCTGTGCTTTCATTGCAGATATCACAGCTGGTAGTCCATTCAGATTACTAGACTCAATTCGAATTATCTCATCATTCTTACACCTTAAATCAATGACTTTGCGTTTGAAATTCACAATAGCATCGTGCAAAGTTAACCAATCCATTCCCAGAATTATATCAAATTCGTCGAAAGGAAAAAGCATCAGATCAGCAGGAAAATAGACATCTCGAATCAATAACGGGCAATTCTTGCAGACTTTATCAACCAAGACACTTTTGCCTAAAGGGTTCAATACTTTAATTACGAATTCAGTAGACTCTATAGGCAAAGTCTTTCTGTGCACTAAATTCATACAGATATAAGAATGCGTTGATCCAGGGTCTATCAATGCAATCACAGAAGTATCATAAAGAGTAAAAGTACCAGTAATCACATTTGGAGACGAGGCTTCCTCAATAGCTCGGATAGAATAGGCTCTGAAATTCGAATGCAATCTAGATCGATCTCAATTTGAATGTCTTACATCAGCCTTTGAACGACTATGATCATCTCGAAATTTCTTTGACACAGACTGAAATGATCTACTCGAAGATCTCTTTCTAACATCTCTAGCTTCAAAATTAGCTTTTTTTCTCTTTATTTAATTCTTCAGCTTTACAAGCTCGCTCAACGAGCACTACCATTTCTTTAATCTCCAAAATCCCAACTAACAGATGGATATCTTCGTTTAGTCCATCTTCAAACCTTTTGTACATTATTGCTTCATTTGATACACATCCCCGAGTATACTGGCTCAATCTCACAAATTCACGTTCGTATTCAGTAACAGACATACGACCTTGTTTAAGTTCGAGAAACTCTTTACATTTCTGATCGATGAATCTCTGACTAATGTATTACTTCTGAAATTCAGCTTGGAAGAAATCCCAAGTAACTCGTTCACTCAGAACCACAGATATTAAAGTTTTCCACCAATGGTATGCTGTATCTCTCAGAAGTGAAACGGCATATTTTACACATTCCTCGAGATTCAGAGACATTTCATCAAAAACTCGTATTGTATTCTCTATCCAGAATTCGACTCTTTTAGCATCATCATTCATTGTAGCTCGGAACTCTTCAGCCTCATACTTTCTAATTTTATCAACTGGTGGTCTACTTAACTGAACCAGATTCACTGAGGGCATAACAGGAATTTGAGAAGGATTAACCGGGGGCGGAGGTTGTTGTACAGTCAGATTGGTTCGAATATATTGAGTGAACCAATCATTCATCATCTGATAGAAGGCTTGTTTAGCCTCACCATCACGACTACTCGTAGCTGATCGAGAATCAACTTGCACCGTCCCTTGCATGAGAGCAGGTGCATTGCTTTCTACATCGTCAGCTACAGCTATATCAGGATCCATTTGCTATATAAAATTACATTTCAATCTTAGGATTCATAACACTATCAGTTTCAGATATATGGCATGTATAGCTAAACTCACATAAACTATGGTAGTCCTAGAACAGACTAAACCAAAGCTCTGGTACCAACAAAATGTAACACCCCTAACCTGTAACCGTCATCGGATTAGGGTTACGAAGCATTCCCAGACAGACAAAACATTTCAGATCAATTTAGAATCACAAGTATCACATAACGTTAACACATAGGCAATCATCAACAATTCATCCCTTATAATGGTCTACGAGACCTAAAACATACTTTTAAGGACAGTCGGGACTAAACCGAACACATTCAGAATTTTCAAAACTTAGAAAATTTTTTCAATTCTGTTGAGGTCACACGCCCGTGTGACCAGGCTGTCTGCTTACACGGGCACCAGACATGCCCATGTGATCCAGCCGTGCCAAAACAGAGAATATATACTTACTTTTACACACAGCCAACAGACACGCCCGTGTACTATGGCCGTGTGATACTTAGCTAGCTACTAACTTGAGCCCACGGCCATATGACACGCCCATGTGTCTTAATTGTGTGATCTTAAGAGGTTACTACTTTTCATACACGGCCACAAGACACGCTCGTGTTCCCTAACCGTGTGGCACAATGCAGGCTTGGTTTAAGCCAACTTGCCACCCTTTTTTGGGTCATTCCTACAAGCAATATTAAAAAACATTTTTACCAAAACTTTCAGCCAATTCCATGCTCAAAACATGCTTCATTATAACTAAATCATCGTCATTCAATAACCTATTCAAATCCATACCAAAACACATTAAAAATCTTATTACAACAACATGCCAAAATGCTCATTTCATAGCTCACTTATGGCACCTTCTATCTGATGCTTAAACTTACCATTTCTTTAACTTAGCATATTTCAAAATGATCACCATATATAAGGTCATATAACCATTACATGCATACACAATTTGGCATCACAAACCATTTACCAAAACTAAGCACACAATTTGGCATCACAAACCATTTACCAAAACTAAGCACAAACATACCATTTGCTAGCCAACTCTCATGGCATAACATATATACATATCAAAGCTTAATACATAGACATTCTAGCCTATACATGCCATACTTAAAAATATTTACACTTTCAAAAGTACCAAAATGAGTTCGATAGTATGGTGACAATCCTCGACTATCCCTGAGCCTTCAGTAGCTACGATAACTGCAAAACAGACAGAAATCACACAAAGTAAGCTACAAAGAGCTTAGTAAGCCAAATACAATTGGTCTAACTATTAAAGCATATAAAGTAAAAGTCAATAGTAAGAATTCATAGCCATTTCACAGAGTAATTCATGAGCTTAACCATGCTCATTTGCTTGTATACATGTCATGTTTCATTTCCATGATTTTATACATACTTCGCAATCATTATTCCACAGAAACAGAGTCTTTCATATTCAGAAATTCAGTATGATACAAACGTACCTGTATAGATTGTACATTTCATATATTCATTCTCATATCTCGTACTCTATCATCAGACGATTTAGAAACGATACAGATACTCATCGACGGGTACAATCCCGACGTCCCAGACGTGGTTTTACATTTAATTCAGTATCGATGCTTCTGTCCCAAACAGGGTCTTATACAAAATTAAATACAATGCTGATGTCTCAGACATTGTAACACCCCTCGCCCGTATCCGACGCCGGATAGGGTTTGAGGCGTTACCGGTAATTCACCTTTACAAACTTACTTAATCGGGTTACTGAATTTTGCTCGTGATTTAACACATTTCAAGCATTGGCACTTTGTCTCTTATACAGGCCTTCGAGGCCTAAAAACACTCCTAGGGGTAGTACGGAACAAAACTGAAATTGTTCGATAGACTTGGGGCACTTTAGGAAATTTTCCCCTTAGTTGAAGTGTAACACGCCCATGGGGCTTAGAACACGCCCGTGTCCTTTTTCCAGTATGCAACACGGCCAAGGCACACGCCGGTGGGCTTAGCCCGTGTGCTACACTGACTTCAACCTCACAATTCTGTTAAATATACAAGACCAAGGCACCGTGTGCTTAGCTCGTGCTCTATGCTGACTTAAAATTTCAAGTGCAGGGGACACACGGTCATAGCACACACCAATGGCAGTAGCCCGTGTGTCTACCCATGTGGACCTTGTTAGGCTATTTTCCAAGCCTTAAGTCACCCTCTACTAGCCAATTACACTTATAGATTACTATAGTGCATATTTGGACCAAATTATCCATTTGCAAATATGAAACTTTAATTAACCTTATTGCATGTGAACCTCATGTCATTGGTTTCATACATGCTAAGTTAATTCTTATCTTGCACTTAATGATTTATATATCTTCTTGACATATTAAAATTGGCTCGTTATTATAACTCATTGCCAATTACAACTAAGCCATCGTATATGAATTTAAACATGCATAGATTTGTAGGGCATAGCCTACTTCAAAATTAGCCAATTCCCATGGCCATATACAAGAAAAATAAACATAATTTTACATGCCTTCACTAGGCAAATCAAACGAAATATATAACAAAATACTCAAAAATCCTATACATGCCATTGGACAAAATAGAAATGTATGTATACCAAAGCTTGTCTAGTTGATAGTGTGTTGACTCTCCAATTGTCTTCCAATCCTTATGAGTCCTTGAGCTCTAAAAAGCAGGGAAAAGAGAGGGGTAAGCATTTACATGCTTAGTAAGCCCGAATAACTGGAAAATAAACTTATCCATTATTTAGCGTACATCCATAATAGATAATGAAACCAATGAACATGAAAATGGTTTCCCTATCACATGCACTCAATCAATGAGTTAGTCACATAACAAATACCATGAACATTTTTTATCATAGATGAGCTCATCATTTTACATGTCATTTGTACATATACCTTGTGATAGTCCCGTTGAGTTTCTAGGAAATCTCGATGGATTATCCAGTCATCGTCAATTCATACGAATGATCTTTTAAGTATGCACTCCCGCGAACCTCACATCTTACGGCGGGATTACCTGTTCAGGCTAAATCCCCCGCAATATAAACTCATAAGGTGATGTCGGGATTACTAGTCCAGGCTAAATCCCTTACTCGACAAACATCCTTAATGAGCTCGGATCTAAATTACCAGTCCAGGCTAAATTCAGACCCTAATCGGATTACTCGTCCGGGCTAAATCCACAATGCACACATATTCTTCGGAAGGCTCGATCATTCAAGGAACACCAGTCCAGGCTAAATCCTTTTTATACTTGAGATCTTCGGATTACTAGTCCAGGCTAAATCCTTTACTGCAACACATGCAGGATCTCAAGTCTCATGTAAATCTTGGTTTATCCATCGAATTCCCTTTCCAACCTCAACCGAGACATTATCCAATAATTCATTATTAAAGATGCAATTCATGCATTTTCATGCCACCAATAATGAAATTATCATGCGTTCACAAAACATACAAATATGCATGTTATATGTTTACTTCGAGTTATCCGAACTTACCTGGTATTCGTTTTGGAGCTGTGTTTTGGTTATTCCGAAACCTTGCGTTTACCTTGATCGACCTCCAAAATTTGTTCCTCGAGGTCTATAGCAACAAAATTATATCATTAATTCACTACATTACACTTTTCAAGTTTAATTTCTACCCCCGGTCCAAATGACCATTTTTCCCCTAACCTTTGACATTTTTACGATTTAGTCCCTAGGCTCATAAAATGAAACACATGGAATTTCTATCTTACCCAAGCCTAGCCGAACATTTTTCTCTCTTATAGCAGCCCACATTTTCCATTATTTTCTCATTTCTACCACACATTTAACAACTTTTGCAAAAAGGTCCCTTTAGGGGTTTTTCATGAAAATCACCTAAGAAAAGATGTTTAACACACCTTCAACTTTCATACCCCTCCATAATCCACCAAAATACAAGCAACTCATGCATGGGTAAATTTTTAAATATGAACCCTAGCATGAAATATGGTTAGAAATGGAAAGATCAAGCTACCGGGATTTTAAAAATACAAAGAACATTAAAAACGAGGCTTGGGAGCACTTACTATTAAGCTTGCAAAGCTTGGAAACCCTAACTATGAAGACTCTTCAAATTTCGGCAGCCATGGAGAAGAAATGGCTGATTTTTGCCTTCTTTTTCCCATTTTATTTCATTAAAACGCCAAATGACCAAAATGCCCTTAAGTCCTTTCTTTGAAATTTCATCCATGCAAGCCCATTTTTGTCCAAAAACTTAGAAAATGAGAAAATTGCTCTTTAAGACCTTCTAATTTATAATCTAAAGCAATTTCATACAAACTGATTCTAGAATCCAAGTTTTGCAATTTATTCAATTTAGTCCCTAATTTCCAATTAGACACCTTACTCAAGAAATTTCTTCATGAAAATTTAACACATGCATAATCTCATATTCTAGACCTCATAATAATCATAAAATAAATATTTTGATGTCAAATTTGTGGTCCCGAAACCACTATTCCGACTAGCCCTATTTCAAAATGTTACATTTCTCCCCCCTTAGGGACTTTTGTCCCCGAAAGTCTTACCAGTAAACAGGTTCGGGTATTGGTTTCTCATACTTTCTTCTGGTTTCCATGTAGCTTCTTCTACACCATGTCGGTGCCATAGAACCTTTACTAAAGTCACACTTTTATTTCTCAACTGTATAACCTCTCGGGCCAAAATCTTGACTGGTTCCTCTCCGTAAGTCATGTCTGGTATAATCTCAATCTCCTCTGGTGAAATCACATGAGAGGGGTCTGACCGATATCGTCTTAACATGGATACATGGAACATGTCGTGAATCTTTTTCGATTCGGGTGGCAATACCAAGCAATAGGCTAATGGTCCAATCCTTTCAGTGATCTCGTAGGGTCCGATAAATCGCGGACTCAGTTTACCTTTCCGACCAAATCTCAACACCTTTTTCCATGGAGACACCTTCAAGAATACTCTGTCTCCAACTTGGAATTCAATCTCTTTTCTTTTCAGATCAGTATAAGACTTTTGCCTATCCGATGTCGCTTTTAAACAGTCTCGTATTACTTTAACTTTTTCTTCAGTTTCCCTAATCAGATCCACTCCATGAATCAGATTTTCCTTAAGTTCCATCCAATATAATGGAGTTTGGCACTTCCAGCCATACAAGGCCTCATAAGGTGCCATTTTCAAACTTGTTTGGAAACTATTGTCGTAGGCAAATTCTACCAATGGCATATATTTTTCCCAGCTACCCTGAAATTTGAGGATGCAACATCACAACATATCTTCAAGAATTTGAATCGTCCGTTCAGACTGACCATCAGTCTGAGGGTGAAAAGCTGTACTAAAACTCAACTTCGTCCCCAAGGCTTCTTGTAGCTTTTTCCAGAATCTCGAAGTGAACCTTGGGTCTCTGTCTGAAATAATCGATAATGGTACTCCGTGCAATCTTACTATCTCAGAAACGTATAAGTCGGCCAGTCTATCAAGGGAATAATCTTTCCTTACCGAAATAAAATGAGCCAACTTGGTCAACTTATCCACTACGACCCATATGGCATTTTTCTTTTTCGGAGTCAAAGGCAATCCTGTCACGAAGTCCATAGTAACTCTGTCCCACTTCCATTCGGGAACCATCACAGGTTGTAACAAACCTGAAGGCACTTGATGTTCAAATTTTTAATTTGTCGACATACTGCATCTTGACACAAACTCAGAAATATCTCTTTTTATACCATTCCACCTATACATTTTCTTCAAATTGTTGTACATCTTGGTACTTCCCGGATGAATAGAAAAATGGCTACTATGTGCTTCTTGCAATATTTTTTGGATAATTTCATCGTCTTTAGGTATGCATACTCTCTCTCTGAACATCAAACATCCATCAGGACTAATCCAGAAATCTGATTCAGTCCCTGACTCACATTGAGCCCTTTTTGCTTGCAAGTCACCATCATTAAACTGAGCATCATGAATTTTCTGTAGAAATGTTGGCCTAGCCTCTAGCTCTGCCAAGACCGAACCATCATCAAGTAATGTCAAACGAGTATGCATGGCTTTCAAAGCAAATAAGGATTTTCTGCTCAGAGCATCAGCGGCCACACTCGTCTTTCCCGGATGGTAGTCAATGATCAGATCATAATCTTTAATTAATTCTAACCATCTTTTTTGTCTCAATTTAATTCTTTTTGAGTCATCAAGTACTTCAGAATCTTGTGGTCCATAAAGATACGACACGTTTCACCATATAAATAATGCCTCCAAATCTTTAAGGCAAAAATAATCGCAGCAAGCTCTAGGTCATGGGTCAGATAATTCTTCTCGTGAGGCTTCAATTGCCTTTAAGCATAGGCTATCACCTTGCCATCTTGCATAAGCACACAACCCAATCCATTTAAGGATGCATCACTGTAGACCACGAATTCCTTTCCCGGTTCAGGTAGCACTAAGACAGGAGCTTCAGTCAGCAATGTCTTTAATTTCTCAAAACTTTGCTGACACTTTTCCGTCCATTTAAACTTAACATCCTTCTGTAGCAACCTCGTCATCGAAGTCGCTATCATAGAAAATCCTTTTACAAACCTTCGATAGTAACCTGCCAAGCCTAAAAAGCTTCTAACCTCAGTTACATTTTTAGGTGATTTCCACTCAACAATAGCAGAGATTTTACTTAGATCAACTCGGATGCCTTCACCCGAAGCAATATGACCCAAAAATCCAACTTCTTGGAGCCAAAATTCACTCTTGTTAAACTTAGCATACAGTTGTTTTTCTCGTAAAGTCTGCAATACAATTCTCAGGTGTTTTGCATGTTTTGTCTCATTTTTGGAATAAATCAAGATGTCGTCAATGAACACAACAACAAAATTATCTAAATATGGCCAAAAGATTCTATTCATTAGATCCATAAATAAGGATGGTGCATTTGTCAGCCCAAACGGCATAACAAGGAATTCGTAATGACCATACCTCGTCCTGAAAGCTGTCTTTGGCACATCCGA
This sequence comes from Gossypium longicalyx, assembly GCA_025698465.1. Lineage (NCBI taxonomy): Eukaryota > Viridiplantae > Streptophyta > Magnoliopsida > Malvales > Malvaceae > Gossypium > Gossypium longicalyx. The sequence goes on along the minus strand of CM046998.1, from coordinate 31,209,567 downwards.
TTCCTTGATACACAACTGATAGTAGCCAGACCTCAAGTATATTTTAGAGAACATAATGGCTCCTCTCAACTAATCGAATAAATCATCAATCCTTGATAAAGGATACTTATTTTTTATGGTTACCTTATTCAGTTGCTGATAATCAATACATAATCTCATTGAACCATCTTTCTTCTTTACAAACAACACGGGGGCACCCCAAGGTGAAAAACTTGGCCTTGCGAATCCTTTATCCTTCAATTCTTGCAACTATGCTTTTAACTCTTTTAGCTCGGTTGGTGCCATTCTATACGAAGCAATAGAAATAGGAGTTGTCCCTGGCACCAGTTCAATACCAAAATCAATTTATCTCTCAGGAGGTAATTCTGTTATTTCCTCCGGGAATACATCTGAATACTCACATACTATCGGCATAAACTTGATCTTCAACTCTGTTTCCTTAGAGTTCAGTACAAATGCAAGATAAGCTTCATACCCTTTTCTCATGTACCTCTGGGCAACCATTGTCGTGATTACATTCGGCGGTGAACCCAATTCTCTTGATTTGACCCGTAAAGTCTCACCATCCAGACATTTTAACTTAATATACTTACTACCACAATTCACAGTTACATCATAAAGGGCTAACCAATCCATACCAAGTATTACATCAAATTCATCAAATGGTAGCAACATAAGGTTAGCCGGAAAACAATGACCTTAAATCATCAAAGGACAATTCTTACAAACTTTATCAACTAGAATCGATTTACCTAATGGGTTCGATACTTTAATAACAAATTTCGTAGGTTCAACGGATATATTCATACTAGACACCAATCTCATGCAAACGTAAGAATGCGTTGACCCCGGTTCAATTAAAGCAATAATACTCGTATTAAAAAGGGAAAAAGTACCCGTGATAACGTCAGAAGCGGTGGCTTCCTCTCGAGCACGTATTGCATACGTTCTTGCCAGGGCTCTAACCTTTGGTCTTACAGTATCTTTAGCTGTGACTCGACTGCCACTAGCACTTCCAGGGTATCTTGGAGGTTTACCTCGTGCCATAAGAGCATTCGACTTTGGAGTTACTTTCACTTCTTTTTCAAATCGCTCTGGGCAACCCCTGAGAAAGTGGTTAAGAGAGCCACATCTGAAACACGCACTGCTTTTTACTCGACACTCTCTGAGGTGAAATTTGTTGCAGCTCATACACTTCAACTTTTGATCATCTACACTCCCCACACTAGTCATCATCGGGGAGGAAGACTTTTAACTTCTTCGCCTAGGACCCTTCGCTCTACCCGAATATCTTACTAATGAAGCGGAGCGTTCATGCGGGCTCCTAGCTTTCTTCATGGAGAATGATAGTATTTTACCGCTGGTCCTTTTGCTAGCAACTCGAGCCTCTCTTTTTGTTTGCTTTCTTTCGTTATTAAGCTCCTCGTCTTTCTTGGCCCAATCAGTCAATGCGGCGAACTCCCGTATTTCAAGAATTTCGATCAACAATTTGATGTTCTCATTCAGACCCTCGAAGCATTTACATATTTCTGATTCAATTTGGACCCATTCAGTTGCGTACTGACTTAGTCGTATGAACTCTCTCTCATATTCCACTACAATCTTGTTCCCTTATTTGAGTTCCAGGAACTCCTTTCGCTTCAAGTCTAAAAATCGCTGGCTAATAAATTTCTTCCTAAACTCTGTTTGGAAGAAATTCCAAGTAATACTTTCCTTCGGCACCATCGAGGATACGGTCTTCCACTATTGGTATGCAGTATCCTTCAAGAGGGATCCGGTACACTTCAAACACTCCTCGGGTGTGCATGAAAATTCATCTAACGCCCGTGTAGTATTTCGAGCCAGAACTTGGCTCTTTCAGCGTCATCATCGACTTTCACTCTGAATTCCTCAGCCCCATACTTTCTAAGCTTGTCTACAGGGGCCTTACCGATTCTTATCGATGCCATACCCCGTGGCACATCCTCATCAGGTTGGTTAGGGGGCGGGGGCGGTCGTGGTATGTTATGGCGATTCCTTAGATAATCCCCAAACCATTCATCTATCATATCAAAGAAGGTGGCTCGGGCCTCTTCCTGGCCTTCAGACATAATTCTCCTACTACTACTAGATACAACTTGTTGTACGGAAGCTGGAGCATGGCTCTCGGCTCCCTCGGACTCATCTTATGCTCGATTGGAAGACATTTACTATATTTAAAACAATTTAAACAATTTAGGAGATGTCACACTATCAAGATTTGAAATATGGCATGTATAGCAAACTTCAACATCCTCTACGGTAGTCCTAGAACCGACTAAATCGTAGCTCTGATACCACTAAATGTAACACCCCTCGCCCATATTCGACGCCAAGATAGGGTTTGTAACACCCCAAACTCGGCCCAGACGTTGTGGCCGAATCTGGTGTGTCACATTGAAGTGTTTTAGCGAAAATCGTGTTTTCATTGAAAACCCTTCTTAAAATAAAAGAAACCTTAATTAACTTAAAAAAAACACACCTTTCAATTGCAAAAACCTTATTTGAAACATTTGATTTAAGAAAACTTATCATTTAAAAATTTAATTGCGAAAACGTAGGAAACATACTATAATTTAGGAAACCCATGCTCAACTTCTTGTAAATTACAATAAAAATAATAATAATGGTTCAAGTAATAATAACATAATAAAAACCTTATTACAATATGATCTGAAACATACTTAATTAAATAAAAACTTCTATGCTTAAAAAAAACCAAGTCCAAATTATCTTGCTAACTGGCCATCCAGAGTCCTTCCAAACGTCGAACCTTCTACCGAGCATCACCTGAAAATAAAATAAAAGAGGCGGTGAGTTTTTGCAAACTCAGTGTGTACAACCCTCGGTAAAAATAAGCATACAAAAAACATCATTCATCATTCATGCAATGCAATCTCATCCAAATTATCCATCCGCTACACACGAGCTCCGTCCCCCGTCACACCATTTAGGGATATAAATATCGACCCACCCAACCCACAGACCATGGTAGCCCGATTGCGAAACTACCTTCATTTACATATTAGGCTTTAAAAGCCGTCAGTGGATCCACGATTGTCAAGCAACCAAGTGATCCTCATATACTTCCTCCGTTCCATAATTCCCAACCCATATGTAACCTAAGCAGAATATCATATGTATGCATGTCACATCCATAAAGCTTACATTCAACATCTAGGGGTATTTTGGTCATTTTCGCCCTTAGGGGAATTTCAGCAATTTTCCCTTAATTACGGTTTTCACTTACCTTGGCCCGTTAACAAGTCTTGTGAGTTAAGATGAACAAACACTATGCACCAGGTAGGATTCCAGAGAAGAAGAGGTAGGTCATTAAGACCGCTTAAGTACCAAGCTCTCCCTAGATCGAATCTTAGACATGTATATACCCGTTGCCACACCTTAACCCTTTGACTTGTCCACGATCGCAATATATTAATTAAGTCTTATGTGGATATCATATACTAGGCCCAAAACCCCTTACAAAGCCCAAACAATTTCACATGCCTGTATCTGGCCCATTAAACCCAATCATATTCATATGGCCCATTAGGCCTAAATCACCTATATATGGCCCATTAGGCCCAAATCACATTTATATGGCCCGTTAGGCCCAGTCACATTCATATTCATGCTCACATACAAATTCCTATCACAAACCATCAATATTCAGTTTTTGCCTATTATGGGCCCAACAGCCCATCGGGCCCATTTAGCCCATTTCGGCCCATATGGCCAAATCACAACCCAAGTCCACGGAATCACTTGTGGGCCTCAAAAAACCTATCGGTTTCCCTCTTACGAGTGTTCGCGCACTCACAAGACTACCGTAGCCAAACCTTCGGCTTTTCAGCATTTCAACATTTTGACTTTTGCTGATCTACTTGTGTGTGCAGTGTATGTACACACCTGGTAAGCAAGCGTGCTGCGATTTCTTTAGTCACCGACCTACAAACGATATCACCCTTTCATTAATCGCATGCTTAATACATATCTTTACTAAAACTGAAACATCACCTTAACCTTACCTTGCGCGATAAATATAACAGCCCATTCTTAAATCACTAACCACGATCAACTCCTAGGTCTGCACCAATCTTAACTATTAAAACCAGAATAATAGATGACTAGTATCCAGCACAAGTCCCCTTACCTTAACTATGAACATTCGGCCACCTTAGCCAATGGGAGAGGAATACTTACCAACATCGCAAGCACCTAAAGGCAATTTCGGCAGAGAGCTAAGATCTGAGATCCGATACTAATTCCCTACCACAGTTGATTAGAAAGAGTGAGGGACAATAATCAATACTTAGTAAAGAAAAGCGATTGTAAAACACTTACACTAGATTTGTTCAAAGAGTATTCGGCCCTTGAGAGATTCGGCTTTCAAACTTAGTATGGTAAATAAGGTTTATTTGGCACAGATCAAAGAAGAAGAGTAGAAGAAGAAATCAGCTAAGTGAAACAAAGAAAATTGTGTAGAGAAGAATAGAAATCGGTATAAAAAAAGAGAAAGAAAAATAAAAGGGTTTTCGGCTTTTTAGATCTTGAAGAGAAAAGGGTTTCTGGTAACAAGGTGAATAAAAATTCCGATAGTAGCCTGGCAACCTTGTATTCGGCCCCTAGTTATAGCCCTTATAGCTAAATTTTCCATACCCAATTCCTAATTCGGCTCCATCACTTCTCCCTTCTCATCTCCTTGTTTTTCTCCCTGATAACCCCTTGATCTTTTCCTTAACTCCACTTCCACCCTTCTAGAAGGCCAAAATTAAACTTCTAAAAATACTAAGCTAGGATTCAAACCTTGGATATCCTTGCTAGCTACTAATGCAACCTCCCTAATCCCTAAGTGGTGTCACTTAGCCTGTAACGCCCCGTACTCGAGACCATTGCCGGAGTCGAACAGGAGGTGTTAACAGACTTAATTCATTACTTAAACAGCTCAAACAATTTAATTTTAAAATTTTCAGTCAAGCTAGCAATCTGCGTCACAGTCGCTTAAAAATTCATATCTCGAGTTCCAAAACTCAAAATTAAGATCTGTGAATTTTTCTTGAAACTAGACTCATATATCTATTTACTAATTTTTTTCTAGAATTTTTGGTCTGGCCAATTAGTACAGTTTATTAGTTAAAGTCTCCCCTGTTTCAGGGCACGACTGCTCTGACCTCTGTGTATTACGAATCAGATATCTCCCTGTACAGAGTTTCAATGACTATTCTGTTTGTGTCTCTTAAAACTATACTCTATAAGGAATCTGTACATATAAAGCATGACTTGTAATTATTTTTATGCAATTTAGGGTGAATTTCCAAAGTCGGAATAGGGCATCCAGAATTTCACAAAAATTGAAATATCTTATAAAATACAACTCTTTTACCTATTTTGTTTCTTCCACATGAAAATAGATTCATTAGGCTTCAATTACATATTTTATTCATCATCTAATTCTATTTCTACTATTTTTAATGATTTTTTCAATTCATGTCATTGCTGCTGTGTGATTCTATTTTATAACCAATTTCACCTTACTAAGGATTTTCATGGACTAAATACCATTTTAAACATACATAACATCAAATATGACTTAGATTGGCCATTCCAATGGCTAATCATTTACAAACCCTTTTCTTGCCAAACCATAGCCATATCATAAGATTATTTACACAAAGTGAGTATAGTGCTATACATGCCACACTCAAAATATACAAGCCATTTTACCAATTTAAGCCTTCGGATAGTGTGAACGAGTCTTCGACCTATCCCGATTCTCAAGCCGGTTTGTCAAAACTATAATGAAGGAAAAGGAATGACTAAGCAGTTCACATGCAAATAGTAAGTAACATAATCATGCAATTCCACATAAAAACATCATTTGCTCAAACAACACCAAGACATTCATGTTACATTTTCATTTAATATCATGCTACGATTTCATCATACCAAGTTCTCAACCCGAAGATTTAAGCACATACCTGTCAAATTTTCTCATTTACCACACTTACCAACATGTCACCTTCATTTTAGGCATTCTCCTTATTCTCTTAAGATTCACCCTGTAGACACTCAATTTTGCCCGGGCCCAGAAATAAGTCCAAAAACTCATTTCAGTATTTAAAATAAATAAACGAAGTCCAAGTTCAGTCCAGAATTACAAATATAATTTGGCCCGATCGGAATGGCCCATTACTTGAAAAGATTTAAGGTCCATCTACAAGCTTGACTCATATGGAAATATAATCTTCAATGATATACAATCTTAGATATGATTGCAATCTTAGATATGATATGCAATCTTAGATATGATACAATCTTAGATATGATTGCAATCTTAGATATGATTGCAATCTTGAAGATATGATCTTGTAATCTTGGAGATTTAATTTGTAGATATCCTTTAATCTTAACCGTTGATGTAATTGATTTGTACCGTTGGATTTGAGGAGGTTCAACTATAAATAGAGGCCTCTTTCTTCATTGTAAAGGGACTAGAGTTTTGGGAAACAATAAAATTTTTGAGAGCTTTCACTCAAATTTCCCTCCCTCTTACATTCTTATTTTCTACGGTTTGTTCTTATTTTATTCTTTGTTCATCTTCGTTTTTCAACCCTTTTTAATCCATGTTTCCCTGATTTTTTTTATATTTTAATTTTTTAATAATTTTAGTATCATATCAAACTATTTTATTTTTTAATAATTTTTTTATTACTCTTAGTAAATTATTTTTTAAATTTTACTCAAATCATTATTTTAAAAAATATATTTCATTTAATTGTTATATTTTATCCAAAGGTTTTTCTAAACTGAGGCAATGTTTTTCGTATTTAGGAATTTGGGAAATAGTGCCCTAACATGCTGGGCTGCGATTTCTCGTTTGTCTAAATGTCTAAAGTATCCTTCTAAATAGATTTTGTAAATCACGAGATGATTTCAGTTATGAGAGTTTAAGAATATTGTATCCTATCATGCTGGATGTGATTTTTATATTCTTTCGGAGCTAAGGAATCTCGATTTTTCAACTTAAATAATTCTGGCCTTAAAAAAGGGATCCTATTTTTTAAATCCTTTCAAATTTTTGATATTAAGACAGAAAACTATTCAATTTGGTACCAATTTTGGGCGTTGCGAGGGTGCTAATCCTTCCTCGTACGTAACCGACTCCCAAACCTATTTTCTTAATTTTCGTAGACCAAAACATTTTATAAGGTGATCCAATCACACCTAAAAAAGGTTGGTGGCGACTACCGTTTTTGTTTTTCAAAAGTCGATCCCCGTTTTTCGAACATTCCTTTAAAAAATGGTTTCGACAGCTTGGCCACTCCACTGGGGACGTATAAGAGAGTCAAGCCGAAAATTGATTATTTTCTGTCTTAATGTCGGAAATTTGGAAAAATTTTAAAATACGTCATTTTTACATGTGTTTGTTGCATATGTTTGTTATTGTTTACGCACGCATTGCATTTGCATGACCGTTGTGGTCACACCCTTAAGTGGGAGTGAGAAGCTATGCTTTCGAGAGGTTTTCACCTCCGCATGGGCTAGTGGATTGCTTCCAGGATACATCCGTACCTATGTCTTCGTGAGATTTTCATCTCCGCATGGTCATAGGGAAATGTGTCCCCCTGAATCAAACTTGGTCCATATGAGCCTATAATTGGTGAGGATCGAGGAATCTACTGGTTCAGGTACCCTTGCTTTAGAACTGAACTACATATAGTGAACTTTAAGTGCTTGCCCCAGGTAGTATGATGATAACCTTTAGTGCCTACCTTTATAAGTTCTTATTTATTATATTTTTTTATATATGTGACACTGACTTGTTTCTCTTATTTTTCTATCATTGCATGTCATTTATCATTAAACGGTGTCGATTCAAGGTTCGATTTCTGAGTTAAAAAGTTTTGTAACGGGGAACGAATATCTTAATAAAGTGGAGGACAACTCTTTCGTTAGTGCTTGGTTAGAGAAAACCCAGACAGAAAATGAAATTAGTGTCACCAAAGGATACACATCAGAATTATGGGACTACACTCTCATTAGTGTGATGCGAAATAACCTCCAAGAGTTAAAGGAAATATGGGATTAATGGAGTAACGGCTTGCCAGCTTGTTCTACAATAGTTATGGGGAATTGCAGTATTTGCTTGACATGAAGATAGATGAACAATTCAAAGTGAGCGTGGGGAGTACTGATGGAAACTTCTACCATTACAGATGAAGATAGTCACCTCGTGGATGGTAAGGGTATAAGACCTACAAAATTGAATTGGATGGAAAGAATTTTGCTTATGATGGTAGAAAGGCTCACTTACTATAGGACCACTACCAAACAACAAGTTGGAATTTACTATAGTACTTTAGGATGTTGTACCTATCAGAAATAATGGAAATGCAAGCCCTAATGGCCAGGACAGCCCAAATGAGTATGAAAGAAAGAGATTAAAGAAGATCGTATAGTTTAAAGACCTTTAAAGTAGAGATTAGCTATGCTGCGAAGATACCCATGCAAGCAATTCAAAATGTTCTGTGGGGGCAGAAATTTGAAGACTCTCAAGAAGCACGGAGGATGTTTGATATCATTTTAAGGCAGTATGCTGCGAAGCTGGAATGCCTACTTGTTTGCCAATCTTTCTTTCAAGGTAATCAGAGCAACTTCACAGGCATTGGAGGAGGTGTCTTTGGCTGTAGAGCTTACTTCATAGGTGAAGCCGTAATTCAAATTCAAGAGAAAGCTGATCATTTACAGATACTGGTAGAAAGGGCAAGCACGTTGAGCACCAATATGAGCTACAGTCAGATCGTGGTCGAAAGTTAGCTTTGTTATTAGATAGGGTTAAGACTCTAGGCCTACGAGCGAAAGCGTATTTGTAATCCATTTTATAAAAAGACTTTTGTTCCTTAAATAACGTTTTCTAAAATGAAATTGAATCGAGATCGATACCTTTTTGCATTCATGCATTTGCATTACATTACATCAAAGAAAAGAAGGTGTTGATTCGAAATTCGATTCCTAAATAGAATAGTTTGTCATAAGGAAACGAATTTCTTGATAAAGTGGATTATAGTGCGGTCGTCTGAATATAGTCCAAGTAAACACGACAAGAGAAAGCTGGTAGTTCACGGAGGAATACATGATGTAATTGCCAGAGATTCAAGCCAACAAAGGCATGACGAGAGAAAGCTGGAAGTCCACGAAGGAATACGTTACTTGACTACCAACGAAGATTATCCAAGAGCCGGCACTTTTTGATGAGTATCATGAAGATAAGTGAGTAAGAGATTGAGGCTCAGATTAAGCAGCAAGGAGCTAGCAAAGGCATCTTTTGGAGAATTTACAGGATTCGACCATGAAGAAAAGATCAGCGTTTACTTGGACTATGAAGGGCAAGACCGCATATGTAATTTATTTTCATGTAAAGAAATTTGTTTTCTAGAAAAGTTATTCTAATGGAATTGAATTCAAGATCAACATCTCCTTTTCTTTTGCATTTGCATTTGCATTGCATCACATCACATGCATTTAAAATTATAAAAAGACCCTAATTAGTTAAAGTTATTAAAAAGAGAAAGAAAAGAGAGAGAGAGAAGAGGGTCACGGCTGAGTGAAAAAGAAGTTGAATGGGAATTAACGATGTTCCTTTACATATCCCCGACTTTTGTGTCAGGAGGGATAGCTTACCTGGAGAAGGGGGTGTTTGGAAATGAAAATCATCCCATCAATGTCATACATGAGGAAGGGACTGAACAAAGAAACCTTGAGGGCATTCGCCCTTACAAACCGGAAAGTTCTTTAAACAATTGGACTGCAGAAGAACTTTCTGTAATTTTTAGGAATTTTACGGAGTAATATTCAGAACACTCTTGTTGCTCTAAAGCCTAGGAGTAATGAGATTTCTTTTGAGAAGAGGGCTCATGTTCAGACATTTTTATTTTCAATAAAACATACTTTATCCGAGTAAATATTCTTTCATTCTGATTCTTTTGACCTTTGACATTCTTTATAAATTTTCATTTCATATAAATAGTCATTCTTGAATTCATTTATTCCTTGTATATTCTTTTGTGTGCCTATCATAGATCACTAGATATCAATGACACGGGCAACGATACTACATATTCAAAGTTCCTTTTGAGTGGAATATATGTTTAGAGGAATCTCAGTACTTTGAAGGTGACAAAAATTGTGACTTGTTTCTGAATTTGTTGAAAATGGTTTTTACCCCATGAAGTGGTGGTAGGAAATATAGCCTTAGAGGAAGGAAAGATTGCAAAATTAGAATTAGCTGAGGAGATAAAACAAGACCTTGTTGAGACTATTTTGGGAATTTAAAAATGTGATCCAAAGACGCATGCAGGAGGATTTGCAATTGCCAGGATAAACATGAGGTTTTGGGGCACTGTTGGTCCACCATGGAAAGGGATCGCATCAGTTGTACAATGAATGCCAAATTTAAAGGAGTCAAGACTTATGGGGCATGTATGTTATGGGCCCGAGCTCGTCAAAAGTTTCAAGCTGACAATGACTCATCTTTGTGGACGTCGACTACTACATTAAGAGGGGGAGATAGCTTCATATAAAAAAAAGATAATGCGCAATGCCAAAAGATAATGCGCAATGCCAAAAGATAATGCCAAAAGTCAAAAGTCATCCATTTCAAAAAAAAAAGAAAAAAAAAAGATTATATAACTGCACAATGCCAAAAGTTTGCAGTCTTTTCAAAGATAATGCGCCATACCACAGTACAACAAAGGTTGCCAAAAGAAAAGAAAAAGAAGAAAAAACAAATTACAGAAGATGACTGAGACTGGTAAAAATTGGCATAAGAAACTACCGCCTACTCTCTATGCTTATGTTGGGGTAAACACCTTCAATTCCAATTGTTTCAAAGGTTCCAACCATCATCCTTGGAATGGGTGCATTGTTTGGCTTTCCTGAGTAGTCTGATGTGCTGCCAATAGCTACAATGGTTAGCTCTAGGCAGTGGCCATTGATTTCCAGCTATGGGGCACCAGGCCGTACACAGTCTCTGAAGCTTAAAATGATAGATTTTTTTCTTCAAAACCAGTTTCTGACAAAGTGGATGACGGTATCATGAAGGAAGCTCTCTTAGACTTCTATACAAGTTCAGGGAAGAGGAAACCTGATCAAATCATTATTTTCAGGGATGGGGTTAGCGAGTCTCAATTCAATCAAGTTTTGATCAATTTATTGAGGCTTGCAAGCTCCTTGACGAGAAGTGGAACCCTAAAGATTGTGGTTATTGTTGTACGAAAAACCATCATACCAAGTTTTTTTCAGCAGGGATCTCCTGACAATGTGCTACATGGTACTGTCATTGACAACAAAGTATGCCATCCAAAGAACAATGATTTTTACCTTGGTACCCATGCTGGAATGATTGGAATCACGAGGCAGACCCACTATCATGTTCTCTTAGACTAGGCTGGGTTTTCGGCTGATGATCTGCAAGAGTTTGTTCATTCTCTATCCTATACGTATCAAAGGAGCACCACAGCCATATTTGTTGTGGCTCCTATTTGCTACGCTCAATTGGCAGCTTCATAGTTGGGGGCAATTTATGAAGATTAGGGATGCTTTAGAAACATCATCGAGTCATGGTGGGATGTATGCTCCGGGAGTAATCTCTGTACCTCAACTTTCTAGGTTGAAGGATAAAGTCAGCAACTTCATTCTTGTCTGCTGAGAATCATTGAACCATCTTTTTGTAGGGTTTGACAAACAACACCCAGATCGCTGCACTGGGCAATCCCTTTCTCATGGGTTTATGAATCAAGATTTTTCCTCCAAGCTTTGATGGAGTCAAGAATTGAATACCTCTAGTAAACTTAACTTGAAAGTATTCATCCTAAGAAAATGTACCAAGAATGGATGACACAGACTTATGACAAAAAAGGTTCGTCCAAAAGAATTTCATAAAGGAAACCTTGTGCTAAAAGAAATCCTTCCCACGCAAAAGGATGCCGAATTGGGAAGGGCCATATGTTGCGAAGAGGGCTTTCTCTAGAGGTGCATTGATTTTGACAAGAAATGGAAAGAAAGAATTTATCTGATCTAGTGAATTCGGACTCGGTCAAGGAGTACTTTGTCTGAAGGAGAAGGGAAGCCAAGGTGAAAACCCGCAAAGGGCACTTTGGGACTTCTATTTCAAAAAAAAAGAAAAAAGAAAAAGAGAAAAAAATAATAAAAAGAAAAAAGAAAAAAAGGAAAAAATGGAGAGGCCAAGGTGAAAACCCGCAAAGGGCGCCTTGTGACCAAAGGGGTTTTGAGTTGAAAACCCGAAAGGGCAGCTCAAATTTGGAAAGTCATGCAGTGACCTTGCTATACCAGATTCAACGAGAAGTGAAGTATGTTACATAGCAAGGCATCAACGAATTACTTTGGATCTTTTAAACACATGTTGAACTCAAGAAAGTCTTCATGGATCTAGTGTATAGACGCTCAAGCGGCGATATCTGTGGCATCTGATTTCTGTCCTATTTACTATCTTTGGATTCTTTTTCTTCGCAAAGATATGTTCTCAATTTAATATTTTTGCATTCCTTCTAATAATTTCTCCAAATCTAATTATCCTCAGGATCAATTTATTTGTCTCCCATTATTCATAAAGCATGTTGCATTGAAATAATGATAGATAAACTAAAATATCTTCACAAACGAAGTTTTGCATATTACTCTGGAAATTTCTAGATAATACAAGAAACTGAAACAAGACAATTGTTTAAGGAATTCTCATATGTATGGGTTGGAGATACTCGAGAGATTTTCTTCTTCAGTCCAAAAGGTGGTTGGACGTTTTAAGCAATATTGATCTTAAGAAAGGATCATTTCATAAACATCTTCAGTGGGTCGTAACATTCGAGGAATGGTACGGTAGACCAAATTGATGGAGAAGATTCAAGGCATATGAGTAGAGTATGATTGATATGTCGAGAAGAATGAGGTGGAAAGCTCGATGGATGAATGAGTGATGACGTCCGAAATAGAAGTTATTTTCATAAACATTTTGCATTATAACAGGTTTAATTAGGAGCACTTGACTCATTTCGATCATAGCATCCTAATCATTAGGCATGAACTCATACGCATTATACAGGTTATGTTTTTCAAGGGACAATGAAGATTGATGTGCCTTAATTCCCTAAGCAGAAGGGTAACAAGCTAAAGCACAGCAGATTTGGCTTTCACGTGTTTACGCTGAAGCAAATCTAAGATGATTTGACATCTTTGTATTGTCAGAGAACAAATCGAAGTTTGGTGTCTCCATATTCGACGGAGAGCGGACACATAGCAGATCTAACCTTCAAATGTTTATACTGAAGCAAGATCCAAGATGGTTTGGCATCCTTGTGCTTACAAGGAACAAATCGAAGACACAGCAGATTTGGCTTTCACGTGTTTATGCTGAAGCAGATCTAAGATGATTTGGCATCTCTGTATTGTTAGAGAACAAATCAAAGTTTGGCATCTCCATATTCGACGGAGAGCAGACACATAGCAGATCTAACCTTCAGATGTTTATACTGAAGTAAGATCCAAGATGGTTTGGCATCCTTGTGCTTACAAGGAACAAATCGAAGACACAGCAGATTTAGCTTTCACATGTTTACGTTGAAGCAGATCTAAGACGATTTGGCATCTCTGTATTGTCAGAGAACAAATCGAAGTTTGGCATCTCCATATTCGACGGAGAGCAGACACATAGCAGATCTAACCTTCAGATGTTTATACTGAAGCAAGATCCAAGATGGTTTGGCATCCTTGTGCTTACAAGGAACAAATCGAAGACACAGCAGATTTGGCTTTCACGTGTTTACGCTGAAGCAGATCTAAGATGATTTGGCATCTCTGTATTGTTAGAGAACAAATCAAAGTTTGGCGTCTCCATATTCGACGGAGAGCAGACACATAGCAGATCTAACCTTCAGATGTTTATACTGAAGCAAGATCCAAGATGGTTTGGCATCCTTGTGCTTACAAGGAACAAATCGAAGACACAAAGCAGATTTGGCTTTCACGTGTTTCTGTTGAAGAAGCGGATCTAAGATGATTTGGCATCTCTGTATTGTTAGAGAACAAATCAAAGTTTGGCGTCTCCATATTCGACGGAGAGCAGACACATAGCAGATCTAACCTTCAGATGTTTATACTGAAGCAAGATCCAAGATGGTTTGACATCCTTGTGCTTACAAGGAACAAATCGAAGACACAGCAGATTTGGCTTTCACGTGTTTACGCTGAAGCAGATCTAAGATGATTTGACATCTCTGTATTGTTAGAGAACAAATTAAAGTTTGGCGCCTCCATATTCGACGGAGAGCAGATCGAAGACATAGCAGATCTGACCTTCATTGAAGCAGATCCAAGATGATTTAGCATCCCTGTATTAGACGGGGAGCAGATCGAAGACATAACAGATTGGACTTTCATTGAAGCAGATCCAAGATGATTTGGCATCTCTGTATTAGACAGGGAGCAGATCGAAAACACAATAGATTGGACCTTCATTGAAGCAGATCTAAGATGATTTGGCATCTCTGTATTAGACGGGGAGCAGATCGAAGACATAGCAGATTTGACTTTCGGATGTTCTCACACCGAAGCAGATCCAAGATGATAGATTTGGCATCTTCAGGGAGCAAATCGGAGATAACAAATTTGGTATCTCTGTATTAGATGGGGAGTAGATCAATGATATTAGATATCGCCTTCCTGAGTTGCAGTGAAGCAGATTGAAGCTGTTAAGAGGCCATTTAAAGAAGATCAAGGATCAAGAACTCAAGACTCGGCGAGCCAGGGCAAAATTGGTCCTTTTATAGTCTTTGCTCTATTCCTGTTACACAGCAATGAGCAAAGAGGGGCAGCTGTAGACACTCAATTTTTCCCGGGCCCAGAAAAAAGTCCAAAAACCCATTTCAGTATTTAAAATAAATAAACGAAGTCCAAGTTCAGTCCAGAATTACAAATATAATTTGGCCCGATCAGAATGGCCCATTACTTGAAAAGATTTAAGGTCCATCTACAAGCTTGACTCATATGGAAATATAATCTTCAATGATATACAATCTTAGATATGATTGCAATCTTAGATATGATATGCAATCTTAGATATGATATAATCTTAGATATGATTGCAATCTTATATATGATTGCAATCTTAGATATGATATGCAATCTTAGATATGATTGCAATCTTAGATATGATATGCAATCTTGAAGATATGATCTTGTAATCTTGGAGATTCAATTTGTAGATATCCTTTAATCTTAACCGTTGATGTAATTGATCTGTACCGTTAGATTTGAGGAGGTTCAACTATAAATAGAGGCCTCTCCCTTCATTGTAAAGACACTGGAGTTTTGGGAAACAATAAAATTTTTGAGAGCTTTCACTCAAATTTCTCTCCCTCTTACATTCTTATTTTCTACGGTTTGTTCTTATTTTATTCTTTGTTCATCTTCGTTTTTCAACCCTTTTTATTTTGATTTAATCCATGTTTCCCTGTTTTTTTTTTATATTTTAATTTTTCAATAACTTTAGTATCATATCAAACTATTTCATTTTTTAATAATTTTTTTATTACTCTTAGTAAATTATGTTTTAAATTTTACTCAAATCATTATTTTAAAAAATATATTTCATTTAATTGTTATATTTTATCCAAAAGTTTTTCTAAACTGAGGCAATGTTTTTCGTATTTAGGAATTCGGGAAATAGTGCCCTAACATGCTGGGTTGCGATTTCCCGTTTGTCTAAATGTCTAAAGTATCCTTCTAAATAGATTTTGTAAATCACGAGATGATTTTAGTTATAAGAGTTTAAGAATATCGTGTCCTATCATGCTGGATGTGATGTTTGTATTCTTTCGGAGCTAAGGAATCTCAATTTTTCAACTTAAATAATTCCGGTCTTAAAAAAGGGATCCTATTTTTTAAATCCTTTCAAATTTTTGATATTAAGACAGAAAACTATTCAATTTGGTATTAATTTTGGGTGTTGCGAGGGTGCTAATCCTTCCTCGTACGTAACCGACTCCCGAACCTGTTTTCTTAATTTTCGTAGACCAAAACATTTTATAAGGTGATCCAATCACACCTAAAAAAGGTTGGTGGCGACTCCCGTTTTTGTTTTTCAAAAGTCGATCCCCATTTTTCGAACATTCCTTTAAAAAATGGTTTCGACACACCCGTTGAACACATCGGAATATAATTCAAATACACGGAAAGTTTGTACATAAGTGCCACATATGTAGCCAAGCTACCATGTAACCCACCCATAAGCGAACTCGGACTCAACTCAACGAGCTCGGGCGTTCGCATCCTTAATTGAACTCGGACTCAACTCAACGAGTTCGGACATTTGCATCCATAAGTGAACTCGGACTCAACTCAACGAGTTCGGATGCCCAACCATCCTAGTGACATGTCACTTGTATTCTAATCTATTCCCAAGGTTCAAACGGGGTTTTTCCTCGATTACACATCTTTGCCGTCTTCCACGGAACATCGAAACCGATACTCGGTAGCAATTCATAATTTACATATTATTCAATAATAACCATAAAGCATAATATTTCATGATATTAATCATCATATCACATAAATAACATTAAATTACTTAAAATGACAATTATGTTACTACATTTACACATGAACTTACCTCGATACAAAATATTAGCAATCGAGCCTATTCTTCGAAAATTTTATTTTTCCCTCGATCGCGACTTGAATCTCGTTTCTCTTGATCTATATTACCAAATTAATCTTATTTAATACATACATTCATCAAAACAGCATTTAATACAAACTTTGGCAAAATTACATTTTTGCCCCTAAACTTTTGCATAATTACACTTTTGCCCCTAGGCTCGGGAATTAAAATTCATCCCATTTTCTTATGTTTTATGACATGCTGATCATTTTTCCCTTCTATGGAAACATCAAATTCTCATTCTAACATGTACTTATAACTATTAGGTATTTTTACCGATTAAGCCCTTTTTCTCGTTTTCACTTAAAACCGAGTAGTACAAGTTGTCTGACATAATTTAAAACCTCATATTCTATCATAAAACACCAAAATACACAAATTTCACATATGGGTATTTTTCCAAATATGAACCCTACGTTGAATTATTGCTAGCATAAGCTAAATCGAGCTACCGGGATTCCAAAAACGTAAAGAACATTAAAAACAGGGCTTGGAATCACTTACTATGGAGCTTGGAAGCTTGAAACAAACCCTAGCTATGGAGAACCCTTTAATTTTCATTCTAATGAAGAAGATGGACATATTTTGCCATCTTTTTCCTTTTTTTAATCTTTTAATTACCAAATGACCAAAATACCCTTAATACCTTTCTTTGAAAATTTTCATGTACAAGCCCATTTTTGTCCAAAATTTTAGAAATTGGTCAAATTTCTATTTAAGACCTCCTCATTAATATTCCAAAGTAATTTCATACTAAAAACTTCTAGAATGCAAGTTTTGCAACTTATTCGATTTAGTCCCTAATTTCAAATCAAGCACTTTATGCATAGAATTTCGTCACGAAATTTTCACACAATCATGCAATCATATCATAAACCTCAAAATAATTATAAAATAATTATTTATATCTCGAATTTTTGGTCACTAAACCACTATTCCGATTAGGCCCTAATTCGGGATATTACAACTCTCCCCCCTTTTGAGGATTTTCGTCCTCGAAATTCTTACCGGTAAACAAGTGTGGGTATTGATTTCTTATAGTTTCCTCAGGTTCCCATGTAGTCTCCTCTACCCCATGCTTTTGCCACAATACTTTCACGAGAGCGACACTTTTATTTCTTAGTTGCTTGACCTCTCGAGCTAAAATCTTAATCGGTTCTTCTTCGTAAGTCATATCCGGTCGTAACTCGATTGCTGCCGGTGAAATTATATGTGAGGGATCTGAATGATACCGACGTAGCATAGATACATGGAACACATCATGCATCTTCTGTAATTTAGATGGCAATGCTAACCGATAAGCTACTGGTCCAACTCTTTCAATTATTTCATACGGCCCAATAAAACGCGGACTTAACTTTCCCTTCCGTCCAAATTTAAGAACTTTCTTCCATGGAGACACTTTTAAAAGTACCTTATCACCAACTTGAAACTCGATTTCCTTTCGTTTCAAATCCGCATAAGATTTCTGTCTATCCGAAGTAGCTTTCAAACAATCTCGAATCACTTTCACTTTTTCTTCGGTTTCTTTTATTAGATCAACTCCATAAATCTGATTTTCCTTGAGTTCAGTCCAATACAATGGTGTCCGACATTTACGACCATACAATGCTTCATAAGGTGCCATCTTCAAACTCGTCTGATAACTATTATTATAAGCAAATTCTACTAACGGTAAATACCTTTCCCAACTACCTTGAAATTCCAATACGCAACATCTGAGCATGTCTTCAAGAATCTGAATCACTCTCTCTGATTGTCCATCAATTTGTGGATGAAAAGCAGTACTGAAATTTAACTTTGTACCTAATGCCTCTTGCAATTTTTTTCCAAAACTGCGAAGTAAATCTCGGATCTCTATCCCAAATGATTGACAAAGGTATTCCGTGAAGTCTAACAATCTCACTGATATACAATTCAGCCAACTTATTAAGAGAATAATTCGTACATACCGGAATAAAATGAGCCGATTTAGTCAGTCTGTCAACTATTACCCAGATGGCATCTTTCTTCCCCAGAGTTAATGGCAATCCTGATACAAAATCCATAGTAATCCGATCCCATTTCCATTCAGGAACCATGATAGGCTAGAGTAATCCCGAAGGTACTTGGTGTTCAGCTTTCACTTGTTGACAAATTAAGCACTTTGATACAAACTCGGATATATCTCTTTTCATTCCATTCCACCAATACATTTTCTTCATGTCATTATACATTTCCGTACTGCCCAGGTGAACCGCCAAACAACCATTATGTGCTTCATGCAAAATCTTTTGAATCAACTCATCATTTCTCGGTACACAAATCCAGTTTTTAAACATCAAGCAACCATCAGAATCGATTTTAAAATCGACCCAATGCTCGACTTCACACTTGCTTTTCTCTTGGCTTGCAAATCTTCATCGCTTTTCTGAGCTTTACAAATCTCTTGTAAAAACATCGATCTTGCTCTTAACTCTGCTAAAATCGAACCATCATCTTATACCTTTAACTGGGTATTCATAGCTCTCAAAGCAAATAGCAACTTTCTGCTCAAAGCATCAGCAACCACATTCGCTTTTACCGGATGGTAATCAATAACAACCTCGTAATCTTTCAATAACTCCAACCATCTTTGCTGTCTCAAATTCAAGTCTTTTTGTGACATCAAGTACTTAAGACTTTTGTGGTCGGTATATACTCGGCACTTTTTACCATACAAATAATGTCACCAAATCTTCAAAGCAAATACTATAGCAGCCAATTCCAAATCATGAGTCGGATAATTTCTTTCGTGATATTTTAACTGCCTCGAAGCATAAGCCACCACTTTTCCTTCTTGCATAAGTACACATCCTAAACCATTTCGAGAAGCATCACTATACACCACAAATTCTTTACTGATTACGTTGTACCAACACTGGTGCTTTAGTTAATAACTTTTTCAATTCTTCAAAACTCTGTTGACATTCTTCCGTCCATTCAAATTTAACATTCTTTCAGAGTAGTCTAGTCATAGGAGCAGCAATTATAGAAAATCCATTTACAAACTACCGATAATACCCAGGTAGCCCCAAGAAACTTCTAACCTCAGTTACATTTTTCAGTGGTTTCCAATCAACAATGGCTGAAATTTTACTAGGATCAACCCGTATACCATCACCTGAAACAATATGACCCAAAAATCCAACTTCCTGGAGCCAAAATTCACTTTTACTAAACTTGGCAAATAACTGTTTATTTCTTAAAGTTTGCAAAACAATCCTTAAATGCTCAGCATGCTCTGTCTCATCTTTTGAATAAATTAAGATATCATCAATAAACACCACAACAAATTTGTCCAAGTATGGCCGAAATATACGATTCATCAAATCCATAAACACAGCAGGAGCATTTGTTAACCCGAATGGCATAACTAAAAATTCATAATGACTGTACCTTGTTCTAAAAGCAGTTTTAGGCACATCCGACTCTTTTACTCGCAGCTGGTAATACCTAGATCTCAAGTCAATCTTTGAAAACCATGTTGTTCCTTTTAGCTGATCAAACAAATCATCAATTCTCGGCAACGGATATTTGTTCTTAATTGTCACCTTGTTTAACTATCGATAGTCAATACACAATCTCATAGAACCATCCTTCTTTTTCACAAATAATACAGTAGCACCCCAAGGTGAAAAACTCAGTCTCACAAAACCTTTATCAGTCAACTCTTGCAACTGTGACTTTAATTCTTTCAACTCTGCTGGTGCCATTCTATATGGAGCAATCGAGATCAGAGTTGTTCCCGGTATCAACTCAATACCAAATTCTACTTCCCTGACTGGAGGCAAACTCGGCAATTCTTCTGAAAATACATCCGCAAACTCACACACAATCGGCACTGATTTAATTTTCTTTTCAATTTCTTTTGTATTAATTACATACACCAAATAAGCTTCATAACCCTTCCTCAAATATCTCTGAACCGACATCGAAGAAATCACACTAGATAGTGCCTCTGATTTGTCTGGTTCAACCCGTAGAATTTCACCACTTTCACACTTTAATTCTATAACCTTTTCTTTGTAATTTACTATAGCATCATGTAATGTCAACCAATCCATACCCAAAATAACATCAAATTAATCAAACGGCAACAACATCAAGTCGGTCGGAAAGTAATGACCCTGAATCATTAAAGGGCATTTCTTGCATACTTTACCAACTATCACACATTTGCCTAACGGATTCGACACTTTAATCATAAATTCTGTGTTCTCAACAGGTATATTCATACTAGACACCAGTTTCATGCATACATATGAATGAGTAGAACCGGGATCAATCAAAGCATTAACATTAACATCATAAAGAGAAAATATACCAGTAATCACGTCGGGTGATGAAGCATCTTCACATGCCTTTATGGTATAAGTTCTAGCTGGAGCCTTTGCTTCAACTCAAGAAACTCTTTACGCTTTTGATCAACAAATCTTTCACTGATGTATTTCTTCCGAAATTCTTCTTGAAAGAATTCCCAAGTCACCTTCTCTTTCGGTACCACTGAAATCAATGTCTTCCACCAATGATAGGCTGAATCTCTCAACAATGATATAGCACATTTCAAGCATTCCTCAGGTGTACAAGACAATTCATCAAATACCCGAATAGAATTCTCAAGCCAAAACTCTGCTTTCTCGGCATCATCATCAACATTTTCCCTGAATTCTTCGGCCCCTTGCTTACGGATTCTGTCAACTGGAGTTCTGTGAAATTTCATCAGATCCACACCTTGAGGCATCGGGGGTACAGGTTGAGGAATCGGGGGAGGTGGGGGAGGTTGTGCATTCGGGTTCGTACGAACGAACTCTGTATACCAAGCATTCATCATTCGGAGAAAGGCTTCCCGAGCCCCTTCTCCTACTCCTTGACCAACAGTAGGAGGTGGATTTTCAGTCAGCACCACCCTTTCAGCTAGAGCTGGTGCATTACTCTCTACATCATCAGCCGCAACTGGATCGGGATCCATTTACTATAAAAAAAATCATTTAAAAGGAGTCGTCACACTATCACAATATATATATGGCATGTATAGCAAAACCTGTACATACAACACATTAGTCCGAGAACTGGCTAAACCTACTCTGATACCACCAAATGTAATGCCCCGTACTCGAGACCGTTGTCGGAGTCGAACACGAGGTGTTAACAGACTTAATTCATTGCTTAAACAGCCCAAACAATTTAATTTTAAAATTTTCAGTCAAGCTAGCAATCTGCATCACAGTCGCTTAAAAATTCATATCTCGAGTTCCAAAACTCAAAATTAAGATCCGTGAATTTTTCTTGAAACTAGACTCATATATCTATTTACTAATTTTTTTCTAGAATTTTTCGTCAGGCCAATTAGAACAGTTTATTAGTTAAAGTCTTCCCTGTTTCAGGGTAAGACTGCTCTGACCTCTATGTATTACAAATCAGATATCTCATTGTACAGAGTTTCAATGACTATTCTGTTTCTTTCTCTTAAAACTAGACTCTAATATGAATCTTTACATATAAATCATGACTTGTAATTATTTTTATGAAATTTAGGGTGAATTTCCAAAATCAAAATAGGGGATCCAGAAATCACTCTGGCCCTATTTCACAAAAATTTAAATATCTTATAAAATACAACTCTTTTACCTATTTTGTTTCTTCCACATAAAAATATATTCATTAGGATTGAATTACATATTTTATTCATCATCTAATTATATTTCTACTATTTTTAGTGATTTTTCCAATTCATGTCATTGCTGCTGTGTGATTCTGTTTTATAACCAATTTCACCTTACTAAGGATTTTCATGGACTAAATATCATTTTAAACATACATAACATCAAATATGACTTAGATTGGCCATTCCAATGGCTAATCATTTACAAACCCTTTTCTTGCCAAACCATAGCCATATCATAAGATTATTTACACAAAGTGAGTATAGTGTTATACATGCCACACTCAAAATATACAAGCCATTTTACCAATTTAAGCCTTCGGATAGTGTGAACGAGTCTTCGACCTATCCCGATTCTCAAGCCGGTTTGTCAAAACTATAATGAAGGAAAAAAAAGGAGTAAGCATAAATGCTTAGTAAGTTGACATGCAAATAGTAAGTAACATAATCATGCAACTCCACATAAAAACATCATTTGCACAAACAACACCAAGACATTCATGTTACATTTGCATTTAATATCATGCTACGATTTCATCATACCGAGTTCTCAACCCGAAGATTTAAGCACATACCTGTCAAATTTTCTCATTTACCACACTTACCAAAATGTCACCTTCGTTTTAGGCATTCTCCTTATTCTCTTAAGATTCACCCGTTGAACACATCAAAATATAATTTGAATACACGGAAAGTTTGTACATAAGTGCCACATATGTAGCCAAGCTACCATGTAACCCGCCCATAAGTGAACTCGGACTCAACTCAACGAGTTTGGGCGTTCGCATCCTTAAGTGAACTCGGACTCAACTCAACGAGTTCGGATGCCTATTTACATCTCACGAACTCGGACTCAACTCAACGAGTTCGGACATTTGCATCCATAAGTGAACTCAGACTCAACTCAACGAGTTTGGATGCCCAACCATCCTAGTGACATGTCACTTGTATTATAATCTATTCCCAAGGTTCAAACGGGCTTTTTCCTCGATTACACATCTTTGCCGTCTTCCACGGAACATCGAAACCGATACTCGGTAGCAATTCATAATTTACATATTATTCAATAATAACCATAAAGCATAATATTTCATGATATTAATCATCATATAACATAAATAACATTAAATTACTTAAAATGACAATTATGTTACTACATTTACACATGAACTTACCTCGATACAAAATATTAGCAATCGAGCCTATTCTTCGAAAACTTTATTTTTCCCTCGATCGCGACTTGAATCTCATTTCTCTTGATCTATAATGCCAAATTAATCTTATTTAATACATACATTCATCAAAACAGCATTTAATACGAACTTTGGCAAAATTACATTTTTTCCCCTAAACTTTTGCATAATTACACTTTTTCCACTAGGCTCGGGAATTAAACTTCATCCCATTTTCTTATGTTTTATGACATGATGATCATTTTTCCCTTCTACATCAAATTCTCATTCTAACATGTACTTATAACTATTAGGTATTTTTACCAATTAAGCCCTTTTTCTCGTTTTCACTTAAAATCGAGTAGTACAAGTTGTCTGACATAATTTAAAACCTCATATTCTATCATAAAACACCAAAATACACAAATTTCACCTATGGGTATTTTTCCAAATATGAACCCTAGGTTGAATTATTGCTAGCATAAGCTAAATCGAGCTACCGGGATTCCAAAAATGTAAAGAACATTAAAAACGGGGCTTGGAATCACTTACTATGGAGCTTGGAAGCTTGAAACAAACCCTAGCTATGGAGAACCCTTTAATTTTCATTCTAATGAAGAAGATGGACATATTTTGCCATCTTTTTCCTTTTTTTAATCTTTTAATTACCAAATGACCAAAATACCCTTAATACCTTTCTTTGAAAATTTTCATGTACAAGCCCATTTTTGTCCAAAATTTTAGAAATTGGTCAAATATATATTTAAGACCTCCTCATTAATATTCCAAAGTAATTTCATACTAAAAACTTCTAGACTGCAAGTTTTGCAGCTTATTCGATTTAGTCCCTAATTTCAAATCAAGCACTTTATGCATAGAATTTTGTCACAAAATTTTCACACAATCATGCAATCATATCATAAACCTCAAAATAATTATAAAATAATTATTTCTATCTCGGATTTGTGGTCACAAAACCACTATTCCGATTAGGCCCTAATTCGGGATATTACATAACCACTCCTCCACAAGGCTTTTTGATGCCATTTTTCCCCTATTTTTATTTAAAAGCCCAACTACTTGCCAACCCTGATTCTTTTAATAATTAAACTATAATTTCTTCTACCCTTTGATTCGAACTCAAACCTTAACCAAGACCTACCATCACGTAATTAATACTTAACCGGAATTGCTAAGCACGAAAAGAAAATTTTGAGATTTCGAGATTTTTGGGTTTCAGGATTTTTGGGGTGTTACAACTCTACCCACTAAAAGAAATTTCATTCTCGAAATTTCCAACTATCAGTACAGCTGCATAACAAAGACTACCACACCACGCTCCCGCTACGCACTCTAATTCCAAACTAAATAATAGCATGCTATGGTAAGTACGTACCGGTATTTGCCTCTAGAGCGTCTCCATCCTATTGACGACGTGCTGCATAGACCAAACCTGGCTGCCTCGCCTCAGCATGACCAGCACCCCTGCCCAGTGCTCCATGACCCAAACCACTTCCACCCCTAGCCTGATCACGGCCTCTCAGCGGCTGTTGACCACCCCTCGGTAGCTGTACACCACATCGGTCCACGACTGGCACCCGACCTAGCATTCTAGGGCAATCCCGGATCCTATGCTCCATAGACCCACAAGCTAAGCAAGCTCCCGTACTCTTCCCACACTCGCCTACATGACCTTTCCCACAATCAGCATAAGGTGGCACCCCTAGATTAGCAGCTGGGGGCCCTGCTCTAACTAGCCCATTAACTCTGGCCCTAGCCCTAGGCATCTGTCCAACACTCGGAGTCTCAGCCTCCCTTTTATTCCTACCCTTTTCTTCTTTCTGATTTAAGCGCTCAGTGCGCTTAACCTCCTCCGCTATCTTTGCCTTCTCCACCAACTCTGAGAAAACTCGCTCCCTTTGTGGAGCTATCAATAACCTAAGGCTATCTCTTAGTTCGTCCTCAAACCTAACGCAACGCTCATAGTACGTTGCCACCATAACTCTTGCGTACCTACTAAGGCGTAGAAACTCTGCTACCGATTTTTTTCCTTAGGTCAAATTCAGGAACTCCTTCCTTCTAGCATCCACATAGCTTGCACCCACATACTTCCCTTGGAATGCAGCTTTGAAAAACTCCTAAGTGACCAGCTCCGGTTGGGTGTCCTCTTTCACCGTCAGCCACCACTAGTAGGCTTCTTCCCTAAGTAGTGACACGACTCCTTTTAGCTTTTGCTCCGGTGAACAATCTAGGTTCTCCATTATCCCTTCAGTGGCCTCCAACCAATACTCCGCCACGTTAGGATCCACGCCAGCTATGCCCTTAAAGATCTCAGCCCCATTCGATCGAAGTCGCTCCAAAATGGATCTCCGATTTCCAGTGCCATTGTTGGGCCCAGCGACCCTTTCCAAAATTCTCAGCATTGCCTATGACAATGCATCTTTTCTTGCGGCCCAATCATATGGTCCATTCCCAGCCACAGGTGAGGCCGAAGCCTCTTCTACTCCAACATCGGGCATATGGCCCGATTCCGACGATTCAGCCCTAACACTTTCGCGGCCTCAGCCACGGCCTCTTGCACCTCTTCTAGCACTCATCGTCGATTCGCGTATTATCTGGATTAGAAATTTTATGAAGTTTTAGTTAGTTTAATACTTATACCGATGTTTTATGAAAATATTTAAAGAGAAGATTGTTTTCGAAAATCCTCTACAATTTCAAGTTCCTGCGGGCTTTGGTTCCATTCTAACAAAATCATCTAAAGTAGCCCTCTAACTTTCTACTGTATAACAATTTACACAAACTTAAGAATAAGAATACTTACTTGGTTCGATGTCGGAGACTCGGTGTGCCACTCAGCAAGCTTTTCCCTTTTTCCAAAAGAGTGTGATCCAAATTTAAAAAAAAAAAAGAAACCAAATAATAATAAAGCTCACTTCACAGCCTGAGTTTTGCAATCGGGCTCTGATACTACTAAATGTAACACCCCAAACTCAGCTCAGACGTTATGGCTGAATCTGGTATGTCACATTGAAGTGTTTTAGCGAAAACCATGTTTTCATTGAAAATCCTTCTTAAAATAAAAGAAACATTAATTAACTTTTAAAAAAATACACCTTTTAGTTGCAAAAACCTTGTTTGAAACATTTGATTTAAGAAAACTTATCATTTAAATATTTAATTACAGAAACGTAGAAAACATACTATAATTTAGGAAACACATGTTCAACTTCTTGTAAATTACAATGAAAATAATAATAATGGTTCAAGTATTAATAACATAATGAAAACCTTATTACAACATGATCTGAAACATACTTAATTAAATAAAAACTTATATGCTTAAAAAAAACCAAGTCCAAATTATCTTGCTAGCTGGCCACCTAGAGTCCTTCCAAACATCAAACCTTCTACTGAGCATCACTTGAAAATAAAATAAAAGAGAGGTGAGTTTTCGCAAACTCAGTGTGTACAACCCTCGGTAAAAACAAGTATACAAAAAAAAAACATCATTCATCATTCATGCAATGCAATCCCATCCAAATTATCCATCCGCCACACACCAGCTCCGTCCCCCGTCACACCATATGGGGATATAAATATCGACCCACCCAACCCATACACCATGGTAGCCCGGTTGCGGAACTACCTTCATTTACATATTACGCTTTAAAAGCCGTCAGTAGATCCACAATTGTCAAGCAACCATGTAATCCTCACATACTTCATCCGTTCCATAATTCCCAACCCATATGTAACCTAAACAGAATATCATACGTATGCATGTCACATCCATAAAACTTCCATTCAACATCTAGGGGTATTTTTGTCATTTTCGCCCTTAGGGGCATTTCGGTAATTTTCCCTTAATTACGGTTTTCACTTACCTTGGCCCGTTAACAAGTCCCGTAAGTTAAGATGAATGACTACTATGCACCAGGTAGGATTCCAGAGAAGAGGAGGTGGGTCCTTAAGACCGCTTAAGTACCAAGCTCTCCCTAGATCCAATCCTAGACATGCATATACCCGTTGCCACACCTTAACCCTTTAACTTGTCCACGGTCGCAATATATTAATTAAGTCTTATGTGGATATCATATACTAGGCCTAAAACCCCTTACAAAGCCCAAACAATTTCACATACCTGTATCTGGCCCATTGAGCCAAATCATATTCATATGGCTCATTGGGCCCAAATCACCTGTATATGGCCCATTAGGCCCAAATCACATTTATATGGCCCGTTAGGCCCAGTCACGTTCATATTCATGCTCACATACAAATTCCTATCACAAACCATCAATATTCATTTTTTGCCTATTATGGGCCCAACAGCCCATCAGGCCCATTTCGGCCCATATGGCCAAATCACAACCCAAGTCCATGGAATCGCCCGTGGGCCTCAGGCAACCTATCGGTTTCCCCTTTACGAGTGTTTGCGCACTCGCAAGACTACCGTAGCCAAACCTTCGGCTTTTCGACATTTCGACATTTCGGCTTTTGCCGATCTACTTGTGTGTGTAGTGTATGTACACACCTGGTAAGCAAGCGTGCTACGATTCCTTTAATCACCAACCTACAAACGATATCACCCTTTCATTAATCACATGCTTAATATATATCTTTACTAAAATCGAAACCTCACCTTAACCTTACCTTACGCGATAAATATAACAACCCCTTCTTAAATCACTAACCACGATCAACTCCTAGATCTGCACCAATCTTAACTATTAAAACCAGAATAATAGATGACTCGTATCCAACACAAGTCCTTTACCTTAACTATGAACATTCGGCCACCTTAGCCAATGGGAGAGGAATACTTACCAACACCGCAAGCACCTAAAGGCAATTTCGGCAGAGAGCTAAGATCCGAGATCCGATACTAATTCCCTACCACAGTTGATTACAATGAGTGAGGGACAATAATCAATACTTAGTAAAAAAACAATTGTAAAACACTTAAACTAGATTTGTTTAAAGAGTATTCGGCTCTTGGGAGATTCGGCTTTCAAACTTAGTATGGTGAATAAGGTTTATTTGGCACAGATTAAAGAAAAAGAGTAGAAGAAGAAATCGGCTAAGTGAAACAAAGAAAATTGTGTAGAGAAGAATAGAAATCGGCACAAAGAAAAGAAAAAAAACAAAAGGGTTTTCGGCTTTTTGGATCTTGAAGAGAAAAGGGTTTCTAGCAACAAGGTGAAGAAGAATTTCGGCAGTAGCCTGGTAACCTTGTATTCGACCCCTATTTATAGCCTTTATAGTCAAATTTTCCATACCCAATTCCCAATTCAGCTCCATCACTTCTCCCTTCTCATCTCCTTGTTTTTCTCCCTGATAACCCCTTGATCTTTTCCTTAATTTTCTCTCCTGAACACTTCCCTTGAAGTCCATTTTCACTCCACTTCCAACCTTCTAGAAGGCCAAAATTAAACTTCTAAAAATACTAAGCTAGGATTCGAACCTTGGATCTCCTTGCTAGCTACTAACGCCACCTCCCTACTCCCTGAGTGGCGTCACTTAGCCACTCCTCCATAAGGCTTTTTGATGCCATTTTTCCCCTATTTTTATTTAAAAGCCCAACTACTTGCCAACCCTGATTCTTTTAATAATTAAACTATAATTTCTTCTACCCCTTAATTCGAACTCAAACCTTGACCAAGACCTACCATCACGTAATTAACACTTAACCGAAATTGCTAAGCATAAAAAGAAAATTTTGAGATTTCGGGATTTTTGGGTTTCAAAATTTTTGGGGCGTTACAGGGTTCGAGGAGTTACTGGTAATTCACATTTACAAACTTACTCAATCGGGTTACTGAATTTCGCTCGTGATTTAACACATTTCAAACATGGGCACTTTGTCTCTTATACAGGCCTCCGAGGCCTAAAAACACTCCTAGGTGTAGTACGGAACAAAATCGAAATTGTTCGATAGACTTGGGGCACTTTAGGAAATTTTCCCCTTAGTTGAAATATAACACGTATGTGGGGCTTAGAACACGCCCGTGTCCTTTTTCCAGTATGCAACACGGCCAAGGCACGCACCCATGGGCTTAGCCCGTGTCCTACACTGACTTCAACCTTACCATTCTATTAAATATACACGGCCAAGGCACACGCCCGTGTGCTTAGCCCGTGCTCTATGCTGACTTAAAATTTCAGGTGCAGGGGACACACGGTCATAGCACACACCAATGGGAGTAGCCTGTGTGTCACACACGATGTAGACACACGCCCGTGTGTCTACCCATGTGGACCTCGTTAGGCTATTTTCCAAGCCTTAAGTCACCCTCTACTAGCCAATTACACTTATAGATTACTATAGTGCATATTTGGACCAAATTATCCATTTGCAAATATGAAACTTTGATTAACCTCATTGCATGTGAACCTCATGTCATTGGTTTCATACATGCTAAGTTAATTCTTCTCTTACATTTAATGATTATATGTCTTCTTGATATATTAAAATTGGCTCGTTATTATAACTCATTGCCAATTATAACTAAGCCATCGTATATGAATTTAAAAATGCATAGATTTGTAGGGCATAGCCTACTTCAAAATGAGCAAATTCTCATGGCCATATACAAGAAAAATAAACATAATTTTACATGCCTTCACTAGGCAAATCACATGACATATATAACAAAATACTCGAAAATCCTATACATGCCATTGGACAAAATAGAAATGTCTGTATACCAAAGCTTGTCTAGTTGATAGTGTGTTGACTCTCCAATTGTCTTCCAATCCTTATGAGTCCTTGAGCTCTGAAAAGCAAGAAAAAGAGAGGGGTAAGCATTTACATGCTTAGTAAGACCGAATAACTGGAAAATAAACTTACCGATTATTTAGCATACATCCATAATAGATAATGAAACCAATGAACATGAAAATGGTTTCCCTATCACATGCACTCAATCAATGAGTTAGTCACATAACAAATACCATAAACATTTTTTATCTTAGATGAGCTCATCATTTTACATGTCATTTATACATATACCTTGTGATAGTCCCGTTGAGTTTCTAGGAAATCTCGATGGATTATCTAGTCACCGTCAATTCATACGAATGATCATTTTGAGTATGCACTCCCGCGAACCTCACATCTTACGGCGGGATTACTAGTTCAGGCTAAATCCCCCGCAATATAAACTCATAAGGTGATGACTAGTCCAGGCTAAATCCCTTACTCGACAAACACCCTTAATGAGCTCGGATCTAAATTACTAGTCCAGGCTAATTCAGACCCTAATCGGATTACCCGTCTGGGCTAAATCCACAATGCACATATATTCTTCGGGAGGCTCGATCATTCAAGGAACATTAGTCCAGGCTAGATCCTTTTTATACTTGAGATCTTCGGATTACCAGTCCAGGCTAAATCCTTTTCTGCAACACATGTAGGATCTCAAGTCTCATGTAAATCATGGTTTATCCATCGAATTCCCTTTCCAACCTCAACCGAGACATTATCCAACAATTCATTATTAAAGATGCAATTCATGCATTTCCATGCCATCAATAATGCAATTATCATGCGTTCACAAAACATACAAATATGCATGTTATAGGTTTACTTCGAGTTATCCGAACTTACCTGGTATTCATTTTGGAGTTGTGTTTCGGTTATTCTGAAACATTACGTTTACCTCGATTGACCTCCGAAATTTGTTCCTCGGGGTCTATAACAATAAAATTATATCATTAATTCACCACATTACACTTTTCAAGTTTAATTTCTACCCCCAGTCCAAATGATCGTTTTGCCCCTAACCTTTGACATTTTTACGATTTAGTCCCTAGGCTCGTATAATGAAACACATGGAATTTCTATCTTACCCAAGCCCAGCCAAACATTTTTCTCTCTTATAGCAGCCCACATTTTCCATTATTTTCTCATTTCTACCGCACATTTACAACTTTTGCAAAAAGGTCCCTTTAGGGGTTTTTCATGAAAATCACCTAAGAAAAGATGTTTAACACACCTTCAACTTTCATACCCCTCCATAATCCACCAAAATACAAGCAACTCATGCATGGGTAAATTTTTAAACATGAATTCTAGCATGAAATATGGGTAGAAATGGAAAGATCAAGCTACCAAGATTTCAAAAATACAAAGAACATTAAAAACGGGGCTTGGGAGCACTTACTATTGAGCATGGAAAGCTTGGAAACCCTAGCTATGGAGACTCTTCAAATTTCGACAGCCATGGAAAAGAAATGGCTGATTTTTGCCTTCTTTTTCCCATTTTATTTCATTAAAACACCAAATGACCAAAATGCCCTTAAGTCCTTTCTTTGAAATTTCATCCATGCAAGCCCATTTTTGTCCAAAAACTTAGAAATTGGGAAAATTGCTCTTTAATACCTTCTAATTTATAATCTAAAGCAATTTCATACAAATTGCTTCTAGAATCCAAGTTTTGCAATTTATTCAATTTAGTCCCTAATTTCCAATTAGACACCTTACTCAAGTAATTTCTTCATGAAACTTTAACACATGCATAATCTCATATTCTAGACCTCATAATAATCATAAAATAAATATTTGATGTCAGATTTCTAGTCCTGAACCACTATTCCGACTAGGCCCTATTTCGGGATGTTACAGACATGATCTTACACGTAAATCTCAAATCGATGCCTGTGTCCCAGACACAGTCTTATACGATATCTCAGATCAATGTCAACGTTCCTTTGAAAACATACAGAGCTTTTCAGATACTAATATATTATCAGAATTTACTTGAAATTCATTCATCAGGCTCTCACAGCCGTGCAATACAGATTATAACTAGTATATACAACATTCAATCGATTTAACATGTAATTGTATTTTGACTTACCTCGTATGGATTTCGAACAGAAACGAGTCAACTATTCAGCTATTTTGGACTTCCCTCGATCTAAGTCCGATTTTCTTTGTTTTTGATCTAATACAATTCAAATTCAACCATTCAATCATTCATTTCATTCAAAATAATCCATGAACACATATTTAGGGCACTTTGCATTTTTAGCCCTTACATTTTCACACTTTGACAATTTAATCCATTTTTCACAAAATCACAAATATGCAAAATTCACCAAGACTATAGTTTGGCCGAATATACATAGCTTCTATACAAGCCCAAATAACATATTTAATTTACAATTTAGTCCTTTAAAACCTCATTTTCACAAATTAGCCCAAACAGCTCTATTCCATCAAAATTCAAGAACAAAGCATGATAATCTTACATATATCTTTCATAATCCATATAAAAACATTACAAAACTCATATAATAATCAATGGAACATTTTATAATCTTCAACAGAAATAGAAATTCAGACATGGGTTTTGAAGAACATGAAGCAACGATCACAGAAATGTAGAAATTATCAAAAACAGACGAAAATTCATACATTAATCAAGGATTAAGATAGCTGAAACCTAAAATGGCTTTCTTCTTTTTATTTTCTTTGACTTTCGGTCATCATATGTGTTTATGACCACATGCATGCAATTTGTTTTTTATAATTCATGTTAAAGGATGAGTTACCATTGTATCCCTCATTAATAAACGTATCAATTACATAAAACAAGGTTATTTATGACCACTCATAAATTCCATGGAGTAATTGCCACGTAAGGCCATAACAATCCAAAGTCATGCCAATCAAACGCATTGAATATATAGCATGCAAATTTTATCATTTACGCGATTAAATCCTTTTTCATAATTAAGCACAGAAACAGACAATTTAAATCACAAAAACTTCGCAGATGTAAATTCACATATCACAAACACAAAAAATAATATTAAATTATTTTTTAGAATCGATTATGTAGTCTTAAAACCACTGTTTCAACTAGGGCCTAAACCGGATTGTTACATTTATGTTTTGATTTAACAAGTGTTAATGCCTCATTTTTACTTATTTTGAGACTCAAATTGGCTAATAGTGTCATTGGAGGCCCAAACATGTGATTGAGTGTTGTAGAGACCAGTCGGAGGCCAGAATCGAGCAAGAACATCATAAAATGAGAGGGTGTTGCGATATCCTACCCTTGAAATTGTGATACCTCTAACAAACCCCGAAGATGAAGACCACCTACAATGGTATCACGATTCCCACTTGCCAAGAGCAGTCCCCATTTCAAAACTGCCAACGACATCACGATATCCACTTCGTAAGGGGACAAAAAAGGACACAAAAGGTAGTCTTTGTCAAATTAAAGCACCAATCATTGAAGGCCTATTCAAGGGTTTTTTGGGCAACAGAATAGCTGCTTAAATCAGCCAAAATTTGGCTGAGAGAGAGGCTGCAGTAGCTTAGTTTAGCCTTAGTTTTCTCTAGGTTTTCTCTTTAGTTTTTTGCACTTTTTCTAGGGTTTATATTTTCTCTTCTTTTTTCTTAGTTTTAGAGTTTATTTTACCTCACTTTCTTCTTGTTCTTAGTGTTCTTGTAGTTATTAAGTTAGTTATCACTCTAGCTTAGGTGTATTTGCACTTTCAATCCCTACACCTTGGTTGTAATGACATTTCCAGCTTTATTTTAATGCATTTCAGTTTCCTTTACTTTAAATCTATTAAAGGTTGTTCCTTTTATATTTTTTGTTTTAGATTTTCTTGTTGAATGCTTCTCTTTACATGTCCTTTAAGCTTTCTTGCATAAAAATCTCAACTTCTACTTTTTTTTCTTAAGCTTTTCTTTATTGGCTTCCATGCTTTTCATTTTCATGTTTACCACATTTCTTTTTAGCATAAGTAACTAAAATTTTAAGGGGGTTAGTTGATGGAGATATGGTGAGTTAATTTTTGGATGAGGGATTAAATTGTAATAAATTTGGCTAACAATTTTAATAAACTTAAAAACTTAGGATTGACGACCTTAAGGAAATATCCAAGGAAGTGAGATTGAGAGGAGATCTTGTTGGACACCAATTCATTTGTCCCGAATTAACCAATGAGATCGGGAGATAACTCGGATTAATTTTTCTAACTTGGTAAAATTAAGATCGAAAGGTAAAATGAAGCCATTATGGGAGTTCAAATGATTTGGATCACTAATTCAAAGATTAGAGAACCATATCAAGATCAACCAACCATCGTTTGCTATTAATATTTAATTTTGTAATTTTACACATTTTACAATTTAGTCCTTATAGATAGGTTGTAGATTAGTTTAATTTCTCTAGACTTTATGATTTTCTGTAATATAATTTTTTTGCGATTAGTTGGTTAGACTCTTTATTTCACAC
The DNA here is from genome assembly GCA_025698465.1 of Gossypium longicalyx. Lineage (NCBI taxonomy): Eukaryota > Viridiplantae > Streptophyta > Magnoliopsida > Malvales > Malvaceae > Gossypium > Gossypium longicalyx. Next base: position 31,174,698 of record CM046998.1, on the reverse strand, counting down.
ACTCTTTAGAAATTAGTCAATCGCCAACTCATTTAGGTTCGATCTTTAGAATACTCTAGTGTTCCATTGTAACACTACAAATATTACAATTGACCTGTCGCACTTGTAATAAGCCATGATATTTATATTCATTTTAGTCCCAGTGTTGATTTATCTCCCTCTTATCAGTTGAGAGGGACGCGGTCAAGTTGTTGGCACCGTTGTTGGGGAGTCATTGCTAGATTGAACTATTATTAGTTTCATTGCATGTACTTAAAGAGATAATCGATGAAATTTGAAGTTATAGATATGACCTTAAATATTAATTGTTTTGGTTGAATGGACAATACAATGTGTTTATTTGATTTATTCTTTCACTGGTTATAGGAATTTGAGCTTTTTTGCGAAGTAAGGTACCTACTGTTCATCAATCATGTCCTCCTTACTTGGCATCATGTTGTACAACCGTAATTGGCTAAGACCTAGTATTAGGACTCCCGATACGAATGTGCCACACTTTGAGATTAATCCACCTTGATAATGTGGATTATGACGAGTCTTTAATTTTGGAAAAATGAAGGGGAAACCCTATGGTTTTTCTTCGAAGGTTCGAACATGTTTGTGGCACTATTAGCTATGTAAGGATTCCGAATGATACAATTTGGCTATTGTTGATACCATTTACCGTAGCTTGGGTTTCATGGATTCTGAACAACAAGGTTCACCTATAGGTTCTGTAGCTTAAAAAGAGGGTGAATGCCATTCTGATGGTGATGACACTTTGGACACTCATGATGATATTGAGGTTTAATTTGAGTAGGAACGGTGGAGGCATTGCAAAGAACCATTAGGACCCTTTGAAAAAACCTTCAAGAAAATGATACCCTCCATCGTTAAACCATTGAAATTGGAATTGAAACATTTTCTCAAAAATTTGAACTATGGGTATTTGGGGGAAAGCAACACGTTAACTGTGATTATCTCTGCTCAGTTGATCCCATAACATGAAAAGACTCTACTTCACATGTTAAAGTCATATAAGAGAGCCATTAGATAGACTATCGCGGATATTAAGGGTATAAGCTTGTTTCTATGTCAACATAAAATCTTATTAGAGGAAGCTAAAAAGCCAATGATGGATGCCTAGAGAAGATTAAATCCCACAATGAAAGAGGTTATGAAAAAGGAATTAATTAAATGGCTAAATGCAGGTATTGTGTAGGTGACCTTTGATAGCGAGTGGGTTAGTCTGACTCAGAGTGTTCGAAAGAAGGGAAACTTAACTATGGTCCCTAATGAAAGGAATGAACTAGTCCCGACCTACATCGTAACTAGATGGCATGTTTGCATCGACTATAGGAAGCTCAATGATGCCACTTGGAAGGACCACTTTCATTTACCATTCATTGACCAAATGCTAGACAGGCTAGCGGGGAAAGAGTACTATTGTTTTCTTGATGGCTATTCTGGATACCATCAAATCCCGATTCATCTAGATGATTAGGAGAAGACCACATTCACATGTCCTTTTGGGAACTATGTTTTTCAAAAAAATGCCTTTCGACTTATGTAACGCCCCGATTACATTCATGCATTGCATGACAATAATTTTTTTTAATATGATAGAAGAAGGATTGGATGTGTTCATAGATTACTTCTCTTTGTATAGGGATTCTTTCATTGACTATTTAGCTAATTTATAACGGGTTCTAGAAAGATGTGAAGACTTGAATCTAGTTTTGAATTGAGAAAAATGTCATTTTATGGTCAATAAGAGGATTATTTTGGGGGCACTAAATTTCTAGGAAGGTATTGGAAGTCGACCAGGCTAAGATTGAGGTCATTAAGAAACTCCCTCCTCCAAAGATAGTCCATAGAATTAAGATCTTTCTTAGGCATTTGAGATTTTACCAGTCCTTCATTAAGGATTTCTCCCAAATAGCTAAACCATTGACTCATCTCCTCCAAAAGGATGTCCTTTTTGTCTTTGACAAAGCATGCCATAAGGCCTTTGAGGTGCTAAAATAGAAGTTATTTACAATTTCAATCATAACAAGCCCAAATTGGAATGGTCCCTTTGTGATCATGTATGATGCTAGTGGTTATGTGGTTGGGGTAGTGTTAGGGAAAAAAAGGGACAAGAACTGAATTTGATAACAATATTAGCGATGGTGTTTGCCTGTGAAAAGTTCTGACTGTATTTGATGGTAAATCGGTTTATGTATATACAAATCATTTGGTATTAAAATACGTAATAAAAAGAAAGATCTCAAATATCAACTAATGAGGTGGGTTTTACTTTTGCAAGAATTAGATCTATGGGTTTTGGACAGAAAAGGGACAGAAAATTAGGTGGTTGATTACTTATCGTGGTTAGAGATCGAAGATGACCAAGGAAAGACTGGCACCATAAATAGATCTTTTACAGGCTAGCAATTATTCCTTACCCAATGTTATCATGTGAAGGATAGAATTGAATCCATACCTTGGTTTGATGATATTGTTAATTATTTGGTGTGAGGCATTTTCCCTGTAGGAGCATCTAGTCAAAAAAAAAAAAAGATCACTCATGATGCTAAGAATTACATTTGGGAGAAACCCTATACCTTTCGAGAGTGTGCTAAACAAATCATCCGATGGTGTGTTGCAAAAGAATAGATGAAGGGTATTTTTAATGGATGCCATCCTTATCCTTGTAAGGGACACTTTGGGGCCCACTATGATTCAAGAAGCATATGAGTTTGCGAAATGATGAAACTGGTTCCAAGAAATGAGAACCATTTCCAAGCACTATGAAATGCCTCGAAACAGAATCCCGGAAGTGAACATTTTTTATGTATGGGGTATTGACTTCATGGGGCCATTCCTGAACTCCTTTGGGAACAAATATATCTTGTTAGTAGTTGATTATGTGTCCAAGTGGGTGGAATTTGTTGCTCTTTCGTCTAATGGCACAAAAGTTGTTGTTATGTTCCTTTAGAAGAACATCTTTTCAAGATTCAGGACACCCAGGGCTCTTATCAGTGGTGAGGGGTTACATTTTTGTTGTAGACAACTCGAAAGTGCTTTAGATAAATATAGTGTGAGGAATCGCATCACCACTGCTTACCATCCTTAAGCGAGTGGCCAAGCTGAAGTTTCGAATCACAAAATTAAGAAATTATTGGAAAAAAATGGTGAACCCAAATAGGAAGGATTGGTTAGCTCACTTTGATGATGCATTATGGTTGTATAGAACAACTTATAAGACACCGCTTGGGATGTTTCCCTACAAATTGGTCTATGGGAAAAATTGACATCTTCCTATTGAGTTAGAGAAACAAACGTATTAGGTGTTGGATCTAGTGCCTTAAGTGTAGTATTTTCTTAAATGTACACTTATAATTTTTTTCTAACAAATTGGCTAATAAAATAAATTCATTAATTACATTAATATAGTTTGTATAATTGTCCTCACATGGTTTTTTCACGCAAAGCAAAATGGAAGAAAATGTTGCTCATTGGTTGTCTAAATGTTTAACTAATACTAAATGGTATTACGTGATCGGATCGTAGTATGGAAAGACAACTTATATTAGTAAATGAATCTAAAAATGTCCTTAGTCTAATCAGAAATAAGCAAATCGATTAAAAGACTAATATGTCATCTATTAATTCCATGTAACACCCCTTACCCATACCCAAGACTGGGACAAGGTATAAGGCATTACCGTACATAAATAGGGCATCTCTGGAAACTACGGGTCATAAAATTTCACTCCAAATTAAAACCAATCAAACAAATTCATATTGTCCTTATCCTGGGCCTACAAGGCCCAAAACATACATAAAAAGTAATCCGGGACTAAACCGAGATCTTAAGAAAATTCTAAGAAAATTTCTAGGTTTAAGCCTCACACGCTCGTGCACTTTGGGACACGCCCGTGTCCCATACCCGTGTGGAATTTCTAGAATTTATTTTTCATTTCAAACCTACAGGGGTTTTCACACAGCCGAGCACACGCCTGTGCCCCTCACACGGCCTAGAATTGCCCATGTCATCGCCCGTGTCCAAAACCCTAGACGTTTTGTTTATGATGTCATCATTTATTTAAGGGCACACGGCCAAGGCACGCGCCCATGTGCTAGGCCGTGTCCTTCACACGGTTGAGACACACGACCGTATCTCTACCCGTGTGTTTACTACTATGCATACTGACTTGGAAATTTTTGGTGCAGGGGACACATGGCCATTCAACATGCCCATGGGGCAGACCATGTGTCATATACGACCTAAGCACATGCCCGTGTGTCTACCCATGTGGACCTTTTTGGAGGCTATTTTCCAAGCCAATGGTCATCCTCAATCACTCATACATTCAAACACACTTGATAACATGCAACATGACATATTTATGCACTCAAATACTCCACACCTTAGCACTCTCACATCTTCATAATTTTATCTTATTGCATACTCATTTATTACACCATTTAGAGGCATTCCACACCAATTTCATGCATTATTAAACTTATTACCATAACTTCAAATTGTGTGTTCATACACATAGTCATTTTAAGTCATTAGGTCATCCTTTAACCTCTAGCACTTAATCCACACTTTACCATACATTTATCGATCAACAACATATCACATCATTACCATGCACTCACCAAGCAATAACATATCCTACCATCAAAACACAAACACATGCATGCATGGGTAATTAGATTACAACCCAAATGATCAAATATGAGGACAAATAGCATGACACATATCAAAATATGACCAAGTTCCTATACATGCCATACTCAAAATAATAATTTCACTATACCCAAAAGTCTTTTGATAGTGTGATCGAATACTCCGACAGCTTTTGATCCACGAGCTAGCTTGGCGAAACTACAAATGATGGAAAAGAAAGAGGAGTAAGCATTAAAGCTTAACAAGTCCACATGCAAATAATATGCGACAGTGGTAAACAATTAACATGCAAAAACATGATAACATATACATAAAGATTATTCTTCATTCAAGCCTTTTTGCTTACTCATCATATGCGCATACATACTTGCTCATCTTAAGTCGATCTTTATCAAAGCATGACTCATAGGTTTAGCATACGTACTTGTACTCATAGTAGAGTATCGATAACCATACCTCTTTTATATGCCCTCCTCAGGACTTCATTACAATCATTACATTACCTCGTTGAACACTCGGAATACTATTGGATACACGAAAACCTTGCACATAAGTGCCATATATACAAACGTAGTCGAAACTACCACATAACATGTAACACATCCATAATGAACTCGGACCTCTCAACGAGCTCGGATGTTACACGAAATGCATCCATTATGAACTTGTACCACTCAACGAGCTCGGATGCTCACATCCATAATGAACTCGGACCTCTCAACGAGCTCAGATGCCACATATCTCACGAACTCGGACCACTCAACGAGTTCGGACTTCTTAGTTCCTAGTGACATGTCACTTGTATCCTAAACTATTCTTAAGGTTCAAACAGGATTTTCCTCCCTTGCAAATAGCATCTCTATCATACTCGCTCATAACGTCGAGGATAACAGCCATAATAACATTCAAGCTTTCATAGCAATCAATAAGCATAAAACTCGTAATTACAATAAAAAAATTATCACAATCTTTTAAAGCATTAAAACATACCACAACATCACATTATTTGCATATGTATTTACCTTGGTACAAAACGATTATAATCGAGCCTAGTCATCGTATACTTTATTCTTTCCTCGATCAAGTCTCGATTCACGCTTTTCTTGATCTATAATGCCAAATTTAACTTATTTATTATTCATATTATTCAAATGGGTCCATAAATCATACTTTTTCAAATTTACATTTTGACCCTTAATCTTTCACATATTTATGATTTAGCCCCTTGGCTCGTAAAATGAAATGTATGCATTTTCTTGGTTGCCTAAGCTTAATCGAACCTTTACTATGCTCATATCAGCCCATACTTTTTTTTATTTCACATTATTACTACTCACTTTTACACTTTTACAAATAAGTCCCTTGTTTAGGTGTTTTCACTAAAAATCACCAAATAAAATATGCTCATCATGCATCAAACATTCATATTCCTCCATTAATCATCAAAATACAAGCATATCATGCATGGGTCAATTTTTATACTTGAACCCTAGCTCAAAATATAGCTAGAAATGGGTAGACCATGTTATCGAGACTTCAAAAATACAAAGAACATTAAAAATGGGGCTAGGGAACACTTACTATTGAGCTTGGAAATGTTGAACAAAACCCTAGCTATGGTGTTGTGTGATTTTCGGCAGCTAAGGAAGAAAATGGACACATTTTTTGTTTGATTTTCCCTTTTTATTCTTTTAATTACCTAATGACCAAAATACCCTTAGGGTTTCTCTCTCTATTTTTTCCTATGCATGTCCATTTTTGTCCAAAATTTTAGAAATTGGTCAAATTGCTAATTAGGACCCTCTAATTCATAATCTAATGCAATTTCATGCTTAAAGCTTTTAGAATGCAAGTTTTGCACTTTATTCAATTCAGTCCCTAAAATACAATTAGACATTTTATGCATAGAATTTCTTCATGAAACTTTAACACATGCTTATTTTCATATCCTAGACCTCATAATGATCATGAAATAATTATTTTAACATCAGACTTGTGGTCTCAAAACCACTATTTTAACTAGACCCTATTTTAGAATGTTACAATTCAATTAGGGATATGCCTTGTCTTGGGTATCAGAGCAGGTGACTCTCAAAAAAACAGACATAGATGTGACTGAGTAGACTGACAGTACATCAAACAAGACCCAAGCAAAATAGATCCTTAATCCATTTATGGATTTATTTACTTGTGACATTCATAGTGTAGCATACCTAAATCCTAAGTAGATGGCGGACTATGTAGCGTGACTCATACTCTTTGATGTAAGTAAAAGCTTGAGTTCAAATAGATAAGTAACTGAAAGCTAGTGCGTTGAGCATACAACTTCTATAGTATGTAGCGTCATTCACAATAGTACAATTCATAGCCTAGAACATGGGTAAGTGATATCCTCTCATTGGCATTACATGGTTGATGAAAAGTAAACGTGGCCACGGGTTGTCTATCTTTGTGATGGATGATTCGATCAGTATTTGATAGTGATTAACTTTTTATGAAGGAAGATGTAATGGTTACCATGAGATAAAATAGGATTATATTGGGAGAATGAATATTATCCCAAAGAGACCAAGGATATCCAATGAGGGTAACACACTAATAAAAAGGTCATTAGACAAGTACTAAGTAGTTGCTTTCGTAATGGTATGTCGTTGGGGAGAGCTCAATCACAATACTATAGTAGAATAACTTCGTGACTAAATAAGTTTAAAATTAACATGAGAAAAGCCCAAACTTAATTATAAATCATTTGAGCCTCAACTATGTATGTCCAATTAGTCACTCCGCTAGCTCGTTGAAACCAAAAATGAATTGTGTTTGAATAGAAATGAATGAAATGAATAGAAAAAGAGAAATGATAAACACTTAGGAATTGTTATGTTTTTCTTCAAAATGGAGAAATGAAATTATTTAGAAATGAATGTAGGTTTCCGAAAATAGAAATGAAAATTTGCAATCCTATATGGATTACGTAAAAAATGATCGAAAGAATGAGTTTATGTTTTTGGACTGTTTTGAAGCCCAAAAATGAAAATAAACTATTCGGTCATAGTGAACATTTTAAGTTGTGAAATATTAAACATATTTGCTCGAAATTTTACCATGATCAAAATCGTCAAATTTTTACCAGGTGTAAAATTGTTAAAATTCTGCTCGAGTAAACTAGGGATGAAAAATATTTTTAATATAAATATTATAGTTTATTTTGAGAAATAGAAAAACTGAATCGGGTTCGATCACATTATAGAGTATTAGGTTAAAAAAATGCCAAAGAAGTACTCGTAGTCTGACTCAATGTTAGAAAAACCCAAAACCTTCATGTAACATGAAAGGGGTGACAACCTTACTAGGAATACTAGGGTGTGCCGTCCACCGCTCTGCTACTCTAAGTAGGAAATTATTTTTCTATTTGAAATAAATCACTACAACTCAACAAAGGTTCTACTTTCTCTTCCTATAAATATATGGCATCGGTAAAGCTATTTACGCAACTTTGAGAGATTGTTATTTTGCCAAAAATAGAGAGAATTTATTATTAACTATTAAATATACTTTTCCAGAATAACATCTCTATCGGTTTCTATTAAAGAAGAGGGAATTTTTGTTTTCACCCCAAAAAGAAAAGAAAACTTTTTTCTAGTTATGTGTTTTGATTCAATTCGTTCAAGTCCACACTCGAAATAGTTCGTGGTATGAGAATAGTGAATAAGATTATTTAGTTGAAAGCCAAAAAACATTAAGGATTCACTTAATCTAAAAACACAAGTACGATTTAGGTTAAGGTTTAATGCTATAAATATCATAAATCAGGTCGATTTTCAAAATTATATTTTAGGGGGATGCCTAATATGTTCAAGGAAGTTCACTATCTCGCGCATGAAACTCACCTTAATAACATGGATGAACAAGCACTTGAAGGTGAATAGGACCTCAAAGAGGCGCTCTAAGCTCTCAATGAGGTTTAACCCTATCTAGTACTTTACGAGTGTGGATTTTTTATGTGACATGATGTAAATATAAAGTTGAATAATTTGAACTTCAATTTGTGATTATTCTTTTGTTTAGTTTGGATGTAATTAGTTGCATGGTTAATTCTCAGAACTTACTAGGACAATCGTTGGATAAGAGGAAGTTTTGATGATAAGTTTGGACTCTTTGGGGAGTTATACAGTGAAATCGCGATATCCAAAAGAGGATATCGCGATTTCTTCAACATATTCATTTGGAGAGACAAAATTTTTTGGGTATTGCAATATCAAACTCATGGTATCACAGTACCCTAGAATTTCAAAAATAAAAAATTTGGTTTACGCACAATGGTATTGTGATACCGAACTATCGATATCACTATACCTCGAGCATATTCGAATTGGGCGAGGGTTTAAAAGCATAGGATATCGCGATACTCATGTTGGGTAGAGCAAAATACTCTTTTTTAATATCCTGATCCGTGAATGCAACCTTATTTTAACCCTCAAAACACTTATAAAAACTCTAAACCCCCTATTTTTTTTTTAATCCTTCCTCCTCCACCCCCATTGCACTTCTTATATAAGTTGTTTGCTTTTATTAACTCACTACTTTACCTTCTTTGTTGTAAGTCTTATTTTTATCTCTCTTTATATTTGCAAGAATCTCTTCCCCCTTCATTGGGACTTTTTAAATCAACAAGAAGAACCATAAGTAGGGCTTCACCTTCATCATTAACGACGAGTTAAGGTTTCACATTCCTTATCTTGATATATTGTTATACTTCCTTCTTGCATTGGTCATTGTTTATGATTCGATCCATTTTAGTAACTAAATCAGAGAAACCCTAAATGCCTCCCCATCAAAATAAATCCCAATCTTAATCTATTCGGTCACCCGAGTTTAATAGTGCAAAATTTGTCTTGAAACAAGCTAAATAATTTTGTTCTTAAGCTTCGGGGATGATCATTTGTCCAAAAAAGTGGCTTTGATCCTAACTCACATTTAGGAGATAAAGTTTTAGACCTAATTGAATTTCATTGGCGACAAGACTTTTGCCTCCGACCTTTGGCTCTTATGGTTATACTGATAGTTTTCGAATTCTATGCGAATTTTGGGCATGTTGAAAGAAGTACGGTATATGTTAGGAACTAGGAGGTGGAAGTTTCTTCCCCCCCCCCATGTGTGTATATTATGGCATTTCATTTTTTGAAAATGATGATATTGAATTAATGGGTATCTCTAGGTATTGTGGCTTAAATATGGACGTCATACTATCATACTTGAAGGAAAATAGGGGAGAATGGGTTCGAGACAAAAATTTGGGATGACCACTTTCATTTGACCATGCATTATTGTCTTCAATTGTGAAACTTTGGATGGAATTTATTTGTACCTGAGTTATTCCTTCGCCTAATGCTTGAACGGTTAGCACTTTTTGAGCTATCTTGTTGACTTATATTTTGCACCTAAAGCATGCTTTTCTAGGAACCTAGATCTATTGCTGCATGTTGTGTTGTATGGAGAATGATGCGTTTGGCATCTATTTCCCCCATTCGATCACAGACTTATGCAGCTAGGCTGGGGTAGTCATAGATCCCATTAAACTGCACCATCGCCCTCCTACATTTGTAATCGGTGACTCAATGCCACGAGAATTCCAAAAGCTGAAGGAGCAACAAAACCAAGAGAGAAGTTGTAACCAAAAGAATAAAAAAGATTGAACCTTACGTTAGAAAGAAAAACTCCCTTTGCAAAAGATTACTGGTGCCATGTAGACAAAGATTGATGTGTTGGTAGAAATAAGCCAATACAATACTCAAATGATTGAAGCAATGAAGTCGCATATTAATCGAGAAGTAGCAGAGTATTGTTTTGTGTAATCAAGTTGGCCGAGGAAGCCGAAAGGAATAGCAATTCATACCTTTAGTGAGGAAGAGTCAGACATTTGACCACAATATCAACATATATCCACCTTTAAGGGTAAAAAGAAACAACCAATGATCGAGGAGTTAAGCTCCGACTCAGAATAGTTGCATGCTTTCGCAATTTTAATTTTAATTTTATTTATTTGTGCAGCATGTAAACTATATAAAATACATTACTTTTGGACTTATTTTTCTATTTTGTATTTTTTTTTAGTTGTTTGTCTTTGTTCTATGTGTAGTGAATTGCCCTCGAAGACTACACTACATTCACAAGCTTTGACGAGAAGGTGACCCTCGAACTAGTTTGATGCTCTTTTGAGGGAAGTCCGGTAACCTTCTATCCTTTTTTTGGGCACACACTGAAGACAATGTATAGTCTAAGTATGGAGGGATGCACGTTTTTTTATATGTTTTAGTTTTTTACTTTTATATTGTTTTGTATGTTTATTTTCATTTTTAGGCCTTTTTAAAAAAACTTCAAAAATTTCAAGTTTTTCGTTTTTGTTTTGTGTAATTGCATGGTGATTGGAATATAATTAGGTAATAAGTCATTAGTTGTAAATATTGACTAAATACATTGAATTGCCAAACCGGTAAATTTCGAATGAAACTAGACAACTTGATATGTTTAATTGTAGACTAATTAGTTCATTTAGTTAATGCGTATAATAGTGTAGAGGTAGTAACCTAAATGAAAATGTATAAAGTGTACCATAGGATGAATAAATTATATGGATCATTGTAGATAAATAAATTGAATTGTTAATTTTTCGTTTAAATAGATGTATGCATGATAGAATTAGTGTTGTGTGAATAATTTGGGAAAGACCTTAGGCATTGTTTGAACTGGCCTAGAGCCTAAAAGCTTATCTTTTGCTACATAGCTCTAGTTCTCATATCTTTGAGCCTCGAGTACCCTTTCCTAGTGACACCCTTTACCGGTACCTGAGACCGGGACAAAGTACGAGGTGTTACCGGATACATTCTCAGACATTTCAGAAAATACGGTTATAAAATTTAATTCTAATTTAAAACCAATCAAACAACATCATAGTGTCCCTATTGTGGACTTACAAGGTCCAAAACATACATTAAATCGATCTGGGACTAAATCAAAAACTATAGAAAATTTTAGAAAAGTTCCTAGGATTATACCTCACACGCCCATGTGGAGGCAAGCACATGCCCGTGTGCTTGGGGACACGTCCGTGTCCCACACCTATGTTAAATTATTTGGATTTATTTTTCATTTCGAACCTACAGGGGTTTTCACACGGCCAAGCACACGCCCGTGTCTCTGGCCCGTGTCCCTCACATGACCTAGACACGCTTGTGTCATCGCCAGTGTCCAAAAACTCAGATATTCTATTTATGACATCATTATTCATTTTGAGGCACACGCCCGTGTGCTAGGCCGTGTCCTCCACACGATTGAGACACACGGCCATGTCTCTGCACGTGTGTTTACTACCATGCAATTTGACCTAAAATTTTAGGTGTAGGGGACACACGGCCAGGCAACACGCCCATGGGGGCTCACCGTGTGTCACACACTTCCTAGACACATGCCTGTGTATCTACCCCTGTGGACCTTTTTGGGGCTATTTTCCAAGCCTTTGGTCACCCTCTAACACCCATACTCACTTATAGACTTCAATGGTATATAACATGGCCTTATTATACTCTTAAACAATCTTGTTATAACTCATTGCATGTTAGTCTCATATCATCGGTTTAGTACATGCTAAATTATCCTTTTCGTATGAGGGATTAACATAGCACATTTTACATTTAGGCCATATTATAACCATAAACCATTACATGCTATGTCCACTCTCAAATTATTAGGTCCCACTTCAAGCATCCATCCATGATAAACCTCATCATCATATCTCATGAAATATTTAAAATATAAACATGCATCATTAGTAGGTTTACAACCAACATCAATATGAGCCATATCTCATGGCCATATACAAAAGAATAGGTATACCATTTAAGCCCTTACATTGGCTAGCCAAATGACACATACAACAAAATAACCAAAAACCCTATACATGCCATTAAACAAAATAAAAGTATCTATATACCAAAATGGAACAAGTCGATAGTGTGTTGATTCTCCAACCGTCTTCCAATCTTCACGAGTCCACGAGCTCTGTAAGATAGGGAAAAGAGAAAGGGTAAGAATTTATATGCTTAGTAAGTTCGAATAACGGGAAGGTAAACTTACCGGTTATTTAACATACAACCATATTAGTCATACATCCCATCAGGTATAGGATAGTTTCCTATCACATGCACTCAAATCATCAAGTTAGTCTCACGTCAAAATATTATAACGTTAATCTGGATGAGATCATCAATTCAAGAATTTCCATTCTTATTTCTCATTTTAATCTTATTGAATTTCTCAGAAATATAGATGGATAGCCCATTTACTGTCAAATCATACAGGCGATCATTTTCAAACACGCACTCCCGCGAACCTCACATCTTACAGTGGGATTACCAGTCTAGGCAAAATCCCTCGTAGTATAAATCCATGGAGTGATGTCAGGATTACCAGTCCAGGGTAAATCCCTTGTACGAAAAACACTCTTAATGAACTCGAATCTAAATTACCAGTCCAAACAAAATTCAGACCCTGATCGGATTACCCGTTCGGGCTAAATCCATAATGCACATATATTCATCAGAAAGCTAGATCACTTTAGGAACACTCATCCGGGCTAGATCCTTTCTATACCAAGATCAGCGGATTACCCATCCGGGCTAAATCTTTTTCTGCAACACATGCAGGATCTTATATCATGTAAGAATGGCGTATCCATCAAATATCCCTTTTTATTCAACCAAGACATTTTACCATATCATCAATTTTCATGAATTATCTACATTGTAAATCACCATTTAAAATCATACAGGAATATACACTTTTAATGTATTTCAATAGTCTACATTCGAGTTATACGAATTTACCTAGTAATCGTTCCGAATTTGTATTTCGGTTATTCCGAAACCTTTCGTTTTTCATGGTCGACCTCCGAAATTGGTTCCTTGGGGTCTATATCAGGTAAAATAAATCATTAATACCTTACATTATTCAATTTCGGCTAAACCTCACCCTAGGACAAAATAACCATTTTGCCCCTAACCTTTCACATTTTTACAAATTAATCCTTAGGCTCGTATGATGAAATGCATGAAGTTTCTAGGTTACCCAAGCCTAGCCGAATATTTTTCATACTTATAGCAGCCCAGAATTTTCCCTCATTTCACATTTTTCTACCCATTTTTACAACTTTTACAAAATGGTCCTTTAAGCCATTTCCATGAAAACTACTTAGTAAAAGTTGTTTACCATCCTTTTAACTTTCATAATCCTCCATAAATCATCAAAACACAAGCATCTCTTGTATGAGTAAGTTTCTAAACATGAACCCTAGCTTGAGATATGTGTAGAAATAGAAAGAGTATGTTACGAGGATCTCAAAAATACGAAGAACATTAAAAACAAGGTTAGGATTGACTTACTATCAAGCTTGAAATGTTGGAAAACCCTAGCTATGGAGACCCCTTCAAATTCGGCAGCATGGAGAAGAAAATAAGTGAATTTTTGCTTGATTTTCCCTTTTTATTTCATTAATTAACCAAATGACCAAAATGCCTTTCCTTAATAACCTTTCCAAATTTTCCATGCATGCCCGTTTTTGTCCAAAAACTTAGAAATTGGGAAAATTGCTCTTTATGGACCTCTAATTAATAATCCAAAGTAATTTCATACAAATTGCTTCTAGAACCCAAGTTTTGCAATTTATTCAATTTGGTCCCTAATTTCCAATTGCGAACTTTATACTTAGAATTTTCTCCATGAAAATTTAACACATCCATACTTTCATATTCTAGACCTCATAATAATCATAAAATAAATATTATAACGCTGAATTTGTGGTCCCGAAACCACCATTCTAACTAGGCTTATTTCGGGATGTTACTTTTCTCCCCCTTAAGGACTTTCGTCCTCGAAAATCTTACCAGTAAACAGGTTCAGATATTGACTTCTCATGATTTCTTCGGGTTCCCATGTAGCCTCTTCCACTCCATGTCGATGCCATAAAATTTTCACCAAGGCTATATTCTTATTCCTCAACTGTTTGACTTCTCGAGCTAAAATCTTGACCGATTCTTCACCATAAGTCATGTCTAGTCTAATTTCAACTTCTGTAGGTGAAATCACACGGGAGAGGTCTGATCGATATCATCGCAACATGGATACATGGAATACATCATGAATCTTTTCCAATTCAGGTGGCAATGCTAAACGGTAGGCTAATGGTTCAAGTCTTTTAGTGACCTCGTATGGTTCGATAAATCGCAGACTCAGTTTGCCTTTCCTGCCAAATCTCAATACTTTTTTCCATGGAGACACTTTCAAGAGCACTTTATCTCCAACTTGAAACTCGATCTCTTTTCTTTTCAAATCAGCATACGACTTATGCCTATCCAATGCCGCTTTCAAGCAATCCCGTATCACTTTAACCCTTTTTTTCAGTTTCTTTGATTAGGTCAATTCCATGAATCTAGTTTTCTTTGAGTTCTGTCCAATATAGTGGAGTTCGGCACTTCTTGCCATACAGGGCCTCATAGGGTACCATTTTCAAACTCGTCCGGAAACTATTGTTGTAGGCGAATTCCACCAATGGTAAGTATTTTTCCCAACTACCCTGAAATTCAAGGACGCAACACCGTAACATGTCCTCAAGAATCTGAATCGTCTGTTTGGACTGACCATCAGTTTGCGGGTGGAAGACTATGCTAAAACTCAACTTTGTACCCAAGGCTTCTTGTAGCTTCCTCTAAAATCTCAAAGTGAATCTCGAGTCTCTGTCTGAGATAATCGACAACGGTACTCCGTGTAATCTTACAATCTCGGATATGTACAAGTCGGCAAATCTGTCGAGAGAATAATCGGTCCGCATTGGGATGAATTGAGCCGACTTCGTGAGTCTATCAACTATAACCCAAATAGTATCTTTCTTTTTCAGGGTTAACGGTAATCCCATCACGAAATCCATAGTAATCCTATCCCACTTCCACTCGAAGACCATCACAGGCTGTAACAAACCTGAAGGTACCTGGTGTTTAGCCTTGACTTGCTGACATATCAAGCATTTCGATACAAATTCGGAGACGTCTCTTTTCATGCCATTCCACCAGTACATTTTCTTCAAATCATTGTACATCTTGGAACTTCCAGGGTGAATAGACAAACGGCTATCATGTGCCTCTTGCAAAACTTTCTGAATAAGCTCATCTTCTCTCGGTACACAGATCCTATCTTTGAACATCAGACAACCATCAAGACTGATCTGAAAATCTAATTCAATGCCTAACTCGCATTGAGTTCTCTTAGCTTGTAGGTCACTATCATTGATCTGGGCATCACAAATTTCCTGAAGAAATGTCGGCCTAGCCCTTAAATCTGCCAAGAACGAACCATCTTCAGACAATGCCAATTGTATGTTCAAAGCTCTCAAAGAAAATAAGGATTTTCTGCTCAGTGCATCGGCGACCACATTTGCCTTTCCTAGGTGATAATCAATTATCAACTCACAATCTTTAATCAACTCTAACCATCACTGTTGTCTCTAATTCAATTCTCTTTGTCTCATATTCAATTCCCTTTAAGTCATCAAGTACTTCAAGCTCTTGTGATTAGTGAATACACGGCATGTCTCACCATACAAATGGTGTCTCCAAATTTTCAGGGCAAATACAACGGTTGTTAGCTCCAAGTCATGTGTTGAATAATTTCTCTCGTGTGGTTTCAATTGCCTCGAAGCATAGGCTATCACTTTACCTTCTTACATCTGCACGCAGCCCAGTCCATTCAAGGATGCATCACTATAAACCACAAATTCTTTTCCACGCTCAGGTTGTACTAGTACTGGAGCTTTGGTCAGCAATGTCTTCAATCTCTCGAAACTCTGCTGACACTTCTCTGACCATTCAAACTTAAAGTCTTTTTGCAGTAACCTCGTCAAAGGAGTTGCAATCATCAAAAATACTTCACGAACCATCGATAGTACCCGGCTAAGCCCAAAAAGCTTCTAACCTCGGTTACATTCTTTGGCCGCTTCCACTCAACAATAGCAGATATTTTGTTTGGATCTACTCGGATGCCATTACCCGACACAATGTGACCCAAAAATCTTACCTCTCAAAGCCAGAACTCGCTTTTGCTGAACTTAGCATACAATTTCTTGTCTCGCAAGGTCTGTAAAACAGTCCTCAGATGTTCAGCATGCTCAGACTCATTACGGGAATAGATCGAAATATCGTCAATTAATACCACAATAAACTTGTCCAAATATGGTTGGAAAACATGATTCATTAAGTCCATAAACACGGCTAGGGCGTTCGTTAGACCAAAAGGCATGACCAGGAACTCGAAATGACCATACCTTGTCCTGAAAGCGGTTTTAGGCATGTCTGACTCTTTAACTCGCAACTGGTAGCAACCGGATCTCAGATCTATATTTGAAAATACAATGGCTCCTCTCAATTGATCAAACAGATCATCAATCCTCGGCAACGAATACTTGTTCTTGATAGTTACCTTGTTAAGTTGTCGGTAGTCTATACATAGCCTCATCGAACCATCTTTCTTTTTTATAAATAATACTGGAGCACCGCAAGGCGAAAAGCTCGGTCTTGTAAAACCTTTATCCATCAGTTCTTGTAGCTGTGCTTTTAACTCTTTCAGTTCGGTTGGCGCCATCCTATATAGAACAATAGAGATAGGAGTTGTCTCAAGCACCAGCTCAATACCAAACTCTACTTCTCTAATAGGAGGTAATCCGAGTAGCTCTTTTGGAAACACATCTGGATACTCGCTTACTATCGGTATCGATTCTAACTTTAGCTCAGCTTCTTTAGTATTCAACACAAAAACAAGGTAGGCTTCATATCCTTTTCTCATATACCTTTGAGCCATCATTGAAGTAATCACAACCAGCGGAGTATCCAACTCATTTGAAACAATCCGAAGAATCTCACCATCTGAGCATTTCAATTCGATATACTTGCTTCCATAATTTATGATTACATCATGCACAGCTAACCAATCCATGCCAAGTATTACATCAAACTCATCGAATGGCAATAACATAAGGCTAGCAGAAAAACAATGACCTTGAATCGTCAAGGGACAATTCTTACAGACTTTATCAACTAGGACTGACTTGCCTAGAGGGTTTGACACCTTAATCACAAATTTCGTAGGCTCTACAGACATATCCATGCTAGACACTAATTTCATGCAAATGTACGAATGGGTTGATCCTCGATCAATTAAGGCAATGACACGAGTATTATAGATAGAAAATGTACCCATGATAACATCGGGAACAGAGGCTTCCTTTCGAGTGCGTATTGCATAAGTTCTTGCCAGGGCTCGAGCATCTGATTTTGTAGTAGCATCTTTAGCAACAATTCAACTTCCACTTGTACTTCTGAGATGTCTTGGGGGTCTACCTCGAGAAATAGGAGCAATCGATTGTGGGGATAACTCAACCTCTTTATTAATTCGCTCCAAGCAGTCTCTGAGAAAGTGGTCAAGAGACCCACATCTAAAACACGCACCACTCTTCATTCGACACTCTCCGAAGTGAAATTTTTTGCAGCTTTTACACTTTATCTTTTGATCATCTACGCTTCCCACACTAGTTACCATAGGGGAAAAAGACTTCGGGTTATGTCGCTTGGAGCTTCTTGCTCTACCCGAATACCCTACCGATAAAGTGGAGCATTCTTGATAACTTTTTGATTTCTTTGTGGAGAAAGAGTGTGCTCTACCGTTAGATCTCTTACTCGAAACTCGAGCTTGTCTCTTAGCTTACTTTCTTTCATTATTTAGCTCTTCAGCCTTCTTCACCCGATCAGCTAATGTGGCAAATTCTCGTATCTCAAGAATCTTGATCAATAATTTAGTTTCCTCATTGAAGCCTTCCTCGAAGCGCTTACACATTTCTACTTCTGAGTAGACCCATTCTGTTGCATACTGACTCAGCCTTACGAATTCTCTTTCATATTCTGATACGGTCTTATTTCCTTGTTTGAGTTCAAGGAACTCCTTTCGCTTCGAGTCTAAAAATCTTTAACTGATGTACTTCTTTTAAACTCAGCTTGGAAGAACTCCCATGTAACGTCTTCCTTTGGTACCACTGAGGACACCATCTTCCACCAGTGGTATGCAGTATCTTTCAGAAGAGATACAGCACACTTCAAGCACTCACCAGGTGTACATGACAATTCATCCAAAACTCGCACAGTATTCTCGAGCCAGAACTCAACTCGTTCAGTATCATTCTCAACCTTAGCCCTAAACTCTTCAGCCCCGTATTTCCTAAGTTTATCCACTGGGCCTTACCAATTCTCACTGGTTCAACAACCCATGGTACTCCATCAGGTCGGTTAGCTGGTGGAGGTGGACGTGGTATTTCAGGTCGGTTTCTTAAGTATTCTCCGAACCACTCATCCATCATAACGAAAAAGGCTGCTCTCGCCTCTTCTCGGCCTTCAGACATAGGCCTTCAGATATAAGCCTTCTACTACTACTAGAAACAACTTGCTGTACAGAAGCTGGAGCATGGCTCTCGGCTACCTCGGACTCATCTTGGGCTTGATTGGAAGACATTTACTACATTCAAATTCAATTTAAAGTTAGGAGATGTCACACTATCAAAATTTGTATAATGGCATGTATAACTAAACTCGTTACATGCTACGTTAGTTTGGGAATCGACTAAACCGTAGCTCTAATACCACTAAGTGTGACACCCCTTACTCGTACTCGAGACCAGAACAAAGTACGAGGCGTTACCAAACACATACTCAGACATTTCAGAAAATACGATTATAAAATTTCATTCTAATTTAAAACCTAGCAAACAACATCATAGTGTCCCTATTATAGACCTACAAGGTCCAAAACATACGTTAAATCGATCCAGGACTAAACCAAAAACTATAGAAAATTTTAGAAAAGTTCCTAGGGTTATGCCTCACACGCCCATGTAGAGGCAAGCACATGCCCGTGTGCTTGGGGACAAGCCCGTGTCTCACACCTGTGTTGAATTATTTGGATTTATTTTTCATTTCGAACCTACAAGGGTTTTCACACAGCCAAGCACACGCCCGTGTCTCTAGCCCGTGTCCCTCACACGGCCTAGACACGCCCGTGTCATCGCCTGTGTCCAAAAACTTAGACATTTTATTTATGATGTCATCATTCATTTTGAGGCACACAGCCAAGGCACACGCCCGTGCGCTAGGTCGTGTCCTACACACGATTGAGACACATGGCCATGTCTCTGCCCGTGTGTTTACTACCATGCAATCTGACCTAAAATATTAGGGACAGGGGACACACGGCCAGGCAACACGCCCATGGGGGCTGTCCGTGTGTCACACACGGCCTAGACACATGCCCGTGTGTCTACCTGTGTGGACCTTTTTAGGGCTATTTTCCAAGCCTTTAGTCACCCTCTAACATCCATACACACTTATAGACTTCAATGGTATATAACATGGCCTTATTATACTCTTAAACAACCTTGTCATAACTCATTGCATGTTAGCCTCATCTCATCGGCTTAATACATGCTAAATTATCCATTTCATATGAGGGATTAACATAGCGCATTTTACATTTAGGCCATATTATACCCATATACCATTATATACTATGTCCACTCTCAAATTATTAGGTCCCACTTCAAGCATCCATCCATGATAAACCTCATCATCATATCTCATGAAATATTTAAAATATAAACATACATCATTAGTAGGTTTACAACCAACATCAATATGAGCCATATCTCATGGCCATATACAAAAGAATAGGTATACCATTTAAGCCCTTACATTGGCTAGCCAAATGACACATACAACAAAATAACCAAAAACCCTATACATGCCATTAAACAAAATAAAAGTATCTATATACCAAAAAGGAACAAGTCAATAGTGTGTTGATTCTCCAACCATCTTCCAATCTTCACGAGTCCACGAGCTCTATAAGATAGGGAAAAGAGAAGGGGTAAGCATTTATATGCTTTGTAAGTTCAAATAATGGGAAGGTAAACTTACCAGTTATTTAACATAGATACATATTAGTCATACATCCCATCAAGTATAGGATAGTTTCCTATCACATGCACTCAAATCATCAAGTTAGTCTCACGTCAAAATATTATAATGTTAATCTGGATGAGATCATCAATTCAAGAATTTCCATTCTTATTTCTCATTTTAATCCCGTTGAATTTCTCGAAAATTTTGATGGATAGCCCATTTACCGTCAAATCATACAAGCGATCATTTTCAAGCACGCACTCTCGCGAACCTCACATCTTACGGTGAGATTACCAGTCCAGGCTAAATCCCTTGTAACGACAAACACTCTTAATGAGCTCAGATCTTAATTACCAGTCCAGGCTAAATTCAGACCCTAATCGGATTACCCGTCCGGGGTAAATCCATAATGCACACATATTCTTTGGAAAGCTAGATAACTTTAGGAACACCCATCCGGACTAGATTCTTTCTATACCGAGATCAGCAGATTACCCATCCGGGCTAAATCCTTTTCTGCAACACATGCAGGATCTCATATCATGTAAGAATGGCGTATCCATCAGATATCCCTTTTTATTCAACCAAGACATTTTACCATATCATCAATTTTCATGAATTATTTACATTATAAATCACCATTTAAAATCATATAGGAATATACACTTTTAATGTATTTAAATAGTCTACATTCGAGTTATACGAACTTGTAGTCGTTCTGGATTTGTATTTCGGTTATTCCGAAACCTTTTGTTTTTCACGGTCGACCTTTGGAATTGGTTCCTCGGGGTCTATATCAGGTAAAATAAATCATTAATACCTTACATTATTCAATTTCGGCTAAAACTCACCCTTGGGAAAAATGACCATTTTGCCCCTAACCTTTTACATTTTTACAAATTAATCCTTAGGCTCGTATGATGAAATGCATGAAGTTTCTAGGTTACCCAAGCCTTGCTAAATATTTTTCATACTTATAGCAGCCCACAATTTTCCCTTATTTCACATTTTTCTACCTATTTTTACAACTTTTACAAAATGGTCCTTTAAGCCATTTCCATGAAAACTACTTAGTAAAAGTTGTTTACCATCCTTTAAGCTTTCATATTCCTCCATAAATCATCAAAACACAAGCATCTCTTGTATGGGTAATTTTCTAAACATGAACCCTAGCTTGAGATATGGGTAAAAATAGAAAGAGTATGTTACGAGGATCTCAAAAATACGAAGAACATTAAAAACGGGGCTATGATTGACTTACTATCAAGCTTGAAATGTTGAAAAACTCTAGCTATGGAGACACCTTCAAATTCGGCAGCATGGAGAAGAAAATGAGTGAATTTTTGCTTGATTTTCCCTTTTTTATTACATTAATTAACCAAATGACCAAAATGTCCTTCCATGCTAAACTTTCCAAATTTTCCATGCATGCTCATTTTTGTCCAAAAACTTAGAAATTGGGAAAATTTCTCTTTAAGGACCTCTATTTAATAATCCAAAGTAATTTCATACAAATTGCTTCTAGAACCCAAGTTTTGCAATTTATTCAATTTGGTCCCTAATTTCCAATTGGGAACTATATACTTAGAATTTTCTTCATGAAACTTTAACACATGCATACTTTCATATTCTGAACCTCATAATAATTATAAAATAAATATTATAACACCGGACTTGTGGTCCCAAAACCACCATTTTGACTAGGCCCTATTTCGGGATGTTACATTCCTTGTAACCTTAATATCAAAACCTTGAGCCTAAATGAGTCTAGTACTCAATCCTTTTTTTGTCCCAATCTTTAACATGCATTATGTAATGGACTTCAGGCCATGGACATTGAGGGCTAGGTAGAAACATTATGGTGGCTTTGTTTGTGAAAAAGAAAATGAAGAGATTACGTGATTTAGTACATTAATAAAAAAAAAAAGCGCGAGCGAAAGAGTGGAAAATGAAGAAAAAGATAGCTAAATCAAAGTTGAGCTCGAAAAAAGAAATTCTTTCAGTTCACAATTACCAATTTTGTACGTACTAATATCGCGTAATACCTTCTAGCATTTTGGAGAAATAAGGTAGGCGAGGGAACGAGAAATAAGGAGGTGAGTTTGTAAATAAATTTGGGGAGAGTAGGGAATAATGTCATGTGCTTAACCGTTTCTAGTGCTTGAACCAGTTTTGAGTGCCTGTTATTTGAATTCTGAAATGTCCTAAGCCTAAAAACTCTACAAGCCTAGAAGACCTTTAGGACCAGTATCAACACAATAATTCATGAATAGCTTGCATTTGTTTGAACAAATATGATCAATTCTTTTTAAATATCTATAAGCAATCCGCATAATTCATTTTGATGGAGAACACGTGTACATACGTTCATTTCCGTTGCCTTTATATCTTTTGACATTTTAGCTTAGTGAACTAATTATGTTTGCAATAGGAATAATCAAGTTAGCTAGATATCACTATTAAATTGCATGTGAGGTAGTTCTTCTACGAGTTCGATACTTTACAACTATGTCACTTAATTTCCTAATCTAGTCCAAGTGTTCTATTGTAATACTACAAATATTTAGAAATTGTTCAATCGTCAACTCCTTTGGGTTCAATCCTTGGAATACTCTAATATTCTATTGCAATACTACAAATATTACAACTGATCTGTCACACTTACAGTAAGCCACGATATTTATATTCGTTTTAGTCCCACTGTTGATTTATCTCCCTCTTATCGCTCGAAAGAAAGGTGATCAATGTTACACTCATATTTTTTAAAAATCTATATAATATAGTATAATATAATACAATATAATATAATCTAATTATTTTATTAATAATATTTCTATTAAATATTGAATATAAAATTATGATCTTACCAAATAACTAATAAAAATAATTATAATTAATAATATTATTAATAATATTTTCACTATCAATGTAATAGTTATTATTAGTTAATTAAACTTTGAATTCATATTAAATTACACTTGTTATTTTAGATTAATTACCATTTAATTAGTGTTATAGTTGTATACCAATTAAAAATAATATTTAACACTATAAATATATTCATTACCAAACATTTTCATTCAAATTAATATTTAAAGAATTAAGGGAAAGATCACAGTTTAACATTATTTAATAGGTTTTGTTTTCATTACAAAAAAAAAAAAGAGTTTTATTTTCATTGTTATTTGAGATGTTTAGTTATTATTATTTCATAATATTTATATAATTGTAAATGTTGTTTACCTTATTAAATATTAAAGAAATAGGTTTTTAGGTGAAATTTTAATTAATATTTGAATGACAAATTATTTTATCCAATTACTTAGTATCTTATACTATATGTTGTTTCATTTTCTTTTTCATTACTTTTAAAAGGAATGAATGTACTTTAGAGGTCTCTCTATTATAGTGACTTAATTAAATTAGTCTCTTTACTATTAAATGAATCAATTTAATCCATGTACTATTAAAAAGAATCAAATAATGCCAAATTGAAATAGAATTAACAATTACTATTTAAAAAATATCATTTATTATTTATCAGAGTTTATACTTTTAAAGTTTTATGGTTCTCTAAATGAAATCTTTTGTTTGAAATTGAATTTCAATTAAAAACATAATTTTCAAGACATTTTCTATACAATACATGTTAATTTTGTTATAATTTGGACTTATTTAATTTTTTTAGTAGTACAGTGGCCAACTTAATCCATTTAATAATAGTGGGACTAATTTGATCTAATCACTATAATGCAAGAACTTTCCAAGCTCTTTAACCTTTTAAAATGTTATTTTATTCTCTTAGTATTTTTATTATAATTTAGGTCAATTCTCATTTAATTAGCATATTGTAAATATCATAAAATATATTATTTAAAAAAATTAAAAATAAACACATCCTATATGAGAATTAATATAACTAAATAATCATAATCAATTATTTCAAAATAGGACCACAATAAGACCATATAAAACTCAATCTTGAGATATTGGGATTTTGACACATCATTATATAATATTTAATATAAAAACTAATAAGTAAAAAATTTTGCATCACATTAATTATAAATATTTTTTAAAAAATAAAAAAATTATTTTTCATTCAATATTTTACTTCCATTCAATTATTATTTTAAGTAAAGTAAATTACACCATTGTCCTATTTTAGTCACTCTATTTTTTTAATTTAATTATTTTAGTTAAAATAATTATTCAAATTAATTATTACTATTAAAATTTTTATTAATACACTAACGATTTGTTGACATAACACATTAGTTGATTAAGTGACTGATCATGACTTTTTTTTTACTTTTGAATAAACGTAGGACAAAAAAACTTTGTTTTCATTTTTTTGTACTTTCCCTTCTCTCACTTTTTTTTTTTTTTTTTTTTTTGGTATATGACCTTTTCTCATTCATTTAGTGATGAAGTTGTACTAAATAATAGAAAGCCACGAGGCAGATCTGCTGGATCCAAGAACAAACCTAAGCCACCCATCATCATGACTTGAGACAATGCCAACGCTTTACGCACTCACGCAATGGAAATAGGCAACGAGTACGACATCGTCGAGAGCGTCTCCACCTTCGCTCGATGACTCAAGAGAGGCATTTGCATCATGAGCAGAACTAGGAACGTTACCAATGTTACACTTCGACTCATACATGTGATGGGTTTATATTACCTCAAAGCCTAATAATAAGATTAAAAGTCGAGTAAATCAAATCAAAATTTAATCAAAGACAATATGTAAAGATAGACCTTTTCAAGGAAATGAGGAATGATACATGCACGGAATGGGTGAAATTTATTAAAGTCAATTCAACCAAGTTGTCAATTTTCAAACACACTTTGACTCACTCGAGTTTGGGAGCTCAAGTTATAATTGTGTTAGTGAAAATTGCGCGAACAAAATTTCTAAATGGGATTATGACATAAATTATGAGTTACGAGCTTTTAATTTGAGTTTAAAATAAATTGAGTTCAGTTTTTAGACTTAAAAATTATTATTTATTTATTTCGAATTTTATATATTGTTTAAATATTTTAAATTGTTTAGGAGGAGTTTTTATTTCTTAATCAAACAAGAAAGTTTAGTTTAAAATTACTTATTATTTAAATTATTTAGAGTTGTGTACTTTAGAATTTTATTTGAATATACTTAACTAGCCTATATAAAAACTTTTTCATTGTTTATTAACACACAATTATTTTCATTAATAAAATTTTTAACTCTGAGAGTTTGTTTCTTTATGCAAAATTTTCTTTTATGATTTTTAAAATAGTTTTCTTCTCGAGTTTATTAAAATTGATATCTCAAAAGGTTTAATTGGACGCTTATAATTCCATCCATTAGTTTGCTTGTTCCCTCTAACCTATATTTCTTTATTTAGTTATTACTTTAACTATTTATTCTTATTTTTAAATTCCATATTTTTCTTCTTTTTTTTTTGTTTTTTTTTTTTTTAAATCTATTTGGTTTCTTTCTTTTAGATTACATCCAAATCTTTATTTATTGAATCCAACAACTTGAATTCGATTTGCTCAATCCTCTATCAGCAACCATCCTCGGTCGGTGC
This sequence comes from Gossypium longicalyx, assembly GCA_025698465.1. Taxonomy (NCBI): domain Eukaryota; kingdom Viridiplantae; phylum Streptophyta; class Magnoliopsida; order Malvales; family Malvaceae; genus Gossypium; species Gossypium longicalyx. The sequence continues at coordinate 31,148,413 of CM046998.1, read as the reverse complement.
AATCGTGAGCTTACATGTGCATTTTGAGATATTATCATTGTCGGGTTCGTTCCTGCCTCCAGCGGCACCGCATGCAGCCTCAAGTCTAACCATATATTTGGTCGACGGGCATGGGTGGCAGTGTTGTCGGGACACTAACGTGTTCAGTCCCTATTGTGATTATGGCAGCTTCGTTTAGTAACGTCGCGTATGAGCGACTTCCATTGGAAGAAGAAGAACCACCACAGCTTCCTATACCAAGCAGTGCAATTGAATCATCGTCGGATGCAGTCGGAGCGCAGCAACAGCGACAACAAGCGTTGGCAGAGTCAAATGTGCCTCTTTTTCATGGACTACCACCAAATATTCTTAATTTTATTCAATTACCAAATGACGCATTTTGGGCCAATGGTGGTCGCCCTCAATTCTTGCTAACAATCTCCAGTACCACTGCTTGGTGATATTAGTTCAGCTTCATCTACACGCCTCAACTACAACCAAGAGGATGATAAACAAAAAACTTAGATTTATAGCTTGGAAATCTGGGTTTATTGAGCAACATTTTCTAGTTTTTGTTTCATCTTCGCTAAATGGATGAGAAAGGCTCATCTATCATCTCAGAAAATTTTTAAAAAATAAAAATAAAGTATTTTAAACTAATTAAAGAGACTCCTCAACTTCAATCTAAAGTACGTATTAATCACTTAATGAATTAATGTGTCATATCAACAATTTGTTATAAATTAATAAAATTTTTAACGGCTAGTTTAAATAATTATTTTAATTAGAGCGATTAAATTAAAATTAAATTTAAAAAAATTTAAAGTAACCAAAATAGAATATCCTCTATTTTAGAGTGATCTAACTTGTCCTATATTTTTTCTCCCACGTTTTATTGCATGCTTAAAATCATAAAAGAATGGTATCTTATTGTTACCAACTCTACCAACTTCGGAGGTTTCTTCCTCTTCCAACTAAATTATCTACAAACTTGGTGGCATGAAGTTCTGGTTTTATCATAAAATCAGATACATAAAACAGAACAGGAGAAATACATAGAAAAAAAAAAGGGTTATTGTTTGTAAAATATGCAATGCATTATAAAAGAATCACAAGTTCATTCCAAGGATTTCCCAGTAGAAGCTTCTATAACACACCACAGCTACAATCATCCATGCCAAGAAGGTGATGATCTTGGGAAGCCCGGCAGACCGAGGGTTGACTCAGGTTTAAGTTTTAAGTTGTCTTAGCACACCTTGAGTGAGGGCTGGCTGACCAGGTAACTTCTAGGGCCTCAGGTAGCTCTACAACTTTAGTTTATGCCCCTCCTGTTATTCTCATGCCATGCAACTACATCACTGTATGCTAAGTTACCCCCGAAAATATCCAAGGCACTTCCTACGGTGACGTCCACTCGTCCCTTCCCTGCTGCTTTGATTGTCTCTAAATCATCCATTACCGTCACACCACCAGCATAAGTGACAGGAATCTGCAAAATATATACCTTAATAAGTCAGAACCTTATAACCAAAATCTATTCCCCGGGCACTTTATATTCACAGAATAGAAGAAAAAGTCAAATGCAATGATAGACCAAAAACTGGACTAAACCATAATGGAGGCAAATGTAGGAGCTACCAACCGGAGAATGCTCGCCCAGCAATGCCACGAGATCTTTGTCTATTCCCAGCCTGTAATAAATAAACCATTGGAAGTTATAATACATAGGGAAGTACAAATCATTTTACCCTTCTGTTGATGAAGTTTGAAGCAAATAACTACTGAAACACCCCAACCCTCAGACATTCCATAAAGGAAATGTTAGAGTGGGGTATGGTTGGGTACAAAATGCAGAAACTCTAACCAATTATGTCTTACAAGCTCCCAATTTTTAAACATTCTAAAAGCATAGAGTGATCAATCCATATGGTACAGCAGGCACTTATGAACAGATATAAGCAAACCAGACATATAAGCACGAATAAAGCTTGATTGGATATCTTTGAATTGTTGTGAGCAAAATGATGGACAAGCCTTTCTGAGTGCCATTAATACAATGGTTAGCTCAGAGCAAGGATCAAGATAATCAAGAGACTCAAAGCTGCAAGAACAAGAGACAACTGCTAAAACAACACAATCGCATAATTCAAACAAGCGTACTGATCACCGACAACAAAACTTAAATCCAGATCAACTAACTGACAAATCATAATTGACCATCGATGTTTGAAAGAGCAACCGGGTAAAAACTACAACAGCATACAAACTAGCAAGTGTGAATTGCAGGTTGTAATAAATGACACAGTTCGGGCTTACTTTTTCCCTTCAACATCCACACCATGAACCAAAAATTCATCTGCAAATCTGGCAAGAAAATTCAATACTTCTTCATCAAGATAGACATCACTGAATTTTTGCCATCTATCAGTGACAATGGCATATTTGTCTTCCTGCAATAGAAACCAACATCTTATGATCAACAACAGCCAAAATTAAGTATTCTATCAACTCAGAAGATAACACTCAAGAGTAAGGGAGTAAAATTGGGGACTCGGGAATCAGGAGTAATGGAGGATAACGATGTAGAATGTGCATGACAATAATCAAATTCAGAAGAGATTTCTCCAAGTATTTAGTGTGCAGAAGACAGAAATATTTCCTACCTTCTTTCTGCAGCTAAGGTCCAAAACAAGTCTTTGTTTACCAATAACATTGACAAGACCTTTGAGCCTTTCAAGGTCCATTTGCCCGTTGTTAAATACATACTGCAACAAATCCAACAAGAAAACATACACAAGATTAGGTGAAGATGTTTTCTCTCAGCAAACCCTGTGCATGTCAGGATTTCACATCTTGCAACTAATAATGTTAAAAATTGATCAACATACTGAGGTGACAATGACATGGCTGGCTCCTTCATCCATGTAACTCAAACAATTATCTAAATTGATCCCGCCTCCGATTTGCAAGCCACCTAGATTTTTCCAGCGCTCACAATAGGTTCAGCAGAGGAATGGTCGGTAAACATTAAACATATTACCAAAGATAGAGAAAAAGGATGAGACAACCACTCTCAAGAAACTTCATTTGAGATTACAGTACAACCAGTAGAAGCTTGCATCATGACTCGAGAGTGTACATATCTAACCAGGATAGATATCTGACCTTCAAAGCTTTCACAATGATATCAAGTACTTTCAGGAAGACAAAGAAAATCATGCCAAAGGTATAAGAATATTGGAATCAGAAATTTTCAACCTGTAAAAGGTTTCCCATTCATCATAAAAATATATGACAATAGTATTGTTAACAAACTCGTCTGCAGTGATAATCTAAGAATACCTGAATTACTATGAAAATTATCTGAAACATTGCACTTAAAAAGTCCCAATTTACCGAAGAATAGCCTAACATTTACAAATGAAAATAAAGTTCCAACAACTTAATATTGACAATTAACTCCGACTACTCCTTTTGCGTCTAGAGAAGCATCTACCTTCGAATCAATAATTTCACTTTTTTACAAGAATATTATATATTAATAACATTAAAACTTATCTTGATTGCAAGGAATCAGAAAATTAGCCAATCTTAGGACAGAAAGATTTGGCAGCGATCACAAAAAGTACTATGATAAGCAGTAAAGACAACTGAAATAAACAGACAACTAAATATGAAACTGAAATATCAGTTTTTACCAGGATATGCACGCAATGCTTCAATGGCTGCTGCTTGGCTTAGCGGATCAGCTCCAAGCATGATTACATGACCTCCCTTTAGCCCATCTTTTTTGTACAAGTTAGCAAACTCAGCTGCCGACTTATCCGATTCAAAATTGGTTACAAGGGTTGATCCATCCTCCTTGGAATCTCTAAGAGTTGACCCAACAATTTGTTTCACTTTCCCCTGGTATTAAATCATATTTCACGTGTTAGGAACTGGCAAAAATGTCAAAGCCACTCTCACAGAAGCCCCAATACATGAAGAAAAACTCTTTTCTCCTCCCATAGTGCAGGAATGAGAACAAAAATAAAAACACCAAAGAATCAATATTACTTTTAGGTTCCTTTAACGATGCTAGCCAAAGGATGAAATTTGTTTCAACATATAATTAGCCAAATTAATTTCTACAATGAGATGAAAACTATCAGTCTATAGAAATTGTATACTAGAAAGTTATAACAAAGAATGTCAGCTTTCTGCAACCAAAATAAACCAAGAAAAAAAAAAAGCATTCCTTTGTACTCAAATTACCTTGTGAATATCAATGCAAGGTCGAAAACTGACAGCGCAACGAACACAGAAATGACAAGATTCTGCAAGAAGATATAAATTAAAAGAAAAAAAATGAGAGATTTAAGAAACCCAATAAAGTAAAACCAAAAGTGAAAATGGTAGAAGTTTGAGAAATACTGAAACTTAGTGAAGGGATGGCTCTGGCAAATGGGTGCTTGGAAGAATCGCATAAGGAGGACTTGAAATTCCTGCCATGAGAAATGCTACTTAGCTCCCGTATCGAAGAAGTCCCATGGAGGCTGCTACTTCTCATCTTTGGGTTGAAACTGAAAACTCCTGGGGCCACTCCAGAGAAGAAGAAACGGGTTGTTAAGTTACTTAACTAGCAAATCTTAGGTTTTTTTATTTTTTTATTTCTTGGCTATTTTAAGTCAAAAGTTTAACAGGTTGAGATAGGCCGAAAAAGTGTCTCGGGTGGGCTTCAAAAACTTACCTGGAATCGAAACAACAAAAGGCAATGGCCTTATCAAAATTCATTATTTCCTGTTTGTCATATTGACAAGTTTTCTGTTCTTCAAAAAATAGCTAATGAAGAAGAAGAACCTTCTTAAACCTCTCCAAAATCCTCCATCGAAATGCCCACAGTCACTCCCACCACTGTCTCCACTCATGGACTCACCCCAAACACCAACTCCTTCCCTTTCTCTCTTCCCCACAACACCCCAACCCCATCACCACAAGCAACTATTTTCCTTCCTCAAAGCTCACCTGACCCACCAACCCTTAACCCCCAAAACCCTCCTTCACTTCCTCAAAACTAAGCTTCACCATCACCCCATTTTCACCCACTATGACTTCCAAGTTTTCTCTTGGGCTTCCACCGTTGACTCTTTCCGTCATGATCACTCTACTTACCTGTGGATGGCTCATTCCTTAGCTTCCTCTCACCGTTTCTCCCTGCTTCGTTCTTTCCTTAGTTTTGTAGTTGCCAATCCTTGCCCTTGCTCTCCAGGTATCTTCTCTTGCCCTCAGATAGAACCCCTTTTTCGTTTCGTTATCGATGCGTTTTGTAGGTCTAGGAAGTTGAGTGATGCTGTTTTTGCTTTTGAATCCATGAAGAAATTGATCGATGGAAGGCCTAGTGTCGTTATTTATAATGTTATGATTACTGGGTATTTGAAAAGTGGGGATTTTGATAACGCTTTGAGGTTTTATGAGAGGATGGAAAAGGACAGAGTGAAACCAGATGTGTGTACATTTAATACTTTGATTAGTGGTTATTGCAGGAATGGGAAGTTTGAATCAGGATTGAAGTTGTTTAAAGAAATGAAGGAGAAAAGCTGTAGGCCTAATGTGGTTAGTTTTAACACTTTGATTCAAGGGTTTTTCAGAGAAAGGAAGGTTAAGGAAGCTATTGAGATGGCAAATGAGATGACTCAATCAGGGTGCCAATTTTCGACCGTGACTTGTGAGATTTTGGTCAAGGGTTTGTGTATGGAAGGCCAGGTTCTGGAGGCATCTGACATGATCGTTGATTTCTGTAGGAAGGGACTTTTGCCGAAGGGGTTTGATTATTGTGGTTTGGTTGAAGAGCTTTGTGGTAAAGGCAATGCTGGTAGAGCATTTGAGGTGGTTAATGAGTTATGGATGAAAGGAGATGTTCCAAGTTCGATTGCGTGTACCACATTGATTGAAGGTTTAAGGAGATCCCAGAGAAGAGAAGATTCATTTGGATTGATGGAAAAAATGCTTAAAGATGGTATTGTTCCAGATATCCTGACTTTTAATTGTCTTATGCAAGATCTTTGTGATTTGGGAAGAACAATGGATGCAAATAAATTTAGATTATTGGCTTCAGCAAAGGGTTTAGAACCAGATGAGGTGACTTATAACATTTTGGTGTATGGATATACAAGGGATGGGAGAAGAAAGGAAGGTGAAAACTTGGTGGATGAGATGTTGGATAAAGGATATATTCCTGATATTGCTACATATAATAGGTTGATGGATGGACTCTCCAATTCTACAAGTTCCACATTGGAGAAAGTTAGTGCCATTCATAGGTGAGCACGAGTTGTGAATATTGATATCAGAGCCCAAATTTATCTCAGATTTTCTGGTTTTCTTATCAACGGAGAGGAAGAATTTTTTTCATTGAAAGGTTTAATTGGCATTTGATTGATTCAGTACCGATGTTATAAGTTGATTTAGAGAAGGAAAGACTGCATTATTTACTTGTAAAAACTAGCATGACAAGCACTGGTAGTTCAAGGAAGAACAAGAGTTTGCAAGCAATGTGCTGTGAAATTCACTTTGGTGCCTGATAAGTGAAGTCAGTTGGTGAAGGCAATCTTCTGCTTTGAACTGCAAGGGGGAATCCGTTGATCAAAAGCAATCTTCTGCTTCCTAATCAGCCTGAAGCTAAAGACCAAGCAAAGAAGCTTGGGTGGATTCGGATCTAACTCGAAATTTGACAAAAAATCTACTTGAGTCTGAGAGCACAAAATGGGATACTATATGATGTTAGTACTTGGCTATCATGCTTTTTTTCCCTGCATATGATTGAGTTAACAGCATTTATTTGCTAAGCAACGGACCAAAGGAGTGAACACCTGATGCTAGGGCCGCTACAGATTTTCATTTTGATGAATTCCCTAATTGTTAACATTTCTCAGTGTATTTTCAGCACTTCAGAAGGAAGTGGCCCTATTCACCGTCTTACCCACCTCTGGTTTTCTTTTCCTTTTGCTCTATACTCCTTTTATGATGTATGTATGTATTACTATATTTAGTATTTACTCTGTTTTTTTACCTTGTGAATTGTCTTTGGATTATGATGTTCTTTTTTGGTTCATTATGATGTTACTTGGTTCTTCCCACTTGTTTAGCTACTAATCTTCCTACATCACCCTTTCATGGCTGCCATTTCTCATTCTGAAGATTTTGTAAGTTATCTACCCACATACCAGGAATTTTGTTTAGGAGTGATAAAGATAAAAATTATAAAATTTTGGGAAGCTAAAATTATTGTGTTAAAAATACTTAAATTAAATTATTTAATTTTTAGAGGGCCCAAATTTTGAAATTTTCTATTTAACTAAAGGTTTAAAATGCTTAAATTTAATGTTTTACTTGGTTAAGAGGGTTAATGCCACCACCTGCCATGGATAGGAAATTTTGTTTAATTAAACAGTTTGGTATATAGGCAGACCAACACTATTAGGGGACGAAGAGAACTCGAGAGGTCAAAATAAACAACAAAGTTATCAGTTAAACTCCTAGTTTCATACAAATACTAAGATTGGAACTGCTTCCTTTTCTAGCAAGAGCATCCGCACAACGGATAAATATGGAGCAGACGACTCCACTATAAGCTACTCAATCATGAATAAGAGAATCAAGCAAGTCATTTTTATGATCATGATTTTTTGTGTTCACAAAAAGATAGGAGTAATGTGCAAGCTTTTAGCAAGTTGGAGCGCACCCCTAAGACCTTATAACTTGACTGTGATTCCGGTAAATCTATGACAACCGGCAATCCAATGAACATTATGATCCCTAATGATAGCTCTCGAGCCAACAGAGCCAGGGTTGCCAAGCGAGGATCAGTCATAATTGAGCTTGAGCCAACCCAAGGGGGAGGAGAGAAGACCATTGGACATGAATAAGTCTTGGAGGCCCTTTGATTTTAAAATGAAGTGAGAAAGCAGAGAACTCTCCTTAACATCATAAGGTTTATTGAAGATGATAGCATTCTTAGTCATCCAAATGGTACGAAGGAGAAAGGCAAACAAAATTGCCCCAAGGGATATGGTGGTGTTTCAAAAAAGGTTATCTTTAATCCAAGTGTCATAAGGAGCATTCCAACAGGATCTTGAGAGATGAGGGATAGGGAGAAGCTTCCACAAGTTGTCGATCATAGTGCACTCTTTTAGGAGATGACTGGCAGTTTCCTGATTGGAGTTGCAGAACGAACACTCAATGCAAACGCTCATTCCTCTCGAAAAAAGCAAGGAACGAGTTGGAAGATAATTTCCAAAGAAAGAAAATTTAGGTGGAAGGTTGAACCAATTGCAATGATGGACATTGGAAGCAGATTTTAGGGTGAAAACACCGTTAGAAGTGCAATTCCAGCGAATGGAGTCTTTCGTATTGCCATAAAGAGAGCAATGTAGAAGGACAAAGGAGGATTTGAAATGTCATTGATATCTACTCTTTTCATAATGGCTCCATTTTGTATGCTCTTAACACTTTTTTTTTTTTTAAAGTATTCAAATCCCCTCAAGTTTGATAACAAATAAAAATGCTCTCATTTGCTTTTAAGTTTAATTTTTAAAAAAAATTTATCTATTTGTTTTTATCTTCTCTTTTACATCTTGTTCATTTTTAATAATTTTTATGCATTAAATATTTAAATTTTAATTTAATATAATATTAACTTTGTGATGAAAATATTAACTTTGTGATGAATTTTTTTTTTTTTACTTTTATATTTTGATCAAGCGGCTCGTGGAGTTCCTATATATTCACTCCTTTTCTTTTTTATTGTTGCTGGATAACTCATTCGTACACATTTTCTCTTTATTTCTCGAATCTATAGTAAATTACAACAGAGTTCGAAAAGGTCAAATCTTTGATGATTCCATCATACATGATTGACTTGCGAGGGCCCGTGCAAGGAGTCTAAATCTAATTTTCAAGCCTAGGCCAGACCCAAAAAATGGGTTTATTTTTTGCCCAAGCCCTGCTAAAATTAAGAAAAGTAAACTCGGACCTGGTTTGCTTATATTTGATTATTTTTTTTAGATTAGTTTTTTATTTAAAAATAAATTTTAAAAAAATATGATACACTATATGCACTAAAAACACTAAAATAAATGTTTTCTAACACATTAATTTATATTAAAGAACATTAAGGCCCTATTTGGCAATTGATTGATAGCTGATTGCTGATTGTAGCGGCTAGTTTAACCAACTAATTCTATTAACTGTTTATTTAAAAGTATTTGGTAAAACTTAGCTGATAGTTAATATCTGTAAAATGACAAATAAGGGTGTAACACATTTTATTGTTAAGTATTTATTTGTTTATAATATTTTAGTCTTTATTTGGAGAAATTATTGAAATAAAACACTATTACTACGGAATTAAAACATCCATTATAGAAATTAATTAGTGAATATTTTTGAAATTTTAAATAAACAAATTTCTTAAGTTCCTTATTTCCAAATATTAACCTTATGGAAATTGATAAACATTTATAGTGTATCAATATATTTGTAAAATATATTCTTAGTGATATTTATGTCATGTTCTTAGTATATAAATTAGTGATAATTATGTCACTCTAAATAAATTTGTTAAGTAGCATATTTCAATTAATATAAAATTGCATAAGAAATCATTTTATACAAGTAAATTGAAAATAAATTAAGAGTACATAAATATTAAAAGGTGAATGGGCTCGATTGAAAATTTCTCACGGCAATGTTGATTTAAATAGATTTACGATGGAGTTTTTTTTTTCTTTTTTGATATTTACTTTGGACTATAGAGGTGAAAGTGAAAATGGGAGAATGGAGGCTACTGATATCTTAGCACCCCTATTAGGTTTGAGAGCATGAATGGAGTAATTTTTGAGCAAGTATGGTTAAATATGTCATTCCACATATCTAATTCGCAATCAATTGTTGAAAAAAAGTCGTTCATCCCAGCAATTTTTTGTTTTCGAGGTTTTAGCTCAACAAGCTCTTACAAATCTCCATTCACCAAACACTACAATTAGATGTTTTGACTACCCAATTCTCCATTTGTGCCCAAACCAGCTAAAAAAGGCACAAAACTTTGTTTACCAAACATCCCTAACATAAATAATAAGACACGTTTTATTATATTAAAAACACATAATATAATAAATGTTATAAAATAATTAAATAAAAGAACACTTAAAGTAAAAAATAAATCAAATCAACAGAGAATTTTCTTATATCTTTTTTCACTCAGGTAAGGATTCTATTTATAAGTAATTGACATTCAATACAATACAATACAATAAATAAAGCTTATTTAATGTTTCATTAATGCATACATTAAACAACTTGCATAATGAATTGGAGGTTTTACCTCATAAATGAGGGGGTTAGAAAATGGACATTCACATTTATTTGTAATAATCCCTCTTGGATGTCAACTAGAGAAAACTGTGTCTCATTAAAACCTTTACTAAGAAAATTCCTGCGGGATAAAAACCTAATGAAGGAAAAAGAGTACACAATCTCTTGTTACAAGTTGCCTTGTTAAAAACCTTTATTAGGAAAACCCAGTAGGATAAAACCTTGTTTAAAGAAAAAGAGTGCAGCGTGTTTTTGACTCCCCCTAATTGCAATACCACGTTACATCTTTCAATTAACGCATTCCAATATTGTGTAGTAGTCTTTCAAACATTGAAGTTGGCAATACCTTGGTAAACAGGTCTGCTAAATTATCACTAGAACGAATTTGTTGAACTTCTACGTTACCTTTCTCTCAAGATCATGAGTGAAGAATAATTTTGGTGAAATATGTTTCATTCTGTCATACTTGATGTAACCACCCTTCAATTGAGCTATACATGCTGCATTATCTTCATATAAGATAGTTGGCATTTTTTCCTATAAAGACAAATTACATATCTTCTGGATATGTTAGGTTAAAAAACTTAGCCAAACACACTCTCGACTTGTCTCATGCATTGCAATTATTTTAGCATGATTTGAAGAGGCAGCAGCTAATGTCTGCTTTGTTGAACGCCATGATACGACAGTACCTCCACATGTAAATAAATATCTAGTTTGACATCGACCTTTATGTGGATCCGATAAATATCCAGCATCAGCATAGTCGACTAATAGGGATTTTGAATCATTTGAAGAAAAAACTCCATATCAATGGTCCCTCTGAGATATCTAAATACATGTTTAATTCCATTCTAATGTCTACGTGTTAGAGAATAACTAAATCTTGCTAATAAGTTTACAGGGAAAGCTATATCAGGTCTTGTGTTGTTTGTAAGATACATCAATGCTCCTACAGCACTTAGATATGGTACTTCAGGACCAAGAAACTCTTCATTATTCTCACAATGACGAAATTGATCTTTATTCATATCTAACGATCGTACAACCATCGGGGTACTTCAAGACAAAACTTTGTTTTTCCAAGATCCTTCATCTCAAATTTCTTTAAATAATTTACTTCATTTTAAAGCTCTTTTGGAGTTCCAATAATACTTAGATCATCAACATAAATAGCAATTATCACAAACTCTGATCCAGACCTCTTTATAAAAACAAATGGACAGATTGGATCGTTTTTATAACCTTCTTTTAACAAATATTCAGTAAGATGATTATACCACATACATCCAGATTGTTTTAATCCATATAAACTTTTCTTTAATTTGATTGAGCAATTTTCCTAAGAAACTCTATATCATTCGAGGATTTTAAATCTTTTTGGAATTTTAAATCTTTTTGGGATTTTCATATAATTTCACTATCAAGTGCACCATACAAATAGGCTGTAACAACATCCATTAGACGCATGTCAACTTTTTCACGTACTGCCAGACTAATAAGGTATCTAAAGGTGATTGCATCTACCACAGGAGAATATGTCTCTTCGTAATCAATGTCGAGCCTTTGCGAAAATCCTTATGCTACAAGTCATGCTTTATATGTTACGAATTCATTTTTCTCATTTCATTTTCGCACAAATATCCATTTATATCCTACCGGCTTTACATATTTAAGTGTTTTGGGCTATAGGTCCAAAAACCTCACGTTTAGAAAGTGAATTTAATTCTGCTTGAATTGCATCTTTCCATTTTGGCCAATCTTTTCTATTTCTACATTCCTCAATAGATTTAGGCTCATGATCCTCATTTTTTTTTGCTATTTCAATAGCAATATTATAAGCAAAATTGTTGTCGACAACTATATTTTTCGATTCCATCTTTTTCTCGTATTGACATAACTTATCGAGATCTCTTTATTTTCACCATTTTCATTTTCATTTCTAGGCACCTAAATCTCTTCTTGAGTTTTATAATTAGTTATGTCATGGGTTTCTTCAGGAACCCTTGCCTCAACTATATGACCATCTTGAATGTTTGCTCATTTCCTTTTACAAGGATTTTTTTTATCTTTGGAACCAACTGCTCTTCCACGTTTCAAGCGTGGATTACTTTTTTTTTTGTACTAACAATTTGTCTTATTGGGACATCAATTTGTATTGGAGCATTTTCAGCTGGCATGTGAGATTTTGTAATTATCTTTAAGTCAATAAATGAATCTGACAGTTTGATTTGTAAAATAAATTATCTACTAAACTTCTTATTCACATTGCTTTGTACAAGGATCTTAGACAATGATCTTAGACAATGATAATTCATTTCAAGTACTTTATTCATCCAGCTTTTTATTCTCTCCCCCTAATCTTGGGAATGTTGTTTTATCAAAGTGACAATCAACAAATCGTGCAGTAAATAAATCTCCAGTTAATTGTTCAACATACTTCATTATAGAAGGAGATTCATAACCAACATATATTTCCAACCTCGTTTGAGGACCCATCTTTGTGTGTTGTGGTGGAGCAATTGAAATATATATCACACATCTAAAAATTCTAAAATGAGAAGTATTTAGCTCCTGAACAAAAGCCAACTATAATAGGGAGTATTTATAATTTATTGGCTTGATGGGTACAACATGTAAATCAACACAATTTCATGTTGAAATAGAAAGCTTTGTTCTCATAAGTAATGGTTTAGCTATTAGTTGGAGGCGTTTGATACATGATTCAGCTAAATCATTTTATGTGTGAGCATGAGCTATAGGATGTTCAACTTTTATCCCAATTGACATACAATAATTATTGAAAGCTTGGAACATAAACCCACCAGCATTAGCAATATGAATTGTTTTAATTGCATAATTTGAAATTAATCATTTAAACAAGCAATCTCGCAAATGACAGGTTGCGAGTTAATAATACATATGTGATTATTTTGTAGATACATCTACCAAAATCATATAATATCAAAATCACTCACATGGTGAATGAATGAACCCATATTCATTTTAGAAATGCAAAACATTAAATCTCAACTTTATCTAGTAAGCTTTTAATAATCAATAATCAACATGGTGAATGAAAATTCTTTAAATAAAAGAAACTTTTGGTTTTGTACTGAATGCCCATATGAATTCTCATTTTTTTTTTACATCATTATGATCCAGGATGGTCTAATCGATCATACCAAATAGTAAAAGTATGTGATTTTTCAAACTTCTGATTTTGTAGTAACATGTGTCTCAATTGCATTAATACGTGCATAATATAAACCTGATGAAAAGCAGGTAGTCTTTTCAAAACATATTTTTTTCCACATTCAACATTTGTAATATCAATCTTGATATGATATCCATTTTAGTGAATATCTATAAAGTTAAATTTCTTTGAGACTTAAAAGAAAACAATGCATCATCTATAATATACTTTACCCTTGAAATAATACTATCATAACTCTTCTAGAGCCTTTTATTACTTTTGCATTTACCTAATATGATATTAAATGAGAATAATCTTTTACCTTTCAAGGTAGAATATGTTGTAGCAAAATCTATGTGACACGTGGCTTTATTCTTAGGTTTAACGAAAAAATCAGAATTTTTCATATTTTTCATCATTTTGGGATAACGAAATTTGTTTGAATATTGTTTCTTTTTTTTTTTTTTAATGGATGTTTTGATAATGTTTTACTAGATGTTTAAACATACAACAGGTACATGACCAATGCATTTTCATACCACATCAGTAGTATGAATTTTCAATAACCTTCAAATATTTTGACCACAATTTTCCTATTTTTCATTATTATTCTTTTTCTAGTGGTTAGAAGTATCGCTATTATAACCACCATGATAACAATTATTAGTACATCTCCAACCACATCCTCAATTACAACGACAACCATGATCTCTATATTTTTATTTTTTATAATTGTTATGTATTATTACATTCACTTCGAGGAATGGAGCATAACCAGTTAAACGAATAAGTCGTTTTTTTGTTTAGTCATAAGAATACATGAGATCAATCCATAATACTTTTTAAAACATTTTAAATAGTAAGCAGAGAATTATTGACTCAATCAAGATTACCACTAAGCTACATGCGAACATTAAATAAAATGAGTAAACAATTTTAAAGATATTATTCTCATTACTGCAAATAAAACAAAGATGGAGGTATAGAAACCCATAAAGAAATTCTCGAGTGCAAATGCTTGAAAGAAAAATTCTTTGTGAGGTTTGATAATCTTTATACAAGTTAGCATGTACTAACCTTGATAGCCTGTAAAATCTAGTAATTATAGCTAGACTAAATGCGTTAAATATATATATATATATATATATATTACATTTTACCAGTGCATAATGATCAGTAATTAACCAGATTTACTTGATTAAGTTGAAATGATTCATGGTGGATATTTAAAAAGAAAGATAAGTGGTAACTTCCAGCATAAATCCTCAAATTAAAGGGAAAAAAACTATGAACAATAATAAATATTCATTAAGAATTTCAAGAGCTACTTATAGAAAATGTCAAATAGTGTATTGGCCAATCATATTTTTAATAAAATTAGGAACTTAATGTACATGTCAACTGAATGCAAAACACACAAAATTAACAAACAACAAATCTCCTTCAAAATGCTTGATAGGTTACATATAATGTAACTGCAAATCTATATCCATTATGCATCAACATGAAATCCCAAACTACCACGTAGTCCATAAATAGTATATCCATGAAAGCAGCAATGTAAAACAAATGCCTTCTTATTTGGTTATGTACTTAATTTTTAAATATTTTCATATTTAATCATTTTACAAAGGGGACGAAATTGTTCTATAACTACGAATATTCGCTCTAAATTTCAATGTTTTAATTTTTACATCAATTTTGAGATTTCCCATAATGAGTAAAAAAGGCGATTCATATTTGCATGCGTCAACTTGTTTCCAAAGGGATTCTAATATGGATTTAAAATATATTAATTTCCTTTTGTTTTGCTCCAATTTTCTTTTCTGTTTATATCACATTAACTTAATTCATATTTTATTTTAAAAATCATATAAGTAAAATTAAAATGATTTTTTTATTTAAAATTATATATATGTGACATTAAAATAATTTATAAACAGTAGTAAAATATATTTTTTAGAAAAAAAAAACTTTCACATTTCATATTATTTTGGGTAAAAATAAAATGTAAATTATTAAAGTAAAAGATATAAAATTTTAGAAAATTAATTCAAAATGTCATAGTAAATAAATACTATAATTTATTCAAAGAGTTATTATTTTGACTATCCATATACACTGATTACTTCTTAGGTAACAAAATTTGAATTTTATTTATTTAATTATATGTATGTAATGGATGTATTTACATAACTACATAGGAGAGTAAAAAATGAGTTATAAATAACAGATTAGTTTATTTGGGAATAAATGGAAGATTGGGTAGTCGAACTTTTTAATTATAGTGTTTGGTGAATGGAGGTTTGTAAAAATTTGTTCAGCCAAAACCTCCAAAATAAGAAACGCAGGATTGACAACTTTTTTCACAACTGATTGAGAATGAGATATGTGAAATGACATATCTGACCATACTTGCTAAAAAATTACACATGTATCTATTTCTTAAATATTTATGTACTATTCATTTATTTGTGCAAAATGATTATGCAACTTTATATTAATTGAAATATGCTACTTTACAAATTTATTTAGAGTGTGGCATAATTATTACTAATTTTGATACTAAAAACACGACATAATTATCAACAATTATATCAATACACTATTAATATTTATTAATTTCCACAAGGTTAATATTTGCAAATAAGGAACTTAAGAAATTTGCTTATTTTACATTTTAAAAATATTTACTAATTAATTTCCATAATGAATGTTTTAATTCCTTGTTAATAGTATTTTATTTCAATAATTTTACCTAAAAAAGACTAAAGTATTATAAACAAATAAATACTTAACAATAAAATGCGTTATACATTTATTTGTCATTTTACACATATCATCTATGTTTTACCAAACACTTATAAATAAATAGTTAATAGAATCAGTTGTTCAAATTAGTTATTAGAATTAGTTGGTCAAACCAGTCACTACAATTAGCAATCAGCTATCAACTAATTGCCAAACAGACAAAGGCGAATTTAAGGGGGGCTAGCAGGGCCCGAGCTCGGGCCCCCCTAAAATGAAAAATTGCCATTTAGGCCCTTTAAATTTTTTAAAATTTTAAATTAATAAAAGTAAAATTGCACTTTAAACTATTAAAATTTGATTTAATTCTTTAAAGATTATAAAGATATAGACTATAAAAAATTAAAATTTCATTCGGCCCCTAAAAAATTATTCTAGCTTCGCCCCTACAAACAGAGTCTAAATTTAATGTAATTCAATATTTGAATTTTAAAGATGTTCCGAACATATTATAAAAAATATTTTATTCAATATAAATTTATTACATATACCTCATTTATTAAATAATTTTTTTTTAATTACTTAATGTTTTTAAGCTAAGTACAAAATTTTGATGTTCCAAAAAGTTTTAAACTTGAAAAATATATATATATATATATTAATATTTATAAATATTTTATAATATATTTAAGAGTTTAGTTTTATTGACGTCACTTATTAACCAGTCCAATTATATAAAATATTTATACCATAAAATATTTAAATATTAATTACTTTTGATAATAACAAACTTATAAAACATTTATATTATAAAATATGTAAATATTGATTCCAAAAGTATCATAGCTTAACTGATTATTTAAAAATCTTAATGCAAATTTTATTAATTTATAGAGTAAGAACATCTGAATTCATTATAATGCAATTAAATACTATTCTTTTTAATGTTTGGTTTATTTGTAATACAGTTAACTTTTGTAAATGAGTGTAATTTATTTCATTAAGTTAATTTTGTGTGTTTAATGTATTTATTTTTGGTTAAATCTTGAATATACTAAGCTTGTGATTTCTTATTTAAATTTTATTATGATGCAAATGGAATGTCGAAGTTTAAAAAATCAAATAAATTAGGCTAAATTGGAACAAAAAGACAAAAAAAAAAGGTGCCAAATTAAAAAGTTGCAGAATTGGTGGCTGATTAAAAAAAAAATTAGATTTTGATTTTGTCAAATCCTATAATTAGGAGGAAGTCATGCTATAATTAGTTTTGAGAGGTGTATAAAAGCCTTATAATTTTAGCTTGGAAACACAGAGACTGGAGACTTGAATTCAAAATAATTCTTTCCTTTCTTACCTCTATAGCTTGTCAAGTATTCTTTCAATTCATTTATTTTTCTTATTTTTGTACAATATCTCTTTAAACCTCTCCATTTTTCACCTATCAACATTACATTAAAATCCATTCTCATAATCAAATAAAGCATGATTAATCTCATGTTCAACTAATCCCCATTTAGCTTTAGTCCAGTTATAGTACCGGTTGAGCATTGTGAGAAATGAATCAACACTAAAATCTTATAACACGGTATTCCTTATCTTTCCAAAATATGGGATAGTCACATTCATACCTCAAAGTTAATCAAATTTTAGCTCATAGTGCACGTTAGGAGGTAGTTGTTTTGGCGTACAGTTGAGAAAGTGAGTCGGTCGTCTGACGTATTCAAGTTTTTACGAAAAAATTAACGTGTCCAATTGGAAAAAACTAGTTGGATTCCATTAAGGGAGATAATGATAGAATTTAAATTCCCCGCGCAATTGAGGCCATTAATTTGAGTTGGGCTCTTCTAGATCATAAGAGTGCTGAGATCTTAAATTGCGGATGTGTGTTACATGACTATATAATTGATAAGGGTTGGTTTGCAGGTTGTACTGGAACCAACTACACAAGGAAGAGTTGGCGATTGAGGTGTCCTTGATCACTATAACCAACTTATCATTTGGAAGGAAAAAAAATCCACTTTCAAGGATCGATTCGAGTTTGGAGTATACCGAGGCTAAGGCTAAGCATTCACATAATTGATTTACCAATTTAATTTAAATTAGTTAATTTTATTTTGCAATTATTATTATGTTATTATTATGTTCTATTCATTTTTATTTTTTTTCCTTTATCAATGAAAATCCCTTATTATTATTTTTTTCAGCTTTGCACGTACAAGTCGTGGGCACGACAGCTGCCTAGACCCAAGAATCTAGTCACGAAAACACAAAAATTAGGAGTCCTAATCCCTGTGGGATCGACCCTACATCTCTATACTATAGTTTAATTTAGTTGGAGTGTAGGAAATTTATATTTGGTGGTTTCAACAGCCATCAAATTTTGGCGTCATTTGTAACATCCCGAAATAGGGCCTAGTCGGAACAGTGGTTTCGGGACCATAAATCTGACATTAAAATATTTATTTTATGATTATTATGAGGTCTAGAATATGAGAATATGCATTTTTTAAGATTTCATGAAGAAATTCTTTAAGTAAGGTGTCCAATCGGAAATTAGGGACTAAATTGAATGAATTGCAAAACTTGGATTCTAGAAGCAATTTGTATGAAATTGATTTAGATTATAAATTAGAAGGTATTAAAGAGCAATTTGCCCAATTTCTAAGTTTTTGGACAAAAATGGGCTTGCATGGATGAAATTTCAAAGGAAGGACTTAATGGCATTTTGGTCATTTGCCATTTTAATGAAATAAAATGGGAAAAATAAGCCAAAATCAGCCATTCTTCTTCCTTGTACCAGTCAAAATTCTCAAGTCCTTCATATCTAGGATTTTCAACATTTTCAAGCTCAATAGTAAGTGTTCTCAAGCCCCGTTTTTAATGTTCTTTGTATTTTTGAAATCTCGGTAGCTTGATCTTTCCATTTCTATCCATATTTCATGCTAGGGTTCACGTTTAAAAATTTACCCATGCATGAGTTGCTTGTATTTTGGTGGATTATAGAGGGATATGAAAGTTGAAGGTGTGTTAAACATATTTTCTTAGGTGATTTTCATGAAAAACCCCTAAAGGGACCTTTTTGCAAAAGTTGTTAAATATGTGGTAGAAATGTAAAAATAATGGAAAATGTGGGCTGCCATATGAGGGAAAAGTGTTCAGATAGGCTTGGGTAAGATAGAAATTTCATGTGTTTCATTATACGAGCCTAAGGACTAAATAGTAAAAACGTCAAAGGTTAGGGGCAAAACGGTCATTTGGACTGGGGGTAGAAATTAAACTTGAAAAGTGTAATTTAGTGAATTAATGATATAATTTTTTTGTTATATACCCCGAGGAACAAATTTCGGAGGTCGATCGAGATAAACGCAAGGTTCCGGAATAACCGAAACACAGCTTCGAAACAAATACCAGGTAATTTCGGATAACTCGAAGTAAGCCTATAACATGCATAATTGTATGTTTTGTGAATGCATGATAATTTCATTGTTGATGGCATGCAAATGCATGAATTGCATCTTTAATAATGAATTGTTGGATAATGTCTCGGTTGAGGTTGGAAAGGGAATTCGATGGATAAACCATGATTTACATGAGACTTGAGATCCTGCATGTGTTGCAGAAAATGATTTAGCCAGGACTAGTAATCCGAAGATCTCAATTATAAAAAGGATCTAGCCTGGACTAGTGTTCCTTGAGTGATTGAGCCTCCCGAAGAATATGTGTGCATTGTGGATTTAGCCCGGACGGGTAATCCGATTAGGGTTTGAATTTAGCCTGGACTGGTAATTCAGATCCGAGCTCATGAATGGTGTTTGTCGTTACAAGAGATTTAGCCTGGACTGGTAATTCCGACATCACCTTATGAGTTTATATTACAGGGGATTTAGCCTGGACTGGTAATCCCGCTGTAAGATGTGAGGTTCGCGGGAGTGCATACCGAAACGATCATTCGTACGAATTGATGGTAAATGGATGATCCATCGAGATTTCCTAAAAACTCAACGGGACTATCACAAGGAATATGTATAGATGATATGTTAAATGATGAGCTCATCTAAGATGAATTACATGATGCATTGATATGTAACTAACTCGATGGTTAAATGCATGTGATAGGGAAACTATCCTATGCTTGCTGATTTCATTGCCTAATATGGTTGTATGCTGAATAATCGGTAAGTTTACTTTCCAGTTATATAGGCTTACAAAGCATGTAAATTCTTACCCCTCTCTTTTCCCTGCTTTTCAGAGCTCAAGGACTCATAAGGATTGGAAGACAATTGGAGAGTCAACACACTATCAACTAGACAAGCTTTGGTATAAAGACATTTCTATTTTGTCCAATGGTATGTATAGGATTTTTGAGTATTTTGTTATATATGTCATTTGATTTGCCTAGTGAAGGCATGTAAAAATATGTTTATCTTTCCTTGTATATGGCCATGGGAATTGGCTCATTTTGAAGTAGGCTATGCCCTACAAATCTATGCATGTTTATATTCATATGTGATGGTTTAGTTATAATTGGCAATGAGTTATAATAACGAGCCAATCTTAATATGTCAAGCAGATATATAAATTATTAAATACAAGATAAGAATTAACTTAGCATGTATGAAACCAATGACATGAGGTTCACATGCAATGAGGTTAATCAAAGTTTCATATTTACAAATGTATAAATTGGTCCAATTATGTACTATAGTAATCCATAAGTGTAATTGGCTAGTAGAGGGTGACTTAAGGCTTGGAAAATAGCCTAACAAGGTCCACATGGGTAGACACACGGGCGTGTGTCTAAGCCGTGTGTGACACACGGGCTACTCCCATGGGTGTGTGCTATGACCGTATGTCCCCTGCACCTGAAATTTTAAGTCAGCATAGAGCACAGGCTAAGCAC
The DNA here is from genome assembly GCA_025698465.1 of Gossypium longicalyx. Taxonomy (NCBI): domain Eukaryota; kingdom Viridiplantae; phylum Streptophyta; class Magnoliopsida; order Malvales; family Malvaceae; genus Gossypium; species Gossypium longicalyx. The sequence continues at coordinate 31,127,240 of CM046998.1, read as the reverse complement.
ACGGACGTATGCCTTGGCCGTGTATATTTAACAGAATGGTGAGGTTGAAATTAGTGTAGCACACAGGCTAAGCCCACGGGTGTGTGCCTTGGCCGTGTTGCATACTGGAAAAAGGACACGGGCGTGTTCTAAGCCCCACGGGCGTGTTCTAAGCCCCAAGGGCGTGTTACACTTCAACTAAGGAAAAATTTCCTAAAGTGCCCCAAGCCTATCGAACAATTTTGATTTTGTTCCGTATTACCCCTAGGAGTGTTTTTAGGCCTCGGAGGCCTGTATAAGAGACAAAGTACACACGTTTGAAAAGTGTTAAATCACGAGCGAAATTCAGTAACCCGATTTAGTAAGTTTGTAAAGGTGAATTATCGGTAACGCCTCGAACCCTATCCCGGTGTCGAATACGGGCGAGAGGTGTTACATTTAGTGATATCAGAGCTACGGTTTAGTCAGTTCTAGGACTACCGTAGAGGATGTTAAAGTTCGCTATACATGCCATATTTCGAATCTTAATATTGTGACATCTCCTAAATTGTTTAAATTGTTTTGAATATAGTAAATATCTTCCAATCGAGCACAAGATGATTCCGAGGGAGCCGAGAGCCATGCTCCAGCTTCCGTACAACGAGTTGTATCTAGTAGTAGTAGGAGACTTATGTCTGAAGGCCGGGAAGAGGCCCGAGCTGCCTTCTTTAATATGATGGATGAATGGTTTGGGGATTATCTAAAGAATCGCCCTAACATACCACGACCCCCCACCCCCTAACCAACCTTATGAGGATGTGCCACGAGGTATGGCACTGGTAAAAATCGGTAAGGCCCCTGTAGACAAGCTTAGAAAGCATAGGGCCGAGGAATTCAGAGAGAAAGTCGATGATGACGTTGAAAGAGTCGAGTTTTGACTCGAAAATACTATACGGGTGTTAGATGAATTGTCATGCACACCCGAGGAGTGTTTGAAGTATGTCGTGTCCCTCTTGAAGGATACTACATACCACTGGTGAAAGACTGTATCCTCGGTAGTGTTGAAGGAAAATATTACTTGGAATTTCTTCCAAACAAAGTTTAGGAAGAAATTTATTAGCCAACGGTTTTTAGACTCGAAGCGAAAGGAGTTCCTGGAACTCAAAGAAGGGAACAAGACTGTAGTGGAATATGAGAGAGAGTTCGTACGGCTAAGCCAGTATGCAACTATGGGTCCAAACTGAATCAGAAATGTGTAAACGCTTCGAGGAGGGTTTGAATGAGGACATAAAATTGTTGATCGGAATTCTTGAAATATGAGAGTTCGCCGCATTGGTTGATATGGCCAAAAAAGCTGAGGAGCTTAATAACGAAAGAAAGCAAGCAAAGAGAGAGGCTCGAGTTGCGAGCAAAAGGACCAGTAGTAAAACACTCTCATTCTCCATGAAGAAAGCTAAGAGCCAGCATAAATGCTCCACTTCATCATTAGGATATTCGGGTAGAGCGAAGGGTCCTAGATGACGAAGTCAAAAGTCTTCCTCCCCGATGATGACTAGTGTGGGGAGTGTAGATGATCAAAAGCTGAAGTGTAAGAGCTGCAACAAATTTCACTTCGGAGAGTGCCGAGTAAAAGTGGTGCATGTTTCAGATGTGGCTCTCTTGACCACTTTCTCAGGGATTGCCTAGAGCAATTTGAAAAAGAAGTAGAAGTAACCCCGAAGTCGAGTGCTCCTATAGCACGAGGTAAACCTCCAAGATACCTAGGAAGTGCTAGTGGTAGTCGGGTCACAGTTAAAGATACTGTAAGACCAGAGGCTAGAGACCCGGCAAGAACATATGCAATACGCACTCGAGAGGAAGCCTCTGCTCTTGACGTTATCACGGGTACTTTTTTTCTTTTTAATACGAGTATTATTTCTTTAATTAACCCGGGGTCGACGCATTCTTACCTTTGCATGAGATTAGTGTCTAGTATGAATATACCCGTTGAACCTACGAAATTTGTTATTAAAGTGTTGAACCCATTAGGCAAATCGGTTCTAGTTGATAAAGTCTGTAAGAATTGTCCTTTGAGGATTCAAGGTCATTGTTTTCCGGCTAACCTTATGTTGCTACCATTTGATGAATTTGATGTAATACTTGGTATGGATTGGTTAGCCCTTCATGATGTAACTGTGAATTGTGGTAGTAAGTATATTAAGTTAAAATGTCTGGATGGTGAGACTTTACAGGTCGAATCAAGAGAATTGGGTTCGCCGCCAAATGTAATCACGACAATGGTTGCCCAGTGGTACATGAGGAAAGGGTATAAAGCTTATCTTGCATTTGTGCTGAACACTAAGGAAATAGAGTTGAAGATCGAGTCTATGCCGATAGTATGTGAGTATTCAGATGTATTCCCAGAGGAATTACCAGGATTACCTCCTGAGAGAGAAATTGAGTTTGGTATTGAATTGGTGCCAGGGACAACTGCTATTTCTATCGCTCTGTATAGAATGTCACCAATCGAGCTAAAAGAGTTAAAAGCACAGTTGCAAGAGTTGACGGATAAAGGATTCGCAAGGCCAAGTTTTTCACCTTGAGCTGCCCTCGTGTTGTTTGTAAAGAAGAAAGATGGTTCAATGAGATTATGTTTGATTATCAGCAACTGAATAAGGTAACCATAAAAAATAAGTATCCTTTACTAAGGATTGATGATTTATTCGATTAGTTGAGAGGAGCCACTGTGTTCTCTAATATAGACTAGAGGTCTGGCTACTATCAGTTGTGTGTCAATGAATCGGATGTGCCAAAGACAGCTTTCAAGACGAGGTATGGTCATTACGAATTCCTTGTTATGCCGTTTGGGCTGATGAATGCACCGGCTGTATTTATGGATCTAATGAATAGGATCTTTCGACCATATTTGGATAAGTTTGTTGTTGTGTTCATTGACGACATCTTGATTTATTCCAAAAATGAGACAGAACATGCGAAGCACCTAAGAATTGTATTGTAGACTTTGCGAGAAAAACAATTGTATGCTAAGTTTAGGAAGAGTGAATTTTGGCTCCAAAAAGTTGAATTTTTGGGTCATATTGTTTTGGGTGAAGGCATTTGAGTTGATCCAAGTAAAATCTCTGCTATTGTTGATTGGAAATCGCCTAAAAATGTAACCGAGGTTAGAAGCTTTTTGGGATTAGCCGGTTACTATCGAAGGTTTGTAAAAGGATTTTCTATGATAGCGACTCCGATGACGAGGTTGCTACAGAAGGATGTTAAGTTTGAATGGAAAGAAAAGTGTCAGCAAAGTTTTGAGAAATTAAAGACATTACTGATTGAAGCTCCTATTTTAGTGCTACCTAAACTGGGAAAGGAATTCGTGGTCTACAGTGATGCATCCTTAAATGGATTGGGCTGTGTACTTATGCAAGATGGCAAGGTGATAGGCTATGCTTCACGGCAGTTGAAGCCTCACGAGAAGAATTATCCGACCCATGACCTAGAGCTTCTTGCGATTGTTTTTGCCTTGAAGATTTGGAGGCATTATTTATATGGTGAAATGTGTCGTATCTTTACGGGCCACAAGAGTCTGAAGTACTTGATGACTCAAAAAGAATTAAATTTGAAGCAAAGGAGATGGTTAGAATTAATTAAGGATTATGATCTGATAATTGACTACCATCTGGGAAAGGCGAATGTGGTTGCCGACGCTCTGAGTAGAAAATCCTTATTTTCTTTGAAAACCATGGATACTCGTTTGACATTGCTTGATGATGGTTCGGTCTTGGCAGAGCTAGAGGCTAGGCCAACATTTTTGCAGGAAATTCATGATGTTCAGTTTAATGATGGTGACTTGCAAGCAAAAAGGGCTCAATGTGAGTTAGGGACTGAATCAGATTTTTGGATTAGTCCTGATGGGTGTTTGATGTTCAAAGAGAGAGTATGCGTACCTAAAGACGATGAACTTATCCAGAAAATATTGCAAGAAGCACATAATAGCCGTTTGTTTATTCATCCGGAAAGTACCAAAATGTACAATGATTTGAAGAAAATGTATTGGTGGAACGGTATGAAAAGAGATATTTCTGAGTTTGTGTCAAGATGTCTGGTATGTCAGCAAGTTAAAGCTGAACATCAAGTGCCTTCAGGTTTGTTACAACCTGTAATGGTTCCCGAATGGAAGTGAGACAGAGTTACCATGGACTTCGTGACAGGATTGCCTTTGACTCCGAAAAAAGAAAAATGTCATATGGGTCGTAGTGGATAAGTTGACCAAGTCGGCTTATTTTATTCAAGGTAAGGACAGATTATCCCCTTGATAGACTGACCGACTTATACGTCTCTGAGATAGTAAGATTACACGGAGTACCATTATCGATTATTTCAGACAGAGATCCAAGGTTCACTTCGAGATTCTGGAAAAAGCTACAGGAAGCCTTGGAGACGAAGTTGAGTTTTAGTATAGCTTTTCACCCTTAGACCGATGGTCAGTCTGAGTGGACGATTCAGATTCTTGAAGATATGTTGCGATGTTGCATCCTCGAATTTCAGGGTAGTTGGGAAAAATATCTGCCATTGGTAGAATTTGCCTACAACAATAGTTTCCAAACAAGTTTGAAAATGGCACCTTATGAAGCTTTGTATGGTAGGAAGTGCCGAACTCCATTATACTGGACAGAACTTAAGAAAAATCAGATTCATGGAGTGGATCTGATTAGGGAAACTGAAGAAAAAGTTAAAGTAATACAAGACTATTTAAAAGCGGCATCGGATAGGCAAAAGTCTTATGCTGATCTGAAAAGAAAAGAGATTGAATTCCAAGTTGGGGACAGAGTATTGTTGAAGGTGTCTCCATGGAAAAAGGTGTTGAGATTTGGTTAGAAAGGTAAATTGAGTCCGCGATTTATCGGACCTTACGAGATCACTGAAAGGATTAGACCATTAGCCTATCGCTTGGCATTGCCACCCGAATTGGAAAAGATTCACGACATGTTCCATGTATCCATTTCAAGAAGATATCGATCAGACCCCTCGCATGTGATTTCACCAGAGGAGATTAAGATTAGACCAGACATGACTTACGGAGTGGAACCAGTCAAGATTTTGGCCCGAGAGGTTAAACATTTGAGAAATAAAAGTGTGTCTTTAGTAAAGGTTCTATGGCACTGACATGGGGTAGAAGAAGCTACATGGGAACCAGAAGAAACCATGAGAAACCAATATCCGAACCAGTAAAAGTCCCTAAGGGGGGAGAAATGTAACATCCCGAAATAGGGCCTAGCCAGAATAGTGGTTTCGGGACCACAAATCCGACATCAAAATATTTATTTTATGATTATTATGAGGTCTAGAATATAATAATATGTATGTGTTAAGATTTCATGAAGAAATTCTTTAAGTAAGGTGTCCAATCGGAAATCAGGGGCTAGATTGAATAAATTGCAAAACTTGGATTCTAGAAGCAATTTGTATGAAATTGCTTTAGATTATGACTTAGAATGCCTTAAAGAGCAATTTTCCCAATTTCTAAGTTTTTTGGAAAAAAATGGGCTTGCATGGATGAAATTTCAAAGGAAGGACTTAAAGGTATTTTGGTCATTTGGCATTTTAATGAAATAAAATGGGAAAAATAAGCCAAAATCAGCCATTCTTCTTCCTTGTACCAGTCGAAATTATCAAGTCCTCCAAAGCTAGGGTTTTCAACATTTTTAAGCCAAAAGTAAGTCCTCCCAAGTCCCGTTTTTAATGTTCTTTGTATTTTTGAAATCTCGGTAGCTTGATCTTTCCATTTCTACCCATATTTCATGCCAGGGTTCACGTTAAAAAATTTACCCATGCATGAGTTGCTTGTATTTTGGTGGATTATGGAGGGGTATGAAAGTTGAAGGTGTGTTAAACATATTTTCTTAGGTGATTTTCATGAAAAACCCCTAAAGGGACCTTTTTGTAAAAGTTGTTAAATATGTGGTAGAAATGTGAAAATAATGGAAAATGTGGGTTTCCATATGAGGGAAAAGTGTTCGGATAGGCTTGGGTAATATAGAAATTTCATGTGTTTCATTATACGAGCCTAAGGACTAAATAGTAAAAATGTAAAATGTTAGGGGCAAAACGGTCATTTGGACCGAGGGCTAAAAATTAAACTTGAAAAGTGTAATGTAGTGAATTAATGATATAATTTTGTTGTTATATACCCCGAGGAACAAATTCCGGAGGTTGATCGAGGTAAACGCAAGGTTTCGGAATAACCAAAACACAGCTTCGAAACGAATACTAGGTAAGTTCGGATAACTCGAAGTAAGCCTATAACATGCATAATTGTATGTTTTGTGAATGCATGATAATTACATTGTTGATGGCATGAAAATGCATGAATTGCATCTTTAATAATGAATTGTTGGATAATGTCTCGGTTGAGGTTGGAAAGGGAATTCGATGGATAAACCATGATTTACATGAGACTTGAGATCCTGCATGTGTTGCAAAAAAAGGATTTAGCCTGGACTGGTAATTCGAAGATCTCAATTATAAAAAAGATCTAGCCTAGACTGGTGTTCCTTGAGTGATCGAGCCTCCCGAAGAATATGTGTGCATTGTGGATTTAGCCCGGACAGGTAATCCGATTAGGGTCTAAATTTAGCCTGGACTAGTAATTCAGATCCGAGCTCATTAAGGGTGTTTGTCGTTACAAGGGATTTAGCCTGGACTGGTAATTCCGACATCACCTTATGAGTTTATATTACAGGATTTAGCTCGGACCGTAATCCCGCCGTAAGATGTGAGGTTCATGAGTGCATATTTGAAATGATCATTCGTACGAATTGATGGTAAATGGATGATCCATCGAGATTTCTTAGAAACTCAACGGGACTATCATAAGGAATATGTATAGATGATATGTTAAACAATGAGCTCATCTAAGATGAGTTACATGATGCATTGATATGTAACTAACTCGATGGTTGAGTGCATGTGATAGGGAAACTATTCTACGCTTGTTGATTTCATTGCCTACTATGGTTGTATGCTAAATAATCGGTAAGTTTACTTTCCAGTTATACGGGCTTACTAAGCATGTAAATGCTTACCCTTCTCTTTTTCCTGCTTTTCAGAGCTCAATGACTCATAAGGATTGGAAGACAATTGGAGAGTCAACACACTATCAACTAGATAAGCTTTGGTATAAAGACATTTCTATTTTGTCCAATGGCATGTATAGGATTTTTGAGTATTTTGTTATATATGTCATTTGATTTGCCTAGTGAAGGCATGTAAAAGTATGTTTATCTTTTCTTGTATATGGCCATGAGAATTGACTCATTTTGAAGTAGGCTATGCCCTACAAATCTATGCATGTTTATATTCATATGCGATGGCTTAGTTATAATTGACAATGAGTTATAATAACGAGCCAATCTTAATATGTCAAGCAGACATATAAATCATTAAATGCAAGATAAGAATTAACTTAGCATGTATGAGACCAATGACATGAGGTTTACATGCAATGAGGTTAATAAAAGTTTCATATCTACAAATGGATAAATTGGTCCAAATATGCACTATAGTAATCTATAAGTGTAATTGGCTAGTAGAGGGTGACTTAAGGCTTGAAAAATAGCCTAACAAGGTCCACATGGGTAGACACACAGGCGTGTGTCTAAGCCGTGTGTGACACATGGGCTACTCCCATGGGTGTGTGCTATGACCGTGTGCCTCCTTCACCTGAAATTTTAAGTCAGCATAGAGCACAGGCTAAGCACACGGGCATGTACCTTGGCCGTGTATATTTAACAGAATGGTGAGGTTGAAGTCAGTGTAGCACACGGGCTAAGCCCACGGGTGTGTGCCTTGGTCGTGTTGCATACTGGAAAAAGGACACGGATGTGTTCTAAGCCCCACAAGCGTGTTACACTTCAACTAAGGGAAAATTTCCTAAAGTGCCCAAGTCTATTGAACAATTTCGGTTTTGTTCTGTACTACCCCTAGGAGTGTTTTTAGGCCTCGGAGGGCTGTATAAGAGACAAAGTACACATGTTCGAAAAGTGTTAAATCACGAGCAAAATTCAGTAACCTGATTGAGTAAGTTTGTAAAGGTGAATTACCGGTAACGCCTTGAACCCTATCCCGGCGTCGAATACCGGCGAGGGGTGTTACATCATTGCTAGGGATTGGAAGTAATTCTAATTTTTCATTTCTTTTACTTATGACCAGGTCAGAACTGGAGACCTTAGAGTTTGAATCGGAAATTTAGAAGTTAGCTCGATCACTGCAAAGAGAAGCTATTCAACGCGGAAAACAACCGCAAGTAAAAGAATCCAAATACGAAAGACTGTCTTAAAAGGAAGAAATTGACGATACACTCAGTGAACTGAAAGAAATGGCAAACCAAACCGTTCGATAGCTCATTGTGGCATCGGATAAGCAACAATGGCTATGCATAACTTATCCGACGAGAGGAACACCATTTGAATTAAAATCGGGCTTAATTCATTTATTGCCCAATTTTCATAGTTTGCAATACGAGAACCCCCGCACTCATCTCAAGGAGTTCCATATGATTTACCTAAGCATGAAACCTCAAGGAGTAACCAAAGATCAAATTAAACTTCGGGCTTTTCCTTTCTCACTAGCTGAATTTGCTAAAGAATGACTGTTTTATTTACCTCCAGGATATGTTAATACATGTTTTGACATGTTTTGTTTGTTTCTTGATAAGTTCTTTTCAGTAGCTTGGGCAACCAAATTAAGGAAAGATATTGTTAGAATATGACAAAAGGAGACCGAATCACTTTATGACTATTGGGGACGATACAATAAGTTGTGTGCAAGCTTCCCACAACATGGCCTAACTGAACAATCACTTATTCAATACTTCTATAAGGGGTTACTCACTATGAAAATGAAGATGATTAATGTCGCTAGTGGATGGGCACTTGTCAACATGACTCCTCAAATAGCAATGGAATTAATTTCTACCCTGGTTACGAATTCTCAACAATTTCGACCAACTACAGAACTTACAAGATGAGTTCATGGGCTAAGTACTCCATCCTCAGAAGATAAAATTGACAAGCTCACTAATGTAGTTTGAAATTTGCTTACAAGAAAAACGAGCCCAGCTCAGTTGTGCAGGATTTGTGCCATGCCTAATCATCCAACAGACTCTTGTCCAATTTTACATGAGGATACAACAACATAAATAGATGTCGTTGGGAACTTCCCAGGGCCACCTCAAAGGTGTTATGATCTACATTCAAATACTTTCAATGTAGGGTGGAGGGATCATCCAAATTTGAGTTATGGATTGAATTATCGGTACAACCAACCATATTAGCCAAGGCCACCTCCAACTCAATAGTTTTAACCCCCAAAGTCATCTTTTGAAACCATAGTGGAGTGGTTAGTTGTTAGTATCAAAAAGTTCTAACAGAATATGGAAACGTACCTAAAAAAACTAGATAAGCAAATGAGTAAGCTTGCGCTTATGTCAATCGATTGGAATCCTAAGTTACTACCTCAAACAAAGTCGAATCTACGAAAAAATGCAAATGCTATAACCTTTAAAGGTGGAATGGTTTTGGATCCAGCACTTGGCATGAGTTGTTATCACGACATTGAATGAGAAGTACAGAAATTTGGCCTAGCAGCTACCACGAAGTTGGCACTGCAGAAACTGTTCATGGTACCACCCTCATTGTAACAGTCCGATTTAGACCCTAATCGGAACGGTGGTTTCGGGACCATGAATCCGAGTCAGAAAAATATTTAAATATTATTTTTAATTTTTATTATATGTGAATTAGCATGTCTAAAAGTTTCGCATGAAAATTTGATTATTTGTGTGCTTAATTAAATAAAAAGGGCTTAATCGCATAAAATATAAAATTTGCATGCTAATTGTTAAAGTGCCTAATTGCTTTGTTCTTTTAATGTGGGGTACTTATAATGCAATTGTACCATTGAAATTGGCATGGACACATTCGGTCACTAGTCAGTGGGTGGAAATAATATTAAAATGATTAAAGTTATATTATAAGTAATAATATTTATATATTATAATATAAAATAAAAACAACCATGCATGTTCTTTGTTATTGCCGAAACTAAAGAAAATAAGAAAGAAAAGAAAGCTTTGAGGGTTCGGCAACTTATTAAGCTCAATTAAGGTATGTAATTAGCTCGATTTTTTATCATTTTTGCTTTTTTGAGATCGTTGCTTCGAATACTATCCGACCCATGTTTAAATTTCTAATTTTGATGCATATTTTGAGTTATGTCATTGATGAATATTTGCGTTTTATGATGTTTGATGAACTATTAAAAATATGTTTTAGATTAATATGTTTCGTATTTGAGTTTTTGAAGATTTTGAGTAATTACGACTAAATTGATAAAATAATAAATTGAGGGACTAAAATGTGAAATAGATGAAATATATGGACTAATATGAGTATATGGAAAATTCGGCCCAACTATGTTGTTGTGAGATTTTGTGTATTTTGTGTTTTATGCAATTGGGACTAATTTGTAAAAGTATGAAATATTAGGGGTAAAATGGTAATTTGCCCATTTATATGTTGCTGGATTAAATTGAATGGAATTTTGTTTAAATAAGGTTAATTTGAAATTATATAGATCAAGAACAAAAGAAATCGGACTTGGATCGGGGAAAAGCAAAAATAATAGAATAGCCAATTTATAACGTCTATGATATCTGAGGTAAGTCTTTAAGCAATTAAATACCGTTTATGTAGAACATAGAATGTTTTACTCTGATGATTCGAATTTTATAGTTTACTAGTATAATAGCCGAATGTGATTTATTATTGAATTAAAGTGGTTGAGGTTTATTCAACTGAGTTAAAACCTTTGAAAGTTTTTATGAATTACATGGAATATTTCGACGAATTGATATATGGACTGTTATGGAATGATTTTATAATTGTGATATTCGAGCTTTGAGCCTAGCAAGCCTTATGCTGGTGACTTTGATCGGGCTTTGTGCCTAGTAGGCTTAGTGCCGGTGAATAAATATCAGACCTTGGGTCTAGCAGGCCTTGTGCCGGTGCGTGATTCAGGCTTATGCCTAGCAGGTTTTATGCCAGTGATTTATTTCAAGTCTATATAACTAGTGATTTATTTCAAGTCTATGTCTATAAGACTTTTCATTGATGTGGAAATTGAGCAAGTAAGTTGACTAAATGACTTCTATAATCGGCCACATAGGTATGTACATGTGAAGTTATATTGAACTTGTATATTCGGTTACAAGTGAGCTTATATTGAACTTGTATATTTGGTTACATGTGAGCTTATATTGAACTTGTATATTTGGTTACATGTGAGCTTATATTGAACTTGTATATTTAGTTACATGTGAGGTTATATTGAATTTGTATATTCTGTCACCTGTGATGTTTTATTGAACTTGAACATTAGGTTACATGTGATGATATATTGAACTTATATATTCGGCCATATGAGATAATATAATGAACCTTGTGTAGTCGGCCATATAGGTAAGTATTATGAGATGATATATTGGATTTTGTATATTCGGTTATATAGGTAAGTATTTATGTGGTGTTATAATTGACCTTGAACATTCAGCCAAGTTAACTTATTTGAGTTAAAGTATATCTTTAATGGTACAATTCGGCTTGTATGAAATGATTTGATTATTTATTTGAATTGTTTAATTTGCCTAAGGCTTACTAAGCTAAGTTAGCTTACTCTGTGTGTTTTTGTTACTTTGTTTTATAGATTTTGGTTGTGAGTTACGAGCTCGGCGATCGCTATCGAAGTCATCCACACTATCATCAACTTTTGGTATTTTTAAAAGTTTATTTTCGAACATATGGCATGTATAGGCTATTTTGCTATAAATTTCGGTTATGTTTGAAGTTTTTTATATTTTATGCCATGCGAAAATGGCTAAATATTGATATATAAGTAATTGTCGTATTGATCATGGTAACTGTGCTTGGTCTTGGTTTTGTGTGTGTTTTGTTATTAAGTTTAATGAGCTATGCATAAATGTGCTAAAAACTCATTTCAGTTAAAATGCTAAGCACTATATATGGATGATGTATTTGGTATGTGTTTCAAGCATTGAATATGGCTTTATTATTAGGTTTAAATTCGGTATTGGTTGGATTATAGTTATAGTTTATTTAGTTATCATGTTGTATATTATGGATGAATATAATTTCTGCTATATGAAAGTTGTGAAGATTGGATGTTGATTTTCGAATGTAGCATAAAGAAATTGGTTATGTTATATACTAAGACAATGATCTATGATACCTGAATAGACTAAAAACTAGAATGGAATTGTTTTTAAATGGAAGTCTATTATATTTGGTGTTAATATGCAAAATATACATGTTTCATATAGATCAAAATGCTAGTGTCATATATTTATATATATATAAAATAATTTGATAATGTATATTTTATTTTAAATGGTTTATAATTTATGTTTGTGCAGGACTTTTATAAATATAGGTTTAGTATTCAATAATAAAATTATTAATGTGTTATACTTCTGTATATGTATAAATGATGTGATATGTGTAATTTATATCATGCTATGAATGGCATATATTATGAGTTTCGTAAATGGATTTAGTTATAATAATTGATGTAATTTAAAGTTTTGAACTATATTATGTTATGCATATCTGTATGAATTTTAATATGTTCGGTAATGCCTCTTAACCTTAATCCGATGACGGATACGGGTTAGGGGTGTTACACTCATTCCCTAGAAGGCTCATCCAATGTAAAAAGGAGCAAGAAGAGAAGCAAATCCTAAAGACATTCTGGAAAGTAGAAATTAGCATCCCTCTACTCAATGAGATCAAACAAGTTCCACGCTATGCGAAATTCTTAAAAAGAATTGTGCACTGGTAAGAAGAAGCTCCTGGGTAACAATGGGGTAAATGTAAGAGAAAATGTCTCTAAGGTTTTACAAAAGAAAATTTGGCCTAAGTGTAAGGACCAAGTTATGTTTTCTATATCTTGCAAAATAGGTAATGTTGGCATTAAAAAGGTTATGTGTGATTTAGGTGCATCTATTAACATTACGCCTCTATCTATTTATAAATTTCTAAACACGGGTCCTTTGAAAGAAATAGGGGTAATCGTTCAGTTAGTAGATATGTTAGTTGTGTATCAGGAAGAGGTGTTGGAAGATGTCCTCGTCAAGGTAAATGAACTAGTTTTTCCTGCAGAATTTTACATCATCGACATGGAGGATGACAAGTAAAAAAATTCCTCTGATATTCTATTGGGAGACCATTTTTAAATACTACGTGTATGAAAGTTGATGTTTGAAGTGGAACACTCACTATGGAATTTGACGGTGAAGTGGCCAAGTTCAATGTTTATAAGGCGATGGGCTAGCCCAGTACAATGAAAAACCACTCTAGTATCAATATTATTGAACCGTTGAAAAAGTTCCATTTTGAATATTATAAAGAGAATGAAGTACAAACTGTACTTTACAAGAGTTTAGATCTCGATGCTATGGAAAAACTAGAAGAATCAGTAATGATCGAAGAGTCAATTCGTGAAGTTGTTATTCTCATGGAGGCACCATAATTTTTCAGAAGTCTGGGTAAAAATTTTGAATTGTCTCCTTCGCAAACTAAAATTTTGCCTTCCATTTGCAATCCTCGAAATTGGAGCTCAAACCATTATTAGAAAATTTAAAGTACTCTTTTTTGGCCGATGGAAACACTTTTCCACTAATAGTTTCAAGTAAAATTTCGAGGCTGGAAGAATAGAACTTAGTTCGGGTCTTAAGGGACTACAAAGAGGCGATTGGATAGATGATTGTCGATATAAAAGGTTTAAGTCCCTTAACTTGTATGCACAAGATTCCAATAGAAGAGAATGCAGACCCGAAAAGAGAAACTCAAAGATGCCTCAATCACCAAATAATGGAGGTTGTGAAAAAGGAAATTCAAAAAGTACTAGATGCTCGAATGATATACCCAATTTCCGACAGTAATTGGGTTAGCCTAGTTAATGTAGTGCCTAAGAAAATCGGTGTGACTATAATTAAAAATTCAACAAGTAAATTAATTCCCACTTGGGTCCAAAATACGTGGAGAGTCTACATAGATTATAGGAAGTTGAATGCTTTAGCTCGAAAAGATCACTTTCCACTTCCTTTTGTTAACCAAATGCTGGAATATTTAGCTGGTAAATCTCACTATTGTTGTCTTGATGGTTGTTCAGGGTTTTTCCAAATTCTGATAGCACCAGAGGACCAAGAAAAGATGATTATTACGTGTCCTTTTAACACATTTTCCTATAAACGAATGTCATTTGGACTCTGCAATGCGCCGACCACGTTTCAGAGGTCTATGGTAATTCTTTCGATAAATGTTTGTCAAATCTCACTAAGATATTGGAAAGATGCCTAGAATTTAATCTCATTCTAAATTATGAAAAATGTCATTTTATGGTTGATAAGGGATTAATTTTAGGACATATTTTTTCGGCTGAAAGGATTACGATCGATAAGGCCAAAACTGACGTTATTAACTCATTTTCGTACCCCACGAAAGTGAGGGAAATTCGTTCTTTTCTTGGCCATGCAGGATTTTACAGACATTTTATTAAGGATTTTTTGAGGATTTCATGACCACTCTGTAACCTCTTGCAAAAAGATGAAGAGTTTGAATTCAATCAAGCGTGCAAGGATGCATTTGATACTCTAAGCATAAGCTGATTTTAGCTCCCATAGTGCAGCCACCAAATTGGGATTATCCCTTTGAGATCATGTGTGATACAAGTGATCACAGTGTAAGAGCCATCCTTGGGCAAAGAATCAAAAAGAAACCCCATGTCATCTCTTATGCCTCTAAAACATTAGATGCTACCCAAAGCAACTATTCAACCACTAAAAAAAATTTATTAGCTATTGTTTTTGCTTTGGAAAATTTTAGATCATATTTGTTAGGCACTAAAATAATTTTTTTTCTAACCATATAACTTTAAAATATTTGATCAGAAAGAAGGAGGCAAAGCCGAGGTTGATTAGATGAATTATATTTTTACAAGAGTTCGACCTTGAGATAAAAGACAAAAAAGGGAGTGAGAACTTAGTAGCGGACCACTTAAGTCGATTGTCGCTCTCAAAAGATGATACGTCTTCAAAGGATGATACGCAGATATGGTAAATTACCTCGTTACAAGTGTTATCTCTTCTGACTTGTCACACTCTGAAAATGACAAAATCAAACGAGATTCACGACACTAGATTTGGGACGATCCCTACTTATGGAAATACTATTCTGATAAGGTAATCTGATGATGTGTCGTGGAAACTGAGGTATAATCTATTCTAATATTTTTTCACTCTTACGCTTGTGGAGGGCATTTTGACCTTAAACATACTACACATAAGGTACTTGAGTGTGGATTATTTTGGCCAAACATTTTCCGTGATGCTTACTTATTTTGTAAGACCTACGAGAGATTACAAAATGTGGGTAATTTGAGTCGAAAGAATGAAATGCCCCTCACGCTTATACATGTATGCAAAAAATTTTATGTATGGAGCATCTATTTCGTGGGTCTATTTGTTTCATCATTCGGTAATATTTATATTGTGCTCGCTGTTGATTATGTATATAAGTGGGTAGAAGCTTAAGTTACATGTCGTGATGATGCTAAGACTGTAGTGGAATTTCTTAAAAACTTTATTTTTTCCAGGTTTGGCACACTAAGAGCATTGATCGGCGATTGAGGAACACATTTCTGTAACTAGATAATCGATGAAATATTGAAAAAGTATGAGGTAAAAAAACAAGTGGCCACAGCTTATCACCCACAAACAAATGGTCAACTAGAAGTATCGAATTGTGAAATGAAGTCAATTTTGTATAAGATCGTGAAACGAGATAGGAAGGATTGGAGCCTACGACTAAATGATGCATTTTAGGCATACCACACAGCATACAAAGGACCCATAGGCATGTCACCTTACCAACTCGTATTTGATAAACCATGTCATCTTCTAGTAGAGCTGGAACACAAGGCATACTAGGCTATCAAATAATGCAACATGGAGTTGGATGCTACAGGTGGATATTGAAAATTACATATTCAAGAGCTCTAAAAAAATCGACATAACGCATATGAAAATGCTCAAGTTTATAAAGACAACCAGGGTGTTTCATGACCAGAAGATATCTCGTAAATAATTTTTAGTTGCACAGAAGGTGCTACTTTACGGTCCCACGCTAAGGTAAACTTCAAACCAAATGGTTAGGTCCTTTCATTATTACTCAATTGTTTCCTCTCAGTGTAGTGGAAATTAAGAGCGAGGAGTTCAAAAAATGCTTCAAGGTCAATAGGCAAAGGTTGAAACCCTTTTACGAGAACTTCCAAGTGCACGTGGTGGAAGAATGAATTTTCGAAGAGCCAAATAAATAAATTTTCAAGTCATCGAGCTAACGACATTAAACAAAAGCGTTTTTTGAGAGGCAACCTAAATTTATTTTAATTTTTTAAGTTTTGAATTCAGTTTAATTTAGGTTAAAAATAAAAATAAAATAATAATAAGATTGTTATTTAATCCATTCTAACATGTTGTTTCCTAAGAACGTTGGTGGAGGCTGTCTTTTTTCATCAAAAAATTGATTTTTATTGTGGCGTGGACACGTCATGCTTAGTGCTGCCATGCTCTACCGCATACCCTACCTAAAACTCAAAACTAACCCAAAATGAATAAAAAGAGATGAGCCCAACCAGCTGAATCTGGCCCAAAGAGAAAAAGAATAAAAGAGCCCAAAATCGGCCCAAATTAAAAAAAAAAAAACTCAAATCGATTAGAAAGAAAAGAAAAAGATTCACGAAACACAGCCTCCCCACTTTTCCATTTTCTTTTTCTTTTTCTTCTTCTTCTTCTATTTCATCATACCTAAAACAAACCTTAAAACTCCTTTAAAAAAACCTCACCTTCTTCACACTACCGCCATCACCACGCTTGGCTACCGTTCACCTCCCCCTTCACCTCCTTAACCATCGCCGCTTCTTTGAGCCCAAATACCACCATTCCTCACCCTCAAAACATTGAAACCACCACCATAGTCGTCGCACCTCTAAACCCCAAAAAATCGTTGCTTCCTTAAGACTGAATTTCGCTAACCTTCAAACTTAAACCATCCCAAACGTCGTCGACCTTCAAACAAAACCCCCACTCTCCAAAGTCCTAAACCACCATCGTGCCTTGCACAACCACCATGTGCTGCCACTACTCTTAAAACCCTAACATTGGCGCCACCACAACAATGGTTCGCACTAGAAATCAAGCAACCAACGGTTTCCCGACTTCTTCTAATTGAGGTCACAACCGATTGTCAACACCGCCCATCATTGACATTGATGACAATGATTTAGAATCGTCTCCACCACAGATACAACCTGATCGACACCGCCATCGAAGGAACTCAACACTGGACGAGGTAAAAAATCCACAAATTAGTTTAGACACTTTCGGTAGGGTAAGGTATGGCATCTCAGATTTCCAACCGATTTTTCAGTTTCAAGCATATCCAACAAGACATTCAAATGAAACCAACACCTCCGATTACCATGGCGTAGAACCTTCAAATCAACACGAGCAACTTCCTATGCGTCAAATAAGAATAGCCACCACACGTGCTTGACAGCAATCGTCACACCAGCCAAGTGAAGAGCTAGTGTCAACTTCAGACAGTAGTATTGAAGCTGATAGTATGCCGAGTTCACCAAATAGTTCGCCCGAAGGAGAGTATCAACCACATAGAGATAATAGTTGCAGCCAACGAGGGCGTACCCATGATGCTGCCAGAAACGAGGCTTTGGGGATTTCTAAATTTTACATCCCCAGAATACTGCACGAGATACCAACGAAATTTGACATCTCCCAATCCTAGTCTGTAAGAGCATCTCTCTCTTTACCATTGTTATACTTAATTTACACGATATATTTAGTTATTGCAATGCTATTGATTGGACATCTTTTGCGAATATTAAATGTGTTGCATTCTATGAACTCGTATATGAATTTTAAGCAACATTTAATTTCGATATAAATGTCATTAGGGTTGTTGAAACCTAGGACATTGCCTGCTTCCAATTGCTTGGTAATACATTTAGAATGTTAGTTTCAGATCTCAGCATAGCCATGGGTTTCACTAACCCTGACGATGTTCAATCTAATTCATACCATACTGCTTTACTTGACATACCTGGCGATTTTGATTCCAATACTGCTTATTTGGCTTTGACTAATTCTATATTCTGCACTTACAATTCTAAGATCTCTAAAGTCCTACCAGTGCATAAACTGACCCTCAAATATATTTGTAGATTCCTTACTTTTAAAAATTCGGGTTTCAACGATTCTTCGTCTATCCTAACTAAGACAATTATTTTTCTTGTTGTGTATGCACTCCGGTTATAGGGTCAATTTAGGATATTGGTTTGCACGAGGTTTCCACGTTGTTATACGGGCTCACCAACCACTCATACTCGGCCCATATATCACATATTTAGCCACACATTTTTCTTTCCGGAATTGATTTTTTATCACTTATATATGCATATACTATGGATCATTTAGATGAATATTGTCTGGATTCTATAGGTTTGCTTGCCGGTACCCCTACTGTGTTTTATTTTGTTCCCTCAAGTACAAAAACTGCTTGCAATAATAGAGTTTTTCATCGATGACACAATTCAGCTCCTAGGGAGCAAGAGGACCAACCCCCTTCTGATGTGGAGGAATAACTAAATCGTATCGAAGCTGCCTAGACACAATGGGGGCTCAAATCTTAAATATCCTTGCTATATTGCAAAGCGGCCACATCTATCACCCTTTGCCAAATTAAGACGGGAAGTACACTTGACCCTTCTCTTTACTGTTCTTTTAAAATTGCACATTGAGCGCAATGTGGGCTAAGTAGGGGGGATTCGTAGGGGATGCCATACTATTACTTATTCTTCATTGCATGTGTTAATTCTTATACTGAGATTATTATTTAATTTTTTTTAAATTAAACATTCAATTCCTATGCTTAGTTAATTCAAATAATTGGGTAATTCATGAATAATTGTTTATTGCTTAATTTGATTGCCAAGTGTTTTGTAGAATTGAAATATTATGGATAAGTCAACATTTTATGGAAATTGATAGCTCCTTAAACTTGCTTAATAAAAGTACTCGAGTCTCATATAAGTAATTTTATCTTTTGTAAAAAAAATTGAAATAGTAAAATATATAGACATACTTCACTGATGGCTTAGTTATGAGTGAAGATTTTAGAAATGTTACCCAATTGAGTAATTAGGATGAGGTGCTCAGGTTGTCATCTCATTTCGCGTCAAAAGATTCGAGTAACGAATTGAAACTTGCAAACACTCTGCAAACCAAGTTTCCATGAGTAAGGAAAAATAACTTGTTTAGAGACATGTCAAATCGAGTAACCGGGGTGAGGTGTTTTGGTTGTCATCTCATTTTGTGTAAAAAGATTTAACTACGTCCCAAACTTGTTGAAAAAATTTGATTGAGAATGATCGCTTTGCAAGTTTGATTAAGCTTTAAGTTAGTGAAGTAGTTGATTTTTGCATAATGTTAGAATTTTATAAAAACGCTTGTTGGTTAAGCCTAGCAACTGTTTATTCATGCTTCATTTAAATTGTTTCCCTTTTGCTTGGTTGTGGAAGGAGACTTGATGTTGAAAAAAATTTGTTGAATGATTTCTAGTATGGGAATACACAACATTCTTGAGGATAAGCATCGACTAAGTAGGGGGTATGATAGCAAGCTAATTTTATGTGCTTAATGTGCTTATTTCTTATCAAATATTGAATAGAATGCTACTAAGCTTGTGATTTCTTGTTTAAATTTTATTAGAACGCAATTGGAATGCCAAAGTTCAAAAAATCAAGCAAATTGGGCTAAAATTGAACAAAAAGCAAAAAAAGGGGGCCAAAGTAAAAAGTTGCAGAATTGGTTGATGATGAAAAAAATTAGATTTTGATTTTGTGAAATCCTATAATTAGAAAAATATCTGATTTTTTTTGTTGGTTGTGAAACATAAATTTATGAGGAAGTCATGCTAAAATTAGCTTTTGAGAGGTTTATAAAAGCCTTGTAATTTTAGCTTGGAAACACATAAACTGGAGACTTGAATTCAAAATAATTCTTTCCTTTCTAACGTTTATAGCTTGTCAAGTACTCTTCCAATTCCTTTATTTTTCTTATTTTTTGTACAATTGCTCTTTAAGTCCACTTCATTTTTCACCTATCAACATTACATTAAAATCCATTCTCAGAATCAAACAAAACATGATTAATTTCATGATCAACTAATCCCATTTAGCCTTAGTTCGATCATCATTCCGGTCGAGAATTGTGAGAAATGAATTTACACTAAAATCTTACAACACTATATTTATTATCTCTCCAAAATACGGGATAGTCACATTCGTCCCTCAAAGGTAATCTAGTTTTAGATCAAAATGCATGTTGTGAGGGAGTTGTTTTGGTGTAAGTTGGGAAAACGAGTCGATCGTCTGCCGTATTCAAGTTCCCGTGAACAAATTGAGGTTTTCAGTTGGAAAAAGCTAGTTGGATTCCGTCAAGGGAGATATGATAGAATTTAAACGACCCACGCGGTTGAGGTTATTAATTCGAGTTGGGCTCTTCTAGGTCTCAAGGCTTCCGAGATCTTAAATTGCGGACGCATGTTACGTGATTAGATAATTGGTATGGGTTAGTTTGCATGTCGTATCGGAACCAACTACCCAAGGAAGAATTGGTGATTGAGACATCCTTAATCATTATAATCAGCTTGTCATTTGGAAGAAAAAAAATCCACTTGCAAGGATCGATTTGAGTTTAGAGTGTACCGAGGATAAAACTAAGCATTCACATATTTGATTTATGAATTTAATTTAAATTAGTTAATTTTATTTTGCAATTATCATTATGTTATTATTACATTCTATTCATTTTTATTTTTTTCCCATTATCAACTAATTTTTTTTTAATTTTTTTAGCTCTGCACGTACAAGTCGTGAGCACGACAGCTGCCTAGACTCAGAAATCTGGTCATGTAAACACAAAAATTAGGAGTCCTACTCCCTGTAGGATCGAGCCTACTTCTCTGTTAGAGCGTATGGAATTTATATTTGGTGGTTTCGACGGTCATCACCTATTTGTTCAGAGAAGCTATTGAATTATGCAAAAGAAATAGAGATGTTAGAGTACAACACATTTACAGAGAATACAAATTAGTTTTTGATTGTTCGCTAAATTGGCCCTCAATGATGTTTTTGGTCTCCCAATTTTGGATTACCCACCTACTACAGTGGATACGCTTAATATTTCTAGCTTTTGCCTCCTTTCTTGTGAAAAAAAAGAGGGGTCTTACTTGAAAGTGATTTTAATTTTTTTTTTCATTTCATTTATTAAAAATGAAACACTTAGTAAGAATTTAAGTATTGAGTTAATGCAAGTTTAATTACCAAAAAGTGGAATTTTACTCATTAATAAGGAGATACTTATACTAGGAGTCGGATTGATATAAAAACTACCATAACTGTATGAAAACTTTGTTATAGATAATTTATATATATGATATATGATATGATAGATTCTAGAAATAGACTTAAAATATATATTTTTCTTAAATGATATAAAAAGTCTTTGAACAATAATTCGAAAATCAATAAGCTTTTATTGAGTAAAAGGATCATGGAGGTACTTATACTAGGAGTCGGATTGTAATTTTTCCCTCTACTAAAATAATAGGTAAAATAATTCATGTACGTTAGATGAAAGATCAAATTGGTCCTTCTTTAAAATTTCCATCTATTTTTATTATTAAAAATAATCCATGTACATTAGCATGAGATATAGGTGGCATGCCACGTATCATTGCCTAGTTGTTTCATCAGTCATGTCAATTTTTAACAGTACAAATAGCCAAATTTTTTAACAAAAAGGACGACTTTGTGCTTTGTTCTTTGTTCTAATGTGCATAGACTAATTTACCCATTTTTTGAGTAAAGGAAAAAAAATATAATCTGACTCTTAGTACATGAGCTTCCATGGTACTTTTATTGCTTTTATCATTTTATTGCATCTAAAGAGTACCCAAATATATATAGTTTTTCTTTTCATCAATTCTCCTCTCAAATATGGTTACTATCACTGAATGTGTTGATCGTTAATTGATGATTGCATGATTTTTTTTTCAATTCATAATC
The DNA here is from genome assembly GCA_025698465.1 of Gossypium longicalyx. Taxonomy (NCBI): domain Eukaryota; kingdom Viridiplantae; phylum Streptophyta; class Magnoliopsida; order Malvales; family Malvaceae; genus Gossypium; species Gossypium longicalyx. The sequence continues at coordinate 31,105,019 of CM046998.1, read as the reverse complement.
CATATCTATAATATATATAACCACAAGCTTTGAAAAACTTTTAAATCAATGAGAATATCCTTTATTTTCTATGATATTACTAAATTGAAATTTGAAATAATAAAATTTAATTTAAAATTATTAATTAAAAATTTTGGCATAAAATAGAATTTTTTATAATTATACAGTTCACAATAATTATAATTTAATAGAAATTGTAATAATTACATATTTAAAATAATTATAATTATAATTATAATTTATTATTTAAAAAATTTAGTTAAAATAATTACAATTTAAGTGAAAGTTGATTTAAAAGAGTTTTTATAATTACAACCATTAAAAAGAGTTTTTTTTTCTTTTTTTTTTATTTTTCACTAGTTATTATTTTTTGCCACATATTTATTATATATTGGGAAGAGATTTTTTAAACATTTCTATATATTTTTGTACGATTAATATTTTACCAATCCAATCATCATATATTATATTCTAATTATATAAATCACGCATGTCAAATTTGACTTAAATTAAAAATTTCTAACTATTTATTTTATATAAAAAATTAAATAGTTCAATAAGTATTAATATGGGAACCTTTTTAGATCAAAATGACAAAGATATTGAATCAGTTCGAAACATTACAACATGACAAGTACAATAATACTGATAAATTCAACGTTTGGATTATTAAAATATTAATTATACAAAAATATTCGAAAATGTGTAAAACTACAATAATTTTATACTTGTGTAAGTGGATCCCTCCTCTTATATATTATTTACAAATTATTATACTGACTATAAAGAAAATAAAAATAAAATTGAATAGTAAAGAGTTTATTTTACAATATATTATATATTTATTGTTTGTTCAAATCCTTTAATAATAGTAAGAAGTTTGGATATTGTTTCAGAAATGCTTATAACTAGATTAGTGGATCCCTTGTTTCAAGTCTCGAGACATAAAAGCCAAAGTCCTAAGATAGGTCAACTTCAAATCTAAAATACTACAATTTTAGGGCCATGCCTCGAGACATATACACTTTTGTCTTGAGACAAGCAAATTTCGAACCAAAATTGCTATAATATTAGAGTAATGTCTTGAGACATACAAATTCTTTTCTCGAGACATACAAACTTATGACTAGAAATTTTCTCGTTTTGTTTTAAAAAGGACCCTAAATGACCTCCATTCGAAACGAATTTATAAGAAAAGTTTAGAAATTGTACAAGAACATTTAAATAACCTTAAATAGGCTGGAATGACAAGTGGAATGTGATTGAATAATTTAAACTTTGGTGAAGTGATTGACTCGAAATGTGACATTACTTGGATTTAGTTACGAGTTCGATTAATAGATGTTACATTTAATTTGGTATCAAAGCTTAGATTTTATCAATCCTCGAACAAATATCGAGTCTAGAAATACATTTCACGTAAGAAAATGAATAAAAATGATGAAATGTGAATTTGAAAATTGAAAAGATAGTAAAGTGACACTTAAATTGTTCCCGATTCGATAATGATCCTAGTAGGATTCGTGACAAAAGACATGAAATATTGATGTGTGAGAAAGATAGAGTGTGACAGCCCATTTTTAGTGATATCGGAACAGTGGTTTTGGGACTACAAATTTAACGAGTAAATTATTATTTTATTTTAATGTCTATGGGATATTCGTAAGGTCATATTAAAATTTTGTTAAGAAATTTTGATGTTTGCATGATTAATTAAGTGAAAAAGACTAAATCGTAAAAAGTTTAAAAGTAAAGTTCTTAAATTTAAAAGGGTTAAATGATTATGGAAATGAAAGTAAATGGTTTTAAAGGGTAATTATACCATTTATAAGGTAAGTGGACAATTATGAACATAATTTAATTGATTTTCAAAGTTCATGATCAAGGTTAAATTAATAATTTGATAAACAAATCTAAATTAAAGTAAAGAAAATATGGTATCATCTTCTCCAAGCTTAATCACCACCAAAATTTTGAAGGAAATGAAGCCATTTTAGGGTTTGAAGTTCGGTTAGCTTAAGAACTTGCAAGATAAGTGTTTTTCATTCCGTTTTTTAATTATTTTTATGTTTTTTATATCGTTTTAGCTTAATCTAGCTAGTCCGGGGGTCAATTATAAAACTGTTAAAAGTTAAGGGACTTGCCATGAATGTTCTTGAATGGTTCTTGATGTTAAATGCTAGATTGTGAATTTTTGTTGAGAAATAAACAAGTTTTGTAAAATGATTTTTGATGAAATTTACATTTAGGGATTTATTTGTAAAAATAGTAAAATTTCATGTTAAATTTATGAAATGATGATTTTTTCCGTTGGTTTAAGTCCCTAAAGAATTCGATTAGCCTATAAGAGGGATTAAAATGCTTAGATTTCAATTTATGAGCTTAAGGACTAAATTGTGAAAAGTTAAAATGTTAGAGGAAAAATGGTAATTTTGCATAAATAAGGAATGTGGACTAAATTGAATACTACAAGTATTAAATGGATTGAAATTGCCTATTTAGATCAGGATAAACCATGTACAGACCTAGATCTAGGAAAAGCTAAAGCTTCAGAATAGCTCAATTTAACCTCTACGCCTTGGTCATCGAGGTAAGTTCGTATAAATGATTATCGTATTAAAGCTATTTCAAATCGTATGTTATTATCTTGTTTATAATGTAAATTAATCAATGAATGAATAAATCAATGCTATGATGCTTATCGAGTCCCACTTGAACCTTAGGAATTTGTAGGATACAAATGACATGTTATTAGGGATTTCATGTTTCGGGTGCTGTCTTGAATGTCTTACCGATGGCAGCTCGTGTGAGCAGCATCGTGTAACTTACATTCCAACCCACAGCTCGTGTGAGCAATGATGCAAAGGAAAGATTACAGTTATGTAAAGGCACACTTCGTGTGAGCTTTCTCGAGTATCTGATGTAATTCTAGATGGTTCAACGAGTATGAAAAGGAAATAAAACAGTAAGTGTTCAAATGAAATGTATTATAAACTTATGAAAAGGAAATGGTGATCTAAATGATGTGAGTACTTGTATAAATTACTTGTTATGGATGAATTCATTTGAACCATGTACAAATGCACTAACTTGTGAAGTTTGTGATGTTGTATAGGCATTATGACAAGCTTATGGTTTAGTTGGTATTACACTTATGCTATTTATATTATGCAAATGAAATGGTAATTTGTGTTTAAGTTATACGAGCTTAGTAAGTATTAATTACTTACATAGTTTCTTTCTTATATTTTATAGATTATCAGAAGCTCGATCGATTTTGAAGCTCATTGGAGATTTATCACACTATCCAGCGTAAATATTGATAGTTTTTGAATGTTTTGGCCAAGGTTATAATGATATATATAGGTGGACTTGTAATGGTATTTAGTTGAATGTTTAGTTGATGATTTGGTATGTATAAGTTGTGGAAGTTAGCTTGGTTGGAATCATTGGATGCCTTGCTAGATTGTGTCATTTTGGCTATCTTGTGATGCATGTTTGGAATGAATTCTATGGTATATTTGAAATGGTATGGTAATGGTCAAGTTGTGGCATGTTTGGTAAGTTTTGAACTAGAATTTGATGATTGAAATATGGTAAAATTTGCATGTTTAGGTAAGTGGTGATGAATGCATGTGAGGTGCCTTTGAATGGCATATTGGTTAGTTGTGTTAGGACTTTGAAATTGTATTTTGATGTATGTTTAAGTGAAGTTCAAGTCCCTTTAAATGTGTGCATGATTGGTTTGAGAAGTTAAGCATGATATGGTAGTGAAATGGTTGATTCTAGGTGAATTTTAGGTCCACACGGACGTGACTTAGTCGTGTGTCATCCAAGAGTTCCTTTTTATGCAAGTCATTGAGTTACATGGCCTAGCATACGAGCGTGTGGGGCAACTCAAAGAGTTACCCTTCTTGGCACACTACTGTGTGGCACGGCTGTGTGACCTACTCAGAGAGTTACATGGGTGAGGACATGGGCTGGGACACAGCTGTGTGTCCCTAATTCAAAGGTTACATGGCCTGAGACACGGGCGTGTCTCAGTCGTGTGAGGCACACGGCTTTGCCACACGGCCGTGTGACCCCTATTTCCAAATTTTTGTAACTTTTTCTTAGACTTTCCAAATGATTTCAAATTGGTTCCAATTTGTTTCTAAAGTGTTTTTAGGGCCTCGAGGGATGATATGTATGTGTGCTAGTCTTGAATTCCTTGCTAGATTGCTAGTCTTAAATGTGTGCATGATTGGTTTGAGAAGTTAGGCATGATATAGTAGTGAAATAGTTTATTCTTGGTGAATTTTAGGTCCACACGGGTATGTGACTCAGTTGTGTGTGACACATGGCCTGACGACACAATCATGCATCATCTAAGAGTTCCTTTGTATGCAAGTCAGTTAGTTACATGACCTAACACGCGGCCTAGCACACGGGCATATGGGGAAACTCAGAGAGTTACCTAGCCTGGCACACGGGTGTGTGACACGGCTATGTGACCCTACTCAAAGAGTTACACGAATGAGGACATAGGCTGGGACATGGTCGTGTGTCTCTAATTTGAAGGTTACACAACCTGAGACACGAGCGTGTGTCTCAACCGTGTGAGGCACACGGCTTGGCCACATGGCCGTGTGACCCTTATTTCCAAATTTTTGTAACTTTTTTCTTGGACTTTCCAAATGATTTAAAATTTGTTCTGATTTGTTTCTAAAGTATTTTTAGGGTCTTGAGGGCTTGACTTAAGGACGATATGTATGCGTATGATTGGTTTATGATATGTTTATGTTATTGAAAGAAATTAAGCATAAATGTTCTGATTGTATGGTAATGCTCCGTAATCCTAATCTGGCGATAGATACGGGTTAGAGGTCTTACATAGAGTTTGAATTTGAGGTAATATTGAAGAAATGGATATGATATGAGATGAAATGATGAGAAGTAAGGACTAAATTGTAAAACAAAAAAGTGAAGCTAAATTAAAACAAGTCATGCAAAATAGTGAATCATTCAATATAGAAGTAAGAGTAAAAGCGAAAATATGTGATTAACGATAAGAGAAGAAAAGAAAAACCAAGCAATCAAAGTGAATTGATGGAAAAGACATGTATATACATATGATAAATACAGAACTAAATTGCAAGATATACCAAAGCTACTATATGAATTGAAATGATATGTAAAAGGTTTAAACAAAGTGTTTACATGAAATTGAACTAAATAAATAGTGTTAAATTTTTTCTTTATAAATGTTAGTAATCATGATAATATTCTTGAAAATTTCAAGAGTGAGAACTTAATGAATGGAAATGTAATCAAGTAATGTTAGTGATGTTAATTAACTGTATAATATTTTAAATGATGAGATTATTGGACCAAATTCTAAATGAAATAAAAGTGAGTTAAGTAAACAGTGAAATTGATTTTAGTAAGTGATAAGGAGAGCTTTCACGACAAGATTACAAGTTTATCCAAGTCATGGATTTGGCTTAAGACTCTAGATGAATGAGGAAACTTGGAGTTTATCACAACTTGAATGCAAGCTAACCAAATTAGATCTAAGTAAAATAAAAAAATTTAATGATTAAGTGAGAAAGAACAAGTAAATCGAATAGGGTTCTTGAGAGTCCAAGTCAGTTTGAAAGAGAAGACTTGTTCTTGATGAATTTTTATCAATTCAAGGCTAACTATTAAGTGAAAACAATCAGTTAGAATAGGTTTTAAAGAATAATAATTAAAATCAAATAAAATGAAAATAAAAGAACAGAAAGTAGTTCAAACAACCAATAACAACAAAGATCTAAGTATTTGTATTTGTTTTGGATTGTTCTTGAGTGAGAAGAAGTTGTCAAATTGAGATCTAAACAAAATAAACAAAACAGATTAGCAATAAAATGAAATTTAACGAAAAAGAACCCTAAAAGCAAAAAAAATATAGGGATGACTAGGAAAGAGTCCAAGAATGATTAAATTAGGGTTTTTTAAGTCAAAATAAATCATTCTTGAACTTCAAGGAAGCCTACAACCAGATCTGAAAACTATATTGAATAATTAAGCAAAATAAAAATTGTTTTGGTAACAAAAGAATTCAAAATAGTAAGAAAAGAGAAGAACTCCTATTTTTAAATGATTCTTGATGAACTAACATGGGAGAATGTCTTTTCTTAATGGTTTTTGACTTGGAATCAAATAAATAAATTATTAGTAACAACTAAACAATAATAGAATATCAACTAAAAGTAAAGAAAGAAGAAAGATGTAAAAGAAGGAAAGTGTAACATCCTGAAATAGGGTCTAGTCAGAACAGTGGTTTCAGGACCACAAATTTGACGTCAAAATATTTATTTTATGATTATTACGAGGTCTAGAATATAGAAATATGCATGTGTTAAAGTTTCATGAAGAAATTCTATGAGTAAGGTGTCCAATTGGAAAATAAGGACCAAATTGAATCAATTACAAAACTTGGATTCTAGAAGCAATTTGTATGAAATTGATTTAGATTATTAATTAGAAGGCCTTAAAGATCAATTTGCCCAATTTCTAACTTTTTGGACTAAAATGGGCATGTATGGATAAAATTTTAAAGAAATGGCTTAAGGGCATTTTGGTCATTTGGCTAATTAATGAAATAAAATGGGAAAATAAGCCAAAAATCAGCTAATATTCTTCAAGTTGCTGCCAAAAATTTGGGTTTCTCCATAGTTAGGGTTTTCAAGCTTTTCAAGCTCAATAGTAAGTGCTCCCTAGCCCCGTTTTTAATGTTCTTCGTATTTTTGAAATCCCGGTAGCTTATTCTCTCCATTTCTACCCATATTTTGAGTTAGGGTTCATGTTTGAAAAGTGACCCATATGTGACATGTTTATTCTTTGATGTTTTATGGAGGAATATGAAAGTTGGATGTGTGTTAAACATCTTTTTCTAGGTGATTTTCATGAAAAAACCCTAAAAGGACCTTTTTGCAAAAGGTGTAAAATATGTGGTAAAAATGTGAAATAATGGAAAAATGTGGGCTGCCATAAGAGGAAAGAACATTCGGCTAGGCTTGGGTAAGGTAGAAATCGCATGCATTTCATTATACGAGCCTAGGGACTAAATCGTAAAAATATGAAAGGTTAGGGGCAAAATAGTCATTTTGTCCCAGGGTGAAATTTAGGCTCGAAAGGAATAATGCAAGGTATTAATTATTCATTTTTATTGTTATAGACCCCAAGGAATAAATTTCGGAGGTCGATCGAGGAAAACGAAAGGTTTCGGAATAACCGAAATGCGAAACCGAAATAAATACCAGGTAAGTTCGAATAACTTAAAGAAATTCATAATATGCCTAATTCCATGTTTTATGAATTTATGATAATTGTATTTGATGATGGCATGAAAATCCATGAAATATGTTATTAATAATAACATGATGATAAATGTCCCAGTTGAGGTTAAAAAGGAAGTCCGATGGGTAAACCATGATTTACATGTGACTTGAGATCCTGCATGTGTTGCAGAAAGGATTTAGCCCAGACGGGTAATCTGTTGATCTCAAATATAGAAAGGATCTAGCCCGGGGCGGTGTTCCTTGAGTGATCGAGCCTCCAGAAGAATATGTGTGCATTGTGGCTTTAGCCCGGACAGGTAATCCAACTAGGGTCTAAATTTAGCCTGGATTGGTCATTCAGATCTGAGCTCATTAAGGGTGTTTGTCGTTATAAGGGATTTATCCTAGACTGGTAATCCCGACATCACCTTATGAGTTTACATTACGGGAGATTTAGCCTGGACTGGTAATCCCGCCGTAAGATGTGAGGTTCGCAGGAGTGAGTACATGAGATGATCACTCTTATGACTTGATGGTAAATGGATAATCCATCGAGATTTCTGAGAAACTCAACGGGATTAACATGAGATATATAAATGAAAATGTTGAATGATGAGCTCATCTAAGACAAGTTACATGGTGTATTGTTATATGACTAACTTATTGATTGAGTGCATGTGGTAGGGAAACCATTCCATGCTTGTTGGTTTTATTACCTAATATGGTTGCATACTAATTAATCGGTAAGTTTAGTTGCATGCTAATTAATCGGTAAGTTTACTTTTCAGTTATTCGGGCTTACTAAGCATGTAAATGCTTACCCCTCTCTTTTTCTTTTTTTTTAGAGCTCGAAGACTCGTAAGGATTGGAAGACGGTTGGAGAGTCAACACACTATCATCTTATTCAGCTGTGGTATATAGATACTTTTATTTTGTTCAATGGCATGTATAGGGCCTTTGTTTATTTTGTTATATATTTCATTTGATTTGTCATTATGAAGACTTTTAAAGGTTACATGTTCACTTGGATATGGCCATGGAAATTGGCTCATTTTGATGTAGGTTATGACCTAGAAATTTGTGTGTGTTTATGTTCAAGTGTGCTAGTGAGGATGAAACATGGTATATCACATTCAAACACATGTAATCTGACCAAATTACATGGAACGACTAAGCCATAATTGGCAATGAGTTATAATAATGAGCCAATCTTAAAAGTGTTTTAGGGCATAAAAACCCTTAACACAAAGAGAATAACCTAGCATGTGTAAAACCGATGAGATGAGATTTACATGCAATGAGGTTTATCAAGGTCATTTGAAAGGTACAATTAGGCCTTGTTATGTATTATGGAAACCTATAAGTGAGAGTGGATGTTAGAGGGTGACCAAAGGCTTGGGAAATAGCCTAATAAGGTCCACACAGGTAGACACATGGACGTGTGTCTAGGTCATGTGTGCCACACGGATCGCCCCATGGGCATGTGGTATGGCCGTGTGTCCCTTGCAACTAAGAATTTCAAGTTAGAATGCATGGTAGTAAACACACGAGTAGAGACACGGCCGTGTGTCTCAACCGTGTGGAGGGTACAGCCTAGCACATGGGCATGTGTCTTGGCCGTATGCCCCTAAATGCATGCTGACGTCATAAACAAAATGCTTGAGTTTTTGGACACGAGTGACCAAACAGGCATGTCTAGACCATGTGAAGGACATGGGCCAGGGACACGGGCGTGTGCTTGGCCGTGTGAAAACCCCTATAGGTTCGAATTGAAAAACAAACTCAATTAATTTCACACGGGTTAGGGACACGAGCATGTCCCAAAACACATGGGCGTGTGAAATGGCTCTACACGGGCGTGTGTGACATTAACCTAGAAATTTTTTTAAGATTTTCTTAGGCCCTTGGTTTAGTTCCTGACTGTTCTCAATGTATGTTTAGGGCCTCGTAGGCCTATAATACTGACATTAAGACATTGTTTGGTTGGTTCAAATTGGAACGAAATTTTGTATCCTGTATTTCTCGAAATTGTTCAAGTACATGTCTGGTAATGCCTCGTACCTGGTCCCTGTCTCGGGTACGGGTAAGGGGTGTTACAGAAAGTGGCATGCAGAAGTCCTAAAGAGCCCTGAAAACAAAATGAATCCATAACCCCCTTCAAACAATTTATAACACCCCACGCCCGACCCGCCTGTCAGATCTGGGTATGGAGCTTCACAATTGGACCTATACTTAAATTTTGCTAGCTTAACTACTAGGGAACAGACTAAAATAAAATCAATCTAATAATATTAATAATTATTCTTACAACTAAGGCCTTAAGCCACTGAATGCTTGGTCTTTTAAATTTCTAACTCTAATCTTTTAAATTTCTAACTTTAAATATGAAAATGACCTGAGAATTAACTTATGATTTTTTGAATTATTAATTAATTAATTAATTAATTAAAGTTCGAAATTGGGATTGAATCAAGTACTCATTGTGAGTCCGTTGAATGTAGAAAAATTAAATATATTTTACTATAGATTCTTTTACAATAAAGTTGCCATGATTTTAATGGAATCAGAATCGGGTTGAGAAAATTATTTAATTGGAAAATTAATTTATTTTTTTAATTAATTTATGATATTTATTTTAAAAAAAAAAAACATATATTGGGTTGGATTGAATTATAAAGTGTTGGGTTATGTAACACCCTATACTCGACCCGATCGTCGGATTTGGGTATCAAATGATACAAAGACCCGACCAACTTAGCTATTACTCCTGAATCAAATCTTGTTACATTCTCAAGCGTCTAGGTTACACGTTAGACTATTTATCATACACAACTTCTGAAAATCACCGCCTCACAATCTTATTTAGAATTTTGAAGTAAACCCTTAAAATTTCATGATTCGACTAAACATCTTAGGCATAGCCTCTAGGTGTGCCCATACGCATGTTACGACTACCGCTAATTTTTTCCTCAAATTGGCGAAGTTTGGCTCGACCCTCCACTCAATTCTCAGGTGAAAACTTTATCCTACAATTAAATAGACCATTTGTAAGTTCAATAGAACTTAGTGAGATTTTGCATAGTGGCCATATAACATAAATCAGAACTTTAATGTACAAAATTTTAAAAAAGAAAAAGAGAAGTTTCAAATCCTTAGTCATTCTTGGCCATTAACAGATTTTACCAATGAGATCTGGTTTCTTTTTTCTTGGAGCTCACTGCTGATTGATTTATTCTTTATTTGAAGTACACATGTTTCTTCAAGGTAAAGGTCCTCTAGAGATACAAATCTTATTACGCCTCAACCTAACTTTCAATTCTCTCGCAACCTTAGAAGTGAAACCCAATGTCTGCCATTGGTTATCTTACATTTACTTCCTTAGGTTTCTAATTCATATCCTCCATTGTTCTTGGCGGTCTGCCAGTCCTAGGTTAGTCCCTAGTAGACTCCTTCTTCTATTAATCTGGATGACTTAGACTCTATGTGGGTCTCACCGGACTATAGCTCCTCTAGCTGTCCCTTTTCTGCGGACCCTTTGGTTCATTTCAATCATCTAGTATAACCTCTATTGCAGGGTCATTCGCCAAAGATTTGCAACATCGTACCCACGAGTTCTTCATAACTTAACTTGGTAAATCCTCGTAATGAGGTTTACCTTGTTTTGTCAGCCTTAAAGTTTATCTCATTTGGCAACCTTTATCTATCACCATCAGCGACCTATGATCTTACTCAGTGTAGTCCCTTATTGAATGTCCTTGTAGACTCTAACGGTTGTCATAGTCGAGCTAGGATTTTACACCTTATAATTCTCGTGTTCACCTTACCAGTGGATTCTTTATGATGCATAGCCGAGCTATGGTCTTACACTCTTTCACCCCAAGTTAAATGTCCTAGTGGACATTCTCGTGTTTTCTGTCCTGGCAGACTACCCCGTGTTTACTGTCTCGCCAAACTATATTGGTTGCCATAACCAAGCTATGGTTTTACATAATTAAACCTCTTTTGAGGTGTTTCCCCGTAGGACCTTACCATTTTCATGGTGTCACACCATAGAGCCTACCGACTGATGTCGTGGTGTTGCTTTATAAAACCTAATAATCATCGTCATGGTGTCATCTCGAAGGACTTGTTTCACATTTCACCTTGATGCTTGAACACCGTAGTGTCCCTCTGCAAGGCTCGAAGCTTCGCACATTACAGTTTACTCCCAACAATATCGAATGGTAGAATCTTAACTGAATTCTAATTTCTCGATTTCTCTATCCATTCCTCCATTACACCTTTACTAACATTGATGCTCAAACACTGCAGTCCCCTCCGTAAGGCCCAGAGCTTCGTACATCACAATTTGGACTCAACAATACCATATGGTGGTATCTAACAAAGTCACCTTTTTTGCATCCTAATTTCATTTAACCCGTCAATAATTTCCCCATCGCTACATGCATACCATAATCAAACATATCGTACGATTTATCATTTAGCAAACATCACGCTAGATTATCTATCAATATCTACCATTCAACAATCAGTGGTCAACTAACGAAAACTCAAACAGTATTAAGCATGCACACAACCTTCTCTTCCTTCAGGCATAATACACCATATCTTAGACAACCTTAGAACATCATCAATGTTTTACATGCAAATCACACAACATCATCTATCATCCAAAGGTAAGGTACAGAAACTCACTTGAATTCCCTTATCTTTATCAACTTAGCTTGTCCAAATGCTAGAGCCTTCTTTTTCCTGGTAGTAGTTCTCAATTTGTCTACTTCTAGATTCCAAATCACAAAATGGTTGCAACATACAGAGCTTCCTTCAACTACATCCTCTTCTTCTTTGGAGCAACTAAAGAAGACAATGTTTAGAGAGAAAGATTTGGAAAACATAATGAGAAGAATTTTGTTTCCATCCACACCCATATATATACTCCATTCGCACAGTCTCCACAAACCTTTTCCACCACTCAATCCTAACTATTTTGTCTCCCACTATGGAGCCAGCCAGTTCCAATTTAACTAAACAAGAATTGAATTCTAACATTTCCTAACCAGCTACTTAAGTTCCTAAATATCTCATTAGAGCCGCATATTTTCATTTTTGTACAATCAGCTCCTCGACTCTTCTTTGAGTTTGATTCCTTAGGAGAACCGGGTGGGACAGGTGAAAAGTCCAAGAAGTACTTATAATTGGACCTGATACGGGAGAGGCTCAAAAGCCCCCCTCTCTTCTAGTTCAACTAGGAAGTTATTTTTCTATTAAATAAACTTCTACTAATTCAACAAGGGTTTCACTTCTTCTCCCTATAAATAGATAGTACCAGTAGGGCTAAGGATAGAATAATTTTTACACAAATTTGAGATATTATTATTCTACCCAAAAATAGTGAGAATTTATTTCTAAGTATAAATTATATTTTCCAGAATAACAGTTCTATCGGTTTCTATTAGAGAGAGATTTTTTTTCTTTCCTACTGAAAGTAAAGTAAATAATTTCTTGTTCTGTGTTTGATTTGAATTCGTTCAAGCTTACAGTAGAAGCAATTCATGGTACGAGAATAGCGGAGAAGGTCGTTCGGCTGAAAACCGAGAACAACAAGGATCCATCTAGCCCAAAACACTTGTAACACATTTAACTCGACCCGATTCACTGGAACCAAATCATGGGTGTTATCATATAGAATACTTAGTCAACTAACGAAATTGTATCAGATAACCTCTTATTTAAAACATACTCTCTCTCTTTTTTTTAGATTTAAAGACTAAATCTCAGGAAACAAATATGGTACTTAAACATAAAATATTAAAAAAATTACAATAAATCTTTCTTAAAACAACCATCTAATAGTTATAGATTCATTAAAGTAAAATCCTACAATACACCACCCAAACAGCTCTATATGTATAATAACCTAATACACCTCTTCCTTAGTGTAGTCCTAGCATCGTCCCTCTAGACGCAGTCTCTTAACATCAAAACATGAAACATAAACACAACATAAATAAATATCAGAACATCTTAGCATCAACCTTCTGTCTGAACCACTTATATTAGGCAAATACCACTATAGTTGTAATACATACATATACGCCAATTATATACCCTTCATATACACATTCTTTTTTATTTAATTAGCTGAAGATTTCTCCAAGCGTTTCTTAATTCTATCGTTCACATATGCATTTCTGAACAAAATATACCTTCAGAATCCAAATGATACAACCCATTTTCTAATACTTCCACTTGACTTTGAAAAATTGTTCATTATCATTATTCACAGAAGGACACATACATATATGGCGAATACTTATGTAAATCTGAGTACCATCAAATTATTAAGAAAATCATACATTGATTTGATACCATATAACCCATACTAATAATGTACTTCATATATCAATCTGTTGACATTCACAACATTATTCTAGAACTCCAGATCCTCAAAATAATCAATATTCAGTTTGCATAAGATTTTAAATGAAGTCATTATACAACTCAAATATAACAGATTCCAAGTAACTTTGATTCAATCATATCATCATGGCGAGTACCTTATTAACATTCGGATACACAATTCTTTTCAAAAGCACACTTTAAACTTATTCATTTATTTCACAAATTTTACTCAACCCTTAATCCTGAGCGAATGAATACCTGATCTTAGCCATACTTAATACAAAACTAACAAAAATTATCCATAATTTACCATAAGGGCAGATATAAGAATTTTACCAGACAAATATAACAGAACACACCATAAGGGCCAAACAGAAAATGGCATAAGGCTTCACACAGAATACGCAACAAAAGCGTCATACAGAATCAAGTGTTTACTATCCCGACGGACTTTCACATAAATCCATGTATCGTGATCAGCCAATTCGATTTACATATTTCGAAGACTAGACCATGAATATTCAAACAGACATATCATGCCATGGATCTTAACCACATGGTCTTACATACATTCATGTATCATTTTCTACCAATCCAGTCTTCATCTTACCGGAGGCTACAGCATAAAAGTTTCCAAATCATACCACGCTACCATGGGCCTCTACCTTATTGTCTTACACTTGATTTCAATCTATGATATGCTAATCTGGTTAGTAATATAACTACCCTACCATAGGCTTCACAATAGAACGTTAGCTCAGCATTTACTTACCTAGATAATCACCTTCTTACAAACTTATATGCCTCGTATACTAGACCTTTACCTGCATGCTTATCAAACATTATTCTTTTAATAGAACTATACGTAACAGCCCGATTTTGAGTCTAGTCAGAACAGTGGTTTTGAAACCACGAATCTAAAGTAGAAAGATTTATTTTTATTATATTTTTATGGTCTACAATTTTATGGAATTGTTTCATGAAAATTTCGTTCGAAAATTTTATCGATTGGGCACTTAATTTAGCTAAAAGGACTAAATTGCAATAAGTACAAAATTTAGGTTCTACATGCTAAAAGTGTTAGACTGTTATGAGATTGTAAATTGAAGGTCATTAGATGGTAATTAGACCATTTGTTGAGTTAGTGTACAAAAATGGACATGAAGTAAGAGAATTTTTATGTTTTAAGTTAAGGGCATTTTGGTCATTTGATTAATAAATGAATTAATAAGCAAAATAAAGCCAAAATTTTTTCCATCTTCTTCCTACATGACCGAAATTTCGGAGAATCCATAGCTAGGGTTTTTGGCCAAGCTTTCACGCTCGATTGTAAGTCCGTTCTAGCCCCGTTTTTAATGATTTTCATGTTTTTGAGATCCTTGTAACCTAATCTAGCTATTTCAAGGACTAATTTGAAAGAAATATAAAGCTTAAAATTTTCTAGATATGCATGTATTTTGATGTCTAATGGTAGAAAATGTATGTTAGTTGTAAGATAAACAACTTTTGCTAAGTGATTTTCGGTAAAAATGTCAAAAAGGACTTATTTGTAAAAGTTATAAAATGAGTAGTGAAAGTGTGATTAAGTGGAAAATGTGGGCTGATATGAGTATGAAAATAGATCAACTAGGCTTGGGTTTTGAAGAAATTGAATACATTTCATTTTACAAGCCTAGAGACTTAATTGTAAAAATGTGAAACATTAGGGGCAAAAATGTAATTTTTCCATAACATGATTTTTGGGCCAAATTGAATAATGTGAGTATTAAATAAGTTAAATTTGTTATTATAGATCAAGAGAAACGAGGTTCAGACCTAGATCGGGGGAAAAACAAAGTGTTTGACGATTAAGTCCAATTCTACTATTTTTTGTACGGAGGTAAGTTTGTATGTAAATAATGCACTATTATATTTATGTTTTAAATGCTTTAATATTGGATGAATTGTGTGATTAACTCTTTGGACATATTCGACAAAGTTTCAACAAGCGAGAAATCCCGGTTGAACCTTAGGAATAGAATAGGATACGAGTGACATCCCACTAGGAACCTCATGTATATGTGTGTTTATGTAATCCATGTGCTGGTCTTGTATGTCCTCCCAGTGGCTGGGTATTCTAGCATATGTTGCGGATACCTGACAGCTTGTGTGAGCAGCACTGTGTATCTACATCCTAACTAACAGCTTGTGTGAGCAAGCCCGTGAATAGCTCGAGAGTGAGCCTATATGTGTTATGAGATATGAGGTAGCTTTGGCTACATATGTGGCACTTATGTGCAAGATTTTCTGAGTATCCGATAATATTCCAAGTGTTCAACGGAAATGTCAAAGATGTGAAAGGATGTGGTTATGTTACGAGTTAGTACAGGTATGTACATAGAACTCATAAGTAATAAACTCGATGGGTGATGAACTCTTGGTAAGGTTGTGATTGAGAAAGTTATGACTATCAGATTTTAGTAACATTTATGTTATCTCACTTTATCTAAATTGCATGATTAAGGTGTTGTTAAAACGCATATTATTTGCATATGAACTTACTAAGCTATATAGCTTACTGCCCTTTCTTTCCCTTGTCTTATAGTGTCACCAAGCTAGCTCAGGTTCGGAGATCGTCGGAGATCCATTCACACTATCAACAATTATTTTGGTACCAATGAATTCAATATTTTGAGTTATGACATGTATAGTGGACTTGGTCATTTTGTTATGTGTCATAATTGATTTAGCCAAATGTGTTGGAGTTCATTTTGTATAAGGCCATTGGATATGGGCTAATATTGGTTATAAGTATATTTATATAATGATGTCTCTCATGAATAATGTGTTGATGTTTTGGTTGTAGATGTTTGGTTGTATGTATATGCTTGGATTGGTGCTATGTTATGTTGTTTAGGTGTATACATTAAAGGGTGGCAAAATGGCTTGGTAAATAGCCTTATTTTTGTCTACAAGGGTAGACACACGGGCGTGTGTCTACACCGTGTGTGACACACTGCTTGCCCCACAGGCATGTGTTTAGGCCGTGTGTCCCCTGTACCTTAATTTTGAGAAACAGAATGCTCAGAATTGAACACACGGACAGAGACACGGACGTGTGTCTCAGCCGTGTGGACGGTACAGCCTCGAACATGGGCGTGTGCCCTGTCCGTGTGAAGTCTGCACCTATTTTATGAAAATTAATTTTTCACACGGGCGTGTGACTTGGCCGTGTGATCTCAATTTATTCATGGGTTACAAGTCAATGAGTTACACAGAGTCGGGACACGGGTGTGTGTAGCCACACGACCTGCCCACACAGGCGTGCCCCATACCCACACGGGCGTGTGACCTCTGTTTAGTGGAAAAATTTTCTATGTTTCGTAAAGAATTTCTTAAGTTCTCGGTTTAGTCCCAAACTACTTCCAATGCATGTTTTGAGCCTCATAGGCTCGTAATAGGGACATTGTGATTGGATATGAATGGCTTTAATTTGGGCACAAATTTATAACCCGAAGTTGTATGTTTGTTCGTGTGATAAGTCCGGTAATGCCTCGTACCCTGTTCTGGCATTGAATATGGGTAAAGGGTGTTACACTTTATGCATATTATTACATAACATCTCTCATCTTTACTATACCCATACCCTTACCATTTTCCATAGACATCATCATTCTATCTATGAATGTGTTTATATATACTTCTTATTTTAATAGTTCATATAAAAGAGTCAAGGTAGAGACTCACCTTAACTCACCTTCTGCAGTTCTAAGCTTCAGACTCAAACATCTCTTTCGAACTAGCAACAACAACCACTGGTTATAGAAATAGAAACACCAGTACAAACTTATTCATATACAACTTACCATCATCTCAAGCACTTACGACCCTCATGGAAAACCTTATACTTACATCTTACTATTCATACACTCATTACAGACTTACTCTTTCAGAATTTAACATACAGAGCTGTAATACTTACCTAAAGGTGAAATAACCACTAGTTAACCAAGAATCTAAGTTTCCAGTACAAGGAAGAAGAAATGAAATCGGTTCTAGAAAAGAATCAGAGAGTAACATTTAGATTCCAAAAGAAACTCCTCTCAGAACCCTTATCTCATATATAAATAATCCAATCTCCCTTACAGACATTCAATAAGTGTCACTTGAATTCAGAGCTTATCTCTTTTATTGGCCTACAAACTCTAAAAGAAACATAATTAAAAATCCCACATAATAAATATTATAATTAAAAATCCTACATAATAAATATTAAGATAGTCAATTTAGTTCGATCCTAACCAAGCACTTCACAACCTAACGAGAATAGTACTAAAATAAACTAGGCCTATTATACATTTGGCTATAAATCATACTATAATTTGCCTTTTTGTCCAACTAAAACCTTTACTCTTTGGCTAATCAGAATAATCTAAAATAAAATTTCCACTTAATTACTCGGCGTATACTATGCACTCATAAGTATATGCCAAAAAAAACAAATGGGCAAATTACAGCTCACCAAACACAATTCTTTCACTACTATACACTTTATCCTTGAAATCGCCTAAACCAAGGTGTGACAATAATGAAATAAGTAAGGATTAAATTACAAATTTTGAAAGTTGAAGGACTAAAGTGTAATGTCCCATTTTAAGGAGAAGGACCTAAATGCAATGTAACACCCTAATACCTAACCCAATCTCTAGGTTAGAGCTACAAGGTGCCACATTTGTTGCTAGAGTAACTACGAATAATAACCTTCAATTGAGAACCATTAAACACCCAAATATGAATAATACAAACGTATGATAAGATATGTAATCATTTTCAGGTCTTATATGAGCTTATGAAAACTCTTTTGCTAACCCAAATTTGAATTAGGACTAAATTTTGAAGAATTCAAAATGTCGGGTTGACTTTGCGACTTCAGGGGTTTTTCGTTGCAACACAACTCTCTAACTAGGTCTTATCGCGACATTGAGAGTATACCGTTGTGACGTGACTCTTTGTTTTGAAAATGGCCAAAATGGCACCAACCTGTATTACCTAGTAATTCATTTCTATTAACATCAATTTCAATTTCAACCAAAATGCCATTTCTAATATACATTTTCAACATATTTCATCATTCACATATTCATTTGTAATTCATATTTATACATACCATGTTTGACATTTATGCAACTTCAAAACATTATCGAATGGACATATACATTTGAGTATGATCACAAGTAGTTCATATTATTATATAAAGTATTTAATTGTCAAATTCATCCACAGAATCCAACCATTTGACCTTTTCTAATTCACTAATCTAAGTTACAATATGACATAATCATATAATATTCAAAAATTGACTCGACCTAGGTACATGCTATATAACGAATAAAAAGAGACCATACAAACATTGCTGAGTCAGGGATTGCCTCTTGGATGTTAAAATCACTTCTCGGGACCTCAGATGAACCTAAACATGCGTAAGGAAAAACAAACCATACATTGAGTGATAATTCTCAGTGTTATTCCCATGATTCAAATCAATATAATACAAATTTAATCAATTGCATACATTCAATCTCAAATTCTAATATCAATAAATTCATATACAATTCATGCTAATCCTCAATCACATATTGTAATATCCCGAATTAGGGCCTAATCGGAATAGTGGTTTCATGACCACAAATTCGAGATAGAAATAATTATTTTATAATTATTTTGAGGCTTATGATATGATTGCATAATTGTGTGAAGATTTCGTGAAGAAATTTTTGGCATAACGAGTTTAATTTAAAATTAGGGACTAAATCGAATAAGTTGCAAAACTTGCATTCTAGAAGTTTTTAGTATGAAATTGCTTTGAAATATTAATTAGGAGGTCTTAAATAGCAATTTGACCAATTTTAAGTTCATGGCCAAAATTAGGACATGGAAGGAATTTTTGAAAGTTTAGTAAGGAGGGGCATTTTGGTCATTTGGATATTAAATGAAATAAAATGGGAAAAACAACACAAAATGGTCATCTTCTTCATAAGGTTGCTGCCGAATTTTACTCTCTCCATAGCTAGGGTTTCTTCAACTTTTAAGCTTCATAGTAAGTGATTCTAATCCCTGTTTTTAATGATTTTTACGTTTTTGAGATCCCAATAACTCGGTAAAGCTTATGCTAGCAATAATTTAACCTAGGGTTTATATTTGGAAAAATACCCATAGGTGAAATTTGTGTATTTTGATGTTTTATGATAGAATATGAGGTTTTAAATTATGTTAGACAACTTGTGCTACTCGGTTTTGAGTGAAAACGAGTAAAAGGACTTAATTAGCAAAAATACCTAATAGTCACAAGTACATGTTAGAGTGAGAATTTGATGTTTCCATAGAAGGGAAAAGGGATCATCATGTTATAAAACATAAGAATAAGGAATAAAGTTTAATCCCGAGCCTAGGGGCAAAAGTATAAATATGCAAAAGTTTAGGGATAAAATTGTAATTTTGCCAAAATTTGAATTAAGGATTAATTTGATAATGTGAGTATTAAATAAGCTAAATGTGTTATTTTAGATCAAGAAAGACGTGGAATCGACCTCAATCGAGGAAAAGAAAAGATTGTGGACTAAATTACAAAATCTTTATATTTTGGTACCAAGGTAAGTTCATGTGTAAATAATGTAGCATAATTGTTATTTTTAAGTTATTGATGTTAATTATATGATATGCTGATTTTTATCATGAAATATATGCTTTGTGGTTATTTTCGAATAAAATGTAAATTATGTGAGCTACTTGATAAATACAAATTGTTACCGAGTTTTGGTTTCGGTATTCTACGGAAGACGGCAAGGATATGTGTTCAAGGAAAATCCCGTTTGAACCTTAGGAATAGATTAGGATACAAGTGACATGTCACTAGGATGCTTGAGCATCCGAACTCGTTGAGTTGAGTCCGAGTTCACTTATGGATGCGAATGTCCGAACTCGTTGAGTTGAGTCCGAGTTCGTGAGATGTAACTAGGCATCCGAGCTCGTTGAGTTGAGTCCAAGTTCACTTACGGATGCGAACGCCCGAGCTCATTGAGTTGAGTCCGAGTTCGCTTATGGGCGGGTTACATGGTAGCTTGGCTACATATGTGGCACTTATGTGCAAACTTCCCATGTATCCGAACTATATTCCGATGTGTTCAACGGGTAAAGTTCTACTCAAATGGTGGAATACTTGAGATGAAAAGAGACGTATTGGTAAGTGTTGTGAAATGGATACTTTGGTCAGGTATGTACTTAACCCTCGGGTTGAGTATTGATACAACAACGATAAGGTAATAAGATGATGAAAAATGATTAGAAATGTGATATATGTTTTGGTGATACCATGCTAATGTTGGTTGGTATGATTGCTTTGTTATGTTACTTATTATTTGCATATGAACTTACTAAGCATTTATGCTTACTCCCTCCTTCTTATTCATTGTAGTTTTGGACAAGCCAGCTCAGGAGTCGGGATAGGTCGAAGGCTCGATCACACTATCTGAAGGACTTTTTGGTAAATGGCTTGTAAATTTAAGTATGGCATGTATAGCAATATACCTATTTGGTGTAAATGATCTTATAATATGGAGATGGATTGGTTGAGAAAATGTTTGATAATGATAAGCCATGGAAATGGTTAGTTTAGATTATGTTGGATGTCATGGAAGGTTAATAGGATACCTAGTTCATGAAAACTCATAAAAGGGATGAAATTTGCCATAACAGAACATTGCAGCAACACTGACGTGAGTTTGAAAATTTACTAAAAATCATAGAAATCGAATTAGATGATGGATTAAATATTAAATTGAATCTTATTATGTCTAGTTTCACATAAAATAAACTAAACAGGTAAAGGAAGTATATGTTAGAAGATATTTGAATTTTAGTGAAACAGGGCCAGAGTGATTTCTAGATCCCCTGTTCTAACTTTATAAATTCACCATAAATTGTACAGATATAATTAGGTGTTGTATTTTATATTCTCAGAACCCTTATTGAGTCTAGTTTCAGGAGAAAAAAACCTCATAGTCATATGAATTTTTTACAGAGAGAAATGTGGTTTATAGTAAATAGAGGTCAGTCCAGTCAAGTCCTGAAACAGGAGTAACTTTAACTAATAAACTGTACTAATTGGCCCAACCAAAAAATCTATAAAAAAATTAGTAAATAGGTATATGAGTCTAGATTCAGAAAAAATTTACAGAGCTTGATTTTGAGTTTCGTAACTCGAGATATGATTTTTCTTGTGACTGTGACGCAAGTAGCTAGAAAGCTTTGAATGTAAAAACAAATGATCCAAAGTTCTCAAAATGTTAAATTAAGTTTAGTAACACCTCATACTCGACTCCGGTGAAGGTCTCCGGTAAGGGAGCGTTACACATATCAACATATATATATGCCATAAAGTGTACCAACTATGTCAAATGGATACATTGCATTAATTAAGAAACTATATGAACATATCATACCAATGTCATTAGTGTTTATATTTCCTTACAATATAACACATTCTGAATCAAATTAATTCATTTGCTAACTTTCCAAATCGGCCTTCAAGCTCATTTAACCAGTTTGCATGGTCTTTCACATGCTATTTATAATCATATATTGTATATATGTACCTGTAGTACAATTTCATAACATGGAATCATTTTAAGTATCATTTAACCAATTCACAATTTATATCCCCCATTAACATGACTCAAACTCCAATGGATACACAGATCCCAACCAACACAAACGTCTGATGTAAATAGATTTCATACAATGCTTATCGGTATAATCAAAGTAAAGGTTGTGCCCATCACTCATCAGAACTTCTGAAGGAAAATGTGTCGAACGCTTATTGACATATAGTTGAAGTAACTCATATTCAGTCTATCCCACGACATGCCAACTATATCCGACTCTAGCCGAATAGTTAATAGGGTAATCAATTTTCCAATTTCAACATATAATTTAATTCACATTACATTATTCTCAATTCATCATCAATTCATCATATAACATAGCATATTTCAACGTAATTCCGCACCAAATATCATATATGCATTAATTCATACAATTATCTATTCTATTCAATTTAGTCCACCACCTCGATATTCAATCTCAAACATAGAAATTTCATTCAAATAATCATTATCAACTCACCTCAATGTTATATTGTGCAAAATATCACAAATATGCAACAATTCAATTGATCATAAATTATAGAAATACAAGCTGAAAGCTCTTGCCACTCGTTGTCGACTCTTGCTTTTCCTTTCCCTCTCGACGGATCGACATCGTCTTAGCTATTTATAATGATTCAAAAATAACACAATATCAAATTCCATCCAAATCACATTCCAATACAAAGTTAAACATATTTTTTAATTTATTCAATTTAGTCCCTAAACTCGGGACAAACATAACTTTCAATCTAGAGCTTTTACTTTCTATTCCTATCGAAATTTCATAATAGTTTTCATTTTATTCAATTTAGCCCCTATTGTACGAAACAAACAATTAAGCTTTACAATTTAATCCTTTCCATAAACTAAGCTTAATTTATATCAATTTCACACCTATTTCATCCGATTCTCATAAATGGAAACTTATAAGAACTTTAACAATTGAACAAATTGATAAATGGGCTAGCTAAATCAATCTCCCCTAATCATAAATCTATAAAAATTACATGAAAAAGGGCTTGGTTACCTTGGGATTTTAGCTTGGTTGAATCTTTAGTCTTCAACTATGGTGTTTTCCTTTCTCTTTTTCTTTCTCAAGTGGATAGTATAGACCAAGGAAGAAGATAATGTTATCATCTACCACTAACTTAATATATATAATAATGTTTATGTTTAATTAACATTTATTAATTACAACTAATTCTTTAATTAATCCATTATTGATTATTAACTTAGTTTAAATGTATTTAATCATCACACTCCACTATTATCTACTTATAATTAGTTAAATATCCATTTTGGTCCTTTGGATAATTACCATCTAAGTTCTCAAGTCTTTTCCTAATTAAAAAATTTATAACGATTAAACTTTTACAATTTAGTCCTTGGGCATTAATTAACCACTTTTTAAACTAAATTACTTAATCAAATTTCAATTCATCTATTTAATAACTCTGCAAATATTCTTATTTAATATTTACAAACTCAATTTACGTAAATGAGGTTCCGAAACCGTATTTTTTGACACTACTAAAAATCAAGTCATTACGTATAAAATTTATATTTTTATTCATATTTGGAGATTGAGGACATTCAAATCCCATAGCTTGTGAGGTGTAAAGTTTAACAGAAATTTATGGAAATTAAACTTGGAAATATGGTGGAATTGGATTAGTTGGTGAAATAATAATGAAATTGAATAAAAAGAAAATGTGTAAAATTTTCTACCCATTTGGAGTGAAACGACAACAACATGGGGTAGCAAAAAAATATAATAATAAAATAAAAGGAAATAAAAGGAAAAAGAAAGGAAAAGATGATGATTAAAGGTGGGAAAAGTGTTATAAACTGATTGGTACTTAAAAGTTAAATAATAAAAAAATGAAAGAAGAATGTAGAGAATATATACATGTTTTCAGCCAGGAGGGAAGATAAGGGAAGCTAAGGAAAAAAAAGAGAGTGAGGAAAGAAAAAAAAGAAAGGAGAAAAAATTAGTTTCTATTCAATTAGTACTTTTCCATTATTTTAACCATTTTTCTCCTAAAATAATAAGAATTTCCATATCCTCCAAGAAGGAAAATTGTAGCAGAGATCTTAGAGAGTATATTCAACAATCTAAAAGCAAGAAATTAGTAAATGGAAATGAGGAAGACTAGAAGAAAATAGAAGGATAGTGATGAAGTTGAGAAAGAAATGAAAGAGAAGCAAAAGAGAAGAAAATATCATAAAAATAGGTAAGTTTTCACATTAACTTTACTTGTATTTCAATGAGTTGGGTTAAATATGTTATGAATGAAATGTATGATATTTTTATTTTAATTGGAAATAATAGAGATAAAAAGTATTTGATGAAGTATAATATGTAGAAACACCAAGTTTTCTAGTGAAAGAGAGAAATATGATTTGTTTTATGAGAAGCTTTAAGGTAAAGAAATTAATATGTTGTCAAAATATAAATATAAATGACTAAATTGAATAGTAATCAAAAGTATAATGGTTATGTATGTTTAAAAGAAAGTTAGTGCAAAGGACCATGGAAAAGCAAATATTTTCATTAAAATAGTTTTTGGATAGTAGTAATAACTTAACTTTCAAAATTCACCTAACATTGTATAAATTGAGTTAGTGGTTGAACAGAATATGAAATTAAAGTCTATCGAGTCTAATTTTGTATAGAATAAATGATGTAAGTAATAGAATTGTAGATTATGAGATATATTAATTTTAGTGAGATAAGGTTAGAATGATTTCAGTTTCTCCTGTTTTGACTTTGAAAAATCTTTAAAATTTATAAAAAAAATTAAGAGATGAATTTCATATTTATGAAAATATTAATGAGTTTATTTTCAAGATAAATAAACTACAACCTTATAAGAATTCTTTATTAAAAAATACATGTATTTTAGTGGAAGTAAGTCAAATTTGCCTAGCAGCAAAATATGGGATAATTTGAAGCAAATATTGTATTAAATTACTTTATTAAAAATTAAATTCTTTTGATAAAAAGTTCATTAAGTCTAGTTTTAAAAACAAGAAGTAGATTTTAATTATGAATTTTGTAGGCTAAGATATAAATAATTTAGTGGCAACTACTCAAGTAAACAACCCTACTAAAAGTATATGTACAATTAGTGAAAAAATAATTAATATTATATATAGGCATACTATACTAAAAGTCAAAGATTCTCATATATATATATATGTATATATGTACATATAAGATGTGGAATGGAAAGGAGGAGGGGGGAAAATAATAAAAACAGATGTAATGCTAAGAAGTTAATATAAGAGATGGAATTGCTAATATGTAAGAGAAGTTCAAATGAACTTGTGAAGATTAGATTGACTTTTAGTGTAATTTTAAGCTTGGAAGGTGCACAAGAATGTATGGAAATGAAAAGGATGTTTAGATATTGTTTCAGAAATGTTTATAACTTGATTAATGAATCCCCTATTCCAAGTCTTGAGACCTAAAAGCCAAAGAGTCGAGACATGTCAACTTCAAATTAAAATACTATGGTTTCAGGACCATGTATCGAGACTAATTCATTTTTGTCTTGAGACAACCAAATTTTGAACCAAAATAGCTACAGTACTAGAGTAATGTCTCGAGACATATAAATTCTTGTCTTGAGACATACAGACTTGTGAGTGGAAATTATCTCGTTTTACTTTAAAAAAGACCTTGAACAATCTCCATCGAAACTAGGTCTTAAGGAAAGTTTAGAAATGGTATGTAACACCCCTTACCAGTATCCGACACTAGAACAGGGTACGAGGCATTACTGTACAAGTACTTTGACATTTTTGAAATTTCGTTTCAAATTAAACCCTATACATACATTGAGAATGGTCCGGGACAAAACCGAGGCCCTAAGGAGAATTTAAGAAAATTTTTAGGTTAATGTCTCACACGCCCGTGTAGAGACAATACACATGCCCATATGCCTTGGGACACGCCCGTGTCCCCTACCCGTGTGGAATTAATTGAATTTATTTTCTACTTCGAACCTATAAGGGTTTCCATACAGTCGAGCACACGCCCGTGTCCCTGTCTCGTGTTCTTCACACGGCCTAGACACGCCCATGTGGTTGCTGGTGTCCAAAAACTCGAGCATTCTATTTATGACGTCAGCATGCACTTAGGGGCACATGGCCGAGACACACGCCCGTGTGCTAGGCTGTGTCCACCACACGGTTGAGACACATGGTCGTGTCTCTGTCTGTGTGTTTACTACCATGCATTCTGACTTAAAAATTTTAGGTGCAGGGGACACACGGCCATACCACACGCCCATAGGGCTATCCGTGTATCACACACGGCCTAGACACATGGCCGTATGTTTACCCGTATGAACCTTATTAGGCTATTTTTCAAGCCTTTGGTCACCCTCTAACATCTATACACACTTATAGGTTTTAATAATATTTAAAATAGCCTAATAATACTTTTAAACGATCTTGATGAACCTCATTGCATGTAAACCTCATCTCATCGGTTTTACACATGCTAGGTTATCCCCTTTGTATTAAGGACTTCTATGTCTTATAACACTTTTAAGATTGGCTCATTACTATAACTCATTGCCAATTATGGCCTAGTCGTCCCATATGATTTGGTCATATTACATGTATCTAAATGTGATACACAAAATTTCATACCCACTAGAACAATTGAACATAAACATGCACAAATTTGTAGGTCATAACCTACATCAAAATGAGCCAATTCCCATGGCCATCTACACGTGAATATGTATACCTTTATAAGCCCTCATATTGGCAAATCAAATGACACATATAACAAAATAGCAAAAACCCTATACATGCCATTGAACCAAAATGAAAGTATCTATATACCAAAGTTGGACAAGATGATAGTGTGTTGCTTCTCCAATCGTCTTCCAATTCTCTATGAGTCCTCGAGCTCTGAAAGACAGGAAAAAGAGAGGGGGTAAGCATTTACATGCTTAGTAAGCCCGAATAACTGGAAAGTAAACTTACCAATTAATTAGCATATAACCATATTAGGCATTATAACCATCAAGCATGAAATGGTTTCCCTAACACATGCACTCCATCAATAGGTTAGTCTCATAACAATATATTATGAAATTTGTCTTAGATAAGCTCATCATCCAACATTTTCATTTTTACATCTAATGTTAATTCCGTTGAGTTTCTCAAAAATATCGATGGATTATCCATTTACTGTCAAGTCGTAAGAGCATCATCTCATGTACGCACTCCCACAAACCTCACATCTTACGGTGGGATTACCAGTCCAAGCTAAATCCCCCGTAATGTAAACTCATAGGGTGATGTCGGGATCACCAGTCCAGGCTAAATCCCTTAGAGCAATAAACACCCATAATGACCTCGGATCTGAATTACCAGTCCAGGCTAAATTTAGACCCTAATGGGATTACCCGTTCGGGCTAAATCCATAATGCACGCATATTCTTCGGGAGGCTTGATCACTCAAGGAACACCGTCTGGGCTACATCCTTTCTATATTTGAGATCAATGGATTACCCATCCGGACTAAATACTTTTCTGCAACACATGCAGGATCTCAAGTCGTGTAAGCCATAGTTTATCCATCGAATTTCCCTTTTGACTTCAGTTGGACATTTATTATCATATCTTTATTATTAACACATTTCATGGATTTTCATACCATCATTACAACTAATTATCATACATTCATAATACATGCAATTAAGCATATTAAGAGTTTACTTTAAGTTATTCGAACTTACCTGGTACTTGTTTCGGTTTCGCGTTTCGGTTATTCTGAAACCTTTTGTTTTCCTCGATCGACCTCCGGAATTTGTTCCTCGAGGTCTATAACAATAAAAATGAATCGTCAATACCTCACATTATTCTTTTCAAGTCTAAATTTCACCCTGGACAAAATGATCGTTTTGCCCCTAACCTTTTACATTATTTACGATTTAATCCCTAGGCTCGTATAATGAAATGCATGCAATTTTGATGTTACCCAAGCCTAGCCAAATGTTTTTCCCTCTTATGGCAGCCCACATTTTCCATTATTTCTCATCTTTCTACCCATTTTTACAACTTTTTCAAAATGGTCCCTAAATCTGTTTCCATGAAAAATCACTTAGTAAAAGTTGTTTACCTTCCTTTAAACTTTCATATTCCTCCATAAACCATCAAAGAATAAACATACCACACATGGGTCACTTTGCATACATGAACCCTAACTCAAAGTATAGGTAGAAATGGAGAGAGTAAGCTATAGGGATTTCAAAAATACGAAGAACATTAAAAACGGGACTTGGGAGTACTTACTATTGAGCTTGGACAGCTTGAAAACCCTAGCTATGGAGAACCCCCAATTTTCGACAGGAACATGAAGAGAATGAGCTTATTTTTGGCTTATTTTCCCTTTTTATTTAATTTATTACCAAATGACCAAAATGACATTCCTTACTAAACTTTCAAATTTTTCCATTCATGCCCATTTTTGTCCAAAAACTTAAAAATTGGGAAAATTACTCTTGAAGACCTTCTAATTAATAATCTAAAACAATTTCATATAAATTGCTTCTAGAATTCAAGTTTTGCAATTTATTCAATTTGGTCCTTATTTTCCAATTGGACACCTTACCCATAGAATTTCTTCATGAAACTTTAGTACATGCATATTTTCATATTCTAGACCTCATAATAATGATCAAATAAATATTTCAATGTCAGATTTGTGGTCCCGAAACCACTATTCCGACTAGGCCCTATTTCGGGATGTTACATGGTACAAGAACATTTAAATAAATTTAAATAGTCTAGAATGATGAGTGGAATGTGAATGAATAGTTTAAACTTTGGTGAAGTGATTGGCTCGAAAATGTGACATTCTTTACTCGGGTTTAGTTGCGAGCTAGGGTAAAGGATGTTACAATGACCTTGTCAGAACGTTCAAAACAATTGCTGAGGAAACTAGAAATGGTCTAGCGATGGGGAAAGAGGAAGAACCCCTGGGTAAGCAAGACACCACCTTTCACTGAAAAAGGAAAATTGAAAAAAGAAAGGACGTTGACTTGAATTACTTTTCCAAAATGAAAGACAAAAGGAAAATAGATGAACTATAGTGGTTGAAAATGTAAGCAGCGTCAACTACGACTAGGTAGCCACTCATGGTAAATCTAAGGTAGCAAAAATTGGGGGGGGGGGGGGAAGACTCTAAAGAGAATAGAGGGAAATGGGGTAAATGTTTTGTTTCCTTTCAACAATAATACTGAACCAAAAAAAATAAATAAATAATTGGTTTCTACACTTTTTGCTTTGAATTGTAAACCCCCCTACAATTCGATTTTCTTTCAAACAAATAAGTAAAAGGGTAAACTATCTCGTTAGTCACTCTAAAATGGTGTCATTTCTATTTTAGTCACTTTAATTTTTTTTATTAATTTAGTCACTACTGCTATAAAAATTTATCAGAATGGTCACTTAACCGTTTTCTCACTAACAGGAAACTGACTAGACTTGCCACATGTGTATTATTTTTTCACATATTTTACACATATTTAAGGTATTGCAATTAAAAATAATAATGATTTATTAAAGCACCATAAAGGTTTTAAACCCACAAAACTTTCTACATCTTCATCTCGACATTGCCAAATTTAGGGTTTGTTATTCTTCTTCATCCCATTTCTACCAAATTAGGGGTTTCTTAAAAACCATTAATTTTCAAATTGGTATCATAAGAATTGCAAATGCAACAAAATTTGAAAAACAAAGCTAATTTGAAGCTCAACAGTTTCCCCCATTCTACAAATAAATGGAAAGACAGAGTAAGTTCAAAACTTACAACAATATTCTCTATTGCAATTTTGATGAGGTTAGTTTAAAAAACTATGAACAAAATTTTGCAGAAATTAGTGATACTCCATTTACATTTTAAACCTCTTAATTCTTTTTTTTTTTTTAAATTTATGATTGAATTATCATACAAACAAAACAGAAATAAATTATTATTTTTTTATAAATTAATAAAGCGGGAGAAAACAAACAAAGGATTTTCAATTTCCGCTTAAAGCTTTCCAAACTATTCATTTATAAAGACATTTATGGAAGATGTTGAAACTAACGGAGTGTATAAATTTTCTAAAAGTCAAAATGAATGGGAAAGCTCACGTAGAGATGGAGACGACCTCATGCAGAAATTAGATTAGAGAGCGTTGCAAGGTTTTAGGTTGTATTTTTCATTCAGGTTAAAGAAAGAAAGTTGGGGTAGGAAAAAGAAGAAAAAAAAAAAAAAAAGCTAAAGAGAACATGCCACGTGGCGACGCATGAATGGGCAACATTGTTACGTCAGAAAAAAAAACATAAGTATTAATTTAGACTAAACAGACAAATTTTAATATTAATTTTATATTTAAACCTAATAATTAAACTCACTACTACCACTATTTTTTTAAATTTCACTCAAAATAATCTCCAAACCAATGAAAGCAAGCCTATGAAAATAAATAGCGAGCGAAAATAACATGATAAAATGAAAAGCCGAACTTAAAGATGGAGATAATGGTCAATCTAAAAATATCGAGAAGGGCAAAAAGGTAAATCCAGAAACATAATCCTCCCGCTTTCTCTCTCTCTTCTTCTCCGCCAAGTTTACTACTTTTCCTCTAGACAACTAAATTCTCTTCCATGGCCGAAGCTAAAAGAAACTAGTAATTTCTTCTTTTTTCAAAAATTAGTAATATTTGGAATTGCGTAAGATGGCCTCAATCTCTACTTGCCTTACTCTATCACCTAAGTTTCGTCTCCTAACTTCAAAACCCCAAGTTTCTCTCAATTTTCCGGGAATCCAACCACTAACTTCTTCTTCTACATTCTCGAGAAAACCCGGGAACTTTTTGAGACCTAGGGTTTCATTTCCCGTCATTAAGGCAAGTCTTGATGTTGGAAGCGACGCGATTAGGCCTGGAGGTGCGGTCGAGACTGATAAGTTACCCTCTGAAGTCAGAAAACGAGCAATGGAGGCCGTTGACGCGTTTGGCGGGAGGGTTACTGTTGGAGATGTTTCGAGTAAAGCTGGGCTTAACTTGAATCAAGCTCAAAAGGCTCTTCAAGCACTTGCTTCCGATACTAACGGTTTCTTGGAGGTACTTTGAATTTTCGATTTCATATAACTTCCATAAATTTGATCTGTGTTAGGGTTCTCGTTGAGTGGAATTACTATTTGAAACGAAATGCCAAAGTAGATTGTGAAATGCGCAACTTCATATCGGTTTTTCTCTACTTGTTCAGCCCCTCCCCCCCCCCCCCAAAAAAAAAGAAGAAGAGATTTGATGTATGGTTGAGGCTAAAATAGATGTAGATATGGTCTGGAAGTGATCTCGAACAGTGTAACTCCGTTGATGTATCTGCTGTACTAAAATGCTGCTCACTGTTGGTTATTGGACTTAAAGGAGTTTCGATAGAGCGGTTTGAACATACAAACGAAAATACATGGTTTAGTTGGACCTACAAAAGTTAATTTCTAGAAGCCAAGCTATCTTTTTTAGTTGTATGTTTTTGGATAACTAGCTGAAGTAATCTAGAGCCTGCCAGTGTTATTGACTTACTCTGTAGGAAAGCCTTTTCTGATTTTTGTATGGGGATTATCATGTTGCTTCTTGGGACTTGTTCTAGTATTATAAAATCTATTTCTGGGATCTTTGAAGTTCTTGATTTGTGAGTACCACTTTTTTGTCAAGATGGTTTTAACAGGTTTCAGATGAAGGTGATGTCCTTTATGTCTTTCCAAAAGATTATCGTTCAAAACTTGCCGCCAAGTCATTTAGGATAAAATTTGAACCTTGGGTTGATAAAGCAAAGGTGAACTTTCATAACTTATTTTTCTTTTCATTTTTGTTGAGGCTAAGGAGAAAATTCCTGGATGTCAAACATTATGGGCAATAATTTAGTCTTTTACTTTTTTGGCAGGCTGCACTTGAATATTTAATTAGAGTTTCTTTCGGGACAGCACTTATAGCTTCAATTGTTCTTGTTTATACAACAATTATTGCCCTAATCACAAGTAGAAGGTACCTACTAACCTTGACACTTAGGAATTATTATATAACTACATAATTCTACACCAGTGGTTATTGAAAGCATGATGCTGACTATGTGATCTGATGGCAGCGATGAAGACAATCGTGGAAGACGAGGAGGCAGATCATATGACACAGGGTTCACCTTCTACTTGAGTCCAACTGACTTGTTTTGGTAATACTTTTTATATTATGAAGAACTCTAGCAGTTTTAGACTGTAATAGGCTGTTAATCACAGTTGAGAATTCTCACTGATCAGGCCAATTAGGGGATGCTTATAGATAACATTAAGTAGATAGGTTAGGTTTTAAGGTAACTTTGTTTGCTGAATTGCTCTAGAATTGACAAATCAGTTCGTATTGTGGTAAAAGTTTTGTCATCCACGTTTGGGTACATCTGATAGTTTCACATTAATTTTATTTCATTGGATAAATGAGATTGGGCCATCAAATTACCTTATTTTATGCTATAATCTAATGTTAAAACATATTGTCTCTTGAATCTGTATTCCTTTCATAAGTTCAAACTCTCTGTATTCCTTTCATAAGTTCAAACTCTTACATAACCTCCTTCTCTGTTTTAATTTTTTATTTAAGGTACTGGGATCCATATTATTATAGGAGGCGACGGCTACGAACTGATGATGATGAGAGGATGAACTTTATTGAATCTGTAAGATGTGAATATAAACAAATGGATCATGTATGATTTTGCTCAGTTGTTTTACATTCAGAGAAAATTAGTTCATTTGTGACATCTTCTTAGGTTTTCTCTTTTGTTTTCGGGGATGGTGATCCAAATCAAGGAATTGAAGAAGAAAGGTGGAAGTTGGTAATACTTCAGCACTAACTTCTTTGGTCAATGCTTGAAACATTTTATTTCAGCTTTCTGATAGTAGTTATTCTGATTATTAAGTGTTCTATTGCCCCTACTAACTTTTACCATTTTCCACCCAAAATTTGTAGATTGGACAATACATAACTTCTAATGGAGGTGTTGTCACAGCTGAAGAACTTGCTCCATATCTTGATTTACCTACCACAAAGGGAGCATTGGTATGATTATAAATTAAAAGCTAATCTTAGTCTAGCTTGTAATTAGCATGTAAATTTTTTCTTACAAGTTGCTCTGAAATCTAGTTAGTGTTCTTTTGATTTGAATTTGAAATATTTTCTCTCATGATCACATTTGTTTTATTCACACTTTGACCATATGCAACTATTCCTGTTCTGTCATTGCATCACCTAAACAAAAATTTTATTACTATCGACTCAATTATTTCTTTATTTGCATTGTAGTCCCAGCACACTGTCTGTCAACCTTATTTCTGCATTTGTACGTCATAGATCATTTAATCAAATAGTGTTTGGCACGTAATCATATATTTGATGGTTACTTGCTTGCTTTGATATTATAAGTAGTTCATGGTCAAGTAATCCAGAAGTGATAAGCAGGGATTCAAATGTGGTAGGGTTCACTAACGTTTATTGCAGTTGTAGATGCTACTTACGTAATAGCATAGATTACGGTTCATTATGGTTGTGAAATTTCTCTATCTTGCACAAGTTTCCCTTAAATAATTAATCATAATTAACAACTCTCTTTTAAAATATTTTAATTATTTATTACATTACTTTTAAAAGTCATAAAATATTAAAAACTAAATATATAATATTGCCTAATAAGTGTTTCAAAAAAGTTCTGTGTAAAAAGCTTCACAATCAGTATTACTCTGGTTTCTCCCTTAACAAAATGCTCAAAACTTATTGGAGAATATTCCAAATTCTCTTTGTTGAAAACTGTTTGAAGTTGTGGCTGTTCTTATTTCAAATTATTTGTCAATTAATTATTTACTAATTAGTCCTTTCCTGCATCAAAGGCTCCAAGGTGTTTGTATTTGTTTCCTTGTTAGTTACTTACTTTTTTTTTTTTTCTGCTCAATTCTAGAGTGATGAGTCGTATGTCTTACCTGTTCTTCTGCGGTTTGATGGCCAGCCAGAAATAGATGAAGAGGTATGTAGAAACAATTTTTATGCATTACATATAATGCACACATGTCCATGTACCATGACTAATTCCATTTATTGTCACTTTAAGATGTAAATATTTGAAATTTTTTATTTTCAAAGGAGCCAATATTTGACCTCTCTGTTAGACCAAGACATGTGTGTGTCTGTGTACTATGACTAATTCCATTTATTGTTACTTTAAGATGTAAATATTTGAATTTCATGATTTTTGACATAAGGTACCAGGGTTCGATCTGTCTCCGAGACAAAGACAGATTTGCTTGTGTGTTCTATGGCAAATTCCATTTATTGTTGCTTTAAAATGTAAATATTTGAATTTTATCATTTTGACATAAGGTACCAATGTTTGGTCCGTGTCTCTGAGACCAAGGACATATATGTGTCTGTACAATGTTAGATTCCTTTTATTGTTACTTCAAAGTGTAAAGATTTGAAATTTATGATTTTGAGATAAGGTAACATTGTTAGAGATGTCTCTGAGACCAAGAATTATGTCATTCACATTTTACATTTCTGGAAAAAGAGTTCCTGCCTTTATGCCCTTATGAACTACAAAACTATCTGTGTAGGGAAATATTCTGTATAGATTTCAGTCTCTGCAGCGGACAGCTTCTTCTCAGAGGACTGGAAGGAAGGAATATGTAGGAAGAAGATGGAGTGATTGGGTTGGGGGAATTGAGAAATTTTTTAAGGAGAAGAAGTGGCAATTTAGGTTCTTCCTCTCCTTTCTCTATATGTGTGTTTTTTACGTAGTGCATTTAGTTGACAAGGTTTGTTCTGTTATGGAGTTTTTTTGTATTGATAAGCATTTGTTATGCAGTAAAACAAGCTCATCAGAGAGAGCAATGGTCATTGGTTTGGGTGCGATTAACCTCTTTGGAGTCATAATTCTTGGAACAATGTTAAAGTACAGTCCTCTTTCAGTGTTTCTTTCAATCTGTGCTTCTTATGTTCTGAATCTCTAATGGTGCTGCTTTTACTTTTGTTTGAAGAGATGCTGCGATTAGACCGAGTGGATTTATTAATTTTGTCATGGACATTTTCCCTCTACTTCAGGTACAATTTGTTGCTCATCTTTTTCTATAAGATTGTTTTATGGAACAGAAAAACTTAACTGCAGGGAAAAGTAGGTCATTATGCGTTTACATTTTCCTCTTGGATGAAATATGCGATATGATGCATAAAAAGCTTACTCCCTCTCTGTTTCCATGTCATATTCTCTTAGTATCTCAGTTTGAATCTCTATCACCTCTGTCACTAAAATTTATGTATTCTTACATGATAACAGAACACCCAGAATCTCTATAACGTTAAGATATCTCTTCACTATATTGATGTCCATGCATGCATTTTGCTTTCTGCCTTTAGATAAAGTTTCATGTTCTGAGGCCCTGATGCCTGTCCAATAAATAAGCATGCTTGTTTATTATTATGGATTAGCAATGTTAGATATGTAGGTTGAAGAGTTGTCTGTTGCTACTCAGTACTAGATACAGCATGTTGAAGTAAATAGAAGTTCAGAATTGCTCTTTTTTGCTTCTCTGGTCTGTGACATTGGATGTACTTTTCATGTCTTCTCTCATGCTTTTGAGGAAATGAGGTATCGTGAAACTGGATACAGTATTACTCATACATTAAAACTATAGAAGATTGAGAAACTCTAGTTTCTTTCCATTTCTAGAATGAAATTTGCTTCTGCTTTGCTTTTTCAAGATTTCTATAAGACAATTTTTTTTCAGATCTATGCTGGTTCTTTCTTTGCAATTCCTTTGGTTCGGTGGTTCTTCATTCGTAAAAGGAATGCTGATATAGAGAAGAGAAACCAAATAAGAAAACAGTTTGCTCAAGCACTTGAATTGCCTGATCTTTCACTAAGGCGGAAGGTATCCTTCTTACACCTGCATTTTGATTTCTTCATCAAGGTGGTGTTTATAATTTTCCATTAAGTAGCTTTATGCCAGTACTCTTCTATTCCGTAATAGGCAATTAGACATTTCTAAAACAGTTTAACATTATATGTGAGTTTGAATTAATTTATAGCTGTTAAGATTCGAATGTTGATCAGTGCAGTGATTTCTAATTTATTTGCATTTAATCCCTTTGGACCACTAGTATGCAATCTCTGCATGCTAAATCACAGCTCTATGTGATCTTGCCTTCTTGGTTATGAGAAGATAAATAGGATTGGGGTCCCCGAGAGTTCACTGTGATGCAATGTGGTATATTGCCCATTATAGTTTCGCCCTTGTATGTTTGAAATAATTTTTCCTATTATATTGATTTTAGTTATCGATATATACTTGTATGATAATGACATTTTATTTTTGTGTCGAATTTCCTAGTTTCATTGTATACGATCAGCATAGGTAAACCTATTCCCATGGAATAATCTTTTTTTATTCTTTATATATGCCAGCTATTGAGTGCTCGAGATATGGCACAAAAAACAGTCATAGGACCAGACCGCATTGTGTATAGTACTGACAGAGACTTGGTTGAGCAAGACTATGAAGCACGAGAGTGGGATAGAAGATTCCGAGAAATTGAGAAGTCAGACTAAAAAGAGCCTATATGGCTGCTTGGTAATTTTTCCAAGATCTCTTTGCTAAACCCTAAATGTTTACGACTTAGAAGCAGACATCTCTCTATTTCTCTCTCATTGTACTTGTATGTGTGTATATACATTTACATATAGGTCTCAAACCTCGGAGCTGCTATTCTGACACGGTTTCATATTTATTTATTATAGCTTCAGGCTGCTCAAGTTGGTGCCCTCACTTAGCAGAGAGCATCATTACAGGAAGTGATTGACAGTAGATTATGGATCACTCTGAAACTGTTGACATACCATTGATGGAAGAGGCAATTCTACAAAAGAGAACAGGCGATCTCACTTTAGTTCTGGCCGGAATAGCTGAAGGGGGGAGGGGGTAATAATAGTATAGATTTTTCATTAAATTGCCTCGCACTTCCTTTTTTAATCATTTGCGTATCATTATAGAATTTGCGGAAGGTCAAGGTTATGAAATCAAATCCACTTCATTTGTTTTCACCATCTTCTGTTTACACTTGAAAGTAAAAGTATGTTGTGTACTGTGAACTGTAAATGATTCATATTGTAAACCATTACATTTTACAGTGTTGAGACTCAGATCAATCGCTACTATATTTTGGTTGTAAGACGAGCGTTTTTGGACTTAAATGGTACACTGGTATATTATGTAAAAAGCAATGTTATTTGAACTGAATCAGACCGACCAATCCGATTGGGAATCAGTCTCGAAGGTGCTTTTGAACCAGTTAGGTTGGAAATCGGTACGTAGTAGCAAAAAAACTGGTTGAACTGACTATTGAATTGACTAAAAATTGGTTGAATCAGTGTTGAATTGGTTGAATTAGAATTTTTTTAATTTTTTAAATAAATTTTTAATTAGACTAATTTTACTGTTGAGTCGGTGGCTTAATCAGTTCGATTGTTGATCCGGTTTAAAAAACATTAGTAAAAAGTAAAAACTGGTTAAATTTCTTAAATCTTGCCAACTCAAAATTCCATTTTTGTTTTAAAAAATTGAATCCCATTCTGATGGCATTAGAATGGAAGGTCAGGCCATCCATAATATTGGGAACACATCACCACAGACCTGGCATAATCATAAAAGAAGAAAAAGCCAAAAATTAAGTGTCGTGGCCTTATTTAGAAAGACTAATCGGTTCAATTGATTCGTTCAGTTGGATTAAATAAATTATTAAAAAAATTAAAATTCAGTTTAATTAATTTTTTTGCCTAGTTTAATTTTTCTGTACCAATTTTCACCCCGAGTTAATTGATTCAATGCCTCTCTTTAGACTGGTATTTCGGTCGATTTGATCCAACCGATCCAGTTCAAACAGGCTTGTCTGAAACAGAGAATGATGGGAAAACAATGCTTCGGTAATCTGAATAATGCAAATAGATGACGGCAGCAGCGTAGGTTCGGGTCTAGATCCCCAAGACTTCCAATCTCTATAACGGCGAATGTTTATATCGACATCCCCAACCATAGCACCATTAAATGTCCATCTTCAGCTAAAATCTCAGTTAGATCTTGGATTTGAACTCAGATTAGTTGATAGAGGACCAACTCCATGGGTCAGAACCGTATCTCCCTTCGACAAAAAGTCGAAGAAGGACCTCAACGAGTAGCAGCTTAGATCAGGAAAGGGGAAAAAAGGTCAACTCAGATTGGGATTTTAATGTACAAAACAAAATTTAAAGAACTGTGATTTTATAACCCTATTAAGATGTCAAACTTAACCCAAGTGAACTGTAGAACACACCACGGATCAGCAGTTACTCTAACTGGAGTTTGAGATGGCTTGGATATTATCATATACAGCTTATATAAGTTTTGACTAACAAAGTAGATCTGTGAAATGGCATGCCATTCATATGTACAAATTTCTTAGATGAATTGCTGGAGTACATACATTTGTATTAGCTACTTCTGTATTGTAGATAGCAGCAAAATCTAAAGGCTGCTTACCTACCAATCTCAGAATGTAGTTACTGATGGTTGGCTCCTCAACTTGCTATGGGAGCTGAGCAAGTAATCTGCGCCGCAACTCCACTCAAAACCCACTTTGCAGATGCAACGATATTCCTATTAAACAGCAAATGACCACTTTCAAGCGATATGGAAGATCAATATATCTTCATGAATAAAATTCTGGGATAATGATTAATTTTATATCCAAGGCCCCAAATAAACAATTTGATTCCCTGAAAGTTATCCATGGAACTTATATATTAACGCCTAAAAGTTTTTATGGGAGCGTAAGATGAATTTGTAAAGTCTTGCTGCTTGGCAGGATTATTTTCCTTAGGTTAACTTCTTTGAGAGTGAATTTAACAACAAGAACCGTGTGTAAGCAATAAACATGCAACTGTTTAACAAAAAGTCCATAAGCTAAGTACAACCAAAAGGAACCCTTCTACATCCCCCTTTTTTTTTACCTCAAATTCGGAATTAAATGTTTAAATTAAAAGGAGATATCCTTTTTCCATCTATTGCATGAAAATTAAGCTCTTAAAGATAACATCATTGGAAAACACACTTATGGTTTTCCACATTGGTCTATCGATTCATGTAATTTCCAATTCACACAAGCATAGCATCTCAAAAGTGATTGTACAAACAAGCATGAAAAGGGTTTTACAGAGAGAGTGCCTGACAAGCTAAAAATGTAGGTAAATCATTCGACAATCTAAATACATCCATAAATAGATCATTTGAATTTAGCAGGGACATGTAGAGTAAATCAAATAGAAGATGGTATGTACAAATAGTGCACTTACCTAAAAGTGTGAAGACAAATACTATTGCCAGTATCATTTTTATGGACCGCTGATTAACTTTAACGAGAAATGAAAATCTATCAAATCTGGCATTGCATGCCCCAAGCCTCCTTCTCAAGTGCATGACTTTTGTCAGAAACCCATGTAATCCCTGTAGGCCATGGTCTCTAAGTGCTGAACATAGTCCAATATGCTGGCCCTGATAAAGAGATGCAGACTGTAAGTTGAGGACATTGACCAATGCACCAAGGCTAGAGGAATTGATGAGTTTATTGCAAAACTAAGCAATAAGAAAGGTTAGCAATTAAAGGTATGTATTGCTTAGCAATTAGATGCATGTAAAAAAAATAAAAACCAAAATCATAGTACAAATTGTTCAGAAGTTCTGTAAAATGCTAGTATCAAAATTCAGAGCTAGCTACTTCACCATATCTTGACTACTGATCACATGCATGCCTTCCGAAGAATAATATTGTTAAGATGGATTGAAACGTACCTGTGCAGCATGAGAAGCATCAATGTGCAAAGGAGAATGCTCTTCTTCCCCATCTTTTAATCGCTTTGTATAACTGCTAGGAACCCTTCTTCCCCATAGATTATTGAAGAAACCAATGAGATTCATACTGCTGGAAGAGCATCTCAGCTTATTCTCATGGAAGAAACACTTAGGTTTGCTATCACCAGCTTCTATATACCAACTTCCATCGTCAGCATTCCTGTTACAAGAACTCTCTTGGAAAGAATTCACTGCATTTAGACCCAATTTCATAGAATTTTGAGAATCCACTTTCCTTAGGTTACTCTCCTCCAAAGAATCATAATAATGGTTACTATAAGCATTACCATTCATATTCACTTCTTCAATTTCTCCACATTCATTTCCAACAATTCCAGCATCTGTTGAGTATGATGCCGTGGGTTGATCAAGAAATCTTTTAAATATGTCACTATCACCCAACTCATAACAGTGATTGTTAATCCCCCCGGAAAGGAATAATGCCAAATTATCTTTATCTTGTTCATTCAAGTTTTGCCATTCAGAGTTTTTAGCGGGATTTCCAATTGCCATTTCCTCCAAGCTTTTCTCAACATTGTTGATCTGTTCTCTAATAGCACTAACAAACTCCTTATGTCTAAAAATCACAGCCTCCCTAGAGTGAGGCCGGTCTATCCTAGCTGATGAGTTAACTGCTCGTTCAAAATCTTCCAACTAATAAAATCAAAGGAAGCATTAGAATAAGCAAATGTAACACTATTAACAGGAAATAATTAAACTCAAGAATAAACAAGGAACCAATGCCTGCCATTTTGCTGTTTCAAGTATGGTAGCAAGATCGCGCCTGTGATACCCAATCAAAGTAAGCAGCTTCGGGTCATAATTATTAGCTTCAACAAGATTTTGTTCATGCAAAAGAAGGCGAAAAATCGATTCCATCCTGGAAATATCAAATTAACAAAGAAAAATCTTTAGTTTTGAACTCGCATAACAACATAACTCAACAGTCTGCAGTGTGATACTCCACATTAACACGAGAACAGAAACCGAAAGGAAAATAATTAAAAATTGAAAAAGTCTCGAAATGGGTATTTCTAGGGTAAGATAAAACCTGTCAGCTGAATCTTGAACGACTTCGGCGGCTGAAAATAGGGGGTCGGATTCCCATTGAAGCAAGCTTGATCCCATTTTCTTTATATAATCATAAATAAACGTGATAGAAATTTGAAAAATAGAAACTTTTGCTATCCAAACAAGTAGGAAGCAGTAAGAAATGAACTCTGAAACAACGATTGTCGAAATAAATGAAAAGGGTATATATAATCTTTGAATTAAAATTAAATGAACTTAAAAATCGAATTTGAGTGTAAACGAGATTTTTCCTTCTCTCTTTTTGCTGTAAATTGGGAATTTATTAGGGTTTTAGGATTGCAAAAAAGAAATGACAATTGCTATCATCAACAGCTTTTTGGTTTAGAATTTAGAGGAGAAGTTGGTTCAAATGATCAATGATATTGATTTTAATGTGTTTTTCGTCTTTGATTTGAACTTATTTGCAACCTCCGCACGAAAATAGTTTTATGAAAAAAGTTAATAAAGTTAATATTTTTCTTTTGATATTTTCAAGTACTGATAAATAAATATTTTATCTTATTTCACATATTTCTTAAAAATATTAAATAAATGTTATTTTTATTGAAATAAATATACCTTCGAAATTTTCTTATTCTTTAATTGTTTAATTTAGTTTATTTTATATTTATAAATTTATATTTTATTTTGTTAAATTTAATTTTATTACATAATTTTTTAATTACATGACTAGCAAATGAATATTTTTTATTTAAAAATATAAGATCAACAAAATTAATAATTGAAATTGATTTTTAAATCTAAAAAGTAAATAGATTAAATTCTTAAAAATAAAAGTATAGAGATTAAATTGTAAATTTGTGAAGAGTATATAGACTTATAACGTATTTTAACTTTTATATTATAAAATATTTATTATTAATATATTTATAATTGTAATAAATATTTATTATTAAAATATTAATATTAAATATTTTAATAAAATGTGAAGAATATTATTTAAAATTATTATTTTTAAAATTTATTATTAAAATAAAAATAAAAATTAAATAATTTATTAAAATAATAAATTATATTAATTATATTAATAATTTATTATATGACTAAATATAAATAATTAAATATGTATGTTTAATAATATTGAAAATATAATCTTTTATATTAATATTTTAATTATTTTTAAAAATAAAAATAAATATTATTATCAATATGATAATATTAAGTTTAATTTAAGTTAATTTTTATATAAAAATAAAATTAGCTATAGATGAGCTCTTTTCTAGAAAATGACTTGCGCTATTCAAAAGAGTAAGTCATTTGTAAAATGACTTATTTTACGTTAACCTGTAAATCATTTTCTGTTGACCAAACTATTTTTTGGGAAACTAACACAGGAAAATGCAAAAAAAATTTCCGTAAAACCTTTTACATGTAAACAAACGAACCAATTCATCGTCAATAATCAATTTTTTTATTTTGTTTGGTTTTATGAATATATATATATATTTGTAAGCAGATTTATTCGTAGAATTATCCAAACTGGAACCTGCATTGTAAACAGACGCTTGTAAGTTCGTATGACCTTAGAAATTTTTAACCACCTTGAACATTTGTCATTGAATCTTGAAGAGTACTAAATTTCTTTTCTGATATTGGTTGATACTTTTCCTTTCTCTCATCGGATTCATATAGGCTCATTTCTACACTTGTCTATCATACGTTCATTCCATACGTATGGCAGACTACAACATTCACTTCTCATTGCGGAACTATTTCACAATCTTTTCGGAGATAAAGACTAATGCATTCCACAAAGTATATTCATATTGACATCAATTTTTGGCAGTTTCTCTCATAGACAGATGTTGAATACCTTTTTCAGATGTTGCGCATAGATGTCATTCTTGGAAGATTCTTTCAATAACTGATCTTTTAGATTGATCTACATACTGATCTTACCTTTGTTGGATTTTTGTATTGGTTGATCTTGGAACAATTCCTAAGTGGGTCTTACCTTTGACAGATTCTGATACTGAATCTGGTGGCTGATAGAATATTAGTCAGATCGTAACCTTCTCACCTCAAATAATTAATTTATCTTGATGAATACGACAATTACGTCATTCATTAGAAATTCAGATAATTGTGTTACAAATTGTGAGAGTTCCCACGTTTAGCAAATACCATAGAATTAAATAACCTCTTTACAAAATGTGGATTTACTTAGACTTGTTGGAGACTTACATCGCCCATACTTTTGAGTTCGCTGTATTCTTCTTCTGGCAGATTACCATAGCGAGGTCATAGATCAGGACACTGTAAGGAAAACTCCTTCAGGAACTACTTTAATGAGCAATCAGACTTTGCCACGAAGGCGACTAACCATTGCTAGCCATTTAGGCGTTACAGAGTACTCCATAAAGGCTTTACAAAATATGCCACAAAGG
Organism: Gossypium longicalyx; assembly: GCA_025698465.1. NCBI lineage: Eukaryota > Viridiplantae > Streptophyta > Magnoliopsida > Malvales > Malvaceae > Gossypium > Gossypium longicalyx. The sequence goes on along the minus strand of CM046998.1, from coordinate 31,061,158 downwards.
CTTCATAGATTGTGCCACAAAGGCTTCACATAATACGTCACAAAGGCTTTACAAATAATTTGCCTAACAAGGCTCTGTTTGGTTGCCACCAAGGCACCACATGAAATGTCGTGTTTGCGATATAGATTTGCCTAAACTCATCATCGCGTGAGGTTTGCCCATCATTACCCTAGGACATGCAGAACCCAAGTAGATAAATGCGGCTTATCTGCCCTTTCTAGAATGTGTCATGGCCATGGTCTTTCCTTAGATTTGCCATACCAAAATTCGTGTTTACTATCCTGACGAACTTCATCAAATACCAGAACGGTGTCAATCTCATATCACACAATTTCTCAACATTCCGATAAACCCCCATTTCTCCAACATTTTCAATCATGCATCATACATATAACATAAGTACACATTCATAAAGACTTTACTCATACCCATAACCAAATTATACTTCTTTACATGCTCACCACACATTGGCACAATCATGCAACACAAAATATGCTTCATGTACAAACATATAGTTGCTTCACGGGACCACATGCACTCATGTATACAACACATTACACATTTAAACCTTACACAGATACTATACGAGGATCAGGCATACGTTAATAGTCACTCAAGGACTCATGCATCATTATTGGGACGTCAACCATAAGAAGAAACTTTTGAGAATGACTTGTAGGAGTTAAGACTAGGGACTCACCTGAGAGCTCACCTTCACTTTAACTCAAAGTTCCTGTTCCCATGATCCTACCTGAACCAGCAGCAACAATTGCTTAAAAGATTATGGAACTTCTATTAAAATCTCATTTACAGACAGTTTACTAACATCTCAATTACAGATGACCCCCACACAAGGCCTCTTATTCACAACCTACTATTTATATCATAACTTGCAAAGATATCAGACTTACCAGGAGGATAAAATATCCATTGACTAATCCAAAGACCTTAGCTATCTGTTTAACGAAGAAGAAAATATTTAGTCTTAAGGAGAACCAAAGCGTAGAACGGGAGGAAGAATAACTATCTGAATGTTCCCTTCTTACCATATATATATACTTAGTTCCTCTTAGTGGATCTTGACAACTGTCGAATGCCTACATTGCCCTTTAAATGCCCTACAAAACCCAAGAAAAATATAAAAGAGAATCCAATGCAGATGCAGTTTGACCAATCAATCCATTCAATTGACTCCCAACCAATTACGTTACAGAACCCACCTAACATAGTGTTCGAGCAAATCGAACATGCCATACCTTTGGTGGTAACCCTTATAAGACGTGCTCTTCGGTTGGCGTACTCTTCTTCAATTGGGAAACATCTCGAGATGAAAACCTTAGATTCTGGCTATTTTATCAAAATGACCCAAAAAATTAAATATTTACAAGAACAACCCAAATTTAAAAACATTAACAAAAATAACCTGGAAGGAACAGTGCACGGTGGCACCGGCAACCCTATGGCCGGCACCCATGTCAAAAAGGATTAAAAGATATTTTTTGGTGCTGGCAATGCAATGGCCAGCACCCATATGTATTTTTTCACTCATATTTTGTACAATACGTTTTGTACCTGGTTTAAAAAAAAATAAAATCTTTGGGTGCCGTGTAGCAGGTGGCCGACACCCATTTACAATAACCAATATTTTTTTTCTTGATCCCGTGAACCCATTGGCCGACATTAGTACATATGGGTATTCCATCATAAAAAACAAAAAGAAAAAATATGCAAACTCATCTTATGCAACTGGTTTCCAATATTTCTTCCCAAACTTTATTTCTTTTCATCATCTCTCGTTTTAGAAAACTAATAAAAGAAAAAAGAAAAAAAAGATTTATGATAGTTTATCTGTTTCAGAAAATGAAAAGCCACAAATATTTTAGAAAATTAAAAAAAAATTGAGAAGAAGAGAGGAAGAGAAAATAAATAAATTGAGATATGGAAAATGAAAGTGAATGGAACGTTGGGTTTTCAATAAGGTATACAACTCATTTTTTCCTTTTTGGTTTTAGTTTTATTTATTTACTTGTTTGTTGGTTTTCAATGTTCTGTTGGTGTTTGTGCTTGTATTTGGCCATTATCCCATTAATAAAATAAAAAAGTATATTTTCAAATATATATACTGTCGAAACCATTTTTAAGTTTTAAAAAAATGAGGATCTACTTTAAAAACGAAAATAGAGTCGCCACCAATCCTTTTTATTTAGGTGTGATCGGATCACCTAATAAAACATTTTGATTTATTAAAATACTGATTTTGGCCTACGAAAATCAAGAAAACGGGTTCGGGAGTCGGTTACGTACGAGGAAGGATTAACACCCTCGCAACGCCCAAAATTGGTACCTAATTGATTAATTTATGTCCTAATGTCAAAAATTTGAAAAGATTTTAAAATATAATTTCTTTTAAAAGCATTTGAATAACTTGAATTGGATTGTAAGATTCTCTTGTCCCAAGGAAATAAAAATATCATATCCAGCACGTTAGGATACGACCTTTTGAACCCTTGGAATCAAAATCATCTTTTGATTTTCGAAACTCATGCGTTGAAAACTCAAAAGGTATATTTGGTCGTTTGGTCAAACGAAAAATCGAAACCTAGCACGTTAGGGCACAATTTCTCGAATTTCCAAACACGAAATATTTCCTTATTTTGAGAGATTTTTAAACGAGGATGATTATAAAAGTGGTGAAGTACATTAATTCGGTTTACTTGAAATAAAAAATGAAATGAACAATTTAAAGCGAATAAGTTGGCAATCTCGATCATAAATCAATACATGGAAATAAAAAACAAAGTAATTAATATGGAACATGTACATGGTTAATATATTACACCACTTATCAACAATACTACAAAGGTGCAAGTATCTAAATTAAAACACACAACAACAAAGAGTAAACAAACAAACAATGCATAAAATAAATTATATGTATATAAACAAGTACATGCAAAACCTTGAAATAAATTATAAAATAAATAAAAATAAAAATAATTAATGCATAAAATATAAAGTTTAACATATAAATGATCTTCAAAATAAGTATTATAAGAAGAAGTTTAAAATTAGTGCTATACAAAAATAATTTACAACTAAAATGAATAAAACTATAATGTAAATTATAGACATAAAATAATAATGTATGCCCATATAAGAATTTAAAACAAATGGTGTACGTGTTAGAAAATTTTAACATAAATGAATTATATAAATACAACCGTATAAGAATATACAAAAGAATGTATATGAACTATTATCTATATAATATGAAATTAATAATCATATAAAATAATTTGAAGCAAGATTTATTCATCAACAATTAGTAATGTACATAAAGTGAAAAAACTTGATGAAAATAATATATATAAAATGATAATGGATGAGAGTGTTAAAAAAAAACAAAATATATAATAGATAGGATAAAAGAAATAAATTATATATAAGTAGATTTAAAAGAAAATATAAAATAACATGAGATTGAGAATATGCATTGGATAAAGCTAATTTTCATATAAACTATATATATATAATAATAATATATAAGGGTAATTGAGGTAAATATTGGACATGATTTTAAAATAATATGATATAGAAGGATGTTTTAAAATAATAACGATATAATTAAACAAATAAAGAAAACAAATACAAGTAAAATACCAAATTGAAATGAGGTAAAAATGATTAAAGTAATTCAAAGTATATATTTTAATAATTTTTAAAAGAAATGAATACTAAGTAAATAAAAAAAGAATTATATACATGGAAAGGGGAAAAACAAACTTAATTGAAATAAAATTAAACTGAAAATGATAATTAATAAATAAAATAGAACATTAAAGCAGAAATAAGGACCAAAGTGCAATGCGCACGGATGTACAAGGACCAAAAATAAGAATATCCCCGGTCGCCAAAACGCGGCATGTGAGCGTGGACTAAACTGAAATGGCACGCAAATTCTAGTGTGAAATAATAAAATACAAAAGAACAAAGAAAAGGGCTCAATCGAATAGCAGAGCAAGATGGAGGGATTAATCACGCAAATTCCCCTCAAAGATCGAAACACGCTGATCCTGGCCGTGTATGGGTCGGGTCATCGGGTGCAGCGACACGATGTCGTTTTAAGGCCCCTGAATTAATCCTTAAACGACGTCGTTTCATGACGTTTATAAGGGAAAAATAAACTTGAAAAAAAAAAAAGCCAGTCCAGAAAAAGAAAAAAAATGAAATAGAAAAAAAAAACCTAGATGCTCTATCCCCGTCCGTTTTTGCCACTCAACCACCATTTCACCATCATAACCAGTGAATGATGCGTAGGCCCTCTTTATCTCCATCAAAGCCGAGGCTCAAGGCCTATTTTCACCTGAAAATCCCCATCTCAAACTCTGATTTTGACGGAGGAGACAAGGACCCCGACGGTGCATCCACGAAGGTAAACCTCTCTCCTTTCTCTTTTTATTCTCATGCGAAAGGATTTTGTGCAGAAACAAAGAAAAAAAATGAATCAAAACATGAGAAAATGAAATCTGAAATCACCTTCTATTTTTTTGGTTGCTTTTGTATTCTGTATTCAATCTCCTCTTTTTTTTTTCTTTTACAGTATACAATCAGCTTTATATAGCCAAAATAAAATGTAAAATTTACAAATTTCCCTTTTTCTCATCTATTTGATTGCTATTATTCTGTTATATTTGCTGTTATTTGCTGTTGTGGTTTTCGTTTGTTGCAGGTACGAACGGAGCCAGCTAGAGGTGGTGACACACGTGGGATGAGGCGTGAAGGTTGCTGGTGGCTGCTTGCGGCGCAAGGGGAGATGGCTAGGGTTCCAGTTTCTAGAACAGAAAATCTGGGCCATTCGGGCTCATTTTAGAAATGGGCTGTTTGGCTTTATGAATTTAGGTTTAGGGTAGTTTATTTCGGGCCATAGTGGGCCATTGTAACATGGACTATTCACATTTTATTATTTTTGGGTTTTTATATTTTTTTATTATTTTGTTTTATGGTGTTGGTCTGGGCCCGGACGAAATGGGCCTATTACAGCTGCCTCTTTTTGCTCATTGTCGTGTAACAGGAATGGAGCAAAGACTTTAAAATGATCAATTTTGCCCGGGTCTTGCTACATCTTTGACTTTTTGGCACTTCTTTTCTTCAAGCAGTCTCAGTTGATCCCACCGTCTTCAGGGGTATACTCCATTAGAACTTAGGAAAATAAAATTCGTCGTCTTCGATCTGCTCTACTGTTACCTTAGGGAGATAAGATCTACAATCATCAGTCTGCTTCCTTGCTACCTCAGGAAGATAAGACTACAATCGCCAACCTGCTCTCTTGCTACCTTAGAGAGATAAGGCTGGTGGCTAAAATCTGCTCCCCTACTACCTCGGGAAGATAAGATTCGCTATCTTCGATCTGCTCCAAAACTTCTTAGGGGGATAAGATCTTCATTCTTCAGTCTGCTTCCTTGCTACCTCAGGAAGATAAGACTACAATCGCCAACCTGCTCTCTTGCTACCTCAGAGAAATAAGGCTAGTGGCTAAAATTTGCTCTATTACCGATACATGGAGATAAGATTCGCCATCTTCGATCTGCTCCACAACTATTTAGGGAGATAAGATCTTCAATCTTCAGTCTGCTTCCTTGCTACCTCAGGAAGATAAGACTTGTATATTGAGCCTGCTCTACTGCAACTTCAGGGAGATAAGGCTGGTGGCTTAAATCTGCTCTATTGCCGATACATGGAGATAAGATTTTCCGTCTTTGGTCTGCTTCACTACTGCTTAGGGAGTCAAGACCTATGATTTTCAGTCTATTCCACTGCAACCTCAAGGAGATAAGACTTGTATATTGAGCCTGCTCCACTGCAACTTCAAGGAGATAAGGCCTGTCACTTCAGCCTGCTTCACTGCAACTTCAGAGAGATAAGGTTTGCTATGATCTACTCTGCTGCAACTTTAGAGAGATAAGATCTATTTATTTATGGCTTCAATCTGTTCCACTACAACTTCAAGGAAATAAGATTCGCTATCTTTAGTCTGCTCCACTGCAACTTCAGGGAGATAAGACCGTCACTTCAACCTGCTCCACTGCAACTTCAGGGAGATAAGGCTGGTGGCTTAAATCTGCTCCATTGTCGATACATGGAGATAAGATTTGTCGTCTTTTATCTGCTCAACTACTACTTAGGGAGATAAGATATTCAACCTTCAGTCTGCTTCCTTGCTACCTCAGGAAGATAAGAATACAATTGCCAACCTGCTCTCTTGCTACCTTAAAGAGATAAGACTAGTGGCTAAAATCTGCTCCATTGCCGATACATAGAGATAAGATTCGCCATCTTCGATCTACTCCACTACTGCTTAGGGAGATAAGATCTGTAATCTTTAGTCTACTCCACTATAACTTCAGGGAGATAAGACCTGACTTCACCGATGTTACTACACTGTCCTCTAGGACATATCCTGTAAACTTGATTTCATGTATCTATGCTTATGCCAAATAATTAGGATGCTATGATCAAAATGAATCAAATGCTCCTAACTAGATGTGATTTTTATGTCAAATAATTAGGACGCTATGATCGAAATGAATCAAATGCTCCTAACTAGATGTGATGCTTATGTCAAATAATTAGGATGCTATAATCGAAATGAATCAAATGCTCCTAACTAGATGTGTTATGAATGAGAATGATCCTTTTTTAAAATGCTTAAGGTATCATCGCTCGTTGTTCATCAGGGCATTATTACTGACGTATTATGTTGCCCTCTCGTTTGGCTGGTGCTCTTGACAAAAAACCCAAAGAAACAATCATATTCTGCTCAGCAAGCTTGCCCCACTGTAATTTCAGAGCCCCTTCCACTGTACCTTCTGGGACATAAAGTTTGTACTTTCCACTGCAACTTTAGGGGAATAATCATTTGATTTCCTCTATTCATCCTGCTGCAACTCAGAGGTATAGGATTTGCATCATCTTTAATCAATTTGATCTGTTACACCATTCCCTGGGTGTAATGAACAGATTTATATGCCTGATATCTGCATGAATACAGAATACCATTTTTCTTTTCTCTAGAATAATCCATTGCTCATTCTTTGCCGGGATTATAACACCAATGTAATTTTCTTTTTACTCAACCAATATCTTAGACAGAAAATTGAATGAGATAATCTCAATTTGGGCTTAAATATTTTCAACCCTTAAGCTTGGTGAGTTTTAAACAATAGTCCCGTTTCAAGTTCTTGTATTATTTAGAAGCTTCTAAGGTAATATGCAAAACTCTTTTTTATGAAAGTATTATTAATGCACTAATCGTTATTTTAATGCAAAATGCTTGAAAAAGATCATAACCATGGACAAGAAAGGAATTAATTGGGATAACTCGAAACAAGTAAGCAAATGCAACTAAGAAAGAAATTTATTAGGACATGACCTGAAAAGAATAAGGTAATCAAAGATAGCAAATTTAAAATGGGCAAAATAGAAAACTAGGTGCCCCAGATATCGCAGCTTGAGCTCCTCTGTACCAACTTCTTGATAACCATTTTGAGCTCAATCTGTGTTTAGGGGATCTGGAGTACTTTGTCGATGCCTCAAAACGTAACATACTTCTTAATTGTTAATTCAGGCATAGCAAGACTACTGTATGCCCTATTTTAATCCAAATTTGAGTCGCCCTTTTTGGGTTTTCAACTCAAATCCCCTTTGGTCTCAAGGCACCATTTGCGGGTTTTCACCTTGGCCTCTCATTTTTCTTTCTTTTTTTGATTTTTTATTGATTTTTTATTGATTTTTTTTATTTTTTTTGATGATTTCTTTTTAAGGTCTCAAGGCACCCTTTGCAGGTTTTCACCTTGGCCTCTCACCTTTTTAGGTAGAATACCCCTTGACCGGATTTGCCATCCATCTCGGTAAATATCAATACTCCTCCAGAACAGGCCTTCTTTACTATATAAGGTCCTTCCTAGTTTGATCCATTTTCCTCTGAAGTCCTTTTGTGTATGAAGAATCTTCTTTAATAACAGGTCCCTTTTGTGGAATTCTCTAGGATGAACCTCTTTGTCGTAAGCTCGCATCACCTAACCGTGATGGATATCCTTCAAATTCAACTGATCATATCAGGATTGAGTTTATTCTGCCTCATCCAACTTTAGTTATAACAAGGCTCGAAGAAAAGGAATCTCGACAAAATACTTCCATTCCATAAACTAATGAGAAGGCATTGCCCTGATGAAGGTCTTGGCCGACGTTCGATAAGCATAGAGGGTAAATGGTAACTTCTTTATGCCAATCTTTACAAGTCTTGGTCGCCTTTCACTATGACCTTTGTTTTATTATTTTTCTAGTTTTTCTTCTTTTTTTGTTTTTGTAATTTTTATTTTTCTTTTTGGCTGCCTTTGTTGCACTGTGATATGGTGTTTGACCTTTGAATAGACTGTAAACTTTTGACATTGTGCAGTTGTATTAGACATAATCTTTTCTGACATTACTTGTCGGCACCTTTTTTTTTTTAAATTTGATGACTACTGACCTTGTAATATTGACATATGAAGCGACCCTCACCCTCTTCATGAAGTCATCGACGACTACCAAGATAAATCGATGTATATTAGATGAGAATGACCTGATAACATCCATGCCCCACATAGAAAAAGTCTGTGAAGAAATGAATGAGGTACATAAATTTTGTCTCCTTAAATATGGCCTAACTGATATAGTCCCCTTCCATGGTGGATCAATAGTACCCAAACCTCATGATTAGTGTGGCTACCGTGAAACCATTAACATATGTCCTTCTGACACCCATATAGACATTTTTTTGCATCTCCAGGTATATCTTGACATGGTTATGCGAAAACATCTTTGAATTCTTGGAATAACTCAATGACGATTCGTTTTGTCTTTGCGGTGACTCAGGCTCCAATCTTTGCCTCTTGCTCACAATGTCCATTGAATCTTCATAAAGTAGGATCTATTTTTCATCTTATTCTACCATCCTTAACAAAATCAGGAGATAAGCTACAATCTTTGTCATCTTCAAAGTCCTGAGATCCGCTTAAACACATATCTCACCCTAAAAGGGAGTAAATTACAGCGTTGCTACTGTCGTTGATATCTGGGGACCTATTGTAGGTACAAAGGCATATTTCCAAAGAATAAATGATTCTAAGGATGATTATTTGTATGATATGATCATGAATGAAGAATAAAAGCATATTTAAAAGACAGTCCAAAGAACAAAAGAATATATCAAGAATGAAAGAACATTTACTCAAAAAGATATATTTTGATTGAAATAAAGATTTTGAACACAAGCCTATTTCATAAAAGGATTTTTATTTCCCCTAGGTTTAAAGCAACAAGCGCGTTTTGAACATTACTCTAGATCAGCTCTAAAAATACATGGATCTCTTCCACAGTCCCATTATTCAAAACACCCCCAAGTACATAAGGGTTTAGAAACTTTTATTCCCTGGTTCCCTTTCTGGATATGTCATTCAAATTCCCCGATATTCCTTCTAGGCTTTTGACTTGTTCAAGGCATCGCAACTTTTTTGCACCCACTTTCAAATATTGCATTTACTTCATTGTCAGAGCAATTAGGTTCTGATGAATCATCGAACTTCACAATTCCCATTTCAATGAACCTTTCGACCAACTTTTTAAAGGTAGTGCAGTTTTTGATTGAGTGTCCTGTTATTCCTGCATAGTACTCGCATTAAGCATTCTCATTATACCATTTTGGGAAAGGAGGCTGCATAGGTTCCGAGTAGAACGGAGACACCACATGCACATCAAAAAGATTTTGATACAACTCCTTATATGACATTGGGATGGGTGTAAACCGGAGCTTTTCTGCATTTGGCCTCGAGTTGGATTCTTGCCTTGAAGAGCCTTGATAGCTGGTGGTTACAGCCCTTGGCTGGCCTATGTTGACCAATTTGAAAGGACACGATGTTCACTTTATTTTCCTTGTTTCTTGGGGTTGACCTTTTAGCGCTTTCTCCCGCATCTATCTGCCCACTTCTCACCGCATTTTCAATCATCTCACCGGACATTACTATATCCGAAAAGCTCAAAGTAGCGCTTCCCAGCATATAATTAATGAATGGGGCTTTCAGAGTATTGATGAAAAGCATCGTGGTCTCCTTTTCCGGAAGAGAAGGCTGGACTTGTGTTGCTACCTCTCTCCATCTTTGGGCATATTGCCTGAAGCTCTCATTTTGCTTCTTTTCTATATTTTGCTAAGTAATTCTATCGGGTGCCATGTCTGTTACATGGCTATACTGCTTCATAAAAGCTTGTGCTAAGTCCTTCTATGAATTGATTTTAGTACGACTCAATTGATTGTAACATTTAGTGCTGACCCGATCAGACTGTCTTGGAAGCAATGAATTAATAATTAGTCATTATTAACATATCCTATCATCCTTCGACAAAATATTGTAATGTGAGCTTCAGGACAACTAGTCTTATTATACTTTTCAAACTCTAGAGTCTTAAATTTTGGCGGGAATACTAGATCAGGGACCAAACTCAGATCCTTGGCGTCAATCCCATAGTAGAAGTCAACATTCTCCATTGCCCTAAATTTTTCCTCTAACCACCTATACCGATCCTCGAGTTGTTTTGGCAATCCCATCTTTGCTTTTTCCATTTCATCTAGGTCAGAAACTACGGGAATGGTTGGATTGTCCCCCGGATTAGAGCTTGAGCATATCGGGTAATCCACTGGTGCCAAGGTACCGGCTTGACGTTGCTGGGTTCTGATAATAAGTACACCTTGCGGACATATCTGAGCATTTGTTAGGGTGAATCTCGGAGGGTAAAGAGGCCCCTCATTGTCCTCCCCAGCATTGATCATGGAGCTTTTTCCTTTTCATAGCCCCTTAGTTAGCAATTGAGACAACTGATTCATCATATTCCTTTGAGACTCTAGCACTTGGTCTCTCATATCTTGCCGGATCTTTGTCAGTTACTCTTGCATTTGCATTTGTAACTGGTTTTGCATCTCTTTTTGAAATTGTTCAAGCCTTTCTGGTCCATCTCTTTTGTCTTAGCACGGGTACTGTAACGATGCTTGGTTGGTAAGTTTTTATCGGTTTCTAGATTAACTGAAATGATTTCAATTAATTAGGGTCCTTTTGTGAAAATCCAATGCAAATGATGCAATGCAATGCCAATGCATGGAATGAATGCAAAAGAAAGAAAGGCGTTGATTCTGAATTCAATTCTATTAGAACAACTTTTCTAGAAAACAAATTCCTTTACATCAAGTGGATTACATATGCGGCCTTGCCCTCATATTCCTAGGCAAAGACACCGATCCTTTTTCTTCGTAAAAGTCAAATCTCGCAAACCTCCAATAAATGCCTCCACTAGCTCCTTTTTGCTTGATCCAGGCCTCGACTTATTATCCTCGTGATGTTGATTAGCTTCTTTAAGAAAGTAGGGACTCGACGACTCTCGAACAATCTTTATTAGCTTGAATCCTTGGGCAAAGTCTTGTTTTCCTCCGCGAACTATCAGCCTTCTTTCGTTCTGTTTACTTGGACCATATTCAGACAACCGTATTATAATCCACTTTATCAAGAAATCCATTTTCTCATGACAAGCTGTTCTATTTAGCAATCAAATATGAATCAACACCTCCTTTCTATGATGATGTAATGCAATACAGTTATAAACAACATAAAAACAAAACACGTTAGTACAGAAGAAATAAATAACAAATAAAGTACCTATTCGGGTGACCACTAAATTTAGGCACGGTTCTACCTAAGGTGGACCTCAAGGTTCACTATATGTGGTTCGGTTCTAGAAAAAGGGTACCTGAACTAGTAGATTCCTCAATCCTCACCCATTATAGGCTCATATGGATCGAGCTCAGTTCAGGGGAATACATTTCACTATGGCCATGCGGAGATGAAAATCTCACGAAGACATAGGTACGAATGTATCCTGGAAGTAATCCACTAGCCCATGCAGAGGTGAAAACCTCACGAAGGCATAACTTCTCACTTCCACTTAAAAAGTGTGACCACAACGTTCATGCAATGCAATACAATAGTCTAAAAGACTCAAACCACAACAATCATACAAACAAATGCAACAAAGAATCATGATTTTTCAAATCAAATGTTCAATTTTCAACAAAAAGACAAAAATAATCAATTTTACGGCCTGGCTCTCTTATTGTCCCCAGTGGAGTCGCCAAGCAGTCAAAACAATTTTTAAGTTTTTAAAAAAACGGGGATCGACTTTAAAAACGAAAATGGAGTCGCCACCAATCCTTTTTGTTTAGGTGTGATCGGATCACCTAATAAAACATTTTGATTTATTAAAATACTGATTTTGACCTACGAAAATTAAGAAAATGGGTTCGAGAGTCGGTTATGTACGAGGAAGGATTAACACCCTCGCAACGCTCAAAATTGGTACCTAATTGATTAATTTATGTCCTAATGTCGAAAATTTGAAAACATTTTAAAATATAATTTCTTTTAAAAGCATTTGAATAACTTGAATTGGATGTTAAGATTCTCTTGTCTCAAGGAAATAAAAATATCATATCCAGCACATTAGGATACGGCCTTTTGAACCCTTGGAATCAAAATCTTCTTTTGATTTTCGAAACTCATGCGTTGAAAACTCAAAAGGTATATTTGGTCGTTTGGACAAACGAAAAATCGAAACCCAGCACGTTAGGGCACGATTTCTCGAATTTCCAAACACGAAATATTTTCTTATTTTGAGAGATTTTTAAACGAGGATGATTATAAAAGCGGTGAAGTACATTTATTCGGTTTATTTGAAATAAAAAAATGAAATGAACACTTTAAGGCGAATAAGTTGGTAATCTCGATCATAAATCAATACATGGAAATAAAAAACAAAGTAATTAATATGGAACATGTACATGGTTAATATATTACACCACTTATCAACAATACTACAAAGGTGCAAGTATCTAAATTAAAACACACAACAACAAAGAGTAAACAAACAAACAATGCATAAAATAAATTATATGTATATAAACAAGTACATGCAAAACCTTGAAATAAATTAGAAAATAAATAAAAATAAAAATAATTAATGCATAAAATATAAAGTTTAACATATAAATGATCTTCAAAATAAGTATTATAAGAAGAAGTTTAAAATTAGTGCTATACAAAAATAATTTACAACTAAAATGAATAAAACTATAATGTAAATTATAGACATAAAATAATAATGTATGCCCATATAAGAATTTAAAACAAATGGTGTATGCGTGTTAGAAAATTTTAACATAAATGAATTATATAAATACAACCGTATAAGAATATACAAAAGAATGTATATGAACTATTATCTATATAATATGAAATTAATAATCATATAAAATAATTTGAAGCAAGATTTATTCATCAACAATTAGTAATGTACATAAAGTGAAAAAACTTGATGAAAATAATATATATATAAAATGATAATGGATGAGAGTGTTAAAAAAAAACAAAATATATAATAGATAGGATAAAAGAAATAAATTATATATAAGTAGATTTAAAAGAAAATATAAAATAACATGAGATTGAGAATATGCATTGGATAAAGCTAATTTTCATATAAACTATATATATATAATAATAATATATAAGGGTAATTGAGGTAAATATTGGACATGATTTTAAAATAATATGATATAGAAGGATGTTTTAAAATAATAACGATATAATTAAACAAATAAAGAAAACAAATACAAGTAAAATACCAAATTGAAATGAGGTAAAAATGATTAAAGTAATTCAAAGTATATATTTTAATAATTTTTAAAAGAAATGAATACTAAGTAAATAAAAAAAAGAATTATATACATGGAAAGGGGAAAAACAAACTTAATTGAAATTAAATTAAACTGAAAATGATAATTAATGAATAAAATAGAACATTAAAGCAGAAATAAGGACCAAAGTACAATGCGCACGGATGTACAAGGACCAAAAATGAGAATATCCCCGGTCGCCAAAACGCGGCATGTGAGCGCGGACTAAACTGAAATGGCACGCAAATTCTAGTGTGAAATAAGAAAATACAAAAGAACAAAGAAAAGGGCTCAATAGAATAGCAGAGCAAGATAGAGGGATTAATCACGCAAATTCCCCTCAAAGATCGAAACACCCGGATCCTGGCCATGTATGGGTTGAGTTATCGGGTGCAGCCACACGATGTCGTTTTAAGGCCCTTGAATTAATCCTTAAACGACGTCATTTCATGACGTTTATAAGGGAAAAATAAACTTGAAAAAAAAAACAAACAGCCAATCCAGAAAAAGGAAAAAAATGAAATAGAAAAAAAAAACCCTAGATGCTCTATCCAGTCCGTTTCTACCACTCAACCACCATTTCACCATTATAATCGGTGAATGATGTGGAGGTCCTCTTTATCTCCATCAAAGCCGAGGCTCAAGGCCTATTTTCACCCGAAAATCCCCATCTCAAACTCCGATTTTGACGGAGGAGTCAAGGACCCCGACGGTGCATCCACGAAGGTAAACCTTTCTCCTTTCTCTTTTTATTCTCATGCGAAAGGATTTTGTGCAGAAACAAAGAAAAAAAAATGAATCAAAACATGAGAAAATGAAATCTGAAATCACCTTCTATTTTTTTGGTTGCTTTTATATTCTGTATTCAATCTCCTCTTTTTTTTTGTCTTTTACAGTATACAATCGGCTTATAGCCAAAATAAAATGTAAAATTTACAAATTTCCCCTTTTTCTCCTCTATTTGATTGCTATTATTCTGTTATATTTGCTGTTATTTGCTGTTGTGGTTTCCATTTGTTGTAGGTATGAACGGAGCCAGCTGGAGGTGGTGACGCACGCGGGATGAGGCGTGAAGGCCGCTAGTGGCTGCTTGCAGTGCGAAGGGAGATGGCTAGGGTTCTAGTTTCTGGAACAGAAAATCTGGGCCATTCGAGCTCATTTTAGAAATGGGCTGTTTGGCTTTATGAATTTAGGTTTAGGGTAGTTTATTTCGGGCCATAGTGGGCCATTGTAACATGGACTGTTCACATTTTATTATTTTTGGGTTTTTATAATTTTTTATTATTTTGTTTTATGGTGTTGGTCTGGGCTCGGGCGAAATGGGCCTATTATATATACAACTGTTGATTTTGATTTCTGTTTCAAATATAAAGCAAAACATTTATTAGGGCTCATATGTTAAGAAATTTACCATTTTTTACATAACAACTTTAATTAATTTGGAATTAAATCTTATTGTTAGGGAATTAAATCTTTCTTAAAGGAAACCTAAATTTTTCATGATTCTAATTTTTTTCCCATTCACCTCTCTTACCGCCCAATCAAATCCACCTCTTTCCTTTCAACTTTTTTTTCTTGTTTTTCTAATTTCAAGCACATATATCATTTTTAATTTTAATTTTTCACTCTTTACTCCTCCCTAATCAAACAAATCGTTCCCTTCGCTTTCATTTTTCACATCCCAATTTATTTCTTTTATCTTCCTCCATTGTTCTCAAAATTTTTTTTCTCAAGTGTTTTTGGCTTTTCATTTTCTGAAACAGATAGATTATCATAAGATTTTTTTTTCCTTTTTAGTTTTCTGAAACATGAGATGATGAAAGAGAATGAAGGAGTTTAGGAAGAAATAGTGAAGGAGAACCAGTAGTAAAAGATGAGTTTGCATATTTTTTGTTTTGGCTTTTTGATCATGGAATACCCATATGTATTGTTTTCGACCAATAGGTTCACGGGATCAATAAATTTTTTTTTACTAAAAATTACGTGTTAGCCACCTTAATATTGACACAAAAAAAATTAAAAAATTTTGAAATTGGGTGACAACCACTTGCTACACGGCCCCAAAAAAAATTAAAATTTTTTAAAACCAAGTACAAAATGTATTGTCCAAAATACAAGTAAAAAAATACACATGGGTTCTGACCATTACATTACTGACACCAAAAAAATATTTTTTTAATCCTTTCTAACATGGGTGTCAGCCATGGGGTTGCTGGCACCACCCTGCACTATTCCTTCCTGGTTATTTTCATTAATGTTTTTGAATTTGGGTTATTCTTATAAATATTTAATTTTTTGGGGTCATTTTAGTTAAATAGCCTCAAACTCTACACGAGCAGATATATTATATGCTAGAATTTAACTTATCAAAATTCTGTAAAAGTGGCGGACTATACTACAATAGTGCGCCGAAACATGTAATCTTCACACCTATTTGCTTTTCTCTTGAATCCACCAATTTTGGGGTGTTACAAATGGCTCGCATTCTCGGGGGGACTAAATTGGATTCCCCACTTATCAGGGCTTTGGTCAAAAGATAGAGACTGAAGACGCATATATTTCATCTTCCCTACAATGAGTGTACAATTACACTTGAGGAAGTTAGTTTACAACTCGGTCTACTGGTTGATAGGGAAGTCATTACGGGGCCAGTGATTAATACTGATTGGAGTGCAACATGTGAGCAACTACTAGGGAAGGTGTTGAACAAGTTTAGAGGTAGTCAAATCAAGATGAGATGGTTAGAGGAAAACTTCCAAACTATCGAGGCCTCTGTGAGTGATGTTGAAAAAGAAAAATTTGCACACACATTTTTCTTTAGGTTGATTGGGGTTTGCTAATACAGATATATCTCGCAATCTAGTACATTTAAAGTGGCTATATAACATCCCGAATTAGGGTCTAGTCAGAATAGTGGTTTTGAGACCACAATCTGAAATAGAAATGATTATTTTATGATTATTTGATGGTCCATGATATGTTCGCATGCTTGTGTGAAGTTTTCATAAATAAATTCTATGCCTAAGATGTCCAATTTGACTTTAGGGACTAAATTGAATAAGTTGCAAAACTTGTGTTCTAGAAGCTTTAAGCATGAAATTGCATTGGATTATTAATTAGAGGTCCTTAATTAACAATTAGACCAAGTTCTAAAAATTTGGATAAAAATGGGCATGAATAGGAAAAATTTTGAAAGAAAGGTCTTAAGGGCATTTTTATCATTTGGTAAATAAAAGAATAAAAAAGGGAAAATGAAGTGAAAATCTTGTCCATCTTCTTCAAGCCATAGCCGAATTTTACAAGGGTTCCATAGCTAGGGTTTTGTTCATCTTTCAAGTGCTTCCTAGCCCCGTTTTTAATGTTCTTTACATTTTTGAAGTTGTCATTAACCGATCTATCCATTTCTACCATTATTTTGAGCTAGGGTTCATGTATGAAATTTGACCCATGTGTGACATGGTTGTATTTTGATGTTTAATGGAGGAATATGAATGTTTAATGTGTGATAAATACCTTTTGCTAAGTGATTTTTAGTGAAAACACCTAAAAAGGACTTGTTTATAAAAGGTGTAAAAATGAGTAGTAGAAATGTGAAATAAAGAAAAATATGGGCTGGTATGAGGTATAATATGAATCGGCTAGATTTGGACAGCTAAGAAATTGCATGCATTTCATTTTACGAGCCTAGGGACTAAAGTGTAATTAAGTGAAAAGTTAGGGGTAAAAAAGTAATTTTACTTAAGCTTGGGTTATGAGTCGATATGAGAAATGTGTGTATTGAACGAGTTAAATTTGGTATTATAGATTAAGAAAAACGTGATTCGGGTCTTGATCGAGGGAAAAACAAAGTTTACGAGGATTGGGCTCGTTTCTATCATTTTGTACCGAGGTAAGTTCATTTGTAAATAATGCAACATATACCATACTTTAAATGCTTTAATATTGCATGTATGATAAGTACATACATATTTAATATGATGTTGTATCATGTGTTTATTGCCTAGATTATATCATGGATTATACTTTGATTTCTTCATGAATATGTGATTTGGTGCTATGAGCATCGAAATCGACGTTACAAGCAAGTCCTATAGAAATGTGGTATCGAAGGATCCCGTTTGAACCTTAGGAATAGTTAGGATACAAGTGACATGTCACTAGGAATTATGTAATCCGAACTCATTGAGTTGTGGTCTGAGTTCATGATATGTATGACACATGTTTTGGCATCCGGGTACTGGTCTCGTATATGCTATTAATGGTGAGGTAGTCTGGCATGTGTTACGGATACCTGACGGCCTGTATGAGCAGTCCCGTGAGTAGCTCGTAAGTGAGCAACATGTGATCTTAGATATGGAGTAGCATTGGCTACAAATGAGGCACTTATGTGCAAGTTTCCGATGTGTCTGACAGTATTTCGAGTGTTCAATGGGTAATTTAAGAGAAGTTCAATGGGCAATCTTAATGACTGCATTAAGACAAGAAAGTAAGTTATTATGTGCAAGTGACACAAGTATGTACATCGAACTCATGTGCATGACATGAAATATGATGAGCTTGTGGTAAGAACATGTATACATATATATATATATATATATGAGAAATAAGTTCATGAGATTAGATAAAATGCAAGGTTATGTTCGTTGTGTTAAATACATGATTTATGTTTGTTAAGTTGCATTTTATTTGCATGTGAACTTACTAAGCTTTATGCTTACCCCCTTTCCTTTTTCTTTCTTACAATTCAACCAAGCTAACTGTAATGTCTCGAATTAGGGCCTAATTGGAATAGTGGTTTCATGACCACAAATCCAAGATAGAAATAATTATTTTATAATTATTTTGAGGTTTATGATATGATTGTATGATTGTGTGAAAATTTCGTGACGAAATTCTATGCATAAAGTGCTTAATTTGAAATTAGGGACTAAATGGAATAACTTGCAAAACTTGCATTCTAGAAGTTTTTAGTATGAAATTACTTTGGAATATTAATGAGGAGGTCTTAAATAGAAATTTGACCAATTTCTAAATTTTTGGACAAAAAAGGGCTTGTACATGAAAATTTTCAAAGAAAGGTATTAAGGGCATTTTGGTCATTTGGTAATTAAAAGATTAAAAAAAGGAAAAAGATGGCAAAATATGTCCATCTTCTCCATTAGGACGAAAATTAAAGGGTTTTCCATAGCTAGGGTTTGTTTCAAGCTTCCAAGCTCCCTAGTAAGTGATTCCAAGCCCCGTTTTTAATGTTCTTTACGTTTTTGGAGTCCCGGTAACTTGATTTAGCTTATGCTAGCAATAATTCAACCTAGGCTTCATATTTTGAAAAATAACAATAGGTGAAATTTGTGTATTTTGGTGTTTTATGATAGAATATGAGGTTTTAAATTATGTCAGACAACTTGTACTACTCGGTTTTAAGCGAAAACAAGTAAAAGGGCTTAATCGGTAAAAATACCTAATAGTCATAAGTACATGTTAGAGTGTGAAATTGATGCTGCCATAGAAGGGAAAAATGATCAGCATGTCATAAAACATAAGAAAATAGGATGAAGTTTAATTCTCGAGCCTAGGGGCAAAAGTGTAATTTTGCAAAAGTTTAGGGGCAAAATGGTAATTTTGCCAAAGTTTGTATTTGAGGCTGTTTTGATGAATGTATGTATTAAATAAGATTAATTTGGCATTATAGATAAAGAGAAACGAGATTCAAGTCGTGATCGAGGGAAAAACAAAGTTTACGAGGAATAGGCTTGATTGCTAATATTTTGTATCGAGGTAAGTTCATGTGTAAATGTAGTAACATAATTGTCATTTTAAGTAATTTAATGTTATTTATGTGATATGATGATTAATATTATGAAATATTATGCTTTATGGTTATTATTGAATAGTATGTAAATTATGAATTGCTACCGAGTATCGGTTTCGATGTTCCGTGGAAGACGGCAAAGATGTGTAATTGAGGAAAAAGCCCGTTTGAACCTTGGGAATAGATTAGAATACAAGTGACATGTCACTAGGATGGTTGGGCATCCGAACTCGTTGAGTTGAGTCCGAGTTCGTGAGATGTAACTAGGCATCCGAGCTCGTTGAGTTGAGTCTGAGTTCACTTATGGATGCGAACGCCCGAGCTCGTTGAGTTGAGTCCGAGTTCGCTCATGGGCGGGTTACATGGTAGCTTGGCTACATATGTGGCACTTATGTACAAACTTTCCGTGTATTTGAATTATATTTCGATGTGTTCAACGGGTGAATCTTAAGAGAATAAGGAGAATGCCTAAAACGAAGGTGACATGTTGGTAAGTGTGGTAAATGAGAAAATTTGACAGGTATGTGCTTAAATCTTCAGGTTGAGAACTTGGTATGATGAAATTGTAGCATGATATTAAATGCAAATGTAACATGAATGTCTTGGTGTTGTTTATGCAAATGATGTTTTTATGTGGAATTGCATGATTATGTTACTTACTATTTGCATGTGAACTTACTAAGCATTTATGCTTATTCCTTCCTTTTCTTTCATTGTAGTTTTGACAAGCCGGCTTGAGAATCGGGATAGGTCGAAGACTCGTTCACACTATCCGAAGGCCTAAATTGGTAAAATGGCTTGTGTATCTTGAATGTGGCATGTATGGCAAAATACTCACTTTGTGTAAATGATCTTATGATATGGTTATGGTTTGGTAAGAAAAGGTTTGGAAATGATTAGCCATTGGAATGACCAATCTAGATCATATTTGATGTCATGTATGTTTAATATGTTAGTCCATGGAAAACCATAAAATGGTGAAATTGGTTATTACACAGAATCACACAGAGCAGTGACGTGAATTTGAAAAATCACTAAAAAAAGTAGAAATAGAATTAGATGATGAATAAAATACGTAATTGAATCCTAATGAATCTGTTTTCATGTGTAAGAAACAAAATAGGTAAAAGTGTTGTATTTTATGAGATATTTACGATTTTGTGAAGCAGGGCCAGAGTGATTTCTGGATCCCCTATTCTGACTTTGGAAATTCACCATAAATTGTATAAAAATAATTAGAAGTCATAATTTATATGTACAGATTTCTTATTTAGTCTAGTTTTAACAGAAACAAACTTCATAGTCATTGAAATTCTATACAGAGAGATATCTGATTCTTAATACACAGAGGTCAGAGCAGTCAAACCCTGAAGCAGGGGAGACTTTAACTAATAAACTGTACTAATTGGCCCAGCCAAAAATTCCAGAAAAAATTAGAAAATAGATATATGAGTCTAGTTTCAGGTAAAATTTACGGAATTGGATTTTGAGTTTTGAAACTCGAGATATAAATTTTTAAACGACTGTGACGCAGATTGCTAGCTTGACTGAAAATTTTAAAATTAAATTGTTTGAGCTGTTTAAGCAATGAATTAAGTCTGTTAACACCTGGTGTTCGACTCTAAAAATGGTCTCGAGTACGGGGCATTACATTTGGTGGTATCAGAGTAGGTTTAGCCGGTTCTCGGACTAATGTGTTGTATGTACGGGTTTTGCTATACATGCCATATATATATTGTGATAGTGTGACGACTTCTGACCTTTTAAATGATTTTTTATAGTAAATGGATCCCGATCCAGCTGTGGCTAATGATGTAGAGAGTAATGCACCAGCTCCGGCTGAAGGGGCGGTGCCGACTGAAAATCCACCTCCTACTGTTGGTCAAGGAGGAGGAGAAGGGGCTCGAGAAGCCTTTCTCCAGATGATGAGTGCCTGGTATACTGAGTTCGTTTGTCAGAACCCGAATGTACAACCTCCCCCACCTCCCTCGATTCCTCAACCTGTACCCCCGATGCCTCAAGGTGTGGATCTGATGAAATTTTACAGAACTCCAGTTGACAGAATCCGCAAGCAAGGGGCCGAAGAATTCAGGGCAAATATTGATGATGATACCGAGAAAGTAGAGTTTTGGCTCGAGAATTCTATTCGAGTATTTGATGAATTGTCGTGTACACCTGAGGAATGCTTGAAATGTGCTATATCATTGTTAAGGGATTCAGCCTATCATTGTTGGAAGACATTGATTTCAGTGGTACCGAAAGAGAAGGTGACTTGGGAATTCTTTCAAGAAGAATTTCGGAAGAAATACATCAGTGAAAGATTTATTGATCAAAAGCGTAAAGAGTTTCTTGAGTTGAAGCAAGGGCTCTAGCTAGAACTTATACCATAAAGGCACGTGAAGATGCTTCATCACTCGATGTGATTACTGGTATATTTTCTCTATATGATGTTAATGTTACTGCTTTGATTGATCCCGGTTCTACTCATTCATATGTGTGCATGAAATTGGTGTCTAGTATGAATATGCCTATTGAGTACACAGAATTTATGATTAGAGTGTCGAATCTATTAGGCAAATGTGTGATAGTTAATAAAGTATGCAAGAAATGCCCTTTAATGATTCGGGGTCATTACTTTCCGGCCGACTTGATGTTGTTGCCGTTTGAAGAATTTGATGTTATTTTGGGTATGGATTGGTTGACATTGCATGATGCTATAATAAATTGCAAAGAAAAGGTTATAGAATTAAAGTGTGAAAGTGGTGAAATTTTGCGGGTTGAATCAGGCAAATCAGAGGCATTATCTAGTGTGATTTCTTCGATGTCGGCTCATAGATATTTGAGGAAGGGTTATGAAGCTTATTTTGCGTATGTAATTAATACAAAAGAAGTTGAAAAGAAAGTTGAATCAATGACTTGCTGTGTGTGAATTTGCGCACGTATTTCCGAAGAATTGTCGTTTGCCTCCAATCGTGGAAGTAGAATTTGGTATTGATTTGATACCGGAACAGCTCCGATCTCGATTGCTCCATATAGAATGGCACCAGCAGAGTTGAAAGAATTAAAGTCGCAGTTGCAAGAGTTGACTGATAAAGGCTTTGTGAGACCGAGTTTTTCACCTTGGGGTGCTCCCGTGTTATTTGTGAAAAAGAAGGATGGTTTTATGAGATTGTGTGTTGACTATCGGCAGTTAAACAAGGTGACAATCAAGAACAAGTATTCGTTGCCGAGAATTGATGATTTATTTGATCAGCTAAAAGGAGCAACATGGTTTTCAAAGATTGACTTGAGATCTGGGTATTACTAGCTGCGAGTAAAAGAGTCGGATGTGCCTAAAACTGCTTTTAGAACAAGGTACGGTCATTATGAATTTTTAGTTATGCCATTCGGGTTAACAAATGCTCCTGCTGTGTTTATGAATTTAATGAATCGCATATTTCGGCCATACTTGGACAAATTTGTTGTGGTGTTTATAGATGATATTTTAATTTATTCAAAAGATGAGACAGAGCATGCTGAGCATTTGAGGATAGTTTTACAAACTTTGAGAGATAAGCAGCTGTTGATTGGGTCCAGAAAGTTGGATTTTTGGGTCATATTGTTTCAAGTGATGGTATACGGGTTGATCCTAGTAAAATTTCGGCCACTGTTGATTGGAAACCACCAAAAAATGTAACTGAGGTTAGAAGTTTCTTGGGGCTAGCTGAGTATTATCGGCGGTTTGTAAATGGATTTTCTATAATTGCTGCTCCTATGACTAGACTACTTCAAAAGAATGTTAAATTTGAATGGATGGAAGAATATCAACAGAGTTTTGAAGAATTGAAAAAGTTATTAACTAAAGCACCAGTGTTGGTATAACCCGAATCTGGTAAAGAATTTGTGGTGTATAGTGATACTTCTCGAAATGGTTTAGGATGTGTACTTATGCAAGAAGGAAAAATGGTGGCTTATGCTTCGAGGCAGTTAAAATCTCACGAATGAAATTATCCGACTCATGATTTGGAATTGCCTGCTATAGTATTTGCTTTGAAGATTTGGCAACATTATTTGTATGGTGAAAAGTGCCGAGTATATACCGACCACAAAAGTCTTAAGTACTTGATGTCACAAAAAGACTTGACTTTGAGACAGCGTAGATGGTTGGAGTTATTGAAAGATTACGAGCTTGTTATTGATTACCATCCGGGAAAAGCGAATGTGGTTGCCGATGCTTTGAACAGAAAGTTGCTGTTTGCTTTGAGAGCTATGAATACTCAGTTAAAGGTATAAGATGATGGTTCAATTTTAGCAGAGTTAAGAGCAAGACCGATGTTTTTACAAGAGATTTGTAAAGCTCAGAAAAGCGATGAAGATTTGTAAGCCAAAAGAAAACAATGTGAGGTTGATACAAGGTCAGATTTCAGAATCGGTTCTGATGGTTGCTTGATGTTTAAAGATCGGATTTGTGTACCCAAAAATGATGAGTTGATTCAAAAGATTTTGCATGAAGCACGTAATGGTTGTTTGGCGGTTCACCCGGGCAGTACGAAAATGTATAATGATTTGAAGAAAATGTATTGGTGGAACGGAATGAAAAGAGATAACTCCGAGTTTGTATCAAAGTGCTTAGTTTGTCAACAAGTGAAAGCTGAACACCAAGTACCTTCGGGACTACTCCAGCCTATCATGGTTCCTGAATGGAAATGGGATCGGATTACTATGGATTTTGTATCAGGATTGCCATTAATTCCAGGGAAGAAAGATGCCATCTGGGTAATAGTTGACAGACTGACTAAATCGGCTCATTTTATTCCGGTACGTATGGATTATTCTCTTAATAAGTTGGCTGAATTGTATTTCAGTAAGATTGTTAGACTTCATGGGATACCTTTGTCGATTATTTCGGATAGAGATCCAAGATTTACTTCGCGGTTTTGGCAAAAGTTGCAAGAGGCATTAGGTACAAAGTTAAATTTTAGCACTGCTTTTCATCCACAAACTGATGGACAGTTAGAGAGAGTAATTCAGATTCTTGAAGACATGCTCAGATGTTGTGTATTGGAATTTCAAGGTAGTTGGGAAAGGTACTTACCTTTAGTAGAATTTGCTTATAATAATAGTTATCAGACGAGTTTGAAGATGGCACCTTATGAAGCATTGTATGGTCGTAAATGTCAGACACCATTGTATTGGACTGAACTCAAGGAAAATCAGATTTATGGAGTTGATCTAATAAAAGAAACCGAAGAAAAGGTGAAAGTGGTTCAAGATTGTTTGAAAGCTGCTTCGGATAAACAGAAATCTTATGCAGATTTGAAACGAAAAGAAATCGAGTTTCAAGTTGGTGATAAGGTATTTTTGAAAGTGTCTCCATGGAAGAAAGTTCTTAGATTTGGACGGAAGGGCAAGTTGAGTCCGCATTTTATTAGGCCGTATGAAATAATTGAAAGAGTTGGACCAGTAGCTTATCGGTTAGCATTGCCATTTAAATTACAAAAGATGCATGATGTGTTCTACGTATATATGCTATGTCGGTATTGTTCGGATCCTTCACATATAATTTCACCAACAAAAATTGAACTACGACCGGATATGACTTACGAAGAAGAACCGATTAAGATTTTAGCTCGAGAAGTCAAACAACTAAGAAATAAAAGTGTCGCTCTCGTGAAAGTATTATGGCAAAAGCACGAGGTAGAAGAGACTACATGGGAACCTGAGGAAACTATGAAAAATCAATACCCACACCTGTTTATCGGTAAGATTTTCGAGGACGAAAATCCTTAAAGGGGGGAGAGTTGTAATATCCCGAATTAGGGCCTAATCGGAATAGTGGTTTCGTGACCACAAATCCGAGATAGAAATAATTATTTTATAATTATTTTGAGGTTTATGATATGATTGTATGATTGTGTGAAAATTTCGTGACGAAATTCTATGCATAAAGTGCTTAATTTGAAATTAGGGACTAAATGGAATAACTTGCAAAACTTGCATTCTAGAAGTTTTTAGTATGAAATTACTTTGGAATATTAATGAGGAGGTCTTAAATAGAAATTTGACCAATTTCTAAATTTTTGGACAAAAATGGGCTTGTACATGAAAATTTTCAAAGAAAGGTATTAAGGGTATTTTGGTCATTTGGTAATTAAAAGATTAAAAAAGGGAAAAAGATGGCAAAATATGTCCATCTTCTCCATTAGGACGAAAATTAAAGGGTTTTCCATATCTAGGGTTTGTTTCAAGCTTCCAAGCTCCCTAGTAAGTGATTCCAAGCCCCGTTTTTAATGTTCTTTACGTTTTTGGAGTCCCGGTAACTTGATTTAGCTTATGCTAGCAATAATTCAACCTAGGGTTCATATTTGGAAAAATACCCGTAGGTGAAATTTGTGTATTTCGGTGTTTTATGATAGAATATGAGGTTTTAAATTATGTCAGACAACTTGTACTACTCGGTTTTAAGCGAAAACGAGTAAAAGGGCTTAATCGGTAAAAATACCTAATAGTCATAAGTACATGTTAGAGTGTGAAATTGATGCTGCCATAGAAGGGAAAAATGATCAGCATGTCATAAAACATAAGAAAATAGGATGAAGTTTAATTCCCGAGCCTAGGGGCAAAAGTGTAATTTTGCAAAAGTTTAGGGGCAAAATGGTAATTTTGCCAAAGTTTGTATTTGAGGCTGTTTTGATGAATGTATGTATTAAATAAGATTAATTTGGCATTATAGATAAAGAGAAACGAGATTCAAGTCGTGATCGAGGGAAAAACAAAGTTTACGAGGAATAGGCTTGATTGCTAATATTTTGTATCAAGGTAAGTTCATGTGTAAATGTAGTAACATAATTGTCATTTTAAGTAATTTAATGTTGTTTATGTGATATGATGATTAATATTATGAAATATTATGCTTTATGGTTATTATTGAATAATATGTAAATTATGAATTGCTACCGAGTCTCGGTTTCGATGTTCCGTGGAAGACGGCAAAGATGTGTAATCGAGGAAAAAGCCCGTTTGAACCTTGGGAATAGATTAGAATACAAGTGACATGTCACTAGGATGGTTGGGCATCCGAACTCGTTGAGTTGAGTCCGAGTTTGTGAGATGTAAGTAGGCATCCGAGCTCGTTGAGTTGAGTCCGAGTTCACTTATGGATGCGAACGCCCGAGCTCGTTGAGTTGAGTCCGAGTTTGCTTATGGGCGGGTTACATGGTAGCTTGGCTACATATGTGGCACTTATGCACAAACTTTTCGTGTATTCGAATTATATTCCGATGTGTTCAATGGGTGAATCTTAAGAGAATAAGGAGAATGCCTAAAACGAAGGTGACATGTTGGTAAGTGTGGTAAATGAGAAAATTTGACAGTATGTTGCTTAAATCTCCGGGTTGAGAACTTGGTATGATGAAATCGTAGCATGATATTAAATGCAAATGTAACATGAATGTCTTGGTGTTGTTTATGCAAATGATGTTTTTATGTGGAATTGCATGATTATGTTACTTACTATTTGCATGTGAAGTTACTAAGCATTTATGCTTACTCCCTCATTTTCTTTCATTGTAGTTTTGACAAGCCGGCTTGAGAATCGGGATAGGTCGAAGACTCGTTCACACTATCCGAAGGCCTAAATTGGTAAAATGGCTTGTGTATCTTGAATGTGGCATGTATGGCAAAATACTCACTTTGTGTAAATGATCTTATGATATGGTTATGGTTTGGTAAGAAAAGGTTTGGAAATGATTAGCCATTGGAATGACCAATCTAGATCATATTTGATGTCATGTATGTTTAATGTGTTAGTCCATGGAAAACCATAAAATGGTGAAATTGGTTATAAAACAGAATCACACAGCAGCAGTGACATGAATTTGAAAAATCACTAAAAATAGTAGAAATAGAATTATATGATGAATAAAATATGTAATTTAAGCCTAATGAATCTGTTTTCATGTGTAAGAAACAAAGTAGGTAAAAGATTTGTATTTTATGAGATATTTACGATTTTGTGAAGCAGGGCCAGAGTGATTTCTGGATCCCCTATTCTGACTTTGTAAATTCACCATAAATTGTATAAAAATAATTATAAGTCATACTTTATATGTACAGATTTCTTATTTAGTCTAGTTTTAAGAGAAACAAACTTCATAGTCATTGAAATTCTATACAGAGAGATATCTGATTCGTAATACACAGAGGTCAGAGCAGTCGAACCCTGAAGCAGGGGAGACTTTAACTAATAAACTGTACTAATTGGACCAGCCAAAAATTCTAGAAAAAAATTATTAAATAGATATATGAGTATAGTTTCAGGGAAAATTTATGGAATTGGATTTTTAGTTTCGAAACTCGAGATATGAATTTTTAAGTGACTGTGATGCAGATTGCTAGCTTGACTGAAAATTTTAAAATTTAATTGTTTGAGCTGTTTAAGCAATGAATTAAGTCTGTTAACACCTCGTGTTCGGCTCCGGCAAC
Source organism: Gossypium longicalyx (assembly GCA_025698465.1). Lineage (NCBI taxonomy): Eukaryota > Viridiplantae > Streptophyta > Magnoliopsida > Malvales > Malvaceae > Gossypium > Gossypium longicalyx. The sequence goes on along the minus strand of CM046998.1, from coordinate 31,033,076 downwards.
GGTCTCGGGTACGGGGCGTTACACTAACTTAGGGATTGGAGAATGTCAAAAACTCGATCACACTATCAATCGAACATTTGAGTATAGCTAGCCTTATCATTTTGAGTATGGCATGTATAGGGACTTGATCTTTTTGTTATGTGTAATAATGATTAGCCAAATGTGTTGGCTTATGATGGTATTATGATCATTTTGTATATGGCCATGAGAGGTGGCTCATATTGATTATTTTGGGTTGTAATCCTATTTATCAATGCATGTATGCAAATGTGTTGATGCTTTAATATGGTTATGGTTGATTGTGGTTGATGAGTGTGATGGATGGCATGTATGTTTGGTGAATGAGATATGGTTAATAAGTATGCAATAAATGTGGTGAAAATGTGTAACTTGAAGGTAGATTGGTAAAGATGATAAATAAACATGAAATTGGTGTGGAATGCCATATGAAAGCATGATAATTTGAATGGGTGACATGTTGACTTTACTAAGTCATAGTTTAATCATGAAAGTGAATGTTTGAGTAATCAAATGTGCCATGTTGCATGCCATGAAGTGAGTGTAAATGTGTGAGTGTTTAGGGGTGGCAAATGGCTTGAAAATTAGCCTAGAAATTGTCCACACGATTAGACACACGGGTATGTGTCTTTGGCCGTGTGTGATATACGGTCTGCCCCATGGGTGTGTGATCCGGTCGTGTGTCCCCTACACCCTAATTATGAAAAACAGAATGCCCAGTAGTAAACAAACGGTCAGAGACACAACCGTGTATCTTAGCTGTGTGAAGGACATGGGCGAGTGCCCAGGCCATGTGAAATCTGCACTTAATTTTTGGAATTTAATTTGCCACACGGTCTAAGCACCTAGGCGTGTGACTTGGCCGTGTGACCTTATTTTATTGATGATGTCATAGTCAGAGAGTTATACGGGCTGAGGGCATGAGTGTGTCTAGAGCCACACGAACATGTGCGACCACACGGCCTACCCACACGGGCGTGTGACTCTACAAAACAAGAAAATTTTCTAAGTGTTAAAAAGGTTCCGAGAGTTCTCAGTTTAGTCTCGAACCGCTTCCGATGTATGTTTCGAGTCTTGTAGACCTTTATAAGGAACAATATGCATCTGATTGAAAAGTTTTAAATTGGGACGAAATTTTATGACCTGATTTTATATGAATGTTTATGTTTAAGTCCAATAACGCTTCAAACCCTGTTCCAGCATCAGATTCGAGTAAGGGGTGTTACGGGCTACTACTACTAGTTGACTTGAAAGAAATGAGATGAGTTAGTTGGGGATCAGTGGTGCTGATGACATTGTACCTAGAAATGTGTCGAATGACGATACCAAAAAAAGTTAAAACCAGCGGTTGCATGCTTATTTTTCAATCGTGGGTATGGTATCGACTACCATTTTACGCCATTGAGTGGAACTCTCTTATGAATTCCCACTCGTAATATGGAAAAATTCATTTGACAATATTATTATCATTTTTATTTTTAATTGTTTTAATTTTGAAATAATATATTATTTGGATAGGTGGAACAACTCTGTGAGATACAACGGTATATCGACCAAGCTTGAGGATATCTGACTAGCTTTAAATCAACAAATCGAAGAGGAGGTTAGTTTATGAATTTCAAAGTTTTTGATTTTTTATTCCAACATTTGAAATTAAATATTACGCACGTGCTAAAATTTATAATTTCATACTATAGTTTGTATGGATGCCATAGGTGGATTCGAGGGTTCAAGAATGAGTCTGGCTGAATTTTTGGCCAATCGCAACATCTGGTATGTCAAGATGCAATTGATCATTTTTGCAAGAATCAAGATGCACAAATTTGATCGATAGATGCAACAGTTCAAGTGTACGCAATGTATTTTGCCCCCATACCAGGAGCTCGATGACCTGCACAAGATCAACATGTCGGGGAGATTCGAGGAAAATTGGTCAACATTCCACAAGAAGTATATCGAGATTTGGTAGTGTAGGTACGATTTTTTGCCAATGCGTGAGCCATTTCTCACACTAGAGTTGGCGACATCTCCGAGATTGCATGGATTGGTTTAGGTATAACAACAAGCTATATCTACTGCCGAGTTTAGAAAGGAGTAGGCAACATCACCATAGGAGGCCAAGGTGAGGGTCCATCAATCCTAGGTTGGGAGAAGATACCGCGGGGGGATCAACATTTACTCCATCTCCATAGGAGGACTTGATTGCAGTGCAACCTCTCGGTCAGTATGGTTCATTTATTTTTGGTTCTAACCCAATTTATTTGACACAAGCATCACAACACGTACAATCATTCCTCAGATCAAAACCTTCAGCTCCAATTTATTTCACACTAGCATTGCAGCATGCACAATCATTCCTTACATTAACACATTCAGCACCAATTTATTTTACACAAGCTCCACAACACACACAATCATTCCTTGCATCAACACCTTCTCCAAGGGTATATTTTGCACGACTGCTACCTACCATATGCCAATCCCACCATCAACACTAAATCATCCGGTATCGCCAATAATTCCTACCTTTTATCCTTAACCGACCCATGCTACACCATATAGTCATCCATCGATAGTGTCGCAAACACACCCAGCATTGTTGTTCTATCGAGATGGGTCATTCTCACAACTGTTCATTCAAACAGGGGGGATGTACGATGAACAACTAGGACATGGTTGTAGTCAACCACAGAGGAAGGAGATGATTGTGGCAATCAACCTCGACGTGCACGTGAAGATGAAGACAAAGTCAATGAGGAGCCACCAACCCAAATAGTATGACAGAACCCTAGGCATACACGACGCCCACATTCGGGACGCCGATGATTATGTTATTTTTAATTTTCCCAAATTGTATACTTTGTTTTACATCCCAAATGTACACTTATTTACAATATATGAAACAAATTTATTAAATTGGTTTGCTTTGTACCATATCATATTGTGAGTTTAAAATTTATAATTATTTCTGTTACTTTTTCATTTAAGTTTTTCTTTATCCATTTCTTAAGTACAATATTTTGAAAAAATAAAAAATTGCTCAGAAGGTTCCAAAAAATATTAAAACTTTGGCTTGCATATTGTAATATATATTAATTGAATAATTACTATTAACTTACACTTCACAGAAAAAAATTAATAAATAAATGAATAAGTAAGTATTTTAATTAGCTCTTCTCCCTTGACACACATGAAATTTGTGGGGGAGAAAAGGCTCCCCCACAGTGGCATTTTTCGGGAATCCCAGGTTGCAAGGGTTCAGAAGCAATCAAGTTTGGTGGTTGAAACACCTAAAGAGAAAACACCCCTTAGGGGGTTTTCATCTGACATGATAGTGAAAACACTTCCTGTAGGACGTGTTTTCTAGCCACATGTTTGACATGTTAGTGGAAAATGCGTCCTACAGGAAGCATTTTCACCGCCATGCCAAATGAAAACGGACCTTGCAGGGAGCATTTTCTCTCTTGCCATTTCAACACTAAGGCTAACTTTATTACTTTTGAGCTGCAACTTAGGAATCTTGGGATAAAAAGAAAAAAAATTCCCTTTTTACCCAGCCTACATCCCTTACTTACCCATATCTCAATCTCCTTTAAATTGGTTTTTTCCTTTTCCTTGAGTGTTAAAATTTTTGGGTTTAAAGATTTAATTCTCTCTCGCTTTGAGTGAGACATAGTCATAGTTTTAAGTTGTGTTTGGGTTCATGGTGATGTTATGGAGTTCGGTAACCAGCAAATTTCACCTGCTGTGTAAGTATGGAGTCATCACCTGAGAAGCTGAGATTGTTTTGTAACTCGAGGTCCAAGTTGACGATGATTATACCGTCTCAGCTTGAAGTGTAACTAAGGCTTCAAGTTTACAAATGTTATGCTATCAAAGGATGGAGCATAACCGTGGTTGTAGTTGGCGGTGCTAATGCAAGCATGTCAATGAGTTTCTCCTCGTTAGAGGAGCATGCTTCATAAAACCCATACACTAGTGCGAGGAAGGAAAACGCAAGGGGCTTTCTAGTATAATCAAGTAATTCGTGTTGTCCATCTCCACTGAAGGTGATGACCTTGTTAATATAACCTATTACACCCCAATTCTATTATAGGTTTTAATAACGAGGTCATCGCATTCGGTGGTGATGAGTAAGACGCATTACTTGATTGTACTGAAATGCCACTACGTTTTTCTTCCTCGGACTTGTGTATGAGTTTTATAAAGCATCATCTTTTGATGAGAAGAACTCGTTTTCGTGCACGCATAACTATTGTTAGCTACGACCCCATTTATGCTCCATCCTTTGACGGTATAGCCTTTGTAAATTTGAAGCCCTATTTACAATTCAATCCGATATTGTATACTAGGACCTTGAGTTGCAACACGATTTGGCTTTTCGGGTGTTGACTCCATACTCACATGGTAGATGAAATTTTTAGGTCACCCAGCTCTATGCACCACTGTAAATTCAAATATTACTTAAAACTATAACCATGCCTATCTCAAATACGGATAAAAATTACAAACTTCTAATTTCCAACCATAAGAAAAAAAAGAAAAAAAATAATTTTTAGCAAAGTGAAAACGCGCCCCGTAGGACACATTTTTATTCTCTCTCCTGAGAACCCAACCTACAAGGTGCTTTTTCCTTTCTCTTTTCAGAAATAGTATAGATTGGTAATTAAAAAAAAAAATAGCTTAGTTTCTCAAAATTTTTTAAGCATATTGTTATAATTCTGCTCAGATTTATTATTAAATAGATTTTTAAGAAAATTGCTTTTTGTTTTGTATTATTCATTTATTTGTTTAAACAAACCTTGTTAACCCCTTAAAAAGAAAATTCTTGTTTAGGAACAAAAATTAAACTATTTTACCAAGATGGGAATTAGTTTACAATGTAACTATAATTTACTCCAAAGATATTTGTTGAAAATTGCTTTGGTTAGCTTTAAAAAATGGTTTCATTTATTTATTAGTTTTTGTTTTGCAAATTGCTAGTATTTCATAAGTAGCAGAATCTATGATTTTATTACTTTTTACTATTTGATGAAATTAATAATAAAAAATAATTGTAAAGTTTATCTCTATGTTAAGGAGGAAAAAAAGCCTAAAAGGAAAAATGAGCATGGTGGTGATTAGTGGGTCATTAATTATCTTATGTTCATTAATTAGAGATTTTGATTAGTTATGTGACGCTCCACATCTAATTTGGTCGTCGGATCCAAGGACATGATGTAAAATTACGTTGCCAGAGCAACTCAAATTAACTTGATATAATTTTACTAAGTAACATGCATCCAAACAAATAAATCACGTATAATTCCAATTAATTCACATAAACATGTTCAATGAATGTCAATTGATCTAATTTAAAGTATTTAGGAGTTGTACGGGGTCAAATATGAAGTTGGGATTTGAATCCAAACTCATTTATACAAATTCTACTGTGGCCCTCATGTCATGTCTCGAGACATGATGAATTTAAATTTTTTTATTTGGTGTTAAAGTGTCTTGAGACTTAAGGATACATGTATCGAAACTTGGGTGACACAATTCCCTTGATCAGATCTCTAGTTTCAATGTTTATGTGTTTCGAGACAAAAGGGTTCTTGTCTCGAGACTTAAAACAGGACAAAATTAGTATGGTCTCGATGTCGTGTTGCCTTGAGATGTAAGCCACAGTGTCTCGAGACTTGGACCATGATGTTTGGACTCTTGCTTGGTAAGTATTGAGACTTGTACCCAGAAATTCACAATTTGGTCATTTTTGTTCTTGGGGTCTCAAGACATTAATGTAATATGGTCTAAAATGAACATTTAAATGCATTCAAACACCAACCAATTCATACCTAACTTAAGCAAACTTAATACCAATTTCATATGCCTTAACTTAACAAACAAATATTTAACCAAACATCCAAACAACTTAGCAATCAATTTATCTCAACCTAACGTAGTTAAATAAATGACTTAATACTTATAGCTACGCATACTCATTCATTACCCAAGAATTAAAACTCAACAAAAGAAACCTTATAGATCCATAGCTAACCAAAGCATATTGTCACATTTGAAATCATTTTAACCTAAAAATTTTAAACAATTATGGGTTAAGTTGAAAGAAACTGTAAGTTAGCGGTCATTACTGAAAAACCAAGAAAAGCTGGAAACGGAATGAAGTATGGTTGAACCAAGTCTGGTCTAGTTGGATTAGAACTAGTCGGTCTCTTAATGGGAGACAAAATGGTTACAAATGAAAAATTGATATGTGGTTGGAGATTGTGTATTAAGGGTTATAAATAGTTGAGAAATGAATCCTCAGACAATTTCCTCTCAGTTTGTTTCATTTCTCCTCTTCTTCAACCTCCATGGTTGCTTTGAGGAAACGGTGGTCATAGAAAGCTTTGTATGGAGCAACAATCGGGAGGTTTGATTTGGAAAAGTAGGGAAACCAGTAAACTACTGTAGGAAGATGGAAGCTCTAATGGTCGGAGAAGCTAAGCGGACAAGGCGACGGGGTATTAGGTGAGTTTTTATAGTCAAACCCAAAACTGCAAAAGTATGATACATGTTTCATAAGCTTATGAGTGTTCACCATTTTAGTTTAATATGTATGGCTAGGGGAAATCTTGAAAAGGAATATAAGAAGTTAGGAATGGGAACATGGGATGACTCTATTAAAATTTCGCCATATAGTCTTACTGAGTGCAAACTGTAATGAGCTAATCTCTGGGCCCTGCGGAGGGAACATTGTAGTATTTGAGTATCAAGGTTTAGGATAGTGAAATGAAGGAGTGGATGGAATGAAATGGTATGAGTGAATAGGAAAGATCATGGCTAGGCCACGAAACCGATCGGAGGCTATACACGTAAAGATGGGTAAGACCATGGTTGAAAGATGCCATAGCATCACAACTACTAATGTGTAAGACCATAGTTGAAAGATGCTTTGGTGTAATGATATAGATGAGTAAGACCATGGCATCACAGTTAGTACATCGAGACAGTAAACACAAGGCTATATTGAGTAAGACTATATCTGAAAGACGCAATGGCATCAAGTGATGAGTTAACGACAATAATGAGTAAGACCATGGTTGAAAGATACCATGGCATCCCAATCAGTTCACCCGGACGTTAAACACGGGTGATATTGTGTAAGATTATGGCTAAAAGATGCTAGGCAACAAAAGATGATTTGACGATAAAGAGAGTAAGACCATAGCTAAAAGACGCTATGGTATCAAAGAAGTATAATGGGACGTTAAACATGAGATAGTCTAACTAGATTTTAAACAAGAGATAGTCTGACAAGACATTAAACACGGGATACTTTGACGGGATGTTAAATTCAAGGTAGTTTGTCGGGATAGTAAACACGAGGATTAGGGAGGTAAGACCATAGTTCAGACCATGACAACTAGTGGAGTCTGCTAGGACATTAAACATGGGGTATTTGTGAAGACCATAGCTCAATTATGGCAGTATGGAAAGAGAAAAAGGGAAAGTCTGATAGGACATTAAACATGGAGGGAATCTTGAACAGAGATCAAAACAACCTACTAATGGGACAATGGGTGAAAGGAAAATGGAATTGTGAACAAGCAACCAGTAAAAAGCGGGTCTAGGGAATCCGAAATTGAATAGAAAGAGAAACAAATGTGGAAGTACCTTGGCAAGATAATAGGTATAGAAGCCCAGGGGGCAAAAAGGGGTGGTAACTTAACTAGAAAAAAGTATGGGAAATGAAGTACCATTAATGAATGGAGAACAAGGAAAGGAACGAAGGTTTAACTAAGGGTTGTGGTTAAGGATTTGTCATTAAAGAACGTTGAGGGCACTCAGAGAAAACACATAGTCTAGGGGTGTATCATAGGTACGCAGGTTAGTCCTTAAGGAAGTGATGGTTGGTCAGAACCCATTAATGATTGAAGATACACTGGATGACAAAATTGTCTATCAAGTTAAGAAACCATGAACCTAGATGGGCCACTTAGTGATAGTTGGCTGAGTACTAAAGGTCATAGTGGGCCATAGTAGAAAGGCGTGTTACACTTAAAGGACATAGTCCGCAAAAGAGGCAATGGGTCCTTTTAGTCACCTAAACAGAGGGGAAATAAATAAGTTTGTGGTGGACTAAATAGGTTTAAAAATAACCTCTAATATTCTTTAGGAGGGTTTAGGGTTTGAACCCTAGCTAGGTGGGGGTATGTATTAAATTATAAAGAAACTCACTAAGTTCTTTCGAACTTATCAAAGTTTGGCATGTTTGTTATAGGAAAAGCGGAATGAAGGACTTGTGGAAAGGACCAAGCTAGATCAAGTAGAACTAGGGACTTATTGTCTATTTAGAGTCATGTACATAGGATAGGGGTCACCTTTGAGAACTACGCCAAATGGGGAAAATATGTTGTATTTTTTTTAAGTACTCCGAGTTCGTAGTAAGAATCATAAATCTTATATTGAATTTAGATGTTGTTGTAAGTTATTTTATTAGGTAATATAAATTGTTTTAAACTTAGTGAGAATTTAGTTCGATTGATAAACTGGTTTGATTGTGATGCCTATGCTTGGATCTGATGAATGGATCGGATGAGTGTGTTACTCATACCCAATTGACCAAAACAATAATTAACCACAAAAAAAAAACATAGGTACATGTCGTTAACTATTTTTAGATAGAGCAATATAAACTTGACTTGAGCTAAGCTGAGTTACTAACCTTGGATGCTTTATGACTTCGATCTATAAAAAACCTTACCCAAGACTTATACACGAAAACAAACATAATGGTATACCGAGTATTGAATACTTAGTGTTGCTAATATAATTTGAAATCAATATATAATTAAATTGAAATTAAATTTATCAACTTATATGGAAATCATTGAATCACATATTAATAAACTTAATAATAATTATAAGTCACATAAGATGTTATGGTATCCAACTCTTATAACACACATAGGTTATTCGTTTATACTTTTGACTGTAAAAAATATTGATGCACCTTCAAAGAATTAGCATCTTGTTTTTTATAAAATAATTGATCTCAAAATTCATGTTTATAACATAATCAATTATCATTTATAAATCATATTCGTTTTACTATTACGACGTATATTAACTGACTTGGATTTGAGGATAGATACGTGATCTGTCATAATTTGGTGTAGCAGATTAAACTAGTTTTCACATTTAAGGAGCTTGAATACAAGCATTTTCTTTATGTTTTAGTTATGTTTTCATAGTTTTATTTACATTCAATAAAATATACAAATTGAGTCTTTTATTGACCTTAGGGTCCGAATGAGGCATAAGAATGAGCTAACACATTTTGTGAGTGTGAAAGAGACCATTAGAAGCTGCACTAAATGAATACTGGTAGCTATGTCGTAACACGAATGAATCGATGTCACAATATAAGAAGCAGAATGGAGAAAACTCAAGACTGCCTTCGATGTCGCGACACAGACTTAGGGTATCATGACATACTCGTGAAGATAGCTGTAGAGGAGTATACTGATTGCTGTGTCGTAACACATGTCTTGGTGTGCCACGAAGTTGACACTATGATGGAAATAACACACAAAGCAGGGGCATTTTGGTTTACACCATCAAACTTTAAGCTCGGGATCGTCAGCTAACCTAGGGTTAAGGACATCATTCCTTTATCCTAGATTCTTTCTTGTAAATTTAGTTTAGCTTTCTTTCTTTCTTAGGGTTTTAGATTTATTTCAATTGTTCTTGTTGATTTCAAGAGATCTGAGTTGTGGAAGCATTCAAACTCTATGGATTCGTGCTTAATTTCAATACAATTATTCATTCATTTACTATATCTTATCGATTTAATTAGCATGCTTTCCCTTTACATCGATTATATATTGTCTATAGAAGCCATGTGGAACTAATCCCTGTATGGGGGATTAGCGAGTGGAGGTATGATTTGTTAACTGTTTTGTGGGGTTACTCAATGGATCAGCTATTTGGGAAAGGAAGAATGTGAAACAAACCCTAAGCCTGACAACCCAGGAAAGTCATCAAGGTGGGAATTAACCCAAAATTGGTATTGCCCATCCGTGAACACCTTAACACCAAACCAGTCTGAACTGAGAGGTTAGAAGATAAGTAGTTCTTGCTGACTCATTATGTTAGTGGAAGATCGAAAGATCCTGCTAGGGTAGCAATTAGTTGATTGACAAGGAACCCGAAGTGAAAGTTGATGGAGATTACCGACGCAAGCTAATCACCCATAACCAGATTTGATTTATTCTCCCCTTTTAATCTCTTGAATTTTCTCTTTTTATGTTATTATTTGATTACTATAATTATAAAACCCCAAAAAATACCTTTATTTCATATTTTTCGTACTATAACTGATGTAAAAGTATTAATTAGATCTTTTAGTGTTTAGGTTAGAATTCATTTGGCACTCGTCGCCCTTGGGTACGATCCTTGGAGCACTCACGTTCTTTATTGTAAAACTATATTACAACTCGACTCGTATACTTGCGGATACTGCCTTGTCTTTCAATATTTTATTGCAGTATCACACTCTAGAGATTAGTACATTCGAAGGTGGTCAAGTTGTTGGCGCCGTGCCGGGGAGGCAACGTCACTAGTTTAATTTTAATATTTGAACTTAAATTAGAATAATTAAGAAATTTTTTAAGTTATTGATACGATTCACACATAAGTTACTAACAATATGCAGGTCGTAGGGACATTATTTGATGTAAATTGGTTAAGGTTTAGCATTTCACAACCTGTTATCCATAGTTCACATTTTGAATTAAATCCTACTCGACTAACATGGATCTTTAATAATGTCAGATTCGCCAATCATGTCAATGAAGATCCCATAACATTCTTGAGGAAATTTGACCTTATATGTAACACTGTTAGTAGGAATTCCATCCGGGACTATCAAGTTATTATTGGTTCCATTTGTGTTAGAGGGAAAGGAAAAAATGTGGCTAAAGACACTTACTCCAGACACCATCACAACATGGACCGACTTCATGTAGTTGTTCCTTTGCTGAGTATTACCTATGACTAAAGTACTAAGCGGTTACATGAAATTATTTTACTTCCAACAGGGTATCATTGAAACTTTGTGACAAGTGTGGGAAAGGTTCAAGGCAATCCTTAGATCTATATTAGGTGGAGGAATACATTTTGCAGTTCAAATATAGCAATTTTACTATGAGTTGGATAGTTAAAATAGACAAAAAGTTGATATCATGATGAGGGGAAGAATTTGGACGAAAACCCAGGAGAAAGGAATGGAAATATTGGAAAGATTCAGCATCAATGAATCAACCTGGGAACAATGTCCTAAAATATAAAATCAAGAACTGGAATTTGTAGGACATAAGGAGCAAGAATGTAACCAATTGGAGTTTAGTATGAAATAATCAATGAGTTATGAAAAAGAAGAAGAAAGGGACAGTGTGAAACAAGAGAACCATCACATGAGAACTCAATTGGACTGGTAGAGACAGAATAAGGAACAACCAGAGCAAATTATCCCAAACTCATTGAAAATGGTGCCATCTATTGTCAAACCCCTAGAATTAGAACTAAATCCATTTCCTAACCATTTAAAGTATGGGTATATGGGGAAAGAAAATAATTTACCAGTAATTATTGCTGCAAGTTTAGACGCAAAACAGGAAGAGGCCTTATTAAATGTCTTGAAAGTGCATAAAACAGCGATAGGATGGACAATTGTTAATATTAAAGGAATCAATCCTGTATTTTTCAGCATAAGATTATATTAGAAGAAGAGAAAAGACTTGTGGTACATGCTCAGTGTAAACTTAATCTAGCTATGAAGGAGGTGGTCAAAAAGGAATTGCTTAAATGGTTAGATGCATGTATTGTTTACGCTATTTCTGATAGTGAATGGGTTAACCCAACCCAGTGAGTTCTGAAAAAGGGAGGTCTAACTATAGTCGAGAATGATAACAATGAGTTAATTCCAACTCGAACAGTTATAGGTTAGAGAGTATGCCTTGATTACTAAAAATTGAACGATGCAACAGAAAAAGACCATTTCCCATTTCCCTTTATTGACCTAATGCTTGATCACTTAGTAGGAAAATATTGTTATTGTTTCCTTGATCAGTATTCAGGGTATCATTAAATTCCAATTCATCTCGATGACCAAGAGAAAACTACTTTCACCTGTCCCCTTGGTACGTATACCTTTAAAAGAATGTTTTTTGGCCAATGCAATACTCCGACAACCTTTATGAGATGCATGACTACGATATTCACTTTCCATTATATTGACACTCTTTTTATGAATGCCTGGGTAACCTCAAAAAAGTGTTAAAAAGATGCAAGGAGACTAACCTAGTGCTCAATTGGGAAAAATGTCATTTCATAGTGAAAGAAGGACTGGTCTTAGGGCATTAGATATTGGGAAAAGGTTTGGAAGTAGATAAAGCCAAAATAAAAGTTACAAAGCATCTTCTAAATCCGAGAAATGTTAAAGGTGCTCGAAATTTTTTAGGCCATGCAAGATTTTATCAAAAATTTATAAAAGATTTTGCTCATATTTTTAAACCTCTGAATCGACTTATCTAGAAAGAGACACCTTTCATATTTGACCAAAGCTATGTCAAAGCCTTCGAGGTAATCATCACCCCAAATTGGTCGGAACCTTTTATTTTTATGTGTGATGCTAGTAATTATGTAGTAGGTGTAGTTCTGGGACAAAAGCGAAATAATCTATTTGGGTCTATTCATTATGCTAGCAAAACACTAAATTCAACACAATGCAACTACACTACAATTGAGAAAAAGATGTTGGCAGTAGTGTTTGCTTGTGAAAAATTTTGGCCTTATTTAATGGTGAATCGAGTTTATGTGTATATTGATTACTTTGCACTAAAATATGTTATGAGAAATAAAGAAACAAAAGCCAAACTAATGAGATGGGTTTTATTACTTCAAGAATTTGATTTATGGATAATGGATAGGAAGGAGACTGATAATCAAATTGCAGATCATTTATCAAGAATTGAAAAAAATTTACAAGAGGAGGATATTGAAGAAATTAAGGAGACTTTTGCAAATAAACAATGATTCAGACTAGACATTAATCAATCAAGACTAGGTAAGCATCTAGCACCATGGAATGCATATTATGTTAGTTACATAGCAAGGGTGATCTTCCCATCAGAGGCATCTTGGCAACTGAAAAAGTAGATAGCCTATGAATAAAAAAATACGTTTCGGAGGAACCATATTTGTTTTGACAATGTATAGATCAATTAGTCTGATGATGTGTAGCAAAGGAAGAGATACAATATATTTTTCAAAGCTGTCACATATCTTCTTGTGGAGGGCATTTTGGTGGAAAAAGGACAGCTTAAAAAGTACTACAATCAGGTTTTATTGGCCAACAATGAATAGAGACGCTTATAAATTCATATAAGGATGCGATAGGTGTCAAAGAATTGAGAATATATCTAAAAGGGATGAAATACTGCAAACAGGGATAATCAAGGTTGAAGTGTTTGATGTTTGGGGGATTAATTTCATTGGACCTTTTTTCAGTTCATTCAGGATTTAGTATATCCTCCTGGCTGTAGATTATGTTTCAAAATGGGTCGAAGCTGTCGCACTACCTACTAATGATACAAAATCAGTTGTGAGATTCCTAAGGAAAAATGTATTCACTAGGTTTGGTACACCACGAGCGCGGGTCAGTGACAAATGATCTCATTTCTATAGCAAGTAGTTCAAAGCAGCATTGGCTAAGTACATCATAAGACATAGGATGACAACGACATATCACCCATAGGCTAATGGGCAAGCAGAAGTATCTAATCGGGAAATAAAATAGACTTTGGAGAAAATAGTCAATCCAAGTTGAAAAGATTGGCAGTCAAGCTAGACGATGCATTGTGGGTGTACAGAAAAACATATAAGACTCTCTTAGGCATGTCCCCATATAAGTTAGTTTATGGTAAGAACTATCCCTTACCAATCGAATTGGAGAGGAAGGCATACTTGGTGATCAAAGAGTTAATATGGATCTAGAATTAGCTAAAAAAGAAAGACTATTCCAACTCCAAGAATTGGAAGAATTTCAATTTATGGCTTACGAAAATACTAAAATGTATAAAGGGAGTAGAATATGACATGATGAAAATATTAGAAAGTGTGAATTTTTGCTGGGAAAAAAAGTGCTGCTCTTCAACTCAAGGTTAAAATTATTCCTTGGAAAGCTTAAATCAAGATGGATAGGTCCATATATAATACATCAGATAACTCCCCATGAGACAATAGAGTTAATTGGAAAAGGAGGTCAACCTTTTCTTGTTAATGGCCAAAGAGTAAAATATTATTTTGGAGGAACTATTAATATTGTAGTGGATGAACACATCTTTTAGTGTAGTGCTATTTGGAATTTCCAAGGAATCAATAGGAAACCAACAAACATAAAGAATTATAATGAAAAAGGTGACCCACGTATTGATTTTATGAAACACTGAGAAATTTGGTCGTCATGTCATGACATCACTCCAGAATGTCACGAAAAGGAACAAAATTTTGATTCTAGAACCTGTCCTCGATGGTGATGTCACGAGACCACTACGTAACACACCAAAGTGTTAATCAAACATAAAGGCATTGGTCCCACCAACCACTTCAGAATACACTTGTACCCTTAGGGAATTTGAGCTAGTGATACGTTCTTGATAAACCGTCATTTATACATATTTTTACCCAATGCTTAGCGCATTTTATGGATGATTTTTCCTTAAAATTGGTGAATTCGATGCTCCTAATGCCTTAATTTCACGTTTTATACTTAGGTGAGCATAGGAGAGCTAAAGGAACGAGAAACGGGCCAAAACGGAGAAAATGGGCCAACGTACGAGATCAACATGGCCTGGACTTCCTCACACGGGCAGACCACACGGCCGTGTCAATTTGGCAGAATCGAAGCACGACTCACACGAGTAGACCACACGGCCGTGCCATTCTAATAGGCTCGAACACGGCCTAAAGTAATCCCACATGGCAGTGCCATTCTAACAGGCTTGACCACGGCCTGAATTAAATCGTACACGGGCGTGTTACACGGGCGTGTTACACGGGCGTGTCCCTGCCGAACCCAAGCTGAGTCCAATTCAGAAAAAGCTAATTTTGAGGGCTTTTAGGCATTCTAAAGCCTATAAATACACCTTAAAGGAGGAGAAGAGAGGAGACACAAAGGAGGGAGCAAGGAATTGCTCAAGGAAAGCTGATTGATCCATCTTAGAAGTCGGATTCACCGTCAAGACTGAAGATCTCCCTTCAATTCCCCTTCAGGAGTTTTGGGTTTTTCTTTATGTTTTGTATTCGTTATTCTTCTGAGATGTTTTCCCTTTTAGTTATGAACTAAATCCCTTAAATACCTAAGGGGGATGAAACCTAAGACAAATCTTGTTATTATTTTCTGAATTGTATGATAAATATTTGACTTGTTCTTAATTATGTGTTCTTAATTCTTGTTTTGATATTCTAGGATATTGATTCAAGTTACACTCTTATTTAGAGGAGGAATAGACCCTGTTTAAGAGTACAATTGTCATAATTAAGCAGAGTTGATTGCACGCCTAGAGATAGGGTGACAAGATTTTGCCAGATTAGGGTGAAACCTAATAAGGGGATCCATAGATCGAGTTAATGCAACCCTTGGAAGTTAATTAGAAAGAGATTTTAATTATTCAACCTAGGGTTAGACGTTGTTAGTCTCGAGAGAGATAATAATATAACATAGGGATTTCTAGGAGTCAAGTCAAATGAATAAATCGTCCGATTCGGAGTCAGAATAACAAGTAAAGTCTAGGTGGATTCTTCCTTGGGTATTGTCTTAATTCAATCATTTTCCAAAAGTAATTCCCCAATTCTATTTTCTGTGAATTCTTAGTTTAGTTAATTAGTTAGTTAAAACAAATCCTCTTATTCTTAGGCTAGATAATAAAAAGACAGTCATTACTAGAACATTTAGTTCCTTTGGGTTCGACAATCTGGTCTTGCTAAAACTATACTATTGTTCGATAGGTACACTTGCCTACATCGTGATAAAATTTAGTTCCAAAAACGAGTAATTATAAATATTTAAAACCTGTCACAAAATAACATGATCAAGTTTTTGGCGTCGTTGCCGGGGAACTAAGATATTAGGAACACTCAATTTTTATTACTTTAGCCATTTATTTTCATTGCAAGTTAATTTTATTCTATTATTATTATTATTATTTATTAATTCGTTTTTTCTTTCTCTTGGCAGGTTTTTATAGTTTATGACTAGAAGAAACCCGTCAGGACCACTACTTTTTGACGAAGAAATTGATCGCACAGTTTGTAGAAACTGAAGAGAAATAAGGCGAAGCCTAAGATAGATAGAGGAAGAGCAAGAGGACGATATACAAGCCGCAATCGAGGGGATGGCTGAAAATCAGGAAAACCTGATACCTCCTGTGATTGCTGTTAATCCAGTAAATCAGGATCCTGCTCCACGCACTATGTATGATTATGCTAAACCTTCTTTAACAGGAACTGAATCGAGTATAGTTAGACCTGCTATTGCTGCGAATAATTTTGAACTAAAACCTAACACTATTCAGATGATACAACAATTTGTTCAGTTTGATGGTTTGCAGGATGAGGATCCAAATACCCATTTGGCGAATTTCTTGGAATTCTGCGATACATTTAAAATTAATGGTGTTTCTGATGATGCCATACGTCTTCAGTTGTTTCCCTTTTCATTGAGGAACAAAGCTAAATAGTGGTTGAGCTCATTACCACGAGGGTCAATTACTAATTGGGAACAAATGACCGAAAAGTTCTTATTAAAATATTTTTCGCCAGCTAAAACAGCTAAGTTACGTAATGATATCTCTTCTTTTGTGCAGATGGATTTAGAGACACTCTACGATGCATGGGAGAGATACAAGGATCTTTTGCAAAGATGCCCTCACCATGGGTTACCACTCTGGCTACAGGTTCAAACCTTTCATAATGACCTGAATCCTTTGACTTGACAAATGGTTGACACAGTTGCCTGCGGAACCATCAACAATAAAACACCTGAAGCTGCCTATGAATTTATAGAGGAGATGTCACTGAATAACTATTAGTGGCAAGTCATGAGGATAAAACCATTGAAAATAGCCGGTGTTTATAACATCGACTCAGTCACCATGCTCTCTAATCAGGTAGAATTCTTGAATAAGAAAATTGATAGTTTTCTTAGTTCTTCACAGGTTAAACCAGTAATGCAGTGCGAAGCAAATGGAGGTGGATCAAGTAGTTCAAAATACCCGCCATATGGTCACAACATGGACAACGAGCAGTTAAATTACATGAGTAACAATCCTCGATCTCAAAACAATCCTTATAGTAAGACTTACAATGCAGGTTGGAGGAACCACCTAAATTTCTCATGGGGAGGCCAAGGCAATCAAAGACCTCCTCTAGGCTTCCAACAACCACCCTACCAACAAAAGAAGAAGCCAAACCTTGAAGAGATGCTCACAAAGTTTATATCAGTGTCAGAAACTCGTTTTTAGAATACTGAGACAGCACTTAAGAATCAACAAGCATCGATCCAAGGGCTTGAAACTCAGATTGGACAGCTTGCTAAGTTGATTTCTGAATGACCACAAGGTAGCTTGCCAAGCAACACAGAATCTAATCCAAGGGAGCAACTCAACGCGATTACTAGTCGAGATGAGGAAAGGTTAGTCACACCTGAACCAGAACCAAGGCAAGATACTGAGATAAGCAAAGGTAAAAGTGAGGTATACTACAAAGAACAGAAACTGGTAAGTACAAAATACAAACCACGTGTGCCATACCCTAATGCGATAAGGAAAGACTGTTCAGACGAACAATTTGGTAAATTCCTTAAACTCTTAAAAAAATTACATATTAACTTACTGTTCATCGAAGCTCTATCACAGATGCCAAACGCAATGAAATTTTTAAAGGAGCTTTTAGCAAATAAGCGGAAGTTGGACGAGGCGTCACATGTAGAGCTAAACGCAATTTGCTCAGCCATTCTACAGAATAAGCTACCCAACAAATTAAAAGATCTTAGGAGTTTTACAATTCCTTGCTTAATTGGTAGTCTAGATGTTAATAATGCATTAGCTGATTTAGGGGCTAGTATTAACGTCATGCCCTACAAAATATTCAAACAATTAGGTCTTGGGAAACCCAAACAGACCAGGATGAGCATACAATTAGCAGATAAAACTATAAGATTTCCTAGGGGTATTATTGAAGATGTGCTAGTTAAAATCGATAAATTTATATTTCCTGTTGACTTCATTGTTCTAGACATAGAGGATGATAGCAACACTCCTTTGATTTTAGGAAGGCCCTTTTTGGCAACTGCTAAAACGATTATTGATGTTGGTACAGGTGAGCTCACACTTCGTGTAGGAGATGAAACAATCACCCTTCAAGCTCGCAATTCTGGCAACCCATCAGAAATTGAAGGTCATTGTCTAAACCATTCTGCTAAAACTGACAATATGGTGCAACCTACTTTGCAGGAAATGAATCTGAAGGAAGTACATGAGCCATTCTCAAGCAATAGTAGAGGACCTATCCATGAAGAACGAAGGCTACAAATCGAGGAGCTAGATGAATGGTGGACACAGAGACCGAAAAACACGATAAACCAAAACCACGCCAGATCAAGCTCAATACCGTTCCAAATCAACTTAAGGTTGGAAATAAAGTTTTATTAGATGCCGAAGATCCTCACATTATCACTACCAAACCGAATGAACATTTTCCCATTCGATACAGTCGAGGTAAGTCATCCCAAGTTCGGCACTTTTAAGGTAAACAACACTCGTCTAAAACCTTATCTTGGTGAGACTGATAGCAGGAATGAGGAGTATAAACTCCTCGAACCACCATAACCATTCAATGGAGAGGTAAGTCCAGCTTAGACTATAAATAAGTGCTTCTCGGGAGGCAACCCGAGCACTAACAATATTAATTTCTTTAAATTTTAGTATTTAACACCTAACTTACTAACAGAGATCTTGAAAACAAGTTTTCCACGTAGACACGGCCAGGCACACGGGCGTGTTGAGGACCGTGTGGAAACGGGACAGGAATTTTTCCCAAACACGGGCTACGATAAAACTTCACGGCTGTACGATATGGCCGTGGGCGAGCCTGCCAAAATAACACGATCGTTCTACACGCCCGTGCCTTATAACCGTGGTTGAACCTGAAGAAATAACACGGGCGTTCGACACACCTGTGTCCTATACCCGTGGTCGAACCTGTCAAACTAACACGGGAGTAGAGCTTCATACACGGGCGTGGGAGAAGCGAACGAAGCCAGACACGATCGTGCGACACGGTCGTATGCACACACACACCCAAAATACACTGGCGTGGGCCGACGGCCAGACGCACCAAAATTCAAAATTCGCGAAACACATGGGCTGAAATTGGGGAACAAGGGCGTGTTCCCTGGCCGTGTGCCCAAAATCTATAAATAGGCTGCACTATTCATTGTCTTCTCCACCTAAAAGCCTTAACCCTAGCCGCTGCAAGTCCACACGCCCTTCCCGCCACGCCCGTGTGCCGTTTTGAACTCCATTTTTTGACGCCAAATCTCTCTCCTTTAGCGTTTGTTTACTTTTTTCACTTTTATTTTACTTATTTCTAATACTTATTATCAAAATAATCTTCATTTCTCTCATACTATTTTCATCTTTGCTCATTATTCTATCATTTAATTTACATTCTTAGGTTATTTATCATACATTTCCTGTTGAATCGAGTTATTAAGAAAGCCTCATTCTATTGCCATACCCATGCCATTACTATTGTAATATCCCGAATTAGGGCCTAATCGGAATAGTGGTTTCGTGACCACAAATCTAAGATAGAAATAATTATTTTATAATTATTTTGATGTTTATGATATGATTGCATGATTGTGTGAAAATTTAGTGACGAAATTCTATGTATAAAGTGCTTAAGTTGAAATTATGGACTAAATCGAATAAGTTGCAAAACTTGCATTCTAGAAGTTTTTAGTATGAAATTACTTTGGAATATTAATGAGGAGGTCTTAAATAGCAATTTGACCAATTTCTTAAATTTTGGACAAAAATGGGCTTGTACATGAAAATTTTCAAAGAAAGGTATTAAGGGTATTTTGGTCATTTGGTAATTAAAAGATTAAAAAAAGGAAAAAGATGGCAAAATATCTTCATCTTCTTTATTAGGACAAAAATTAAAGGGTTCTCCATATCTAGGGTTTGTTTCAAGCTTCCAAGCTCCCTAGTAAGTGATTCCAAGCCCCGTTTTTAATGTTCTTTACGTTTTTGGAGTCCCGGTAACTTGATTTAGCTTATGCTAGCAATAATTCAACCTAGGGTTCATATTTGGAAAAATACCCATAGGTGAAATTTGTGTATTTTGGTGTTTTATGATATAATATGAGGTTTTAAATTATGTTAGACAACTTGTGCTACTCGGTTTTAAGTGAAAACGAGAAAAAGGGCTTAATCGGTAAAAATACCTAATAGTTATAAGTACATGTTAGAATGAGAATTTGATGTTGCCATAGAAGGAAAAAATGATCAGCATGTCATAAAACATAAGAAAATGGGATGAAGTTTAATTCCCGAGCCTAGGGGCAAAAGTGTAATTTTGCAAAAGTTTAGGGGTAAAATTGTAATTGCAAAAGTGTAAGATTAATTTGACATTATAGATCAAGATAAACGAGATTCAAGTCGCGATAGAGGGAAAAATAAAGTTTACGAAGAATAGGCTCGATTGCTAATAATTTTATACCGAGGTAAGTTCATGTGTAAATGTAGTAACATAATTTTCATTTTAAGTAATTTAATGTTATTTATGTGATATGATGATTAATATCATGAAATATTATGCTTTATGGTTATTATTGAATAATATGTAAATTATGAATTGCTACCGAGTATCGGTTTCGATGTTCCGTGGAAGACGGCAAAGATGTGTAATCGAGGAAAAAGCCAGTTTGAACCTTGGGAATAGATTAGAATACAAGTGACATGTCACTAGGATGGTTGGGCTTCCGAACTCGTTGAGTTGAGTCCGAGTTCACTTATGGATGCAAATGTCCGAACTCGTTGAGTTGAGTCTGAGTTCGTGAGATGTAACTAGGTATCCGAGCTCGTTGAGTTGAGTCTGAGTTCACTTATGGATGCGAACGCCCGAGCTCATTGAGTTGAGTCCGAGTTCGCTTATGGGCGGGTTACATGGTAGCTTGGCTACATATGTGGCACTTATGTACAAACTTTCCGTGTATTCGAATTATATTCCGATGTGTTCAACGGGTGAATATTAAGAGAATAAGGAGAATGCCTAAAACGAAGGTGACATGTTGGTAAGTGTGGTAAATGAGAAAATTTGACAGGTATGTGCTTAAATCTTCGGGTTGAGAACTTGGTATGATGAAATCGTAGCATAATATTAAATGCAAATGTAACATGAATGTCTTGGTGTTGTTTATGCAAATGATGTTTTTATGTGGAATTGCATGATTATGTTACTTACTATTTGCATGTGAACTTACTAAGCATTTATGCTTACTCCTTCCTTTTCCTTCATTGTAGTTTTGACAAACCGGCTTGAGAATCGGGATAGGTCGAAGACTCGTTCACACTATCTGAAGGCTTAAATCGGTAAAATGGCTTGTATATTTTGAATGTGGCATGTATGGCAAAATACTCACTTTGTGTAATTGATCTTATGATATGACTATGGTTTAGCAAGAAAAAGGTTTGTAAATGATTAGCCATTGGAATGGCCAATCTAAGTCATATTTGATGTTATGTATGTTTAAAATGATATTTAGTCCATGAAAATCCTTAGTAAAGTGAAATTTGCCATAAAATAGAATCTGACAGCAGCATTGATGTAAATTTGAAAAATCACTAAAAATAGTAAAAATGGAATTAAATGATGAGTAGGCTATGAAATTTAATCTTAATGAGTCTATTTTCATATGGATTGAACAAAACAGGTATATGAATTATAATTTATGAGACATTTGAATTTTTGTGAAACAGGGCCAGAGTGATTTCTGGATCCCCTGTTCTGACTTTGAAAATTCACCATAAACTGTATAAAAATAATTAGAAGTCATAATTTATATGTACAGATTTATTATTGAGTCTAGTTTTAAGAGAAACAAACGTCATATTCATTGAAATTCTGTACAGAGAGATATCTGATTCGTAATACATAGAGGTCAGAGCAGTCAAACCCTAAAACAGGGGACAATTTAACTAATAAACTGTACTAATTGGCCCATCAAAAAATTCTATAAAAAAATTAGTAAATATATATATGAGTCTAGTTTTAGGGAAAATTTACAGAATTGGATTTTGAGTTTCGGAACTCGAGATATGAATTTTTAAGCGACTGTGACGCAGATTGCTAGCTTGACTGGAATTTAATTGTTTAAGCTATTTAGTTGATGAAATTAAGTTTCGTAACACCTCGTGCTCGACTCCGGCGACGGTATCGGGTATAGGGCGTTACAACTATGTTCATTCTCATGCTATTACCATGTTAGTATCACGAAATTATGCTTTCAAAGTGATTATTTAGGTTGAGTTTGGTTAGTACCAGTAGTTTTGGCTGAAATTGTTAGTTCAAATTCATGCCTTTTTCCTTTTCAAATTTGTTTACTTACTATTACTCTTCTTTATATTGCAGGCATACAATGTCATCTTCACGTGGAAAAAAGACCGCCCTCCCTACTTCAAAGAAGAGGAAGGGAGCATCATCTTTCTCGGGTCCTACCGTGGAAATCTGCCACCCTTTTCTGCAATTCCCCATTGGGCCCTAAGAAGAACTCTAACAAATACTCCAGGCCTTACCTTTAACTACGGGCCGCTGCATCGACTGGGCTGCAGTAGAACAAGTTCAGTTGGCTGATGCGATTCGGGCCCTCCTAACCACCGACCTTTGGGAGCTTTTCTTTGGGATCATCGAGCCGACATATCTCGAGCTTACGATAGAACTATGCTCAACGTTCCATCTTCAGACTGTAATGAAAAATCACGATGATCCCAGCATGGTCTAGTTTTGGTACCTACACGCCATCTTGGCATACACCTTGACAGGGTGGAGAGAGAGCACCGGCGTCGTCACCACCAACGATGTCTACTACTTATGGTGTATGTCACACGGGCACGCCTTCGACCTCGCCTACTTTATCACCCTTCCCATTCGCCACCAGACAGAGTGGCATCGGAGGGGGGTTATCTCCATTGGCCCCTACGTGACTCGACTGGCACGGCACTTCGGGCTCCTCAACACTGCAGCGCAAGAATCATCCTTGACCCTCATTGGCCAGATGTGTAACATCTCGAAATAGGCCCTAAATGGAATAGTGGTTGCAAAACCACAAATCTGAGATAGAAAAGTTTATTTCGATTAATTTTTATGATTTACCGAGTGATTAGATGCATGTGTTAGAGTATTGATAAAAAATTTTATAGATTGCATGTTTAATTTGCCTATTAGGGCTTATTTGCGAGAGTTGTCTTTATGTGACCGATTTAGGGTCTAAACGGAACGATGGTTTTTGAACCACGAATTCCAAGTCAAAAAATTTATTCCGATTAAGTTTTAAGGTTTATTTATTGATTAAAATATTGTATAAAAATATCGTTAAGTAATTTTACTGATAAAGTGCTTAATTGGACTTTTAGGACTAAATTGCAAAAGTTGCAAAATATGTGTTCTAATTCATAAGTACTTGATTGAAATAGGGGTTTAAAGAGGAGGTCCTTAAATGTAATTAGACCATTATATTTTGTTTGGACAAAAATGGGCATGAATAGGACAAAATTTTAAAGAAAAGCCTTAAGGGCATTTTAGTCATTTGGTAATTAAAAGAAATAAAAAGGGAAAATAAAGCCAAAATTGACTCATCTTTTTCATGGAGGCTGAAATTAGCATGGGGGAAGCCATGGCTAGGGTTTTCAAGCTTTCCAAGCTCAATAGTAAGTCCGTTCTAGCCCCGTTTTTCAAGTTCTTTACGTTTTTGGAATTCCGGTAACTTGATTAAGCTTATTCTAGCAATAATTTAAGCTAGGGTTCATATTTGGAAAAATACCCATAGGTGAAATGTGTTTATTTTGATGTTTTATGATAGAATATGAAGGCTGAAATTATGTTAAACAACTTTTGCTATGCGGTTTTAAGCAAAAATGAGTAAAACGGCTTAATCGGTAAAAGTTGTTATTGTTCATAACTATGTGTTAGAGTGAGAATTTGATGTTGCCATAGAAGGGAAAAATGATCAGCATGTCATAAAACATAAGAATAAGGGATGAAGTTTAATTCCCGAGCCTAGGGGAAAAAGTGTAAATATGCAAAAGTTTAGGGGCAAAATTGTAATTTTGCAAAAGTTTGAGTTAAGGACTGTTTTGATTAGTACATTAATTAAATAAGTAAAATATGATATTTTAGATCCCGAAAAATGAGATTTGAACCTAGAATGGGAGAAAAATCGAAAATCGAGAAAGTTGGTAAAATGGCCGTTTTAGTATCGAGGTAAGTTCATATGTATAATAAGCATTAATTAATGCATGTTTCAATGTAAAACTGATATATTTACTATGATTGCCGAGGTGTTGAAAGTAAGTATAATTATGATGATTTAAATGTTCAATATTAATTCGACATGGAAATGAGAAAGTATGTAAGTTTGTATGTAAATAATACATTATCTTTATTATGCTTTTATATTTCAGCATATTTTATGCATTGTAGCTGATTTTTGAATCATAATTGACTATTGGAAGTATGAAATCAAGTATTAGAAAGAGAGAGAAATCTGGTTGAACCTTCGGAATGATTGGACGATTACAGATGGTATGTAGCTAGGTCACATGTATGGTGCTGAGTGCACATCATGTGTACAAGAGAGTTACGAGACATTATGATGTAGCTAGGTCACATGGGTGATACTATGTGTACACCATGTAGACAAGAGAGCTAGGGGATATATGTAGCTAGGTCGCATGCGTGGTTCTAGGTGAAGGACACCATGTAGACAAGAGAGCTACGAGATAAACTGGCTAGGTCACATGGGTGGTACCAAGTGTTCACCATGTGTACAAGAGAGCCAAAATTATATGTAAAATCGAGCTAGGTCACATGAGTGGTGCTAAGTGAAGGCCACTATGTGTACAAGAGAGCTTCGATTTTAAAGGTGGGTCAAAAGATACCATCACAGTATCATGTTATTATTCCGAAGCGTTCAATTGGGAAATTGATTAAATGAAATTGTGTATGACTTTGTGATGATAAGTGTAAGTATATACGTGTGTAACTTATGAGAAATATGCTCGATATGTGGTTGGAAATTGGAAAGATTGTTATGGGTAAGTGATGAATACAATTGAAGTGTGAAAGATCAAAATTGACAATAAAACTGTTATGGATAGTTGCAGTGACGTGAATCTAAAAATTTACCAAAAATAGTAGAAATTGAATCAGAGACTGAATGAGATATCAAATTAAAGCTTAATGAGTCTATTTTTATATAACAGAAACAAAGCAAGCAAAGGAATTCTATATTATGATATATTTAAGTTTTTGAGAGACTGGTTTAGAATGACTAAGTGATCCCCTGTTCTGACTCAGAAAAATAATTAAAAATTGTAAAAAAATAATTATGGGATATAATTTATATGCTTAAAATCCTTAATGAGTCTAGTTTTAAATAAAATAAACAAGAATATTCTTTGAATTCTGTACGAGGAGAAAATTGATTCGTAGTGAAGAGTGGTCAAAACAGTTGAGCAGTGAAACAGGGGTAACTTCAATGAATAAACTGTACTAATTTCCTAGACCAAAAAATTTTGAAAATTTTATGGTAAGAATATACCTGAATATATTTTCAAGAAAAATTAACGGTTTATAATTTGAAGTTCTGTAGCTCTAGAAATAAATAATTTAACTACTGGTACTCTGCTAGACAACTTATTTTGAACCTGTTTATAATTGTAATAGTGAAAGTATGTGTGTGTTTGTGATGGTAATATTCCGGGAACATATTGTGACTTCATTTAAAGTATGATAATGTATTGTTTATTAATATTTACATACTTACTTACTAAGCTATAATGCTTACTCCCTTCCTTTCCTTTTTCTTATAGTGTCTCAGATGTTAGCTCGAGTTGGAGGTCGCCGGAGATTAAATCACACTATCAAACTATTGATCGATATATAAAGGTTTTAAAGTATTTTTAAGTCTTTGGCATGTATGGAGACTCGTTTAATTATTACTAAGTTGCTAGGAATTGGCCTAAAATACTGACCTATGTTATTTGAAGGTCTCTATTGTATAAAGTCATTTAATGTAGATAGTCTTGATTATGTTATTAATTAAATGATGCAATTTATGAATGTGCATGCTTGCCTATGTGCGTGGTTGAATTAAAGCATGATATGGGCCTTGTAAGCTCTTTTTAAGGGACAGCTTGAATGTGTTTGAAAAAGTTTTAAATTAGAGTGAAATTATGAATCGGTTTTTATACGATGATTAGTGATTAAGTCTGGTAATGCCTCGTACCCTGTTCCGGCTTCGAACACGGGTAAGGGGTGTTACAAGATGTCTCCACAAGGCATCTCGAGCATGCTAAGCATGAGGATGATCGAGAAGTGTCGAGGAACCTTCCCTCTTCAATATCGTCTCGCCCAATCTACCGAGGAGGCCCAAAGACATTACTGACGATGTCCCTCCACAGCACGAGGACCCACCGTCTCAGCCACTATGCCCCTCTCGTCTAGTTCATGCGGCGGCTTCATACACTGACATCTCTGAGTGCCTTACACGATTTGAGCAGTAATGTTTTCAATGCTTTGATCACATTGATACGACGCTATATCAAATTTGTCAGCATTTTCACATCTCATCGCCACCCCCACCTCGTGAACAATCTAGCGATGAAGATGTTTAAAAACTTTAATTAATTATTTTATTTTATGTTTTTACTTTTATTTTATCTTCAGACTCCTTTTTATTTTTCCTTACGCCTATCTTTATTAGATCTTAGAATTTGATTTTATAAATTATCAATCTCGGCTATTCCATTAAGAGCATTTATTTTGATTTATATCTCCTAAAAAGTTCCTGATTCTATCACAGTTATATAGAGCTCCTAAGCTCATCCTCACATAGGAACTAAAAACTACACCGGGAAAGGTTCTCCACGACTGCCATGTCTTGCTCGACCACGACTATAGCTACTAATAGATATAATATTATTTTGGTGCAGGACTTATGGACTAATGAACCTCTACCACCACCAGAGTATCCTCCTCCACTTTCACGCCATTTATTCTCCAAAAACTCCAGTTCAAGGAATTCATTCATCATTCAGGAAGTTTCACTTCTCCCCTTATCTTATGATCATAAATTTATCTTTTTCAATATATCTACCTTTGTACATTGAGGGCAATGTACATCTTAAGTGTGGGGGGGTCTTTTATATTACCATTGGAATATGTCTTATTCTTACGTGAATTACTCATATCGCTATTAGAATGGATTTTAATTAACTCATGAATTTTATTGACATGCCTTGAATTAAAACATATGCATTTATGCATTGATGGTTTAACTTTAAGAGATTAGGGAATCAAGCATGATAAGTTGATTTTTGAAGAATTAAAAACTTCTTGGTTGTTTTTCTAAGTCTAGGTATTTTCTTGAGTCAAAATTCACAAGTTTAAACATCAAAAAGCCATAATCTTTATGAGATTTTAAGCCTTCAAGAGCATCTATTATTTCTTCCATGCTCACTTTCATTATGAGTGCATCAATATTGAACTGTTATTCTAGAACTTGCTTGATTATGCATGTCAAGACCACACCATTTGATTTGATATGTCAAAATGATAAAGGCACTTAAGTTTAACCCACTCATGCCATAAAAAGCCTACCTTCGCAATTGACCCTTAGTGAACCCCCTTGAGCCTAACAACCCACTCATTGATTTACCCTCAATATTAACCCATAACTCATTATTGTTGAAATCCCCTAAATTAATTTGATCCCTATTTTTATCGAGATTTGAGTTGGAATAGTTGTTTAGCTATGTTTTATTTCATTTTGTATTTGACTTGTTCTTAAAAAAATGTATACATATAGGTAGTAGTGATCTTTTGAGCTAAAGTAGTTAAATTCCTTATTTCGAGAAAAAAGCTCTGTTGTACGCAACTGATGACTAGTCATTTTTCTAGTTAGGCAATTTTTCAATTCAATCTCGATTCTAACCCTTTCTTTTAGCTTGTGACCACACCCTTCAACCAAAGCCACGTTACAACCCTCTAAAGACCTTTTGATTGATGTTTCATCTCAATTTATAGTGGTGGAGATTTGATTTTCATGCAAGCCTATGGTAAAGACTTTTCATTATTGACTATTGAGTACTTCATTTATTGTTCTTAAACACCTCGAGTGATTTGAGTGAATCTTTAGTGAGGATGTGAAACTCTGTGATATTTGAATCAAAGGTAATTACTTAGATGAGGGGAGACACCTATGTTTTCATGATAAAAATGCTCAACTTGGAATGTTTGAGACTTTGATGTTCTTTTAGTCAAATTTTCAATGTTTGATTACCTATGGATTATTTTGAAGAATTATCGATAGAAATTATAAGTTGAGAAGAATTTGTTTTGATTATGAGATGAGGATTTTGCTTGAGGACAAGCAAATGCTTAAGTGTGGGGGGTATTTGATAAACCGTCATTTATACATATTTTTACCCCATGCTTAGCGCATTTTATGGATGATTTTTCCTTAGAATTAGTGAATTTGATGCTTTTAATGCCTTAATTTCATGTTTTATACTTAGGTGAGCATAGGAGAGCTAAAGGAGCGAGAAACTGGCAAAAAACGGAGAAAATGGGCCAACGTACGAGATCAACACGGCCTGGACTTCCTCACATGGGCAGACCACACGACCGTGTTAATTTGGCAGAATCGAAGCACGACTCACACGGGTAGACCACACGGTCGTGCCATTCTAATAGGCTCGAACATGGCCTGAAGTAATCCCACACGGCCGTGCCATTCTAACAGGCTTGACCACGGCCTGAATTAAATCATACACTGGCGTGTTACACGGGTGTGTCCTTGCCGAACCCAAGCTGAGTCCAATTCAGAAAAAGCTAATTTCGAGGGATTTTAGGCATTCTAAAGCCTATAAATACACTTTAAAGGAGGAGAAGAGAAGAGACACAGAGGAGGGAGCAAGGAATTGCTCAAGGAAAGCTGATTGATCCATCTCAGAAGCCGGATTCACCGTCAAGACTGAAGATCTCCCTTCAATTCCCCTTCAAGAGTTTTGGGTTTTTCTTTATGTTTTGTATTCATTATTCTTCTGAGATGTTTTCCCTTTTAGTTATGAGCTAAATCCCCCAAATACCTAAGGGGGATGAAACCTAAGACGAATCTTGTTATTATTTTCTGAATTGTATGATAAATATTTGACTTGTTCTTAATTATGTATTCTTAATTCTTGTTTTGATATTCCAGAATACTGATTCAAGTTACGCTCTTATTCAGAGGAGGAATAAACCCTGTCTAAGAGTACAATTTTCATAATTAAGCGGAGTTAATTGCATGCCTAGAGATAGGGTGACAAGATTTTACCGGATTAGGGTGAAACTTAATAAGGGGATCCATAGATCAAGTTAATGCAACCTTAAGAAGTTAATTAGTAAGAGATTTCAATTATTCAACCTAGGCTTAGACGGTTTTAGTCTCGAGAGAGATAATAATATAACTTAGGGATTTCTATGGGTCAAGTCAAATGAATAAATTGTCTGATTCGGAGTCAGAATAACAAGTAAATTCTAGGTGGATTCTTCCTTGGGTATTATCTTAATTCAATCGTTTTCCAAAAGTAATTCCCCAATTCTATTTTCTGTGAATTCTTAGTTTAGTTAATTAGTTAGTTAAAAAAAATCCCCTTATTCTTGCTAAAACTATACTATTGTTCGATAGGTACACTTGCCTATGTCGTGATAAAAGTTAGTTCCAAGAACGAGTAATTATAAATATTTAAAACCTGTCACAAAATAACACGATCAGTTCTCAACCCCAAGGTATTATAAAACTATCATAATATGATACACACTTAGCGCTAGATCTCAACCTATCAAAACATGCCCTATGGCATGCCAACTATACCCATAACTTTATCTGACACTGTTAACAGGACATTAATCTTTATTAATCACTATTCCATCATATTAAAACATAGATGACATCATGATATCAATATCTGTACGTATGTATACATTGATCATGTATTAAATCATTTTCAATATAGCTTGCATTGTAATATTACCATGTAATCATATATACTTAAATTTCAAACATATCCCAATCATATAAATTAATTGATCTGCCATAATTTGGTGTAGTAGATTAAACTAATTATCACACTTTAGGATCTTGAAAACAAGCATTTTTAGTATGTTTGAATTATGTTTTCTTAAGTTTTTAATAAGTGAATAAAATGTGCAAACTGAGACTTTTATTGACCTTACGGGCTGAATGAGGCCTACGGGTGAGATAATGCACTTTGTGAGTCTGCAAGAGACTTTTAGAAGGCATACTAAACTGAGACTAGTCGCTACTTTGCAACATGGGATGTTCGATGTCACAACATAGAGAGAAGAATGGATAAATCTTAAGATTTCCTTTTATGTCACGACACAGCTTGAAAGTGTCGTGACATACCCCTGAAGATAGCTTAAGAGGAGTATACTGACTGGCATGTCGTGACACAGTTCTTAGCGTGTCATGACATCAAATCTGGAATAGAAATTTAATACAAAAAATTGGTGTTTTGGTCTGCAGAATCAAACTTAAAGCTCGAAAACGTAAGCTAACCTAGGGTTAAGGATGACAACCACTTAGAATATATAAATAGGCTCATTTGTCACATGTAAAAGACACCATTCACTTAGGCTAGAATTCTCCCTTTAAAATCAGCTTTAATTTTATCTGTTCTTAGGTTTTAGTTTTATTTTGTTTTTTGTTTTCTTTCAAAAGAGCTAAATTGTGAAGACAATCAACTTCTGTCGATTCATGTTTAATCTTAATACAATGAAGCTCTTTCGTAAACTCTATATTGTTAATTTATTTGATATGCTATCTATTTACGTTGATTTTATATTGTATATGGAAGCCATGAGGAAGCCATGAGGAACTAATCCTTCTATAGGGGATTAGTGAGTAGAGGTATGATTTGTTAACTATTTTGTAGGGTTACTCAACGGATCAGCTGTTTGGGAAAAGAAGAACGTGAAACAAACCCTAGGCCTAACAACCCCAAGAAGTCATCAAGGTATGAATTAACCCAAAATTCGTATGGCGCATCCGTGAAAACCTTCACCCCAAACTTGTCTGGACTGTGAGGTCGAAAGATAAGTAGTCCTTGCTGACTCATTATCTTAGTGAAAGATCAAAAGATCCTATTAAGGTAGCGACTAGTTGATTGACGAGGAACCCGAAAAGAGAGTTGATGGGGATTACCGAAGCGAACTAATCACCCATAATAAGAATTGATTTATTCTACTTCTCTATCTCTTGAATGTTTACCTTTTTATATTATTTTATTTTTATTGTTATAAAAATGCTAAAAATCTTTTATTTTATGTTTTCGTACTATAACTAATTTAAAGTACTAATTAGATATTTAATGTTTACCCAAATAGAATAGATACTAGATTCGTTTATGAATTTATTTACTTGTGACATCCTTAATCCTGAGTGGATGATGGACTATGCTTGTGTTACTTGTATACTTTGATGTAAGTGATAACTCTTGAAAAGAGTTATATTTCATTCCCTTAGACTTAGTTAATTACCTATACTTAAGTGATTTTAGTTGCATTTGAGAATATTACATTGATATTTTTAGAGTATTGCGTTAAAGAGCTTGAATTGAGCTTAAGTGCTATTACATATTGTTTTTAATTACCTGTAAGAAGGCCTTGCTTGGTGGTTGATTGGCAGGTGCAAAGTGTAGGAAAATGAGTAAAGGATTAAAGGTCCACCATGACAAATTTTGGGTAGTTTGCCAACACAAATGCTATGAAAATACCTAGAAGATGCCTATTTAGCACTTAATACGTACTGTTCTCAGTCCCAGCTGTACTTGTACTAGAAAAATCCACCTAAAAAAGCGAAAAAGGATTATGGGCTGATGGACCTACCCTAGAAGGTTAAACCTATAAAAGCCATAAGGGAAACCTTAGTAAATTAAAAAATTTTTGGATCGAAAAAGAAGAAGCAGCTTTTGACAGAAAAGGAGGGAAGGACCGATAAAGAAAGCGGCTGAAGAAGGAGAAAACGACTATATCATCTTTGCCAGCTGCAAGAAATTGCACTGCTGGTGTTGAGAGCTGAATAGGCGAAAGCTGTCATCTCAAATTTTCTCCTTTAATTCTTATCGCACTTCCTTTAGAACTTAATTGTTAAAGATGATGTTGGTTACCGCATTAAACTTGAACTCGATTTACCCAGCTATTAAGGCTTGGGATTACTTTGCTAAACTTTTTAATTTCTATTAATGTTTAGAATTTAAGTTGGAATTATTCTGATGTTTTATTCAATGGTATTTCATACTTTATACAGACTATGTATTGATGAATATGCAACAGGTTATTAAAGATAACTTAATCCTGACAGGGTTAGGTTAACTGGGTGGACATTGGATAATATGAGTGAATGATAAATTATTTATTTGCAGCAACCTCTAAACATAGAGCTTTGCCTCATACGCAAGAAGGTAGAAAATATTAGTGGTAGCCGAATTGAAGTCTATAGATATATAGTACTTTAGGGGACGTAACCCAAGGTTTTGCTCTCGAAAGAAGCAGACTGTTGTAGAAACCTATTAAGCAGTAGAACCTTCAAGACTTTGTTGTGGCATTAATAGTTAGAGAAGATATATGCATCAGTAATCCCAGCCATCCTAATCAACATTGCATTTCTTTAATAATCTTTTATGTATTTACTTTGTCTTGACATTCTTGTTTCGTTTACTTGTTTTGTTTTTCACATTTTATACATCATCATTCTCTCATTTTGCCATTACATTCTCACTATTATCTTGCTTTAGCATTAATCAATCTTAACTCTAATAACTCGACAAAATTCTACCTATCTAATCCCCATAGAGATGATCTCACTCATCACTTTATTTCTTGTTCAATGTGTATACTTGCACAATTCGCACATCACATTCACAAGCAACAAGTTTTTGGCGCCGTTGCCGGGGATTGACAATTAGTGAAATTTGGTTTTGTTATTCTCTGTTGTTTCATTAGTTTTAGCTAACTTAGTTATATTTAATTTTTATAGGTTTTCCATCAGTGAATAAGTAGAAGCATTCATGTTAACGAAGAGTATTCTTTTGACCCAGAGATCGAAAGAACTTTGCGAATGAGGAGAAGAGAATTACGTAATATGGGTAAGGAAGGAAATGATTCTGGTCTGAATAATCCATTGATTCCAAATGATTGGGATGTTTATCTTCTTATTCATCATGTTATAGATGATTGAGACAGACTAATTCGAGAGTATGTAGCTCTAATTTTAGTTGACCTGAATCTTGGGATAGTAAGACTACACATACAAGCTCAACATTTTGAGTTGAAACTGGTAATGTTTCAAATGTTGCAAATAGTTAGACAATTTGGGGGGTTGCCCACTAAAGATCCAAAACTACATTTACAACTTTTTCTAGAGGTTTGTGACTTGTTTAGAAAACAGGGTGTTCCTGATGATGCTTTGCGGCTTAAATTGTTCTTGTACTCCTTGAGAGATCGTGCAAGAGCATGGCTTAATGCTTTGTCGTCGGGAATAGTGGCATCATAGAATGACTTGTGTTAGAGTTTTTTCCTACAGTATAATCTATCAAACATGAATACCAAGCTTACAAATGAAATCACATCTTTTCAGCTATCAGAGGATGAAATGATTTACAAAGCCTGGGAAAGATTTAAGGAATTACTTAGAAAATGTCCTATGCATGGTTTCCAGCACTAGACTTAGATGGAGATGTTTTATAATGGGCTGAATGAGCATACAAGGATGGTAGTCGATGCCTCTTCCAATGGTACTTTGTTGGATAAATCCTATAATGAAGCATATAAGATTTTGGAACGGATTGCCAACAATGATTATTAATATCCTACCACGTGAGCTGGGACTGGTAAGAGAGCTGCTGGTACCATTGAGCTTGATGCAATCACTTCATTGATAGCCCAGATACCCTTTTTAGCTAATATGATCAAGACAATTAAGAGACCAACTACAGTCCAGGAGATGAAATCAGCCAAGCTATTTTGTGTTTATTGTTGTGAAGACCATGTTTTTGATGAATGCGCATCAAATCCAACATCTGTGTACTACATGTGTAATTTCAACTGAAATAACAATCCCTATTCTAACACCTACAATCCAGGGTGAAAGCAACATCCAAAATTTTGTTGGAATAATCAAGGTGATGGGAATTCAAACAATATTGTTAGACAAAATGTTGAAAGGGCATCGCCTAGTTATAATCAACCCATGTCACAGCAAAATGTCCATCAAGGTCAGGCATCAGCTTCATCATCATCATCATCATCTATTGAATCCTAGCTGAAAGAATATATGGCCAAGAATGATGTCGTGATATAGAGTCAAGCTACATTCCTTCGAGCTCTTGAGAATCAAGTGGGGTAGATCGCAAATGCTTTAAATTCAAGACGACAAGGAACTTTGCCAAGTGATATTGAGAATTCAATATCATAATCGAAAGAGCATTGTAAGGCAATCACTTTCAAAAGTGGGACTTAGTTGAATGAAATTTTTAAAGATGCAACTATAGAATAGGACAAATTGGGTCTCATCCATGGAAAGAATTCAGAACAATCTAAACGACACACTGTAACTGAAAAGGCTAAATAGAAGACTGTCGCAGTAGAATCAGATCGTGTTGCTAATAAAAATGTTAAAGTAAAAAAATATCACCGACTTGAAGGATGGCCACCTCCACCTTTTCCCTAGCGATTTCACAACTATAAACAAGATGCCCAGTTCAAAAGATTTCTAGATGTCCTGAAACAACTCCACATCAACATACCGTTGGTAGAAGCTTTGGAGAAAATTCCCAATTATGTGAAATTCATGAAAGATATACTGTCAAAGAAGAGAAGATTAAGAGAATGTGAAACTATTGCTCTCATTGAGGGGTGCAGGATGATGTTGACGAATAAATTGCTTCCATAGTTGAAGGATCCAATGAGTTTTACTATCCCATATTCAATTGGAAATCATTATGTTAGTAAGACATTGTGTGATTTAGGAGTGAGCATCAATTTAATGCCTATGTCTATCCTTAGGAAGTTGGGAATAGGAAAAGCAAGACCTACTATAGTCAGGTTTCAGCTAGCTAATCGATCCTAGGCACATACGAAAGGTAAAATTGAAGACATGCTGATAAGAGTAGATCAGTTTATTTTTCCTGTCAATTTCATTATATTAGAATGTGAAGCTGACAAAGATGTGCTGATTATTCTTGGAAGACCTTTTCTCACTATAGGCAGAACTTTGATTGATGTGTAAAAAGGTGAACTAACTATGAGGATGAATGATTAACAGATCAGCTTCAATGTATTCGATAACCCTAAAATGTGCTTATGGGAATGAAGAGTGCCATGCCATTGGTTTGATAGAAATAGTAGTGCAAGAAGAGTTTGCAAAATTTTGCCACAACAATTCTGATAGTGATACAGATTCACTTGAGCTAAATGAAATAGAGACTTTTAAAGAATTCAGTGAACTCATGAGGCAAAGCAGATGGTGGATAGACCAGAGAGAAAGTTTGGGTCCTTGGATTTATCGGCTCGCACTTTCAATCCTCTTAAACCATCTATAGAGGAACCTCTTACACTAGAATTGAAACCTTTGCCATTGCTGGTAGTTATTTTTGCAAGTTGACACCTGATCAAGAGGCTAGGTTGTTGGAAGTTCTCTGATGATCTAAGAAGGCATTAGAATGGACAATTTTTGATATTAAAGGAATCACCCCTTCTTTATGCATGCATAATATTTTATTGGAAGATTGTCATGGCAACTTTATTGAATAGTAGAGAAGGTTGAATCCCATCATGAAGGAAGTTGTTAAGAAGGAGATTATCAAGTGGCTTGATGTTGGTATTACCTATCCTATCTTTGACAGTTCTTTGGTGAGCCCTGTACAATGTGTGCCCAAGAAAGTAGGTGTCACAGTAGTCAGTAATGATAACAATAAGCTCATACCAACTTGCACTGTCACGAGATAGAGAGTGTGCATGGACTATCACAAGCTCAATAAGGCAACTAGGAAGGTGTAACACCCCTTACCCGCATCCAAAGCTGAGACAGGTTTCGAGGCATTACTAGACTTTAACACAAGCACACATACAAAACCAGGCCATAAATTTTTTGTTCAAATCAATCTCATTCATACATATGCAAATTGTCCCTTATATGGGCATATGAGGTCCTAAACATATATCGAAGGTGGTTTGGGACTAAACCGAGAACTTTAAAAAACTCTAAGATAACTTAGTAAAAAATTCCTACTTTGGGGAGTCACATGCCTGTGTGGGTAGCCCGTGTGGTTACACACGCCCGTGTCCTCAGCCCGTGTAACTCTCTAACTATGATGTGATCAACCAAATAAGGTCACACGGCCAAGTCACACGCCCGTGTGCTTAGGCTATGTGGCGAATTAAATTCCAAAAATTAAGTGTAGACTTCACACGGCCTGGGCTTACGCCCATGTCCTAAGGCCGTGTCCTTCACACGGTTGAGACACACGACCGTGTCTCTGCCCATGTGTTTACTACTAGGCATTCTGTTTTGCATGATTAAGGTACGGGGGACACACGGCTGGGTCACACCCCCATGGGGCAGACTGTGTGTCACACACGGCCTAGACACATGCCCGTGTGTCTAACTGCGTGGACAATTTCTAGACTATTTTCCAAGCCATTTGCCACCCTTAAAAACTCCTATACTTACACTCCCTTCATGACATGCAACATGGCATATTTGATTACTCAAACATTCACATTCATGGTTAAATTATGATTTGGTAAGGTCAACATATCACTTATTCAAACTATCATGCTTTCATATGGCATTCCATACCAATTTCATATTTGTCTATCATCTTTGCTAACCTACTTTCAAGTTACACATTTGCACCACATTTATGGTCTTACGCATTAATCATATTTCATACACCAAATATACATGCCATCCATCACACTCATTAACCATAAGCACATTTGCATGCATGCACCAATAATTAGGGTTACAACCCAAATAATCATTATGAGCCACCTCTCATGGCCATATACAAAATAATCATAATACTTTCATGAGCCAATATATTTGGCTAATCAATATGACACATAACAAAAAGACGAAGTCCCTACAATTGCCATACTCAAAAATGATAAGACTAGCTATACCAAATATTCGATTGATAGTGTGATCGAGTCTTTGACATCTTCCGATCCCCGAGCTAGCTTGGCGACACTATAAGAAAAGGAAAGGAAGGGGGTAGGCATTAAAGCTTAGTAAGTTCACATACAAATAAAATAAATCTTAAACAAGTATTAATCATACATTTAACATAATGAACATAATCTTACATATTATCAAATCTTTTAAACTCATTCTTCATATATATATACTTATCACAAGTTCATCATATCTCATGTCATTCTCATGAGTTCGATGTACATACCTGTGCCACTTGCACATAATAACTTACTTTCTCATCTTTGACGTATTCATCAAGATTACTCATTGAACTTCCTTTAGAACTACCCATTGAACACTCATAATACTATCAGATACATCAGAATCTCGCACCTAAGTGCCTCAAATGTAGCCAACGCTACCTCATATCACATATCACATGTTGATCGCTTTCGAGCTACTCATGGGTCTGCTCATATAGGCTGTCAGGTATCCGCAACACATGCCGGACTACCCAGCCACCGGTAGAATATGCGAAACCAGTACCCAGACGCCAAAACATGTGTCACATACATCATGAACTCAGACCACAACTCAATGAATTTAGATGTCACATATATCATGAACTCAGTCCACAACTCAATGAGTTCAGATCACATAGTTCCTAGTGACATGTCACTTGTATCCTAAACTATTCCTAAGGTTCAAATAGGATTCATCGATACAACATTTTTGTCGAACTTGCTCATAACGTCGAGTTCAATACTTATAACACCAATCACATATTCATGGAATTGTCAAGCATAATTCGTAATACAATTTAGACAATAAACACATGATACAATATTGCATTAAAAATGTATGTACTTACCATACATGCAATATTAAAGCATTTAAAGTATGGCACATGTTGCATTATTTGCAAATGAACTTACCTTGGTACAAAATGATAGAAACGAGCCTAATCCTTGCAATCCTTGTTTTTCCCCCGATCAAGACCCGAATCACATTTTTCTTGATCTATAATGCCAAATTTAACTTGTTCAATACATACATTGCTCATATCAACCCATAACACATACTTTGGTAAAATTACCTTTTTACCCCTAACTTTTCACTTATTTACACTGTAACACTCCTCACCCGTATCCTACGTCGGGATAGGGTTCAAGACATTACCGATAATTTCACCTTTACAAACTTACTAAATTGGGTCATTGAACTTCACCCAAATTTAAAACCATTCAAATATGTACACATTGTCCCTTACACAGGCCTTCGAGGCCTAAAACACACCTAGGGGCAATACGGGACACAACCGAAAACATTTGATAAACTTTGGGCACTTTAGAAAATTTTCCCTTACTTTGAAGTGTGACATGCCCGTGTGATGGGGTCGTGTGGTCACACACACCCGTGTGGCTTGGGACACTCCCATGCCTTCAGCCTGTGTGCAATACTCACTTCAACCTTATCATTCTGTTAAAAACACACGGCCAAGACACACGCCCGTGTGCTTAGCTCGTGTTCTATACTGACTTAAAAATTTAGGTTCAGGGGACGCACGACCATACCCTACACCCATGGGGATGGGCCGTGTGTCACACACGTCCTAGACACACGCCCGTGTGTCTGCCCATGTGGACTTTATTTGGCTATTTTCCAAGCCTTTGATCACCCTCTATCAACTAAACATACTTATTGGTTACTTTTGTGCATGTTAAAGCCAAATTATACACTTATGTATATATATATATATATAACTTTGATTAACCTCATTGCATGTAAACCTCATGTCATTGGTTTCATACATGTTAAGTTAATTCTCATCTTGTATTTAAGGATTTCCATGTCTACTTGACATATTTAAGATTGGCTCATTTTTATAACTCATTGCCAATTATAACCAAGACATCACATGTGAACACAAACATGCATAGATTTGTAGGTCATAGCCTACTCCAAACAAGCCAATTTCCATGGCCATATACAAAAAGATAAATATAACTTTACATGCCTTCATTTTTGGCAAACCAATTGACACATATAACAAAATATTCAAAAGCTCTATACATGCCATTGAACAAACATAAGTGTCTATATACCAAAGCTGAATTAGTTGATAGTGTGTTGATTCTCCAACTGTCTTCCAATCTTTACGAGTCCTTGAGCGTTGTAAGACAGAGGAAAGAGAGGGGTAAGCATTTACATGCTTAGTAAGCTCGAATAACTGGAAAGTAATCTTATCGATTATTTAGCATACATCCTTATTAAATAATGAAACCAACAAATATGAAAATGGTTTCCCTATCACATGCACTCAATCAATGAGTTAGTTGCATAACAAAACACCGCGTAACTTATCTTAGATGAGCTCATCATTCAGCATGTCATTTGTTCATATACCTTGTGTTAGTCTTATTGAGTTTCTAGGAAATCTTGATGGATTATCCAATCACCGTCAATTCATACAAATGATCATTTTAGGTATGCACTCCCGCAAACCTCACATCTTACGGCGGTATTACCAGTCCAGGATAAATCCCTCGTAACATAAACTCATAAGGTGATGTCGGGATTACCAGTCTAGGCTAAATCTCTTACAATGACAAACACCATTAATGAGCTCGGATCTGAATTACTAGTCCAGGCTAAATTCAGACCCTAATCAGATTACCCGTTCGGGCTAAATCCACAATGCACACATATTCTTCGGGAGGCTCGATCACTCAAGGAACACCTGTCCCGGCTAGATCTTTTTCATACTTGAGATCATCGGATTAGCCGTCCGGGCTAAATCCTTTCTGCAACACATGCAGGATCTCAAGTCACATGCCAATCATGGTTTATCTATCGAATTCTCTTTCTAACCTCAACCGAGACATTTCCCAAAAAATCATTATCAAGGATGCGTTCCATGCATTTTCATGCCATCAATAATGCAATCATCATGCATTTATAAATCATACAATTATGCATATTATGAGTTTACTTTAAGTTATCCGAACTTACCTGGTATTTGTTTCGGTGATGTGTTTCGGTTATTCTAAAACATTTCGTTTTCCTCGGTCGACCTCTGAAATTTGTTCCTCGGGGTCTATAACAATAAAATTAAATCATTAACACCTTAAATTGCACTATATGAGCTTAAATTTCAACCCCAGTCCAAATGAACATTTTGCCCCTAACCTTTCACATTTTTACGATTTAGTCCCTAGGCTCGTATAATGAAGCACATGTAATTTCTATCTTACCCAAGCCGAGCCGAACACTTTTCCCTCTTATGGCAGCCCACATTTTCCATTATTTTCATATTTCTACCTCATATTTAGCAACTTTTACAAAAAGGTCCCTTTAGGGGTTTTTCATGAAAATCACCTAGGAAAAGATATTTAACACACCTTCAAATTTCATATTCCTCCATAAACCATCAAAATACAAGCAACACATGCATGGGTAAATTTTTAAACATGAACCCTAGCTTGAAATATGGGTAGAAATGGAGAGAGTAAGTTATCGGGATTTTAAAAATACAAAGAACATTAAAAACGGGGATTGGGTGCACTTACTATTGAGGTTGAAAATGTTAAAAACCCTAGCTATGGAGTCCCTTGAAGTTTTGGCAGCATGGAGAAGAGAAATGAGCTGATTTTGGTTCATTTTTCCCATTTTATTTCATTAAAATGCCAAATGACCAAAATGCCCTTAAGTCCTTTCTTTAAAATTTCATCCATGCAAGCCCATTTTTGTACAAAAACTTAGATATTGGGAAAATTGCTCTCTAAGACCTTCTAATTTATAATCTAAAGCAATTTCATATAAATTGCTTCTAGAATCCAAGTTTTGCAAGTTATTCAATTTAGTCCCTAATTTCCAATTAGACACCTTACTCAAAGAATTTCTTCATGAAATCTTAACACATGCATATTCTCATATTGTAGATCTCATAATAATCATAAAATAAATATTTTAATGTCAGATTTGTGGTCCCAAAACCACTATTCTGGCTAGGCCTTATTTAGGGATGTTACAAACACTTTAGTCCCTAGGCTCGTAAAATGAAATGCATGCAATTTCTTGGTTACCCAAGCCTAACCGATTCACATTCTAACTCATATCAGCCCAAATTTTCCTTTATTTCACATTTCTACTATTCATTTTTAGACCTTTTACAAATAAGTCCTTTTTAGGTGTTTTCACTAAAAATCACTTAGCAAAAGATGTTTTTCACACATCAAACATTCATATTCCTCCATTAAACATCAAAATACAACCATGTCACACATGGTTCAAATTTCATACATGAACCCTAACTCAAAATAATGGTAGAAATAGCTAGATCGGCTGATGACAACTTCAAAAATGTAAAGAACATTAAAAACGGGACTTGGAAGCACTTACAATCAAGCTTGAAATGTTAAAAACCCTAGCTATGGAGCCCTTTCAAATTTCGGCTAAGGTGGGAGAAGATGGACAAGATTTTTGCTTATTTTTCCCTTTTTATTCTTTTATTAACCAAATGACCAAAATGCCCTTAAGGCCTTTCTTTCAAAATTTTCCTATTCATGCCCATTTTTGTCCAAAATTTTAGAACTTGGTCAAATTTCTATTTAAGGACCAATAATTGATAATCTAATACAATTTCATGCTTGAAGCTTCTAGAACACAAGTTTTACAACTTATTCAATTTAGTCCCTAAAGTCAAATCGGACACTTTAGGCATAAAATTTCTTCATGAAAATTTCACACAAACATGCAAACATATCATGGATCATCAAATAATTATAAAATAATTATTTCTATTCAGAATTATGGTCTCAAAACCATTGCTCTGACTAGACCCTAATTCGAGATGTTACAAAAGGACCACTTTCCCTTACTATTTATTGATCAAATGTCAGACAGATTAGCTAGGAAGGCATTTTACTGTTTCTTGGATGAATATTCAAGGGTATAATTAGATTTCTATAGCTCCCAGTGACCAAGAGAAGACAACTTTCACTTGTCCATATGATACTTTTACATTTAGATGAATGTCATTCGGGTTATGTAATGCCTCAAAAATAGTTCAGCATTGTATGATGGCAATATTCTCTAACATGGTGGAAAACTTTCTCGAAATCTTTATAGATGATTTCTCTATCTTTGGCAATAACTTTTAAGGTTGTTTGAAAAATCTAGAATTGGTTCTTTGCCGTTGTGAAGAAACAAATCTTGTCTTGAATTAGGAAAAATGTCATTCATGGTTCGTAAAGGCATTATTTTGGGGCATAAAGTATTGCAATAAGAGATTGAAGTTGACAAATCAAAAATTGAGGTAATAGAAAAATTGTTGCCTCCTACTAGTGTCAAGGGTATTAAGAGTTTCTTAGGCCATGCGGGTTTTTATAGAATATTCATTAAGGATTTCTCGAAGATATCTAAACCCTTGTGCGCCTTGCTAGAGAAAAATAGACCTTTCAATTTTGATGAACCTTGTTTGATAGATTTTGAGGAATTGAAGAAATGACTGGTAGCAGCATCAATTATATTAGCTCCGCAGTGGACATTGCCTTTTGAACTCATATGTGATGCTATCGATTATGCTTTGGGAGCAGTGCTGGGGCAAAGGAAAAACAAGGTATTTCATGCAATGTATTATGCAAGTAGGACCCTGATGTATGCGCAACTTAACAACACCACCACTGAAAAGGAGTTATTGGCTATAGTATTCGCGTTCAATAAATTCTGATATTATTTAGTTGGTACCAAGGTCACCGTCTACACAGACCACTCTATTATTAAGTATATGGTAACCAAGAAAGATGCCAAGCCGCGATTGATTTGGTGGATAATCTTGCTTTAGGAGTTTTATTTAGAAATTTGAGATAGAAAGGGGACTGGAAATCAAGTGGTTGATCACTTGTTAAGATTAGAAGCTG
Source organism: Gossypium longicalyx (assembly GCA_025698465.1). Taxonomy (NCBI): domain Eukaryota; kingdom Viridiplantae; phylum Streptophyta; class Magnoliopsida; order Malvales; family Malvaceae; genus Gossypium; species Gossypium longicalyx. The sequence goes on along the minus strand of CM046998.1, from coordinate 30,989,543 downwards.
GAACTGAAGATGACAATGTCAAACTTATTAAGGAAGACTACCTAGATGAGCAACTATTAGTTGCCATGGCATTACCTTGGTATGTTGATATAGTGAGCTTCCTAGTAAGTGGTTTGATGCTACCTGATCTCAATAGCCAAAGAAGATGAAAATTCCTTCATGATGCCAAGCACTATTATTGGGATGAACCCACCCTATTCAAGCATTTTGCTAATTAGATAATTAGGATGTGTGTCCCTGATGATGAAATATACAACATCCTGCAACATTGTTATTCATCTCCTTTTGGAGGACACTTTAGAGGAATGAGAACTGCTGCCAAGGTACTCCAATATGGTTTCTTTTGGCCAAATTATACCCGTGAATTTTATAAGTCATGGAATCATTTTTAGAGGGCAGACAATCTATCTAGAAGATACGAAATGCTGCTGCAAAATATCTTGGAGATTGAGTTATTTGATGTCTGGGAATAGACTTTATTGGTCCATTTCCACCCTTATTGGGCAACCTATACATACTCGAAGTAGTGAATTTTGTCTCTAAATGAGTTGAAGTTGTTGCTCTCCCTGCTAATGATGCAAAGTCAGTGATAAAGTTCTTGCACAAGAACATCTTTACAAGGTTTGGAACACCACGAGCCATTATCAGTGATGAAGGACTTTATTTTGATTGCAAGCTAGTGGCTAATACTGTAACAGCCTGTTTTTGAGTTAAATCATAACAGTGGTTTTGAGACAAAAAATTTGAAGTAGAAATATCTATTTTTTTACTTCTTTAAGGTCTAAAACATAATATAATAATTGTGTGAAAATTTCATTAAGAAATTTTATCGATTGAGTACTCAATTTGACTAGAAGGATTAAATTGCAATAGGTGCAAAATTTGAGTTCTATAGGCTAAAGTTAGTAAATTATTATAAAATTCTAAATTAGAAGTCCTTAAATGGTAATTAAATCATTATATTTTAGGATGGACAAAAATGGACTTAGAGTAGGTAAAATTTCAAAGTTTAAGTGAGGGGTAAATAGGTAATTTGGTAAATAAAGCCAAAATAACTAAAGTAAAAGATGTCATCTTCTTCAATTTCATCCCCATATCTGAAAATTAGAAGAGGAGACATAGCTAGGGTTTGACTAAGCTTTCGAGCTCGATTGTAAGTCCGTTTTTCCTTGATTTTTAAAGATTTTTATATTTTTGAGATCATTGTAACTTGATTTAGCTATTTCAAGGACTAATTTGAAAGAAATTTAAAGTCCAAAATTTCACCCATGTGGAATATGATTGTATTTTGATGTTTGATGGTAGAAAATGCATGTTTGTTGTTTGTTGAATGACTTTTGTTAAGTGATTTTTGATAAAAATGTTAAATAGGGACTTATTTGTAAAAGTCTATAAAATGTGTAGAAAAGTGTGAAGAAATAAAAATGTGGGCTGTTATGAGTACAAATAACAATCAGCTAGACTTGGGCTGTGATGAAATTGAATGAAATTCATTTTACGAGCCTAGGGACTAAATTGTAAAATGTTGAAAAGTTAGGGGCAAAAATATAAATTTTGATATAATGTGTTTTTGGGCTGAATTGAATAATGTGATGATTAAATAAGTTAAATGTGGTATTATAGATCAAGAAAAACAACGTTCAGGTCTAGATCAGGGGAAAAACAAAGTAATTGACGAATAGATCTTTTTGCCCATTTTTGTAACAGATGTAAGTTCGTATGTTAAATAAGCTTTACTTTAAATGTATTTTAATTGCTTTAATTTATGCATCAATTGTGAAATCGACCTTACGAACATATTTGATGGTGATTCGACAAGCGAGAAATCCCAATCGAACCTTAGGAATAGATTAGGATACAAGTGACATGTCACTAGGGTTTTATGTTATGTGATTCCGGGTGCTGGTCTTATATGTCCTACTGGTGGCTGAGTATATCAGCATATGTTGCGGTTACTTAAATGCTTGTGTGAGGAGCACCGTGTAGCTACATCTCGACTGATAGCTTGTATGAGCAAGCCCGTTGATATCTCGAGAGCGAGCACATATGTGTTATGAGATAAAGGTAGCAATAGCTACATATGTGGCACCTTGTGTGCAAGGTTTCCCGTGTAGCCGATATTATTATTTCGAGTGGTTCATTGGGTATGACAATGATGATACTAAGTATGAAATTATTAGGATATGGTACAGGTATGTACTTTAAGCTTATGATTATCAATTCGTGAAATGACGATTTCAAGGTAAGTTGGTGATGGAATGAATTATGATCATGAGATTTTGGTAAATTAAATTATCTTATGTTATATTACTTGCATGTTGATGTATGGTAAGGTTAGCTTATTTCTTTCATACGAGCTTACTAAGCTATATAGATTACTCCGTTTTATTTCCATATTTTATAGTGTCACCAAGCTAGCTCGGGTTGGAGATTCGTAGGAGATCGCCTCACACTATCATCTGTCATTTTGGGTATCGATGATTTTAAACATTTTGAGAGTATGGCATGTATAGGGACTTGGTCATTTTGTTATATGTGTCATTATGAATTTGGCCAAACGTATTGGCTTGTAACTGTCAAAGGCTTGATGTGGTATTTGGCCATGTAACTTGGCTCATTTTGGTTGAATTGTTGTAAGCTTATATATATATGCATGCATGTGCAACTATCTCTTCTGTGATGTGGGTTGTAAATGCTTGATAAATGGTTGGATGTGGCTTAATGGGTTTGTTGTTGAATGGTTAAGATTGACTCATTGGTATGCTAGGAAAACTAAGAAAAATTATGCATGTTATGGGTAGCCATGTTGAAATTTGTGGGATGCGAGTTTGGTGTAATTTGGTTTGGTCGAATATGATATTGAAAACATGTTGAGTGCAGATAATGAAATGGCATGAATTGGCCTTGTTTTGTGGATTTATTGGTTGTCCAAGTGTACTATGAATTATGCCTTGAACTTGTGCATGTGTAGGTGTAAATGAGGGTGACAAATGGCTTGGTAAATAGCCATTATTTTGTCCACACGGGTAGACATACGGGTATGTGTCTAGGCCGTGTCTGACACACGGCTTGCCCCATGGGCATGTGTTTTGGCTGTGTGTCCCTTGCACCTTAATTTTGAGAAACAAAATGCTCAGAATAGAGTACATAGGTAGAGACAAGGGCATGTGTCTCAGCCATGTGAGGGACACGGCCTCAGGCACAGGTGTGTGTCTCAGGCATGTGAAGTTTGCACCTATTTTATGAAAATTAAATTAACCACATGGCCTAGCACACAGGCGTGTGACTTGGTCGTGTGACCTCAATTTGTTCATGCATTGCAAAATAGAGAGTTACACAGGGTAGGGACACGGGCGTGTGTGACCACACGGCCTGCCCACACGGGTGTGTCCCAAACCATACGGGCGTCTCCCAAACCACACGAGCGTGTGACCCCTGTTCATAGTAAAAATTTTCTAAGTTTTGTAAAAATTTCTCGAGTTGTCGATTTAGTCCTGAACCACTTCCAAAGCATGTTTTGGGCTTCATAGGCTTGCATTAGGGACCTTATGATTGAATACAAATGATTTTAATTTGGATGAAAATTTATGTCTTGATTTGTATGTTTGCTTGCAATGTAAGTCTGGTAATGCCTTGTACCTTGTTTCGGCGTTGAATACGGGTAAGGGGTGTTACAAATACCTTGCACAAATATGGGGTGAAACATAAGATTTCCACGACATATCACCCCCAAACAAATGGACAAGCTGAGATTTCTAACAAATAAATTAAACAGATTCTGGAAAAAGTGGTGAACCCAACTCAAAAGGATTGGTCCTCTAGATTGGATGGAACTTTGTAGGCTTATTGTACTACATTTAAAACACCATTGGGGATGTCACCTTTTAAGCTTGTCTATGGAAAGCCATGTCACCTACCTGTTGAATTGGAGCACAAGGCATTTTGGGCCACTAAAAAGCTGAATATGGATTGGATCGCTACTTGACATAAAAGGTTGTTAAAGCTTAACAAAATGGTGGAATTTTGGGCACAAGCATATGAAAATGCTAAATTGTATAAGGAGAAGACCAAGCGCAGGCATGATAAGAGGATTATGCCACGAAAATTTGAACCGGGACAACAGGTGTTGTTGTTCAACTCTAGGCTCAAATTGTTCCCTAGCAAATTAAAATCTCGCTGGTCAGGTCCCTTTGAAGTAGCACAAGTATATCCTTATTGAGCTGTTTATGTCAAAGATAGTAAGACCGGGATAATTTTTAAGGTTAATGATTAACGTTTAAAGTACTACTAGGGTCTTTATATGGATTGAGACAAACAATCCATTGACCTCCGTGATGTTTAACCTAAACATCTTGATAAATTTTTCATTTTATTTTTGCTATTTTAAATTTTTTTCTAATTCTTTCATTTAACTTGTTTAATAATTTTAGTTTATTTTGTAGTGGATGTATTTTTGTTTCATTGACGACAGTTGAGATGTTGGGCCCTATATGCAACAATTTGGCCCAACAAAAAAATTTCCCACCCCTGTATCATCAAATTTTCTATTTCCGTCCAATTTCCAATATCCAATTACCCATGTTAGGCCATAATTACTGCCCATCCAATCACCTATGTCACACCCCCAATTACCACTTACATTACCGTCGTTATCTCTACCTTTGCCCTAATCCCCTCATTTTTTTCCTCACAGTTACCCTAACTCTTTTATCTCTCAAAGATACTTGTGCCTCTTCAGCAACTAAATTTTTTTCCCTTTTCTCTTCTAAATCGGCATTTTCCCTACACCTTAACAATGGTTAGATGATTTACAACCTAGACAGCTGTTGTGCCACCAAGAACTTCTTCATGCTACGATGAAGAGAAATATAAAAGTAATATATCCAATAGGCCATTTTGCCTCGAAAAATGTTTTCTTTCCAAAGATGAACCTTTTCTGGGGTATGACACTTCCATCTCTTTTGTGGTCGAAAAACATGGTTGGTAAATCTTTTGCTTGTATCCTAAAGATGTTTTAACTAAGCTTGCTCGTGAGTTTTACGCTCACATCACTTCGCCCAATAACGCTTTTATATATGTTCGAGGAGTGTCAGTTTTGTTTGATGAGGATAGTATCAATGCTTAATATGGGCTCTTAGATGTACAAGACGAGCATTCTCAATTCGCTGTAACCATCATTTCTGATGGGTTGAATCAGGTCTTGCAAGACCTTTGTGTTGAAGGAACTCAGTTGATGGTATCTAGGCAAGACTGTTACACATTTGAAAAGGCATCCTTAAAGCTAGTTACAAAGTTTGGTATCATTTCTTGAAGGCACAGTTAATCTCTTCTACTCATAACTCTACTATCTTAAAGGAGCAGATGTTGCTACTCCACTTCATCATAATGAACAAAAGGATTAATGTGGGAAAAATTATTTTCAATGAAGTCCACCGATGCATGCAAAAAAAATGCAGAGAGTCACAACTTTCCATCCCTAATCACTGCATTTTTCTAGCACATCAATGTCCAAGTCCATCCTAATGGGGATATTATCCCAAATAAAGGGGCAATCATAAAGATTATTATAGCCAAGATTTCTAGAGAGGCCTTGCCACAGCAATAACCACTTGACTCAGCTTTTAGATCCTCTACACCAACGTTTGCTGCTGCAACCACTTTTACTTCCAACAGTCTATTTAAGTAGAAAATGCTCAACTAATTTGAGAGGTTGCAGAAGAAGCTCAAGCTTTTCGAGACACAGTAACTTTGAATTGCTATAGACTTAGAAAAGGCACAAGAACGAATGGTCATTTTTTGGGCCTATGTGAAGAAGAGAGATGCTACCATGAAGAGGTCCCTTCAAAAGAACTTCACTAGGCCCATGCATGCATTCCCTAAATTTCCTAAGGAACTGCAGCCATCTTTTGAAGAAGGGATGGCCAATGTAGAACCTGGAACCACCAACCCTGCTGCTGAATAGAAAGAAACCAAATCCCCTGATGAAGACACAAAAAATACTGAATTAGTCCACATAGAGACCAATGATGAGGGGAATCAAGAAGCAATCCCTACACCGACACCACAAAAGGATAGTACTGTAGTTGTCCCAGCTACATCTACCGAACCAATAACTGAACAAGACCGCAAAATCAATCGTCTCATTGATTACATCACTAAGTTTGTCAACGAAGAGGAGGACGTGCCATTTGAATCACTAAAAAAGGAAATGCGTTATAAGCATTCATTACGTAAGTCCACCTGTCGAAATTGAAGCAACGATAATCCAAATCCAAGCCAGGGGAGTTCTTTTCCCCTTTATTTTATTGCATCATAACATCCATATTTTTTCCATGACATTCTAGGCGTAAATATATTCTTGCATTCATGATTCATGTCTGTGCATACATTAAGGACAATGCATCCCTTAGGTTTGGGGGGGTGTTGAGCATTTAGGATGCATTAGATATTTAGTTGAGCATGTTTATTTTGCCATGACACACATAATTGCCAATGATTGTTTAGACTATTATGAGTGTCATGTTTGTCTGTGATGTTTGATGAGGTGATTAATTCTTCAATAAATCTAGAAAAATATGACAGTGGATTAGGCGAATTTAGCTTAGGATAGTTTGCCTGAGAATCGACCCCTAAAAATGAGATGTCCTAACTTCAATTACAATTGGTCTATAGTAAGTTCTTTTAATAAAATTAGAGATTTTTGAAGATAAGCTCAGTAAAATGGAAATACTCTATAACTTCCTAAAATATGGCCTAGATAGAATAGTAGTTTCAGAACCAGAAATCCGACATCAAAATATTTATTTTATGATTATTATGGGGTCTAAATATGAGAATATGCATGTGATAAAGTTTCATGAAAGAATTCTATGAGTAAGGTGTCTAATTGGAAAATAAGGACCAAATTGAATAAATTTCAAAACTTGGATTCTAGAAGCAATTTGTACGAAATTGATTTAGATTATAAATTAGAAGGTTTTGAAGAGAAATTTTCCCAATTTCTAAGTTTTTGGACAAAAATGGGCTTGTATGGATGAATTCTTAAAGTCAGTGCTTAAGGGCATTTTGGTCATTTGGTAATTTAATGAAATAAAATGGGAAAAAGAAGGCAAAAATCAGCCATTCTTCTTCCTTGTCCAGCCAAAACTCTCAAGTCTCCATAGCTAGGGTTTTCAACATTTTCAAGCTCAATAGTAAGTGCTCTCAATCTCCATTTTTAATGTTCTTCGTGTTTTTGAAATCCCGGTAGCTTACTCTCTCATTTATACCCATATTTCATGCTAGGGTTCATGCTTAGAGATTTACCCATGCATGAGTTACTTGTATTTTGATGGTTTATGGAGAAAAATGGAAGTTGGATGTATGTTAAACATATTTTCCTAGGTGATTTTCATGAAAAACCCCTAAAAGGACCTTTTTGCAAAAGGTGTAAAATGTGAGGTAGAAATGTGAAATAATGGAAAAATGTGGACTGCCATAAGAGGAAAGAACATTCGGCTAGGCTTGGGTAATGTAGAAATTACATGCATTTCATTATACGAGCCTAGGGACTAAATCGTAAAAATGTGAAAGATTTGGGGCAAAATAGTCATTTGGACCGGGCGTGAAATTTAGACTTAAAAAGTATAATGTGAGTTGTTAATGATTTGTGTTTATTGTTATAGACCCCGAGGAACAAATTTCGGAGGTCGATCGAGGAAAACGAAAGGTTTCGGAATAACCGAAACACGATACCGAGACGAGTACTATGTAAGTTCGGATAACTTAAAGTAAACTCATAATATGTCTAATTGCATGATTTATTAATGTATGATAATTGCATTTGACGATGGCATGAAAATACATGAAATGCATCTTTAATAATAACATGTTAATAAATGTCCCGGTTGAGGTTAAAAAGGAAGTTCGATGGATAAACCATGATTTACATGTTACTTGAGATCCTGCATGTGTTGTCGAAGGATTTAGCAAGGATGGGTAATCCGTTGATCTCAAATATAAAAAGGATCTAGCCCGGACGGGTGTTCCTTAAGTGATCGAGCCTCCCGAAGAATATGTGTGCATTGTGTATTTAGCCCGGACCGGTAATCCGATTGGGGTCTGAATTTAGCTTGGACTGGTAATTCAGATCCGATCTCATTAAGGATGTTTGTCGCTATAAGGGATTTAGCCTGGACTGGTAATCCCGACATCACCTTATGAGTTTACGATAAGGGGGATTTAGTCTGGACTGGTAATCCCGCCGTAAAATGTGAGATTCACGGGAGTGCATACCTGAAATGATCATTCTTATGAATTGACGGTAAATGGATAATCCATCGGGATTTCCTAGAAACTCAACGGGATTAATATGATGTATATAAATGAAATGATGAATGATGAGCTCATCTAAGACAAATTACATGGTGCATTATTATTGTGGCTAACTTGTTGATTGTGTGCATGTGATAGGGAAACCATTTCATTCTTGTTGGTTTATTTGCTTAATAAGGTTGTATACTAATTACTCGGTAAGTTTACTTTCCAGTTATTCAGGCTTACTAAGCATGTAAATGCTTACCCCTCTCTTTTCCTTGTCTTACAGAGCTCGAGGACTCGTAAAGATTGGAAGACGGTTGGAGAGTCGAAACACTATCAACAAGTCTAGCTTTGGTATAAAGACACTTTTATTTGGTTCAATGGCATGTATAGGGCTTTGGTTTATTTTGTTATATGTGTCATTTGATTCGCCAAAATGAAGGTATGTAAAGATATGCCTATCTTTTTGTATATGGGCATAGGAATTGGCTCATTTTGAAGTAGGCTATGACCTACAAATTTATGCATGCTTATGTTTGCATGGGATGGCTTGACCATAATTGGCAATGAGTTATAATAATGAGCCAATTTTAAAAGTGCTAACGAGACATGGAAATCCTTAAAACTAAGGAAATAACCTAGCATATGTTAAACCGATGATACGAGGTTTACATGCAATGAGGTTTATTAAGGTTATTTGTAAGTGTACAATCATGTCTTGCTTTGTATTTTGGTAACCTTTAAGTATAAGTGATGTAGAGGGTGACCAAAGGCTTGAAAAATAGCCTAATAAGGTCTACACAGGTAGACACACGGGTGTGTGTCTAGGCCGTGTGTGACACACGGATCTCCCCTATGGGCGTGTGGTATGGCCGTGTGTCCCCTGCACCTAGATTTTAAGTAAGAATGCATGGTAATAAACACACGGGTGAAGTACAAGGGCGTGTCCCATATCACAAGAGCGTGTGTCTTGGCCGTGTGCCCCTAAATGCATGCTGATGTCATAAAAAGAATGCTCGAGTTTTTGGACATGGGTGGCCATACGGGCATGTCTGGGCCGTGAAGGACACGGGCGTGTGCTCGATCGTGTGAAAACCCCTATCGGTTCGATATGAAAACTAATTTTCATAAATTCAACAAGGGTAAGGGACACGGGCGTGTCCCAAAGCACACGGGCGTGTGCATTGCCTCCATACGGGCGTGTGAGGCTTTACCTAGGAAAATTTTTATAAAATTTCGTAAGTTCTCGGTTTAGTCCCGGATCATTCTCAATGCATGTTTAGGGCCTCGTAAACCCATAATAGGAACATTATGATGCAATTTGATCAATTTTATATTGGAATGAAATTTTATAACCCGTATTTCCTGAAAATGTTCAAGTTCATGTCTGATGACGCCTCGTATCCGGTCCCGGTCTCGTGCACGGGTAAGGGGTGTTACATACTCAATAATGAATAAAATGACGAATTTTAGGAAAAATCAAAGAAATGCCATAAAACATTCCAATGCTTAGAATTGCCAAATAGGTCAGCAACATTTTGTTTGCTCCATTGTGTTGTTGATTATAAAAAGCAAGTTTAGGCAAGAGTGTGTAATAAAGAAAAACAAGTTTAGGGGAACTCCAATGTAGTAATAGGCTGAGTAGCTATGGAGGTAATTGTCTGCTCCATCCATCTTCTAAGTCAAAAGCCTTAGCTTCATAAGTGAGTTCTATTCAAATCGTGACATGATTAAGTACTTGACAATTCAGTGTATGCTCCATTGTGATTGTTGAGTCAAAGAATTGTGTGATGAGCTGAGCCTTCTATTCTAAAAAAAAAAGGGAAAATAAGTTGAGATGAAAGATGAACTAGGTAAATTAGGAGATATTTGCTATAGTCAAATTGAATACAGGAGTATGTAGGATTTTTGTTCTTAGGGCATTATTTTCTGCACTGCCTTTGCTAAATAAACTTATGAAACTTGAACAAAATTTTTAGACATAGAAGATTGTTAAGAACTGAAGTAAAAAATGCTCTCTATATGGTTTGGCAATACAAAAGTGGTTATGTGGCCATGGCAATTCTTGCATTCACACATTCATGAATACTTTGCCTAAGGGCAAGCAATAACTCAGATTTAGGGGTGTGACAACTCCTGAAAAGAGTTATATTTCATGCCCTTAGGCTTAGTTAATTGCTTGCACTTAATGGATTTTAGTTGTATTTTAGGATATTGCATTATATTTTAAAGCATTGCATTAAAGAGCTTGGATTGGGCTTAAGTGCTATTACATGTTGTTTTTAATTGCCTGTAGTTAAAGATGATGATTACTGCATTAAACTCGAACTTGATTTACCCAGCTATTAAGGTTTGGGATTACCCTGCTAAACCCTTTAATTTCTATTAATGTTCAGAATTTAAGTTGGAATTATTCTGATGTTTTAATCAATGGTATTTCATGCTTTATACAGACTGTGTATTGACGAATATGTAGTAGGTTATTAAAGATAACTTAATCCCGACAGGGTTAGGTTAATTGGGTAGAAATTTGATAACATGAGTGAATGATAAATTATTTATTCGCAACAACCTCTAAACATAGAGCTTTGCCTCATACGAAAGAAGGTAAAAAATATTAGTGGTAGCCAAACTTAAGTCTATAGATATATAGTACTTTAGGGGAGGTAACTCAATGTTTTGTTCTCGAAAGAAGCAGAATGTTGTAGAAACCTATCAAGCAGTAGAATGTTCAAGACTTTGCTGTGGCATTAATAGTTAGAGAAGGTAGATGCATCAGTAACCCCTGTCCTAATCAACATTGCAGTTCCTTAATCTTCTTTTCTGTATTTACTTTCTCGTAACATTCTTGTTTCGTTTACTTGTTTTGTTTTGCACATTTTATACATCATCATTCTCTCATTTTGCCACTACATTCTCACTGTTATTGTGCTTTAGAATTAATCAAGCTTAACTCTAATAACTTGACCAAATTCTACCTATCTAATCCCTGTGAAGACGATCTCACTTATCACTTCATTACTTGTTCGACGTGTATACTTGCACAATTTGCACATCACATTCACAAGCGATAGTAAGTAAAGTCCTAAGTTCAAATAGATAAGGAATCAAAAGCTACTGCGTTGGGTATATGACTTCTATAGTATGTAACATCATTCCATAATAGTGGAATTAATAGTCCAACTAAAGGGTAAATGATATCCCCTCATTGGCATTACGTGATAGATGAAAAGTAAACATGATCACGAATCATTTATCTTCTGATAAATGACCTGATTACTATTTAATAGTAATTGACTTTTCATGAAGGAAGATGTAATGGTTACCATGAGATAAAATAGGATCATATTAGGAGAATAGATTTATCCCAAAGAGATTAAGGATATCCTTTGAGGGTAACACACTTATGATAATGTCATTGGATCAACACTTGTTAAGTATCTTTTGTAATGATATATAATTAGGGAGAGCCCAATCATGATACTTTAGTGGAATGACTTCGTGACTAAATAAGTTTATAAATTATATGCGAAAAGCTAGAACTTAATTATAAATTATTTGAGCCATAATTATATGTGTCCAATCAAGTCGCTGAGCTAACTTGTTGAATCCAGAAATGAATTGCATGTAGAATCAAATGAATAGTGATTAATGGAAACGATGAAGTAAGAGAAATGTATTGTATTCGAAGTGAATGCATTTTCTCTCTTAAGCACATAAATGACTTGAGAATTAATTTAAGGTTTTTCAAATTATTATTAATTAATTTTAATTAAATAATTGATGAAAATAGAATTAAATTAAAATTAAATATGAGTATGTTGAATAATGAAATTAATATATTTCCTCATAAATTCTTTATGGTAAAGTTGTTATGCTTTTAACAAAATTAGAATTGAGTAGAGAAAATTATTTAATTGATAAATTAATTTAATTAATTAAATTAATTGAATAAATAATATTTATTTTGGGAAATAGAAAATAAGTATTGAGTTGAATTAAATTATAAAATACTAGGTCAATGTCCAAGAAGCACATATAAATGGACCCAATACATGAGAGGTCTAGTTTCCCTTCATACAACATGTGAGGGGTAACAACCTTATAAAAATTAACTAGAGTGTGCCCCCTTCTCTTTCAGTAAGATTGAGAGTGTATTTTCTATTTAAATAATATTATTTATTAGGGGCTTGTTCAAACAAGATTCTTGTACTTTCCTCTATAAATAGAAAGCATCGGTTGACCTAAAAACACAATTCATAAATATTAGAGTTATAGTTATTCTGCCAGAAACTAGTGATAATTTATTTACTTAGAATAAATTCTATTTTCTGGGAATTACCATATTCACTGGTTTTTATATAGAGAATTTACTTTTCTACTGAATCAATTAAAAGCCAAAATATTGTTTGGTTAAAAGTCTGAATCAACTAAGTCTGTCTCACAAAAGGTACAAATACTATTCGGTTAGGGTTTATTACTACAAATATTAAAAGAGCTTGTTTTTTAAAAATTTTAAATTTTCCACTATAACTATAAAACCATTTTCTTAACTGATTTTTCCCCTGAAATATTTAATATTGGCAATTTGTATCAATTTAAATAAAATTTGATTCAACACTTTCTACAACAATTATATCATGATTTTACCATAGTTCAATTTAACACCAAACATGCATGACTGCAAACTTTCAAAACCTAAATGCTTTTAAGCTTTAACAATGACAAGTTTACTTATCTCCCATAATTGAAAATCTATTTCATGGTGATGTAAAACTAACTTCCTACATTAATAATCTAACTAAAATTTTACTTGAAAGGCTTACCCTTTTTCCTTAATGATGAATGATTATGGATGAATGAACCAAATTTTGTTTCTTTTTTTCTTAAGAACGAATGACAAGAAGATGATGAAAAATAAAGTATTTTTTCTTCATTCATCTTTCCTACTATCACTTATATATAAACATTTATTTTGCTATCATATAATTAAACAAATAAATTAAAATCCAAAGAACACCATTAAAACATTAAAATAGCTAGTGGAGATGGATGACTAAGATCAATCAAGGCTATAATCACACTTAGTTCGTGGTTAAATTGCTTTTTGGTCCCTTTATTGCTAATTAAAACCTTAAGAAATTATTTAATTAAATCTCATTAGTGCAACTATTTTGCAATTTAATCCTTGTAATATAATTTAACAACTTTCCTGATTTGATTACTTATTAAATCAACATTATAATTTCATACTTGATACATAAATATATAAATTAATGTTCTATTTAATTATTTACTAAATAATTTTATTTCTAATTTAATTACTAATATTCCTATTTTTCTAATTTCGTACTCGCCTCATAATTGCCTGATTAAAATTTTTAGATGGTTCAATTTAATAAATTTGGTCCCAGAATTGACTTTTCCGACTCCAATGAAAATTGGGTCGTTGCAAGTTAGAATTGAGGAATTAGAATTGTTGGGGTTAATGTGAGAAAATCAAAAATTAGGATCAGATGGATGAGAGGTCCTTAATTGATAACTTACCCAAGCCTGTAATAGCAAATTTCCCAATTTGAGGTGATGGTTGGAGGGAATGGTTATGAAGAACACTAAAATTCTCTCAAAATTCTCTTACATTTTCAACATCTAACTTTGATTTTGCTTAATTCAAATCAATTTGTAAATATGTTTCTTAGTAAATCTTTCATTAAAGAAGATTTGTGAACTACAATCTCAACATTTTTATTTTTCCTTTTTTATTTGTTTTTCACATTAGATGTGGGAAGCAACAAGAGAAACTTGAGTTTTTATTTATTTATTTGATCAAACTTTGAGTTTTTCCAACAAGGTAAAATGATTTCCAACCTTTTTCTATGATTTTTAAGCCTTGAAATCTAATTTTTTTTATTGCATTTTCTTTTATTTTGAGCAATTTTCACGGTAGAGTTATAAGGCTTTAATTCGAGGGTTTCTTGATTTTTTTTCCTGGATTCATGTTAGATTTAAGTTTATAATCATATAAGAAGGTTAGGTTTCAAGGTAGATTAGATTTTAGAGCTTGATCTCTTAAATTATCATTATTGAGAGCTTGTAGAGTTTTAGAGAGTGTGTGTGTATGAGCTAGAATTGCTGGTGGTTCTTGAATGATTAAGATTTCTTAAACTTAGTTGTGAGATTATATTTTGGTTTCAAATGAATTAGATTAGAGTTATCTTGAGTTGTTAAGAAAAATAAGAAACAGTTTTTCTATATTGAATTACATCTCGTTGATAGTTTTAGGTGAGGTTAATGTTGAATTATGTTTTTCTAACTTTGTTTCATTGTTTTTACTATGGTTTGTAACCAAAGAAGTGATCGAGTCAACGAAGGCTAAGGGGAAGGAGAAGGTTACGGAAGCATGATGGTTTTGGTTTGTGTTAGCTTAATTCAATTTCATGATATAGAATCGATTAAGTATATAACTTAGGACTTATTAATGATGATATATTGTTGGTTATATATGTTGATGTTTATGTATGACCAATGCTATTTTGAGTTTTGTTTAGTGTGTGTTGATATGAATTTATGGTAATGCATGAGATTGCTTTGGATTGGTATTGATGCAATGGTTTAATGACTAAAAATTGATGATATGTCATAACAATTTATGATGTTTAATGTTTCTATTATATGTTTTAATCGCAGACATCGTATTAAACAATGTTGGAAATGCTTCGGGTATAGTTGGCATGCCATGGGGTTTGTTTGTGGCGGAGGAAGCTTTAACATTTGTACGCATTCTATTGGTGCTTGTGTGCACTTGTACTTGGCACTTGGGTGTATTATTGGACTATTAGGGGAAGTCATGTTCATATATGCATTGATGCATTTTTCCCATTTGGTGCTTGGGCTAATTTATATGGAGTCTTAGGGGATTAATCCATGTATCTATTCTTGGTCCATAATTGGTTAAAAGGGGCCTATATTTCAATAATAATTCAACATGACAATGATAAAGATGAAATGCAATTGATGATTAACATGATTTATGAAAATGTTATATTCAATTTGAGATAATGCCAAGTATGATATTGATACACTATGTGACTTGATTTACATTATTGAGAATGTAAAAAAGTGGCTAATTTGTGGCTAAAATAAGTTATAGAAGAATGGTTAATTGATGTATTATAATGGTTAGTGGCTGTATGTTATGAAGTTGATTTGTTGTTATCACCATTTAGTTTTTCAATGCTCAGTGTACGTGTAACAACCCAATAGTCGGGGGTGTCAAAAAGCATAATTCTGAATCAATTTTCATAAATCAGACTCGTAAATATTTAATTAAATATTTACAAAGTTATTTGGGTAGCTAATTAATTTTTGGATTAGTGAATTTTGTGAAATTAGGAGTTATTAAGGTATAGGGACTAAATCGCGTAAGAGTTAAAAGTTGAATTATAGATTGACTAAGAAAGCAATTATACCTTTTTTTCAATTGAAGTGGATGGTCATAATGAAATAATATTTATGATATGTATATATAATATATATTATATTATGTTAACTTAATGAATATAAGTAATAATAATAATAGTGCATTAAAACAACCAAAAATTTTCTTCTTTCATTACTATTACATGCAAACATTAAGAAAAAAAAGAAAGCAAAGAAAGAAAGAAGAAATAGCAAGGACGCACGGCGTGAGGGGGTTGAAGTTCAAATCCAAATTGGTTTGTGCAATTTTGTCCCTATACTTGTAATTTTTACGTTTTTGGAATCTCAGTACTTAGGGCTACCCAAACCATATTGTAATTTTTAGTATTTTTCAAGATTTTAGGTGTTGACATTGTTGAATAGTTTAAGTATTAGGGATTAAATAGATAGATTTTTAAGTTAGAAATGGAAAAAGACTAAATTATGGAATTAAGTGTTGATTTTGAACGATAGGGACTAAATTGTAAAAACTTCAAAATTAAGGGGTCAAATTGGAAAAGAGGAAGCTAAATATGGTTTAGAGTGAAATTGGTATAAAAATATGAAGTTAATTGTGAAAATTAAAATTAGTCTCGATGTAGGGACTAAATTGAATAATAAGTAAAATATAGTGTGAAAATTGAAATTTAATGTGAAGCTGAAATGTGTAATATTAATATGATTTAATTGTTTTATTCTGTAGCTAACGTCGTACCGGAATCCTCGAGTAAAAAGGGGAAGGATAAAATCAACGTCAACTAGCTCAAAAATAACGTTTTGTGTTTCTATAATCTTAATTAAATAGTAGATTATTGCATATATAATTGTTTGCATATGTTAAGCTTTTCAGGTGAGTACTTTGGTGCTTGAGAATTGAATTAAATTCATAATTGAAATGAAATGGATTGATTTTGTATATTATGAAATATATTGATTATGAATATATGTGTATTGAGAAAAATGTGATCATTATCAAATTGAATATATGATTATATGTGATGATATATATTCATGAAATTGAGACATTGGTTGTATTGAAAAGTGAAATGAATCCCTATTAACTGTATCGGGCTAATTCAGATATAAATGACATGCCATAGGATAGGAAAAGTTCAAGGATTACTTCGACCTCAAGTCAATGAGGCATTGGGTGCCAATTTACTTTAGTTTAATCGATGAGACACCGGGTGTCAATTTATATAGCGCTGGGCATAGTTATTACTTCAGATTTATCCGATGAGGTACTGGGTGCCAAACTGGTGTGTTGGTTGGATCCGTGTATCTGTCTGAGTTTGTGTCGTGTTAATAGGGGAAAGTAAAATGATAATTTATGTGATTGATATTGAAATGACAAAGATGAGAAATGAATATGAGATGAGAAAATATTGAAATGGCAAATATGAGAAATGATTATGAGATGCGAAATGAGATATGAAATGATGAATTAAGATGTGAAACTTGAATGAATTCAAGTATTGATCAAAGATATGAATCACGCCATTACATGAGATGATGTATTTAAATGTTAAATGAGAACATGTGAAAATCTTAGTAGGTGTGAATAAGGAATGAGCAAAAATTATACTATTGAATTGAAACACATGAACATAGCTTACTTGTTGCATTTTTCATTTTAAATACTTATATCAAGTTTATGTTATTTGGATTATAGAAATACCACTGAGTTTTACTCAGAGTGCAGTTTTGTTTTCTGTGCACAGGCTAAGTATTGTTCGAATTATTGCTAACTCAGCATCAAATCACAAATCCCGAGCTCAAGTGTGGTGATATTTCATTTTGTAATGGCATGTACCTAGGAAGTCTTTGGTTGATATTGTTTATAAGGTGTGGTTAACTTAGTTGCTAGTGAAATGATGGTTAAATGTGTATATGGTTGTGGTTAGGGCCATGTTGGTATGTTAGCCTAGTTTATATATTGGTAGCTTATCATAATGCTTGGTATGTGCTTAGCTTCATATTTGGTAACTTTAGAAGTTGAAAGTTAGTTCAAATATGGTAAATGTGATACGAATGAAAGTCTTTAATGTTTGATGTGTTGTTGATGTATTTGAACATATAAAATGTGGTACCAATGAGGGTACATTTGTTAAGCATATTAGGTGATGAATTTAGTTATTTTGCGTATGTTTACTCATGTTTTGAATAGGTTAAATGATTGGTAATTGAGTTGCTTAGTGCCTAAGTAAGTAGGAAATGGTAAACTTGAGTTTTAAGGTACTTTTGTGTGCACATGGCCTAGCCACACAGACGTGTGTCACACACGGGCAACACACATGGGCGTGTGACCCAAGTTAGAGAGTTACACGGCCTGATCACACCAGCGTGTGTCTCGGCTATGTGAGGCACACGGCCTAGCCACACGGGTGTGTGACCCCTGAAATAAAAATTTTTGTAATTATTGCCTACACTTCCAGAATTGTTTCAAATTAGTCCCTGCATATTTAAACTACTTTTAGGGTCTCGTAGACTTGTAATAGGGGCTGTAAGAGTAACTTTTACTCTGAATTGGGGTGGAATAGCAAACCTAAATTAATTACATTCCACTAACATCATCGAAGATAAATTAAAAAGAAAATCGTAGATAGAGTATGGACAAATACTCTGATGCTAATAATTGGAATAGTCTTGTATGTATCTGAATTCTGACATTTTAAAAGGGATAAATAATGATAAGAGTGTAGGCAGTGGAAGACTAAGTTTAGCAATGTATAAATAGTGATAAGAGTGTAGACAGTGGAAGACCAAGTCTAGAAATGCATAGCATAATTTATTATTCGAATGTATAAGAATTTAGCTTGAAAGTATTAGATTGTCATGACCTGCCCCTGCATATTATAATGTTATTAATTAGTTTATATGTTGATTATGATTGAATTAATTGTTTGATTTGTTAGTAATGTTCATGACCCTAATCCAATGACGGAGAGGGGTTAGAGGTGTTATAGTACAAATTGTTTGTTCTACCGTAGGTTTCAGAGTGTGTACAAGTCAGTTTGAACTATCCAAAACATCCAATGTCTCAAATTTCAACTAGTATTTGATCTTTGTAAGGCCTACTGTTATACTTTTTAGTTTCAGGCATGTACCTAGGTCTCTGAGTGACTTTAGTGTCCTTAAATGGCGACTTTTAGTTCTTTAATCTTCTTAACATTATTTGGCATGTTATGATATCATTTGGGAGCTTTTGTTCACTTTTATTTTTGATTTGGGGACTAATTTTGCATTTTTATACATGTTATGTTTTCAATTTACTTGCCTATGGAAGTTTTAATCTAATGTGTTTTTTAAGAATGCAATTTAATGTTTTGGACTTCATTTGATACGTCAAATGTGGTTGTATGGGTTTTAACCATGTTATGTTATTTTTTGGTATGTTTTAGATGTGGTTAGAATGGCCTAAACTTTTTTTTTAGATTTTTTTGGTTTAAGAAAGGTATCAGAACCTCAAACCTAAGTACCGATACTTTGTGTGAGGTATTGATACCTAGGCCCTAATGTATCCGATATTTTGAGATAGTAGCCTTAGGAAAATTGGACTTGTTCGAAACACTATCCAAGGTATCAGTACATGCCTATATGTATCAGTACATAGCCTTTTATGTATCAGAACTTGGATCCCCTAAGGCCAAATTGTTTGAATTTTTGGTCCAAGTATTGGAACATTAGGACTAAGTATTAGTACTTATCCTTTGTTTTTTTTGTGTTTTGGGCCACAAATGTTGTTTTAAAGCCCGTTTTGGCTGAAAATTTGTTTAATTATTACTAATAAGACATTATACCTTTTATAAGTTTGATTAAAATGCGGTTTATGCAAGCAAGTTCGACTATTGTCTTGTTTGAGATTATTTTGGTAACCAATATGACATCATGCATCCAGTGATCTTTCGACATAAGTGTATGGTGTTATAGAATCCACCAAATACAGTAATTTGTGACTGTTTGGTGCCATTTGGTGGTGGAAACAACCATATTAACCCACCAATACTTGTGTCATGTGACCCATATGTGATACATGCGCCAATGCCCATATACCAGCTTGTTTGAATGATGGACTTAGTTTTCCTAAAGGTCAAATTATGAGATCGAAGTATAAGCAAATTAGAGCTAAATTGAAAGTGTTCCTACAAGAATTCATGAGAATAGGACTTCAACGCGACTAAGGAATGAAAACCAAGCCTAAAGAATATCAAGAATTTGCATATTTGTAACACCCCAAACTCGACTCTGTAGCTAGAATAAGGTTACAGAGTCTTACTGCATAAAATAGAACCTTTGAATTCAAAACAAAACAAATAATTCAACTTAAGCATACACTCCAATATTTTAATTCAATCATAGCAAACATACATATTTGGGTCTTAAATCGGGCTTTCGGGGCCCTAAAAACAATTTAGGGACCAAATCAAAACAAATCAAAAAGTTCAGGCAAAACATGAAAAGTGGTGAAATAGGGGTCACAAGGCCATATGGCCAGGCCATGTGGATATTCGAAGTAGGGACACATAGCTATGTCCCATCCTGTGTGACCGCTCATGTGTGCATTCAAAATAGGGCTACACGGTCGTGTCGCAGACCATGTGTTGGCCCGTATGCCTATCCGAAGGTCGGTCACACGGCCATATTGCCAAGCCGCGTAAGTTTCTAATGCCGTGTGGTTTGCACTAAAAATTTAAAAGACACACGGCCGTGTGTGGCACATGGCCATGTGACAGCTCGTGTCCCAGGCCATGTGTAGCACAATTTGCCCCTAAAACAAGCTATTTCAAACGCCATTTCTTAACTTTCAAGCCATACCATATATAACTATTTTCACATACTTAAAATCATATTCAAAACACCAACAACATGGCAGACATTCATCCATCCTAAGTCTAACCAATATGTCATTCAAAGGCACCATATTTCATACACTTAGTCCCATTCACTGTATCAAAGTCCTAATTTGAACTTATGCCAGCCATACCAAATAACCATTCCAAAACATGTCATCATATATCATCATTAACCACAACAAGCTTGGCACCACTCAAAACAAGCCAAATCACTTGAATAACTTTTAACCTATTACATGCCATTTATAACCATTACTAATTTAACCAAAGACTACCAAAAGGATTGAGGGATAGTGTGATCATGCTTCGACGCAATTCCAACCTATTAAGTTTTCCAATGACCTACAAAACATAGAAAATAACTACGTAAGCAACAGTGCTTAGTAAGCTTGTATTTGGAATTTATACTTATCAAACATAAATGATTAAACATTAGAACATTTCTCATTTAAAATTATGCATACTTTTCCTTCCAATTCACAACACATCACAAGGTTAGTATGAATATTAAAAAGCATATCCAATCAATTAAACATGATACATATCAATATAAAGTTCAATACATAATTCGTCAATCGTTTACTCAATTTGTTCCCTTTTCATTTCATATTCATATACCATCATTTTTCATTCCATGTTTCCATAACACAGTTCTTTTGTTTGTGCATCCATTCATTAAAACTTATATCATCCTTTGAATCAAATGAAATAACATCAAACACTTGAAAAATACTCATATAACCATTTAATTCTTTAAACATCACAACATCATTAGTTAAAATATTTACAGACAAATGAAACATATAATCAAACCAAGACATAATATTCATTTCAAACTATACTAGTTTAAAAATTCATCTATCAAAATATATCACAAATCCCACACAGTGAGTACTAATCCCTTTCTTGTTTTCATCAACTCCCCCGTATTTCATAACATTTACATTTCTTACTATTTTAATGCATAATCTTCTTAACATATTATGATAATACAACATTTACCTCTTTTACTCATATATACTATTACGAACTGCTTATTGTTTTACACATCACATTTAGATCCTCATTTGTTTCCATCTGAAGAAAATTGTAAAGATGATTGAAACCCCGATAAACATTTCATATTTTGCCATAGTCCAACTATGGTCTTACATGTACACTGCCATGGCCTTGCAATGGTCTTATGCTCATAGTGCCATAACTGGGTTATGCTCTTATAATTAGGATGCCATAGCCTAGCTATTGTCTTACATATATATTTACACTGTCATGGTCCAACCATGGTCTTATGTTTGAATAAATGTCATAACCTCGCTATGGTCTTAAGTAAACATTGCCATAGTCCAACTATGGTCTTGTACATTTTTACGCCATGTTGCCATAGTGTCTTTCAACCATGGTCTTATCCGTTTCCTTCAAGATGACAAATTTGATTCACATATATACACAAATAGAAAATAATTTATCAAAGTAGTAATTAATTAAATTAACCAAGTTATGAACTTACCTGAACTCATAAACGACTTCTAACACGAACCGCCCACTATTCCGCTACTTTGACTATTTTGCGATTTGTGTCTTTTCAAGTTATTTCTTGTTCTAGATAAATATTTTTATTCAATTAATCTCGTTCCAGAATTTAAAATAATCAATTTAGCTTATAACCTTTCATAATGGAAATTTACAAAATTACCCTCAAAGTTTACCTTTTATGCAATTAAGTCTCTAAACCCGAAACTTGCAATTTCACCATTTTTAACCATAAATCATGCTAGCCATTTTTTACTTAATCTTATAACAGCTCATATTTATGAACAATTTACAATATTTTCCTTGAATTTTACAATTTTCATAAATAAGTCCCTAAACCTTAAAATCACCAAAAATTACTTAACAAAGTATGTCTATTTAACAACCAAGCTTAATAATCTATCAATTAAATTCACAAACACATTTAAACTATTCATGTAAGTTCCTAAAATTTGAACAATTTTATGAATTGACCCTCGGGTTAGCTAAATTAAGCTAAAACGACTTCAAAAACATAAAAATCATTAAAAATGATATCAAAATCACTTACCATGCATGGGAATTGGCTTAGCGGAACCTTGAGGAATTGAAGCTTTTATTTCTCTTTAAAATGGTGGAAAGTTCGGTGGAAGAAGATAAGTGAATAGGTGATAACATTTTCTTTTCTTTTGTTTTATTATATTTTACTTAACATTTTAACATTAAAAATATTATAATTTAACTTAAAAGTCGTACCAAACCGTCCACTCACATTAACGTTAAAAATATTCATGAACACATTTAATCCATATAAACTCACAGTGATTAATTTTACAACTTTTACGATTTAGTCTTTTTTACTTAATTAACTATTTAAACGTCAAAATTTTTTAACCAAATTTTAATATAACCCTAATAACACTACATAAATATTTAATAAAATATTTACGGGCTCGCTTTGTAGAAACGAGGTCCTAATACCTCATTTTCTAAAACCACTTGACTTTAAGGATATACTACTTGAACCTAATTTTCGTTCAAATAACATAAATTATCAATTCAAAATTTATTATAATAATATATTTGACTCGTAAATATTAAATAATAATATTTACAGATTCACTCATCGGATTTTTGTTATTTCTGACACCACTGAAAAACAGGCTGTTACAACTCTCTCCCCTCAGAAAATTTCGTCCTCGAAATTTCTCACCTGAAAATAGTTTTGGTTACTATTCTGAAAAACTCTTCGATTTTTTTAAAATCAAATCTGTCCCAACTAACTTGGTCTCACTCCATAATGATAAATATAACGGGGTTCTACATTTCTATCCGTAAAAACTTTAAACAATATCATTTAATATAAGACTGATAGTTGTTATATAAACAAATTCAACCAACGATAAATATTTTCCAACTTGCCCTTGAACTTGATGATATAACATTGTATTATATCTTCAAGAATCTAAATTATCCGATCTGACTGTCAGTCTATTTGCGCCTCCAGAATCTAAAGGTAAATCTCACATGTAACTCAAATAGCTTTTCAAGTGTAAAATCCGTTTCGACTAGAATAAAAATGAGTCGATTTCTTCAGCTTGATAATAGCAATTCAGATCGAGTTTTTCTTTCTTATATTCAAAGGTAGTCTAGATACAAAATCCATCATGACTCATTCTCATTCCCAATCAAAAATAATAACAAAATGAAATAATTCAAATAGAATTTGATATTCAAATTTTACCTATTGACATACTAGACATCTTGGTATGAACTTTGAAATTTCACGTTTTATTCTTGACCACCAATAACCCTGTCCCAAGTCTTTACATATTTTGTCGTTACATGGTTTAAATCACAAAGATGCTATTAGGAACCTCGTATAACATGTATTTTATAAATTTTAGAATTGTTTCTGAAATATAAATTATCACAATCAATACTGAAATTGGTGATCTGATCATTCTGAACATGTTCCAGTTTAGCTAATAAATTTGAACCTTTCTTTGCATCTCACAAACTTTCTAAAGAAACACTGTAATAATCGAACCATCATTATTTAAGATCATTTGAGTGAAGCATTACTATAAATAATAAAGTCTTTCTTGGATTTAAACTGAATCAATATCGGAGTTTCTGTCAATAGAATTTCAACTGGTCAAAACTTTACTAAAACTAAACTGATCAAACAAATTCAATGTGTCCCTAAAATAGCTTCATAATTGGTAATATAATCATCAAGAAATTCTTAATAATTCATTTGTCAAAAAGTGGCTGAGAAACTCGATTCATCAGATCCATTAATGCCACTAGAGCATTAGTCAATCCAAAAGACATATCTAGAAACTCGTAATATCCGCAACAGGTTCTGAACACTGTTTTCAACGTATCAATATCTTTAACTTGCAACTAATAGTAACCAAATATAATAACAAACTCCATAAACATTGTGGCATCTTACAGTTGATTGAATAAATTGTCAATAGGAGGCAACAAATATGTGTTCTTTACTGTAACTGAGCTTTTAATTCCTTTAACTTGATTGGAGTCATTCTGTACAAGCAATCAAAGTTGGAGCAGTCCTGACACTAATTTTACAGCAAACTCAATTTCTCGCTTTGACAGTAAACCCAACAATCTGTAGGAAAAACATATGTAAACTCGTAAATTACTTGTAACTAACCAACTTTCATTTCAGATCTCCAAAATTCAGGATATAAGTTAAAATATATCATAACCTTTTTGTATAAATTTCTATACGGATATTACCAATCTTGCATCTTAACAAATTCGTTTCTATAGGCAATTCATTACAACATCATAAACAATAAACTAATATGTTCCCGAGATAACGCCAAATTTATTAAAAAGTAGTAACATCAAATTAGCATTAAAGTCGTAACCCTGAATTCTTAGTGAATACTTTTTGCAAACCAAATCAACTATGACACTTTAGCCTAAAGGGTTCATTACTTTAATAACATATTCAAGTGATACAATCGATAAACTCTTTTCTGTTACTAACTTAGTTCATATACAAATGTGTCTCAACCGAGAGTCATTAATGCATATACTGTAACATCAAAGGTAGGAAAGGTACCAACAATAACATCAATAGCTGAGGCCTCCACGTGCGCTTGGATTACATAAACTCTAACAAGAACTCAAGCTTCAGATCGAACCACTATGTCTTTTGTTTCACTTCTATTGACTTTAGTCGTGCTTCAAGTTCCTGTTCATCTATCTCATATAGAGTAGCACGTCTTACCTTCTGGTCTCTATTTAATTCAATTCAATTCGATAATCTTTCTTAAAATAATAGGGAAATCCACATGAAAAATAGAATCTGTCATTTAAACCACACACTCCAAAATGATTTTGGCCACAATGGACTGCATTCAAATCTATTTACATTTCTAACACTATCTGCATTGGTTATTGAACTTATCGGTGGTCGCACATTACTTTATTTCATTATATTTCTAACGTCAAACCCCGATGGCACTAAAATCGGCTACTCGATTCTTTCATTTTTCTTTGGTGGGGAAATAGAAAATGTTTTGAATACATTTCTTTAATTGAGGTCTTGAACTCTTATCTCATACTGTTTCTCGTGATAATAAATTTCTTCCATTTTTCTGATCCCGATCAAATAAAATTACTAACTCATAAAATTCCATTGCACATACAAAAATTTTAAACTCATTATTCAATTAATCTTCAAAACGAATACACAATTTCTTCCAATCAGTATCATCATATGAGCATATTCACTAAGCTGAACAAACTCTTATTTGTATTCCACAACCGATCTGTTTCCCAGCTTCAATTCAAGAAATTCCTTTTTCTTCTTGTCTAAATATCATTTGTTGACAGAATTCTTTTAGAAATCAATTAAGAAGAAATCTCAATTAATCCATTCTTTTAATACCATAGTAGTTAAAGTTGATTCCCAGTGAATAGCCTCCTCTTTTAACAAAGACACAACATATCATAGAAAATCTTCAAAAAGACATAACATTTCATTTTAAACTCTTTGTGTTTGATAACCAGTACTCAACTCTGACTGAATCACAACTCACTTTACCTTTAAACTCTTCGGCACCACATTTTTCAAATTTTCTCAATAAGAAGCCTGTGAATATTCTGTCATACAAATCTTTGAGGACGAAGGGATGGAGGTCGTTAAGCCACGGGATTAACTCTCAAATTCACATTAAACATGTCATTCATTAATAAGAAAAAGTACTTCGATCTTGTTCTTTAGACTCTTGAATTTCAGCACATTATAAGTAGCCCATTGATTAGAGGCTTGAGCATTGCTCTCAACTTTTATATATGTGAAAAATAAAATCCACAAGAGTCAAGAGACATCACACTATCATAGGTTATAAAATGGCATGTATTCCTAGACTCCATACATGCTACGTTGAGTCTGAGAATCGACTAAATTTTAGCTCTAATACCATTAACTGTAACACCCCAATCTCATCTCCGTTGCTAGATTAAGGTTACAAACTGTTACTGCATAAAACATAACATTTGAATTCAAAACAAAACAAATAATTCAACTTAAGAATAAACTCTAATATTTTAATTCAATCATAGCAAACATACAAATTTGGGCATTAAATCAAGCTTTCAAGGCCCTAAAACAATTTAAGGGCCAAATAAAAACAGATCAGAAAGTTTAGGAAAAACATGAAAAATGGTGAAATAGAGGTCACAGTCCCATGTGGCCAAGCTGTATGACACAGCCTAGATCGTGTGGATATTCAAAGTAGGGACACATGACCATGTTGCAGACTGTGTACTAGCCCGTGTGCCTATTCGAAGTTAGGTCACACGACAATGTTGTCAATCCTATACTCTCTGATGCCTTGTGGTTCAATCTGCACTTAAAATTTAAAAGACACACGGCCATGTGAGTTGGTTGTATATGGCACACGATCCTGTGACAGCTTGTGTCCCATGCCGTGTGTAGCATAGTTAGCCCCTAAATCAAGCCATTTCAAACACCATTTCTTAACTTTCAAGCCATACCATCTATAGCTACTTTCACATGCTTAAAATCACATTCAAAACACCAACAACATGCCAAACATTCATCCATCCTAATTCTAACCAATATGGCATTCAAAGGCACCATATTTCACACACCAACTTAGTCCCATTCACCATCTCAAATTCCTAATTTGAACCTATGCCAACATTACCAAATAACAATTCCAAAACATGTTATCATCTATCATTATTAACCATAACAAGCTTAACACAACTCAAAACAAACCAAATCACTTGAATAACTTTTAACCTATTACATGCCATTTATAACCATTACTAATTTAGCCAAAGACTACCAAAAGGATTGAGGGATAGTGTGATCGTGCTTCAACGCAATTCCAACCGGTTGTGTTTCCCAATGACCTACAAAACATAGAAAACAACTACATAAGCAACTAGTGCTTAGTAAGCTCGTGTTTGGAATTTAAACTTACCGAACATAAATTATTAACCATTAGAACTTTTCTCATTTAAAATTATGCATACTTTTCCTTCTAATTCACAACACATCACAAGGTTAGTAGGTGTATTAAAAAGCATATCCAATCAATTAAACATATCAATATAAGTTTAATACATAATTCCTCAATCTTTTACTCAATTTGTTCCCATTTCATTTCATAATCATATACCATCATTTTTCATTCCATGTTTCAAAAACACAGTTCTTTCATATACGCATCCATTCATTAAAATCTATATCGTTCATTGAATCAAATGAAATAATATCAAATACTTAGAAAATACTCATATAACCATTTAATTCTTTAAACACCACAAACATCATTAGGTAACATATTTATAGACAAATGAAACATATAATCAAACCAAGACATAATACTCATTTCAAACTATACTAATTTACACATTCATCTATCAAAATATATCACAAATCCCACATGGTGAGTATTAATCCCTTTCTTATTCTTATAAACTCCCTTGCATTTTATAACATTTTCATTTATTACTATCATAATGCATAATCTTCTTAACATATTATGATAATACAACATTTACTTCTTTTACACATATATACTATTACAAACCACTTACCATTTTACACTTCACATTTAGATCCTCATTTTTTTTCATCTAATGAACACTGTAAAGACAATTGAAACCCTAGTACACAATTCATATTATGCCATAGTCCAACTATGGTCTTACATGTGCACTACCATGGCTTTGCCATGGTCTTACGCTCATAGTGCCATAACCCGATTATGGTCATATTATCAGAATACCATAACACAACTATGGTATTACATATATATATATACTGCTATTGTCCAACCATGGTCTTACGTTTGAACAACTGCCATATCCTCGCTGTGGTCTTACGTAAACATTGCCATGTCTAACCATCATCTTGTACATTTTTACGTCATATTGCTATAGTGTCTTTCAACCATGGTCTTA
This sequence comes from Gossypium longicalyx, assembly GCA_025698465.1. Taxonomy (NCBI): domain Eukaryota; kingdom Viridiplantae; phylum Streptophyta; class Magnoliopsida; order Malvales; family Malvaceae; genus Gossypium; species Gossypium longicalyx. The sequence goes on along the minus strand of CM046998.1, from coordinate 30,960,942 downwards.
TTCATTTCCTTCAAGCTGACAAATTCGATTCACATATATACACAAATAGATAATATTTTATCAAAATAGTAATTAATTGAATTAACCAAGTTACAAACATACTTGAACTCATAAACGACTTTTAACATGAACCAACCACTATTCTGCTACTTTGACTTTTCCGCAATTTGTGTCTTTTCGAGTTTTTTTTTATCTAGATAAATATTTTTATTCAATTAATCTCGTTCCCGAATTTAAAATAATCAATTTAGCTTATAACCCTTAATAATGGTAATTTACGAAATTCCCCTCAAAGTTTACCTTTTATGCAATTAAGTCCCTAAACTCGAAACTTGCAATTTCACAATTTTTAACCATAAATCATGCTAGCCGATTTTTACTTAATCTTATAACAGCCCATATTTATGAACAATTTATAATATTTTCCTTGAATTTTACAATTTTCATAAATAAGTCCCTAAACCTTAAAATCATCAAAGATTACTTAACAATATATGTCTATTTCATAACCAAGCTTAATAATCTATCAATTAAATTCACAAACACACTTAAACCATTCATGGTAAGTCCTTAAACGTTTAAAAATTTTACGAATTGACCCCCGGGTTAGCTAATTTAATCTAAAACGACTTCAAAAACATAAAAATCATTAAAAATGATATCAAAGTCACTTACCATGCATAGGAATTGGCTTAGTCGAACCTTCAGGAATTGAAGCATTTATTTCTCTTAACAATGTTGGAAAGTTTGGTGGAAGAAGATAAGTGAATAGTTGATAACATTTATTATTATTATTATATTTTACTTAATATTTTAACATTAAAAATATTATAATTTAACTTAAAAGTCATACCAAACCGTCCACTAACATTAACTATGGCATATTTTCCATTTAAAACCTCTTACTCCATATAAACTCATAGTGATTAACTTTTGCAACTTTTACAATTTAGCCATTTTTACTTAATTAGCTATTTAAACATCAAAATTTCTTAACCAAATTTTAATATGACCCTAATAACACTCTTATACTTAATAAAATTACGGGCTCAGTTTATCGAAATGACGTCCCGATACCTACTTTTCTAAAACTATTTGACTTTAGGGATGTACCACTTGAACCTAATTATTCGTTCAAATAACATAAATTATCAACGCAAAATTTATTATAACACTATATTTGTAACGCCCCAAAATTTATATTTTTTATTCTGTTAATTTGTGACAAAAGTGTGTATCTGCTTCAGTGGTTAAGTATTCTGGGTGTGTGTGTGAGGTTCCAAGTTCAAGCCACAACTTGGGTAAATTTTGGCATTTTTATGAATAAATCCTTAACTAGGTTTAGTAGGCTTATATTTTATTTGTTTGTAAAAGCATATCGGAATGGGTTTGCTAGTCTGGTGGTTAATTGTAGTGTTATTATGCTGGAGGTCTTGAGTTTGAACCCTGGGTTAGGCAATGTTTTTGCCGGTCAGCTAGAGAAGAATTTGGGTCTTAGTGAAATGTTGAGTAGTGGGGAGTTGGTAGAGTAAATTAAGGGGAACAAGATTAGAGGTTATTAGTTTTTCTGATATTTCTTTTCTATTTTGTCTCTGCCAAAATTTCTCCTCCTTCCTTCTTTTTTTTCGGTTCTTGGTTTCGTCTTTACTGTTCACAATGGTTCCGTGTTGTTCAATCGAGTATCGTGTGAATTCGGTAAATGGTTTTGGTACGTTGAAGTTTTGATTTTTAAGATAAAAATTGGGATTTTTGGTAACTATTTTGATAGCCGGGAATCTAGTGTGAGAGGCTATTCTGGTGCCGAATTGTAGTAGGAAGCGTTCGTGGCTTGCAAGGTAAGGGTTTTATACTCGAAAAATGTCTAATCTGTTTTGGGTTTTGGTTCAACTCAATCATTTAATAGATTAACTGGGTAAAAAGTGTGCAATTATAGGTTTGGGCTTCTCGGAAGTGATTACGCATCAAAAACGAACTAGGTGTGTACTTGAAACACTGGAAATGAGTCTCGGTGAAAAGTTAAAGAAGTCTACTATCGACGCCACATGGGCGTGTGGTAGCCCATGTGGTAGGCCATGTGACTGAACAAGGGCGAGTGAATAATGAGCCAGGTCGTGCGTGCTTGACACGGGTGCATAACACGGCCTTGTGATGGTCGACTTGGCCGTGTGCGAGACATAGGCTAGACCAATTGGGCTGTATGGGCCATACGGGTATGTGGGCCCACACGAGTGAACCACACGGATGTGTGAGATTCTACACCAGGCCGTGTGATTCGCACGGCCAAGGCCAATTTATGCTGTGTGGACCACACGAGCATGTGGGTCCACACGGGTAAGCCACATGGGCGTGTGAGCCCATTTTTTTGAAATGATCTGTAAGGTTGCACGGGTCGCCCAAGTCGACTGTAGACCTATCGTAGGGTCGGTAAATGCTACTTAGACCACTGATTGAGTATTCTGACTGTCTGATTTCTGTATCGAGCATGAACTGTGATATCTGAACTGAATGTATGATCTGATAAATTGCGTATTAGCATGTCATTTTTGTATGTTGCATTGTATCAGGGTTGGGATGATGTTATATAGAGGAAGTATTCTGAAAGGCTTTTAAACTCGTTATCTGACAGCTCAGCTGTAATTATCTGATTATGTGCCGCATTTCGGTACAGTTTGGTGTGTAGGGATGGGTGGGTCGATTTTATCCCCACATAGTGTGCAAGGTTAGACGGAGATGGTGTGTAGAGGCTGGTGGGTAGGATTCTAATATTCTGTCAGCATACCGTATTTGACATGGACTGAGGCCTAAGTTGTATCTGGTTCTGTATCTAATGGGCTAAAGCCCTAATTAATTCTATAAAGGGCTCCGGCCCAAACTGTTTATTTATTATACCTGATGTGTATTCTGTATGTGTGATCTCTCTGGGGGTTACACATTGAATGTGCGAAAACTCACCATTTTCAATTTAATTTGTGTAGGTAATCCTCAGACTTGATGAATCGGTACAGCGGAGGGCTCAACAGTGACCGCCACTACCAAACTGCTTATTTACGATTTTTCCGGTTACGTTGCTTATTTTTGTTGGTATTTTATGTATGATGGACTTTGGGACTGTTTGGTTTTAATTTGGGATTTTGAATTGTTGGTTATGGATTTATAAACTGTAACGCAACAAAATACAGTTTTCCTAAAATTAAACTAAGGTTTTTTCTTAAATGAAACTATTTACAAAAATTATTTGGGTTTCAAAAGCTTCCGTGTAAAAGAAATATTTTAAATCAAATTAATTAGAACACGATTTCCTGAACCAAGTAAAAGTTAACAATTGGAACGATTTGAAGGTCAATGCTTTCAAAAACACTCTCATATGACATCGCGTTATTCGGCTATAACGTCCAGGCCGAGTTTGAGGTGTTATATTTAGTGGTATTAGAGCTATGTTATAAAACACCGCTATGGATTTGGGTTATTAAAGTTTGGTTTTTAAAGATATGATCTATAAATGATTTGAAATATTTTGGGGAAATAAGTGAGTGGTATACTGAGTCTCCGACGCTGATCCTGTAAGTTTTTTGAAACTCTGTATAGAATTGTCTGGAAATATGATTAGAATATTCTGAAACTACTTTAGGTAGTATACCTTACTGGAAACACTCTAGGTAGTGTAAACTGAAAATCATAGTGTGACTGCTACTCGCGATAACAGATTCTAAACATTCTGATACTATATTGCATAAAATATCTGTTAATAAAATATTGGAATTGTTAACTAACGCATAAAACTGTTAATGCAGATAAATTTTGAAATTTATGATGAGCACACGTAGTACTCATGGACGGGGGTACTAGAGGCCGTAGTAGGGGCCGTAGAGGGGGCTTGAGCTGAGTCCTTAGCATCTGATACTATTTCAAATCTAAATACTAACGAGAACCAATATCGCCTACTACAGAGACTGGGTCAGGGTCTCATGATCGTACGGCTAGGGAAGACGCACTATCCGAAGGCATGCTATGGATTTTAGAGAGGGTCACTGAGCCCAACATTGGATCTGGGGGTCGAGGTTCGATTACGAAACGACTTCGGTCTAATGGGGCTAAGTTATTCAGGGGTGTCGTTAGAGTCGCCCCTAACATGGTCAAGTATTAGATGGAGGCCACGAAAAGAATTATGGATGACCTGGATTTTTCTGCTGAGCAGAAGCTTAAAGGAGCTGTACCCGACTGACAGACATGGGATCTCTTTAAGATGGCCTTCCAGGGCAAGTACGTGAGGGCCAGTTATATCAATGCTAGGAGGTGAGAGTTCCTTAATCTCACATAGGGAGATCGTTCAGTACCCGAGTATGAGGCCGAGTTCTTGAGGTTGAGCTGTTATGCGCGAGGCATGGTGGCAACTAAGTATGAGCATTGTGTCTTGTTTAAGGATGGTCTTAAGGATAGTTTGCGAGTTCTGGTAGCTCCACAGAGGAGCATGATTTTTCTGCTCTAATTGAGAAGGCGAAGATTGTCGAAGAAGTAAAGCGTACTGAGCGCCAAAACTGAGACAGTCAAAAGACTAAGAGGGATTCGAAGCCTTTAAATTTTTGGATGAGGCCTTAGAAAAAGGCCAAATCTGATGGGCCAGTAAGAGTTGGACCTCCTATTGCACCTACTGCGATGGCGCTTTGTGGGCACTGTGGTAGACTCTATCCGGTTGAGTGTTGGAGGACTACTGGGGTGTGTTTAAGATGTAGGTCTACTGAGCATCGTGTTAGAGAGTGTCCGATGAGGACTGATCAGATGCAAGTTGCGGGTTATGGTAATGCACAGCGGCCGAGGGTAGTTCAACAGCCACCTAGGGGCTGTGGTCAGGCCAGGGGTGGTCAGCCCTAGAAACCCGACCTCTTTGAGCCAAAACTCGCTCTTACTAAACTTGGCATAAAGTTGCTTATCCCTTAAGATCTGCAACACAGTTCTCAAATGCTCCGCGTGCTCATTCTCGTTACGCGAATAAACCAAGATGTCATCAATAAAAGCAATGACGAACCTATCCAAATACGATCGGAAGATACGGTTCATCAAGTCCATAAATACCGCTGGGGCATTTGTCAATCCAAAAGGCATAACAAGAAACTCATAATGCCCATATCTTGTCCGAAAAGCAGTCTTCGGTACATCATGTTCCTTGACTCTTAACTGGTAGTAGCCTGATCTTAAGTCTATTTTAGAGAACACAGTGGCTCCTCTCAATTGATCGAAAAGATCATCAATCCTCGGGAAGGGATACTTGTTTTTCACTGTCACCTTGTTAAGCTGTCTGTAGTCAATACATAACCTCATCGACCAGTCTTTCTTTTTCACAAAAAACACTGGAGCACCCCATGGTGAATAACTCGGTCTAGCAAAACCTTTGTCTGTTAACTCTTGCAATTGCACTTTCAACTCCTTTAACTCGGTGGGGGCCATCCTATAAGGTGTAATCGAGATTGGCGTCGTACCAGGAGCCAACTCGTTACCAAACTCAACCTCCCTCTCTAGGGGTAACCCTGGTAACTCCTCCAGAAAGACGTCTATAAACTCACAAACCACGTCATCGACTCAATCTTCGACGCGACACTTGGGTATTCAAAGACAAAAAGCTAGATAAGCTTCATAACCTTTTCTCAAATATCTTTCGGCTGCTAAAGACAATACTATCACAGACAAGTTATCCGACTTATCTGGCCCAACTCAAAGAACATTTCCATCCTCATATCTTAACTAAATTATTTTTCTCCCACAGTCTACTACAACGCCATGGGAGGTCAACCAATCCATCCCAAGAATTACATCGAATTCATTAAACGGCAACAACATCAAGTTGGCCGGAAAACAATGGCCTCTAATCGCCAAAGGACAATTTTTACATACAAAGTCCACTAATACAAGCTTTCCTAACGGGTTAGACACTTTTATTACAAACTTAGTGGACTCTACTAGCATGTTTGTACGAGGTATTAATTCCATACATATGTAAGAGTGGGTAGATCCCGGGTCAATCAAAGCGACAACAGTTATATCGTGAATAGAAAAGGCACCCGCGATCACGTCTGGAGACTCTGCCTTTTCTCGGGCTCGTATAGCATAGGTCTTCGCTGGCGCTTTACCTTCAGATCTTATTGCGACCTCTCTTAGTGCACCTCTACTACTATTTCCACTCCCGGGGTTCCTTTGAGGCCTACCCCTTAAGGGAGTGCTACTTGCTTTCACCTATTGTTTTCTCTCTCTCATCCATTTCAGGGCACTTGCGGATAAAGTGGTCAAGTGACCCACACTTGAAATAGCCCCTTTCGCTTATTCGGCATTCGCCCAAGTGACGTCTTCCACATTGAGAACACTCTGACCTATTTGGCCGAGCACTACCAACACTTGCCACTGAGGTAGTTTGGGCTTTATATGCCATGTTCTGTCAATTCTTGTTTCTCTTCCAATATCCAACCGAAGTATTTGATTGGGTAGTAAACTCTTTTGACCTCTTGGAGGAGGACTGATGCGTCTTCCCTATCTGTCTTCTCTTTAAACCTCGCGACTCAATGGTCGCCTTCCTTCTCTCCTTCACCAGCTCTTCTGCTTTACATGCTCTCTCAATGAGCATCACAAATTCTCTTAGCTCTAGGATGCCCACAAACACTCGAATGTCTTCATTGAGGCTATCCTCAAACCTCTTACACATAGTAGCTTCAGTGGATACGTATTCTCGTGCATACTTGCTGAGTTTTACAAACTCCTGCTCATACTCTATCATAGTCTTACCACCTTACTTCAACTCTAGAAATTCCTTTCTTTTTTGGTCCATAAACCTCTGGCTAATATACTTCTTTCGAAACTCTTCTTGGAAGAATTCCTAAGTCACTCTTTCTCTCGGTACTACAGACACGAGAGTGTTTCACCACTGATAAGTCGAATCTCGTAAAAGTGACATGGCACACTTCACGCACTCTTCAGGCGTGCATGATAGCTCATCGAATACCCTCATGGTATTTTCTAGCCAAAACTCCGCTCTTTCAAGGTCATCATCTACACTAGCCCGAAATTCCTCGGCCCCTTGCTTCCAGATCTTGTCTACCGGAGGCTTTTTTGTTTGAACACATCCGCAACTTACGGAGCCATCGGGGCGTATTGAGGAATCAGAGGAGGTGGGGGTGGTGGGGTGTTTGGGTTCGCACAAACGAACTCTATACACCAAGCATCCATCATTCGAAGGTTGGCTTCCCTAGCCCCTCCGCCTTGGCCCATACTTAAGGGCTCACTCTCTATCAGCGCGGTCCCTTTTGCGGGAGCCGGTGCATTACTTTCCATGTCATCCGTCGTCATTCTATCAGGATCCATTACTATAATAAACACAATTTATAATCGTCAGGAATCGTCACATTATCAATATGCATATACGTGGCATGTATAGCTAGACTCATACTCTGGCTAGTTCAGTCCTAGAATCAACTAAACCATGCTCTGATACCACTAAATGTAACACGCCTCTCCCATATCCGACGCCGGGACAGAGTTCAAGGTGTTACCTTTCTTGACTCAACCAACTAAACAAAACCGGGACATAAAAAAATTTTAAACAATTTAAAAACTTCTCTTTTCACATGCAATCTATCTCATATACAGACTTACGAGGCCCAAATCATACATTTGGGGTGGTTCAGAACCCAACCGAGAACTCATGAAAAACTTAGAAAAGTTTCATGCATCAAGACTCCACACGCCCGTGTGGATATAGAACACACGGCCATGTGCTAGGGACACGCCCAAATCTCGAACCCGTGTCTGAAAACCTGGGCATTCTGCCAAAACCACACGGCCCAAGCACACACTCGTGGCCTATAACCGTGTCCTTCACATGGCCGAGACACACGATCGTGTCTCTTGCTCGTGCACTACTAGCATGCATACTGACTTTATGGCACGGCCTGGGCACACGCCCGTGTGGCTTTCCCGTGTACTAAAATGACTTTAAAGTTTTAAGTGCAGGGGACTCACGGTCACAACACACACCCATGGGCGTGAGTCGTGTGTCACACATGGCCTAGACACACGCCCGTGTGTATTACCCTTGTAGACAAACTGGGCTATCTTCCAAGCCATTTTGTCACCCATTTTGCATAACCTACACAAGATCATTTCAATATACAAATTTCATCATAATGGACACCAATTCATCCATAGAAAGAACATGGTATACATTCATCAAAGTGAATAATAACCATTATTCCAGGCTTGATACAAAATGAAGGGCTTTTAACTTGAACCAAAATACATAAATAATTCTCTTAATCCAACATCCTAGTCTAGCCCTATACATGCCACCTTCAAAAATATAAATCAAGCTATACCGACTATTGCGGCTGATAGTGTGATTGATATCTTTGACTTTAAGGGATCCTTAAGCTAGCTTGGTGACACTGAAAGAAAAAGAAAAGGAAAGGGAGTAAGCATAAAGCTTAGTAAGTTGTATATAAATAACTATACAACAATCTCACCATTTACCATCATGCTTATAGCTCAAAGGTAAACATAACTTAACTTACTCATTATCATCTACTCGAGTCTCATTTTCTAAATTAAGCTCGTTACTCATGCTTATCATATAGGTACTTGTAACACTCATAACATGATCATCCTTTCTTTATCAAAATTGAACTATAACTTTCACCATTGAACCGTTGGAATACTACTAGATATTCCATGAACCTTCAACATGGGATATATTGCCAATGCCATTTCCCAAACATGGTCTTACACTGGCTCTTATATATGCGTACTGATGCATGTCCCAGACATGTCTTACACTAGCACAACTCCTAGCCGATGCGTGTCCCAGACACGTCTTACACTGGCTATCTCTATCGAGGCCGATGCATGTCCCAGACATGTCTTACTCTAACACTCATCTCTGTGCCGATGCCATGTCCCAGACATGATCTTACACTGGCTCACATAATGTGGCTGAAGCATGTCCCAGACATGTCTTACACTGGCGCACAAATCACCCAATGTCTTGGCACAAATATCCAGTTCATATCTTGAGGTTTCAACGGGATATTTCTACTATCTCAATATTACAAGACATTCTCAATTTATAACTTAACAACTAGTACAATATCAATTCACTGACAATAAGAATACAAGTATTGACAGTATAGTTGTATTATCTACATACAACTTACCTCGGTTTACAAAAAATACTTGACTAGTCGGCTTATTCGAATTGTTTGGCTTTTCCCCGGTCTAGGCTCAATTTTGGCAAATCTTGATCTATAAAAATAATATAAATCCATTTAGTCACTAAACACAATTAGGCATTCATAAATTCACAACTTTGGTAAAATGACCATTTTGCCCCTAGGCCTTGGCAAAATGACCATTTTACCCCTATGCTCGAAAATTGATTTTTATCAAATTTCCTTGTATTTCAAGCCTAGCTAAGCTCTTTTTACTACTATGGCAATCCCAAATTCTCACTATTTCACACACTAACCTCCTATTTTGCAACTTATGCAAAATAGTCCTTTTAGGTGTTTTCATGCTAACACCTTTCACAAAAGTTGTTTATAACACAACTAGGACTCATATTCTTCCATAAAAGATCAGCATATATAAAAAATACATCCATGTCTAAATCCTAAACTCTTGACCATTTTGTAAGATATCACCCTTATTTGAAAACTCATGCTTCAAGGGTCTCAAAAATATAAAAATATTGAAGAAAACTCATTAAAATCACTTACTTATGAGTGCTTTAAGTTGCTACAGATTTTTGAGCTTTCAAACCTCTATTTTGGCTGATATTTTCGGTGATAGAGAAGAAAATGAGAAGGTGATATCATCTTTTTCTTATTTTATTCCTATTTTAGTCAAATTAGCCACCAAACCCAACCGAACTTGGAATTTTTGACCAATTTGTGTCCCATGGCTGGCCAAGCACTCTAAAAAGGGTCTAATTGCCCTTTAAATACTCCAAATTTTGATTCTCTAGCTATTTAACACATTTGGGTACTAAAATGCAACTTTTGCCTTTTATGCGATTAGTCCTTTATCGCAATCGGGCTTGAAAACATTAAAATTAACTCACCAAATTTTTCATGCACTAATATAATAGTACCATAACCTCATAAAAATAATAAAAATAATTTTTCTATCTTCGAATTTGTGGTCCCGAGACCACTGTTTCGACTAGGCCCTAAATTGGGTTATTACAAAATCAAAGGCCACAACATCCCTCAAGTTTTCAACAACCACCCTACCAGCAGGAAAAGAAGCCAAACCTTAAGAAAATGCTAACGAAATTCATCTCGGTGTCAGAAACCCGTTTTCAGAATACCGAAACAGTGCTTAAAAATCAACAAGCGTCAATTCAAGGGCTCGAAGCTCAAATAGGACAGCTTGTTAAGTTAATTTCCGAACGACCACAAGGTAACTTGTCGAGTAATGCTGAAACTAACCTAAGAGAGCAACTTAATGCAATTACTATTCGAGATGAAGAAGGGTTAGTTGAACCTGAACCAAAACCGAGGCAAAGAATTATGGTAAGTAAAGGTAAGGATGAGGTAGACCACAGTGAGCAAAAACCGATAAGTAGAGAGTATAAACCTCGTGTGCCATACCCCAGTACGATAAGGAAAGACCACACGGACGAACAATTTGGTAAATTCCTTAAATTATTAAAGAAATTACATATTAACTTATCGTTTATTGAAACTCTTTCGCAGATGCCAAACACAGTTAAATTTTTAAATGAGCTTTTAGCAAATAAGCGGAAGTTGGATGAGGCGTCGCATGTGGAACTAAACGCAGTTTGCTCAGCCATTCTACAGAATAAGCTACCCAACAAGTTAAAAGATCCAGGGAGTTTTACGATTCCTTATTTAATTGGTAGTTTAAATGTTAACAATGCTTTGGCTGACTTAGGGGCGAGTATTAATGTCATGCCCTATAAAATGTTCAAACAACTAGGTCTTGGGAAACCCAAACAAACTAGGATGAGCATTCAATTGGCAGATAAAACAATCAAATTTTCTAGGGGTATTATTAAAGACGTGCTTGTTAAAATTGCTAAATTTATATTCCTAGTTGACTTTGTTGTTTAAGCCATGGATGAGGATAGTAACGTGCCTTTAATTTTAGGAAGACCCTTTTTAGCAACTGCTCGAACTATCATTGATGTTGGCACAGGTGAACTAATACTTCGTGTAGGGGATGACACGATTACTCTCCAAGCTCGTGACTTTGCTAAAATATCTAGTAATCGAGATAATTTGGTTAATTTGAATAATGTTGCAAATCAAACTTCTTTGTAGGAGCACCTAGGAAGAACGTGATGGAGCCTCACTCTAATCCATGCCACAAAAACAGAGCGACTCACGAAGAACGAAGGCTTCATATCAATGAACTAGATGAATGGCGAACATATGTCAAGTAGAAACCAAAAGCACATGAAAAATCAAAGCAACACTATGATGAGCGTAGGGATGAAACAAAGCAAATTAAAGTTGGGGATAAAGTATTGATAGATGAAAAGGACTCCCGAATTGATACTTCAGAGCTTAATACAAACGGAGCAACTCCTTTCATGGTACTCAATGTTTTCCCACACGGTACAGTCGAGGTAAATCATTCTTAATACGACACTTTTAAGGTAAATATTACTTGAATTAAACTTTATATGGATAATAGAATTGATAGTGAGAAGGAGGAGTCTTAACTCCGTGATCCACCGTAATCATGCGAATGAGAGGTAAGTCGAGCTTAGACTCTAAATAAGCGCTTCTCGGGAGGCAACCCGAGCACTAACGGTGTTGATTTCTTTAAATTTTAGTTTTTAACATCTAAATCATTAACTGAGTCCTTGAACACAGGTTTTCCAAATCCACACGGTGAGGCACACGGACGTACCTTAGGCCGTGCTCATACCACGGGCAGCAACAAGGCCATGTGATACGGCTGTGTGAAAACAGAGAATTTTTTTCCAAAACACGGGATTCGATATGTTGTCACGGCCGTGCAACATGGCCATGGGCAATCCTACCAAATCTGCATGGGCATGTAACACGCCCATGTCTATAAGCCGTGGTAGAAACTGAGAAATTAACACGGACGTGCGACACACCCGTGACCACCACCCGTGGTCGAAACTGTCAAAATAACACAGACGTGCGCATATATACACAGGAGTGGGAGAAGCGAATGAAGCAGGACACAGCCGTGCGACAAAGTCGTGTGCACCAACATGCCCAAAGAACACGGACGTGGGCCGAATTCTAGACGCGCCCAAATTTGAAAACATGAAAAACACGGGCTGGGAGACCCAAAATAGGGTTCACACAACGGTGGCCCCCTTTTTAAATTACCCTTAACCCTAATTCCCTCCCTATTCCCTTTACTATTCATCATCTTCTTCCTCTAGCCGCACTTCTTCCTCTTTTCTTTTTCTTCCCCTTCTCACTATTAAAACCCCAACCACTCACCCCAAGCCCCACCGTCGCACAACCACCACACGCCACTGGCCACTTCCTCATCCACTCCTCGGACGACCAACCTTCTCCCTCTACCAAGTACTATTGCGTTTGCCCAATCTTTCCTCTCTATTATCCTCATTTCTCTTACTAATTTTATGTTACCTCTTGTTTTATTTGACTGCTTTGGATTAATCTTCACACTTCTAATGATATTTATGCTTATGCTCTTTGTTCTTGTTTAATAATTTGCCATTTTAGTCGAACTTACCCTATGCAGTATAATACATTCAGTCATTTTTGTGGTTCCATGGATTTCATGCCTTCATGCTTTACCCACACCATATTCCATATTATCATCCCCATATGCATTATTCCCTCACCAATTTACTGTTTTATGTCCAATATAAGTCCTCTATGTTATTCACTAGGTATTTTGTTTAGCACTATTCTCGTATTCCTATTGCCAAAAATGATTTGATATGTCTGTCAATTGGGATTCGGTTATGAAGTATTTCTATTTAGTGTCAACCTACTTGCATACTTATCCATGCTAATCTTGGGGATTATCTTTATTAATAACTTCGTCTTTTTATTCGCAGGCATACTATGACAAACACTAGAGGCAAGAAGACTTTCGTCCCTGCCTCGAAGAAGCGAAAAGGAGCAGCATCCTTCTTGGGTCCTACCACCAAGATCCTGCACCCATTCCTCCAGTTTCCCTTGGGATCCCAAGAGGAACTTTTTCAAATACTCTGTGCGAGACCCATTGGTGTGGGCTGATGTATTGATTGGACCACTCTAGAGCAGATCCAACTCGCTGACGCAGTTCGGGCTCTCCTGACTACTGACCCATGGGGGCTCTTCTTCGAGATCGTCGAGCCGACATATCTCGAGCTCACATTAGAACTCTGTTTGACCTTCCACCTTCAAATTGTTATGACAGAGTTCGATGATCTCGAAACGGTCCAGTTCCGTCTCGACGGTTTAGTTCGCCAGTTGAGAGTGCCTGAGTTCGGTGTCACATTAGGACTATATACGGAGGAGTTCATGAATGACGACGACTTCGACAGTCTCCATCGCCACATCCACTATTCTCCTTCAAATTGCTGGAAGGCCTTAGTCCCTGCTTCAGCCACTTATGACCCTAGCCGCTCTAAGGCATTGGCTCTCGCCCTATCATTGAGATACTTACACGCCATCCTAGCCCACACCCTGACAGGACGGCGAGAGAGTACCGGCGTCATCAACACTAACGACACCTATTTTTTATGGAGCATGGCGCATGGGCACGTATTCGACCTCGCTTATTTCATCACCCTCGCCATTCGCCATCAGACAGAGCAGCATAGGAAGAGAGTCCTTTCCATTGGCCCTTATGTGACTCGCCTGGTGTGGTACTTCGATCTCCTCAACACGGCGGGGCAATCATCCTCCCTCACCCTCATCAGTAAGATGTCCCCACAAGGTATCTCGAGTATGCTCCATATGAGGATGATCAAGCGACGACGTGGATTTGATCCTCCTCAGTACCGCCTCGTCCAATCAGCCGAGCAGGAGGACCCAGAGGACATTACTGATGATGTCCCTCCACCTCACGAGGATCCACCATCTCAGCAACCACCTATTCATCGTCCAGTTCATGTGTCTGCTTCACTCTTTGACATCTCTGAGCGTCTCACTTGATTCGAGCAGCAATATTTTCAGTGATTTGATCATATTGATGCAACCCTACATCAGATTTGTCAGCATCTTCATGTCTCATCGCCTCCCCCACCTCACGAACCATCTGGCGATGAGGATTTTTGAAGACTTATATTTATTATTTTTATTTTTTACTTTTATCTTTATTCATTTTTTTAAATTACTTTTTATTTTATTTCTCTTTGATACTATTTTTACTTCATCTTTAGGTTTTACAATTTATATTAAACAATTTATGTTTTCAGCCATTTCTTTACGAGTAATCATGCTACTTTATATTTCTTAAAGAGTTATTGATTCTATCGCAGTTATGAAGAGCTCCAAAGCTCACTACTACTTAGGAATTTGCAACACCACTGGAAAAGGTCCTCCACGACTGCCATGCCCTGCTCGACCATGACCATAGCTACCACCAGTTATAATATTCTTTTGGCACAACACTTGTGGACTAACAACCTCTACCACTACTGGAGTATCCTCCTCCAATCTCACCAATTCAAGGATTCCATTTAACATTCAAGAAGTTTCACTTCTCTCCCTATCTTATGATCTTATATCTATATTTTTCAGTAAATCTATCTTTGTACATTGAGGACAATATACATCTTAAGTGTGGGGGGTTAATTATATCATTATCAGAGAAATCCCTAAATTTTGTCTTATTCTCACGTGACTCACTCATATCATTATTAGAATGAATTTTGATTAATTTATGATTTTTATTGATATGTCTTGAATTAAAATATAGGCATTTATGCATTGATTGTTTAAACTTTAAGTAATTAAAGAATCGAGCATGATAAGTTGATTTTTGAGAATTAAAAATTTTTAGGTTATTTCCCCAAGTTTAGGTATTATCTTGAAGTTGAAATTCACAGAGTTAACATCAAAAAGCCATAATTTTTGTGAGATATTGAGCCTTTAGAGCATATATTATTTCTTTCATGCTCACTTTTATTGTTGCTATGAGTGCGTCAATATTGATTTGTTATTCTAGAACTTGCTTCGATTATGCATGTCAAGACCACACCATTCATTTTATATGTCGAGATGATAAAGGCACTTAGGTTTAACCCACTCACTCCATAAAAGTCTACCGTCATAATTAACCCTTAGTGAACTCCCTTGAGCCTAACAAGCCATTCACTGATTACCCTCAATATTAACCCATAATCCATTATTGTTGAAATCCCCTCAATTAATTTGATCTCTATTTTTGTCGAGATTTGATTTGAATAAATTGCTTAGCTATGTTTTATTTCTGATAGTTAGTAAAGTTCTATATTACTATGCTTATTCTTAAAAAAAATGAAGTTGCTACAATTGAGATTTGTCGTCTAGCATATTACGAAATTATGTAATGCTTGGATTAAAACGATGTATCCATGAAGAAAAGCTAAGTTCTAGGATCATCTAATTAGGAATGTAATTTGTCAGTTTTAGTATTTTTCTAGTTAGGTAATTTTACATTTCAATCTCAATTCTAACCTTCTCTTTCAGCTTATGACCACACCCCCTAACTAAAGCCACGTTACAACCCTTTAGAGACCTTTTGATTGATGTATCATCTCAATATATAGTGGTAGAGATTTGATTTTCACGTAAACCTATGGTAATAACTTTTTATATTGACTGTTGAGTGCTAAATTTGTTGTTCTTAAACACCTCGAGTGATTTGAGTGAATCTTTAGCGAGGATGTTAAACTCTGTGATATTTTGAATCAAAGGTGATTACTTAGATGAGGGGAGACACCTATGTTTTCGTGATAAAATGCTCAACTTGGAATGTTTGAAACTTTGATGTTCTTCTAGTTGATTTCTCAATGTATGATTACTTATGGATTATTTTGAGATATTATTGATAGGAATTATAAGTTGAGAATAATATTCTTAATTGTGAATTGAGGATTTTGCTTGAGGAAAAGCAAACGCTTAAGTGTGAGGGTATTTGATAAGTCGTAATTTATACATATTTTTATCCAATGCTTAGCATATTTTTGGATGAATTATCATTAGATTTTTGGAATTTGATGCTCCTAATCCTTCAATTCCATATTTTATACTTAGGCAAGCATAGGAGAGTAAAAAGAGTGAGAAACGGGTCAAAAACGGAGAAAATAGGTCAACGTGGGAAATCAAAACGGCCTAGACTTCCTCACATGGGTAGACCACACGCCCATGTCTATTTAACAGACTTTAACATGGCCTAAGCTGCCTCACACAGGCGTGGCACACGGTCGTGTCCCTGTCGGGCCCAAGTCTAGTTCTATTCGGAAAAGGGCACTTTTGAGAAGGATTAAAGGAGACACGCGGAGTGGGAGGCAAGTAATTACTCAAAGAAAGCCGATCGATCCATCTCAAAAGCCAGATTCTCCTTCAAGGCTGAAGATCTCCCTTAAATACCTAAGGGTTTTTAGGGTTTCTTTATGTTTTGTTATTATTATTATTCTTTTGAGATGTTTTCTTTTACACATATGAACTAAATCCCCTAAATACCTAAGGGGAATGAAACCTAAGATGGATCTTGTTACTACTTTTTGAACTATATGATAAATACTTGATTTGTTCTTAATTATATGTTCTTAATTCTTGCTTTAATATTCCAGGATATTAATTCAAGTATTGATGTGCTTATTCAGAGGAGCAAAAGTCTCTATCTAAGAGTAGATATAGCATAATTAAGCGGAGTTGATTGCACCCCTAGACATAGGGCGACATAAATCTGCCAGATTAGGGTCAAACCTAATAACAAAATCCATAGATCGAGTTAATGCAACACTAGGGCTTTTCATTAGAAAGATATTTCAAGTAATCAACCTAGGGTTAGACGTTGTTAGTCTCGAGAGAGATAATAGTATAAATTAGGGATTTCTACAGATCGAGTCAAGTGAATAAATCATCTAATTCAGAGTCAAATAACAAGTGAAGTCTAGGTGGATTTTTACTTGGGTATTGTCCAAATCAATCAGTTTTCCCAAAAGTATTTCCCCAATTTACTTCCTGTGCATTCTTAGTTTAGTTGATTTGTTTAGATAAAGCAAATCCCCTTATTTTTAGGCTAGATAATAAAAATAAGGTTAATACTAGTACTTTTAGTTCTGTGGGTTTAACATTTCGGTCCTGCTATAAGCTATACTACTGCTCGATAGGTGCGCTTGTCTTTATCGTGATAATAGTTTCAAGTACAATCAATCATAAATTTAAAACTTATCATGCACATCAATGGTACCACTGCTCACATGACAAGTGACTCGGAAAAACTTTCAGATGCTTGTTTGTACAATGGAAGAGGTAAGGTCATTATAGGTAATGGTCTCTCTATACCTATTATGCAAGTTGGTGGTTCAACTATCTTGGCTAATGATTCTAGTCCATTACTGCTTAAGGACCTATTGTATGTTCCTGATATTAGTAAGAATTTATTGTCTGTTTCTAAGTTTACAAAGGACAATTGTGTATTTTTGAGTTTTATCCTAACTGTTATGTCAAGGATCTAAAGACTCGTCAGACGTTGCTTTGTGGAAGTGAATTGAACGGGCTGTATCAATTTGATAGTGTTAAACCTGACTTCACTTTTAATGCTGTAAGTACATCTCGTACAGAGTCTCTTCAACAGTAGGGGTCAAATACTAGGTTTGACAAATGGCATCGAAGATTGGGTCATCCATCACATGATATTGTTAGTAGTGTTTTGAATACTTGTAATATTATAGTATCTAGACATAAGAATTACTTGTTGTGGAATGCTTGTGAACTTGGGAAAGGGCACAAATTGCCTTTTGGTTCCTCTAATTTCGTGTATACTGCTCCCTTAGAACTTGTGGTTGCTGATGTATGGGGGCCAACTCCTTGTTACTCCTCTGGTTATCAATACTACTTGTCTTTTGTTGATTCATTATCTCGGCACACTTGGATCTATTTCCTTAAAAAGAAATCTAATGCTTTTTCTACATTTATGTCGTTCAAGAAATATGCTGAGCTACAGTTAGGTGTTAAACTCAAGCAACTTCAAACTGATGGAGGTGGCGAGTTTTGATCTTTTGACTTGTATCTTCAACAATGTGGAATTATTCATTGTGCGTCGTGTCTGCATACCTCGGAGCAGAATGGCCTAGTTGAACGTCGTCATCGATAGATTGTTGAAACAGGACTGGTGTTGTTAGCTTAAGCTTCCTTGCCCATTTCTTACTAGGCTGATGTGTTTGCTACTGCTATGCACATCATGAATGTTCTTCCAACAAAGATATTAAATGGTTTATCTCCACGCAAGTAGCTCTTTAGTCACAAACCTGATTATTCTCAGCTTCATGTTTTTGGCTATATTTGCTATCCACTTCCCCAACCATATAATCGACACAAGCTTCAATACAGGTCTGCCCCTTGTACATTTCTTATGCTTCCAATCATAAGGGATATAAATGTGTTGATCGGTCCGGGCGTGTTTACATTTCTCGACAAGTTCATTTTGATGAAAATGTCTTTCCATTTGCTCAAGAGTCAACATCTGTAATATCTGTCGCTGACAACGAGTCTGGTCGGTAAACGAGAGCTATTACTACTTTGCCAGTGTTCAAGGTTCTTACCGTATAGATTTCAGCATAATCTAGAGCTGATTCGAGTCCAGCTAGTGATACTAGTGCCTTGGGTTCTTCTTCGGATGGTGTTCTCGGTTCCACTTCATTAAGTCCAGTAGGTACTTTAGCGACAATTTTTGAGCAACAGGGGCCAACTTTAGTGAATTGTCACCCCATGATGACTAGGAGTAAAATGGGGAATTACAAACCAAAGGTGTATATGGTGATGATTAGTGATGTGGTGTAACACCCTTAACCTGTTTCCGTCACCGGAATAGGGTTACGGAGCATTACCGAACTTATTTCAAAAACGAACATACATTTCTCACACATTTTTCCAATCCAAATAAAAATCATTCTCAATCAATCATATAGTCCCTAATACGAGCCTACGAGGCACAAATCATACATTAGAAGTGGTTCGGGACTAAACCGATTACTTAGGAAATTTTTGGAAAACTTAGAAAATTTTTCAAAAAACGGGGACACACGCCCATGTGGCCTGACCGTGTGTCTCACACAGCCAAAGACACGAGTGTGCCACAAGTCATGTGGGCATTCGAAACGGGATCATATGGCCATGTCCCAGCCCGTGTTTGACCCTGTGTAACTCTTTGACTTGGGTCACACGGCCAACCACATGCCTGTGTGACAAGCCCGTATGCCCTTCAAAATGGCTTCACATGCTCATGTGCCAGGACGTGTGCTAGGCCATGCCAAAATTGTAGGGTATACTGACTTATGTCACACAGCCAAGTCACACGCCTGTGTGCTCGGCCGTGTGGCGCATACTGACTTAGTTTCTAATTAAACACCAGGGGACACACGGCTGTGTCACCTGATTGTGTGTCACACACGATCGTGTCTCTACCCGTGTGGACAAAAATAGGCTATTTACCAAGCCAACTTGCTCACCTAAATTTGCCTTCACCTACACAAATCAAATGACATATAACATGGCATAAATAGGCATTCCAGCCAATCTCAATCTAGCCTAATTCATGCTAACTCCATACCAAGAACTATAATGTTCATAACATCATAATTTACCTATTCAAAACATACCAATTTCATTATCACAAATCACCTAATTGGTTAACTTCATATATTCATTATCTTACCTAAAATTACAAGCATGCCATATGTCCAAATTTCAACCATTTGGTATCCAACATACCAATTCACAACAATCATTCACCTAGCAACTACCAATCGAATAACATAGATTATTTGCACATATATATATATAGATATACATCACCAAGAATGCCAAAATAAGCCAAATTACATGGCTATACACATAACCAAGCATTCATCATTTACAAGCCAAATCAAATGGCTAAATCAGTTACCAAACTATAGACTAAATTAACCACAACTCTTATACATGCCATATAACCAATTACATATGTTTAAAAGTACCAAAATGAAATCTTGATAGTGTGATGAGATCTCCAACAACTCTCAAATCCGAGCAAGCTTTGATTTTCAGTATAAAACACAAAAAAAAATAGAGTAAGCTAAAAAGCTTAGTAAGCTCGTATACTTAAAGTAAAACTTAACATATATACACAATTTAAGCAATTAACATATCATAACATAAATCATATTGATCCACAAACCTATCACATATTAAATCACAAGGTTAGATATGAAATTCACAAGTTTCTTTAATTCAATGCTTGTATGGTTCATGTACATACCTATACTAACTCGTATCAATCTCATACTCATCCATATCCTTGATATACCTGTTGAACCATTTGGAATAATACTGGATACTCAGGAATCTCGCACCCTAAGTGCCAAATACATAGCCGAAGCTATCTCAATCTCATATCTCATATAATGCTCACTCTTGAGCTATCAACAGGTCTGCTCACACAAGTTGACGGTCATGACGTAGCTACATGGTGCTGCTCACACAAGCTGATGAGGATTCACAACACATGCCGGATAACTCAGCCACCAGTAGAACGTACGGACCAACACCCAAATCACATAAGCCCTAATGACATGTCATTTGTATCCTAATCTATTTCTAAGGTTCAACTAGGATTTCACGTTGCCAAATATTTTTTGAACATATCCGTAGGATCGTATTCACATTTAATTCAGCAATAAAGCATTTAAAAACACAATTATATTAATGCTTATTAACATACGAACTTACCTCGATTCACAAAAACGACGAAATAGATCGACTAGTCCAATACTTTATTTTTTCCCCGATCTAGATCCAAACTTCATTCTTCTTGATCTATATAATATCAAAGTTTAACTTATTCAATTATCATTCTATTCAATTTAGCCCAAAAATCACATTATGAAAAATTACACTTTTGTCCATAATATTTTAACATCTTTACAATTTGGTTTTTAGCTCATAAAAATACAAATTCACGCAATTAGGTCCCTACCCATGCCAGCTGAATTTCTCTTATTATCATAGCAGCCCATATTTTTCATTATTTCACACATTTACCACACAATTTTCATTTTTCACAAATAAATCCCTAATTTGCAATTTCACCCAAAATCACTTAACAAATGTTGTTTATCTAACAACAACCATTCATTTTCTATCATAAAACATTAAAATACACACATATTCATCAATGGAAAAACCCTAAACCTTTAAAAATTTTGCAAAATAGTCCTTGGGCTAGCTAGATTAAGCTACAACGACTCCGAAAACATAGAAATCATTAAAAACGGGACAAAATACATACCAATTAGACAAGGATGAGATTGCCAAAAGCTTGAGCACAAAAATGGCTTCCTAAGCCCTAATTTTCTATTGTAAGAGATGAAAATAAAGATGATACATAGTTTGTTTTATTATAATTAACCTTTATTAATTAATTTACTTTTATAACCTTATAACATATTACAAATTTCATGTAAACCAATCTCATAAATTTCCACTAACACACTAATGGTCTAATTACCATTTAAGGACCTCCACTTTAAAGTTCATAGCTATTAGACACCTTTAGCTATTAGAACACCACTTTTGCACTTTATGCAATTTAGTCCTTTTTACCAAATTGAGCATTCAAACAATAAAATTTCTTAACAAAATTTTCACACAATCATACTATCATGTTGTAGACATTAAAATAATAATAAAATAAATATTTTGACCTTAAATTTATGGTCTCAAAACCACTATTCTGATTTGACTAAAAATGGGCTGGTACAACTCTCCCCCTTTAAGAATTTTCGTCCCCGAATCTTACCAGAAAATAGGTTAGGGTACTGTTTTCTCATAGCTTCCTCAGGTTCCCATTTTGCTTCTTCGACACCGTGCCATTGCCATAGAACTTTCACTTAGACTATGCTCTTATTTCTTAACTCTTTAATCTCTCAAGCTAGAATTCTAATCAGTTCTTCGCTATACGTCATATCAGGCTGAATTTCAATCTCTGTCGGAGATATGATATGCGATGGATCTAATCTATATCAGCGTAACATCGACACATGAAATGCATTATGAATCTTTTCTAACTCTGATGGTACAGCTAGTCGATATGCTATTGGCGCTATTCTTTCGATAATCTCGTACGACCCAATAAATTGCAGACTCAATTTTCCTTTGCAACCAAAACGAATAATCTTCCTCCACAGAGATACTTTCAAAAACACTCTGTCGCCAATTTGAAATTCAATTTTTTACGTTTCAAATCCACATACGATTTCTGTCGATCTGAAGTTGCTTTCAAACTGTCGCGAATTACTTTTACTTTATTTTCTGTCTCTCTAATCAAATCAACCCCTTGAATCTTTTTCTCACTAAGCTCATTCCAATGCAATAGAGTTCGACATTTACGACCATATAATGCTTCATACAGTGCCATCTTAATGCTCGATTAGAAACTGTTGTTATACGCGAATTCAACCAACGGTAAATATTTTTCTTAATTGCCTGCAAACTCTAAAATATAGCAATGAAGCATATCTTCGAGAATCTGAATTATTCTCTCAGGCTGACCGTCGATTTAAGAATGAAAAACAGTGCTAAAGTTAACCGCGTACCCAAAGCTTCTTATAATTTCTTCCAAAATCGCGACGTAAACCTCGGATCTCTATTCGAAATAATAGAAATTGGCACTCCGTGCAATCTAACAATCTCAGAGATATAGAATTCAGCTAATTTATCGAGCGAAAAGTCTATGCGTACTGGAATGAAATGTGCTGATTTCGTCAAACGATCAACAACAACCTAGATAGTATCTTTCTTTTTCGGAGATAAAGGTAACCCCAATACGAAATCCATCGTAACTCTATCCCATTTCCACTTTGGTATCATCACTGGCTGTAGTAGTCTTGAAAGCACTTGATGTTCAGCTTTGACTTGTTGACAAACCAAGCATCTCGACACAAACTCTGAAATATCTCGTTTCATGCCCGACCACCAGTTCAATTGTTTTAAATTATTGTACATTTTAGTACTCTCCGGATGAACAAATAAACAACCACTATGTGCTTCGTATAGAATTTTCTAGAATAAGTTCAGAATTCTTTGGTACATAAATTCTACCTCAGACATTAAACAATCATTTGATCCGATTTGATAGTCTGAATCAATAGTCGACTCACATTGTACTCTTTTAGCTTGAAATTCATTATCACATTTCTGAGCCTCGCAAATTTGCTAAAGAAATAACGGTTTAGCTTTTAACTCAGCTAAAATCGAACCATCATTAAACAAAGTTAACTGTGTGTTCATCGCCCGCAAGGTAAACAAAGATTTTCTACCCAGAGCATCTGCGCCTACATTTGCTTTTCTCGAATGATAATCAATCACTAACTCATTGTCTTTCAACAATTCGAGCCATCTACATTGTCACAAATTCAAATCTTTCTGAGTCATTAAATACTTCAAGCTCTTGTGATCAGTAAAGATATGGCACTTCTCACCAAATAAATGATGTCGCCAAATTTTTAATACGAACACAATAGCAGCCAACTCTAAGTCGTGCGTTGGATAATTCTTCTTATGCAACTTCAATTGTCTGGAAGCATAAGCTATCACTTTGCCTTCCTACATCAAAATGCATCCCAAACCGTTTATTGACGCATCACTGAAAGTCACAAACTCTTTACCTGATTTAGGTTGAACTAAAACTGGTGCTTCAGTTAACATTGCTTTCAACTTTTCAAAAATCTATTGGCATTTCTTGAACCATTCAAACTTTGCATCTTTCTGTAACAATCGAGTCATCGGTGTAGCAATCATTGAGAACCCTTTTACAAAATGTTGATAGTAGCCAGCTAATCCCAGAAAGCTTCTAACTTTGGACACGTTTCTTAGTAGTTTTCAGTCAACAATTGCAAAAATTTTACTCAGATCAACTCAGATGACTTTTGCTGAAACAATATGTCCCAAATATCCAACTTCTCAGAGTCAAAACTCGCATTTACTGAATTTAGCAAATAGTTGCTTATCTCTCAATGTTTTTAACACAATCTTCAAATGTTCAGCATGCTTAGATTCATCTCAAGAATAGATTAGAATGTTGTTAATGAATACAACAACAAATCTGTCCCAATACGGTCTAAAGATTCAATTTATCAAATCCATAAAAATTGCAGGAGTGTTAGTTAATCCGAATGGCATAACAAGAAATTCATAATGCCCATACCTTGTTTTGAATGCAGTTTTCGACACATTTGATTCTTTAACTCACAGCTGATGATAGCCAAATCTCAGATCAATCTTTGAAAATACTGTTGCTCCTTTTAACTGATCGAACAAATCATCAATTCTCGGCAGAGGATACTTATTTTTAATTGTAACCTTGTTAAGCTG
This sequence comes from Gossypium longicalyx, assembly GCA_025698465.1. Taxonomy (NCBI): domain Eukaryota; kingdom Viridiplantae; phylum Streptophyta; class Magnoliopsida; order Malvales; family Malvaceae; genus Gossypium; species Gossypium longicalyx. Next base: position 30,936,376 of record CM046998.1, on the reverse strand, counting down.
ATGATAGTCGATACACAGTCTCATCGATCCATCTTTCTTCTTTACGAACAGAACTAGTGCACCTCAGGGTGAAAAACTAGGTCGTACAAAACCTCTATCTGTTAACTCTTGCAACTGAGCTTTCAACTCTTTCAATTCTGTCAGAGCCATTCTGTACGGAATTATCGATATTGTTGATGTTCTCGTTACTAATTTAATAGCAAACTCGACTTCTCTAATCGGTGGCAACCCAAGTAACTCTTCTAGAAACACATCTGGATACTCACAAACCACTGGTACTGATTCAATCTTTGATTTAGACATTTTGTATCCAATATATACGCCAGGTAAGCATCGCAACCTTTTCTCACATATTTCTGAGCTAACATCGTTGATATCACAACAGGAAATTCACTAAAATCGTCAAATTTAATTCGAAGAATTTCACTATTCTGACATTTCAATTAATAGTCTTTCGTCTACAATTCACAACAGCATCGTGCAGAGTTAACCAATCCAAACCCAAAATCACATCGAATTCATCAAACGGTAAAAGCATCAAATTAGCTGAAAAACAGTAACCTCGAGTCATCAAAGGACAATTCTTGCAAACTTTATCAACTAAGACATATTTGCCTAAGGGGTTCAATACTTTAGTCACAAATTCGATAGATTCAATTGGCATACTTTAGTCACAAATTTGATAGATTCAATTGGCATACTCTTACTAGACACTAAATTCATACAGACATATGAATGAGTCGATCTAGGATCAATCAAGGCAATTACATTAGTGTCATAAAGAGAAAATGTACCGATGATAACATCTGGTGATGATGCATCTTCGCGAGTGTGAATAGCGTAAGCTCTAGCTGGTGCTCTAGCCTCGGATCTCATAGCAAATCATTTGTCGCTCCTTTGCTACTAGTCACAATTCTCGTATTTCTAGATGGTCTCCCTCTAGAAGCTGTATTACTCGATCTTGCATTCCAATATCTATCTTTCTTGGGTAACTCAGGACAATCCCGAATGAAGTGATCTTACAAGCCACATTTGAAACAAGCTTTATTATTCATCCTACAATCTCCAAAATGTCGTCTTCCACACTGTTGACACTCTGGTTTGTTGGTTCTAACACTACCAACGCTCGATACTGAAGTGGCTTGAGCTTTAGGACTCGTGTATTGCTTCCCACGATCTCTATTAGAATACCCCGCTAAAGCATTCGAACAATTATATGAATCCCATGATTTCTTTGACGAGGAGTGATAAGGTTTACTCATTGATCTCTTTCTCGAATCCCTACCCTTAAAATTAGCTTTTCTCTTTTCTTTGCCAAGTTCCTCGGCTTTGGAAGCTCTATCGACTAACATAACAAATTCTTTCAATTCTAGAATCTCGACTAAAAGTCTAATATCTTCATTCAACTTGTCTTTAAATCGCTTACACATAATTGCCTCAGTGAAGACGTATTCTCGAGTATATTTACTGAGTCTCACAATTTCTCTTTTGTACTCGGTCATAGACATACGATCCTGTTTCAGTTCTAGAAATTATTTGTGCTTTTGGTCGATAAACCATTGACTTATGTATTTCTTTCTGAACTCGGTTTGAAAGAATTCTCGCGTGACTCTTTCTCTCAGCACCACGGATATTAAAGTGTTCCACTATTGATATGCAGTATCTCTCAAAAGTGATATGACGCATTTAACACATTCAGCTGGTGTGTAAGATAATTCATCAAATACTCGAATCATATTCTTAAGCCAAAACTCAGGTCTCTCAGGATTTTCATCAACTGTAGCTCAAAACTTTTCATCCCCTTATTTTCAAATTTTATCCACAGACGACTTATTCAAACATAAAGGTTCCAAACCTTATGGAGCTACAGGGATCGATTGGGGAATAGATGGGGGTGGAGATTGCTGTGCAGCCGGATTAGTTCGGACAAACTTAGTGAACCACTCATTCATCATTTGGAAGAAGGCTTCTTTGGCCTCTCCTCCTTAACTCTCAGATATGAGTCTTGACTCAGACTACGCTATTCCGTGAACAGAGGCTGGCACATTATTTTCAATATCATCAGCCACTGCTCGATTAGGATTCATTACTATATGAAAACATGATTTAAAACTGCCAGGAGATATCACACTATCACAGGTTATATATGGCATGTATAGCTAGACTCACATATGCTACGTTAGTCCTAGGATCAACTAAACCGTAGTTCTGATACCAATAAATGTAACACCCTCAAATAAATGTAACACCCTTAACCCGTATCCATCGCCGAAATAGGGTTATGGAGTATTACCAGACTCATTTCATAAACGAACATACATTTCTCATAAATTTATACAATCCAGATAAAAATATTCTCAATTAATCATGTAGTCCCTAATACGAGCCTATGAGGCCCATATCATGCATTAGAAGTGGTTCGAGACTAAACTGATAACTTAGGAAATTTTTGGAAAACTTAGAAAATTTTTCAAAATACAGGGGACAAACGCCCGTGTGGCCCGACCGTGTGTCTCACATGGCCAAAGACACGCCCGTGCCACAGGCCGTATGGACATTCGGAATGGGATCACATGGTCGTGTCCCAGTCTATGCCTGACCCCATGTAACTCTCTGACTTGGGTCACACGGCCAACCACACGTCCATGTGACTAGCCCCTATGCCCTTCGAAATGGCCTCACACGCCCGTGTACCAGGTCGTGTGCTAGGCCGTGCCAAAACTGTAGGGTATACTGACTTATGCCACACGGCCAAGTCACACACCCATGTGCTGGGCCATATGGAGCATACTGACTTGGTTTCTAATTTAACAACAAGGAACACACGGTCGTGTCACTTGATTGTGTGTCACACACGGCTGAGGCACACGCCCGTGTCTCTGCAGATATGGACAAAAATAAGCTATTTACTAAGCTATCTTGCTCACCCAAATTTTTCTTCGCTTACACAAATCAAATGCCATATAGCATGGCATAAATATGCATTTCAACCAATCTCAATCTAGCCTAATTCATGCTAACTCCATACCAATAACTATAATGTTCATAGCATCATAATTTACCTATTCAAAACATACCAATTTCATAATCACAAATCACCTAATTGGTTAACGTCATATATTCATTATCTTACCTAAAATCACAAGCATGCCATATCTCTAAATTTCAACCATTTGGTCTCCAACATACCAATTCACAACAATCATTCACCTAGCAATTACCAATCACATAACATAGGCTATTTGTACTTATATATAGATATACATCACCAAGCATGACAAAATAAGCCAAATTACATGGCTATACACATAACCAAGCATTCATCATGTACAAGCCAAATCAAATGGCTAAATCCATTACCATACTATAGACCAAATTAACCACAACTCTTATACATGCCATATAACCAATTACATATGTTTAAAAGTACCAAAATGAAAGCTTGATAGTGTAATGAGATCTCCGAGGACTTCTAAATCCGAGCAAGCTTCGATATTCACTATAAAACACGGAAAAGTAACCAGAGTAAGCTATAAAGCTTAGTAAGCTCGTATACTTAAAGTAAAACTTACCATATATAGACAATCTAAGCAATTAACATATCATAACATAACTCATATTGATCCACAAACCTATCACATATTCATTCACAAGGTTAGATATGAAATTCACAAGTTTCTTTAATTTAATGCTTGAATGGTTCAAATACATACCTGTACTAACTCGTATCAATCTCATGCTCATCCATATCCTTGATATACCCGTTGAACCATTTGGAATAATATTAGATACTCGAGAATCTCACACCTTAAGTACCAAATACATAGCTGAAGCTATTATCTCAATCTCATATCTCATATAATGCTCACTCTCGAGCTATCAACGGGTCTGCTCACACAAGTTGACGGTTATAACGTAGTTACACAGTGCTGCTCACACAAGTTGACGAGGACCCAAAACACGTGCCGAATAACTCAGCCACCGGTAGAATGTACGGACTAACACCCAAATCACAAAAGCCTTAATGACATGTCATTCGTATCCTAATCTATTCCTAAGGCTCAACCGGGATTTCACGTTGCCAAATCTTTGTTGAACATATCTGTAGGATCGTATTCACAATTAATTCAATAATAAAGCATTTAAAAACACAATTATATTAATGCATATTAACATACTCGATTCACAAAAATGACGAAATGGATCGGCTAGTCTAATACTTTGTTTTTCCCTTGATCTAGATCCGAACTTCGTTTTTCTTGATCTATATAATATCAAATTTAACTTATTTAATTATCATTCTATTCAATTCAGCCCAAAAATCACATTATGGCAAAATTACACTTGTACCTTTAATATTTCAACATCTTTACAATTTAGTCCTTAGCTCATAAAAATACAAATTCACGCAATTAGGTCTCTACCCATGCTAGCGGAATTTCTCTTATTATCATAGCAGCCCATATTTTTCATTATTTCACACATTGACCACATAATTTTCATTTTTCACAAACAAATCCCTAATTTGCTATTTCACCCAAAATCACTTAACAAATGTTGTTTATCTAACAACAACCATTCATTTTCTATCATCAAACATCAAAATACATACATATTCATCAATGGAAAAACCTTAAACCTTTAACAATTTTGCAAAATAAACCCTGGGCTAGCTAGATTAAGCTACAACAACTCCGAAAACATGGAAATCATTAAAAATGGGACAAAATACATACCAATTAGACAAGGATAAGATTGCCAAAAGCTTGAGCATAAAAATGGCTTTCTAAGCCCTAATTTTTGCTTGTAAGAGATGAAAATAAAGATGATACATAGTTTGTTCTATTATAATTAACCTTTATTAATTAATTTATTTTTATAACCTTATAACATATTACAAATTTCAAGTAAACCAATCTCATAAATTTCCACTAACATACTAATGGTATAATTACTATTTAAGGGCCTCCACTTTAAATTTCCATAGCTATTAGATAGCTTTCACTATTAGAACACCACTTTTGTACTTTACGCGATTTAGTCCTTTTTATCAAATTGAGCATTCAAACGATAAAATTTCTTAACAAAATTTTCACACAATCATACTATCATATTTTAGACATTAAAATAATAAAATAAATATTTTGACCTTAGATTTGTGGTCTCAAAATCACTATTCTGATTTGATTAAAAACGGGCTGTTACATATGGAGCCCTCAACTATTCATGAGGCAATAGTGATTCCTTCTTAGAAGCAAGCTATTAATGATGAACTTCAAGCCTTAACTCAGAACCATACGTGGGATTTAGTTACAATACCGGCAAATTGGTCTTTAGTTGGATGCAAATGGTTATTGAAGATCAAAAAGAATTCTGATGGAAGTGTAGCACGTAATAAGGTTTGCTTAGTTGCTCAAGGATTCTCTCAAGCAACTGGACTAGATTATCACGAGACTTTCAGTCTAGTTGTCAAAGCCAATATTGTGCATCTGATTCTTGCCTTAGCTGTGTCACTAAAGTGGAAGCTTCGACAGGTTAACGTGAACAATGCATTTTTAAATAGAGATCTAACTGAGGATATTTACATGAAGCAGCCTCCTGGGTATGAAGTGGTTGATGATCATGGGAAGCCCTTGGCATGTAGGTTGAATAATGACGTATATGGTCTTAAACAAGCCCCATGGCTTGGTTTGAAAAGTTGAGGAATTTTTTAGTACAACAACTGAATTTTAAGCCTTCAAGAGCTAATTCTTCATTGTTTTACAAGCACACAATACTGGAAGTGTTTATTTCCTTATCTATGTTGATGATATTATTGTTACGGGCGATGATTGTGCTAAATTAAATGGTGTTATTTCCTGTCTTGATCATCAGTTTTCTCTTAAAGATTTAGGGGAGCTAAGTTTCTTTCTTGGGCTTGAGGTATTAAGACATTAGGATTGGATGCATGTGTCTCAGCAAAAGTACGCTCTTGAGTTGCTAGAATGTGCTAACATGATGAATGCCAAGCCAATGAATACTCCTATGGTAAGTTCACCGACACTTACATCCTTGGTTGGGTTGCCTTTTTCAGATGGTACTCTTTATCGACAAGTTGTAGGTAGTCTACAGTATTTGTGTTTAGCTCATCCTAATTTGTCCTTTGTTGTTAATAAAGTGAGTCAATATATGCATAGACCTCATGATGTGCATTGGACAGTTGTGGAACATATATTATGGTATGTTAAGGGGGCAATTGATTATGGGTTGTTGTTTCAAGCATCAAGTATGAGTTTAATTGGTTTTAGTGATGCTAATTGGGCAAGTTTGATTGAAGATCGCAAGTCTACTTCCGGGTTTTTTTATATATCTTGGATATAATCTTGTGGGTTGGATGTCCAAGAAATAGAGTGTTGTATCCCGGTCTACTACAGAAGCTGAATATCGAAGTTTAGCTACTGCAACATCCAAATTTACGTGGTTTCATTCTCTGTTGACTGAGATAGGCTTAAAGCTTAGTGGTACACCAGTTATTTGGTGTGATAATTTTAGTGCAATCTCCTTAGCTGCTAATCTTATGCTGCATGCTAGAGTGAAACATGTGGAGTTGGACATTCATTTTGTTCGTGAAAAGGTTCTGAGTGATAAGCTTTGCGTGAATTTTGTTCTTGGGTGTGATCAGGTGGCTGATGTGTTGACCAAACCATTGACGTTTGGAGCTTTTTCTTGATGTCGGGATCAAATGAATGTTGTTGCTACCAGTAGTTTGTGTCCAGATATTGGAGGGGGAATGTTAGACTAACTGTATTAGTTAGGGTCTGTTAGACTCTGTTAGTTTATTGTTGTAAATCAGTTGAGAGTTTTACTGTTATATAATGTATGACTACTATACTGTATAGTTAACTTTGATGAATAGATTCATTCTTTCAATGTTTGTTAGCAATTATAACTCACCCTAAGAAGATGATTGTTTTAAGTTTCAGCAAAATTGAACGAATGATGTGCATATCAAAAGTTTTTGCCAGGATACCTTCATACTTTTTAGGTTATGAAGATGGCTACGGTGCGGATTGGTTTATTTTGTGGTTCTAGTATTGATGAATGGAGCTTCATATAAATTGCTATTGATGAAGGCGGCCCATGCCAAGGTCGTAAATTCAGTACAATGATGCTCTGGGGTAAGATTCCCTCTCATGGAAATTAACAAGGATTATATTCTTTATTGTAGGTAATACGTGAGGCTTTGATTTTTTATTTTTATTTTTTAAAATTCAGTACACGTGCATAAAAGTAGAAATGAATACAAATCACAAGTATAGATAGTTTCTTTATGCATGGTTGAATACTTTAGTCTGGTGGTTGGCTCAGTTAGTGGGCACTTTTTTGTCATCTGACGAAATGTTCTAATGATTGCCTTCGAATGATAGCAAAACCATCCAGAAAATAATCAAAATAAAATGCAACTTGTTAGTAAATGTCCATTTCTTTAGCTTTAATAGTCTGACTGTTAGACGGTATTTTCCATCACTTAGGCCAAGCATGTTGAACCAGCAGCCCACCTACAACATTGTTGAGTTAGAATTTTCCTATTTCGAACTCCCTTGGCCTTTTGCTAAGGTTATCCTTCGAGCGAAGCATTGGTAGTAAAAAAGGATTTTCCTATTTCACCTTATCTTTTTCCTTTTATTTACAGCATCACCTTGTCTATTACACCAGCGAGCTGATTCAAGGTAGACACTGACTGCTTTGGCCGATATGGGACATGAATTTTAGTAACAAATTGGCCAATGCAGAAAAAGAAAAGAAAAGAAAAGCACGAACAACTGCTGTATAGAAAAAAGTAGTATAGTTCTTAATTTGTCATCTTCAGAAAAGCCCCCAATGATTGCACCACAGAACCAGGTCAGCCGTGTTGGAGGGTTGGGCTAAGTTTCTCCCCCACAATGTGCTCTTGGTGATAACCATGATTTTGACTAACCTCACATACTGCGTCTTCTATCCTGAATGAGCTGGTAAAGATTAGATTATAAAATCGAAATCATATCTTTAATTAGTCGGTGAAGTGACATCCATTAGATTCCATATTTTATTATTCTTTTTCCTGTTTGTATGTCATAACATAACTAAATCAAATTTCATTTATCATAAAGAATAAAAAATATAAAAGTAGCAACATAATAACTCTGGCAAATCTCATACGTAAAGCAGAAAATGAAATCAAACCATCCATTATTAAAATGTATCCTTTTTTTTTTTATCTCAATTTTGATTAACTAAAACACACGAAGGAAATAATAATAATAATAATAATAATAATAATAATAATAAATTTAACACCTGTTTTCTATTCTAAATCCGCCAGAATTGGCTCCTCTTCCTTCCTCAACCAAAGCAGCACGAGCTGACATGATCCCATGAGGCACCAAAGAATCATTAAATGCAGAACAATCAATCCAATCCTTCAAAAGCTCTTCTTGACCCCATATGTCTGGAATCCAAACATTGCCCGCCGCTTCAATCCTATGCCTCTTCAGTTTCTCCCGTCCATTGTCTTCTTCAGATTCATCCGCCCTCATTGCTTCTTCTTCTTTAACCTCATGATCCGCTCCTACTTCCGGAGCCGGTGAGGACACACGACACTTCACATGACATGTTTCCATCCCAGAGTTTGTTCCATCGTGGTCGGGCTGCTGAGTTTTGTTGGGTTGTTCCGGCGGCTGGTGGGGTGTCGTGTTTTTCATGTCTTGAGGATGTAGTACGTTCATGGAATGGAAGGGAAAGGGTTTAGGTGGATGGGTGAGGGTTGAAAGAGAAGATAGAAAGATTAGATTTTAGAGAGGAGGGAGGGGGGTTTAGTTGATGTGTGGGAATAAAAGCAAAGAGAGAATGGGTGGGGAGTTGGTTTACACGTCATCACTCTGTCAAAGACTTTACATGTGTTGTCTTGTTTTTGTATGGCAACTAAGAATCTTACGTGTCTTCTTCCGAAGGTAGGTTAAATTTAAGTAGTACTGCATTTTGTGTGGTTTACTTCCATGTTCCTTCATCTTCCATCATAACTCTCTCTAGAGTATTTAGAATCTTGGTTACTCACACTTGTTTTATTGGTCAAATTTTGTTATTAGGGCTTAAACTTTGTACAAGTAGTGTACTTTAATTTTGTTATTTTTAATTTTTGTACTTTTAAAAATTTGAAAATTTTAGTTTTATTATTTTCATAATTTGATACATCAAATATATTGTCGTATGGCTAATATTATGACCGTTTGTTATTTTCATATATTATTCATAAAAAGAATTAGTTAATAGATTTAATAACCGTCGTTTGCATTCAGATTGAAATATCGAAATTAAAAAAATATAACTACTAAAAATGGTCCAGTTGAAGAATGTAGATTATATAACTTTAGGCATAATATAAGACTAGTAGCATAAGTTAACTAAACAAATTTAACTGCTACAAATTGGTTAGGACTAAAATTTCAAAATTCAAGAAGTACAAGGATTAAAATTGATTAAATTAAAGAACATGTACTAAATTCACAACTTACACGAAATAAACGATCTAATAGCAGAATTTGACTTATTTTATTTTAAAAATTTTATAAGTTTAGAATTTAAATATTAATTTTTATACTTAAGATACAATTTTCATTTTAAAGACAACTTTAAAAACCAAACTTAGTTCTTTTAATTTATTATCTAATAATTTTAAAAATCAAATTTTAGTGTGGAAAAAGTAAAAGGAAAAAGAGGAGAGTGAAATCTCGGCATATGATTCCCTCGATGGATTTTTTTGGAAGGATTGTGAGGTTCATGTTGAGTTCTATTTTTATTTATTTTTGGGTAGACATAGGAATAAATAAATAAAAGAAAACCATGAATTTTTAATAACATTTTAGCCAATCGGGTAGTTGGTTTTGATTTGGGGAAACAGAATAAAATAAATTCACAAAAAAAAATATTCTTTTAATAAGAGATATAGACAATTTTTTAGAGATATTTTTTTTTGTTCTTGATGTACACTAACAACTACTCTCTCCCCTCTCCTTTTGTTTGTGTTCTTTTGTTGGTGTATCGCGAAATTAATTAAAAATTTTATTAAGAAAAGTATATCTATTAATTAATAGTATAATTACGGTAAACAAAGATATCATTATCACGAAAATTAAAAGTATTAGTAATAATTATTTTTCTATTATTTAACTGAATAATTCAAGTAATTGATTAAAACTACAATTAACTAAATTAATTAACTAACGAACACAACAAAAAATAAATCAGGAAAATAATTGATTAATAACCAAGAAGCAAAACAATACCCAAGAAAGAATCCACCAAGATTTCTTCTGTCACTATCAATCTAAATTACGTAATTTCTTTACTTAGTATATTGATCCGTAAAAATCCCTAAATTATACTAATATCTCTTTCGAGTATAAGAGCAACTGACCCTAGGTTGATTAATTGAAATTTCTTTCTACTTAAAACTCCTATTATCACAATAACTCGTGCTATGGATTCCCCTATTATATTTGACCCTAATTTAGTAGATTTATGTCATCCTATTTATACGATTGCAGGTAACTCCACTCAATTACGCAAGATCTACTCTTAAATAGGGTCTATTCAACCTCCGATTTAAGCACATCAAACATGGATCAATACTTTAGAAATATCAAACCAAGAATTAAACACACATAATTGAGAATAAGAAATTAAGTATTTATTACGTAAAATAAAAATCAAATGACAGAATCCATCACAGGGCTCATCTTTCTAAATATTTAAAAAGTTCATACTTCAAAATAAAAACATTCAAGATACAATATAACCAAAAGAAATATAAAAAAAACTCATTATAACTTACTAAGAAATCAATTGGGAATCTTTAATCTTGACGAAAATTTGCTTCAATATTGTTTTTCGAGTTATTTTCTTGAGTATTCTATGACGGCTCACTCCTATCTTTTTTTTTTCATATATACGTCTTACAATGTTGGAAATGTAACACCCCAAACCCGGCCTGGACATTATGGCCAAATCTGGCGATGTCACATGAGAGTGTTTTTGAAAATGCATTGACCTTCAAATCGTTCCAATTATTAACTTTTACCTAGTTTGGGGAAACCGTGTTCTAATTGATTTGATTTAAAACATTTCTTTTACGCGGAAGCTTTTGAAACCTAAATACTTTTTGAAAACCGTTTCATTTACGAAAAATCTTAGTTTATTTTCAGAAAACCATACTTTGTTGCGTTGCAGTTTATAAATCTATAATCAACAGTTCAAAATCCCAAATTAGAAACCAAACAGTCCCAAAGTCCACCATACATAAAATACCAACAAGAAATAAGCGATGTAACCGCAAAAACTGTAAATAAGCAGTTCGATAGTGGTGGTTACCGTTGAGCCCTCCGCTGCACCGATACGTCAAGTTTGGGGATTACCTACACAGATTAAACAGAAAAAGGTGAGATTTCACAAACTTAGTGTGTAATCCCCACAGAAGATATACACAGTAGCAGAAGTCAGTCATATATCCACAGTAGCAGAAGTCAGTCATATATCCAAATAACAAATAATCTGGGCCTGAGCCCTTTACAGAATTGGTGTAAACTTAGTCCATTTAGATACAGAATCAGATACGAACTGGGCCTTAACCTATATCAGATATCACATGTATAACAGATCAGAATAACAGAATCATGCCCACCAGCCCTGCTCACCAACTCCGTCCAACCCAACACACCATGTGGGGATAAAATCGACCCACCCATTCCAACACACCGTGCTGTACTGAAATGTAGCACATAATCAGATAATTACAGCTGTGCTGTCAGATATCAGGCTTAAGAGCCTTTTAAAACACTTCCTCCATCATAACACCAACCCCACCCCGATGCAATGCATCATACAAATATGGCATGCTATAATGCAACTTAACAGATCATACAATTGGTCATATACGCATGCTAAGAGTAACATGCTTAATACATATATCACATAATCAAATCACAGAATTAGGGGTCTAAGTAATGCTTACCGACCCTATGGTAGGTCATAATCGAGTTGGGCGACTCGTGCAACCTTACAGATTATTTCAAAAAAATAGGCGTGTGGCCCACACGGCCTCACCTGGCCACCATACGGCCGTGTCCCTCGTGTACGGCCTGGCCTCGTCAATTACATAGCCGTGTACTGCCACACGGCCTACCACACGGGCGACCACATGCTTGTGTGGTGTTGACAGAATCAATTTTTGGCTTTCGTCGTTTCTCATTTTTTACATTTTCGAGTACACACCTAGCTCGTTTTCGATGTGTAATCACTCCCGAGCAAACCCAAGCCTATAATTGAACACGTTTTAGTCAGTTAATCTCTTAAACGATCGAACTGAACCAAAACCCCAAAATGAATTAGGCACTTTCCGAGCGTAAAGCCCTTACCTTGAGAACCATGAACACTTCCCACTACGATTCAGCATTAGAACAACCTCTCACACCAGATTTTCGGTTGTCAAAATAGTTAACAAAAAATCCCAATTATTAACTTAAAAACCAAAACTTCAAGGTACCACAACCACTTACCGAATTCGCACGATACGATTGGACAACAAGGCACCATTGTGAACAACAAAGACGAAACTAGAAATGAAAAAAAAAAGATAGAAGAAGAAATTTCGGCAAAGATGAAAGGGAGAAAGGCAACTAACGTTTTGCAAAATAGTACCCTCTTTTGAGAGCTCATGCTTCAAGGGGTCAAAAAAAATGTAAAAATCATTAAGAAAAGTCATGAAAATTACTTACTTACAAGAGGAATGAGTTGCTGAAATTTTTGAAGCTCAAAACCCCTAACAATGGCTGAAAAATTGGTGGTAATGAAGAAAGAATGAAAGAAAAAGATGATAGCTAAGCTTAGGGCATTATTATGTTATACATTATGTCATCAAACTACCTAATGTTGACTTTTCAACAGTTTTATCTCCCATGGCCGACCAGCTAAGATTTAAGGGACTTTTTGCCCTTTAAAGACCCCCAAATTAAGATTCATAACAATTTAACACCCTTAGCTATCAATTTAAGACTTTTGCATTTTATGTGATTTAGTCTTTTTTCGCAACTGGTCTCATAAACGTTAAAATTAACTCAGCAAACTTTTCATACACTACTATAAACATGCTATAACTTTAAAATAATAATAAAATAATTTTCCAAAATTTGAATTTGTGGTCTCAAAACCACTGTTCTGACTAACCCCAAAATCAAGCTGTTATAATTCTCTCCTCTTAGGGATTTTCGTCCCCGAAAATCTTACCGGTGAATAAATTCAGGTATTAATCTCTCATAGTCTCCTCGGGTTCCCATGTGGCTTCCTCGACTCCATGTCTATGCCACAAAACTTTCACGAGTGCTATATTCTTATTCTTTAACTGTTTGACTTCACGAGCCAATATCTTGACCTGCTCTTCGCCATAAGTCATGTCCGGATGAATCTCAACTTCTATTGGCGCAATCACATACGAAGGGTTTTATCTATGTTGGCGTAGCATGGAAACATGAAACACATTGTGAATTTTTTTCCAATTCTGATGGCAAAGCCAATCAATAGGCAACCAGTCCTACTCTCTCAATAACCTCATAAGGTCCTATGAAACAAGGACTCAACTTGCCTCTTCTACCAAATCTAAGAACTTTCCTCCACGGGGATACTTTCAAAAACACTTTATCACCGACTTGAAATTCAATCTCTTTCCGTTTCAGATCCACGTAGGATTTCTGTCTATTCGAAGCGACTTTCAAACAGTTGCGAATCACTTTAACTTTTTTTTAGTCTCTTTGACTAAATCGACCCCGTGAATCTAACTTTCTCTTAACTCAGTCTTCAGACTTGTCTGATAACTGTTGTTGTAAGCGAATTCAACCAATGGTAAGTACCTTTCCCAACTACCTTGAAATTCGAGAACACAACACCGCAACATGTCTTCTAAAATCTAAATTACTCTTTCTGACTGACTATCAGTTTGCGGGTGAAATGCCGTGCTAAAACTTAACTTTGTTCCTAATGCCTCTTGTAACTTTTTCCAAAACCTCGAGGTAAATCTTGGATCTCTATCAGAAATAATCAATAAGGGCACCCCGTGTAGTCTCACAATCTCAGAAACATACAAGCCAGCCAATCTCTCAAGGGAGTAGTCGATACGTACTGGTATAAAATGTGCCGACTTTGTTAGCCTATCCACAATAACCCAAACAACATCCTTTTTCTTCGGGGTTACCGAAAAACCTATCACGAAATCTATAGTAATCTGATCCTACTTCCACTCGGGGACCATGATAGGCTGAAGTAAACCCAGAGGTACTTGGTGTTCAACCTTCACTTGCTGACACACAAGGCACTTGGAAATGAATTCTAAAATGTCTCTTTTCATTCCCGACCACTAGTACATTTTCTTTAGGTCGTTGTATAGTTTTACACTATCTGGGTGGATGGACAAGCAACCACTATGTGCCTCTCGTAGAATCTTTTGTATAAGCTCATTGTCCTTGGGTACACAAATTCTATCTTTGAACATTATACATCCATTGGTGCCAACCTGAAAGTCTGATTCAATTCCCGACTCGAACTGAGTTCTCTTGGCTTGCAACTCCTTATCACCTTTCTGAGCTTTACGGATCTCTCGTAGGAATGTCGGTCTAGTTCTCAACTCTACTAGAATCGAACCATCATCAGACAAAGCCAAATTGGTGTTCATTACTCTCAATGCAAATAATGATTTTCTACTCAATGCATCGGTAACAACTTTCACCTTTCCCGGGTGGTAATCGATAATCAACTCATAATCCTTTATTAGCTCTAACTATCTTCGTTGTCTTAGGCTCAACTCCTTTTGAGTCATTAAGTACTTAAGGCTCTTGTGATCAGTGAACATCCGACACTTCTTGCCATACAGATGGTGTCTCTAAATTTTCAACGCGAATACGATGACAGCCAACTCTAGATCATGCGTCAGGTAGTTTTTCTCATGTGGCTTTAGTTGTCTCGAGGCATAGGCTATTACCTTGCCTTCTTGCATGAGCACACACCTCAAACCATTCAAGGAGGCGTCGCTATATATCACAAACTTCTTGCTCAACTCCGGTTGCACTAAAACTGGGGCTTCAGTCAACAAAGCTTTTAATTTCTCGATACTCTGTTGGCACTTTTCTGTCCATTCGAATTTGAAATCTTTTTGCAGTAGCCTTGTCATCGGAGTAGCTATCATAGAGAATCTGTTTACAAACCGTCTATAGTATCCGGCCAAACCCAAAAAGCTTTGAACCTCAGTCACATTCCTCGGTGGTTCCCACTCAATAATGGCTGAGATCTTTCTTGGGTTAACTCTAATCCCATCATCCGACACAATGTGTCCTAGAAATCTGACCTCTTTAAGCCAAAATTCACTCTTACTGAACTTGGCGTAAAGCTGCTTATCTCTCCAAGTTTGTAGAACCATTCTCAAATTCTTCGCCTGCTCACCCTTATCATGCGAGTAAATCAGTATGTTGTCAATAAAAACCACTACGAACTTATCCAAATACGGCCGAAAAATACGGTTCATCAAATCCATAAACACCATCGGGGTATTAGTCAAACCAAAGGGTATGACGAGGAACTCATAATGCCCGTATCTGATCTGAAACATAGTCTTTGGTACATTTTGCTCCTTAACCCTTAACTAGTAATAGCTAGACCTCAAATCAATCTTAGAAAACACAGTGGCTCCCTTCAATTGAACAAAAAAATCATCGATCCTTGGTAAAGGATACTTGTTCTTTACAGTTACCTTGTTGAGTTGTCTATAGTCGATAGATAACCTCATCGACCTGTCTTTCTTTTTCACAAAAAGTACCGGGGCACCCCACGGTGCATAGCTCAGTCTCGCAAAGTCCTTATCCGTTAACTCTTGCAATTGTACCTTCAACTCTTTCAATTCTATTGGAGCTATCCTATACGGAGCTATCGAGATAGGTGTCGTACCAGGTACCAACTCGATACCAAATTCAACTTCCCTAGCTGGAGGTAATCCGGGCAACTCCTCTGGAAACACATCTATAAATTCACAAACCACTGGTATCGATTCAATCTTCGACTCAGACACTTGAGTATTCAACACAAAAGTGAGATATGCCTCATATCCTTTTCTCAAATATTTCTTAGCAGTCAAAGAAGACATCATTACAGACAATTTATCCGATTCATCTGGTCCAACCCGAAGAACATTCCCATATTCACATTTCAACTCAATAACTTTCCTCCCACAGTCCACTACAACACTATGAAAGGTCAACCAATCCATCCAAGGATTATATCAAATTCATTAAACAGAAATAACATCAAGTTAGTCGGAAAACAATGACCTCTAATTGTCAAAGGACAATTTCTACTGCTTAAAGGGTTGGACACTTCTATCACAAATTCAGTGGACTCTACTAGCATGTTTATACAGGATATCAATTCCATGCAAATATAAGAGTGGGTAGACCCTGGGTTAATTAAAGTAACAACAGACATATCATGGATAGAAAAATTACCCGTGATCACATCAGGAGGCTCTACCTCTTCTCTGGCACGTATAGCATAAGTCCTTGCAGATGCTCTACCCTCAGACCTCATCGCAACATCTCTTGGCATGCCTCTACCGCTAGTCCCACTTTCGGGGTTCTTTTGTGGTCTACCCTTCAAAAGAGCACTACGTGCCTTCACTTCTTGCTTTTTCTCTCTCTCTTCCATTTCGGGACAGTCTCAGATGAAATGTTCTAATGATCCACACTTGAAACATCCCCTTTCATTCCCTCGGCACTCGCCGAAATAACGCCTACCACATTGCGAACATTCTGGCCTATTTGGCAGAGCACTACCGACACTCGTAACAGAAGTGGTCTGGGCTCTAGATGTCGTGTTCTGCTTATTTTTGTTTCTATTCGAGAACCCCACCGAAGCATTCGATCGAGTAGTGAATTCTTTAGATTTCTTAGATGAGGACTGATGTGATTTCCCCATCTATCTTTTCCTTGAATCACGTGACTCAATAGCCGCCTTCCTCCTCTTTTTAACCAACTCTTCTGCTTTGCATGCTCTCTCAACAAGTACCACAAATTCCCTTAATTCTAATATGCTAACAAATACTCGGATATCCTCATTTAGACCATCCTCAAACCTTTTACATATGGTAGCTTTAGTGGATATGCACTCCAGCACGTACTTGCTGAGTTTCACAAACTCACGTTCATATTCTGCTACTGTGATACGGTATTGCTTTAACTCTAGAAATTCCTTCCTTTTTTGGTCTATGAATCTCTGGCTAATATACTTCTTTCGAAACTCTCCTTGGAAGAATTCTCAAGTTACTCTTTCTCTCGATACAACAGACACAAATGTATTACACCATTGGTACGTCGAGTCTCGTAGGAGCGACACTACACACTTCACGCACTCTTTAGGCGTGTACAACAGTTCATCAAATACCCTGATGGTATTTTCCAACCAAAACTCTGCTCTCTCTGGGTCGTCATCTATGTTAGCCCAGAATTCCTCTACACCTTGCTTTCATATCTTATCTACTGAAGGCTTCTCCCTCCTAAACACTTCCACTCCTTGCGGAGCTATAGGAGCATACTGAAGAATCGGAGGAGGTGGGGAGGTGGAGTGTTCGGATTTGCATGAACAAACTCCGTGTACCAAGCATCTATCATTCAGAGGTAGGCTTATCTAGCCCCTCCGCCTTGGCCCATAGTCACAGGCTCAATCTCAACTGGTGCGGTCCCTTCAGCGGGAGCCAGCGTATTACTCTCCATGTCATCCGCCGTAGCTCTATCAGGATCCATTTACTATATGAAAATACAATTTATAAGCATCAGGAGTCGTCACACTATCAATATACAATTATGGCATGTATAGCTAGACTCATACTCATGCTTGGTTAGTCCTAGAATCGACTAAACTATAGCTCTAATACCATTAAATGTAACACCCCATACCCGTATCCTACATCGGGACGGAATACGAGGCGTTACCTAACTTAAACTCGTGCTTTCAACCATTTCTAAGTTCCCACGACTTGGACAAATTTAAAATAGCCTTAAGCTTATCAACACATCCTTAGTATGGGCCTACGAGGCCTAAAACACACCTTAAAAATCATTCGGGACCAACTCGGGTTCTTTAGCCAACTTTAGAAAAATAACACTTGACACAAGGGCACATGCCCGTGTGGGAGGGGCAACACGCCCGTGTGACTGTTTTGACATGGTCATGTTGTTGGCCCGTGTGGCTCACACGGCCTAAACAATATAGGGACACGCCCGTGTCCATCACCCGTGTGGAATTAATTCTAAGTTCACACCTATAGGGGTTTTCACATGGCTTGGCACATGCCTATGTCCCTGGCCCGTGTCCTTCACACGGCCATGACACCCCCGTGTCCTAGCCCGTGTGCAAAAACATGGACATTCTGTTTCTGACATCAGTAATTCTTAAGAGTGACACGGCCAAGGCACACGCCCGTGTGCTAGGCCGTGTTCTCACGGCTAAGACACACGGCCATATCACTGCCTGTGTGTTTACTACTATGCATACAGACTTAAAAATTTATGTGCAAGGGACACACGGCCGGACCACACGCTCATGGGGCAGACCGTGTGTCATACACGGCCTAGACACATGCCCGTGTGTCTACCCATATGGACAATATAAGGCTATTTACCAAACCTCCTTGCCACCCTTACTTACACAACGTACAGAATAGCAGCTAAAACCAATACAAAACTATTTCATGCAACCAAATCAGCCACAATAGGCAACATTTCATTTGTGCATTTTACTCATCCATGAAAACAACATCATTTGTATATAACAAAATGAATATTAGCCATCATTTGAGGCTTAATACAAAATAAAGGGAAATCACCCATGCCAACATATTTGACCAATTTTTCAAAGACTCAGAACATCAAAATCTAGCCCTATACATGGCATTCTCAAAAACAAATAGCCTAACTATACCTAGTGCTTCGGCTGATAGTGTGATCGTTTCCTCCGATGTCTAATAATCATCGAGCTAGTTAGGCGGTATTATAAGAAAAAGGAAAGGAGAAGGAGTAAGCATAAAGCTTAGTAAGTTGCACATAAATAAATATACAATAATAATTTTACCATTCAACAACATGCTCGTAACACAAAAGTGGGCATAAGCATAACTTACTCATCACTATCCATATAAATCTCATAGCATATATCGAGCTCATATCTCATACATTTCAAATTGGTACCTGTATCACTCACAACACAGTTATACCTTACTCAATAACTTAAATTTTATCTCTCACCATTGAACCGTTCAAAACTTCACCAGGTATTTGATAAGCCTCAAACAAGGGGTAGGGTGCCGATGCCATGTCCCAGACATGGTCTTACACTGGCTCATACCACAAGTCGATGCCATGTCCCAGACATGGTCTTACACTGACTATCATTTTGTAGTCGATGCATGTCCCAGACATGTCTTACACTGGCTTACATCTCGAGGCTGATGCATGTCTCAAACATGTCTTACACTAGCACTCGTCTCGAGGCTGATGTCATGTCCCAAACATGGTCTTACACTGGCTCTCATGATGTGGTCGATGCATGTCCCAGACATGTCTTACACTGGCTCACAATGACCTATATGTCATGGCATAAATATCCGATTTGTTTCCTAGGTTCAAACGGGAACTCTACCATCTCTATTATCATCATACTTTCTCAATTCCACAATCAAGCAATTCATGCTATATTAATTCAAATACAATTCAACATATACATTAGCAATGTAATTGTATTATTTACATACAACTTACCTCGGATTACAAAATGTGGCGACTAGTCGATTTAGTCGGTTTGCTTGGCTTTCCCCCAGTCTAGGTTCGGGTTTGGTAATTCTTGATCTATAATAGAGAAATGTACTTATTTAGTCACTAAGTAGAATTAAGCAATCGACAATTCACATCTTTGGTAAAATGACCATCTTGCCTCTAGACTTTTGACAAAATAACCATTTTACGCTTAGACTCGAAAATCAATTTTTATCGAATTTCTTCATATCTTAAGACTAGCCGAACCCTTTTTACTCTTATAGCAACCCCAAATTCCCACTATTTGACACATTTATCATCTATTTTACAACTTATGCAAAATAATCCTTTTAGGTGTTTTCATGCTAACACCTTTCACAAAAGTTGTTTATAATACACCCAAGACTCACTTTCTTCCATAAAAACTCAGCAAACATTACAAATCCTTTCATGGCAAAACTATAAACTCTTAATCATTTTGCAAAATAGTACCCTCTTTTGAGAGCTCATGCTTCAAGGGGTCAAAAAATGTAAAAATCATTAAGAAAAGTCATGAAAATCACTTACTTGCAATAGGAATGAGTTGCTAAAATTTTTGAAGCTCAAAACCCCTAACAATGGCTGAAAAATCGGTGGTAATGAAGAAATAATGAAAGAAAAAGATGATAGCTAGGCTTAAGGCATTATTATATTATACATTATGTCATCAAACTACCTAATGTTGACTTTTTAACATTTTTATCTCCCATGGCTGGCCAGCTAAGATTTAAGGGTCTTTTTGCCCTTTAAATACCCCCAAATTAAGATTCATAACAATTTAACACCATTAGCTATCAATTTAAGACTTTTGCACTTTATGCGATTTAGTCCTTTTTTATAATTGGTCTTATAAATGTCAAAATTAGCTCACCAAACTTTTCATACACTACTATAAACATGTTATGAATCTAAAATAATAATAACATAATTTTCTCGACTTCAAATTTGTGGTCTCGAAATCACTGTTCCGACTAGCCCCAAAATCGGACTGTTACATAATCAGATCACGGAATCAGGGGTCTAAGTATTGCTTACCGACCCTACGGTAGGTCACAGTCAAGTTGAGCGACCCGTGCAACCTTACAAATTATTTCAAAAAAATAGGCGTGTGGCCCACACGAGCTAAATTGGCCTTGGCCCAAAATCCCACATGCCCGTGTGGCCCACACGACCTCACCTAGCCATCACACGGTCGTTTACCCTCGTGCACTGCTTGGCCTTGTCAATCACACAGCCGTGTACTATCACACGGCCTACCAGAGGGGTGACCACATGCCCGTGTGGTATCGATAAAATCATTTTTTAGTTTTTACCGTTTCTCGTTTTTTGCATTTTCGAGTACACTCCTGGTTCGTTTTCGATGCGTAATCAGTCCCGAGCAAACCCAAGCCTATAATTGAACATGTTTTACTCAGTTAATCTCTTAAATGATCAAACTAAACCAAAAACCTAAAATAGATTAGACACTTTCCGAGCATAAAACCCTTACCTTGCGAATCACGAATGCTTCCCACTACGATTTGACACTAGAACAGCCTCTCACACCAGATTTCTGGCAGTCAAAATAGTTAACAAAAAATCCCAATTATTAATTTAAAAACCAAAACTTCAAGGTACCAAAACCACTTACCAAATTCGCACGATACTCGATTTGACAACAAGGACCCGTTGTGAACAACAAAGACGAAATCAGGAACAAAAAAAAAGAAAGATAGAAGAAGAAATTTTGGCAGAGATGAAAGGGAGAAAGGCAACTAACGTCAGAACCAAAAGTGAATTTCGGGAAAACTAAAGTTTGAAAAAAAAAGAAACTAAACCGATTTGGTAAATCCCTTCAATCCCTTAATTTCCTCCACTAGACCCATCTCTTGTAACTACTCAGAATTCTACTAGCTTTGGAACTCTATTGTAGAGTCGAACAAAAATAAACCTCCCTCGCTTGTGTAGGGATTCAAACTCCAAACCTCCAAAACACGTCTTAACCAATAGACCAGCAGACCCATTCAGATATGAAATTACAAATATTTTAATATAAGCTTACTGGCTAGAAGTTAGGGCTTAACTCAGGAAAAAGCCAAAATTCGCCAAAGCTAGGGCTTGAACTTGGAACCTCTCACACACACCCATAACACTTAACCACTAAAGCAGACACACACTGTAACAGCCCAATTTAGGGCCAAAATGGAACAGTAGCTTCGAAACCACGAATTCGAGGTTGAAAATGTTATGACTAGGTGTTTAATTTGATGTTTAGGACTAAATTGAAATAGGTGAAAAATATGTCTTCTAGTTCATAAGGTACTTGATTGAAATGGGAATTTTAAGTAGAGGTCCTTAAATGGAAATTAGACCATTATACTTTATATGGACAAAAATGGGCATGAATAGGACAAAATTTTAAAGAAAGGCCTTAAGGGTATTTTTGTCATTTGGTAATTAAAAGAAATAAAATGAGAAAAATAAGCCAAAATTTTGACGATCCATCTTCTTCCTTGGCTGAAACTTGTATGTTCACCATAGATAGGGTTTTTTCCAAGCTTTCAAGCTCAATAGTAAGTGCATTCAAGCCCCGTTTTTAATGTTCTTTACATTTTTGAAATCCTCGTAGCTCGGTTTACCTATTTCTACCATTATTTCGAGTTAGGGTTTATGTTTAAAAATTTACCCATGAATAATATGCATATATTTTGATGTTTGATGGTAGAAAATGAATGTTTAAAGTTAGGAGAACGATCTTTTCTAAGCGATTTTTAGCGAAAACGAGCAAAACGATATAATCGGTAAAAATACCTATTGTTCATAACTATGTGTTAGAGTGAGAATTTGATGTTGCCATAGAAGGGAAAACTGATCAGC
Organism: Gossypium longicalyx; assembly: GCA_025698465.1. Taxonomy (NCBI): domain Eukaryota; kingdom Viridiplantae; phylum Streptophyta; class Magnoliopsida; order Malvales; family Malvaceae; genus Gossypium; species Gossypium longicalyx. The sequence goes on along the minus strand of CM046998.1, from coordinate 30,913,628 downwards.
ATGTCATAAAACATAAGAATAAGGGCTGAAATTAAATTTCTGAGCTTAGGGGCAAAATCATAATTTTGTAAAAGTTAGGGGGTAAAAACATAAATTTTCCATAATGTGATTTTTGGATTGAAATAGATAGTATGAGTGTTAAATGAGCTAAATGTGTTGTTATAGATGAAGAAAGGCATGGAATCTACCTCGAACGGGGGAAGGAAAAGATTTTGGACTAAATTGCAAAATTTCCATATTTTGCACCGAGGTAAGTTTGTATGTAAATAATGTATTATATTTATTTACATTTTATATTTCAGCATATTATATATATTTTAGCTGATTTTGAATCATAATCGACTATTGGAAGAATGAAAATAAGTAATAGAGAGAAAAATCCTGGTTGAACCTTCGGAAAGATTGGATAATACAGATGGTACGTAGCTGGTCACATGTATGGTGCTGAGTGCACATCATTTGTACAAGAGAGCTACGAGATACTATGGGATAGCTAGGTCACATGTGTGATACAGGATCTATACCATGTAGACAAGAGAGCTACGAGATAAACTGGCTAGGTCACATGGGTAGTACTAAGTATTCATCATGTGTACAAGAAAGTTGAACTATGTGAAATATGATGGGTGGAGCTATGTGCTGAAACCACCAAGTATTGAAGATTGATCCGAAGTGTTCAACGGGATGATTTTATGGTGACATTGTAATCATGGACCTATACTTGTGATGTATGAAATGTGGTGAAAATGAATTGTGATATGCATGTTAAAATGAGGTTAATACAAACAAAGTGTGAAAGAGTGAATTAGCAATAATACTGTTTTGGACAGTCGCAGTGACGTGAATTTGAAAAATCACAAAAAATAGTAAGAATTTAATTAGTGGCTGAATAAGATATGAAATTAAAGCTTAATGAGTCTATTTTCATGTAAAAGTAACAGAGAAAGTAAAGGAATCCTATAATTTGAGATATTTATATTTTTGTGAGACTTGTTCAGAATGACTATGTGATCCCCTGTTCTGACTTTGAAAAATCATTAAAAATTTTAAAAAACTAATTAAGAAATATAGTTTATATGCATAGATTCCTTATTAAGTCTAGTTTTAAATGAAACAAATTTCATGACAATTTGACTTTTTTATAGGGAGAAAACCAATTTGTAGTGAACAGAGGTCAGATCAGTCGAGCTGTATAATAGAGGAAAATTTAACTAATAAACTGTACTAATTGGCTGAACCAAAAATTCTAGAAAAGTTTTAGTAAGAATTAATATGAGCCTAGTTTCAGGAAAATTTTACAGATTTGAATTTCGAGTTTTGTAACTCGAGTTACGATTTATTCAGTGAACATGATGCAAGAGGGACAGCTTGATCAAATTGGAGTAAATAGTGAAATTAAAAATAGATATGGTTGAGTTATTTTGTGAACATATTAGATTCCTTATTCATTATTTATATACTTACTTACTAAGCTATAAGCTTACTTTGTTTTCTCTCTTTTGTTTTATAGTGTCATCCAGCTAGCACAGGAGTTAGATATCGTTGAAGATCTGTCCGCACTATCAATACTTTTGGTATTTGAGCTAAACATTTTGAATTATGGCATGTATAGTAAGCTTAGTTATTTTGTTACGTGTCATAATTTCCTAGGTATAAAATATTACTTATAGTATTTGACAGATTATTTTGTACAAAGCCATTGAAATTGGCTAATATTATTAAAGGCATATGTTATAATGATTCATGATCTAATTGGATGCCATATTTTTGTCTCTGTTTTATTTAATGGTATGTATTATGATATGGTAATACCTCGTACCCTATTCCGATGTCGGGTACGGGTAAGGGGTGTTACATTTAGTGGTATTAGAGCTATGGTTTAGCCGGTTCTCAAACTAATATAGTGTGTGTAAAAGTCTAGCTATACATGCCATAAATATACTGTGATAGTGTGTTAACTCTTAATCATTCTAAACTGTGTTTTGTTTTAATATTGTAATGGATCCTGACGGAACTGCGGCTGATGATGCTGCTAGTAATGCGCCAGCTCCTGCGCAAGGGACCACTCCTGTAGAAAGTAGACCTGAGACATTGAGACAGGGAGATGAGGCTCGGGATGCCTATCTCCAAATGATGAACAATTGGTATACTGAGTTTATTCGAGCAAATCCAAATGCTCAACCTCCTCCACCCCTTCCCATACCTGAGACAGTTCCTGTAGCTGCTCAAGGCATAGATTTGGTAAGAATGAACAAACTTCCGGTTGACAAGATTCAAAAACAAGGGGCCGAAGAGTTTAGAGCAAAGATCGATGATGATCCCGAGAAAGCGGAGTTCTAGCTTGAAAATTCTACCCGTTTATTTGGTGATCTCTCATGTACACCCGAGGAGTGTTTAAAGTGTGCTATATCACTTTTGAGAGATTCGACCTACCATTGGTGGAAGACTTTGGTAGCAGTGGTGCCAAAAGAAATGGTTACTTGGGATTTCTTCTAGGAAGAATTTAGAAAGAAATACATAAGTCAGCGATTTATTGATAAAAAACGGAAGGAGTTCCTTGAATTGAAGTAGGGCAAGATGTCTGTGGCAGAGTATGAACGTGAATTTGTTAGACTCAGCAAGTATGCCCAGAAATGTGTGTCCACCGAGGCTATTATGTGCAAAATATTTGAGGATGGTCTTAATGAGGACATTAAAGTGCTTGTGGGAATTTTGGAGCTGAAAGAATTTGTAGTATTGGTTGACCGAGCTCTTAAAGCCGAAGAATTGAACAAAGAATGTATCCGAGGTTAGAAGCTTTTTAGGCTTGGCCGGGTATTATAGACGTTTTGTCAAGGGATTTTCGATGATTGCCTCTCCTATGACTAAGTTGCTGCAAAAGAATGTTAAGTTTGAATGGACTGATAAATGTCAGCAGAGTTTTGAAAAGCTGAAAGCACGATTGACTGGAGCACTGATTTTAGTACAGCCCGAGCCAGGGAAGGAGTTCGTAATTTATAGTGATGCATCATTGATAGGCCTTAGATGTGTGCTGATGTAAGAGGGTAAAGTGGTAGCTTATGCCTCGAGACAGTTAAAACCGCATGAGAAGAACTATCCTACACATGATTTGGAATTGGCAACTATTGTCTTTGCCTTGAAGATCTGGCGTCATTATTTGTATGGTGAAAAATGCCGAATTTTTATTGATCACAAAAGTTTGAAGTATTTGATGAATCAAAAGGATTTGAATCTGCAACAGCGGAGATGGCTTGAATTATTAAAAGATTACGAGCTAGTGATTGATTATCATCCCAAAAGGCGAATATAGTTACCGACGCCTTGAGCAGGAAATCTCTTTTTACTTTGAAAGCCATGAATACGAGGTTAGCATTGTCTAATGATGGGTCAATCTTGGCAGAGATGAGGGCTAAACCATTATTTCTCCAGCTAATTTGTGATGCTCAAAAGAACGATAGTGAGTTGAACCGAGAGAACTCAGTGCGAATCAGGTTACAACTCAGATTTTCGAGTTGGACCAGATGACTGTTTAATGTTTTGAGATAGGATATGTGTACCGAAAAATGATGAATTGATTCAGAAAATATTACATGAGGCGCACAGTGGTTGTTTGTCAGTTCACCCTGGTAGCACAAAAATGTATAATGATTTAAAGAAGTTATATTGGTGGCCAGGCATGAAAAGGAATATTTCTGAATTTGTAACCAAGTGTTTGATCTGTCAACAACTAAAAGCTGAGCATCAAGTGCCTTCAGGATTACTCCATCCGGTGATGGTACTTGAGTGGAAATGGGATAGGATTACCATGGATTTTGTAACCGGTTTGCCTTTAACTCCTAAAAAGAAGAATGTTGTCTGGGTAGTGGTTGATAGGTTAACAAAGTTGGCTCACTTTATACTAGTACGTACCGATTACTCACTTGATAAATTAGCTGAATTATACATTGCTAAAATTGTGAGATTGCACGGGGTACCTATGTCTATAATATCAAATAGAGATCCGAGGTTTACCTTGAGATTCTGGAAAAAGTAACAAGAAGCTTTAGGTACAAATTGAATTTTAGTACCGCGTTTCATCTACAAACAGATGGTCAGTCTGAATGAGTAATCCAGGTACTCAAAGATATGCTTAGATTCTGTGTTTTAGAATTTGAAGGCAGTTGGGAGAAATATCTACCTTTGGTTGAATTTGCCTACAATAACAGTTTTCAGTCAAGTATACAGATGGCACCATACGAAGCCTTGTACGGTCGTAAGTGTCGGACTCCTTTATATTGGAACGAACTTAGTGAGAAATAGATTCACGGAGTTGATTTAATTAAAGAAATCGAAGAGAAAGTAAAAGTAATTCGTGATTGCTTGAAAGTTGCTTCAGATCGACAAAATTCATATGCAGATTTAAAAAGAAAAGAGATTGAATTTTAGGTGGGTGATAAAGTGTTCTTGAAGGTGTCACCATGGAATAAGATTCTGAGATTTAGCCGAAAAGGCAAGTTGAGTCCGTGTTTTATTGGGCCGTACGAGATTATTGAAAGGATTGGACCAGTGGCATATCGGTTGGCCTTACCGGCAGAGTTAGAAAGAATTCATAACGTGTTTCATGTATCAATGTTGCGACGTTATCATTCTGATCCTTCACATCTGATTTCTCCAACAGAAATTGAGATTCGATCGGACTTGACCTATGATGAGGAACAGATTAAGATTTTGGCTCGAGAAGTGAAATAGTTGAGGAAGAAAGTATAGCTTTAGTGAAAGTGTTATGGCAAAGACATGTGGTAGAAGAAGCTACGTGGGAACCGGAGGAAGCCATGAGAAAACAGTACCCAAACCTCTTTACCGGTAAGATTTTTAGGGACGAAAATCCCTAAAGGGGGGAGAGTTGTAACAGCCCAATTTAGGGCCAAAACAAAACAGTGGTTTTGAAACCACGAAACCGAGGTTGAAAATTTTATGACTAGGTGTTTAATTTGATGTTTAGGACTAAATTAAAATAGGTGAAAAATGTGTATTCTAGTTCATAAGGTACTTGATTGAAATGGGGGTTTTAAGTAAAGGTCTTTAAATGGCAATTAGACCATTATACTTTATATGGACAAAAATGGGCATGAATAGGACAAAATTTTAAAGAAATGCCTTAAGGGTATTTTTGTCATTTGGTAATTAAAAGAAATAAAATGGGAAAAATAAGCCAAAATTTTGTCCATCCATCTTCTTCCTTGGCCGAAACTTGTATGTTCACCATAGCAAGGGTTTTTTCCAAACTTTCAAGCTCAATAGTAAGTGCATTCAAGCCCCCATTTTTAATGTTCTTTACATTTTTGAAATCCTCGTAGCTCGGTTTACCTATTTCTACCATTATTTCGAGTTAGGGTTTATGTTTAAAAATTTACCCATGAATAATATGCATGTATTTTGATGTTTGATGGTAGAAAATGAATGTTTAAAGTTAGGAGAATGATCTTTTCTAAGCGATTTTTAGCGAAAACGAGCAAAACGGCATAATCGGTAAAAATACTCATTGTTCATAACTATGTGTTAGAGTGAGAATTTGATGTTTCCATAGAAGGGAAAAATGATCAGCATGTCATAAAACATAAGAATACGGGCTGAAATTAAATTTTCAAGCCTAGGGGCAAAATCATAATTTTGTAAAAGTTAAGGGGCAAAAACGTAATTTTTTGATAATGTGATTTTTGGATTGAAATAGATAGTATGAGTGTTAAATGAGATAAATATGTTGTCATAGATCAAGAAAGGCGTGGAATCGACCTCGAACGGGGGAAGGAAAAGATTTTAGACTAAATTGCAAAATTTCCATATTTTGCACCGAGGTAAGTTTGTATGTAAATAATGCATTATATTTATCTACATTTTATATTTCAGCATATTATATATATTTTAGCTGATTTTGAATCATAATCGACTATTGGAAGAATGGAAATAAGTAATAGAGAGAAAAATCCTGGTTGAACCTTTGGAAAGATTGGATAATACAGATGGTACGTAGCTAGGTCACATGTATGGTGCTGAGTGCACATCATGTGTACAAGAGAGCTACGAGATACTATGGGGTAGCTAGGTCACATGTGTGATATGGGATGTATACCATTTAGACAAAAGAGCTACGGGAGAGGATAAATGTAGCTAGGTCACATGTGTGGTTCCAAGTGAAGGACACCATGTAGACAAGAGAGCTACGAGATAAACTGGCTAGGTTACATGGGTAGTACTAAGTGTTCACCATGTGTACAAGAGAGCCGAACTATGTGAAATATGATGGGTAGAGCTATGTGCTGAAACCACCAAGTATCAAAGATTGATCCGAAGTGTTCAACAGGATGATTTTATGGTGACATTGTAATCATGGACCTATACTTGTGATGTATGAAATGTGGTGAAAATAAATTGTGATATGAATGTTAAAATGAGGTTAATACAAAGAAAGTGTGAAAGAGTGAATTAGCAATAATACTATTTTGGACAGTCGCAGTGACGTGAATTTGAAAAATCACAAAAAATAGTAAGAATTTAATTAGAGGCTGAATGAGATATGAAATTAAAGCTTAATGAATCTATTTTCATGTAAAAGAAACAGAGAAAGTAAAGGGATCCTATAATTTGAGATATTTATATTTTTGTGAGACTTGTTCAGAATGACTACGTGATCCCCTGTTCTGACTTTGAAAAATCATTAAAAATTTTACAAAACTAATTAAGAAATATAGTTTATATGCCTAGATTCCTTATTGAGTCTAGCTTTAAATGAAACAAATTTCATGGCGATTTGACTTTTGTATAGGGATAAAACCAATTTGTAGTGAACAGAGGTCAGATCAGTTGAGGTGTATAACAGGGGAAACTTTAACTAATAAACTGTACTAATTGGCTGAACCAAAAATTCTAGAAAAATTTTAGTAAGAATTAATTTGAGCCTAGTTTCATGAAATTTTACGGATTTGAATTTCGAATTTCGTAACTCGAGTTATGATTTATTCAGTGAACATGATGCAAGAGAGACAGCTTGATCAAATTGGAGTAAATAGTGAAATTAAAAATAGATATGGTTGAGTTATTTTGTGAACATATTAGATTCCTTATTCATTATTTATATACTTACTAAGCTATAAGCTTACTTTCTTTTCTCTCTTTTTTTTTTATAGTGTCATCCAGCTAGCACAGGAGTTAGAGATCGTTGAAGATCTGTCCGCACTATCAATACTTTTGGTATTTGACTTAAACATTTTGAATTATGGCATGTATAGTAGGCTTAGTTATTTTGTTACGTGTCATAATTGCCTAGGTATAAAATATTAGTTACAGTATTTGACAGATTATTTTGTACAAAGCCATTGAAATTGGCTAATATTGTTAAAGGCATATGTTGTAATGATTCATGATCTAATTGGATGCCATATTTTTGTCTCGGTTTTATTTAATGGTATGTATTATGATCTGGTAATACCTCGTACCCTATTCCAGTATCGAGTACGGGTAAGGGGTGTTACACATACTTTTGTGTCAAAACTTATAGAAACAAATTAATAAGATTTGGGGCATTACAGAAAAACTTAAAAATTGTGATTTTTTTTTGTTCGGTGTGTAATTTTGCAAAATCGACATTGTCTACCACACGCCCGTATGGATTACATGGCCGTGTGAAATTTTTTAGCACATATGGCTCCTGCAGCTTGCTTCAATGTTCCAATTTTTGCACGTTTTTTTCTCCTTTTGCTCTCAGGTGCTCTATTAAGCATTAAATGTGAATTTAAAAGATTAAAAGTGTAACACCCCAAAACCGACCCAGATTAACTAAATTTCAGAGGTCACATTGATCACCAAAGAGATCGTAGAAGAATTTTAGTTTAACAAACCGAAAACATTGCAGTATTTAAGTTATGTAAAATTCTCAGTTATAGAATCATGATATTTCAAAAGAAAATACAGTCCCAATGACACTTACGTGCGTAAAACACAAAATTTCGTACCACAATTTTCAAAACAGTACTTACAATTCAAGGTGTTTAATTATAAACTCTGAAATTATTAAAATACTATTAAAGCCTATTTTTAACCGTGACTGTCCGTGATCTCCTCAGAATTCAGAAATGTACCTGCAAGAGGAAATTCTATAGAGTGAGCTACACAAGCTCAGTGTGAGTTCAAAACATATCTAACAACGAAATTACAGATCAGAAACCAAATAGTAGTTCGATAACAAAAAGTACTTATAGAGATATGCAGAAACAAAAAGCAAACTCAGAACCAACGTCCCAAACAAACGTAACAGTTAAAGCACACCAAATCGTACACAAAAAACTCAATAGATAAACTCGTCAACGATTCGATACAAAAATACTTATCATCATAATCCAAAATGTCACTACGCTAACACTTTAATGCGCGCAGAATCAGTCATAAATGGTATGATGAACAGATAGATTACAGACAAGTAGCTCAAATCTATATGCATATGAATGCAGTCAAGTATTAAAAACCCACCCATCTAGCCAAAACACCTCTCCGTCCCCCGATCACACCCAAAAAGAGTTGTTTAAGTTCATCCAACCAAACACACCACATAGGACCTCAAAAGGCCCATCGAACCCTACACACCATGTATGTGGACTAAGCCACTCAGATAATAGTATGCAGCAAGGCTGGTGTATATGTAGTATAGTACATTGCGGTAAACTACTGTACAAACTTGTTGCAGTTTATACTGCCATATCAGATAATAGTACGCAACAAAGCTGACGTACATGCAGTACAGTGCGATAAACTACTGCATCTATAAGTTACAGTTAAACTGCCAGATCAGATCAGAATCAATCTTCCTTGTCTTCTCAACCAACCCAAAAATTACATAATGCAAGGGCATGTATGCTTACAACCTCACAGAAACAATGACCACATCAACAGACAGTCAGACAGAAATAAACATGCACACACCCAGCTAACCGGGTTTAGAATAAGATATCTCGCACAACAGTCACAAATAACACATAAGCTGAAGCCCATATCAGAGTCTTAACTACCCTCACTAAAGCCTAGTCAAGGGTCAGAACACATAGACATATTTTCAGATCAAACATACATAGAACTAAAATTGGTGGCTTAGGGCCACAAGGCCGTGTGGGGGTCAACACAGCTGTGTGGGAGGAGGCACATGGCTGTGTGGCTGAGGCGCACACCCGTGTAAGCTAGGGACATGGCCGTGTGAATAGGTCGTGTAACTCTCTGCCCAATTGCACTATATTAGGGTTCAAGGCAGACACAGCCGTGTGAAGGTTTCACACGCCCGTGTGCCCACCAGACACTACTGTGTGTCCAAAACACATGCTCGTGTGAGATCCCTAAATCCCCAAATTAGCCACACGACTATGTGGCACCAAATCACATAACCCTAATTCCTAATCGCACACGCCCGTGTAGAAATCGACAAAAATCCCCAAATCAGCCACACGACCATGTGGCATCAAAATTGGCCCAGAAGCCCTAAATCACAATACAACACGACCGTGTGGATCGTCTGTGTGGTCACGGAGCCACCCTAAAATAGCCTATAAAATCAAGTTTTCGCTCTCGAAACACTTTCCAGCCCTCGATAACTCGAAATTATACCAAATTAAATAAGTTTTAAGCATCAAAATAGCAACACGACATTGTAAATAATCGGTTTGTAAACATACACATAAAATGCCGACTTTCACAGAGTCGAAACAAGAATTTGCCAATAAATTAGATAATATATGGAACCCAAACCTTAGACGAAAACAAGTACCCAGAATTGCTCGACTCGCTCTACCAATCTGAACTGATGCTGTGACAACCCGAATTAGAGCCTAATCGGAATAGTGGTTTCGTGACCACAAATCTGAGATAGAAATAATTATTTTATAATTATTTTGATGATTATAATATGATTTCATGATTGTGTGAAAATTTCGTGAAGAAATTCTATGCCTAAAGTGCTTAAATTGAAAGTAGGGACTAAATCGAATAAGTTGCAAAATTTGCATTCTAGAAGTTTTTAGTATGAAATTGCATTGAAATATTAATTAGGAGGTCTTAAATAGCAATTTGACCAATTTTAAGTTCATGGAAAAAATTAGGACATGGAAGGAATTTTTGGAAAGTTTAGTAGTAAGGGCATTTTGGTCATTTGTATATTAAATGAAATAAAATGGGAAAAATAATACAAAATTGGTTATCATCTTCATTAGTTGCTGCCGAAAATTTCTCTCCTCCATAGTTAGGGTTTCTTCAACTTTCAAGCTTCATAGTAAGTGATTTCAAGCCCCGTTTTTAATGTTCTTCACATTTTTGAAATCCTCGTAGCTCGGTTTACATATTTCTACCATTATTTTGAGTTAGGGTTTATGTTTAAAATTTTACCCATGAATGATAGGCATGTATTTTGTTGTTTTATGGTATAATATGAATGTTTGAAGTTAGGGGAACGATCTTTTCTAAGCAATTTTTAACGAAAACGAGCAAAACGGCATAATCGATAAAAATACCAATTGTTCATAACTATGTGTTAGAGTGAGAATTTGATGTTTCCATAGAAGAGAAAAATGATCAGTAGGTCATTAAACATAAGAATAAGGGCTGAAATGAAATTTCCGAGCCTTGGGGCAAAATTGTAATTTTCTAAAAGTTAGGGGGCAAAAATGTAATTTTTGTATAATGTGATTTTTGGATTAAAATAAATAGTTCGAGTGTTAAATGAGCTAAATATGTTGTTATAGATCAAGAAAGACGTGGAATCGACCTCGAACGGGGGAAGGAGAAAGTTTTGGACTAAATTGCAAAATTCCCATATTTTGCATCGAGGTAAGTTTGTATGTAAATAATACATTAATTTCATTTACATTCTTATATTTCAGCCTATTATATATATATTAGCTGATATTGAAGTATAAATCGACTATTGGAAGAATGGAACTAAGTAATAGAAAGAGAGATCCCGTTGAACATTCGAAAGATCGAATAAAATAGAGGAGAGTAGCTAGGTCACATGTATGGTGCCGAGTGCACATCATGTGTACAAGAAAGCTACGAGATACTATGTAGTAGCTAGGTCACATGTGTGATATGGGATGTATCCCATGCAGACAAGAGAGCTACGTGAGAGATAAATGTAGCTAGGTCGCATGCGTGATTCCAAGTGAAGGACACCATGTAGACAAGAGAGCTACGAGACAAATCGGCTAGGTCGCATGAGTGGTACTAAGTGTTCACCATGTGTACAAGAGAGCCGAACTAAATGAAATATGATGGTGGGGTGTGTCTTTGAAACCATCAAGTATTGAGGATTAATCCGAATTGTTCAACGGGATGGTTTTGTGATGACATTGTAGTCATGGACCTACACTTGTGATATATGAAATGTGGTGAAAATGATTTGTGATATATATATATATATATATATGTAAGTTAAAATGAGATTAGTATAAAGAATGTGTGAAAGAGTGAAATTAGTATTAAAACTGTTTTGGACAGTAGCAGTGACGTGAATTTGAAAATTCACCTAAAATAGAAGGAATTTAATTAGAGATTGAATAAGATATTAAATTAAATCTTAATGAGTCTATTTTCATATAAAAGAAACAGAGAAAGCAAAGGAATTCTATATTTTGAGATATTTACAATTGTGTGTGACTTGCTCAGGATGACTATGTGATCCCCTGTTCTAACTTTGAAAAATTATTAAAAATTGTACAAAACAAATTAAGAAATATAGTTTACATGCCTAAATTTCTTATGAGTTTAGTTTTAAATGAAACAGGTTTCATGGTTATTTGAATTGTGTACTAAGAGAAATTCAATTCGTAGTGAACAGAGGTTAGATCAGTTGAACTGTGTAACAGGGGAAGTTTTAAGTAATAAACTGTACTAATTGGCTGAACCAAAAATTCTAAAAAAAAATTAGTGAGAAGTTTTATGAGTCTAGATTCAGGGAAATTTTACAGATTTGAATTTCGAGTTTCGTAACTCGAGTTATGATTTATTTAGTGATCATGACGCAGGAGGGACAGCTTGATCAAATTGGAGTAAACAATAAAATTTAAAAATATGATATAATTAAGTTATGTTGTAAACATGTTAGATTCCTTATTTGTTATTTGTATACTTACTTACTAAGCTTTATGCTTATCTTCTTTTCTTTTTCTTGTCTTATAGAGTTACTAAGCCAGATCGGGAATTGAAGATCGTCGGAGACCCATCCACACTATCAATACTTTTTGGTACTTTGTAAACACTATTTTGAAATATGGCATGTATAGCAGACTTAGTTATTTTGTTACGTGTCATAAATGTCTAGGTTTAAATTATTACTTATAGTATCAAACTAATCATTTTGTATGAAGCCTTTGAAATTAGTTTGTATTGTTAATAGCATATGTTATAATGATCAAATTGCACGCTATATTTTTGTTGGGTTTTATTTAATAGTATTTACTATAATTTGTTAATAACTCGTACCCTGTTCCGGCGACGGATACGGGTAAGGGGTGTTACATTTAGTGGTATCAGAGCTATGGTTTAGTCGGTTCTCGGACTAATAAAGTGTATGTAAAAGTCTAGTTATACATGCCATAAAAATATTGTGATAGTGTGGTGACTCCTGATTATTCTAAACTGTGTTTTGTTTTAATATAGTAATGGATCCTGAAGGAACTGCGGCTGATGATGCTGCTACTAATGCGCCGGCTCCCGCACAAGGGACTGCGCCTGTGGAAAGTAGACTTGAGACATTGAGACAGGGAGATGAGGCTCGGGATGCCTTTCTCCAAATGATGAACAATTGGTATACTGAATTTATTCTAGCAAATCCAAATGCTCAACCTCCTCCACCCCCTCCTGTACCTCTGACGATTCCTGTAGCTGCTCAAGGCATAGATTTGGTAAAAATGAACAAGCCTCCGGTTGACAAGATTCGAAAATAAGGGGCCGAAGAGTTTAGAGCAAAAATCGATGATGATCCTGAGAAAGCAGAATTCTGGCTTGAAAATTCTACCCGTGTATTTGATGAGCTCTCATGTACATTCGAGGAGTGCTTAAAGTGTGCTGTATCACTTTTGAGAGATTCGGCCTACCATTGGTGGAAGACTTTGGTAGCAGTGGTGCCAAAAGAAAGAGTTACTTGGGATTTCTTCCAGGAAGAATTTAGAAAGAAATACATAAGTCAGCGATTTATTGACCAAAAACGGAAGGAGTTTCTTGAATTGAAGCAGGGCAAGATGTTTGTGGCAGAGTATGAACGTGAATTTGTGAGACTCAGCAAGTATGCCCAGGAATGTGTGTCCACCAAGGCCATTATGTGCAGAAGGTTTGAAGATGGGCTAAATGAGGACATTAAAGTGCTTGTAGGAATTTTGGAGTTGAAAGAATTTGTAGTATTGGTTGATCGAGCTCTTAAAGCCGAAGAATTGAACAAAGAAAGAAGAAAAGTTGCTATTGAGAAGAAGAAAAGTTGCTATTGAGGCTCGAGATGTTATAAAAAGGCCGATAAGCAAGCCATTTCAATCTCAATGAAAGAGGTCCAAAGAGACAAACCCTTGAGTGACAGTTTCAACTGGGGATTCACACAGAGATCGTGGTAGAGCATATTCGGGGTTTAAAGCTCAAGCTACTTCGGTGGCAAGTGTGGGTAATGTACGACCTAGAAAGCCCAAGTGTCAGCAATGTGGCAAGCAACATTATGGTGAATGTTGGGGAACCGAGCGAGCTTGTTTCAGGTGCGGTTCTCGCGAGCATTTTATTAGAGACTGTCCGGAGAAAGTTAAAGAAGAAAGATTTCAGAGTGCTAGACAGAATACCACCGCTAGTAGAGGTAGACCACCGAGAAATACTGGAGGTGGGACTAGTAGTAAAACTGTGATGAAAGATTCAGTGGCAAGATTAGAAGCTAGAACACCTGCTAGAGCTTATGCTATACGTGCTCGAGAAGATGCATCATCTCCCGATGTCATTACTAGTACATTCTCTCTTTATGATACTATTGTTATTGCATTGATTGATCCCGGGTCCACTCATTCTTATATTTGCATGAATTTAGTATCTAATAAAAAGTTGCCTGTTGAGTTTACTGAGTTTACGATTAAAGTGTCGAACCCCTTAGGCCAATATGTGCTAGTTGACAAGGTTTGCAAGAATTGCCCATTAATGATTCAAGGTCACTGTTTTCCGGCTAATTTGATGCTGTTACCATTTGATGAGTTTGACGTTATCTTAGGAATGGACTGGTTGACATTGTATGATGCCAAGGTAGATTGTAAACAAAAAATACTAGAGTTGAAATGTGAAAATGGAGAAATTCTGTGGGTTGAAATAGATGAATCAAATAAATTGCCTATGGTGATTTCGCACATGTCTGCACAGAAATACATGAGGAAAGGGTGTGAAGCTTATCTGGCTTATGTAATGAATACTGAATTGCCTCAACTGAAGTTTGAATCAGTACCGATAGTCTGTGAGTTCCCAGATGTATTTCCAGAGGAATTGCCTAGGTTGCCTCCGAACAGAGAGATAGAGTTTGCCATTGATTTGTTGCCGGCATCGCACCGATCTCGATTGCTCCATATAGAATGGCTCAGATGAATTAAAAGAATTGAAGGCTCGATTGCGGAGTTAACAGATAAGGGATTTGTGAGACCGAGTTTCTCCCCCTGGGGTGCTCCTGTATTGTTCGTAAAGAAGAAGGATGGTTCAATGAGACTTTGCATTGATTACCGTCAGCTTAATAAGGTGATTATAAAGAACAAGTACCCATTGCCGAGGATTGATGATTTATTCGATCGCTTAAAGGGGCCACAAGATTTTCAAAGATCGATTTGAGGTCTGGTTACTACCAGTTGAGAGTTAAGGAGTCGGATGTGCCGAAAACCGCCTTTAGGACAAGGTATGGACATTATGAGTTTCTTGTGATGCCTTTCAGCTTAACAAATGCTCCAACTATATTTATGGACTTAATGAATCGGATCTTTCGGCCATATTTGGATAAGTTTGTAGTAGTGTTTACAGATGACATTCTAATTTATTCTCGGGATGAGTCTGAACATGCCAAACACTTGAGAACCATATTGCAGATCTTGAGAGAAAAGAAATTGTTTGCTAAGTTTAGTAAAAGTGAGTTCTGGCTTCGTGAAGTCGGATTTTTAGGACATATAGTCTCAGGTGATGGTATTCGGGTGGATCCAAGTAAGATTTCTGCGATCGTTGATTGAAAACCGCCAAAGAATGTATCCGAGGTTAGAAGTTTTTTAGGCTTGGCCGGATATTATAACGTTTTGTTGAGGGATTTTCGGTGATTGCCTCTCCTATGACTAAGTTGTTGCAAAAGAATGTTAAGTTTGAATGGACTGATAAATGTCAGCAGAGTTTTGAAAAGTTGAAAGCACGATTGACTGAAGCACCAATTTTAGTACAGCCCGAGCCAGGAAAGGAGTTCGTAATTTATAGTGATGCATCATTGACAGGCCTTGGATGTGTGTTGATGCAAGAGGATAAAGTGGTAGCTTATGCTTCGAGACAGTTAAAACCGCATGAGAAGAACTATCCTACACATGATTTGGAATTGGCCACTATTGTCTTTGCCTTGAAAATTTGGTGACATTATTTGTATGGTGAAAAATGCCGAATTTTTACTGATCACAAAAGTTTGAAGTATTTGATGAATCAAAAGGATTTGAATCTGCGACAGTGAAGATGGCTTGAATTATTAAAGGATTACGATCTAGTGATTGATTATCATCTGGGAAAAGCAAATGTAGTTACTGACGCCTTGAGCAGGAAATTTCTTTTTACTTTGAGAGCCATGAATACGGGGTTAGCATTGTCTGATGATGGGTTAATTTTAGTAGAGATGAGGGCTAAACCATTATTTCTCCAGTTGATTTGTGATGCTCAAAAGAATGATAGTGAGTTGCGAACCAAGAGAACTCAATGCGAATCAGGTTACGACTCAGATTTTCGAGTTGGACCAGACGACTGTTTGATGTTTCGAGACAGGATATGTGTACCGAAAAACAATGAATTAATTCAGAAAATATTACATGAAGCGCATGATGGTCGTTTATCATCGATTCACCACGGTAGCACAAAAATGTATAATGATTTAAAGAAGTTGTATTGGTGGCCAGGTATGAAAAGGGACATTTCTGAATTTGTAACCAAGTGTTTGATCTGTCAACAAGTAAAAGCTAAACATCAAGTGCCTTCAGGATTACTTCAACCGGTAATGGTGCCTGAGTGGAAATGGGACAAGATTACCATGGATTTTGTGACCGGTTTTCCTTTGACTCCTAAAAAGAAGGATGCTGTCTGGGTAGTGGTTGATAGATTAACAAAGTCAGCCCACTTTATACCAGTACGTACCGATTACTCACTTGATAAATTAGCCGAATTATATATTACTGAAATTGTGAGGTTGCACGGAGTACTTATGTCAATAATATCAGACAGAGATCCGAGATTTACCTCGAGATTTTGGAAAAAGTTATAAGAAGCTTTGGATACAAAATTGAACTTTAGTATCGCATTTCATCCAGAAACAGATGGTCAGTCGGAAAGAGTAATCCAGGTACTCGAGGATATGCTTAGATGCTGTGTCTTAGAATTTGGAGGTAGTTGGGAGAAATATCTATCTTTGATTGAATTTGCCTACAATAACAGTTATCAGTCAAGTATACAAATGGCACCATACGAAGCCTTGTATGGTTGTAAGTGTCGGACTCCTTTATATTGGACCGAACTTAGTGAGAAACAGATTCAGGGAGTTGATCTAGTTAAAGAAACCGAAGAGAAAATAAAAGTAATTCGGGATTACTTGAAAGCTGCTTCAGATCGACAAAAGTCATATGCAGATTTAAAAAGAAAAGAGATTGAATTTCAAGTGGGTGATAAAGTGTTCTTGAAGGTGTCACCATGGAAAAAAATTCTGAGATTTAGCCGAAAAGGCAAGTTGAGTCCGCGTTTTATTGGGCCGTATGAGATTACTGAGAAGATTGGACCAGTGGCATATCGGTTGGCCTTACCGGCAGAGTTAGAAAGAATTCATAACGTGTTTCATGTATCAATGTTGTGACGTTATCGTTCTGATCCTTCACATGTGATTTCTCCAACAGAAATTGAGATTCGATCGGATATGACCTATGAGGAGGAACCAATAAAGATTTTGGCTCGAGAAATTAAACAGTTAAGAAATAAAAGTATAACCTTAGTGAAAGTATTATGGCACAGACATGGGATAGAAGAGGCTACATGGGAACCTGAGGAAGCTATGAGAAACGATGCGAACCTCTTTCTGGTAAGATTTTCGGGGATGAAAATCTTTAAAGGGGGGAAGAATTGTGACAACCCGAATCAGAGCCTAATCGGAATAGTGGTTTCGTGACCACAAATCCGAGATAGAAATAATTATTTTATAATTATTTTGATGATTATGATATGATTGCATGATTGTGTGAAAATTTCGTGAAGAGATTCTATGCCTAAAGTGCTTAAATTGAAAGTAGGGACTAAATCGAATAAGTTGCAAAATTTGCATTCTAGAAGTTTTTAGTATGAAATTGCATTGAAATATTAATTAGGAGGTCTTAAATAGCAATTTTACCAATTTTAAGTTCATGGACAAAATTAGGACATGGAAGGAATTTTTGGAAAGTTTAGTAGTAAGGGCATTTTGGTCATTTGTATATTAAATGAAATAAAATGGGAAAAATAACACAAAATTGGTTATCATCTTCATTAGTTGCTGCCGAAAATTGCTCTCCTCCATAGCTAGGGTTTCTTTAACTTTCAAGCTTCATAGTAAGTGATTTCAAGCCCCGTTTTTAATGTTCTTCACATTTTTGAAATCCTCGTAGCTCGGTTTACATATTTCTACCATTATTTTGAGTTAGGGTTTATGTTTAAAAATTTACCCATGAATGATAGGCATGTATTTTGTTGTTTGATGGTATAATATGAATGTTTGAAGTTAGGGGAACGATCTTTTCTAAGCGATTTTTAACGAAAACGAGCAAAACGGCATAATCGATAAAAATACCTATTGTTCATAACTATGTGTTAGAGTGAGAATTTGATGTTACCATAGAAGAGAAAAATGACCAGTAGGTCATTAAACATAAGAATAAGGGCTGAAATTAAATTTCCGAGCCTTGGGGCAAAATTATAATTTTCTAAAAGTTAGGGGGCAAAAATGTAATTTTTGTATAATGTGATTTTTGGATTAAAATAAATAGTTCGAGTGTTAAATGAGCTAAATATGTTGTTATAGATCAAGAAAGAAGTGGAATCGACCTCGAACGGGGGAAGGAGAAAGTTTTGGTCTAAATTGCAAAATTCCCATATTTTGCACCGAGGTAAGTTTGTATGTAAATAATGCATTAATTTCATTTACATTCTTATATTTCAGCCTATTATATATATATATTAGCTGATATTGAAGTATAAATCTACTATTGGAAGAATGGAAATAAGTAATAGAAAGAGAGATCCCGGTTGAACATTCGGAAAGATCGAATAAAATAGAGGGAGTGTAGCTAGGTCACATGTATGGTGCCGAGTGCACATCATGTGTACAAGAAAGCTACGAGATACTATGTAGTAGCTAGGTCACATGTGTGATACGGGATATATCCTATGCAGACAAGAGAGCTACGTGAGAGATAAATGTAACTAGGTCGGATGCGTGATTCCAAGTGAAGGACACCATGTAGACAAGAGAGCTACGAGACAAATCGGCTAGGTCGCATGAGTGGTACTAAGTGTTTACCATGTGTACAAGAGAGCCGAACTAAATGAAATATGATGGTGGGGCTGTGTGCTGAAACCATCAAGTATTGAGGATTAATCCGAATTGTTCAACGGGATGGTTTTGTGATGACATTGTAGTCATGGACCTACACTTGTGATATATGAAATGTGGTGAAAATGATTTGTGATATATATATATATATATGTGTAAGTTAAAATGAGATTAGTATAAAGAATGTGTGAAAGGGTGAAATTAGTATTAAAACTGTTTTGGACAGTAGCAGTGACGTGATTTTGAAAATTCACCAAAAATATAAGGAATTTAATTAGAGATTGAATAAGATATGAAATTAAATCTTTGAGTCTATTTTCATATAAAAGAAATAGAGCAAGCAAAGGAATTCTATATTTTGAGATATTTACAATTGTGTGTGACTTGCTCAGGATGACTATGTGATCCCCTGTTCCAACTTTGAAAAATTATTAAAAATTGTACAAAACAAATTAAGAAATATAGTTCACATGCCTAAATTCCTTATTGAGTCTAGTTTTAAATGAAACAGGTTTCATGGTTATTGGAATTGTGTACTGAGAGAAATTCAATTCGTAGTGAACAGAGGTCAGATCAGTTGAGCTGTGTAACAGGGGAAACTTTAACTAATAAACTGTACTAATTGGCTGAACCAAAAATTCTAAAAAAAAAATTAGTGAGAATTTTGATGAGTCTAGATTCAGGGAAATTTTACGGATTTGAATTTCGAGTTTCGCAACTCGAGTTATGATTTATTTAGTGATCATGACGCAGGAGGGACAGCTTGATCAAATTGGAGTAAACAATAAAATTTAAAAATATGATATAATTGAGTTATGTTGTAAACATGTTAGATTCCTTATTTGTTATTTATATACTTACTTACTAAGCTTTATGCTTATCTTCTTTTCTTTTTCTTGTCTTATAGAGTTACTAAGCCAGATCGGGAATTGAAGATCGTCGGAGACCCTTCCACACTATCAATACTTTTTGGTACTTTGTAAACACTATTTTGAAATATGGCATGTATAGCAGACTTAGTTATTTTGTTACGTGTCATAAATGTCTAGGTTTAAATTACTACTTATAGTATCAAACTAATCATTTTGTATGAAGCCTTTGAAATTAGTTTGTATTGTTAATAGCATATGTTATAATGATCAAATTGCACGCTATATTTTTGTTGGGTTTTATTTAATAGTATTTACTATAATTTGTTAATACCTCGTACCCTGTTCCGGCGACGGATACGGGTAAGGGGTGTTACAGATGCGATCTTAGCCAAGGAGCTAGTTGCTGAACCATTGGAGCTGCCTATGGGACCAATCACTCGAGCCCGAGCTAAGAGGTTTCAAGAAGCTATATCGAGCTATCTTAATCGAGCTTGGAGAGAACAACTGACCGACCATTGCTATTCCAGCTCACCAAGCTTATTGTGCAACGTCTTGCAAGCTAATTTAGCTCAGCCTAGCTCAATGGAGCTCACACCGAATAGTATTTAGCTCATTCAACTGGAATAATATTTTTATGCGCATAAGTTCATTTAAAATAAATAAATTAAGTTAGTTTAATTAACTAAGTCCAAATAAATGAGTTCAATTCTGGACATAATAATTAAAGTTAAATGTGTCTCAAGTTCATACATAATTAATAGTTAATTTTAATATGTTTAATTTAAGACAAATTTATTTGTTGCTGTTAACCAATGCGTCCAGCCTAATTAAAGTTGTCTTAGATCTGCCGAATTCAATATGTCTTAAAGCTATTTAATTTTTGCTGATTTAATGTGTAGTTCATATGCATGAATCGACCAGCAAAGGAGCTGAAGATCACCTCTTTTCAGGTGGTTGTTCGTGCAGCTCAACAGCCTTTGAATGAATTAATTCAGCTGCAGCAGCCATTAAGCTTCCCCAAGTGATGCCTAGAGGAACTCATCAGCCACAACTCTTCACCAAAAATTCAGCTGAATGGTGTTGTCCATTGGAGTTTCCTAAGCTAAATTCAATGATTTCCTTGACTGTTCAGCTAACCGAAGCAGCCCTCTACCGTGTCAAATTAATGATCAACTGAATAATCACCATCTAGAAGCTGACTATTTGTGTTTTCCATGCTAAGAAGCTTCTAGGGACGTTCAAGAACCTTCAAGGAAGTTTCCAGCCCCTTTTCTAGCTTCAATGTGCTGTCCGTTCAGCTCACTTAAAGTCCATTCGGCTAGCCACTTACTTTAGCTATAAATATTTGCTCAAAACTGATTGTAAAGAACTTTTGATGAATTTTTATGTTATCATATTACTTTGTGAGTGTTAAAACTCTCATTGTTCTCCTTAGATTAAATTGACTTATCAAGCAACCCTTGTCGCGCCAATCCTGTCTTTTTGAACTTATCACTTTGTTAAAGTATGGCGTTCACCCATACCAAGGTTCCTATCTCCATAAATAGCGGGTCAATGTTATTATTCCATATTTATCAATCTATCCTTCCTATTTCCATCCTATTCAACCTATGTGTTTGTTTAAAGTTTCGGGTCAACACGGCATATTGTGTTGGTTCATTCTTAAGCCTTAGCCGAAACCATACATTGTTTCCATATCTTCTTCGAAACCATCCCATTTGAACCTATCTTTAATAATTTCAAGCCTATTTTGCAAATCGATTAGACTTACTCAATTTTAATGATCGATCAAACAATACGACTCGAGACATCTACATCCGAGCTCGTATCATGAACCTTAGATCTTACTCGAAAGAACCCCTATCCACGAGATACCAAAGCAAAGCAAAAAAAAAACAGTTCTATTTTACAGAGAGGAAAAAAAAGAAGAGGAAAAACAAAAAGAAAAAGAAAAAAGAAAGAATATGCTACTCTCTTAGGATTTTCTATCATCAAAATAAATAAATAAAGTAAATATTTTACACTCAACCAAATTGGAAGTGCAAAAATAATTCCGCAAAGTATACATGAGGACTCGATCCCGGAACCCCAAGTTAAACTAACACACAGCCATCCACCAAATCAACAAGCCCATTCTAACACTAAAATGCGAAAACACACACGTATATGGTCGAGCTACGACTAACCCTAAATACAAACCCCAAAAATTCTAACCCTAAATACAAACCCCAAAAATTCTAACCCCAAATTTGAAGCATAAAATTCACAATTAACCTCGTATAATCACCTAAAAACGCATTAAGAATAAGGTTAAAACATGTTACTTTTTACACTTATCAAATATCCCCACACTTAAATGTTTGCTAGTCCTAAAGCAAAATTCTCAACCCACATTCAAGTTAACTTCCCTTAATTTATTGTTTTCAGCGAAAATATATTAGGATAATCTATAGCTAATCATGCACTATAAATGTTGGAAAATCAAATTCGAAAAACTCAACAGAAAATAAATTTAGGGAAAAACCAAAGTTTTAAATTATTTTTCCAAAATAAGAAGTTGGTTGTGATATCTAAAGTAATAAACACTTAATCAAAATTGTACCTTTTCGATTCATCTAGGATAAATGCTTCAATTGAGTTGTCTTCTCCGTTATCCTCAAACTCACGTCTGTCGAGTGTGGGCTCGCTTCGAATCAGAAAGTTTTTCATAAAAGTTACCAGTGAGGTAATTTCACAATTTCTCTACAATTTTGGTTCAAGTTATAAATAAGAAAAATATCTCTAAAAATTTTCTGAAATAATTTTTTCAGAGAATTTTCTCTCTACAACTTTCTCTTAAATTCAAGTGTATGTAAAATAATAACCCAAGGCTCTCTTTACATAAGAAGAGTTTAGAGAGTT
This sequence comes from Gossypium longicalyx, assembly GCA_025698465.1. NCBI lineage: Eukaryota > Viridiplantae > Streptophyta > Magnoliopsida > Malvales > Malvaceae > Gossypium > Gossypium longicalyx. Next base: position 30,891,035 of record CM046998.1, on the reverse strand, counting down.
CAATTATGATTAAACTTAATCACTTTAATATTAAATTAATAGAATATTTATCTATAAGATAAAACATTAAATTAAATTAAATATAAGATAATCACTTTAATATCAAATTTATAAAATACTATTAAGATAAGTATTAAATTAAATTAAATATTAAATATATTAAAATGATATTATTTTTGAAATAGTTAATCTTAAATCAAATTCTCTGGAAGAGTTCCAGTAGGAGTGTAACTCTTCCACTGCTCAACCACCAAAGACCCACCGCTGTTGTAACACCCCAAATCCAGCTTAGACGTTATGGCTGAATCTGGAGGGTTACAATAATACGATGAAATATTTACTTTCCAAAACATGACTCGATTCGAAACCGAAAATCAAAGTTTTATAAAACTCACCACAAATCTTTGATAGAAAACTTGCCACTCTTAAAATGCTTATGTGAATTTATCAATGACTAACTTAAAGTTCCAAATTTTACTAAATCATCACGCTTTTGTCACTTGCTTTATAAAACTCGTAATTTTGAGTAAAACTTTGCAGCAGAAATTTTAGAGGTGATAGTTTGGAAACCGTGATCTCGATAAGTGAAAACGTACAGTTCACTAATTGGGCATATTCTGAAACATTTGTTATAAACCCATTTTAAATTTGCAGCAGAAAATCCTTAGCTTGTTTTAGTTTTGAAAAATGAAATCTATTTTTGTTAACTCATATGATTTTGCAGTTTTACGTTTGAAAACATCAAATACCGACGAAAAACAAAAACCAAAACTAAGCCCAAAACAAAACCAAAACCAAAACCAAAACCTAAAACTTAGTTCAAAAATCAAAAGTCTGAACATCTAGATTAACTAACCAAAACAAACCATTTTATGTGAAAACCAATCCGAGCTCCTACACGTCGTCAGTCCTAAGTCGGAAGTTCACCTGAAACGTATCAAACAAAAAGAGTGAACTAGAAGCTAGTGTGTGACTCAACCCAGAAGCATAATTTTAGTTATAAAGTACAAATATCATATCAGAATGTTGTATTACCAGAAACTTATATTAGATCATTATCTCAATTTTTCAAAACATATTTCGGATTGGAATATCATATTTTCAAAACATATATCAGATTAGATGGTCAAAATTTCAGAAACATATATATTATATTAGAATGTCATAACAGACTAGAAAAAATGTAGATATAGATCCTGCCCCCATCCGCTACACACCAACTTTGTCCAACCAACCACAACAATTAGGACTGCAAGAGTCCATCCATCCAATCAGACCAGGTTCTGGTGGTATGTAAATCATAATGATGCAGCTGAACTGCCAAACATTTATTGCGGTTTAACTACCGAAAATGCAGTAATACTGCTTGAAAACACTTCCTCCAACATCATAACCCACCTCAATGCACATGCAGAATCATAATATATGTTCATATTACATAGTCGAATCAATAACTTATCAGAATAAATAACATAATATGTATAACACACATGGTTTACAAAATAGTCATGCTTAACTCATGTACCTACTTATAGAAAATCATAACACATTATTATACTTATCAGAACTTAGTTAACATACCTCCTACACTTACCCATGCTTGTTTAAAGAAACTTATGTTTTTTTAAGCCTACGTAACGCTCACAAACCCAATTTTTGAGTCCTTTAATCTGTAACACCCCTTACCCATATTCAACGTCAGAACAGGGTACGAGGCATTATCAAACTTATCACATGAACAAACATACAACTTTGGGTTTTAAATTTGCGCCCAAATTAAAACCATTCATATCCAATCACAATGTCCCTATTACAAGCCTACGAGGCTCAAAATGTGCATTGGAAGTGGTTCAGGACTAAACCAAGAACTTAAGAAATTCTTTATGAAACTTAGAAAATTTTCCACTAAACAGGGGTCACATGCCCGTGTGGATATGGGACATGCCCATGTGGGCAGGCCGTGTGGCTACACATGCCTGTGCCCCGACTCCGTGTAACTCACTGACTTGTAACCCATGAATAAATTGAGATCACACGGCCAAGTCACGTACCAGTGTGCTAGGCCGTGTGGAAAATTAATTTTCATAAAATAGGTGCAGACTTCACACGACCAGGGCACACGTCCATGTTCGAGGTCGTGCCGTCCATACGGCTGAGACACACGCCCATGTGCTCAATTCTGAGCATTCTGTTTCTCAAAATTAAGGTGCAGGGGATACACGGCCTAAACACATGCCCATAGGGTAAGCCGTGTGTCATACACAGTCTAGACACACGCCCCCGTGTGGACAAAAATAAGGCTATTTACCAATCCATTTTGCCACCCTTTAATGTACACACCTAAACAACATAATATAGCATCAATCCAAGCAAATACATACAACCAAACATCCACAACCAAAACATCAACACATCATTCATGAGAGACATCATTATATGAATATACTTGTAACCAATATTAGCCCATTTCCAATGGCCTTATACAAAATGAACTCCTAACCAATATAAGCCAACACATTTGGCCAAATCAATTATGACACATAACAAAATGACCAAGTCCCCTATATATGCCATAACTCAAAATGTTGAATTCATTGGTACCAAAATAATTGTTGATAGTGTGAATGGATCTCTGATGATCTCCGAACCTGAGCTAGCTTGGTGACACTATAAGATAGGGGAAAGAAAGGGAGTAAGCTATATAGCTTAATAAGTTCATATACAAATAATATGCATTTTAACAACACCTTAATCATGCAATTTATATAAAGTGAGATAACATAAATGTTACTAAAATCTCATAGTCATAACTTGCTCAATCACAACCTTACCAAGAGTTCATTACCCATTGTGTTTATTACTTATGAGTTCTATGTACATACCTGTACCAACTCATAACATAACCACATCCTTTCACATCTTTGACAATTCCATTAAACACTTGAAATATTATCAGATACTCAAAAAATCTTACACATAAGTGCCACATATGTAGCTAAAGCTACCTCATATCTTATAACACATATAGGCTCACTTTCGAGCTATTCACAGGCCTATCACACAAACTGTCAGTTAGGACGTAGCTACACAGTGCTGCTAACACAAGCTGTCCGGTATCTGCAACATATACCGAAATACCCATCCACTGGTAGGACGTACAAGACCAGCACCCGGATTACATAAACACACATATACATGGGGTTCCTAGTCACATGTCACTCGTATCCTATTCTATTCTTAAAGTTCAACCGAGATTTCTCGCTTGTTAAAACTTTCTCGAATACGTCCAAAGAGTTAATCACACAATTCATGCAATATTAAAGCATTTAAAACATAAATATAATAGTGCATTACTTACATACGAGCTTACCTCGGTACAAAAAATAGTAGAATTGGACCTAATCGTCAAACATTTTGTTTTTCCTAATCGTCAAACACTTTGTTTTTCCTTCGATCTAGGTCCGAACCTCATTTTTCTTGATCTATAATAACAAATTTAACTCATTTAATACTCACATTATTCAATTTGGCCCAAAAATCATGTTATGAAAAATTACATTTTGCCCCTAATGTTTCACATTTCTACAATTTAGTCCCTAGGCTTGTAAAAAGAAATGTATTCAATTTCTTCAAAACCCAAGCCTAGCCCAACCATTTTCATACTCATATCAGTCCACATTTTCCACTTAATCACACTTTTACTACTCATTTTATAACTTTTACAAATAAGTTCTTTTTTGACATTTTTACCGAAAATCACTTAGTAAAAGTTGTTTATCTAACAACTAACATACATTTTCTACCATTAGACATCAAAATACATGCATTTCTAACATGGGTAAAATTTTAAGCTTCATCTTTCTTTCAAATTAGTCCTTGAAATAGCTAGATTAGGTTACAAGGATCTCAAAAACATGAAAATTATTAAAAACAAGGCTAGAATGGACTTACAATCGAGCTTGGAAGCTTGGCCAAATACCTTAGCTATGGCTTCTCCAAAATTTTGGTCATGTAGGAAGAAGATGGACAAAGTTTTGGCTTTATTTTTCTTATTAATTCATTTATTAACCAAATAACCAAAATGCCCCTAACTTAAAACATAAAAATTCTCTTATTTCATGTCCATTTTTGTCCACTAACTCAACAAATGGCCTAATTACCATCTAAAGACCTTCAATTTACAATCTCATAATAGTCTAACACTTTTAGCATGTAGAACCTAAATTTTGCACTTATTGCAATTTAGTCCTTCTAGCTAAATTAAGTGCCCAATCGATAAAATTTTCGAACGAAATTTTCATGAAACAATTCCATAAAACTGTAGATCATAAAAATATAATAAAAATAAATCTTTCTATGTCAGATTCGTGGTTCCGAAACCATTGTTTCAACTAGACCGAAAATCGGGCTGTTACATAATCAGCCCCTAATCAATACTCAAAATTGGCCCAAAAGGCTTACATGGACCAAAAACCTAGCTTGTGTGGTCCACACAGCCTACCACACGATCCATATAATTTCACACGGTTGTGTGCTCCACACGGCCTACCACGCAGTCGTGTGGTGCATACGATCTACCATACATACTACTTAATTACACACAGCTGTGTGCTCCACATGGCTTGACATACAGCCTACCACGCGACTATATAGCGCACACGGTCTACCACACGACCTGGCACATGACCATGTGGCACTAGACAGTTTTGAAAACAACCCTTGATTTTGTAGTATTCTGAGTCCAAAACAACTTTTTGGGTTACAATCACACACCTGACGATAATTTTTATAAACCATACAGTAGTATACTTCAAATCCTACATATGACACTAAAATGTATCAATTAACAAACACGAATTACCCAAAATTTCACTTTAAACAGTCCCCTAAATTGACATTGATCACTTACTATAACGCCCCGAATTTTGGGCTAGAAGTTTTGGAATTTGAGAATAGGGACAGTGAGGAGGCTGCACTTATGAGTTTAGTTGTGCGTTTTACTGGCAGAATGGGCCTGCTGGTCTGGGGGTTGAGTAAGTGTTAGCATACCTCAAGGTTCTGAGTTCAAGTCTCTTTGTGGGCATTTTGGAAAACATTTTATTTATTTATGTTTTAAGTTAAAATAATTATTTTGTTAATTTGTTTATTATTATTTATTATTTATTATTTTTATTTGGTTTTTCTCCTTCTTTATCACATTTTATGCTCCTATTCTTCTCCCTTCCTTCATTTTCTTTATTTTTGCTATCTTTTGTCTGTGAAAACGGTTGATTTGTGGATTATGAAACTTCGCTCCTTAGTTGTCTTCTTCACCGTAAAAGTAGGTGTGGAATTCGAACTGTAACTACGTTACTGTATTTGTTATTGATTCTGTAAATTCTTGTTCGGCTTATTTTGATTGGATGCTAACTCGCTGGTTTTGGGGTTTTAGATGATGGTAGTGAAGGAAAAACTCCCTTTTCTGATGTACTTTGTTAGGATGAAGAATTGGGACTGTTACGGTGGCCAAAACGGTGTTTTTAGGATTGAATTGGGGTGGTTTAGTAGCCTCCCAGATGGCCACACGGGTGTATGCCGATGCACACGGCTGTGTGGAATTGTGAATTAGGGTTTTCGGTCAATTTTGGTGCCACACAGCTTGGCCATACAAGCGTGTGGCTGACTTGGGTATTTTTGTCAGAAACCACACAGCTGTGTCCATTGGACACATAGCCGTGTGACTGATTTGGGCAATTAGGGCTTCCACACGGGCGTGTGTTATGGGACACATGGCTGTGTAGCTAATTTGGGAAACTAGGGTTCCCACACGAGTGTGTGCTTCGGGACACACGGCCATGTGACTGATTTGGGGCCTAGGGATTCCACACGGGCGTGTGTTAAGGGACACACGACCTGGCTGATAGCCACATGGGCGTGTGACACCTTCACACGGGCGTGTCTGTCTGCACCTAATATAAGTGAAATTGAACAGTGAGTTACACGGTCTGTTTACATGACTGTGCCCTTGCACCACATGGGTGTGTGTCTCTGTCACACGGCTGTGTGCTACCCCCTCAAACAGGCGTTTGGATCCCCACACGGCCTGGATTGCTCCACATGGCCAGAGCACACGGGATTGTGGCCCTAACTCGTCAAATTCTGAATTTAAGTCAATTTGATTGCAATCGCAAATCAATGTGTTCCTACTTTTAACTAAGCTTAATTAAGGGTAATCGTGACTCTGAATTGGGTTCGATTTGTGTGATACTCGTGATTGATTGCGTGAGTAATTTGTTACTGATATGGAATACATGAGTGTACATCCTTTTGACTGACTGAATGTGATTGACTGTATCTAAATGACTGCTTTTGAATGACTGTCTGAAATTGTATTCTGAGTTGGTGCATTTGCATTCATACATTTGCATACATCCATTTGCATAAACCATCTTAGGTTGGGATGTTGAAGAGAAAGAAGACTGATTTGATTTGGCAGTTCAACTGCATAGATGATCATTGTTGCCGGGCAACCCGGGATGACATCGTATAGACGGTATAGCAGATTGTTGCATTGTACTGTACCACATGTATTTTAGCTACGCTACGTACTTATATCTAATCTAGTAGTTCATACCGCATGTCTGTACTGTAGTATTCCGCATTGCACCGTACAGCTTATACGCTAGCATTGCTGCATAATATACGAGACTGGTAGTTTATCTACACACTGATAATCTCTAAAACCCTGAGGGCTATGGACAATACTGATGATCATTGTTGCCGGGCAACCTGGGATGACATCATATGGAGTGTAGGGTTGGATGGGCTTTTCGAGGTCCTACTTGGAGTGTAGGGATGGGTGGGTTGATTAAATCCCCACAGTAAGTATAGGGTTGGACGGAGAGGTGTGTTGGTTGGTTGGGTGGGTGCATTTTGTAACTCATTTGCACTCATATGCATTTGATTGAATCTGATTGACTGAATGTGTTATTGTGACCGAATGTGACTGTAGTGTTTGTCTGATATGTCTGATTGACTGTTTGTGAATGACTGATTGAATGAAAGGCACTCATGCCTTAGAGAATTCTGTAGGTATGACTGCTCTCAGATCTTGAGATGGGCTAGGGCCCAAAAGCTGTACTTGATTCTCGAAAAAAGGCTTAGGCCAAAATCGTGGATCGTTGAAAACTACCGTTATCAGTGTCGAGCAGAGCCATATGGATCGTAAAGTTACATATGGTCTGTATTTGTTTTAATCGGTCTGTAAGTATGTTCTACTTTTGAACTACTACTGGTTTTCTGTTCCCATTTCTGTAGTTTGTCTGGTTTGATCTCTCACAGAGCTCGAGTAGCTCACCCCCTCTTCTGTTTCCCTTTTTAGGTACATTTCGAAGTTTTGGATGCTGTACTTAGTACGCGGAGGTCTCGAACAGTCGCAGCTTTGGAAAATTGGAAAATCAGATTGTGCTTTCTAGTTTTTATATTTGGTTTTGAACTGTATGGTTTATAAACTGTGGTACATTTACTATTTTAAACTTGTGAACAACATCTTAACGATTGAGCGTCTTGCCTAGTTTTGAAAATAGAAATTTTGAATGACTTATTTTTGTAAAATTTTCTCACGATCACTTCGGTGATCAATGTAGTATCTCGAATTCGTGCTAAACTTCTAGGCCAAGTTTGGGTGTTACACTTACCCAAAAAGTTGGCTATTTCACAACACCTATCTCGTCGGAAGATTAAAAATTCCAGAACCAACACCTATTCAAGACCACAAACATCAATTAAAACCAACCTCAGTCCAAGCCATTTAACTCATCCACTTACCTCCAAACGAAAAGAAAACCAACACCAAAACCTTACAAAATGAGTACAAATACTTATCCAAAAGAGAACAGCGAATTGACAAAAAATTGACGGCACAAAAACATGAAGAACCGTATAACAAAAAGAAAACAGAAGGATATGGAAAAATAAGGATTCAGATTGTTTTTGCAAAATTATGGGTTCAAAACTTAAGGGAAAAATCCATATAGAAGAAGAGCTTGAGAGGAAGTCTATAGAAAATAATTTGAAACACAAAATGTAGAAAGAGTGGGAAAAGAGGGAGGGTAGTTTGAGGGAGAGATTTTAGAGAATGTCTTCTAACTATATTTTTATTTTTTAATTAAAAAAATACCCATTACCTCTACTAAATCTGATAACTAACCACCTATCAGGTTCTCCAGAATTCAAAACAAAAATAATTTTCCACTTTACATATGTAGGGATTCAAACATAAGACCAAAGGATAAGCTGACACCTTAATGCTGAACCAATAGGCTTAGTCTATCATAACTTGCACAGAAATAAGATTTAAGTCAGAAGACCATGGATAAGAATTAAGCTAAAAATCAACAAAATTTAAAAAGATAAGATTTGAATTTAGGACCTCACACACATATACAGAACACATATCCACTGAACCAAATTAAATTACTTGTCATAATTTTCACAACCTTAATCCAAAATAGGGCGTGCCAACTCTTGATTTTACTAACCCAATTTCTTCCAACCCGATTTTTAGGATGTGATAACTCTTATCTCTTTAAAAGAATCTCGTCCTTGAATTCCCGTTGTCACACCATTTAATTAAACACTTGAAATTCCTTGTTCTGAACTGACCATCATGCTATCACTGCGCAACTATGATTTCAATGTAGTCCAAACAATATTTCTAACAGAGTTACTATTCGCTAACATGTTTTATCTCACGGAGCTATCTATTGGAAATATCGCTAGCAATTTCACAACCCCAAAGTCAAAAATTCTAATGACAGTCAAACACTTAAGTACAAAAAAATACCTAATCAAAGCAAAATACAATTGACATGGATCACAATTGTACCTTTATTGATGCCAGATGTGTCTCGACCTTTTCGACACCTAGGTGCACAAAGTAATATTTGATTTCATCTTTGAGTCAAAGCTTGCATCCGACTAATAGAACATCGTGAAAAGTCCCTAACACAATGCTTATCAAATCCAGATCCAAAACACACTCTCATTTTCCTTCAACACATGCCCGGACGATGCCTACCACAAAAAGCACAAATCGAAACCTAACATACGCTTACAACTACCTCAACCTGCTGAGACCTAACTATTCTAGCTCACTTCCTAAATTGCATATTGAAGTCAACAAGACCAGAGCTCTTCTTATTCCATACTTATTCACTTCATTTTCCTCGCCCTCTAACCAACTAATCTCTTCTACTAACCTAGTTTCATTCGACCGAAGTCGCTCTGTCACAAACCCTCGACTCACAAATACAAATTAGACCTCAGCAACCCTTTGTAGATCTCTAAATAAATCCTAGGACACTACATCGTCTCTAGTTTCTCAGTTACTACCCTAAAAAATAGGTGTCTTCACACACTAGCTAATTTCCAAATTGGCATACTACCTAAAAAAAGGACTTGGCGTGAGTCACTTGAAAACGTCGACCACGTCCTCGCACACCGCGTCCATAGGTACCACGTAAACTTATTTTACTAATCTTCATTTCAGAAATCTAAAGTTTAGCTTAAGTTATTAAAAATTCTAAGTCTTATGTTTAACAAAAGTACTTAGTTATCTTAAAGAAAATAATATTTTATTCGATAATATCTGATGTTTATTAGACTAACTAAAGTAGCTAAAGAGAAAATAAGTAAAGTATCGGAGTCTCGGATTCACATTTTCAGAAATTTAATAAATTTTTGGGCAAATTCACCCACATTAGATTTCCAAAAATTTCTTAATAATCAGAAATTTCAAAACATGTAATGCATAAAATTTTAAACCCAAAAATTACAACTCGAGTTTTGCAATCTAGCTCTGATACCACTAAATGTAACACCCCAAACCCAGCCTAGGCGTTATGGTTGATTCTAAAGGGTTACAATAATACATTGAAATCTTTCTCTTGAATCATAATATCACATGTTCATATTACATAGTCGAAAATAGCTTATCAGAATAGATAACAGAATACGTATAACAGGCATGGTTTACAAAATAGTCATTCTTAACTCACGTACCTACTTATAGAAAATCATAATGCATTATTATACTTATCAAAACTTAGTGTGCCTCCTACACTTACCCATGTTTGTTTATAGAAACTTACACTTTTCTGGACCTGCATAATGCCCACAAACCCAATTTTTGAGTCCCTTAATCAGCCCCTAATCGGGCTCAAAATTGGCCTAAAAGGCCTACACAACCCAAAAGCCTAGCTTGTGTAGTCCACACGGCCTACTACACGGTCCATATAATTTCACACGGTTGTGTACTCCACATAGGCTACCACATGGTCACGTGGTCATGTGGTGCGCACGGTCTACCACACGACTTGGCACACGGTTGTGTGGGGCTGTGCAGTTTCATAAACAACCCCTGATTTCATAAATTTTTTGAGTCCAAAACAAATTTTTGGGTTAGAATCACACACCTGACGATATTTTTGATAAACCACTCAATGGTGCACTCCAATCCTACATATGACACCAAAATGTATCAATTAACAAACAAGAATTACCCAAAATTTCACTTTAAACAATCCCCTAAATCGGTGTTGATCATTTACCCAAAAAGTTGGCAATTTCACAACACCTATCTCATTGAAAGATTAACAGTTCCAGAATTGGCACCTGTTCAAGACCACAAACATCAATTAAAACCAACCTCAGTCCAAGCCATTTAACTCATCCACTTACCTTCAGACGAAATGAAAATCAACTCTAAAACCTTACAGAACGAGTACAAATACTTACCAAAAATAGAACAGGGAATTGACAGAAAATCAACAGCAAAAAAAATAAAAAATCATAGAATAATAAAAAGAGAATAGAAGGATAACGAGAAAAGAAAGATTAAGATTGTTTTTGCAAAAATATAGGTTCAAAACTTAAGGGAAAATTCCACAGAGAAGAGGAGCTTCAGAGGAAGTCTAAAGAAATTGGTTTGAAACACAAAATGTGTATAGTGCGAGGAAAGAGTGAGGGTAGTTTGAGGGAGAGATTTTAGGGAATGTCTCCTATCTATATTTTTTGTTTTTTTTTAATTAAAAAAACTAACTATTACCCTCATTAAATCTGATAAGTAATCACCTATCAAGTCCTCCAGAATTCAAAACAAAAATAATTTTCCACTTTACATATGTAGGGATTCAAACACAAGACTAAAGGGAAACCTAACACTTTACCGTAGAACCAACATACTCATTCTATCATAATTTTCACAGAAATAAGATTTAACTCAGAAGACTAGGGATAAGAATTAAGCTAAAAATTAATAAAATTTCAAAAGATAGGATTTGAACTTAGGACCCCTCACATACATACAAAATACATATCCACTGAACCAAATTAAATTACTTGTTATAATTTTCGCAACTTTAATCCAAAATAGGGCATGCCAACTCTTGATTTCACTAACCAAATTTCTTCAAACCCAATTTTTGGGATGTGACAGCTATCGACCATTTGATGGCCACCAGAATACCTTCGTCGCAACCGTCAGCACCCCAGGCTAGCTCATTGTTGCGATTCAGTCTGGGCCAGTGACGGCCCGACCAATTTGGTCTAGTCATCGGTTGGATCGTTAGCCTGGTTTTATATACTAGGCCCTATTTGACCAGTTTTTGGGTCTTTGTCTTGGTTTTAGGCTCCTGAGCCCAATTTACGATTTCAAGTCCAATTTTCAAGTTCAACTACCCACTAAGCCAATTGTCTGACTTGAAAATTAATTTTCAAAAATATCATATTAATTTTAATAAATTTGATTAATTTAATTTTACTTTACCAAAATTAATTTTCTTAAAAATCACTTAGATTTTTAAAATTAATTTTCAAGAAAATTCTTTTATCAAATTCTCTAGTTGAACAATTCTTTCAATCACTCAATTTAATTCCACATCGAATAAATTAACTCAATTAAATTATTTCTAAAGTCGTAAAATTTTATTCTAATCCAAAAGCAGTTTGATTGAGCTTTTATTGAGCTAACGGATGAACCAATCGGACATATACAATTAGCCTCTACTAATTGCAACTATGTCCAAAAGAATCATTTTGATAATTCACAATTATGTAATCACGGAGTCAGTCCACAAGAAGTACTATGATTGAAAACTCTTTATCGTATACTCTTTACGAAAGAAATCCATCCAACTGCTTTGCCCAATAACCTCGTCATGTGTGTATTACCCTAATATGATATCCTTGATTCCTTTGAGTTAAATTCGTTCACTCAATACAATCATATTTCATCTTATTGTCACCATTGTGTCTTCTTAATGATTCATATGATCACTGTCAACAAATGAATGTGATAAATTACTCATTTGAGAACTAGCAACCCGTGACCACGTTCCATATTTATCAATCCGCACAATGTCAATGAGAGTATATCATTAACTCTTTAATTGATCTATGAATTCCACTGTTGCTAGTAAAGTAATGTCATACACAAATCATGTGCCCAACATACCAGCTATTGGCTGGATCATATTGCCAGTAATATGGTCAAGCCACCAATAATGCACATAAACCCTAAGTCCAACTCAGCCACTTGCTTACCATTACAACCCAAATACTCTTGAGTAACAGTCCTGATTCTTGGAATAATTCCACCAATATCCACATGTTTACCACCCAAGACAAACTCACAACGAACTTTCCAAATAATCCAAAATGTTGGATTCTAAACTTCTGTTTATTAATATCCACTTGTTTTTTTTACTTTTTTAGTCTTTAAACTTGTGTTTTTTTATCAAATATCCCTAAAATGAATGGAAAATTTAATTGTTTTAACTTTACATCGTGGCATATGCATGAATGGCATGTCAATATTTAATTAATTTTTATTTTTTAATTTAAAAAATATAAAAATTAAAATTATAAAAGTGATTTGACAAGAAAAATATAAATTCAAGTATTAAAAAAATCAAAATATAAATGAAAAACTAAAATAATTTTATTATAAAGTTGAAATAAAAAATCTCGGTTTTTTATTATCAAAATATAATCTTGTTTCTTTTGCGTGATTAAAATTTTGTTGAATAGATAGATGGGAAATGTTAGAATTGTTGAATAGCTTAGGAAGTTAACAAATTCGCCACCACTTTTTCATTTCTCTTTAAATTTATACATATAAAGACAATGGAATTTGAGCATAGAAATAGTAGGTTAGGCCATCTTGTCATGTGTATGGGTCGTATGAGTCCATTATAACTTATAATGAGATTATTTCTCCCATATTCCACTCCACAGCATTTGCAATTATAACAATGTTCAATTCACAAGTTAGTCTAAATTCATTGATTATCATTTCTATTTTTAATTACAAAATGTAAAATGTCCCAACTAAATTAACCACTGAAGTCGGTGTCATAGTAATTATTTAACATGTCAAAGTTTACATACAAAATCCATTATCACTATCTAGATATAAGACTTTTTTTTATTTTATTTATCAAATTAACTATTTATTTTAAATATAAAATCTAAAAAAATATTAACTTAAAAATAGTTATAGGGTTTAAAGTTTAGTATATGCTAAAGATTAAAATAAATAATATTATATATTATATAAATAGTATATAATTTAACAAATAATTATTTAACTTCAATTTTATGTTTATCTAATTAAATATTTATTTTGATCATATATAATTAAATGAATAATTTTTTATTTAAATTAAATTAAATTAAAAAGATTGCGCCATGTGTTGCAATTTTAGTGTATGTATGTTGTTATATTATATATATATATGATACCTTTAATAATTATTCTAAAAAATGTTACTTAAACATTTCTTAATTGTTTGATAAATTAAAAAAAAAGTTGTTAATAAATTGTAGGTTTTAGGGTAAAAAAATTTTTTAGTAAAAAAAATAAAATAATCAATTTATTCAGTGAAAAAATGCACCAAATTAATCCTTCAATAAAAAAAATTGATTAGGTTCATCCATTAATGAAAATCATCTTTATTGATTTGGTCTATAATGATCCAATTTTCAGTGTTATCAAAAAATATGGTTTTGAAACCTCATTTACGTAAACGGAGTCTGTAAATATAAAATAGAAATATTTATGATGTTGGTATGAGAATATATTGAAGTTTGGTTAAGTAATTTAACCAAGAAATTTGTTAGTTAAAACTCAAGGACTAAATTGTAAAAGTCCAATTGCTATTGCATTTTAATTTAGAAAAGGTTTGAGGACCTAGATAGAAATTATCCAAAATATGAAAAGGGTTAATAAACCAATTTTTGTCATGATTTAGTGGATGATGATGTTAGATCCCACTTAGCTTAATTAATAATAAGATTAGTAAAGTTAAAACTTAATTAAGTTAATTAATCTAGATTAACTAAAGCCTAATTAAAGTATAAATAGGTAAGATAGTGAGAAATTTCATTATCATCTTCTTCATTCTCCCACCGTCCACCATATATGTAAAGAGAAGAAAGCTTCAAAAATTTTCTTTCACTTTCGACCAACATTTAATTAAGGTAATCAAACCATTATATTGTAATTTTTTTTATAGATTTATGATCATGAGAGCTTGATTTAGTTAGCTCATGTATTAATTTGTTTAATTGTTAAGCTGTTAGCAAGGTGCCATGGTAGATAAATTGATGAATTAGGCTTGGAATTGATACATATTAAGCTTAGATCATGGTAAGGACCAAATTGTAAAATTAGTTAAGCTTATTTGATAACATTGAAACATTAGGGACAAAATTGAATAAATAGAAAACATGTCAAAATTGAATAAATAGAAAACATGTCATGAAATTATGCTATGAATAGAAGGTATAGAATCCCTAATGAAATAATGTGAAATTAGATTTTGATCTAAAGCAAGATATTGAAAAATATGCATATCTTAAGTACAAAGACTGAAATGAATAAAATGTAAAATATGAGTGTATATTAGGGTCATGCATCTCATGACATCATTGTTGGTGAACTACTAAATGGCCATCATATGTTAAATTATTATACTGATTTGGTATGCATATGTATATTTGTATAGAGCAAGGATTAGATAGAAATGGAGGTAGTAGAGGAAAGGCTAAAATTGAGGAATAAGCCTTGAAAGATCTACTAATTTTTGTGTTTTGAAAGGTAAGTTCTCATGAAACTTACTATCCTTCCTTGTTTGATAGGTGTGCTTGTATTTAATTTCATTGTTAATTTTATCTTAGCTTGTACTTATGCTAAAATTATGATGGAATTTGACATATGAGATTAGTAAACATAAATGAATAAGGGTGAATTTTGATAAGTTACAATGCTATGTCTATTGAATTGTGGTTATAAGAATGGCAAAAGATCTTTAAATGTACCATTTATTTCATGTGTGATCGTACTTAACTTCATCTGATAAATTATGAAAATTGAAATGTGATGGTCACTGCTTATGTGTATACAAATATGATTGGTTGATACTCATGTAAACTTAATAGAAAAACTAGGTTACAATTGGCATGCCAATAGGGTCATATGTGCGCTTATGTATGGAATTAGTGACAATGTGGAGATAATGATATGTTATTCAAAGTCCAACTAATTTTATGGATCATCGAGAATTCATTGCCTCTTCGGAGACCTTGGTGTGGTAGAGGGATATATTTGCATATGAATATGCATGTGATGCTCATGGGTTTGGCACTTTGGAGTTTTGGTGTAACACCCCAAACTCGGCCTAGATGTTAGGGCCGAATCTGGCGTGTCACATTAAAATGCTTTTTCGAAAAACTTTATCTTATTAATAAATCACACTTGAAAGATAAAAGCCCCTTTGTTTAATTCTAAAGTCAACTTAATTATTTGCTAACCATTTCAAACCAGCCTTACTTTTAGAAACATGGTTGTTGCGAAAGCATTTAAAAAGAGTTGTGGAAGCTTGTAAGATTTTGTAGTTTGCAGAAACGTGATGCTTTGAAAACAATTTAAGTTTAAAAAAAAAGGTCCAATTACTAGCAGTTGTAAAACGTAATAAACCAAAAGTCCCAAATAAAAATCCAGAAATCAAGAGAGGCCTTATTACAACCCAAATAAAAAATACTCAGTAGTAAATAAACAAATCTGAAAACATAAGTAGTGTGTGTGGCCATCTCTGAGTCCCTCGCAGCACCGATCCACCTACGTTGGGGATTACTTGCACAGTTAATAAACAGGGTGAGTTTACGAAAACTCAGTGTGTAATTCCCTAGCATCTAAACAGTTTTAGAACTATTTTGGGCTTGAGCCCTATCTAGTAACAGTAAAGTCTAGTTTAGAATATATGTGGGCCCAAAGCCCGATTCATTATCAGTTGGGTCTCAACCCATCTCAGAATCACTATCAGTTGGGCCTAGCCCATATTAGAATCAATATCAGTTGGGCCTAGCCCATATCACAGTCAATATCAGTTGGGCCTAGTTGTAACAGCCCGAATTAGACCCTAATTGGAACGGTGGTTTCGGGACCACGAATCTGAGTCAGAAAAATATTTTAAAAATCATTTTCTATGTTTATTTTGTGTGAATTTATATCTGTGAAATTTTCGTGATTTAATTTTGTCGTTTAGGTGTCTGATTTAATAAAAGGACTTAATCGCGTAAATTGAAAATTTGGTAGTTTAATATATAAAGGGCTGAATTGTTAGTGGCTTTTAAAGAGGAAGGATTTATGTTGTAATTAACCCATAAATATATTAGTGGGACGGTTTAAGACTTATATTATGTTTTATATTAAACTATTAAGGTTATAAAAGTAATTTAATTATTAAAACATATATATGTTATTATAACACAAATTAAACCATGCTTTTATCATTCTTTCTTGACTGAATATAAACCAAAAGAAAAATAAAGAACAAAAGGCTAGGGTTCGGCCAACTTGAAGCTAGATTAAGGTATGTGTTCAAATCGATTTTTGATAATTTTTATGTTTTTTAGATCGTTGCTTCGAGTACTACAAGACCCAAGCTTTAATTTTTTGATTTTAATGAATATTTTGAGTTGTGACATTGTTGATAGTTTGTGATTTTTTTTGTTTGATGATGAAAAATGAAAGATATATTTTAGATTAACATATTTTGTATTGGAATTTTTGATGATTTTGAGTAATTAGGACTTAATTGTAAAAATTATAATTTGAGGGACTAAAATGTGAAATAAATTGAATATATGGACTTGTATGAACATCATGGATATTCGTCCAAACATGGGTAATTGGAAATTTTGTGTATTTTGTGTTTTGTGCAATAGGGACTAAATTGTAAAAATTGTAAATGTTAGGGATAAAATGGTAATTTTCCTATTTATGTGTTTTTGGAATAAATTTAATGAAAATATGTTTGAATGAGCTTAATTTGAATATGTTTAGATCAAGAACCAAAGAAATCAGATTTGGACCGGGGAAAAACGAAAGTTGTCGACTAGCAGCCCCATCCCGTTTTACGACGTCTGAGGTAAGTTTATAAGCAAATGGACGTGTTTAATTGTATTTAAATATTAAATATAAATGCTGTTATGAAATGTTGAAGTTTATATTTGATATAGCCGAATATAGAAAGGCTTGGTTACTTTGTTTCTAAATTCGATTCGACCGAGTTACGACCTCCGAAAGCCCCGTATGAACCTTAGGAATAGCTAGGATACATATGTAATTACATAAGATTCCGATATATGTGTGCAAGTAAGTCCATGGCATCGATTTATGTTTTCGATATGTGTTTACGAGTAAGACCCTGTCTGGGACAGTGGCATCGATATGTGGCTACTTGGAAGACCACGTCTGGGACATTGGCATTGTACGATATATGTGATAATTCGAGTGTCCTATCCGATTCTGAATGGTTCATCAGGAAAAGGTAATTGTGTACGGATTGTGTAATATGAACTTAATGGCCAGGTATGAGTTAGTTTTATTATTAACAAAAATAAGGTAAGCGTATTCGATCTATTATACATTATTGAATAAGTGTTAAATTTTGTGTATGTGCATTTATGTGTATTCAGTCAAATGGTTAACATAGGTACATGGGATTAAATTATGAACATGTGAACTAGGTACTTACTGATCATTCGGCCTTGATGGTTAAATAATGTTTTGTTTTGATCATATAAGCATTTGGTTTAAGTAAAGTATTATTGTATACAAATGTACATGATATTGTTAGTTGAATTCTTGTGTTTATGAGAATGAGTATATATGTGTATTTAATTGTATAGTAATATTATAATTTAAGAAGTTGGTTTCACATTCGGTCATTGTGGTTGTGATAGCATCCGGCTATGTAGTAATATGCATGATAATGCTACCATTTAATTCACTTGTAAATTCAAAGTTAAAATTGGTTTTGTTATACTATTCGGCTAGCTTTAAAGAAATGATTAAATCTTGAAATTGTCTATTTGTTTTAAACTTACTAAGCTATGTTAGCTTACTTGTGTATTCGATTATTTGTATTATAGATTTTGGAGTCTACCTACAAGCTCGGGGAAATCGTCAGCCAAGTCCATCCACTATCCACCGTTTTGGTATCTTATTAGCTAATCTTAAATTATGGCATGTATAGGATGGAATATATTTTGTAATGTTGATTTTGGCTATGTAACTAAGGCCATGTGAAAATGGCTTGTTACCTATGTTTGATTTCGGTTTCATATGTGCTTAGCTTTGCTATCTATGATTTTGGCTTGACATATGTTATATTGCTTGATCATGGTTTGGTATGTGGTAAGTAATTGGTGCAATGATAATAGCTTTATACTTTAGGTTGAATTCTGTTTGAAATTGAATTATTGCCCAAGCATTTTGATTAATATATTATGTGTTAAAGGTTGAATTGAATTATATTTAGTTATGTGATTATATTATATGTGTGTATGAAATATTCGGTCACCTTGATTGAGTTGAAAATTTTATTCATACTTACTTGGGCATAGAATGATTATATTATAGATGTTACATATATATATGTAAATATGAGTATGGTTGATTTTATTAAATGTGCAGGTTGCTTACAAATGATATATGTTAGGTGTTATATGTTTTGAATCGGTTTAGTGATGTATAATGTATGTGTCTTGTGAATAAATGGCCAATTGTTCTATCATGTGTTTAACGCTATATGTGATCGCTACCTTTAGGCTGATTGCATATTATGTACAAGTATATATTAGCCTATTTGGCCATGGTGTAATATATTAAACAATTATTTGTGATTACTTATTAAATTATATAATATGGTTGCATGATTAGACATAGATTCTAAGGATTTGCTCTTATTGTTAAATTGAGAAGGGTATTAAAGATTAATAGTAAAGAAGCCCAATTATTGATTCACTTTGTATTAAAGAATAAAGCATGCAAGATAAATAGCCTATTATCTAGGTCACATATGTGGTGGTTTATATGAGTTTTGTGGCTTGTTAAAATTTTAAGTGCGTTTGTGGTTTAGTTACCATATGAATAACCACATAACTAGTATTAGAAGTATGTTTGATCTTGTGGGTGTTAGTTAATATTGCGCATGCAAATACTTCGATGCAGTAAGCAATACGTTGAGTTTAGTTGCGACTCGTATATGCATGGTATATGTCAATACTTGATGTGAAATGTAAATTGATTTTATTATCAACTATAGATGAATTCGACTTGAACGAATATATACATATATATATAAATGTCTGAAATTGAACCGTTGATCAGTAATGCCTCATAATCCTAATCCGACAATGGATACGGACTAGGGGTGTTACACTAGCCCATATCAGAATCAATATCAGTCGAGCTAAGACTCAATCAGTCATACAAATCACAGACAAATAAGTCATTTATCCTCAATGGGCAAAACAGTCATTTCACCTTTTAGGGGTATTTTGGTCATTTTACTAATTTTGGGGTCCCAGTACAGATTACGACCTCATAGATGGTCTACCGTTGCCTCGAGTGACTTAGGTAACCTAGATGGTCAAAACGGTGCAAATGGGCCCAAGGCCCATTACTCGGCCCAAGTGGGCCCACATGCTCGTGTTGCCCATTTAGCCCAATTTCAGTCACGGCTATGGGAACAACATAGCCCAGTTCATTATTTGTCACTTACCGTAGGTTATATTCCTATGGGGCCCACGAGCCTATTGGTCCCACACGGCCTATTTTAGCCCATCGAGGCCCAGAACAACCCCAGCACACGAGAAAGCTCGTGGTGGCCTCAACAGTCTATCGCCCTTGATCTATGGGCTTAATTTTTCACACGAGTGATCGCACGCTCATGAGGCCTCAAATGTCAAAGTTTCGGCTTTTCAGCTTTTGTCGATTTCGAACAAAGAAGGGTGTTAATACACACCTTTTTGTGATACGTGAGCAACTCTCCACAACGCCAACCCTAATTAAGCAAGCAGAGTTCCCTCTTTCCTTAACCTAGCGATTGTCACTCCTTGTCAAGAATCTACACTACCCAAAGCGGTCCATTAAATGGTGGTCTCTTATAAATACTCAACTAGAATCAAAACAGCCTTATAGAACATACTAGATCCAATATAGGGAAGTAGGACATTCGGCTAACACCCTCTACTACCAAACACACACGAAGTGCACCACAAGATATTTAAGGGTTGAGTTACCTTTAGCCAAATGATGGCACAAGATCTTGAACGCTACAAAAGTCCTTTGAGAATTCCTTCACTCCTCACATAGAACTGAAATGCAATAACACTATGAACAAGGGCAAGAAGGTAAGAACCGAGGATGAAGAAACACAATAGACTTACCTGACACCAATCGGCCAATGCACCAAACGCAATGGAAGAGTGAAGAGAGAAAAGAAATAGAGGGGAAGAAGAGACTAGATAATCGGCCAAGGAAAACAAGGGTTGAGGGAGAATATTGATAGAAGAAATCGGTCTAGAAAGAAGGTTCAGAGGGAAAGAAAGGAACCATCAGTTTCAAGGAGAACCAAATGGTCAAAAAGAACAAGTACCAACAATTGAGAAAAACAAAACTGAGTTACCGGAATGACAAGCAATATTTGGCTTCTACCAGAAAGTACAGGGAAATAAAAAAGGAATGTTTTGGCCAAAAACCGAAAAGGAAGAGCAAACCCCAAATAAATTCAGCACCAAGTGCCCTAAAATTGAAATTGCATAAGAGAACAACTCCCAAACCTCTCCAATTTCCGAAAATGCACACAAATGGACCCTTAGCCGAATTTGCACACACTAGCTTCCTTATTCGGCTACAACACTCTCCAAGTTTGAAATTCCTTGATTCACTCTACCCTTTTCTCCATAATCCACTCCTTCAAATCCCCAACAACCAATATCCTATCCCTTGATCCCCTTCCCTTTTACCAAGTCCACAACCACTTCTGAAGAGTTTTAATCCAACTCTACCTCTCTCACCCTCATGGGAATAAAATAAATGTACCCTACAAATCATAGGATTCGAACTCAAGATCCCTTTTCCACTATAATGACGCCACAACCACTAGACCACATGCTTCCTTATAATACATTTTAACCTCTAATATTCATAAGGCCTACAAGCTAAAGCCAATATTCACTTAAGGGAAAAACTAAAATTTTTCTAAAGCCTAGATTTGAACCCAAGACTTCTCAGACATCCCAAAACACACCCAAATCACTTAACCACCACACCAAACATGCAATTTGTGTCACTTTCTTGCTCAACTAAAATATTTATAAGCTGCCTACTAACAGTTCCCATGTTCAAGGCCCAATACTTCTAGGCCCAGAATTCGGCGCATTACATTTGGTATTATGTAGTTTTGCTCATGCAAGTTATCTTGGTATGGTGTAGTTAACCTACGTATCCAAGTCTATTTTTACTAAGGCTACATTGGGCAAAATGTTAAAAATTGAATCTTGAAATTGGGAAATGTAAATAAACCTGTAATGGCTCATTTTTAGTCAAATCGGAACAGTGGTTTCGGAACCAAAAATCTAAAGTTGAAATAATTATTTTATTATTATATTAATGTCTATAGCATGAATATATGATTGTGTGAAATTTTCATTAAGAAATTTTATCGTTTAAATGCTCAATTTGATAAAAAAGGACTAAATCGCGTAAAAGGTAAAAGTAATGTTCTAATAGTTAAAGATATCAAATGGCTATGAAATTAAATAGTGGAGGTACCTATGTCATAAATATACCACTGATTTTATGAGTGGACAATCTTGGACATCATTTAAGTGTTATTAATAGTTTATTGTAACGCCCCGATTTTTGGGCCTGGAAGAATTGGGCTTTGAGTCTGGGTTCAGATAGAAGAAAACCTGAATATTGAGAAGTTTTAAATATTACTAGTGTTTAAAAAATATATATATTGATAAAATATTTATGTTATTACTAATATTTTAATTTTTTAAAATAAATTTAGAAGTATTTAAAGTGTGGGAAAAATTCGATCCAAGACTCTAGCAAAAATTATTATTTTTGCTTCTTTAGGGGATCTGGGCATTAAGGTTTATTAATAAATTGGGCTAAAATTGGACATCAGGAGGAGTTTGGCCTAGTGGTTAGGCGTGTTAAGCAGTAGGAAGGGAGCAGGGGTTCGATTCCCTGCATGCGCAAATGTGGGTTTTTATTTTAGAAAAACCAAGGTTGTCGCAGGTAGGCCTTATTAATTGGTCAGGCTAATTCATGTCACAAGCAGGCATCTGGCCCAGTGGCTAAGGATGCTAGGAGGGCGTGGGATGTGCCTGGGTTCAAGGCGCAGCATGCGCAATTTGGGTTTTTTAATATGCAGATCGCGGCTAGAATAAGGGTTAAGAAAAGTTGCGGGTATAATTTAACACAACGAGCGCCTTGGGTGCAGTGGCAACAGCGCGTTAAAGGGATTGAGAGGGCATGAGTTTGAATCCAGGTGCTGGCATTATTTTGGTTTGTTTTTAGGCGGACCAAGACTTCAGCAGGTAAGGTTTAAAGTTAATTGCGACTGTTATATATCGAAGAGCAAGCTATGATGCAGTGGCCAGTAGCGTGCCTATGCTTGTGGAAAGCCCAGGTTCGAGTTGCTGAGCGCACGGATGCCTTTTTTTGCTGCATGTGTGTAGCAGATTGAAGCGGTCAAACGGTGGATAAGGCTGCTAGGTGGTTGGATGAATTTCAAATGCTTAATACATGAAGCAAATCAAGGGAATTTGAAATTAGAAAGAATTTTTAATAAGCATTAAGTATCGTATTTGTTCTTTTAATCTTGGATTTTATGAATTATTCCCTTTTTGTTCATCTTTCCTTCATCAATAATAACCGAACCTATCTTCTTCGACTCTTTTTTTCTTTTATCTCATCTCTTCCTTCTTTAATTTCCTTCAAAGCCGAATCTGTACTGTCATCTCCTCTTTTCTATTTTTCTATTTTCTCTTTTTCATTATACTAAAATCTGAAACATCCATACTTTAGTGATTCGGGAATTAATTTTTAGATCTATTTACTACTTGCGACTAAGATAGATTCACAGTGGATCTAAGATTTGAAAAGTGTTGGAAACGCTTCTGACAAGAACATCTTTGGTGGTAAGCATTCAGATCTTATTTTTCTTTATTTAGTAATTCGAGGATAAGCTGAAAACCCCTAAATACTTTAGGGAGACTATCGATTTTTGCCAAGATTAAAATTAAGTATTTTTCATTCGGTTTTTTTTTATGTGCGCATCGAAGGCTAGAGATCAAGATCTATTTGGAGGCTAGTAAGATCAACAGGTTCAAAGCGGTCGAGATCTAGATCTAGTAGTTAAAGATCAACAAGATTAATCGTGGGGGAGATCTCGTTAGCGTTTCGTCGAAAAATAGGTGTGTAACTGACACCCTCTCATAGACTAGATCGGCAAAAGTCGAAAAGCCGAAAAGTCGAAATGCCGAAAAGTCGATATTTTGGGAACTTGCGAGTGTGCGAATGCTCGAAAGATAAGTGGGTTAATATTTTTGATAATCTTAAGTGATAAAACTGCAGTACGTGCAATTTCGTGCATTATTGATATTTTGGGCTTAGTGGGCCGAAATCGGGTTGATGGACCAACTGGCCCAATTCGGTAAGTATGCGTGGTAAGTGTTTTGACAGTGCGTAAATGGTAGAATTATGCATGAAAACCTTAAAATAGTAAAAATACTAAAATATCCCTATGCATGGAAAAATTACCATTATACCCCTAGGGTTAGTTTTGACTAGAAAGCATGATGATTTGAATCTGTACGATGTATGCCATGATTGCATCTCTGTTGCATGGGGATATGGGTTATATTATGGAGGAAGCGTTCTGGTGGCTATGCCACAAATTATCTGATCTGGTGGCTCGCCACGATATCTCGCTCTCCGGTGGCTCGCCACGATTATCTTTCTGTGACTCTGTCACATTATTCGCTCGCAGCCCATGCTGCATATTTCTGTGATGTGTAGCGGTTGGGTGGGTCGAGTAGTCTCCCCACATGGTGAAAGGTTGGTATGGGGGTGCATGTGGTTGGATATGGGTTGGGTTTGCATATAAGCATGTAATATCTGCTTACGAGTTGTTATGGGCCTATGGGCTTATTCTGATTCCTGTTCTGGGCTAAGGCCAACTTATTCTGTTTCTATGGTTTGAGCTGATATAGGCTATGGTTGGGCTTACACACTGAGTTTCCCAAAACTCACCCCTTTATTTTTCATCCACGCAGGTGATCCCCAACCATAGTGGGCTTGGAGCTGTGAGGGATTCGGAGTGGCCACGCAAGTCTGCAAATTCGGTTTCTTTCTAATGAACTAGACGTCCTATTTATCTTTGTTTTTTTGGTTTTGGGTTTTTAAATGTAATAAGGCCGCTCTATTATTTTTTTTATGGGTTTGATTTATATTTTATTATGATGAACTTAATTTATATTAACTATCAAAATGGGCTAGATCTAGGGTTCGTTTTCAAAAACATAAATTGATTTCAAAGTAACACGATTACAAACAAGGCTTTTGCTATGATAACGTCTTCCAAAATTAAATATGTTTTATTTTAAAATGAACATAATTACAATAGTAACCTAAGAATATACACGATGTTAGAGTGTGGCAATGGCGGTGTGCATGTCTAGGATTGGATCCGAAAGAGCTTGGTACTTAAGCAAAATCAGATGGACTCACCTCCTCTTTTTCTCGGTTTCCTACCGGTGCACACGCCTTCCATTCACTTTAACCTATAACAGAAGTATCTTTTTAACACACCAAGTAAAGATTTTTAAACCAACAATATAATATGTTTTGAACGCTTCAATATGGCACGTCGGATTCGGTCGTAACGTCTAGGCCGGGTTTGGGGTGTTACATTTATAATTAAGGTTAAATAAGTAAATGAATAAATAAGTTTGTAAATAATAAAAGAAACAAAGAAAACATATTTATTTTCTTATCTTCCCCAACCAAATATTGAGAAAGAAAACACCATTGGAGAACTTTGAAGGTTTGGCCAAGCACTCCTTTGCATGTAAGTTTATTTTCGTCTCGTTTTTAATGATTTCTACATTTTTGAGATCGTTGCAACTTAGTCTAGCTAGCTTAGGGATTAATTTGCAAAAATGTTAAAGATTTAAGGTTTTACCATTGTTGAATCTATGTGTGTTCTGAGGTTTCTTGATAGATTATGAATGTTTGATGATAGTTATACAAGTTTTGTTAAGTGATTTTCAGTGAAAATGCAAATTAGGGATTAAATTATGAAATATGGAAAATTTATGGTTAAAATGTGAAATAAATGAAAAATATGGGCTGATATGTGTACTAGGAAAATTTGGCTATCATGGGTTGGTATCAAATTGCATTAATTTGTGTTTTTTATGAAATAAGGACTAAATTGTAAAAAGTTGTAAAATACTTGGGGCAAAAGTGTAAATGTGTTTTAATGAGTGTTTTGGATTAAGTTGAATAGAAAGATTATTAAATAAGCTAAAATTGATTACATATAGATCAAGAAAAGCGAAACTCGGATCTAGATCTAGGGAAAAACAAAGTATTCAACTAATCGACCTATTTCATCGTTTTTGTGAACCGAGGTAAGTTTGTATGATCAATAAGTTTAATGTTATATGTGTTATATGATTAAATATTATAACTATGATATTACGATATTGCGGAATCTATCGACAAAGCATTGACATAGTGAGAATCCCGGTTGAACCTTAGGAATAGATAAGATACTAGTGACATGTCATGAGGGGTTATTGTGATTATGTGATCCGAGTGCTGGTCCTGTACGTCCTATCGGTGGCTGAGTATACCAGCATGTGTTGCGGTTACTAGATAGCTTGTGTGAGCAGCACAGTATAGCTACGTCTTGACTAACAGCTTGTGTGAGCAGGCTTGTTGATAGCTCGAGAGTGAGCATATATGTTATATGAGATTGAGATAGCATTGGCTATGTATATGGCACTTCAGTGTGAGATTCTTGAGTATCCGATATTATTCTGGATGGTTCAACGGGAAAAGATGATGGTATGAGGATTAAACAATTATACAGATCAGTTCAGGTACTCATGATGAGTTTGGCAAGTAAGTGATAATTGATAAGTTTATATGTAAAATAAGTAAGTTGATGAATTTATACATGGTACCAATAATTATGGCAATGTGCAAATTGTTGAAATGAAAGTATTTCTTATGTTCTTTAAATTGTGATTGAGTTGGCATTTATACTTATTAATTATATGAGCTTACTAAGCTATAAAGCTTACTCTGTTTATTTTACAGTGTTTTATAGTGATTTCAAATCTAGCTAGGATTCAGGGATCGTCGGAGACTTCATCACACTATCAAGCTGTCATTTTGGTACTTTTGAGCTTATGTTTTGGTTATATGGCATGTATAGGATTATGCTCATTTTGATATGTAGTTTGGTAATGAATGTAGTCATTTGAAATGGCTTGTAAATGTTAAATGTTTTGGTTTGCATATATATAGCCATGAAAATTGGCTTATTTTGGTTGAAGTGGTTATGTATATATCAATGTGCATATAACTTAGTTATGTGTTTGATAATAGATATTGTGGATGTCAAATGGTTGATAATTTGAGAATTTGTATGCTTGTGAGTTTAGGCAAATTGATGCTTGTTTTGGAAGTGTCCATTTAGTTGAATTTTTTAATATGAATTTGGTATATATTGAATAAACATATTGTGGTACAAGTGTACCTTGTTAATGTTGGTATTGGAATTGTATGATTTATGCTTGATTAAAGTTATGAGAATGCCTATATGTGCCATGTTTTATGCCAATTGGGTTAATGTAGGTATATGAAGATTTGGGTGGCAAAATGGCTTGGTAAATAGCCTATTTTTGTCCATATGGGTAAAGACATAAGTGTGTGTCTCAACTGTTTGTGACACACGGTTGTGTTACACGGCCATTTGTTCCATGGTGTTGAAATAGAAACCAAGTCAGTATGCTCGACACAGCCTCACACACGGGCGTGTGACTTGGCCGTGTGGCATAAGTTAGTATACCCTACAGGTTTGGCATGCCTAGCACACAGCTTGGCACACGGGCGTGTGTGGCTATTTTTAAGGCACATGGGCTAGCCACACGGGCACGTGTGTTGGCCATGTGACCCAAGTCAGAGAGTTAGACGGGGTTAGACACGAGTTGGAGCACGACCATGTGCTTCCATTTCAAATGTCCACACGGCCTATGACACGGGCATGTCTTTGGCCGTGTAAGACACACGACCAGGTCACACGGGCGTGTGCCCCCTGTTTTTGGAAAAATTTTCTAAGTGTTCTGAAAGTTTTTAAAGTTATCATTTTAGTCCCGAACCACCTAGAATACATGTTTTCAACCTCGTAGGCTCATATTAGGGACGATATGAATGTTGTTGATTGATAATTGTATGAAATTGAAAATGTATGAGAAAATGTATGTGTAATTGTATAATATGTTCGGTAATACTCTGTAACCCTATTTTGATGTTGAATATGGATGAGGGGTGTTACCGAACTAGATTTGGTAAGCTATAAAGGGATGTGGTTACAATTGTATCAGCATAAACTAGTAGCTTAGTGAAGGTATGTGAGATTGTGATGATCTACTTTGAATTGGTGCGATTTGATGATATTTTGGTTATGCTTATAATGTTGACTCATATGGATATATATGTTTCCTATACTTACTATGATGTAACATTATGTACCTTGTTTTAGTTAGATATGTGCCTAGTTCTTTTGGTACGTCACCTATGATCAATGTAAGAATTTTAAATTCCATTTGTACTTACTAAGCATTGAATGCTTACCTATTGCTGTTTTCCTTACATGTAGATCCCTAATTATTGAAAATCTAAAAGTTGGATCTATCATATTACCAACAAAATGTAACAAGAATGTTCATTTTGGTACTTAACATTGTGGCATGTATGTAGAGTCTCTCTTAAATGATGATCATCCATGTAGCCAATGTCAGGTTAATTTGTGTGATAAGGTTGGTTTTTGTATGTTATGGCTTAGTTTGTTTCAAGTTCATGAATATGTATTAAATGTCATTTGAATTCTTTAATGTCAAAAGTTTAACAAGCCTTATTGTAGCACTCTTCGCCTATCTTCGTCATTGAATTAGGGTTAAGGGATGCTACGATAAATAAACAGTCAAGAATATGCAATTCAATCCAAAAATTCAATTTGATCATTCATTAATAGATAAATATTCAATAATTATACTATTCATACAAAAATAAAATCGAGGTTCTGAAACTCTAAAATCAATTTCGAAACAAGCAATGACTAATTCGAAACAAAATAGAAAAGTAAGGTAAAAAAATAGGGGTCACACGGCTGTTCGGCTAGGCTATGTGATAGGTTTAGGTCGTGTGTGCTATGGGACATGGTGTGCTGTTCAATCGTGTGTGACGACTAAAACCATGTGGAAGGAGACATACGGTTGTGTCTTCCAACCGTGCATCTAACTATGGCTGTGTGTGCAAAATGAAAAAAAAATTACACAAACTACACGATCGTGCCGAGAACCCATGTATGGCACACGGCTGTGTCTCAACCTATGTGACTTGAAATGTACCTTTAATAGCTAGTCAAACATTTCATGCTTACTTAAGCTACAAGTATGTCATTTACCAATCATTCAACCTGTTCAAAACACACCAAAAAAAAATGCCATTTGTCTAGTTCTAACCAATATGCCATAGGGCACTATCACAAACAACAATCCATTCAAACATCTAACGTCATTTTCTAACCAGATCAAGCTTGTCTAACAATGTTATAAAAAATAGCAAATGTCACCAATTCTTGCCACAACTAAAAAATCATATACAATAAATATAGGCATACATTTGACCACATGAACCAAACAATCTAATCAATTAGAATATCACAAAATCAATGATAACACAACCAAGTATTCAATGGTCAAATACATATATATGTATATCTCAAACAAGTCAACCATTCCACCTACCATGCTTTTAACTTTCCAAACAATTCCAAACATTATATCATCACATTCCATTTCAACCATAATGAATCACATAATTATATTAGCAACTCCATATTGCTATGAAATCTCAAAACACATCTTAGTTACAATAAACACTAATATACAACTTAGCTTCTATTACATGCCACATAACCAAAACAAAATATTTTCAAAGTCTACCAAAAAATAGTTGGATAGTGTGACATTCAACTTGATCTGATTGTCATTAATCATCATAACCAAATATCAATTACATATCATCACCATTTAACCATTGAAAATTTAACTGATAAATGATATAAATAGATACAGATATGTAGTTATCCACCCAAGACATGCCAAAATTGTAACATCCCAAAAATCGTGGGTTAGTAGAATCGGGTTTGTGAATCGAGAGAGAGTGATCATACCTTAATTTTTTAAATTATCTATACATTTTTAGAAAATAAATGAGGTATTGGTTTTTTGGTTAAGTGTTAGTGTAACATTTCTTGAAACCCAAGTTCAAATCCCTTCTCTTGCATCATTTTTATAATTTTGTAAATTTTGCCTTAAACCCTAGTATGTGACATGCCTTATTTTTTAAAACAAATATTTCAAATTATATCAAGAATGAGTTATTGGTTTGATGGTTAAACACTAGTGAATTTATCCTTGAGGTTCTAACTTCAATTCCCTTCCCATGCAAATAATTTAATTTTTTAATAAAAACCCTTTGTTTTATTGTGTAGGTCATCCAAGCCTAGTTACCCTAGGTATAAATATTAATTTTTCACTAATAATCAGCATTTAATTCTCCTTCTCAATTTCCTAGCCGTTCCTCTCCCCCTCTCCCCCTCTCTTTCTCTTTGATTTTAATTTTTTTCCTTTCCTCCATTGTTGTCGCTGCCTACACCTAATTTTACCATCTCTTTCTTTTTTTTCTTTTTGCCACAAGATTTGTTAAAATATTCTCCACCATATTGCTGTCATTTTTCCTTATTAAAATCAGCCTCAAATCTAAAATCTTGAACTCCAAGATCGATCCCGAACATTGCCAAGAAAGTGTTATTGCCGTTTCTCTCAACTAGCTTGGGTAAGGTCTGTTTTTCTCTTCAATTTCTTGATCAATTTTGTCAATTAAAAACCAAAATTTCCAGATCGAGAATTTGGGATATTTTAAATTATTTCAAAGGTATTTTTCTATATTTTATGAGATCTCAAACAGTTTTAAAATTCAGCCCCAATTTTGGCCACAATGGGTGGTGGTGCGTGCGCCTATGTGCAAGAAAAGGGGTTGTTTTCTTTTTTGGTTTTTGTTTATATTTTTCCAGACTTAATTTGAGTTCTTGAACCCTCCTAATAATCTTTTAAACCCATTTCAATTAGGGAAAATGTTCTTGATTGTTTAGCCATTCGGATCCCACAAATCGTGAAGTGTAAGTGCAATTAAGGGTAACTAGCTTGTTATTTCGACATAGTCATTGCGTAAATGTTATGAATTGATTAAATGAAGTAATTTAATCATTAATTATCTTCTTATTTTCCAGTATATAATTAGGTACTGACCCAAACGCCCCAAATCATCCGTAAAGGCAAAGAACAGTTGTATGTACAGTTTGTATCAATATAGTGTAAAGAATCTAACTAGTTTGGATTCATAAAATAGTTATAATTTCAATGATTGGTTTGAACTAATAAGTAAGTGCTTGGGGGATGGTTTAAAGGTAAGTGGATTGAATTTATACTGAATTTTGGTTTAGGTTCGTTTAAGGAATTATTAAGGAAAATTGGAAGATTCGCTAGTGTGTTGCAAGGAAGCGAAAAATAAGGTGTGGGTCCTAAACTCATAAAATTATTTAAAAATGTTAAATATCATGTTATATTTGATAAATTAGCTTGCTTATTGGATTGGCTCAATAGCCAAACTATTGATTTTGGGAGTGGTCGAACCAAATATGTTTCGAGCCTTAAAAGATTAACATGTTGGGAAAATTACTAGTTTGATAGTATGAATATTTGATTGAGTTTGTAATTGCATATTTGAGTTATGAGATATGAGAATGTTTGAATGAATTATATAATGTGTTGAGATATTAAGCATATGTATGATTTAAACGCATGAGATATTTATTATATTTTGTACTGAAAAATGTGTTATTTATGCACAACGAAAATCCGTAAAGTATGTGAAATTGAATGATATTGATTGATACCAACACAATGGTAATTTGAAAGATTGGAACACTATTCTCATTTACTGAAAGTTTGTGATTATTGAGGACGTGCTGAGCATATCAAATGAATGGGAAAAGTATTGAGATATGATTATGTATGAGATTGTGTGACATATTGCATATGCATTGGGTTGGGATTTTGTGGTTGATGGAGGAGTTCTGTGGAGTATCGGCGGTATATTAAGTTCGTATTATTTGTTGTCAGTGCACTGCACTTGGAGTATTGAGGGATTGGCGATTTTATTACGTATTATATGTTATTGGCGATTGTATCGCACTATTTGATATCCGATAGATTTTCTGCATTATTGATAATTCGGTGGTTTTACCATATCGAGCTATGCTCTTAATATTTTGGAGTTCGGCAAACGGGTTCTGTGGAACTCGTGGTGTGTAGCGGATGGTATAGGTAGGAACCTTTTTGCATTGCATTGTGCACGACATATTCGAATGTTATTGATTTATGCTATGTATTGTGTTTTGTTGTACTAAATGGTGATTATTACTCAAACGAATGAAGTCTCATGCTCATACACCATTTGACATCAATTTGGTAATGACTATGTAATGATATGAAATTCCAATGATGGTTTTGTGTTCTTCTGTTAATGTTAATATGTTTCAATGTATTCGATATTTATGTTTTTGTCCGTTTAAATAATTATTCGACTCATACTGAGCTTTTCATAAGCTTACCCCCAATAGTGTTTAACTTTTTAGGTAAACTTAAAAATTAGGACTAGGCTTGACATTCGGAGAATCAACTTGGACCTCAGATTATTATTTTTTAATTAAGTATTATTAAGTCTTTATTGGTTTGGGCTTTTAATTTTTAATTATTTCTAATCTGTGGCTTGGTAACTTTTCTTTTGGGGATTTTTGCATGCATGAATTCATCAAGCATAATAACTGAATAATGCATGATATCGAGAAATTTGATACTGTTCCCTAGTTTTCACTACATTGCAAAAGAACTATTTTTGAAAAACAAATCGATATGGTAACTAATTTTCCAAAATGACTTGAAATATGGTTTTTCCCCTACATTAGTTTAACTTAGAGTTTTTTTTTTTAAAGAAGAGCAACAAGCTAACGGTTTTTCTAAAACAACACTCTCAACAATAAAATGAATCCTAAGCATACACAACATAATGAATGAATGCTTTTAAACTAACTTAAAGTACAACTACGATTTTCTCTAAAATGCGTTTATTTAAAGTCTTAAAAAGTAACGTAAGTTAGCTTAGCCATTCGGTGGCTAATGTAACCTTCTCAATCTAGCAATAACGTTTAGGTCAGGTTTTGGAGGTTACATTTAATGGTATCAGAGCCTTGGTTCAAAACCTCGGACTAATTTTTTAAATTTACTTAAATAAGTTTGCATGCATGCATACATGAGAAATGGGAAATTTGAGAAAAACAAGCCACATAGAATTTTGAAAATGATATTGTACAAAGAAAATCAGGTCCGAGACTTCGGTGCTGGTTGTCATAGAAAAGATATTGCTAAGTTATAGGTTTTCAAGATTATGGTTGAAAGGACTAATATGGAGGAAGATACTAAACACTTGGAGTGCAAAAGAAAGGAAAAGAATAAAGTTCAGAAAAGGAGAGAGTTTGCTTCCACTAGACCAAATCTGTGACCTTTAAAGTGGGCTAGATGAGTCAAACATCAACGAAAGGTTGTAGTAGTTATTATTGGAGAAACTGTTAGATTAGCTAGGATTCCAATTTGTAGATATTGTGGTAAGTGTAATCCAGTAGAGTTTCTATCAAAATTGGGAATTGGGGTAGAGGAATATGTTAGTAAAGTTTCCTTAATTAGATATGCAAAATATATGTTGGGAATTTAAGGATACGCGTTGTCTGGAATTGTGTTCGAATCAGAGTTGCGCAGCGAAAGCTTGGTGGCCTAGTTTGAAGGAAAAGGGGTAAAAAATTTTGTGACCAAGAAAATTTCGAGGACGAAATTCCTTAAGGAGAGGAAAATTGTAACATCCCAAAAATCGGGAGTTAGTAAAATCGGGTTTGTGAATCGAGAGAGAGTGATCATACCTTAATTTTTTAAATTATCTATGCAGTTTTAGGAAATAAATGAGGTATTGGTTTGTTGGTTAAGTCTTAGTGTAACGTTTCTTGAAACCCAAGTTCAAGTCCCTTCTCTCGCATCATTTTTATTATTTTGTAAATTTTGCCTTAAACCCTAGTATGTGACATGCCTTATTTTTTTAAATAAATATTTCAAATTATATCAAGAATGATTTATTGGTTTGATGGTTAAACATTAGTGAATTTATCCTTGAGGTCCTAACTTTAATTCCCTTCCCATGCAAATAATTTAATTTTTTGACAAAAACCCCTTGTTTTAATGTGTGAGCCATCCAAGCCAAGTTAACTTAGGTATAAATATTAATTTTTCACTAATAATCAGCCTTTAATTCTCCTTCTCATTGCCCTAGCCATTCCTCTCCCCCTCTCATTCTCTTTAATTTAAATTTTTTTCTCTTTCCTCCATTGTTCTCGTTGCCTACATCTAGTTTTACCATCACTTTTTTTTTTTCTTTTTGCCACAAGATTTTTTCCTTTCCTCCTCCTCATTGCTTTCATTTTTTCTCATTAAAATCAGACCCAAATTTGAAATCTTGAACACCAAGATTGATCCTGAACATTGCCAAGAAAGTGTCATTGTTGTTTCTCTCGACTAGCTTGGGTAATGTTTCTTTTTCTCTTCAATTTCTTGATTAATTTTGTCAATTAAAAAAATTTTTCAAATCTGAAATTTGCGGATTTTAAATTATTTAGAAGGTATTTTTTCCAAATTTTAATGAGATCTCAAACCGTTTTAAAATTTACCCCCAATTTTGGCCACAATGGGTGGTGGTGCGTGCACCTATGTGCAAGAAAGGGGGTTATTTTGTTTCTTGGTTCTTGCTTATATTTTTCAGCCTTAATTTGAGGCTTTGAACCCTCCTAATAATCTTTTAAACCCATTTCAATTAGGGAAAAATGTGCTTGATCGATTATCCATTCGAATCACACAAATCGTAAAGCGTAAGTGCAATTAAGGGTAACTAGTTTGTTATGTCGACATAGTCGTTGGGTAAAGGTTATGAATTGATTAAATGAAGGAATTTAATCATTAGTTAGCTACTAATTTTCCAGTATATTATTGAATTAGGTGCTGACCCAAATGCCCCAAATCATCTATAAAGGTGAAGAACAATTGTACTTAGGTTTGCATTGATGCAGTGTAAGGAATCTAACTACTTTGTATTCATAAAATAGTTATAATTTCAATGATTGGTTTGAAATAATGAGTAGGTGTTTCGGGGCTGTTTTAATGGTAAGTGTATTGAATTTATACGGAATTTTGGTTTAGGTTCGTTTAAGGAATTATTAAGGAAAATTGGGAGATTCACTAGTGTGCTGCGAGGAAGGGAAAAATAAGGTGTAGGTCCTAAACTCGTAGAAATGTTTAAAAATGTTAAATTTAATGTTATATTTGATAAATTAGCTTGTTGATTAGATTGGTTCAATAGCCAAATTATTGATTTTGTGAGTGGCCGAACCAAGTATATTTCGAGCCTTAAAAGATTGACATGTTGGCAAAATTGCTAGTTTGATAGTATGAATATTTGATTGAGTTTGCAATTGCATATTTGGTCCTTAAGAATGTTTGAATGAATGATATAATGTGTTGAGATATTAAGCTTATGTATAATTTAAATGCATGAGATATTTGTTATATTTTGTACTAAAAAGGGTGCTATTTATGCACAATGAAAACCCGTAAAGTATGTGAAATTGAACAATATTGATTGATACCAACACAATGGTAATTTGAAAGATTGGAATACTGTTCCCATTTACTGAAAGTATGTGATTATTGAGGACATGCTAAGCATGTCAAATGAATGTGAAAAGTATTGAGATATGATTATGTATGAGATTGTGTGACATATTGCATATGCATTGGGTTGGGATTTTGTGGTTGACGGAGGAGTTCTTTGGAGTATCGGCGGTATATTAAGTTCGTATTATTTGTAGTTAGTGCAACGGACCTAGAGTACTGAGGGGATTGGCGATTTTATTACGTATTATATGTTATTGGTGATTGTATCGCACTATTTGATATCCGATAGATTTTCTGCATTATTGATAATTCGGTGGTTTTACCACATCGAGCTATGCTCTTAATGTTTTGGAGTTTGAAAAATGGGTTCTGGGAAACTCGTGGTGTGTAGCGGATGGTATGGGTAGGAACCTTTTTGCATTGCATCATGTGCATGACATATTCAAATGTTATTTATTTATGCTATGTATTGTGTTTTGATGTACTAAATGGTGATTATTACTCGAATGAATTAAGTCTCATGCTCATACACCGTTTGACATCAATTTGGTAATGGCTATGGAATGATATGAAATTCCAATGATGGTTTTGTGTTCTTCTGTTAATGCTAATATGTTTCAATGTATTCGATATTTATGTTTTTGCCTGTTTAAATAATTATTTGACTCATACTGAGCTTTTCATAAGCTTACCCCCAATAGTGTTTAACTTTTCAGGTAAACTTAAAAATTAGGACCAGACTCGACATTCGGAGAATTAACTTGGACCTCAGATTATTATTATTTAATTAAGTATTATTAAGTCTTTATTGGTTTGGGCTTGTAATTTTTAATTATTTCTAGTTTGTGGCTTGGTAACTTTTCTTTTGGGGATTTTTGCATGCATGAATTACTTAAGCATAATAACCTAATAATGCATGATATCGAGCTTAAGTAAAATTTGATACTATTCCCTAATCTCCACTACATTGCAAAGGAACTGTTTTTGAAAAATAAATTGATAAGGCAATTAATTTTTCAAATTGACTTGAAAAATAGTTTCTCTATTGCATTTGTTTAACTTCGAGTTTTTTTTAAAGAAGAGCGACAAGTAAACGGTTTTTCTAAAACAACACTTTCAACAATAAAATGAATCCTAAGCATACACGACATAATGGATGAATGCTTTTAAGCTAACTCAAATTACAACTATGGCTTTCTCTAAAATGAGTTTATTTAAAGTCTTAAAAAGTAACGTAAGTTAGCTTAGCCATTTCGGTGGCTAATGTGCCTTCTCAATCTAGCAATAACGTTTAGGCCAGGTTTGAGAGGTTACAAAAATGCTCAACCAAGCAATCCAACCAAGAACACGTTTGGGCACCAAGTGCCTAGCCAGTAGGCTTTACATCTGCCCCTAGAAACACGCCAAAATCATTATAAATATAACTCAACAATCCGTAATAAATTCTAGACTCCGGTATATTTAGTGTATAATAAGAAGTCAAGAATCATCATGTAACAACCCATTTTTGAGTCAAATTAGAATAGTGGTTTTGAGACCACAAATTCGAGGTCAAAATATTTATTTTATTAATTTAATAAGGTTTACAATATGATAGATTAATTATGTGAAAGTTTCGTAAAGAAATTTTAGTGTTTGAATGCTTAATTCAATAAAGAGGACTAAATCGCGTAAAATGTAAAATGCATGTTCTATTAGTTAAAAGTGTCAAATAGCTTTGGTTTTTTAAATATGGTGGCCTTAAATAGTAATTAAACCATTTGATAATTGAATGGACATTTTTGGATAAGGTTAGTTAATGTTTAAAGGTTATTATTAAGGTTAATATAGTAAATTGATTAATAATAGAAAATGTAAAAGAATTAAAAGATGAATAAGCTATCATCTTTCTTATTTTTCAACATCCATGGCCGAATATACCATTAAAGAAGGAGAATAAGTTTCGGCAATTGCATGAGTAAATTAAGGTATGGTTTTAGCTCGATTTTTGATGATTTCTATATTTTTATAATCGTTGCTTCGTATTTTAGCTAGCCCGTACCTTAGATTTTCAAATTTTTAAAGATCTATCATGTTTCCATTGTTGAATGCTTGAGTAATTTGATAGTTGATGATGGATTTTGAATAATTGTTGATAGTTAATGTAACAGTCTGATTTTGGCCCTAGTTGGAACGGTGGTTTCGGGACCACCAGTCCGAAGTTAGAGAAAATATTTTATAAATATTTTGGACTTGTAATATGTTATATTAGTGCATGAAAAATTTGGTGAGTTAATTTTGACTTTTGTGAGCCCAATTGTGAAAAAAGGACTAAATCGCATAAAGTACAAAAGTCTTAAATTGATAGCTAAGGGTGTCAAATTTGCCATGTATCATAAATTGGGGGTCTTCAAAGTGAAATTAGGCCATTAAAGGAAAATCAAATAGTAAAATATTAGGTGAAGTTGGTGACTTATTTTGAACAAATAAAATAAAGATGATATCATCCTATTTTCCCATTTCTTCTCCACCAACTTTTTAGCCATTTTTGGGGGTTTTGAGCTTCAAAAATCTCAACAACCTATTCCTCTTGCAAGTAAGTGATCCACATACTTTTTGTTGATGATTTTTTGCATTTTTGGACCTCTTGAAGCATGATCTTTCAAATGAGGGGACTATTTTGCAAAATGGTTGAAAGTTTTGGGTTTTGACATGAGAGAAAATAGGTTTTTTTATGAAATTTTATGGAAAAATATGAGTCTTGGTTGTGAAATAAACAACTTTTGTGAATGGTGTTAGCATGAAAACACCTAAAAGGACTATTTTGCATAAGTTGTAAAATAGATGATAAATGTGTGAAATAGTGGGAATTTGGATTTGCTATAAGAGTAAAAAGGGTTCGGCTAGGCTTAAGATATGAAGAAATTTGATAAAAATCCATTTTCGAGTCTAAGGGCAAAATGGTCATTTTACCAAAAATGTGAATTTGTCAATTTCTTAATTCTATTTAGTGATTAAATAAGTACATTTTGCTATTATAGATCAAGGATTTCCTAATCTGAACCTAGACCAGGGGAAAACAAAGCAAATCGATTAAATTAACTAGTTGCCACATTTTGTAATCCGAGGTAAGTTGTATATAAATAGTACAACTACATTGCTAATGTATGTGTTGAATTGTATTTGAATTAATATAGCATGAATTGTTTGATTGTGGAATTGAGAAAGTATGATGATAATAAAGATAGTAGAGTTTCCATTGAACTTAGGAAATAAATCGGATATTCATGCCATGACATATGGGTTATTGTGGGCTAGTGTAAGACATGTCTGGGACATGCATCGGCCATATTATGAGAGCAAGTGTAAGACCATGTCTGGGACATGGCATCGGCATCGAGACGAGTGCTAGTATAAGACATTTTTGGGACATGCATTAGCCTCGAGATGTAAGCCACTGTAAGACATGTCTAGGACATGCATCGGCTACGAAATGATAGTCAGTGTAAGACCGTGTCTGGGACATGGCATTGGCACCCTACTCCATGTTTGAGGCTTATTGAATATCTATTAAAGTTCTGAATGGTTCAACGTGAGCAATACAGTTTAAGCTAATGAGTAAGGTATAACCGTGTCTTGAGTGGTACAGGTACCTATTTGAAATGTATGAGATATGAACTCGATATATGCTATGAGATTCATATGGATAATGGCTAATGTTCGTTACTGATATGCAAATGATGATATTTTCATAAATGAGATATCACTTTTTATGGTTGATTAGACCTTGTATTATTGGGTGGATTTGTCATGTTGGACGATATGTAGGTTGGTACAAGTAAGGGTGGCAAAAAGGCTTGGTAAATAGCCTTATATTGTCCACACGGGTAGACACATGGGCGTGTGTCTAGGCCATGTGTTAGCCCCATAGGCGTGTTGTCCAGCCGTGTGTCCCCTGCACGTAAAAATTTCAAGTCAGAATGCATGGTAGTCAACATACGGGCAAAGACACAACCGTGTGTCTCAACCGTGTAGAGGGCACGGCCTTTGGCCACGAGCGTGTGCCTTGGCCATGTGCCTTAAATTGGATGCTGATGTCAGAAATAGAATGTCAAGGTTGTTAGACACGAGCTAGGACTCGGGCGTGGCATGGCCGTGTGAGGGACACGAGTTATAGACACAGGCGTGTGTCAGGCCATGTGAAAACCCCTGTAGGTTTGAATTTAGAATTAAATTCACATGGGTATGAGACACGGGCATGTCCCTGGATACTTAGACCGTGTGTGTCACACGGGCCATTAGCATAGCCATGTTATAATGACCATATGGGCGTGTTGCCTTTCCACATGGGTGTGTGCCCTGTTTCAAAAGTCATTTTTATTAAGTCGGTTAAAGTACCCGAGCTAGACCCGAGGGGTTACTATTGGATGTTTGAGGCCTTGTAAGCCCATGTTAAAGAAGTTTAGATATAGTTCAGAAAAGTTTTAAGTTTGAGAAAGTCTTGGTGACTCGAAAACATTTGATTACATGTGTTAAAGTTTTGTAATGCTTCGTATGCCATCCTGGGGTAGGGTACGGGTGTGGGGTGTTACAGTTAAACTAGTTTTCTAAAGTGATTTTTGACAAAAATGTCAAAAAGGGATTAAATTGTGAAAATGTAAAATGTGGTGGTTAAAAGTGTGAAATAATGAAAGGTATGGGCTGCTAGGAGTTCTTATGAAATTCAGATAGCATGTAATTGTACTAAATTGCATGGATTTGCAATTTTATATGAAAAGGACTAAATTGTAAAAAATGTGAAATTTTAGGGGCAAATGTGTAAAATTGCCAAAAATATGAATTATGGGCTAAATTGAATAGATTGAATACTGAATGTACTGAATTTTCTAATATATAGATCAAGATAAGCTGAGATTGAGTTTAGATCGGGGAAAAGAAAAAGTTAACGATTAGCCGATAGTTGTTATCCAAGCGATACGAGGTAAGTTCGTATAATTGAACTTAAAGCTGTATACATTTATTGAGTGAATGAAACTGAGATAGTATTTATTCTACTAGATAAATGTTGAGATATTACATGAAATGTACGAGTTTAATAAAACAAGTTTCCGAATAAGACCATAGCCAGTCTATGGCAATCGAATAATAAGACCATAATCGGATTATGGCATGTGAATGAAAGACCACGGTAGGGCCTTGGCAATGTATGTGTAAGACCATAGTTGGACTATGGCATCGAAAAATTGATGAATTTGTATCGTAAGCAGTTATGAACCAGAGAGGTTTGATAAGAGTATTGATGAGAAATAGAAAAGTATCGGTACAGGCATGTATGGAAAACTATTCAAGTGTCGAATTAGATGAAGTTGAGAACTCATGAATGATAATATGAATAAATTCAATGTTAGCTCATGAATTGATGCTTTAAATGTTAATGATATTATCTATTTTGAATTGCTATATGAATGTTGTGATTATTTCATGTTCACATACGGACTTACTAAGTTTTATAGCTTACTCTCTTTAATTTTCGATGTTTTATAGATCTACGAATCTAGCTCGAATCCAGGAATCGTCAGTGACTTCATTGCATTATCGATCATCCATTTTGGTATTTTTGATGTTATGTATATATTGTATATAGCATGTATAGGTTTGAGTCATTTTGATATGTTTGATGGATATGTATTTTGGCCATTTGAGGTGGCATAAAATGATGAACTTATTGATGCTTATGAATGTGCAGATAGTTTTACTTTTAATGTTTGGTATAATGATTGAATGGAATTGAAGTGGTGATGTATGTTTGGATTAGTTTTGTTAAATGAATTATACATGTGAATTATGCTTAGGAAAGGAAATTAAATTGTTTGGTATTTGAATAGGTAAATGATATGGAATTAAGTATTGAATTTAGTTGAAATGGATATGGTATAATTATGTATTGGTTGATGACCTTTGGCTGCATAATTGTGTCCTAAAATGGTACCTTATGAGCTTGTGTAAGCATGTGCAAAAAGGGTGGCAAATTGACTTTGCAAATAGCCTATTTTTATCCACACGGGCAGAGACACGGGCATGTGTCTCAGTCCTGTTGATTATGTTATTTTGTGATAGGTTTTAAATATTTATAATTACTCGTTCTTGGAACTAACTTTTATCAAGATGTAGGCAAGTGTACCTATCGAACAATAGTATAGTTTTAGCAAGACCGGATTGTCGAACCCAAAGGAACTGAAAGTACTAGTAATGACTGTCTTTTTATTATCTAGCCTAAGAATAAGGGGATTTGTTTTAACTAACTAATTAACTAAACTAAGAATTCACAGAAAATAGAATTGGGGAATTACTTTTGGAAAACGATTGAATTAGGACAATACCCAAGGAAGAATCCACCTAGACTTTACTTATTATTCTGACTCTGACTCGGACGATTTATTCATTTGACTTGATCTGTAGAAATCCCTAAGTTATATTATTATCTCTCTCGAGACTAACAACGTCTAACCCTAGGTTGAATAATTAAAATCTCTTTCTAATTAACTTCCTAAGGTTGCATTAACTCGGTCTATGGATCCCCTTATTAGGTTTCACCCTAATCCGGTAAAATCTTGTCACCCTATCTCTAGGCGCGCAATCAACTTCGCTTAATTATGACAATTGTACTCTTAGACAGGGTCTATTCCTCCTCTGAATAAGAGCGTAACTTGAATCAATATCCTGGAATATCAAAACAAGAATTAAGAACACATAATTAAGAACAAGTCAAATATTTATCATACAATTCAAAAAATAATAACAAGATTCGTCTTAGGTTTCATCCCCCTTAGGTGTATTTAGGGGATTTAGTTCATAACTAAAAGGGAAAACATCTCAGAAGAATAATGAATACAGAACATAAAGAAAAACCCAAAACTCCTGAAGGGGAATTGAAGGGAGATCTTCAGTCTTGACGGTGAATCCGACTTCTGAGATGGATCAATCAGCTTTCCTTGAGCAATTCCTTGCTCCCTCCTGTGTGTGTCATCTTCTCCTCCTTTAAGGTGTATTTATAGCCTTTAGAATGCCTAAAAGTCCTCAAAATTAGCTTTTTTCGAATTGGACTCAACTTGGGTTTAGTAGGGACACGCCTGTGTACGATTTAATTAAGGCCGTCGTCAAGCTTGTTAGAATGGCACGGCCGTGTGGGATTACTTCAGGACATGTTCTGATTCTACCAAATTGACACAACCGTGTGGTCTGCCTGTGTGAGGAAGTCCAGGCCATGTTGATCTCATACGTTGGCCCATTTTCTCCATTTTTGGCTCGTTTCTCGTTCTTTTAGCTCTCCTATGCTCACCTAAGTATAAAACATGAAATTAAGGTATTAGGAGCATCGAATTCACCAATTCTAAGGAAAAAGAT
Source organism: Gossypium longicalyx (assembly GCA_025698465.1). Classification (NCBI taxonomy): domain Eukaryota; kingdom Viridiplantae; phylum Streptophyta; class Magnoliopsida; order Malvales; family Malvaceae; genus Gossypium; species Gossypium longicalyx. The sequence continues at coordinate 30,848,114 of CM046998.1, read as the reverse complement.
CCATAAAATGTGCTAAACATGGGGTAAAAATATGTATAAATGACGGTTTATCAAATACCCCCACACTTAAGCATTTGCTTGTCCTCAAGAAAAATCCTCATCTCATAATCAAAAGAAATTCTTCTCAACTTATAATTTCTATCGATAATACCTCAAAATAATCCATAGGTAATCAAACATTGAAAATTTGACTAAAAGAACATCAAAGTCTCAAACATTCCAAGTTGAGCATTTTATTATGAAAACATAGGTGTCTCCCTTCATCTAAGTAATTACCTTTGATTCAAAATATCACAGAGTTTCACATCCCCACTAAAGATTCACTCAAATCACTCGAGGTGTTTAAAGACAATAAATGAAGCACTCAATAGTCAATAATGAAAAGTCATTACCATAGGCTTGCATGAAAATCAAATCTCCACCACTATAAATTGAGATGAAACATCAATCAAAAGGTCTTTAGAGGGTTGTAATGTGGCTTTGGTTAAAGGGTGTGGTCACAAGCTGGAAGAAAGGGTTAGAATCGAGATTGAATTAAAAAATTGCCTAACTAGAAAAATGACTAGTCATTAGTTGCGTACAACAGAGCTTTTTTCTCAGAATATGGAATTTAACCACTTTAGCTCAAAAGATCACTACTACATTTATGTATACATGTTTTTTAGGAACAAGTCAAATACAAAATAAAACAAAACATAGCTAAACAACTATACCAACTCAAATCTCGACAAAAATAGGGATCAAATTAATTTAGGGGATTTCAACAATAATGAGTTATGGGTTAATATTGAGGGTAAATCAATGAATGGGTTGTTAGGCTCAAGGGGGTTCACTAAGGGTTAATTGTGAAGGTAGGCTTTTCATGGCATGAGTGGGTTAAACCTAAGTGTCTTTATCATTTTGACATATCAAATCAAATGGTGTGGTCTTGACATGCATAATCAAGCAAGTTCTAGAATAACAATTCAATATTGGCGCACTCATAATGAGAGTGAGCATGGAAGAAATAATAGATGCTCTTGAAGGCTCAAAATCTCACAAAGATTATGGCTTTTTGATGTTTAAACTTGTGAATTTTGACTCAAGATAATACCTAGACTTAGAGAAACAACCTAGAAGTTTTTAATTCTTCAAAAATCAACTTATCATGCTTGATTCCCTAATGTCTTAAAGTTTAAACCATCAATGCATAAATGCCTATGTTTTAATTCAAGACATATCGATAAAAATCATAAGTTAATTAAAATCCATTCTAATAGTGATATGAGTAATTCACATGAGAATAAGACATATTCCAATGGTGATGTAAAAGACCCCCCACACTTAAGATGTACATTGCCCTCAATGTACAAAGATAGATATATTGAAAAAGACAAATTTATGATCATAAGATAATGAGAGAATTGAAACTTTCTGAATGATGAATGAATTCCTTGAATTGAAGTTTTTGGAGAATAAATGGCGTGAAAGTGGAGGAGGATACTCCGGTGGTGGTAGAGGTTCATTAGTCCATAAGTCCTGTGCCAAAAGAATATTATATTTGTTGGTAGCTATAGTTGTGGTCGAGCAGGACATGGCAGTCGTGGAGAACCTTTCCCGGTGTAGTTTTTAGTTTCTATGTGAGGATGAGCTTAGGAGCTCTATATAACTGTGACAGAATCAGGAACTTTTTAGGAGATGTAAGAAAACAGAATTACTCCTAATGGAATAATTGGAGTTGGTCATTGTAAAATAAAAATTATAAAATCTAATAAAGATAAGCATAAGGAAAAATAAAAAAAGAGTCTGAAGATAAAATGAAAGTAAAAACATAAAATAAAATAATTTGTAAAAGTTTTTAAGCATCTTTATCGCTAGATGGTTCGCAAGGTGGGTGTGGCGACGAGATGTGAAAACGCTGACAAATCTGAAGTAGAGTCGCATCAATGTGATCAAATTGTTGAAAATATTGCTACTCAAATCGTGTGAGGCGCTCAGAGATGTCCACATATGAAGCCGCCGCATGAACTGGATGAGAGGGGCGTGGTGGCTGAGATGGTGGGTCCTCGTGCTGTGAAGGGACATTGTCAGTAATGTCCTCGGGGGCCTCCTCCTCGGTAGATTGGGCGAGACGATATTGAGGAGGGTAGGTTCCTCGACGCTTCTCGATCATCCTCATGCTTAGCATGCTCGAGATGCCTTGTGGAGACATCTGGCCAATGAGGGTCAAGGATGATGCTTGGGCTGTGGTGTTGAGGAGCCTGAAGTGCCATGCTAGTCGAGTCACGTAGGGGCCAATGGAGATGACCCCCTCCGATGCCGCTCTGTCTGGTGGCGAATGGTAAGGGCGATAAAGTAAGCGAGGTCGAAGACGTACCTGTGCGACATACACCATAAGTAGTAGACGTCATTGGTGGTGACGACGCAGGTGCTCTCTCTTCGCCCTGTCAAGGTGTGTGCCAAGATGGTGTGTAGGTACCTCAAAGAGGGAGAAAGAACTGATGCCTTGGAGTGGCTCGGGTCGTAGGTGTCTGAACAGGGGACTAAATCGTACCAGCACTTCGAGGGAGAGTAGTGAATGTGGCGATGGAGAGTGTCAAGGTCGTTCTCGTCCATGAACTCCTCTGTGTATAGGCACAAAGCTATACCAAACTCGGGTACACTCAACTGGCAGACTAAACCGCCTAGATGGAACTAGACCGTGCCGAGATCATCGTGATTTGTCATTACGGTCTGAAGATGGAACGTTGAGCATAGTTCCATCGTAAGCTCAAGATACGTCGGCTCGATGATCCCAAAGAAAAGCTCCCAAGGGTCAGTGGTTAGGAGGGCCCGAATCGTATTAGCCAACTGAACTTGTTTTACTGTAGCCCAGTCAATGCAGCGGCCCGTAGTTAAAGGTTGAGCCCGAAGTATTTGGTAGAGTTCTTCTTGGGGCCCAATGGGGAACCGCAGAAAAGGGTGGCGAATTTTCGCGGTAGGACCCGAGGAAGATGACGCCCCCTTCCTTCTCTTCGAAGTGGGGACGGCAGTTTTCTTTTCTTATGAAGATGACATGGTACCTACAATCAAAACCATCAATTCATCTTGAGGAATCGTCAAAGTAAAATGAAGACAAAAGTTAAAATAAAATAATAATAAAAATTCAATCATAAAAAATAAAAAAAATTCAATCATAATTTCAGCCACAACTACTAAGACTAACAACTTAACCAAAGCAATCAATTTTATGGCATAAAATGACAGAGAATTCCATGGAATGCAATCATACTTGACGGATGAAACATGTCAACACACAATGCATGAGTATGTTTGTTATTCTAACCATGAATATTTACTTTAAACTAGTCAAATGGGGCATGGAAATCATGTAATGAGTAAGAATTTCACATGAAAAAGATGATAACTACTCTAGATAATGAATTTTGAGTGATAGAAAGATAAAAATAACATATAAAATGTAGATTGCTATGATAACTAGCATTAAAAATGAGTGCAATAAAAGGGAAAAGAGTAAACAAATGCTAGAAAGGGGAGAATGTGTGTCAAGAATGGGGCTGGAAGTGGCGCACGGGCGTGGCGGGGCGGGCGTGTGGATTTACAGCGGCTAGGGTTAGAGATTTTGGGTGAAGAAGACAATAAATAGTGCAACCTATTTATAGATTTTGGGGCACACGGCTAGGGAACACGCCCGTGTTCCCCAATTTTAGCCAGTGTGATTCACGGATTTGGAATTTGGGTGCATCTGGCATTCGGCCTACGCCCGTGTATTTTGGGCGTGTAGGTGCACACAGCTGTGTCACACGACCATGTCTGGCTTCGTTCGCTTCTCCCACGCCCGTGTTTGTAAGCCTATGCCCGTGTTGATTTAACAGATTCCACCACAGGTGCTAGACACGGGCGTGTCACACGCCCGTGTTATTTTTTCAGGTTCAACCACGGTTCTAAGGCACGGGCGTATCGAACACCCACGTTATTTTTGCAGGCTCGCCCACGGCCGTATCGTATGGCCGTGGCGTTTTATCGTAGCCCGTGTTTGGGAAAATTTTCTATCCTGTTTCCACACGGTCCTCAGCACGCCCGTGTGCTTGGCCGTGTCTGCGTGGAAAACCTATTTTCAAGATCTCCGTTAGTAAGTTAGGTGTTAAATACTAAAATTTAAAGAAATTAATATTGTTTGTGCTCAGGTTGCCTCTCGAGAAGCACTTATTTATAGTGTAAGCTGGACTTACCTCTCCATTGAATGGTCATGGTGGTTCGAGGAGTTTATACTCCTCATTCCTGCTATCAATCTCACCAAGATAAGGTTTTAGACGAGTGTTGTTTACCTTAAAAGTGCCGAACTTGGGATGACTTACCTCGACTGTACCGAATGGGAAAATGTTAAGTGCCGTAAGAGGATTTCTTCATTCTGTTAGGTAGTGATAATGTGAGGATCTTCGGTATCTAATAAAACTTTATTTCCAACCTTAAGTTGATTTGAAAAGGTATTGAGCTCGATCTAGCGTGGTTTTGGTTTATCGTGTTTTTTCGGTCTCTGTGTCCGCCATTCATCTAGCTCCTCGATTTGTAGCCTTCATTCTTCATGGATAGGTCCTCTACTATTGCTTGAGAATGGCTCATGTACTTCCTTCAGATTCATTTCCTGCAAAGTAGGTTGCACCATATTGTCATTTTAGTATAATGGTTTAGACGATTACCTTCAATTTCCGATGGGTTGCCAGAATTACGAGCTTGAAGGGTGATTGTTTCGTCTCCTACACGAAGTGTGAGCTCACCTGTGCCAACATCAATAATCGTTTTAGTAGTTTCCAAAAAGGGCCTTCCTAAAATCAAAGGAGTGTTGCTATCCTCCTCTATGTCTAGAACAATAAAGTCAACAAGAAATATAAATTTATCGATTTTAACTAGCACATCTTCAATAATGTAATATCCTGATTTTAGGCCTAGTCAGAATAGTGGTTTTGTGACCACAAAATCCAAGATAGAAATAATTATTTTATAATTATTTTGATGTTTATGATATGATTGCATGATTGTGTGAAAATTTCGTGATGAAATCCTATGCCTAAAGTGCTTAAATTGAAATTAGGGACTAAATCGAATAATTTGCAAAACTTGCATTCTAGAAGATTCTAGTATGAAATTGTTTTGAAATATTAATTAAGAGGTTTTAAATAGCAATTTTACAAATTTCTAAGTTTATGGACAAAAATTGGACATGGATGGAATTTTTGGAAAGTTTAGTAGTAAGGGCATTTTGGTCATTTAGGGGTAAAACGAATTAAAATACAAAATTAAAAGCCAATTTTGCTCATCTTCAACCCCATGGCCGAATATAGCAAGGAGAAACCATGGCTAGGGTTTTTCAAGCTTCCAAGCTCGATTGTAAGTCCATTCTAGCCCCGTTTTTCAAGTTCTTTACGTTTTTAGAGTCCCGGTAGCTCGATTTAGCTTATGCTAGCAATAATTTAACCTAGGGTTTATATTTGGAAAAATACCCATAGGTGAAATTTGTGTATTTTGGTGTTTTATGATAGAATATGAGGTTTTAAATTATGTTAGACAACTTGTGCTACTCGGTTCTAAGTGAAAATGAGCAAAAGAGCTTAATCGGTAAAAATACCTAATAGTCATAAGTACATGTTAGAGTGAGAATTTGATGTTGCCATAGAAGGGAAAAATGATCAGCATATCATAAAACATAAGAAAATAGGCTAAAGTTTAATTTACGAGCTTTGGGGCAAAAGTGTAAATATGCAAAAGTTTAGGGGCAAAATTGTAATTTTTCCAAAATATGATTTTGGGTCAATTTGAATAATGTGAGTCCTAATTAGGCTATATTTTAAATGATAGAGCAAGGAAAACTGAAATTCGGGCTAAAATGGGGAAAATACCAAGTTGTGGACGAAATGGTAAAAGTAGCCATTATCGCATACTAGGTAAGTTCATATGTAAATGTTGGTAACATAGTTATTATTTTAAATGTTTTTATGTTATTTAAATGATATGATAATTATTATGAAATATTATACTCGTGATAATTGTTTGATAATATGTCAAATTATGTGATATACTTGGAAAATGTGAAATACTACCGAGTATCGGTATCGGTATTCCGTAGAAGATGGTTGAGACACATGACTGGGAAAAAGGTCCCGTTGAACCTTAGGAATGGATTAGGATCCAAGTGACATGTCACTGGGATATTTGGGCATCCGAACTCGTTGAGTTGAGTCCGAGTTTACTTATGGATGCGAATGTCCGAACTCGTTGAGTTGAGTCCGAGTTCGTGAGATGTAACTAGGCATCCGAGCTCGTTGAGTTGAGTCCGAGTTCGCTTATAGGCGGGTTACATAGTAGCTTGGCTACATATGTGGCACTTATGTGCAAACTTTCCATGTATCCGAATTATATTCCGCTGTGTTCAACGGGTAAAGTTCTACTCAAATGGAGGAATACTCAAGATGAAAGGGACGTATTGGTAAGTCTTGTGAAATGGATACCTTGAACAGGTATGTACTTAACCCTTGGGTTGAAAAATCGATATAACAACAATATGGTAAGATGATAAATGAAAATATGATATGAATGTCTTGGTGATGATTATGCAAATGATGTTTTATGTTTGCTTATATGGTTATGTTACTTGCTATTTGCATGTGAACTTACTAAGCATTTATGCTTACTCCCTCCTTTTCATTCCTTGTAGTGTTAACAAGCCAGCTCGGAAATTGAGAACGGTCAGAGGCACGCTCACACTATCCGTATACCATCTTGGCATAATAGCTTGTATATTTTGAGTATGGCATGTATAGCATTATAATCATTTTGTATATATGGTCTTATGATATTGTTATTGAGTAGTATAAAAATGCTTGGTAATGATTAGCCATTGGAATGGCTAATTATGATCATATTTGGTGTTATGTATGTCAAATTGCTAGTTAATCCATGGAAACCATGAAATAGGTAAAATTTACCATAAAATAGATTCAGACAGCAGTAGTGACGTGAATTTGAAAAATCATTAAAAATAGTAGAGATATATATAGATGATGAATAAAATATGGAATTGAAGAATTATGAGTCTATTTTCATATGGAAGAAACGAAACAGGTATATGAGTTATATTTTATGAGATGTTTAAATTTTTGTGAAACAGGGCCAGAGCGATTTCTGGATCCCCTGTTTTGACTTTGGAAATTCATCATAAATTGTATAAAAATAATTAGAAGTCATAATTTATATGTAAAGATTTCTTATTGAGTTTATTTTTAATAGAAACAAACTTCATAGTCATTGAAATTCTGTACAAAGAGATATCTGATTCGTAATACACAGAGGTCAGAGCAGTCAAACCCTGAAACAGTGGAGACTTTAACTAATAGACTGTACTAATTGGCCCAGCCAAAAAATCTAGAAAAAAATTAGTAATTATATATATAAGTATAGTTTCATGGAAAATTTACAGAATTGGATTTTGAGTTTCAGAACTCGAGATATGAATTTTTAAGTGACTGTGATGCAGTTAGCCAGCTTGTCTAGAATTTCTAAAATTAATTTGTTTGAGCTGTTTAACCTGAGTCAGGTAAAGAATTTGTAGTTTTCAGTGATACATTGTTAAATGGCCTGGGTTGTGTTTTAATGTAGGAAGGCAAAGTTGTAGCTTATGCCTCAAGATAGTTGAAGCCGCACGAAAAGAATTATCTGACACACGATCTAGAGTTAGCTGTGATAGTGTTCGCATTGAAAATTTGGCGTCATTATTTGTTTGGTGAAAAATGCCATATTTATACCAATCACAAAAGTTTGAAATATCTGATGACTCAGAAAGATTTGAATTTGCATCAGCGGAGATGGTTAGAATTGTTAAAAGACTATGAATTAGTAACTGACTATCATCCGGGGAAAGCAAACATAGTTGCTAATTCCTTGAGCCGAAAGTCTTTATTCGCTTTACAAGCTTTGAACACACAATTAACTTTGTATGATGACGGTTCGATAGTAGTTGAATTGAAAGCGAGGCCTTTATTTCTACAACAGATTTGTGAAGCTCAAAAGTTTGATAATGAGTGGCAAGCAGAGTTCAGTGTGAGTGAACTCCTGATTCAGAGTTTCAAATAGGGCTTGATGACTATTTGATGTTTCGTGATAGAATATGTCTACCAAGAAATTCTGAGCTCATTAGGAAGATTCTAAATGAAGCACACAGTAGTTGTTTATCAGTACATCCAGGAAGCACGAAAATGTATAATGATTTTAAACAGTTTTATTAATGGCATGGTATGAAACTAGATATCTTAGAATTTGTTTCGAAATGTTTGATTTGTCAACAAGTCAAGGCTGAGCATCAAGTGTCGTCAGGTTTATTACAGCCTATTATGATTCCTGAGTGGAAGTGGGATAGAATTACAATGGATTTTGTGTCGGAATTGCCCCTAAATCTTAAAAAGAAAGATGTTATTTGGGTTGTCATTGATCGACTAACAAAATCTGCTCATTTCATACCAGTATGTACAGATTACTCACTTGACAGATTGGCTGAATTGTACATTTCTGAGATTGTTCGATTACACGGAGTGCCACTATCCATTATTTTTTATAGAGACCCGAGATTTACGTCACAATTTTGGAGGAAATTGCAAGAAGATCTAGGTACAAAATTGAATTTCAGTACTGCTTTTCGTCCTTAGACTGACAGTCAAACCGAGAGAGTTATTCAGATTCTCGAAGACATGTTGAGATGTTGTATTTTAGAGTTTGAGGGTAGTTGTGAAAAATACTTATCATTGATTGAATTTGTGTTTTCAAATGAGTATAAAGATGGCACCATACGAAGCTTTATATGGTCGCAAATGTCGAACTTCACTATACTGGACTGAACTAAGTGAGAAAAAGATTCACGGGGTTGAACTTATCAGAGAAACTGAAGAAAAAGTGAAAACAATTCGCGACAGTTTAAAAATAGCTTCAGATCGACAAAAATCCTACGCAGATTTAAAATGCAAAGAAATTGAGTTTCAAGTTGGGGACCGGGTATTTTTAAAGGTGTCACCGTGGAAAAAGGTTCTTCGATTCTGTCCTAAAAGAAAGTTGAATCCGCGTTTCATTGGTCCGTATGAGATTATTGAGAGAATAAGACCTGTAGCATATCAACTAGCTTTACCGTTAGAACTTGAAAAGATTCATAATGTCTTTCACGTTTCTATTCTACGTCGATACAGATCCGATCCGTCACATGTGATTTCTCCGTTAGATGTTAAGATTCAGGCTGATTTGACGTATAGTGAAGAACCGATCAGGATTTTAACTCGTGAAATCAAAAAACTGAGAAATATGAGCATAGCCCTAGTAAAGGTTCTTTGGCATAAGCATGGAACCAAAGAAACTACGTAGGAAACTGAAGAAGCTATGCGAAACAGTACCATAACCTATTCACTGGTAAGATTTTCAGGGACGAATGTAACATCCCGTTTTTGAGTCAAATCAGAATAGTGGTTTCAGGACCACAAATCTGAGGTCAAAATATTTATTTTATTATTTTAATAAGGTTTACAGCATGATAGATTAATTACGTGAAAGTTTCATAAAGAAATTTTATTGTTTGAATGCTTAATTCGGTAAAAAGGACTAAATCACGTAAAATGTAAAATGCATGTTCTATTAGTTAAAAGTTACAAATAGCTTTGATTTTTAAATATGGTGGCCTTAAATAGTAATTAAACCATTTGATAATTGAGTGGACATTTTTGGACAAGGTTAGTTAATGTTCAAAGGTTATTATTAAAGTTAATATAGTAAATTGATTAATAATAGAAAATGTAAAAGAATTAAAAGATGAATAAGCTATCATCTTTCTTATTTTTCAACATCCATGGCCAAATATACCATTAAAGAAGGAGAATAAGTTTCGTCAATTGCATGAGTAAATTAAGGTATGGTTTTAGCTCGGCTTTTGATGATTTCTATATATTTGTAATCGTTGCTTCGTATTCTAGCTAGCCCGTACCTTAGATTTTGAAATTTTTAAAGATCTATCATGTTGCCATTGTTGAATGCTTGAGTAATTTGATAGTTGATGATGGATTTTTAATAATTGTTGATAGTTAAACTAGTTTTGTAAAGTGATTTTTGACAAAAATGTCAAAAAGGGATTAAATTGTGAAAATGTAAAATGTAGTGGTTAAAAGTGTGAAATAATGAAAGATATGGGCTGCTAAGAGTCCTTATAAAATTCGGATAGCATGTAATTGTACAAAAGTGCATGAATTTGCAATTTTATGTGAAAATGACTAAATTGTAAATAATGTGAAAATTTAGGGGCAAATGTGTAAAATTACCAAAAATATGAATTATGGGCTAAATTGAATAGATTGAATACTGAATGTACTAAATTTGTTAATATATAGATCAAGATAATCCGAGATCAAGTTTAGATCAGGGAAAAAGAAAAGTTGATGATTAGCTGATAGTTGTTATCCGAGCAATACGAGGTAAGTTTGTATAATTGAACTTAAATGTGTATACATTTATTGAGTGAATGAAACTGAGATAGTATTTATTCTATTAGGTAAATGTTGAGATATTACATGAAATATATGAGTTTAATAAAGTAAGTTGTCGAATAAGACCATAGCCGGGCTATGGCAATCGAATAATAAGACCATAACCGGGTTATGGCATGTGAATGAAAGACCACGGTAGGGCCTTGGCAATGTATGTGTAAGACCATAGTTGGACTATGGCATCGAAAAGTCGATGAATTTGTATCGTAAGCACTTATGAACCGGAGAGGTTTGATAAGATTATTGATGAGAAATAGAAAAGAATCGGTACAGGTATGTACTGAAAACTATTCAAGTATTGAGTTAGATGAAGTTGAGAACTCATGAATGATGATATGAATAAATTTGACGTTAGCTCATGAATTGATTCTTTAAATGTTAATGATATTATCTATTTTAAATTGCTATATGAATGTTGTGATTATTTCATGTTCACATACGGACTTACTAAGCTTTATAGCTTACTTTGTTTAATTTTTGATGTTTTATAGATCTACAAAGATAGCTCGGATCCAAGAATCGTTAGTGGCTTCATGCACTATCGATCATCTATTTTGGTTTTTTTTGAAGTTATGTATATATGGTATATGGCATGTATAGGCTTGAGTCATTTTGGTATGTTTGATGGATATGTATTTTGGCCATGTGAGGTGGCATAAAATGATGAACTTATTGATGCTTATGAATGTGCAAATAGTTTTACTTTTAATGTTTGGTAATAAACCTATAATGAATGAATGGAATTGAAGTGGTTATGTATGTTTGGATTATTTTTGCTAAATGAATTATACATGTGAATTATGCTTAGGAAAGCAAATTAAATTGTTTGGTATTTGAATAGGTAAATGATATGGAATTGAGTATTGAATTTAGTTGAAATGGATATGGTATGATTATGTATTAGTTGATGACCTTTGGCTGCATAATTGTGTCCTAAAATGATACCTTATGAGCTTGTATAAGTATGTGCAAAAAAGGTGGCAAATTGGTTTTGGAAATGGAGTATTTTTGTCCACACGAGCAGAGACACGGGCGTGTGTCTCAACCGTGTGCGACACATGGTTATGTTACATAGCTGTGTGTCCCTTGGTGTTGAAGTTGAATTGAAGTTAGTATGCTCCACACGGTCTCACACACGGGCGTGTGACTGGCCGTGTGGTATAAGTCAGTATACCCCCTAAAGGGCACACAGGTTGGACACACGGGTGTGTGGTTGGCCGTGTGACCCAAGTTAGTATACTCTCTAGTTTTCACACGGCCTGGCACATGGGGGTGTTCTTGGCCGTGTAATGCAAGTCTGTATGTATACCCTATTTCCACACGGCCTAAGACATAGGTGTGTCTACTAGCCATGTGAGGCACACGGCTTGTTCACATGGGCATGTAACCTCTGTTTATAAGAAAAAATTTTAAGTCTTCCGAAATTTTCGTATGTTATCAGTTTAGTCCCGAACCACTTCTAAAGCATGTTAAAGGCCTCGTAGGTCTATATAAGGGACAATGTGGTTGTATTGAATGATGTATGAGAATGAATGCTATATGTTGTGTATTGATTGGTAATACCTCATAACCCTATTCCGGTGACAGATACGGGTTAGGGGTGTTACACATCATCTCATCACAAGTCAATCCCATACAGCGCGCAAAATAACCTATTAACATGCCAATTGTATCATATCCTATGTTCATCCAGGCTCATTTCATGTCTCAGTACAACAATTTACGTTTCAATCCACTTTTGTCATCTTGTAACACCCCTTACTTGTGTCCGATGTCGGGACAAGATATGGGGCATTACCAGACTTAATCACCATCACACATGCATAACCGGGCCATAAAATTTCGTTCAATTTAAAACATTTCATTCACATGCATATCATCCCTTATATGGGCTTAAGAGGCCTAAAACATACATCGGGAGTGGTTCGGGACTAAACCGACAACTTTGGAAACTTTTTAGAAACTTAAGAAATTTTCCTATAAATCAGGGCCACACACTCGTGTGGATAGGGGCACACCTGTATGGGTAGGCCATGTGGTCACATGCCCGTGTCCCTAACCCGTGTAACTCTCTATTCGTTTATGTATGAACAACTGAGGCCACACGACCAAGGCACACGCTCGTGTGCTTAGGCTGTTTGGCGAATTAAATTCTCGAAATTAAATACACACTTCACACGGCCTAGGCACACGCCCATGTCCCATGGCCGTGTCCCTTGCATGTCCAAGACACACGGTCGTGTCTCAGCCCGTGTGGTCAATACTGAATATTCTGTTTTGCTAAATTAAGGTGCAGGGGACACACGATCGGATCACACGCCCATGGGGCAAACCGTGTGTCACACACGGCCTAGACACACATCCGTGTGTCTACCAGTATGGACAATTTCAAGGTTATTTTCCAAGCCATTTGCCACCCTCTTATGCCCACATACATACACACTTCATATGACACCAATTCAAGCATATTCTTACTACCGAACATCCACAACTAAGAAATTAACATGTCAACCACATGCCATCATTTTCATACATACAACATCAAACTTAATCACTCAACAACATAACCACTTGGACACATTCAACCATCACTCATCAAGCAAATATAAACCACCTCATAAGACATTTACATACACATGAATAATAATAAGATCAACATAAGCCATCTTTCGTGGCTATATGTAACATCCTGATATAGGGCCTAAACGGAATAGTGGTTGCGAAACCACGAATTCAAGGTCAAAAAAATTTATTCCAATTAAGTTTTAAGGTTTATTCATTGATTGAATAATTGTGTGAAAATTTCGTGAAGAAATTTTATGTATAAGTGCCTAATTTGATAATTAAGACTAAATTGTAAAATTAGCAAAATGTGTGTTCTAGATAATAAAGGGGATTTAATTGAAATGGGTTCTTAAATTGGAGGTTCTTATTTAGTAATTAGGCCATTATATTTAAGGTTGGACAAAAATGGGCAAGAATAGGACAAATTTGAAAGAAAAACCTTTAAGGGCATTTTGGTCATTTAGTAATTAAAAGAATTAAAAAGGAAAAATAAAGCCAAAATTGGTCCATCTTCTTCAGGGAGGCCGAATATAGCATGGGGGAAGCCATGGTTAGGGTTTCCAAGCTTTACAAGCTCAATAATCCCGAAAAGTGAGATTTGGACCTAGAACGGGAGAAAAATCGAAAATCGAGAAAGTTGGTAAAATGGTCATTTTGGTATCGAGGTAAGTTCATATGTTTAATAAGCATTTAATTATGCATATTTGAATGATAAATTGATATTTTGGCCATAAATGCTTTAGTATTGAGTTTCAAATATAATGATTAATGTTCGATAATAATTTGATATTGGAAAGAGAACTTATATAATTTATATGTAAGACCATATTTTGTATTATGGCTTTGTATGATAACATGAAAGTATTGACTAGCATATTTTGATGAGAATAAGTTAAGTTGATGATATGATGAGATTGAGAATGTAAGTATGTAAGTTGAGTAGCATTTTATTATTATGCAATTATTGTTATTAGTATTGTTATTATTGAGTTATGCGACTAACCTTGAGAATTTGAGCAAGTATGTTTCAGCTATGACTTGACAAGGCATTGATATCTCAAAGTCCATGGTTGTACCATAGCAATTAAGGAAGAATTGACGGAAAAGTCCATGTTCATAACATGGCATTTAAGGAGGAATTGACGGTTAAGGATACCATGTAAGACCATGTCAAGACATGACATTTGTAAGGCAAGGATCCCGTGTAAGACCATGTCAAGACATGACATCAACATTGATTAAGGACTCCATGTAAGACCACATCAAGACGTGGCATTGGCACTAAGATAAGGATACCATGTAAGACCATGTTTGGAACATGGCATTTGGTAAGACAAGGATACCATGTAAGACCATGTTTGGAACATGACATTTGGTAAGATAAGGATATCATGTAAGACCATACCAAGGCATGGCATTGATAAGTTCCATAAGGTAAGGAAATCATGTAAGACCATGTCAAGACATGGCATTGATGAGTTACTATAAGGCAAAGGTCCCATGTAAGACCATGCCAAGGCATGGCATTGGTGAGTTCTTAAGGCAAGGATACCATGTAAGACCATGTCAAGACATGGCAATGGTAAGTTCAAAAAGGAAAAGGTTCTCGAGTAATCCAAAGAGTAAGTCAAAGAAACGAAAATGTGAGAACACGAAGAAAGATTACAGGTATGCATTTAAGGCTTTTTCAATACTGAGATTGTAAGTAATTGAGATTATCAAGTATTAAGTAAGTGATGAGTTTTCAGTTATGCTTGTGACACTTTATGACATGATTGGCAATAAGCCTATATTATGAAAGAGTACTCATGTGTTAAGTGAGATGTTGTAGGTATGTAAGCAAGCTATTAAGTAAGGTGCCTTTTGTATTCTGAGCCTTTGGTAAGGTTACCGATGAGTAAGATGGGAAAGTAAGAACTAAACATTATTTAAGCAAATTATGACAGCATAGTAGTAAGCTAAATTGATTGCTAATGCTTATTATTTTACATGTGAACTTACTAAGCTTTATAAGCTTACTTCTTTCACTTTCCCATGTTTCAAAGTACTTAAAAGCAAGCTTGAGTTGGAGGTCGTCAGAGATCACTTCACACTATTGACTATCAAGTTACCAAATGGGTATCTTCGTTTACGAACATTCTAGTTTATGGCATGTATAAGGACTTAGTCATTTTGTGTGTATGTCCTTATGATATGGCTAAAGAATGGTATGTAAATATTTGATAATGATTAGCTATTTAAATGGCTAATGAAGAACATGTTTCGGTGTTATGTATGCCTAAATGGTAGTTAATACAAAGAAATCATGAAAAAGTGAAATTAGCATTAAAATAGTATTGAACAGCAGCAGTGACGTGATCTTGAAAAATCACCAAGAATAGTAGAAATGAAATTAGGTGATGAATGAGATATAGAATTTAAGCTTATTGAGTCTATTTTCATATGAAAGAAATAGAGTAAGCAAAAGAGGTGTATATTAAGAGATATTTGAATTTTAGTGAGATAGAGTCAGAGCAATTTCTGAATCCCCTGTTCTGACTTTATAAATTCACTAAAAATTGTACAAAAAGAATTAATAGTTATGGTTTATATTTCTAGATTCCTTAGTGAATCTATTTTCAATAGAAACAAACGGCATGGTTATTTGAATTCTGTACAGGGAGAAAATTTATTTGTAGTGAGGAGAAGTCAGAGTAGTTGAACAGTGCAATAGGTGAAACTTTAACTAATAAAATGTACTAATTGGCTAGACCAAAAATTCTGGAAAAAAAATTAGTAAGAAGATATATGAGTATAGTTTAAGGAAAAATTCACGAATTTAAATTTTGAGTTTTGTGACTCGAGTTATGATTTATTTAGTGACTATGACGCAGATGAGCAGTTTTATAATGAACAATGAAATAAATTGTTTTGATTTGCCTAAGCATACGGAAAATTTTCAATGGTCCCAGTTTGATTCTGAACCGTTTTAATTTCATGTTTTAGGGTCTCAAGGGCCCTTTTAGGGACATATTTAATGAATGTAAATAAATTAATTTTAAAAGCAAATTTTATGCCCCGAATTAGTAAGTTAAGTCAGGTAACGCCTCGTGCTCGACTCCAGTGACGATCTCGGGTAAGGGGTGTTACACTATATATACAAATTGGAGTATTAAATCATCATAAGACAATACTTATGGCTAAATAATATAACACATAAACAAAGTGACTTAGTCCCTATACATGCCATAAACTTAAGAGGTTTGTATTCACTTTTACCCTACGATGATAATTTGATAGTGTGATAGCATCTCCGGTGATCTCCGACCCGAGCTAGCTTAGTGACCCTATAGGACATAGGAAAAAGAGAGGGTAAGCTATATAGTTTAGCAACTCTATATGAAAATAATGAGCAATTTATTAACATGCTTCTACTAATTCTCACAATATGATCTCAAGGTTATACAAGCATAATTGCACTTTTTACTTATGTTCATGTCAAGCTATTTTCTCGAGTCATAGTCATCAAATTATTTATAACTGGAGCTATGAAACTCCAAATTAAGATCCGCTAATTTTTTAAAAAACTAGACTTGCATATATTCTTACCATAAAATTTTTAGATTTCTTGGTTTAGCCAATAAGTATAGTTTATTCTTCAAATTCACCCATGTTTCGCTGTCCGACAGTTCCGACCCCTCTTCACTAAAAATTAATTATCTCCTCATACGGGATTTGGAATATATTTGAGTTTATTTTTTTAAAAAATAGACTAATTAAGGATTCTAATAATATAAATTATAACCCATAATTATTTTTTTTACAATTTTTAATAATTTTATAAAGTCAGAATAGGGGAGCCCAAAATCATTTTGACCTTCTCTCACAACAATTCAATTATCTCGTAATATGAATTCTTTTTGCTTACACGTTTCTTCTATGTGAAACTAGGATCAATAAGATTTAATTTAGTATTTTATTTACCCTATAATTCGATTTCCATAATTTTTGGTGGATTTTCAAAGTCGGACTGCTGCTGCTGTCCATGACTATTTTAGTACACATTAATTTTTGTACATTCACATTTCCAAGCATATAGCTTAACATCGTTCAAATGTCCAAAAACTCTTATCTATCCATAATTCATAACCATTTTTAATAGGCATTTACGCCGATCTTTTCCTCTTTTCATTATTCATTGAACCACAAAATTGAAGGAATAAACACATAGTATCTCAATTCGATTTGGCTTAAAAGCTTCACGCATGATCATCAATCAAATTTACCATATATTTATACCTCATGAACATAGACCCATAACCACAAGGTCATCACAAAATCATTCTCATAAACATGACTTACTTATTTGAATCATTACCAAAGGTGCATCTTAAACCGAATCATTTCTCATGAGTTTTGTGTACATACCTGTACTACATCATGACATAACCATTCCTTATCACAACTTTGATATAATCTTTGAATTACCCGTTGAACCACTTGGAATACTAAAGGATACTCGGGGAAATTCATGCACATCATAAGATGCCAATTCCATATCCCAGATATGGTCTTACATGGGATCACTCATATCGATGTCAATGCTATGTCCCAGATATGGTCTTACATGGGATCTCATATATCGATGCCAATGCCATGTCTCAGGCATGGTCTTACATGGGATCTCGTATCGGTACTGATGCCATGTCCCAGACGTGGTCTTATATGGGACCTCATCTCGATTCCGATGCCATATCCCAGACATGGTCTTACACAGGACCTTATCTCAAAACTTTATCGAATATCATCGAGTCATCGTGAATCCATTTCATAAAGACAAATACATATACATATACATATACATATACATTTCATGCAATATTTAAACATTAGACATATAATAATAACAACATGTTGCATTAATTTCTTACAAACTTACCTCGATACCAAAAATAATGAAAAGGACCTAACCGTCAAATGTGCGTTTTTCCCCCTTTCTTGGTCCAAACCTTATTTTCTTTGATCTAAAACATCATATTTAACTTATTTATTAGTCACATTATTCAATGTGATCAAAAAATCCAATTATGGAAAATTTACGTTTTTACCCCTAAACTTTGTCATATTTACACTTTTTTCCCTAGGCTCGTAAAATTATTTTTATTCAATTTCCTCACTCTTTAAGCCTAGAAAAACCATTTTCATAACTATATCAACCTAAATTTCTCATTAAAACACACTTTTACTACACATTTATAACATTTTACAAAATGGTCCTTTTATACATTTTCACCGAAAATCATTTAGCTAAAACCGTTCCTTTAACCATAAACATGCATAATCTACCATTAAACATCAAAATACAAGCATGTCACACATGGGTCAATTTTTAAACATGAACACTAGCTCAAAATAATGGTAGAAATAGGTAAGTCGGGTTACGAGGACTTCAAAAATGTAAGGAACATTAAAAACGGGGCTAGGATGCACTTACTATGGAGCTTGGAAAGCTTGGCCAAACCCTAGCCATGGCTTCCCTTCAATATTTGGCTGAATGGGGGAAGAAGAGAGGAAATTTTGACTTATTTTCCCTTTTTAATTCTTTTAATTACTAGATTACCAAAATGCCCCTAACTTAAAAATATTCCATTTCACCTATTCCATGTCCATTTTTTGTCCAACAAATTAACCAATGGTATAATTACCATATAAGGACCTTAAATTTAAGAATTCATAACAATTGGACACTTCTAACATGTAGAACTAAACTTTTGCACTTTTTACAATTTAGCCCATTTTACTAAATTGAGTGTCCAAACGTTGAAATTTCCAAACGAAATTTTTACAGAATAATTCCATAAAATCATAGACTATAAAAATATAATAAAAATAATTTTTTTACGTCAAATTTGTGTCCCGAAGCCCCTATTTCGGTTAGGCCCAAAATCGAGCTGTTACACATCTTACACTAATTATAACATTAACACTCAAAATACATATCGAATTTAATAAAACATAATTAACATAAATAGTACTATATGAACTTACCAAGGCTAAATTACAGAGATAGTATATAACACTCCCTTACCCGAGACCATCACCGGAGTCGAGTATGAGACATTACTAAACTTATTTTAGCATTTAAACAAGTTCAAACAATTCTTATAGTAAACTGTCCATCTGCGTCACAGTCGTTAAAAAATTTATATCTTGAGTTACGAAACTCAAAATATAATTCTGTAAATTTTCCCTGAAATGAGACTCATATATCTACATAATAATTTTTTTCTAGAATTTTTTGTTGAGCAAATTAGTACATTTTATTAGTTAAAGTCTCCCTTGTTTCAGGGTTTCGCTACTCTGAACTCTGTGTATTACGAATCAGATATCTCCCTGTACAGAGTTTCAATGACTATGCCGTTTGTTTCTCACAAAACTAGACTCAATAAGGATTTCATAAATTAAGATAAAACTCCTAATTGTCTTTGTAAAATTTATGGTGAATTTTTAAATTTAGAATAGGGGATTCAGAAATTGCTCTGACCCTGTTTCACCAAAACATAAATATCTCATAAAATACAACTCTTTTACTTATTTTGTTTCTTCCACATGAAAATAGATTCACTAAGATTAAATTAAATATTTTATTCATCATCTAATTCTGTCTCTACTATTTTTAGTGATTTTTCAAACTCATGTCACTGCTGCTGACTGATTCTGTTTTGTGGCCAATTTTACCTTTCCAGGGATTTTCATGGTTTAGTTAAGACATAAAGTATTCATGTTATCATATATAAACTTGATTAGCCATTCCAATAGCTAATCATTCTCAAAAATTTCCATTCCATCCATGGGCCATATCGTAAGATTATACACACAAAATGATTGGAATGTTATACATGCCATATTTCCAAAAATTACAAGCCATTATACCGCAATTGTTCAGTGATAGTGTGAACGTGCCTCCGACCGTCCCAATCTCAAAATTGACTTGTCAAAACTAAAAAGAATGAAAAGGAGGGAGTATGCATAGATGATTAGTAAGTCCATATGCAAATAAAAAATAACTTAACAAAGCAACTATACCAACCAACATTAGCATAATATCACCAAAACATATATCACATTTCCATTCATCATTCATCATCTTACCATATTATTGTTGTCGTATCAAGTCTCAACCCGAGGGTTAAGTACATACATGTCCAAAGTGCCCATTCTAAAACACTTACCAATACGTCACTTGTATCTTGAGTATTCTTCCATTTTACTAGAATTTTACCCGTTGAACACATCGGAATATAATTCGGATACATGGAAAGTTTGCACATAAGTGCCACATATGTAGCCAAGCTACCATGTAACTCGCCCATAAGCGAACTCGGACTCAACTCAACGAGCTCGGGCGTTTGCATCCATAAGTGAACTCAGACTCAATTCAACGAGTTCGGATGCCCAACCATACTAGTGACATGTCACTTGTATTCAAATCTATTCCCAAGGTTCAAATGGGCTTTTTCCTCGATTACACATCTTTGCCGTCTTCCACGGAATATCGAAATCGATACTCGATAGCAAATTATAATTTACATATTATTCAATAATAACCATAAAGCATAATATTTTATGATATTAATTATCACATCACATAAATAACATTAAATTACTTAAAATAAAAATTATGTTACCTTATTTACACATGAACTTACCTCGGTACAAAATATTAACAATCAAGCCTATTCCTCGTAAACTTTGTTTTTCTCTCGATCACGACTTGAAGCTCGTTTCTCTTGATCTATAATGCCAAATTAATCTTATTTAATACATAAATTCATCAAAAGAGCCCCAAATACGAACTTTGACAAAATTACCATTTTGCCCCTAAACTTTTGCAAAATTACACTTTTTTCCCCTAGGCTCGGAAATTAAACTTCATCCTATTTTCTTATGTTTTATGGCATGCTGATCATTTTTCCCTTCTATAGCAACATCAAATTCACACTCTATCATGTATTTATGAACATTAGGTATTTTTACCGATTTTGTCGTTTTACTCGTTTTACGTAAAATTGCTTAGCAAAAGTTGTTTAACACAATTTCAAGCTTCATATTCTACCATAAAACATCAAAATAAACACATTTCACCTATGGGTATTTTTCCAAATATAAACCCTAGGTTAAATTATTTATAGAAATAGGTAAACCGAGCTACGAGGATTACAAAAATGTAAAGAACATTAAAAACGGGCATAGAAATCACTTATAATCAAGGCTTAAAAGTTGAAGAAACCCTAGCTATGGAGAGAGAAAAATTCGGTAGCAACTATATGGAGAAGATGACTATTTTGTGTCATTTTTCTCATTTTATTTCATGTAATATACAAATGACCAAAATACCCTTAATACCTTTCTTTGAAAATTTTCATGTACAAGCCCATTTTTGTCCAAAATTTTAGAAACTGGTCAAATTGCTATTTAAGACCTCCTCATTAATATTCCAAAGTAATTTCATACTAAAAACTTCTAGAATGCAAGCTGTGCAACTTATTCGATTTAGTGCCTAATTTCAACTTAAGCACTTTATGCATAGAATTTTGTCACGAAATTTTCACACAATCATGCAATCATATCATAAACCTCAAAATAATTATAAAATAATTATTTCTATCTTGGATTTGTGGTCACGAAACCACTATTCTGATTAGGCCCTAATTCGGGATATTACAACTCTCCTCCTTTAAGGATTTTCATCCTCGAAAATCTTACCGGTAAACAGGTGTGGTTATTGATTTCTCATAGTTTCCTCAGGTTCCCATGTAGTCTCTTCTACCCCGTGCTTTTGTCACAATACTTTCACAAGAGCGACACTTTTATTTCTTAGTTGCTTGACCTCTCGAGCTAAAATCTTAATCGGTTCTTCTTTGTAAGTTATATCCGGTCATAGCTCGATTTCTGTCGGTGAAATTACATATGAAGGGTCTGAACGATACCGACGTAACATAGATACATGGAACACATCATGAATCTTCTCTAATTTTGGTGGTAGTGCTAACCGATATGCTACCGGTCCAATTCTTTCAATTATCTTATACGGTCCAATGAAACGTGGTCTCAATTTACCTTTCCGACCGAATCTGAGAATCTTCTTCCATGGAGACACTTTTAAAAACACTTTATCACCAACTTGGAACTCAATCTCTTTTCGCTTCAAATCTGCGTAAGATTTTTGCCTATCCAAAGCAGCTTTCAAACAGTCTCGAATCACTTTCACTTTTTCTTCAGTTTCCTTGATTAAATCAACTCCGTAAATATGGTTTTCTTTGAGTTCGGTCCAATACAGCGATGTCCGACACTTGCGACCATACAATGTTTCATAAGGTGCCATTTTCAAACTCGTTTGATAACTGTTATTGTAAGCAAATTCCACCAACGGTAAGTACCTTTCCCAATTTCCTTGGGACTCCAACACGTAACATCTGAGCATGTCTTCAAGAATCTGAATTACTCTCTCTGATTGTCCATCAGCCTGTGGATGGAAGGCAGTGCTGAAATTTAACTTCATACCTAATGCTTCTTGCAATTTTTGCCAAAATCGCAAGGTAAATCTCGGATCTCTATCCGAAATGATTGACAAAGGTATTCAGTGAAGTCTAGCAATCTCACTGATATACAATTCGGCCAACTTATTAAGAGAATAATTAAATGCATCTTTGAATAAAATGAGCCGATTTAGTCAGTCTGTCAACTATTACCCAGATGGCATCTTTCTTCCTCGAAGTTAATGGCAATCCTGATACAAAATCCATAGTAATCCGATCCCATTTCCATTCAGGAACCATGATAGGCTGGAGTAGTCCCGAAGGTACTTGGTGTTCAGCTTTCACTTGTTGACAAATTAAGCACTTTGATACAAACTCGGAGATATCTCTTTTCATTACGTTCCACTAATACATTTTCTTCAAATCATTATACATTTTCGTACTGCCTGGGTGAACCGCCAAACAACCATTATGTGCTTCATACAAAATCTTTTGAATCAACTCATCATTTTTCGGTACACAAATCTGGTTTTTAAACATCAAGCAACCATCAGAATCGATTTTGAAATCTGACCTCGTATCAGTTTCACACTGTTTTCTCTTGGCTTGCAAATCTTCATCGCTTTTCTAAGCTTCACAAAGCTCTTGTAAAAACATCGGTCTTGCTCTTAACTCTGGTAAAATCGAACCATCATCTAATACCTTTAATTGAGTATTCATAGCTCTCAAAGCAAATAGCAACTTTCTGCTCAAAGCATCGACAACCACATTTGCTTTTCCCGGATGGTAATCAATAACAAGCTCGTAATCTTTCAATAACTCCAACCATCTTCGCTGTCTCAAATTCAAATCTTTTTGTGACATCAAGTACTTAAGACTTTTGTGGTCGGTATATACTCGGTATTTTTCACTATACAGATAATGTCGCCAAATCTTCAAAGTAAATACTATAGCAGCCAATTCCAAATCATGAGTCGGATAATTTCTTTCGTGAGATTTTAACTGCCTCGAAGCATAAGCCACCACTTTTCCTTCTTGCATAAGTACACATCCTAAGCCATTTCGAGAAGCATCACTATACACCACAAATTCTTTACCTAATCCGGGTTGTACTAACACTGGGGCTTTAGTTAATAACTTTTTCAATTCTTCAAAACTCTGTTGACATTCTTCCGTCCACTCAAATTTAACATCCTTTCGAAGTAGTCTAGTCATATGAGCAGCAATTATAGAAAATCCATTTACAAACCACCGATAATACCCAGTTAGCCCCAAGAAACTTCTAACCTTAGTTACATTTTTCAGTGGTTTCCAATCAACAATAGCCGAAATTTTACTAGGATCAACCCGTAGACCATCACCCGAAACAATATGACCCAAGAATCCGACTTCTCGAAGCCAAAACTCACTTTTACTAAACTTGGCATACAACTATTTATCTCTTAAAGTTTGCAAAACTATTCTCAAGTGCTCAACATGTTCTATTTCATCCTTCGAATAGATCAAGATATCATCAATAAATACCACAACAAACTTGTCCAAGTATGGCCAAAATATGCGGTTCATTAAATCCATAAACACAGTAGGAGCATTTGTCAAACCAAATGGCATAACTAAAAATTCATAATGGCCGTACCTTGTTCTAAAAGCAGTTTTAGGCACATCTGACTCTTTTACTCGCAGCTAGTAGTACCCAGATCTCAAATCAATCTTTGAAAACCATGTCGCTCTTTTCAGCTGATCAAACAAATCATCAATTCTCAGCAACGGATACTTGTTCTTGGTTGTCACCTGGTTAATTGTCGATAGTCAACACACAATCTCATAGAACCATCCTTCTTTTTCACAAATAATACGGGAGCACCCCAAGGTGAAAAACTCGGTCTCACAAAGCCTTTGTCAGTCAACTCTTGCGACTGCAACTTTAATTCTTTCAACTCTGCATGTGCCATTCTATACGGAGCAATTGAGATCGGAGCTGTTCCCGGTATCAAATCAATACCAAATTCTACTTCCCTGACTGGAGGCAAACCCGGCAATTCTTCTGGAAATACATCCACAAATTCACACACAATCGGCACTGATTCCACTTTTTTCTCAGATTCTTTTGTATTAAACACATACGCCAAATAAGCTTTATAACCCTTTTTCAAATATCTCTGAGCTGACATCGAAGTAATCACACTAGGCAGTGTCTCTGATTCATCCAATTCAACCCGCAAAATTTCCCCATTTTCACATTTCAATTCAATAACTTTCTGTCTACAATTCACTATAGCATCATGCAATGTTAACCAGTCTATATCCAAAATAACATCGAATTCATCAAATGGAAACAACATCAAGTTGGCCGGAAAATAATGACCTATAATCATCAAAGGACATTTCTTGCATACTTTATCAACTATGACACATTTGCCTAATGGGTTCGACACTTTAACCATAAATTCCATAGACTCAATAGGTATGTTCATATTAGACACCAATTTTACGCACATATACGAATGAGTAGAACCAGGGTCGATCAAAGCATTTACATTAATATCATAAAGAGAAAATATACGAGTAATCACGTCGGGTGACGAAGCATATTCACGCGCCCTTATGGCATAAGCTCTAGCCGGAGCTCTAGCTTTAGATTTCGACGTTGATTCTCTGACTACATTCTTGCTGCTTGTCTCGTTCCCAGCATTTCTCGAAAATCTTCCTCTCGAAACAGTACCACTCTGCTTTGCACTTTAAAATTTTTATTTCTCGATCCTCTCTGGACAATCTCTAATAAAATGATCCGGAGACCCACACTGGTAACATTCATTAGTTCTACAAGCACCAAAGTGACTTCTACAACATCATTGACACCCGAGTCTAACAATTCTCGAATTTCCCACACTAGCCACCGAAGTAGTCCGAGATCTGGAACCCACATTTTTCTTCTTACGATCCCCATATGAATGTCCCGTTGATGCCTGAGAATGAGAATACATATCCCTGGACTTTCTAGACTGTGGTGGGAGTGTACTGCTCATCGGTCTTTTCTTCCAATTTCTAGTCTCAGCCTCCGCCTTTCTCTTCTCTTTAACTAGTTCTTCAGCCTTGCAAGCTCGATCAACAAGTACTACGAACTCTTTCAACTCAAGAATTCCTACAAGTACTTTGATATCTTCATTAAGTCCATATTCGAATCGTCTGCACATTTTAGCCTCTAAAGGAATATATTCTCGAGCATACTTGCTCAATCGAACGAATTCTCTTTCATACTCGGTAACTGTCATGTTACATTGCTTCAATTTGAGAAACTCTTTATGCTTCTGGTCTATAAATCTTTCACTGATGTATTTCTTCCGAAATTCTTCTTGAAAGAACTCCCAAGTCACCTTCTCTTTCGGTACCACTGAAATCAATGTCTTCCACCAATGATAGGCAGTATCCCTCAACAATGATATAGCACATTTCAAGCATTCCTCAGGTGTAAAAGACAATTCATCAAATACCCGAATAGACTTCTCATTCTAACATTTGCCCTGAATTCTTCGGCCCCTTGCTTGCGGATTCTGTCAACTGGAGTTCTGTGAAATTTCATCAGATCCATACCTTGAAGCATCGGGGGTCCAAGTGGAGGAATCAGGGGAGGTGGGGGAGGTTGTACATTCGGGTTCGTACGAATGAACTCAGTATACCAGGCACTCATCATCTGGAGAAAGGCTTCTCAAGCCCCTTCTCCTCCTCCTTGACCAACAGTAGAAGGTGGATTTTCAGTCAGCACCGCCCCTTCAACCGGAGCTGGTGCATTACTTTCTACATCATCAGCCACAGCTGGATCGGGATCCATTTACTATAAAAAAACCATTTAAAAGGTCAGAAGTCCTCACACTATCACAAAATATATATGGCATGTATAGCAAAATCCGTACTTACACCACATTAGTCTGAGAACTGACTAAACCTGCTCTGATACCACCAAATGTAACACTCCCTTACCCGAGACTATCGCCGGAGTCGAGTATGAGACATTACTAAACTTATTTTAGCATTTAAACAAGTTCAAACAATTCTCATAGTAAATTGTCCATCTGCGCAACAGTCGCTAAAAAATTTATATCTCGAGTTACAAAACTTGAAATCAAATTCCATAAATTTTCCCTGAAACAAGACTCATATATCTACTTACTAATTTTTTTTTTATAATTTTTGGTTGAGCCAATTAGTACAGTTTATTAGTTAAATTCTCCCCTACTTTAGGGTTCACCTACTCTGACCCCTGTGTATTACGAATCAGATATATCCCTGTACAGAGTTTCAATGACTATGCCGTTTGTTTCTCACAAAACTATACTCAATAATGATTTCATAAATGTAAGGTAAAACTACTAATTGTTTTTATACAATTTATGGTGAATTTTTAAATTTAGAACAGGGGATTCAGAAATTTCTCTGACCCTGTTTCACCAAAACATAAATATCTCATAAAATACAACTCTTTTACTTATTTTGTTTCTTCCACATGAAAATAGATTCATTAAGATTCAATTACATATTTTATTCATCATCTAATTCTATCTCTACTATTTTTAGTGATTTTTCAAACTCATGTCACTGCTGCTGACTGATTCTGTTTTGTGGCCAATTTTACCTTTCCAGGGATTTTCATGGTTTAGTTAAGACATAAAGCATACATGTTATCATATATAAACTTGATTAGCCATTCCAATAGCTAATCATTCTCAAACACTTCCATTCCATCCATGGGCCATATCGTAAGATTATACACACAAAATGATTGGAATGCTATACATGTCATATTTCCAAAAATTACAAGTCATTATACCGCAATTGTTCAGTGCTAGTATGAGCGTGCCTCCGACCGTCCCGATCTCCAAATTGACTTGTAAAAACTACAAAGAATGAAAAGGAGGGAGTAAGCATAGATGCTTAGTAAGTCCATATGCAAATAACAAATAACTTAACAAAGCAACTATACCAACCAACATTAGCATAATATCACCAAAACATATATCACATTTCCATTCATCATTCATCATCTTACCATATTATTGTTGTCGTATCAAGTCTCAACTCGAGGGTTAAGTACATACATGTCCAAAGTGCCCATTCCAAAACACTTACCAATATGTCACTTGTATCTTGAGTATTCTTCCATTTTACTAGAATTTTACCCGTTGAACACATCGGAATATAATTCGAATACATGGAAAGTTTGCACATAAGTGCCACATATGTAGCCAAGCTACCATGTAACCCGCCCATAAGCGAACTCGGACTCAACTCAATGAGCTCGGGCGTTCGCATCCATAAGTGAACTCGGACTCAACTCAGTGAGCTCGGATGCCTAATTACATCTCACGAACTCGGACTCAACTCAACGAGTTCGGACATTTGCATCCATAAGTGAACTCGGACTCAACTCAACGAGTTCGGATGCCCAACCATCCTAGTGACATGTCACTTGTATTCTAATCTATTCCCAAGGTTCAAACGGGCTTTTTCCTCAATTACACATCTTTGCCATCTTCTACGGAATATCGAAACCGATACTCGGTAGCAAATCATAATTTACATATTATTCAATAATAACCATAAAGCATAATATTTTATGATATTAATCATCATATCACATAAATAACATTAAATTACTTAAAATAAAAATTATGTTACCTTATTTACACATGAACTTACCTCGATACAAAATATTAGCAATCAAGCCTATTCCTCGTAAACTTTGTTTTTCTCTCGATCACGACTTGAGTCTCGTTTCTCTTGATCTATAATGCCAAATTAATCTTATTTAATACATACATTCATCGAAACAGCCCCAAATACGAACTTTGGCAAAATTACCATTTTGCCCCTAAACTTTTGCAAAATTACACTTTTACCCCTAGACTCGAAAATTAAACTTCATCCTATTTTCTTATGTTTTATGACATGCTGATCATTTTTCTCTTCTATAGCAACATCAAATTCACACTCTATCATGTATTTATGAACATTAGGTATTTTTATCGATTTTATCGTTTTACATGTTTTCACATAAAATCGCTTAGCAAAAGTTGTTTAACACAATTTCAAGCTTCATATTCTACCATAAAACATCAAAATAAACACATTTCACCTATGGGTATTTTTCCAAATATAAACCCTAGGTTAAATTATTGGTAAAAATAAGTAAACCGAGCTACGAGGATTTCAAAAATGTAAAGAACATTAAAAACGGGTATAGAAATCACTTACAATCAAGGCTTAAAAGTGGAAGAAACCCTAGCTATGGAGAGAGAAAAATTCGGCAGCAACTATATGGAGAAGATGACTATTTTGTGTTATTTTTGTCATTTTATTTCATTTAATATACAAATGACCAAAATACCCTTAATACCTTTCTTTGAAAATTTTCATGTACAAGCCCATTTTTGTCCAAAATTTTAGAAATTGGTCAAATTGCTATTTAAGACCTCCTCATTAACATTCCGAAGTAATTTCATACTAAAAACTTCTAGAATGCAAGTTTTACAACTTATTCGATTTAGTCCCTAATTTCAACTTAAGCACTTTATGCATAGAATTTTGTCACGAAATTTTCACACAATCATGCAATCATATCATAAACCTCAAAATAATTATAAAATAATTATTTCTATCTCGGATTTTTGGTCAGAAATCACTATTCCGATTAGGCCCTAATTTGGGATATTACATAGTAATATCAGGGACTAGTCAACAAATTTCTCTTTTCCACGATTTGCTATCGGTTCTTGATCTATACGATGATTTAATTTAGTTATCACTCCCAAGTAATTTATAATAATCTATTTAATGCATATGACTTCTTTATTGACATTTTTCATAATTACCCTAAACTTTCTCATTTTATTCAATTTAATCCCTAAAATCGAAACAAACTTATTTTCACAATTAATCCATAAACCCATATTGTCGAATTCCTAATCATTCATGATTTGCCCTCTAATGCTGAAATTTTACAAGAAAACCATGATTTTAACATATTTTCAATTTAGTCCTTAAACTTAAAAACTATACAAATTCACTTTGCAAAATAGTCCTAATTCATCATCAAACTTCAAACTAAACCACTAACAACTAAAAAGATTCAAAAACATCAATGGAAAGTTTCCAAAACTTCTTCCAGAATCACAAATTAATCCCTGAGCTAAATAGATTAAGTTGCAACAATCTCAAAAACATAAAATTTACGAAAACCCGGCTAATAAAACACTTACAAGCCAGGTTGAAGCTTCCAAGTCTTTAAAATGGTGGTTTGGTTAGGAAAATGAAAGAATGAAGAAGATGAAGTTTATTTAATTTTTGTTTTATTATTACTTTAATAATTAAATTAAAACATATAAAATATAATATAAGCTAATATTCAATCGTCCGTCAACTTTGTGATGGTTAAATTACCATATAAATTCATCCAATTTTGCTTTTGCACTCAATTAGCCCAGTTAAACTAATAGTGATTGACTTTTGTAGCTTTTACAATATTTTTGGGCTCGGTTTACAGAAATGATGTCCCAATACTTTATTTTCTAAAACCACTTTACTTTAGAGACAAACCACTTGTACTTAACATTAGATAAATTACCTCATACATATTAAACAATTAATATTTATAGACTCACTCATCAGATTTGTGGTCCCAAAACCACTATTTCTGACACCACTGAAAAACGGGCTATTACACTTATGTTCCCAAATTGCATGATGTGGTGACTTGTTGAATTGGGATGAACCATTATATGTCTATAAGTTTTAGGTTGGAAGCTTTGAATAAGTACCATTTGGACCATTTAAAAATAGATGGCCACGTCGTGACGTTGAGCCCTTAACGATTGAATCCAACAAAAAGTGTTATATGATCAACTAATGCGTGGCACGCCACGTTGATAAGTATGCTAATGTGGTATACCCTGTTGACATGTATTTAAAAAAATCCTAAAAAAAATTGTAAACATTCAACTCATAAAAGAATTATATAAAAAGTACTAAAAATCATGAAATTATAAAATCATTTTGGAATCGAAATGAAGTCACCATTCAATCAATCAAATTCACAATTACGTAAAACAAAAAAAAGGTGTAATATAAATTCATAAAAAATTCCAATAAATAAAATAAATGAAGAATATATAATAATTCAAAACTGAACCAAAGTTAGTTAACTTCACTAGGTGGTCAACATCTTGAATACAGAAATGGTCCCAATTCGATGCAGTGTGACAACTGAATCCCTTTGCTAGCACAATCCTATCGACATCGCATGCTTTATAGCAAACCGCAAAACTTTCTTTGTATGTCTTCATGAGATGCTCTCGCAAACCCAACCTAAAACATTAGGATCAAACTATGAAATATTAAGTTGTAGTTTGCTGGTACTTCAACGCTGTACGACCAATAAAAAGAGTGTCTTTTTTTAGCAATAATAATGTAGACTCAGTTTGGTTAAAAAAATAATAATGCATGAAAGTATGCTAAGTCAATATTTATAATGGATATACAAACCCTAAGTCAAGGATAATTATTGAGATATTTTTCAAGTTTGTTTATTTTATCTTATAAATATTAATTTTAAAAGATAAAATGATTACTTTAGTTTAAAAGATAAGATAGTTTTAAAACTAAAATATATTAATTATTTAACATGTGCAACTCATAGGGAATATGATTACAAAATTATATTTGGTGGGGAGTATATAAGCTCTTTTGTTAGTTTAGTATGAATTAAAATATTTTAATTCATAATTATTATATTTTACTTAAAAAGTATGGGTTTAATAAGTGAAATAAAATTTTGAAAATGTTTATTTATCCATTGTATTTAATTTATACAAATAATTTAAAATTTGTAAAATATTAAAATTTATTTAATTTAAAATTTATAAAAATTAATTATAAACAATAACTATTATTTAATAAATAATTATATAAATTATTTATATAAATAATTATTCTATCTTTTAAATTTTATAAAAATGTATGAGTTTAATAAGTGAAACAAAAATTTGAAAATGTCTATTTATCTATTATATTTAATTTATATAAATAATTTAAAATTTATAAAATATTAAATTTATAAAAAATTATTTAAAATTTATCTATTTTTGCCGATTGAGTCTTAGCTCGATTGGCATCAGCTTTATTGCAAATGTAGGAGGATGTGGATTTGAGTGCGCTGAAGCACATTATCCTCTTATTTATAGGTTGGGAAGAGCTACGGGTAGTTTTATGATTTTTGTAAAAAAAATTAAAACTTATAATTAAATTGTTTAAAAAATATCTACTTTAATGTTATTTATATAAATGAATTATTTTATCTAATTTATATAAACAATCTCCCCTTTTGAAAATGTTTATTAATTTAATTTAAAATTTATAAAATATTTTAAAAAAATCATATATACATAAGTCATTTCAAATTTTAATTTATTTTCAAAACATTCCATATTTAAGTATAAGCATAATTGGAAAGAGATTTTTGGATTAATAAAATAATATAGTTAATTTATTTGGTTATAAAATTAAAATTTGAAATGAGTTTTTAAAGATATAACCCAATACATCAATTATAATATAGGTTTTTTTTCTTTCTAATCAAATTATTTTTATTCAAAATATTATTATTTTAAAATATCTTTAAATTAATTAGTAAAATTAATCCTTGGATTAATATATTTGGGTAGTTTTAATAATTTGGGTATTATTTTTATTTTGAATGATTAGCTATATTTATTTTATGATATAATATAATATAATATAATATAAATTGATAGTTTGAAACAATAAATTGGTTAGAAAGATATCAAATATTTTTAATTATAGAAATTAAGTGGATAATAAAAAATTAAATAAATTATTTTTTAAAACTATAGAAAAATATAAGCTTGTTTATATTGTTATATTATATATATGATTTATGATATTTTATTCCCTTATTTTTGTATTTATTTTTTTTTTGTTTTAACGATAAAAGCATGTATTTTAATATTATTTTTTTGAAAATTGATTTTTTTTAAAATTTAAAGAAAATACGTAAATAAAACAAAAAGGACTAATACATATATAAAACAAAAGAAACTTTCGATTTAACAGGTCAAAGAGATAAAAAAGTTGTTGAGTTCTAAATTTAAATATTATCAAATATAAATTGTTTTTAATGAGAAAAGATTGAATGAAACTATGACTTCACATTATTTTTATCCATTTCTAATATGAGCATGATAAATTAGATTTTTTTTTCTTGATTCTCAACTTTTTCCTCCTGAAGAAATTCAAATGCTAAAAATTAGGAAGAAAAATCTGATTTATCATGTTCCTATTAGAAAGGAATAGAGATGATGTGGAATTATAGTTTCATACAATCCTTTTCCTTTCTTCTTTTTAATATTATTAAGGTATTGATCAATAAATTAAAAATAAGTGTTAAAAAATAAAGTATAAAATTTTATAAATGTTGAATTTATAATATAAAACCGGATATTGGGTTAGTATTGAATATAATTATATTGTTTGATAATAATAAATCTTGAATTTTTAAAATTACTTATTTATATTTTAATTTTATAATATACTATATTTTATAATATTTGGAATCATTTTGGATAAAAATTATATATAATAATTTGAATAATTCATTTATTTTAAAAAAATATAATTTATTTTGAATAATTAAATTCAACAAACAGATTAACTACTACTTCTTTTATGTTGTTGACAATCAAATATAGAATTGATTCATTATATATCGGTTTATTATTATTATTATTATTATTATTATTATTATTATTATTATTATTATTATTATTATTATTATTTATTTAAATATTTTATAGATTATTAAGAGTGAAGACTTTTAACACTACTTGGCCTTGACTATGTTAGTAAGGTTGAAGCTTAGGAATCTTGATAGCTCAAATATAAATCATGCGTGAGCTTTCTATAAATTCATAATTTATTATGATATAAGTTTGGAGATATTTCGAAAATTAATCAATCATACTTGAAAATTGTAACGCCCCCTTACCCGAGACTATCGCCGGGGTCGAGTATAAGACATTTCTAAACTTATTTTAGCATTTAAACAAGTTCAAACATTTCTCATAGTAAACTGTCCATCTGCGTCACAGTCGCTAAAAAATTTATATCTCAAGTTAAGAACTTGAAATACAATTTTGTAAATTTTCCCTTAAACTAGACTCATATATCTACTTACTAATTTTTTTCTAGAATTTTTGGTCGGGCTAATTAGTACAGTTTATTAGTTAAAGTCTCCACTGTTTCAGGGTTCGGCTACTCTGACCCCTGTGTATTACGAATCAGATATCTCCTTGTACAGAGTTTCAATGACTATTCCGTTTGTTTCTCATAAAACTATACTCAATAAGGATTTCATACATGTAAGGTACAACTCCTAATTGTTTTTTTTTTTAAATTTATGGTGAATTTCTAAAGTCAGAACAGGGGATTAAGAGATCGCTCTGACCCTATTCCACCAAAACTTCAATCTCTCATAAAATATAACTCATTTACCTGTTTCGTTTCTTCCATATGAAAATATACTCATCAAGCTTCGATTCCAGAACTTAG
Source organism: Gossypium longicalyx (assembly GCA_025698465.1). NCBI lineage: Eukaryota > Viridiplantae > Streptophyta > Magnoliopsida > Malvales > Malvaceae > Gossypium > Gossypium longicalyx. Next base: position 30,813,868 of record CM046998.1, on the reverse strand, counting down.
TCATCATTTAATTCCATTTATACTATTTTTAGTGATTTTTCAAATTCACGTCACTGCTGCTGACTGATTCTGTTTTGTGGCCAATTTTACCTTTCCAAAGATTTTCATGGTTTAGTTAAGACATAAAGCATACATGTTATCATATATAAGCTTGATTAGCCATTCCAATAAATAATCATTCTCAAACATTTCCATTCCATCCATGGGCCATATCGTAAGATTATACACACAAAATGATTGGAATGCTATACATGCCATATTTCCAAAAATTACAAGTCATTATACTGCAATTGTTCAGTGATAGTGTGAGCGTGCCTCCGACCGTCCCGATCTCCAAATTGACTTGTCAAAACTACAAAGAATGAAAAGATGAGAGTAAGCATAGATGCTTAGTAAGTCCATATGCAAATAACAAATAACTTAACAAACCAACTATACCAACCAATATTGGCATAATATCACCAAAACATATATCACATTTCTAGTCATCATTCATCATCTTACCATATTATTGTTGTCGTATCCAGTCTCAACCCAAGGGTTAAGTACATACCTATCCAAAGTGCCCATTCCACAACAGTTACCAATACGTCACTTGCATCTTGAGTATTCTTCCATTTTACTAGAATTTTACCTGTTGAACACATCAGAATATAATTCAGATACATGGAAAGTTTGCACATAAGTGCCACATATGTAGCCAAGCTACCATGTAACCCGCCCATAAGCGAACTCGGACTCAACTCAACGAGCTCGGGCATTCGCATCCATAAGTGAACTCGGACTCAACTCAACGAGCTCGGATGCCTCGTTACATCTCACGAACTCGGACTCAACTCAACGAGTTCGGACATTTGTATCCATAAGTGAATTCGGACTCGACTCAACGAGTTCGGATGCCTCATAATTCTCACGAACTCGGAACGCAACTCAACAAGTTCGGATCTGAATTTCCTAGTGACATGTCACTTGTATCCTAATCTATTCCTAATGTTCAAACGGACTTTTTCTCAATTACACATCTTTGCCGTCTTCCACAGAATGTCGAAACCGATACTTGGTAACAATTCATATTTATCATGTAGCATACATAATTTGAATATTACTCAATAATAACCACAAAGTATAATATTTCATAATATTAATCATCATATCATATAAATATCATTAAATTACTTAAAATGAAAATTATGTTACCACATTTACACATGAACTTACCTCGGTACAATATGTTAGAAATCAAGCCTATTCCTCGAAAACTTTATTTTTCACTCGATCACGACTTGAATCTCGTTTCTCTTGATTTATAATAACAAATTTAGCTTATTTAATACTCACATTTATTAAAACAGTCCTTGACTCAAACTTTGGCAAAATTATATTTTTGCCCCTAAACTTTTGCATATTTACACTTTTGCCCCAAAGCTCGAAAATTAAACTTCATCCTATTTTATTATGTCTTATGACATGCTGATAATTTTTTCCTTCTATAGCAACATCAAATTCACACTCTATCATGTATTTATGAACATTAGGTATTTTTACCCATTTTGTCGTTTTACTCGTTTTCACATAAAATCGCTTAGCAAAAGTTGTTTAACACAATTTAAAGTTTCATATTCTACCATAAAACATAAAAATAAACACATTTCACATATGGGTATTTTTCCAAATATAAACTCTAGGTTAAACTATTGCTAGAATAAGCTAAATCAAGTTACCAGGACTCTAAAAACGTAAAGAATATTAAAAACGGGGCTTGGAATCACTTACTATGGAGCTTGGAAGCTTGAAACAAACCCTAGCTATGGAGAACCCTTAAAATTTCGTCCTAATGAAGAAGATGGACATATTTTGCCATCTTTTTCCTTTTTTTAATCTTTTAATTACCAAATGACTAAAATACCCTTCATTACTAAACTTTCAAAATTTCTATCCATATCCAATTTTTGTCCAAAACTTAGAAATTGGTCAAATTTCTATTTAAGGTCACTTAATTAATATTCCAAAGCAATTTCATACTAAAAACTTCTAGAATGCAAGTTTTGTAACTTATTCAATTTAGTCCCTAATTTCAAATTAATCACTTTATGCATAGAATTTCTTCACGAAATTTTCACACAATCATGCAATCATATCATAGACCTCAAAATAATCATAAAATAATTATTTATCTCTTAGATTTGTGGTCCCGAAACCACTATTCTGATTAGGCCCTAATTCGGGATATCATAACTCTTCCCCCCTTTTTGGATTTTCGTCCCCGAAAATCTTACTAGTAAACAGGTGTGGGTATTGATTCCTTATAGTTTCCTCAGGCTCCCATGTAGCCTCTTCTACTTCGTGCTTTTTCAATAATACTTTCACGAGAGCGATACTTTTGTTTCTTAGTTGTTTGACCTCCCGAGCTAAAATTTTAACCGGTTCTTCATTGTAAGTCATATCCAGTTGCAACTCGATTTTAGTTGGTGAAATCACATGTGAAGGATCCAAACAATACCGACGTAACATAGATACATGGAACTCATCATGAATCTTCTCTAATTCCGGTGGTAGTGCTAACCGATATGCTACCAGTCCAATTCTTTCAATTCTGTTGGTGCCATTCTATACGAGTAATTGAGATCGGAGTTGTTCCTGGTATCAACTCAATACCAAATTCTACTTCTCTGACAGGAGGCAAACCCGACAACTCTTCTGAAAATACATCCACGAATTCACACACAATCGTCACTGATTCCATTTTTTCTCAGATTCTTTTGTATTCAACACATAGCCAAATAAGTTTTATAACCCTTTTTCAAATATCTCTGAGCCGATATCGAAGTAATCACACTAGGCAATGTCTTTGATTCGTCTAGTTCAACCCGTAAAATTTCACCATTTTCACTTTAATTCAATAACTTTCTGTCTACAATTCACTATAGCATCATGCAATGTTAACCAATCCATACCCAAAATGACATTGAATTCAACAAACGGAAACAACATCAAGTCGGCCGGAAAATAATGACCTCTAATCATCAAAGGACATTTCTTGCATACTTTATCAACTATGACAAATTTGCCTAACGGGTTCGATACTTTAACCATAAATTCCGTAGACTCAACAGGTATGTTCATATTAGACACCAATTTTGTGCACACATACGAATGAGTAGAACCAGGGTCGATTAAAGCAATAACATTAATATCATAAAGAGAGAAAGTACCGGTAACAACATTGGGAGACGAACCATCTTCACGCGCCCTTATGGCATAAGCTCTAGCCGGAGCTCTAGCTTTAGATTTTGGTGCTGATTCTCTTACTACATTCTTGCTACTTGCCTCGTTCCTAGCATTTCTCAAAAATCATCCTCTCGAAATAGTACCACTTGGCTTTGTACTATGAAATTTTTCTTTCTCGATCCTCTCTGGACAATCTCTAATAAAATGATCTGGAGACCCACACTGGTAACATTCATTAGTTCTACAAGAACCAAAGTGACTTCTACCACATCGTTGGCACTCGGTTCTAGCAATTCTCGAATTTCCCATACTAGCCACCGAAGTAGTCCGAGATCTGGAACCCATATTTTTCTTCTTACGATCCCTATATGAATGTCCCGCTGATGCCTGAGAACGAGAATACATATCCCTAGACTTTCTAGACTGTGGTGGGAGTGTACTGTTCATCGGTCTTTTCTTCTAATTTCTTGTCTCAGCTTCTGTCTTTTTCTTCTGTTTAATTAGTTCTTCAGCTTTGCAAGCCTGATCGACAAGTACCACAAATTCTTTCAACTCAAGAATACCCACAAATACCTTAATGTCTTCATTAAGTCCATCTTCAAATCGTCTGCACATTTTAACCTCTGAATGGATATATTCTCGAGCATACTTGCTCAATCGAACAAACTCTCTTTCATACTCGGTAACTGTCATGTTGCCTTGCTTCAATTCGAGAAACTCTTTACGCTTCTGGTCTATAAATTTTTCGATGATATATTTCTTCCGAAATTCTTCTTGAAAGAATTCCCAAGTCACCTTTTCTTTTGGCACCACTGAAATTAATGTCTTCCACCAATGATAAGCCGAATCCCTCAACAATGATATAGCACACTTCAAGCACTCTTTAGATGTACAAAATAACTCATCAAATACCCGAATAGAATTTTCGAGCCAAAATTCTGCTTTTTCAACGTCATCATCAACATTTGCCCTGAATTCTTCAGCCCCTTGCTTGTGAATTCGGTCAACCGGAGATCTATGGAATTTCATCAGATCCATACCTGAAGGCATCTGGGGTATAGGTTGAGGAATCGGGGGTGGTGGGGGAGGTTGTTGAGCAGTAGGGTTCGTACAAACGAACTCTGTATACCAAGCATTCATCATTTGGAGAAAGGCTTCCCGAGCCCTTTCTCCTCCTCTTTGACCAACAGTAGGAGGTTGACTTTCAGTTAACACCGCCCCTTCAGCAGGAGCTGGTACATTGCTCTCTACATCATCAGCCACAGTTGGATCGGGATCCATTTACTAAAAAAATCAAGAGTTGTCACACTATCACAATATATAAATATGACATGTATAGCAAAATCCGTACTTATACCATGTTAGTCCGAGAACCGACTAGACCTACTCTGATACCACCAAATGTAATGCCCTCTTACCCGAGACCATCGTCGGGGTCGAGTATGAGACATTACTAAACTTATTTTAGCATTTAAACAAGTTCAAACAATTCTCATAGTAAACTATCAATCTGTGTCATAGTCGCTAAAAAATTTATATCTCGAGTTACAAAACTCGAAATCCAATTTCGTAAATTTTTCCTAAAACTAGACTCATATATCTACTTGCTAATTTTTTTCTAGAATTTTTTGTTGGGCTAATTAATACAGTTTATTAGTTAAATTCTCCCCTGTTTTAGGGTTTGGATACTCTGACCCCTGTCTATTACGAATAAGATATCTCCTTATACAGAGTTTCAATGACTATGCCATTTATTTCTCATAAAACTAGACTCAATAAGTATTTCATACATGTAAGGTAAAACTCCTAATTGTTTTCTTACAATTTATGGTGAATTTCTAATGTCAGAACAGGAGATTCAGAGATCGCTCTTACCCTATTCCACCAAAACTTAAATCTCTCATAAAATATAACTCATTTACCTGTTTCGTTTCTTCCATGTGAAAATAGACTCATCCAGCTTCGATTCCACAACTTATTCATCATTTAATTTCATTTCTACTATTTTTAGTGATTTTTCAAATTCATGTCACTGCTGCTGACTGATTCTGTTTTGTGGCCAATTTTACCTTTCCAAGGATTTTCATGGTTTAGTTAAGACATAAAGCATACATGTTATCATATATAAACTTGATTAGCCATTCCAATAGCTAATCATTCTCAAATATTTCCATTCCATCCATGGGCCATATCGTAAGATTATACACACAAAATGACTGGAATGCTATACATGCCATATTTCCAAAAATTACAAGTCATTATACTGCAATTTTTCAGTGATAGTGTGAGCGTGCTTCCGACCGTTCCGATCTCCAAATTGACTTGTCAAAACTACAAAGAATGAAAAGATGAAAGTAAGCATAGATGCTTAGTAATTCCATATGCAAATAACAAATAACTTAACAAATCATATGCAAATAACAAATAACTTAACAAATCAACTATACCAACCAACATTGGCATAATATCACCAAAACATATATCACATTTCTATTCATCATTCATCATCTTACCATATTATTGTTGTCATATCCAGTCTCAACCCAAGGGTTAAGTACATACATGTCCAAAGTGCCCATTCCACAACACTTACCAATACGTCACTTGCATCTTGAGTATTCTTCCATTTTACTAGAATTTTACCCGTTGAACACATCGGAATATAATTCGGATACATGGAAAGTTTGCACATAAGTGCCACATATGTAGCCAAGCTACCATGTAACCCGCCCATAAGCGAACTCGGACTCAACTCAACGAGCTCGGGCATTCGCATCCATAAGTGAACTCAGACTCAACTCAACGAGCTCGGATGCCTCGTTACATCTCACGAACTCGGACTCGACTCAATGAGTTCGGACATTTGCATCCATAAGTGAACTCGGACTCGACTCAACGAGTTCGGATGCCTCATAATTCTCACGAACTCGGAACGCAACTCAATGAGTTCGGATCTCAATTTCCTAGTGACATGTCACTTGTATCCTAATCTATTCCTAATGTTCAAACGGGCTTTTTCTCGATTACACATCTTTGCCGTCTTCTACAGAATGTCGAAACCGATACTCGGTATAAATTCATATTTATCAAGTAGCATACATAATTTGAATATTACTCAATAATAACCACAAAGTATAATATTTCATAATATTAATCATCATATCATATAAATATCATTAAATTACTTAAAATGAAAATTATGTTACCACATTTACACATGAACTTACCTCGGTACAATATGTTTGAAATCAAGCCTATTCCTCGGAAACTTTATTTTTCCCTCGATCACGACTTGAATCTCGTTTCTCTTGATCTATAATAAAAAAATTTAGCTTATTTAATACTCACATTTATTAAAACAGTCCTTGACTCAAACTTTGGAAAAATTACATTTTTGCCCCTAAACTTTTGCATATTTACACTTTTTCCCCAAAGCTCGAAAATTAAACTTCATCCTATTTTCTTATGTATTATGACATGCTGATCATTTTTTTCTTCTATAGCAACATCAAATTCACACTCTATCATGTATTTATGAACATTAGGTATTTTTACCGATTTTGTCGTTTTACTCCTTTTTACGTAAAATCACTTAGCAAAAGTTGTTTAACACAATTTCAAGTTTCATATTCTACCATAAAATATAAAAATAAACACATTTCACATATGGGTATTTTTCCAAATATAAACCCTAGGTTAAATTATTGCTAGAATAAGCTAAATCAAGTTACTAAGACTCCAAAAACGTAAAGAACATTAAAAACGGGGCTTGGAATCACTTACTATGGAGCTTGGAAGCTTGAAACAAACCCTAGCTATGGAGAACCCTTGAAATTTATTCCTAATGAAGAAGATGGACATATATTGCCATCTTTTTCCTTTTTTTAATCTTTTAATTACCAAATGACTAAAATACCCTTCATTACTAAACTTTCAAAATTTCCATCCATGTCCAATTTTTGTCCAAAACTTAGAAATTGGTCAAATTTCTATTTAAGGTCACTTAATTAATATTCCAAAGCAATTTCATACTAAAAACTTCTAGAATGCAAGTTTTGCAACTTATTCAATTTAGTCCCTAATTTCAAATTAATCACTTTATGCATGAAATTTCTTCACGAAATTTTCACACAATCATGCAATCATATCATAGACCTCAAAATAATCATAAAATAATTATTGCTCTCTCGGATTTGTGGTCCCGAAATCACTATTCCGATTAGTCCCTAATTCGGGATATCACAAAAATGCTTGATTTTGATTAAAATTATTAGAAGGTGCATTATTTATACTTGTAACCTCAAAAAAGTAATTAAGAACTTGTTATGGTTTTTTATCTTTATTTGTGGAAAAAAAATAAAATTAAAATGTGCCATAAGTTTTTGTACTTTTTATAACTTTGAAATTTATTCATTATACCTTTATTTCAGGAATTTAATTATTCTACTTGGTAGCCAACTGTTAACACTGTTAATTTTTTTGCTAAGTTAGTTGGTGTGACATTTTGAAATAATAAAAAAAACTTCACTTGGTAGCCATGTAACTAAAAACTGGTGCTCTAATGAATCTGAAATTAACAAAATAATTTTAATACCATTAACAGTTAGGCCTAAATTTTGAAATATGAAAAGTAAAGAACATAATTTTTTATAAATATAATTAAATTTCAAATATTTGGTGAATTACCCATGAATACTATTTTTATAATTACTGGATTAGGTTGGTTTTTTTCAAAATTTATCAGATTCAGCTGAAGATATGAAAACGCGTCTAGTTGGACGAGTTTTCAATAAACTGACAGGAAAATGCTTCTAGCTAGACACGATTTTGTTCTCCCTCGTCGGGCTAGGGTTCTTTTATTGTTTTAGTTCTTTTAATTGTTTTAAGGTTAGGGCTTAGATTATTAAGGGTTTAGGGTTTTGTAAGATTTAACGTTTAAAGGTTTATGAAATAATATTCTAGGATTTTTTACTTTTGAATTTTTTTTATATATTCTTTAGAAACTTTTTATAATTTTTTGAGTTATAAAATTAATATTATTTTTAAAATGTTGAAATTATTTAGCGCCCAATTTGGTATAAATTTAAAAAATGAAAAGTACCAAAAGGGTATTTACAACAATCATATTTACACCAATCGTATATTCAAATTATTTGAACTGTAAATTTTAATTTAATTCAAAATTGAAACTCGAATTACTCGATTCAATTAACTTGTAGTTCGTATTTTTTTTGACTTTTGTAATGGAATTGAGTTTTGATCACCTGTATTTTATGGCAGGTTGAGATCAATTCAAAAATTTCAAAAAATATTATCTCGGGATATCTGATGGGTGAGTGGGAAGTTTGTAGGAGTTGAAATTGGTAGTGGGAAAATGTTCCACGTAGGCGCGTTTCCAGTGCAATGTCAGAAAAATACATTGAAAGCACACCAAGCTAGGTGCGTTTTCGTGCCATGTCAGTTGAAAACGCGTCTAACTGGGCGCAATTTCAGTGAATTTTTCTAACATGCCGCTGAAAACACAACTTATGTGGAGCATTTTTCCTCTACCAAATTCAATGTGTGCAAACTTGCCACTCACCTGTGAGATATCCTGGGAATATTTTCTGAATCATTTGCCACTCACCCCTATTATATAAATGATTGGCTTTTAGTATTGAGTGTCATAAGAAATTTTGAGCAGACTAAATTACACGAAGAATCACAAAAAGAAGAAGTTCTCAAGACGTTTCATAAGGCATAATTTGGCGCAAACACGTAATTACATCAAGTAAGGTTCAATTTTTGTTGTTTATATATAGTTACAACTCTATAAATGTTTTTGTTACCAACATGTGAAATAGGTTATTTCGTTGAAATGAGTGGACAAATTAATGTTGTTGTTTATTACGATAGTGAAGTCTATGACACCAATAATAGGGTCAGTTTTTCATCAAAGAACACAACACAGTTGGCTTTCAACCCGAACATACAATTGTCGGATCTTCGTGCAAGAATTAGGCAAAAAATCATCGGATATACCCAAATGAGAGCATTATAATCGAAATATCAATTTTTTGCTTCGATCGACCATGTCAAATATGATGCTTTCGATATCAGAGGCGCAAGGGAGATGGAGGCGAAAAGGGGATAGAGGCGATTGACCAGATGTATATTGCTAGTGGGTCACTAATACTCAAGTTATATACGGATTTTGCAAACAAATATGAAAGACGGTCAGAGGTCAACATATATTCCAGTTTGAGAGGCCGGAACGAAAGAGCAAGTTGAGTCCAATGGCATAGTTGTGAGGTGAGTTCGCTGCTTTGTTAGAAAGTTCCCATTATGATATCCTAGAATCATCAATAGGAAGACACTCATTAGTTTCAGCCCTAAATTTCAACCACGACAGGCAGAACGTCTAGCAGTAATGGTTTAGTGGTAACCCCGAATACTGAACCCTGGCACGACACTCAGTTAGTGGTTTTGATTTGAACTTTGGTCAGTTGATGTTCAACGTTAAGTACACTTACAGGGGTATGGCATCAAGTTCCAACGGTAGGCAATCAACAAGTGATTTTGGTTGTTTTGACAACTATACAAGAACGGATGATGTACTTCTTATGACCTCCACCGGAGAGGGTACATCCAACCTTAGACATGTTGGGGGTTTAAGAATGAACAGGGCACTGGATCCAATGATGATCTAATCCTGGAGTTCGGGATAGATGATTTGAAAATTACATTATTTTTTAAACTAGAACTGGTTCTAACTAAACTAAAAGATAGAGGTTCAGATGGTTAAGGTGCGAACGAAGATGTTGAAGAAGATTAGTAGTTTAGGGCATACTCACCTTCAACTCACATGTATAATATGGACTTCCCAAAAGAAGGTGGGTTGGAGTTTTCAAAACTCTCGCACAGAATACCGTGCCATGTGAATTATTCATTGGGTTCGGGTGATTTAGAAGTGCGGAAAGAGTTTTCCACTAAAGATGGCATTTTTCGCAACAATAAAGCGATATAGCATAAAGAATGGGGTAAACTTCCATGTTACTAAATCTCGACCGGACAAATTCGAGGCGAAATGTGCAATGCGAGACAATAGATGTGCATGAAAAATTATGGCTTTTGTTAAGAGAAAGACGGGGTTGTGGACCATAAAGAAATATACCGCTTCACATACGTATGTTACCGCAGGTATTACGTTAAAACTATTTGAAATTTGGGGTATTGAATTCTTAATTTTAACGTACTCATGTTATTACATGTATTTCATAGGATCATCTGAAATTAGATTCGGAGATGATCGCGAACATAATGCTACCAATGGTGAAAGTGAGTCTAAAGATTCCCGTGTTGACTTTAATTAAAAATACCTGTAGCTAGTACGAATACACGTCATTGTATCACAAGGCATGGATCTCAAAGTAGAAGGCATTGGAGAAGATGCATAATAGGTAGGATATGTTGTATAATGATTTGTAGCAGTGGTGTCAAGTACTGGAGCAGTACGTACTAGGTTGCATAACTGATCTGGAAACAGTGCCTACATACTACAATGATCCATTGGTCCATGGATGTCGAGTGCTCCATCATTTCTTCTAGACTTTTAAGTAACGTCAACAAGATTTTCGGTGCTATAAGCCACTATTACAAATCGACAAAACTTTTATGTACGAGAGATATACACATCGATTGTTTTTGTTTGTTGCACAAAATTATAAATGAAAAATCCTGGCAATTGCCTTTGTAATAAAACCTTGGAAAAGGCAGACGATTGAGATTTCTTCCTATCTAGGTTGAGGAGGCATGTTGTCCCCCAATAAGATATATACGTCATCTCTAATAGGGAACTTGGAATACTGACCACAATTGCACGATAGGGAAGAATTTGGGACCGCACACACCATATGTATTGTTTAAAACATGTTGCAGTGAACTACCATGGAAAACACAAATCTAAAGCCCAACGCGCACAAGTGATTAACATGGGTATGCATTCATTACCATTTTAATTTTCTGATATTTAACTGGTCAGTAGATGTTAGGATTAATGGATAAACTTTTCACTTTCCTCGAAAGCTCATCAAACATCGTTTTCATGAAATATTGGGAAACTTGTGGGCCATTAACACTGCCAATACAAGTTACCTCTCTAGCATACCTTTCGACCAGTGGACACAGTCGTATGACAAGGGTCTATGATATGGGCACATTACGACAAGCCTAGTGGAATGCATCAATTCTATACTGAAGGGGACATGTCATTTTCCGATAACCTTTGTAACACCCCTTACTCGTGTTCGACGCCGGAACAGGGTACGAGGCATTACCGGACTTAATCACTAATCATCGTATAAAAACCGATTCATAATTTCACTCTAATTTAAAACTTTTTGAAACACATTCAAGCTGTCCCTTAAAAAGAGCTTACAAGGCCCATATCATGCTTTAATTCAACCACACAAACAGGCAAGCATGCACATTCATAAATTGCATCATTTAATTAATAACATAATCAAGACTATCTACATTAAATGACTTTATACAATAGAGACCTTCAAATAACATAGGTCAGTATTTTCGGCCAATTCCTAGCAACTTAGTAACAATTAAACGAGTCTCCATACATGCCAAATACTTAAAAATACTTTAAAACCTTTATATATCGATCAATAGTTTGATAGTGTGATTTAACCTCCGACGACCTCCAACTCGAGCTAACATCTGAGACACTATAGGAAAAAGGAAAGGAAGGGAGTAAGCATTATAGCTTAGTAAGTAAGTATGTAAATATTAATAAACAATACATTACCATACTTTAAATGAAGTCACAATATGTTCCCAGAATATTACCATCACAAACACACACATACTTTCACTATTACAATCATAAACAGGTTCAAAATAAGCTATCTAGCAGAGTACTAGCAGCTAAATTATTTATTTCTGGAGCTACAGAACTCCAAATTACAAACCGTTAATTTTTATTGAAACTAGATTCACGTATACTTTTACCATAAAATTTTAAAAATTTTTGGTCTAGCCAATTAGTACAGTTTATTCATTAAAGTTACCCCTGTTTCACTGCTCAACTGTTCTGATCACTCTTCACTACAAATCAATTTTCTCCTCGTACAGAATTCAAAGAATGTTCTCATTTATTTCATTTGAAACTAGACTCATTAAGTATTTTAATCATATAAATTATATCCCCTAATAATTTTTTTACAATTTTTAATGATTTTTCCAATTCAGAACAGGGGATCACGTAGTCATTCTGAACTAGTCTCTCAAAAACTTAAATATCTCATAATATAGAAGTCCTTTTCTTTCTATGTTTCTGTTATATGAAAATAGACTAATTAAGATTTAATTTGATATCTCATTCAGTCTCTGGTTCAATTTCTACTATTTTTGGTAAATTTTTAGATTCATGTCACTGCAACTATCCATAACAGTTTTATTGTCAATTTTGATCTTTCACACTTCAATTGTATTCATCACTTACCCATAACAATCTTTCCAATTTCCAATCACATATCAAGCATATTGCTCATAAGTTACACACGTATATACTTACACTTATCATCACAAAGTCATACACAATTTCATTTAATCAATTTTCCAGTTGAACGCTTCGGAATAATAACAGATACGCGATGGTATCGCACACAGCCCACCTTTAAAATCAAAGCTCTCTTATACACATAGTGGCCTTCACTTAGCACCACTCATGTGACCTAGCTCTATTGTACACATAATTTTGGCTCTCTTGTACACATGGTGAACACTTAGTACCACTCATGTGACCTAGCCAGTTTATCTCGTAGCTCTCTTGTCTACATGGTGTCCTTCATTTGGAACCACGCATGCGACCTAGCCACATATATCTCGTAGCTCTCTTGTCTACATGGTGTACACATAGTATCACCCATGCGACCTAGCTACATCATAATGTCTCGTAACTCTCTTGTACACATGATGTGCACCCAGCACCATACATGTGACCTAGCTACATACCATCTATATCATCCAATCTTTCCGAAGGTTCAACCGGGATTTCTCTCTCTTTCTAATACTTGATTTCATACTTCCAATAGTCAATTATGATTCAAAAATCAGCTACAATACATAAAATATGCTGAAATATAAAAACATAATAAAGATAATGTATTATTTACATACAAACTTACATACTTTCTCATTTCCATATCGAATTAATATTGAACATTTAAATCATCATAATTATACTTACTTTCAACACCTCGGAAATCATAGTAAATATATCAATTTTACATTGAAACATGCATAAATTAATGCTTATTATACATATGAACTTACCTCGATACTAAAACGGCCATTTTACCAACTTTCTCGATTTTCGATTTTCCTCCCATTCTAGGTTCAAATCTCATTTTCCGGGATCTAAAACATCATATTTTACTTATTTAATTAATGTACTATTCAAAACAGTCCTTAACTCAAAATTTGACAAAATTACAATTTTGCCCCTAAACTTTTGCATATTTACACTTTTGCCCCTAGGCTCGGGAATTAAAATTCATCCCTTATTCTTATGTTTTATGTCATGCTGATCATTTTTCCCTTCTATGGAAACATCAAATTCTCACTCTAACATATAGTTATGAACAATAACAACTTTTACCGATTAAGCCGTTTTACTCATTTTTGCTTAAAACCGCTTAGCAAAAGTTGTTTAACATGATTTCAGCCTTCATATTCTACCATAAAACATCAAAATAAACACATTTCACCTATGGGTATTTTTCCAAATATGAACCCTAGCTTAAATTATTGCTAGAATAAGCTTAATCAAGTTACCGGGATTTCAAAAACGTAAAGAACTTGAAAAACGGGGCAAGAACGGACTTACTATTGAGCTTGGAAAGCTTGAAAACCCTAGCCATGGCTTCCCCCATGCTAATTTCGGCCTCCATGAAAAAGATGAGTCAATTTTGGCTTTATTTTCCCTTTTTATTTCTTTTAATTACCAAATGACTAAAATGCCCTTAAGGCATTTCTTTAAAATTTTGTCCTATTCATGCCCATTTTTGTCCAAACGAAATATAATGGTCTAATTATCATTTAAGGACCTCCTCTTTAAACCCCCATTTCAATCAAGTACTTATGAATTAGAACACATATTTTGTAACTTTTGCAATTTAGTCCTAAAAGTCCAATTAAGCACTTTATCAGTAAAATTACTTAACGATATTTTTACACAATATTTTAATCAATAAATAAACCTTAAAACTTAATCGGAATAAATTTTTTGACTTCGAATTCGTGTTTCTAAAACCATCGTTCCGTTTAGGCCCTAAATCAGGCTGTTACAGCAACTTTTGCAAATAAGCCCTAATAGGCAAATTAAACATGCAATCTATAAAATTTCCTATCAATACTCTAACACATGCATCTAATCACTCGGTAAATCATAAAAATTAATCGAAATAGACTTTTCTATCTCAGATTTGTGGTTTCGCAACCACTATTCCATTTAGGCCCTATTTCGAGATGTTACAACCTTAGTTGTGAAAGAAACATATTTCCATTTGGCAACATTATTTCCAAAGCGACCGAAAAAATATGTTAGATGAAGGGCGGCCATGTTTGGTGCAAAGACATTATGAAAGGAATTAGGGAGGCTACAATACGAGCGACCTGTATGCATTCAGTGTGTCACTCGTGCGAAAATCTATTGTTTCAGGTTACGAAGTTCAACAAACCCGACCAAGGTATTGCCTGGGTAGCGTACCGTGTACACCTAAGACAATGGACTTGCTATGCACTTCATTTTCCATGCAAGCATGCAATTGCAGCATGTTCCTTGGTACTTTTGGATCACATGAGCTTTGTAGACGAAGTGTACAAACTACAAGACATGTTTAATGTGTGGAGAGATGAATTCCCATCGGTCCCAGATGAAAGTATGTGATCGCCAATACCGAGCGCACCATTCAAATTGTTACCAAATAGTTCATTGCATCGCAAACTAAAAGGTTGACCAAAATCTACTCGGATACGGGACATGGATATTCTGGAAATGACAACACCTCATTAACCGATTTATTAATTTTTTGACCACTATTTGTTGATTTTTTTCTTTCATACTCAATTTTTTTTAATTTGTAAATATTGGTTTTTATTATACCATATAGAACAATACAATATACAACTTTGTTCCATTTTTCTTGTGGAAATTGGATCCCTATACAAATTTTCCTTATAAAATGATCGAATTAAACTTGGTTTAACAATATAAAATTACAACAACAATCAATTTTGATTAAAAAATATTTATCTAAAAACATTTCATATCTAATATCAATATAATCTTGTAGACTATAACTTAGCTAAACAATTAAGATTTACATGAGAAATACAAAAAACAAAAAAAAATCATTCAAATTGTCAAGTAGAATGTATACCAAAATGGGATGGTCGTCAGTTGCGAGCCAGATTTCTTCTTCGTTCAAACTGTATATTAGGCTTTTCGTCTTCGTTGTCACCTCCACCCTCGGGTACACATTGTGGTTGTGGCATCTTGTCTTCTTCGCCTTCATCCGTGGTTGATTGTGGAGTGCTCCTCAGTTGCCATCATGTCTCATCTGTTCTACGAATAGGTGGTTGCGAAGATGGTCCACCTTGATAGAATAATGATCCCGGGAGTGTTTGCGACACCATCAATGTAGGTGTATAACCACACTGTGCCCCCTACACCAATGATAGAATAATCATACTTTTAGTTTATGCCCCAAACATAATTAACCTATATATTATCGTCAAAATCGTCGTTGTCTGATATGTGAATGGCATCGGCATGTAATATACTGAGGACAAAGGTGGTGGTCCAAAAATAATAATTGGAGATGGTGTAGAAACAGACAAGATGTGGTGCAAGACGTGATGCTTGTGTAAAAATGACGGGGTTAGTGAAATCACCAAAATAAGTCAAGCCATATTGACTAGGGGTGGTGTAGTTATCGGTGCTTGTTCTTATGTTAGTGTAGATGATGGACCCACCTCAGCAGTTGCTCCAGACCTTGGATTCCTAGGCACCCGTCGTGGCCTCCTCGCATGACGTTGCTTACCCCTCGCCTCTTCAACTAATAGATATGGCTTACCATGGTGTCTAAACCATAGGATGTACTCCAAATCGCAGGCTAATTCTCGAGTGATAATGGGTTTGTAACAGCCCTAAACCGTATCCGTCGTCAAAATAGGGTTACGAAGAATTACCGGATGAGACACAAAAGTTTAAACATTTACATAGACACATATATTATATTCGCTTAACTAAAACGTAATTCTGTTTAAACATTTAAAAACATAATTTAAATCATAATACAAATATAAGTGAAACCTCAAGTCATATATAATATACTTTTAAATACATACAAAATTCATATAATAATAATGTATGCGGCATTGGCTTTGAAAACATAAATCTATATACATTCATATATTATACCATATCAATTTATATCATGGAATAATATTCATTATCATAAAATATAATAGCTAGCATTACAACATGGCCAAATATACTTTTTTTATATTGCAAATTCATGTGCATATTACTATATTAATATGGGCCATTTATGATCATAACAAATCAAAACATACTAAAATTTTATATGCATAATACTAACTAATCAAACATCATCTATTCGGTCATTATTACACATACAAATGATTCATACCATTTCTATATAACTTAATAACCAAATTTATAAATTTGGATGCCTAATCAAAACATGCCGATTTCACATGTTATACATCGTACCAAAATATCATATACAAGACCATTTCCTTTCTTATCTATTCAGCTAGCCAAAAATTTACTTGTACACTTTCGTTAATAATCAATTAACAAATGAATCTATATAGCCATTTCACCTACAATTTATACTCAATATTTTACCTCTTAAACCATCATTGCTGAATCACAAATTTGATTATAACCATCACATATATTATCAACATATAACCGAATACACAAGTACATTATAAACAATTTCCAAACCAATTCATATTACAAATTATACTTTTCAACAATAAGTCATTAACCAAATATAGATATATATCTGAAACACAAAACTTACATACCATATAATAAACATATCAAAATAAACTCCTACCATGTTTGGAATAACCAAATAACCTTTAGTGCCAATCACATATAACACCTTAACCAAAAATAATAACCAAGTTCACATGTATATTTTATCTTAGCATGAACCATAGTCGAATCAGCCAAACATACTTATGTATATACCATGCCGATTCAATCAAACCACAACCAAAATCACCAACCATTCTCAATACATAAAACACATATAAACTTGACTAATGTTTCATATACTCTCATAGCATATTAGCCATTTTCGCATGGCTTAATATATACACAACTTCAAAATTAACCAAACATAACCTAGCTTATACATGCCATAATATCAAGTTTAAACTTATAATGTACCAAAAACAGTCGATAGTGTGATAGACTTTGTTGACAATCCCCGAGCTCGTAACTAATCTCCAAAATCTATAAAACAGAGGCAAATATAAACATACACAGAGTAAGCTATCTTAGCTTAGTAAGTCATAAGCAAATAAATAATTCAATGTTAATATCAACTCAACATAACCAAATTAATTTATACTATCATAATCACATTTATTTTCAAGATCATAATTTCATACATAACATATACTTTTATATACAAATTTGCCTTGACCGAATATATATAAACTCATATACATATATTCATGAATCATTTCATAAATATTCACTTAATATAATCAAAAAGGCCGAATACACTTTCCATATGCACATACATTTTTCATTTGCATCATACATGATTTGCAACACATATTAAGTAATCTACTTACCTTATTTCAAATAGATCATTTTAGCTCGTTTTACACATTCAATCACAACTATCATTGCCCGTTGAACCATTTGAAATTGAATAGGTTACTCGGATAATCATATATATCATACAATGCGATCGTCCCAGACGAGGTCTTACATGCTATATCATATCGATGCCACTGTCTCAGATAGGGTCTTACATGAATCAAATACGATGCCGATGTCCTAGACATGGTCTTACATGTAATCAAATATTGATGCCAATGTCCCAGACGTGGTCTTACACGAGAACACATATAGGAAGTCCTATGTCATGACATATGTATCCTAGCTATTCCTAAGGTTCGTACGGGGCTTTCGAACGTTGTAATTCGGTCAAATCGAAATCGTAAACTTAGTTCCCAAGCATATGTACATTAAGCTTTCACATATATAATCTCACATAATTTAATTTCAGCATATAAACTCATATATATTTAAAATTAACAATATCTATTTGCTTATAAACTTACCTCGGACGATGAAAATCAGAATGGGACGGCTAATTGACAACTTTAGTTTTCCCCCAATCCAAATCTGATTTCTTTGGTTCTTGATCTAAACATATTCAAATTAAATGGGAAAATTACTATTTTACCCCTAACATTTTATACTTTTTACAATTTAGTCCAAATTGCACAAAACACAAAATATGCAAAATTTCAATATACCATGCTTAGGTTGAATATTTATCTTCCTTATACAAGTCCACACATTTCATTTATTTCACATTTTAGTCCCTCAATTTATCATTTTTACAAATTAGCCCTAATTACTCAAAATCATCAAAAATTCCAATACAAAACATGGTAATCCAAAACATATCTTTCATATTTCATCAACTAACATCACAAAGATCAAATATTCATCAATTTCATAACTCAAAATATTCATCAAAATCAAAAATTCAAGCATGGGCTTTGTACATTACACTGCAACGATCTCAAAAATGTAAAAATGATAAAAAATCAAGCTAAAACTCACTTTGAATCAAGCTTGCTAATGGCCAAATACCCTAAGCTTTTGTTTCTTTTCTTTTTTTTTTATTTTTGGTCATGAGAGAAAACATGAACAATTGCTTTTAATTTTTAATGTTTTATTATAACATACATTATTACACATATTACATTTTTAACCTTTAACTTAAAATATAAAACCATTATAACATACGGTTACATCCGTCCATACTATATATTTATGGTATAATTGCAACTTAAATACCTCATGCTATAAAGACAACATCAATTTAGCCCCTTTCACATGTAACTATCAAATTTTCATTTTACGCGATTAAGCCCTTTTTATTAAATCGGGCACTCAAACGTCAAAATTAAATCACGAAAATTTCACAGATATAAGTTCGCACATAATAAACAAAGAAAATAATATTAAAATATTTTTTTACTCAGATTCGTGGTCCCGAAACTACCGTTCTGAATAGGGTCTAAATTGGGCTGTTACAGGGTTCCCGATTAGGGAAAAATTCGTACCTATGGTTCCAAATGTTGATATATTCCACGTGGAATGTAACCAAATTTTCATTGGTTTTCCCCGCAAGTTGATATAGTGCAGATCTTCGATGCCTTGGTGTGTTAGTGGAATAGTTTGCCTAAACCTGAACTACCGCATAACTCTATCTGATTCATGCATCTCCACCGTAGCGTACATTACCAATGACACCTTCACATGCCAAATGTTAGAAGTCACTAAGTGTAACACCCCTTACCCGTTACCGTCGCTGGAACAGGGTACGAGGTATTACTAGAACATAATACATACCATTAAACA
Source organism: Gossypium longicalyx (assembly GCA_025698465.1). Taxonomy (NCBI): domain Eukaryota; kingdom Viridiplantae; phylum Streptophyta; class Magnoliopsida; order Malvales; family Malvaceae; genus Gossypium; species Gossypium longicalyx. The sequence goes on along the minus strand of CM046998.1, from coordinate 30,793,932 downwards.
AAACCGAGATAGAAATATGTCATCCAATTTGATAGTACATCGTTATAACATATGTTTTGAATAATATTAATCAACTTATATGGCTTGTACAAAGTAGTTGGTCGAGTACTGTACCAATATTTTAAACCTAGGCAATTATGACACGTAACAAAATAATTAAGCCTACTATACATGCCATAATTCAAAATGTTTAGTTCGAATACCCTAAAGTATTGATAGTGCGGGCAGATCTTCACGATCCTTAACTCCTGAGCAAGTTGGAGGATACTACAAGACAAAAGAGAGAAAACAAAGTAAGCTTATAGCTTAGTAAGTAAGTATGTAAATAATAATTAAAGAATTTAATATGTTTACACAACAACTCAAGTATATCTACTTTAATTTCAATATTCACTCCACTTTGATTAAGCTGTCTTTCCTGCGTTATGTTCACTAAATAAATCATAACTCGAGTTACAAAACTCGAAATTCAAATCCGTAAAATTTCCCTGAATCTAGACTCATAAATATTCTTGATAATTTTTTTATAGAATTTTTGGTTCAGCCGATTAGTACATTTTATTAGTTAAAGTTTCCCCTGTTGCACAGCTCGACTAGTCTGACCTCTGTTCACTACGAATTGAATTTCTCTCAGTACACAATTCAAATAACCCTGAAATTTGTTTCATTTAAAACTAGACTCAATAAGGAATTTAGGTATGTAAACTATATTTCTTAATTTTCTTTGTACAATTTTTAATGATTTTTCAAAGTTGAAATAGGGGATCACATATTCATCCTGAGCAAGTCATACACAATCGTAAATATCTCAAAATATAAAATTCCTTTGCTTGTTCTGTTTCTTTTATATGAAAGTAGACTCATTAAAATTTAATTGCACATCTCATTCAACCTCTAATTATGCTCCTCCTACTTTTGGTGATTTTTCAAAATCACATCACTGCTACCGTCCAAAACAGTTTTAATGCTAATTTCACTCTTTCACACATTCTTTATGCTAACCTCATTTTATATTACATATATAGATATACCACAAATCATTTTCACCACAATTCATTCATCACAAGTATAAGTCCATAACCACAACGTCACCACAAAACCATCCCGTTGAACTATTCGGATCAATCCTCGATATTTAATGGTTTTAGCACACAGCCCCACTATCATACTTCATTTAGTTCGGCTCTCTTGTACACATGGTGAACACTTAGTACCACTCATGCGACCTAGCCGATTTGTCTCGTAGCTCTCTTGTCTACATGGTGTCCTTCACTTGGAATCACGCATGCGACCTAGCTACATTTATCTCTTACGTAGCTCTCTTGTCTACATGGGATACATCCTGTATCACACATGTGACCTAGCTACATTTATCTCTTACGTAGCTCTCTTGTCTACATGGGATACATCCCGTATCACACATGTGACCTAGCTACTACATGGTATTTCGTAGCTTTCTTGTACACATGATGTGCACTCAAAGATCATACATGTGACCTAGCTACGCTCCTCTATTTTATTCAATCTCTTCAATGTTCAACGGGATCTCTCTCTATTATTTATTTCCATTCTTCCAATAGTCGATTTATATTTTAACATCAGCTAGTATATTTATATAATAGGCTGAAATATAAGAATGTAAATGAAAATAATGTAATTTTTACATACAAACTTACCTCGGTGCAAAATGTGGAAATTTTGCGATTTAGTCCAAAACATTTTCCTTCCCTCGTTCGAGGTCAATTCCACGCCTTTCTTGATCTATAACAACACATTTAGCTCATTTAGCACTCATACTATTTATTTCAATCCAAAGATCACATTATGGAAAAATTACATTTTTGCCCTCTAACTTTTACAAAATTACAATTTTACCCCTAGGCTCGGAAATTTAATTTCAGCCCTTATTCTTATGTTTTATGACATGCTGAACATTTTTATCTTCTACGACCATCAAATTCTCACTCTAACACATAGTTGTGAACAATAGGTATTTTTACTGACATTCGCTGTTTTACTCGCTTTCACTTAAAACCGAGTAGCACAAGTTGTCTAACATAATTTAAAACCTCATATTCTATCATAAAATATCAAAATACACAAATTTCACCTATGGGTATTTTTCCAAATATGAACCCTAGGTTGAATTATTGTTAGCATAAGCTTAATCAGACTCACAGGAATCCAAAAACGTAAAGAACATTAAAAGCGGGGCTTGAAATCACTTACTATGGAGCTTGAAAGTTGAAGAAACCCTAGCTATGGAGAGAGGGAGAATTCGGCAGCAACTAAGGAGGATGATGACCAATTTTGTGTTATTTTTCCCATTTTATTTCATTTAATATCCAAATGACCAAAATGCCCCTCCTTACTAAACTTTCAAAAATTCCTTCCATGTCCTAATTTTGTCCATGAACTTAAAATTGGTCAAATTTATATATAAGACCTCCTAATTAATATTTTAAAGCAATTTCATACTAAAAACTTCTAAAATGTAAATTTTGCAACTTATTCGATTTAATCCCTATTTTCAATTTAAGCACTTTAGGCATAGAATTTCATCACGAAATTTTCACACAATCATGCAATCTTATCATAAACCCCAAAATAATTATAAAACAATTATTTTTATCTCGAATTTGTGGTCACGAAACCACTATTCCAATTAGGCCCTAATTCGGGTTGTCACAATTCTCCCCCCTTTAGAGATTTTCGTCCCCGAAAATCTTACCGGTAAAGAGGTTTGGGTACTGTTTCCTCATAGCTTCCTCAGGTTCCCACGTAGTCTCTTTTATTCCATGTCTGTGCCACAATACTTTCACTAAGGCTATATTTTTATTTCTTAACTGTTTAATTTCTCGAGCCAAAATCTTTATTGGTTCCTCCTCATAGGTCATATCCGATCGAATCTCAATTTACGTTGGGAGATCACATGTGAAGGATCGAACGATAACGTCGTAACATTGATACGTGAAACACGTTATGAATTCTCTCTAACTCTCTGCAGTAAGGCCAACCGATATGCCATCGTCCAATTCTCTCATGCACTTTAAATGCGGCCCAATAAAACGCGGACTCAACTTGCCTTTTCGACTAAATCTCGAGAATCTTTTCCATGGTGACACCTTCAAGAACACTTTATCACCCACCTGAAATTCAATCTCTTTTCTTTTCAAATCGCATATGACTTTTGTCGATCTGAAGCGACTTTCAAGCAATCCCGAATTACTTTTATTTTCTCTTCGGTTTCTTTAACTAGATCAACTCCGTGAATCTGTTTCTCACTAAGTTCAGTCCAATATAAAGGAGTCTGACACTTACGACCATACTGACACTTACGACCATACAAGGCTTCGTACGGTGCCATTTGTATACTTGACTAATAACTGTTATTGTAAGCAAACTCAATTAAAGATAGATATTTCTCCCAACTACCTCTAAATTCTAAAACACAGCATCTAAGCATATCTTCGAGTACCTGGATTACTCTTTCTAATTGACCATCTGTTTGTGGATGAAACGCGGTACTAAAGTTCAATTTTGTACCGAAAGCTTCTTGTAACTTTTTCCAAAATCTCGAGGTAAATCTCGGATCTCTATCTGATATTATAGACATAGGTACCCCGTGCAGCCTCACAATTTCAGCAATATATATAATTCGGCTAATTTATCAAGTGAGTAATCGATACGTCTTTCGTATAAAGTGGGCTGATTTTGTTAATCTATCAACCACTACCCAGATAAAGATCCTTCTTTTTAGGAGTCAAAGGCAAACCGGTTACAAAATCCATGGTAATCTTGTCCCATTTCCACTCGTGCACCATTACCGGGTGAAGTAGTCCTGAAGGCACTTGATGTTCAAATTTTACTTGTTGACAGATCAAACACTTGGTTACAAATTCGAAATGTCCTTTTCATACACCGCCACCAATACAACTTCTTTAAATCTTTATACATTTTTGTGCTACCAGGGTGAACTGATAAACAACCATTGTGCGCTCATGTAATATTTTCTCAATCAATTTATTATTTTTCGCACACATATTCTGTCTCTCAAACATTAAATAAATGTCTCGTCCAACTCGAAAATCTGAGTCGTAACTCGATTCACATTGAGTTCTTTTGGTCCGCAACTCATTATCATTCTTTTGAGCATCACAAATCAATGGAGAAATAACGGTTTAGCTCTCATCTCTGCTAAGATTGACCCATCATCGACAATGCTAACCCCGTATTCATGGCTCTCAAAGTAAAAAGAAATTTTCTCGCTCAAGGCATCAAGAACTATATTTGCTTTTCCCGGATGATAATCAATCACTAGATCATAATCCTTTAATAATTCAAGCCATCTTGACTGCCGCAAATTCAGATCCTTTTGATTCATCAAATACTTCAAACTTTTGTGATCGGTAAAAATTCGGCATTTTTCACCGTACAAATAATGTCGCCAAATCTTCAAAGCAAAGACAATAGCGCCAATTCCAAATCATGTGTAGGATAATTCTTTTCATGCGGTTTTAACTATCTCAAAGCATAAGCTACCACTTTACCCTCTTGCATCAACACACATCCAAGGCACATCAACGATGCATCACTATAAATTACGAACTCTTTTCTGGCTCAAATTTGTACTAAAATTGGTGCTTCATCAATCGTGCTTTCAACTTTTCAAAACTCTGCGACATTTATCACCCATTCAAACTTAACATTCTTTTGCAGCAACTTAGTCATAGGAGAGGCAATCATCGAAAATCCTCAACAAAACGTCTATAATATCCGGCTAAGCCTAAAAGCTTCTAACCTCAAATACATTTTTGGCGGTTTCCAATCAACGATCGCAGAAATCTTGCTTGGATCCACCCGAATACCATCACCCGAGACTATATGTCCCAAAAATCCGACTTCACGAAGCCGAACTCACTTTTACTAAACTTGGCAAACAATTTCTTTTCTCTCAAGATCTGCAATATGGTTCTCAAGTGTTCGTATTTCAAACTCATCCCGAGAATAAATTAGAATGTCATCTATGAACACTACTACAAACTTATCCAAATATGGCCGAAAGATCCGATTCATTAAGTCCATAAATATAGCTGGAGCATTTGTTAAGCCGAAAAGGCATTACAAGAAACTCATAATGTTCATACCTTGTCCTAAAGGCGGTTTTCAAAGACATCCGACTCCTTAACTCTCAACCGGTAGTAACCGGACCTTAAATCAATCTTTGAAAACATCAGAGCCCCTTTTAACCGATCGAATAAATCATCAATCCTCGGCAATGGTACTTGTTCTTTATAGTCACCTTATTGAGTCGACGGTAATCAATGCAAAGTCTCATTGAACCATCCTTCTTCTTTACGAATAATACAGGAGCACCCGGGGAGAGAAACTAGGTCTCACAAATCCCTTATCTGTTAATTCCTGCAATCGAGCCTTCAATTCTTTTAATTCACTCGAGCCATTCTATATGGAGCAATCGAGATCGGTGCAAGATGCCGGCAACAAATCAATGGCAAACTCTATCTCTCTGTTCGAGGCAACCTGGGCAATTCCTCCGAAATACATCCGAAAACTCACAAACTATCGGTCATCGATTCAAACTTCATTGAGGCAACTCAATATTCATTACATAAGCGGATAAGCTTCACACCCTTTCCTCATGTATTTTTGTGCAGACATGTGCGAAATCACCATAGGTAATTTATTTGATTCGTCTCTGTTTCAACCTACGAATTTCTCCATTTTCACATTTCAACTCTAGTGTCTTTTGTTTACAATCTACCTTAGCATCATACAATGTCAACCAGTCCATTCCCAAGATAACGTCAAACTCATCAAATGGTAACAGCATCAAATTGGCCGGAAAACAGTGACCTTGAATCATTAATGGGCAATTCTTGCAAACCTTGTCAACTAGCACATATTGGCCTAAGGGTTTCACACATAATCGTAAACTTAGTAAACTCAATAGGCAACTTTTTATTAGATACTAAATTCATGCAAATATAGGAATGAGTGGACCCGGATCAATCAATGCAATAACAATAGTATCATAGAGAGAGAATGTACTAGTAATGACATCGGAGATGATGCATCTTCTGGCACGTATAGCATAAGCTCTAGCAGTGCTCTAGCTTCGATCTTGCCATCGAGTCTTTCATCGCAGCTTTCTTCGCTAGTCCCACCTCCAAAGTATTTCTCGGTGGTCTACCTCTACTAGAGGTGGTATTCATCTAGCACTCAAATCTTTCTTCTTTAACTTTCTCCTGGACAATCTCTAATAAAATGCTCGCGAGAACCGCACTTTGAAACAAGCTCGCTCAGTTCCCCAACACTCACCATAATGTTGCTCGCCACATTGCCGACACTCTCGGGCTTTCTAGGTCGCACATTACCCACACTTGCCACCAAGTAGCTTGAGCTTTAGACCCCGAATACGCTCTACCACGATCTCTCGTGTGACTCCTCAATTGAAACTGTCATTCGAGGGTTTGCCTCTTTGGACCTCTTTGATTGAGATTGAAATGGCTTGCTTATCGGCCTTTTCGGCATCTCGAGCCTCAATAGCAGCTTTTTTTTTTTTTCTTTGTTCAATTCTTCACTTTAAGAGCTCGATCAACCAATACAACAAATTCTTTCAATTCCAAAATTCCTACAAGCACTTTAATGTCCTCATTCAGCCCATCTTCAAACCTTCTCGCACATAATGGCTTCTGGTTGACACACATTCTGGGCATACTTGCTAAGTCTCACAAATTCGCGTTCATATTCGCGCCACGCACATCTTGCCTTGCTTCAATTCAAGGAACTCCTTCCGTTTTTGATCCATAAATCGTTGACTTATGTATTTCTTTCTAAATTCTTCCTGGAAGAAATCCCAAGTAACTTTTTCTTTTGGCACCACTGATACCAAAGTCTTCCACCAATGGTAGGCCGAATCTCTCAAAAGTGATACAGCACACTTTAAGCATTCCTCGGGTGTACATGAGAGCTCATCAAATACACGGGTAGAATTTTCAAGCCAGAATTCCGCTTTCTCAGGATCATCATCGATCTTTGCTCTAAACTCTTCGGCCCCTTATTTTCGAATCTTGTCAACTGGAGGCTTGTTCATCCTTACCAAATTTATGTCTTGAGCAGCTACAGGAATCATCTGAGGTATAGGAGGGGGTGGAGGAGGTTGAGTATTTGGATTTGCTCGAATAAATTCAGTATACCAATTGTTCATCCTTTGGAGAAAGGCATCCCGAGCCTCATCTCCCTGTCTCAATGTCTCTGGTCTACTTTCCACAGGTACGGTCCCTTGTGCGGGGGCCGGCGCATTACTAGCAGCATCATCACCATAGCCTCCTTCGGGATCCATTACTATATTAAAACAAAACACAGTTTAGAATAGTCAGGAGTCACCACACTATCACAATATTTTTATGGGATGTATAGCTAGACTTTTACACACACTTTATTAGTTCGAGAACCGACTAAACTATAGCTCTGATACCACTAAATGTAACACCCCTTACCCGTTACCGTCGCCAGAACAGGGTACGAGGTATTACTAGAACATAATACATACCATTAAACAAAACCGAGATAGAAATATGTCATCCAATTTGATAGTACATCGTTATAACATATTTGAATAATATTAATCAACTTCTATGGCTTGTACAAAGTAGTTGGTCGAGTACTGTACCAATATTTTAAACCTAGGCAATTATGACACGTAACAAAATAATTAAGCCTACTATACATGCCATAATTCAAAATGTTTAGTTCGAATACCCTAAAGTATTGATAGTGCGGGCAGATCTTCACGATCCTTAACTCCTGAGCAAGTTGGAGGATACTACAAGACAAAAGAGAGAAAACAAAGTAAGCTTATAGCTTAGTAAGTAAGTATGTAAATAATAATTAAAGACTTTAATATGTTTACACAACAACTCAAGTATATCTACTTTAATTTCAATATTCACTCCACTTTGATTAAGCTGTCTTTCCTGCGTTATGTTCACTAAATAAATCATAACTCGAGTTACAAAACTCAAAATTCAAATCTGTAAAATTTCACTGAATCTATACTCATAAATCTTCTTGCTAATTTTTTTCTAGAATTTTTGGTTCAGCCGATTAGTACAGTTTATTAGTTAAAGTTTCCCCTGTTGCACAGCTCGACTAGTCTGACCTCTGTTCACTACGAATTGAATTTCTCTCAGTACAGAATTAAAATAACCCTGAAATTTGTTTCATTTAAAACTAGACTCAATAAGGAATTTAGGTATGTAAACTATATTTCTTAATTTGCTTTGTACAATTTTTAATGATTTTTCAAAGTTGAAACAGGGGATCACATATTCATCCTGAGCAAGTTATACACAATCGTAAATATCTCAAAATATAAAATTCATTTGCTTGTTCTGTTTCTTTTATATGAAAGTAGACTCATTAAAATTTAATTGCACATCTCATTAAACCTCTAATTATGTTCCTCCTATTTTTGGTGATTTTTCAAAATCACGTCACTGCTACCGTCCAAAACAGTTTTAATGCTAATTTCACTCTTTCACACATTCTTTATGCTAACCTCATTTTATCTTACATATATAGATATACCACAAATCATTTTCACCACAATTCATTCATCACAAGTATAAGTCCATAACCACAACGTCACCACAAAATCATCCCGTTGAACAATTCGGATCAATCCTCGATATTTAATGGTTTTAGCACACAGCCCCACTATCATACTTCATTTAGTTCGGCTCTCTTGTACACATGGTGAACACTTAGTACCACTCATGCGACCTAGCCGATTTGTCTCGTAGCTCTCTTGTCTACATGGTGTCCTTCACTTGGAATCACGCATGCGACCTAGCTACATTTATCTCTTACGTAGCTCTCTTGTCTACATGGGATACATCCCGTATCACACATGTGACCTAGTTACATTTATCTCTTACGTAGCTCTCTTGTCTACATGGGATACATCCCGTATCACACATGTGACCTAGCTACTACATGGTATTTCGTAGCTTTCTTGTACACATGATGTGCACTCAAAGATCATACATGTGACCTAGCTACGCTCCTCTATTTTATTCAATCTCTCCGAATGTTCAACCGATCTCTCTCTATTATTTATTTCCATTCTTCCAATAGTCGATTTATATTTTAACATCAGCTAGTATATTTATATAATAGGCTGAAATATAAGAATGTAAATGAAAATAATGTAATGTTTACATACAAACTTACCTTGGTGCAAAATGTGGAAATTTTGCGATTTAGTCCAAAACTTTTTCCTTCCCTCGTTCGAGGTCAATTCCACGCCTTTCTTGATCTATAATAACACATTTAGCTCATTTAGCACTCATACTATTTATTTCAATCCAAAGATCACATTATGGAAAAATTACATTTTTGCCCTCTAACTTTTACAAAATTACAATTTTGCCCCTAGGCTCGGAAATTTAATTTCAGCCCTTATTCTTATGTTTTATGACATGCTGAACATTTTTATCTTCTACGACCACATTAAATTCTCACTTTAACACATAGTTGTGAACAATAGGTATTTTTAGCGATTATGTCGTTTTACTCGTTTTCACTTAAAACCGAGTAGCACAAGTTGTCTAACATAATTTAAAACCTCATATTCTATCATAAAACATCAAAATACACAAATTTCACCTATGGGTATTTTTCCAAATATGAACCCTAGGTTGAATTATTGTTAGCATAAGCTTAATCAGGCTACCGGGAATCCAAAAACGTAAGGAACATTAAAAACGGGGCTTGAAATCACTTACTATGGAGCTTGAAAGTTGAAGAAACCCTATATATGGAGAGAGAGAGAGAATTCGGCAGCAACTAAGGAGAATGATGACCAATTTTGTGTTATTTTTCCCATTTTATTTCATTTAATATCCAAATGACCAAAATGCCCCTCCTTACTAAACTTTCAAAAATTCCTTCCATGTCCTAATTTTGTCCATGAACTTAAAATTGGTCAAATTGCTATTTAAGACCTCCTAATTAATATTTTAAAGCAATTTCATACTAAAAACTTCTAAAATGTAAATTTTGCAACTTATTCGATTTAATCCCTATTTTCAATTTAAGCACTTTAGGCATAGAATTTCATCACGAAATTTTCACACAATCATGCAATCATATCATAAACCCCAAAATAATTATAAAACAATTATTTTTATCTCGAATTTGTGGTCACGAAACCACTATTCCGGTTAGGCCCTAATTCGGGTTGTCACACTAAGAATTCAAACGGGATGCATGCTTGAATTCTCAGATCGGAGTATGGCATCCATTCATACTATATAAAAACAATAGTTTTAATTATATATTTACTATTAATTTTTAAATATGCTGTGTTAATATTATATAATTGAAATTTAAAAATACATACCTCCGCTTTTGATCGTTGATCTAACAAAAGTCATATATCTTAAGGCCCCTCTAGTAGTCCCACATAACTCGGCTCATGGTTCCACCTATTGAAATAATATGTTAATACAATAATTTAAAATTTAAATGATTTTATTATGATAAATATATTATCTAATGAATTTTACCTTGTTACGAGTGAGAACGTATAAGGGTAGTCCACTCGAGGATGTAAAAATGGTAGTCGATAACACACCTATGATTGCAGCAGTAGCATGCAACCACCAATTTTAATTTTCTGAAGTTGCGTCGCCCAACACATCTCCTGGTACAATGTCGCTAATATAGCTAATCCCCAACTGAGTTTGCATGCTTCTCTAAAGTTCACAAGTTTTAGCAGCCGCCTTAAATAGACAAGATTTTGTGATTTATCGGGCATTAGGAAACCCCTGATGATCATAAGGATGTATGCCCGAGCGTGTTGTTCTTTTTCAACTTTACTCGATTTTGCATCGAGCCTAACAAAATTTCTTTTAACCAATTCATATCTATCTAGGCTCCACAAATCGTGTCTAGAGCCCTCCCTAAAGGTTCCTCACATGCATCTCTTCAATCGGCTACGACAACTGACCCAGTCACTACCAACCCATCCACTGGTAACCCAATCTATAACTACATGTCTTTGAGTGTGATAGTGCACTCACCGTATGGAAGATGAAATATTTCTGTCTCAGGTCTTCATCTTTTCATCAATGTGCTTACAAGTATGGGGTCCAATTTACACCCCCAAACAGGTAACATGCAAAAATCTCGCATCTTTCAAGTATGGTTTGATTAAAGAAGATGGAGAAGCGAATATATTACGAATATACATCTCTAAAATCTGATCTTCCAACTAAATATAAAAAATACAAAATATTAAATTTCAGTACAACAACAAAATATTTAAATTACATTAGATGAAATATAATAAAAAAAATCTTACCATTTGCAATTGATCAACCGAAATGTGCTTGTCATCCAAACGAATTAGAGAATTTGCCATTACTAATTCCAGTAAATACGAAAAAATTGTAATACAAAATTAATTTTAAAAACCATAATACAATTTTAATAAAAAAAAAGAGAGTTGAGAGAGGAATAAAAATTGAGTGAGAGCTAAGAGGGAATTAAGAGAAATTTAAAAGGTATTTTAGAGAGAATTGAGAATGTGAGAGAGAGTTTAGTTGAGACTGAATTGAAAAAAATGTGTAACACACTTAACCCGTATCCGTCGCCGGTACAAGGTTACGGAGCATTACCAAAGTTTACATAATAATTTCATGTAATTCATGTCATTTGCTATTCATAACTAAAACTAATCATATTGTCCCTTGAATGGACCCTCGAGGCCCAATTTAAACACTAGAATCAAGTCGGGCCTAAATCAGGTACTCAGAGAATTTTTCGCGAAATTTTAAATTTTTTTCCTAGATGCAGGGCACACACCCCCGTTTGGTCAAGGGACATGTTCGTGTGACCATATGACATGCCCGTGCTACAGGCCATGTTTCCACACGCCCGTGTGCTAGGTCGCGTGGTCAATTCTAAGCATTCTATTTCTCAAATTTAAGATGCACGAGACACACGGCCAAACCACACGCCCACGTGCTAAGCCGTGTGTCACACACAGTCAAGACACACGCCCATGTGTCTACCCGTGTGGACAAAATAAAGCCATTTCTAGCTTCATTTCTCACCCAAAGACTTGCCATAAACCTATACCAAAACTTGCATTCATAAACCAACCAATACAAGCATTTTAATCAAGCTAATTCTACCATTTAGCATGGTATACCGTTACATGCTTTCATGCTTTTAATCTTACCTTATTAAGCATACTCGTTTAACCTTTCTCAATCAATTAATAATAAACACTTATGTTATCACCATGAAATAATCTTAATATGTATATATATATATATATATCAATACATAATCATCATTAGCTATTCCAATGGCTAGAATACAATAACCATTTACATTTACATGCCAATATGGCCAATTAACCTATACATGCTATTATAACAACAATTGTTTTACCATATGTACCGAAATGAGCTGATGGATAGTGTGAGTGATCTCTGCCAAGCTTCTAATCCAACGAGCTTCCGATTTACTATAAAACATAGAAATAAAACTAAGTAAGCATATAATGTTTAGTAAGTTCGTATAACATGGTACATAACTTACCATTCATTGTATTGCTGTAACGCCCCAAATTTCTCTAATTTTGGCTTTTGTAATTGTTGGGCTTGTAAATATCTGAACGACTGAGTCTGTGTTATTTTTGGCTTTAAACATGTTGGGTTAAGTGGTTATGTGCTCTGGGGTGTGTTTGGAAGGTCTTAAGTTCAAGCTATAACTTGGGCTAAATTTTGGGTTCTTTTTGAATAACGCCTTACTCTTGTCTAGTGGGCTTAAGTTTAAATGTTAGTAAGGTTATATCAGAATGGGCTAGCTGGTCTAGTGGTTAAGTGGCAAGGGATTACGGTCGGGAGTTTGATTCCCTGCAGTAACGTTGAGATTATTTTTGCTACAAGTTTTGGCTAAGAATTGGGCTTCGTCAAAATCTGAGTTAGGGTTTAGGGAAAATTAAGGCTTATTCACTTCTTTTAAAACAAAATTTTTTGCTCTCCGCTATCTTTTTCTTTTCCAAAAACCCCTTGCTGCCGAAATTTACTCTCTTTTTCCTCCTTCATTTTGTTTTTCATCTTTTTCGATAAGCTTAGGCGTGTTGCTAGCGGTTCTGTCGTTTCGGTAAGTATCGCTTAAATTAAATTTTGTGATTTCCTTAAGAGTTGCTTAAAAGGGATTTTGTTTGCTGTTTAAGGGATATTCAAGGTTCTGTGGATAGCTGATCGAGTTTTTAACAGCGAGGAATCATCGTTCTTCGTCTAGGGTAAGTAGACCTTGCATTTTGAAATTTGTCCATTTTTATGTAAGTCGATTTAAGTGACTGATTTGGGCTCAATATTTTCAATCTTAGGCTTTAGAGTGCTCGTGGTTGGATAAGCAGTGAAAACAAACCAGGTGTGTACTCTGATCATGTAAAAAATAAGTTTAGGCGGAAGCCGAAACGTAGTCTGTCGATGCCACACGGGCCTATGGTCTGCCCGTGTGTTAGCTTGCGTCGTGAGACACAGGCATGTCACTAACGAGCCAAGCCGTGCGCGAGCTACACGAGCATGATGGACATGGGTGTGTAAGGCTAATAAGGCCGTGTGCGAGGCACGGGCTCAGGCAAATGGGCTGTGTGGGCCACACGAGCCTGTGGGCCCACACAGGTGAACCACACAGGTGTGTGGGATTTTGGGCCAGGCCGTGTGATCCACACGGGTAAGGCCAATTTAGGCTGTGTGACCCACACGGGCGTGTGGGCCTATGCGGGTAGGGCACACTGGCGTGTGAGTCCAATTAATTTGAAACATTTTGTAAGGTTGCACGGGTTGCCTAAGTCGACTGTGACCTGATTGTAGCGGCGGTAAGTGTTACTTAGACCCTATACTATGATTGATTACTGAATTGTGTGCAAAAGTATGTTATTATAAGCATGTGTATCTGTCTAACTCTGTATATCCGTTCTGCCATGATTTTGATAAGATCTGATATCTGCATATAAGCATGTCATGGTATGTATATTGCATTGCATTGGGTTGGGATTGTTATGAAGAGAAGGAAGTCTGAGAGGCGATTAGCCTGTTATCTGGCAGCTAGGTTGCATATATCTATTATGTACTGTTTTACGTTACCTTTTGGTGTGTAGGGTTAGATGTGTTGATTATATCCCCACACTTGGTGTGTAGGGTTGGGTGGGTCGATTCTATCCCCACATTGTAACGCCCCGTACCCGAGACCGTTGTCGGAGTCGAACACGTGGTGTTAACAGACTTAATTCATTGCTTAAACAGCTCAAACAATTTAATTTTAAAATTTCCAGTCCAGCTAGCAATCTGTGTCACAGTCGCTTAAAAATTCATATCTCAAGTTTTGAAACTCAAAATCCTATTCCATAAATTTTACATGAAACTAGACTCATATATCTATTTACTAATTTTTTTCTAGAATTTTTGGCTGGGCCAATTAGTACAGTTTTTAGTTAAAGCCTCCCCTGTTTTAGGGTTCGACTGCTCTGACCTCTGTGTATTACGAATCAGATATCTCTTTGTAAATAATTTCAATGACTATGAGGTTTGTTTCTATTAAAACTAGACTCAATAAGGATTCTAACCATATAAAGTACACCACATAATTATTTTTATAAACTTTGTGGTGAATTTCTAAAGTTGAAAAAGGGGATCCAGAAATCGCTCTGGCCCTATTTCACTAAAACTCAGATATCTTATAAAATACAAAACCTTTACCTGCTTTTCTTATTCCATATGAAAATAGACACAATGATATTTAATTTCATATATTATTCACTATCAAACCATGTCTCTACAAATATTTGTGATTTTTCAAAATCACGTTATTTCTGATACTTGAATCTGTTTTTAAGTTACTTTCACATTTTTCATAATATTCATGTGATAGTTACTACTTAATCATACATACTATTAAACATGTATATCATCAGCCATTCTATTAGCTAATCACTAGAAAATATTTACACATCATTCATTGATCATATCATATCAAAAGAAACCAAGTTCCTATACATGCCATACACAAAACGAAACGTCTAACTATACCAATGTAATTTCTTCGATAGTGTGATCGGGTCTCCGACGTTTCCTTCGATCCCCGAGTGGCTTGATAAAACTATAAGAAAAAGAAAATAAGAGACTAAGCACTAGGCTTAGTAAGCTTACAAGAAAATAAATTACAACATTCAACATAATGAATAATATACATCAAGTCACCTAGCCTCATAAACTTTCTTTACTTCTCATTTTCTACCTTCTTCTTTACTCACTTACCTTCTTTCTTACCTGACCTATCACTATTCATAAATATAATCTACCTTCCCTTTTTGCTGATAATTCACTATGATTTAACATATATTACAATGACCCGTTGAACCACTAGGAATACTAAGGATACTAGGTCGTTCTCGCCTATCAATATCTCACAATGCCATGTCTTCGACATGGACTTACATGAATTATTCCTATCTCCAATGCCATATTTATATGTATAATATGGGCTTACATGGCTCATTCCTGTATCCAAAGCCATATATCTGATATGGACTTACATGGCTCATTTCTATCCTGTCTTGTCAACCCCAATATCCTAATATTCCTAAGGTTCAAACGGGGCTTCCTAATGCTTTTCTCTACTACTTCGCCTTTAATTCGACTTTAAATATTCTCAAAAAAATAAGTATATAAATGCTGGAAATTAACAATAATAATGTAAAATATAAGAATATTGCATTTATTTCATCAGAAACTTACCTCGATATAAAATGTGACTAAACTTTACAATTTAGTCCTTTACTTTTCTTTTCCCGATCTACTCCTGAATTTTGTTCTTCTTGATCTATAATAGCAAATTTAACTTATTTAATATTCACATTTATCAAAACAGTCCTTTTACTCAAACTTTGGAAAAATTACATTTTTACCTCTAAACTTTTGCATATTTACACTTTTACCCCAAATCTCGTAAATTAAACTTCAACCTATTTTCTTATGTTTTATGACATGCTGATCATTTTTCCCTTCTATGGCAGCATCAAGTTCATACTCTAACATGCACTTATGACTATTAGGTATTTTACCGACATTAAGCCCTTTACTGCGCTTTTACCTAAAATCGAGTAGCACAAGTTGTCTAACATAATCTAAGACCTCATATTCTATCATAAAATATCAAAATAAACACTTTTCACCTATGGGTATTTTTCCAAATATGAACCCTAACTTAAATTATTGCTAGCATAAGCTTTATCGAGCTACCGGGATCTCAAAAACGTAAAAATCATTAAAAACGGGGCTTGGAATCACTTACTATGAAGCTTGAAAGTTGAAGAAACCCTAGCTATGGAGAGATGGAGCATTCGGCAGCAACTATGAAGATGATAAGTAATTTTTGTGTTATTTTTCCCTTTTATTTTCATTTAATACCCAAATGACCAAAATGCCCCTCCATACTAAACTTTTAAAAATTCCTTCCATGTCCTAATTTTGTCCATGAACTTAAAATTGGTCAAATTGCTATTGAAGACCTCCTAATTAATATTTCAAAGCAATTTCATACTAAAAACTTCTAGAATGCAAGTTTTGCAACTTATTCGATTTAGTCCCTAACTTCAAATTAAGCATTTTATGCATAGAATTTCATCACAAAATTTTCGCACAATCATGTAATCATATCATGAACCTCAAAATAATAATAAAATAAAATTTTCTACCTCGAATTTGTGGTTTTGTAACCACTATTCTGTTTAGGCCCTATTTCGGGATGTTACATTTCTCCCCCCTTTAGGGATTTTCGTCCCCAAAAATCTTACCTGTGAAGAGATTTGGGTACTGTTTTCGCATAGCCTCTTTGGGTTCCCATGTAGCCTCGTCTACCCCATGTCTATTCCATAGTACTTTCACAAGTGCAATACTTTTGTTCCTTAATTGCTTTACCTCTCGAGCTAGAATCTTTACTGGTTCTTCACCGTAAGTCATGTCTGGCTGAATCTCAACCTTTATCTGAGAAATCACATGTGACAGATCTGAACGATAACGACGTAGCATAGACACATGAAATACATTATGAATCTTCTCTAACTCAATCGGCAAAGCTAAACGATATGCTAATGGTCCGACTCTCTCAATCACTTCAAACGGTCCAATAAAACGTGGACTTAGTTTGCCTTTTTGCCAAATCTAAGAACTTTCTTCCACGGGGATACTTTCAAAAAAACTTTGTCACC
Organism: Gossypium longicalyx; assembly: GCA_025698465.1. NCBI lineage: Eukaryota > Viridiplantae > Streptophyta > Magnoliopsida > Malvales > Malvaceae > Gossypium > Gossypium longicalyx. The sequence goes on along the minus strand of CM046998.1, from coordinate 30,776,615 downwards.
AACTTGATATTCAATCTCTTTTCTCTTCAAATCTGCATACAACTTTTGTCTGTCTGAAGCTGCTTTCAAGCAATCTCTGATGATTTTTACTTTCTTTTTTGTTTCCTTAACTAGATCAACCCCATAAATCTGATCTTCCTTAAGCTCTGTCCAATACAAAGGTGTGCGACATTTACGTCCATACAAAGCTTCATAAGGTGCCATCTTCAAACTCGACTGATAACTATTATTATAGGCAAACTCTACTAATGGTAAATATTTTTCCCAACTGCCTTGAAATTCTAGTACACAACATCTAAGCATATCTTCAAGTACCTGAATAACTCTCTCTGACTGACCGTCGGTTTGAGGATGGAAAGCTGTACTAAAACTCAACTTTGTGCCCAAAGCCTTCTGTAATTTCTTCCAAAACCGTGAAGTAAATCTTGGATCTCTGTCTGAAATGATCGATAATGGTACCCTGTGTAGTCTGACTATCTCTGAAATATACAACTCGGCCAACTTGTCAAGTGAATAATCCATACGAACTGGGATAAAATGAGCCGACTTCGTTAATTTATCAATCACAACCCATACTGCATCTTTCTTTCTCGGTGTAAACGGCAATCCTGTCACAAAATCCATAGTAATTCGATCCCATTTTCACTCAGGGACTAGCACGGGCTGTAATAAACCTGAAGGTACCGATGTTCGCCTTTACTGTGTGATCAAGCATCTAGAAACAAACTCTGAAATGTCCCTTTTCATTCCTACCCACCAATACATTTTCTTCAAATCATTATACATCTTTGTACTACCTGGATGAATAGACAAAGAACTACTATGTGCTTCCTGTAAGATCTTTCGAATAAGCTCATCATTCTTCTATGACGCATACCACTCTCTCTGAACATCAAACAACTGTCAGAACTGATCTGAAATTTGACTCTATATCCGACTCACACTGATCTCTTTTGGTTAACAACTCACTGTCATTTTTCTGAGCTTCACAAATTTCTTAAAGAAACATCGGTTTGGCTCTCAACTCAGCTAAGATAAAACCATCATCTGATAAGGCTAAACTAGTGTTCAAAGCTCTTAATGCAAACAAAGATTTCCTACTCAAAGCATCAGCAAAAACGTTTGCCTTACATGGGTGATAATCGATCACTAGCTCATAATCTTTAATCAACTCTAACCATCTTCTTTGCCTCAAATTCAAATCTTTTGAGTCATCAAATATTTCAAACTTTTGTGATCGATAAATATGTGGCACTTCTCACCGTACAAATGATGTCTCCAAATTTTTAGCGCAAAAACAATGGTAGCTAGCTCTAAATCATGTGTCGGATAGTTCTTCTCATGTGGCTTTAGCTGTCTAGAGGCATAAGCGATTACCTTCCCTTCCTGCATAAGTACACAACCAAGTCCATCCATGGACGCATCAATGTAAATCACAAACTCCTTACCTGGTTCTGGTTGTACTAAAACAGGAGCTTTAGTCAACAATGCTTTTAACTTATCAAAACTCTGTTGACACTTCTCGGTCCATTCAAACTTGACATCCTTTCACAAAGAATCTTGTCGGTGGGGTAGCTATCATAGAAAATCCTCTACAAATCGTCTATAATATCTCGCAAGACCAAGAAAACTTCTAACTTCTGATACATTTCTAGGAGGCTTCCAATCAACAATGGCTGAAATCTTGCTCAAATCAACCTTAATACCTTCACCTGAGACAATATGTCCAAGAAAACCAACTTCTCGTAACCAGAACTCACTTTTGCTGAACTTGGCATACAACTGATTATCTCTCGAATCAGAAATCGTTTCTCAAATGCTCGCATGCTCGGTCATCATGAGAATAAATCAAAATATCATCAATGAACACAACTACAAACTTATCCAGTGCACGGCCCGAAAACTCAGCCATTAAGTCCATGAAAATGGCGGGAGCATTAGTCAAGCCAAATGGCATCACAAGGAACTCATAATGATCATACCTAGTCCGGAAGCGATCTTCGAGACATCGACTCTTTAACTCGCATGGCGATAGTATCCGGATCTCAAATCTATCTTGGAAAACACAGTAGCTCCCTTCAATTGATCAAACAGATCATCAATTCTAGGCAATGGATACTTGTTCTTTATTGTTACCTTGTTAAGTTGCCGATAATCTATGCACAATCTCATCGATCCGTCTTTCTTTTTCAAAAATAGCACTAGTGTACCCCATGGTGAACTACTGGGTCTTACAAAGCTTTTATCTGTTAATTCCTGCAACTGAGCTTTCAATTCTTTCAATTCCAATGGAGCCATTCTATAAGGAGCAATAGAAAGGGGCGTGGTACCTGGAATCAACTCAATACCAAACTCAACTTCTCTAACAGGAGGCAAACCTGGTAGGTCTTCCGGAAACACATCGGGAAACTCACATACCACAAGCACTGATTCAATTTTCAATTATGGATCTTTAGTGTTCAACACAAAGCAAGATAAGCTTCATACCATTTTCTCAAACATTTCTGAGCAGACATAACAAAAATTATGGAAAATGAACTATTTGACTCTTCTGAATTAACCCGAATAATTTCACCATTTTCACACTTCAACTCAATGAATTTCTTCCCACAATTCAATATCACATCATGTGTAGTATCGGCCAAAAAACAGTAGCCTCTAATCATCAAAGGACAATTTCTACATACTTTATCTACTAATACATGCTTGCCTAATGGATTCGATACTTTAATCACAAATTCTGTAGATTCTATAGGCATACTTATACTAGGCATCAATTTCTTGTAAACATATGAATGAGTTGAACCTGGATCAATCAAAGCAATGATATTAATTTTATGTAGAGAAAATGTACCCGTAATCACATCGGGGAAGGATGCCTCTTCGCGTGTACGAATAGCATAAGTCCTTGCAGGGGCTCTAGCATCTGGTCTCACAAATGAATCTCTTGAGGTACCTCACATACTTGCTCCTACTCCCGCTTGCCTCGTGTGACCGCCTCTAGTAGGAGCATTTTCGGATCTAGCACTCTGTGTTATCTCTCGATTAGCTACCTCTGGATATTCTCGCACAAAATGATCTGGAGCACCGCATTTATAACAAACATTTTCGCCTGCCCGACAAGGACCATAATGAAGTCTACCACACCGTGGACACCCTGATATACCCTGTTCAACATTACCTACACTTGCAGTCGAGGTGGTCTGAGCCTTCGAATCCTTAAATCTGCTGCCTCTATTCTGATTAGAATACCTGGCTGAGAAACTAGATCTGGTAGAAAACTCCTTTGGCCTTCTGGATGTAGCTTGGAATGACCTGCTCATCTGTCTCTTCTTTGTATCTTGTGTCTCTGTCTCAACTTTGCCTTTTCTTTTTAATAGCTCCTCTCGCGCCTTACAGCTCTCTCAACTAAAATAACGAACTCTTTTATTTCTAGGACACCCACTGACAGTCGGATATCATCATTTAACCCATCCTCAAACCTTTTACACATGATAGCCTCTGTGGACACACATTCTCTAGCATATTTACTAAGCCTGACAAATTCGCGCTCATAATCGGTCACCGTCATATTACCTTGTTTCAATTCCAGGAATTCCTTTCTCTTCTGATCAATAAACCTCTGACTAATGTACTTTTTACGAAATTCCTCCTGAAAGAAATCCCAAGTGACCCTCTCCTTTGGTACAATTGATACAAGTGTTTGCCACCAGTGGTAGGCTGAGTCTCTAAGAAGTGATACTACACATTTCATACATTCCTCGAGTGTACAAGATAATTCGTCAAAGACTCTGATAGTATTTTCTAACCAAAATTCTGCTCTTTCTGCATCATCGTCCTTTGTTGCTCGGAACTCTTCTGCCCCTTGTTTCCTGATTCTATGAACTGGTGGCTTTTCTCTTATCACTGTACCTATGAATGGGGAAGCTTGAGCTGCATGGGTAGCCTGAGAATCATGAGGGGGTGGAGGTCTAACTGCCGGATTCGTACGAACGAACTCGGCAAACAAATCATTCAGAGCTTGGAAGAGAGCTTCTCGAGTCACTCCTCCCTGATTAACTGTTACTGGCCTATTCTCAGATGGCGCTGCCTCTTCTGCGGGAGCAGGCGCATTACATTCTACATCATCATCACCAGCTCGCTCGGGATCCATCACTATAAAACAAAATATTTAAAAATCGTCAGGAGTAGTCACACTATCAAAATACAGGTATGGCATGTATAGCTAGACTTTTACTCACCCTAACTGTTCCGAGAACTGACTAAACCTACTCTGATACCAATAAATGTAATGCCCCGTACTCGAGACCGTTGCCGGAGTCTAACACGAGGTGTTAACAGACTTAATTCATTGCTTAAACAGCTCAAACAATTTAATTTTAAAATTTCCAGTCCAGCTAGCAATCTGCGTCACAGTCGCTTAAAAATTCATATCTCGAGTTCCAAAACTCAAAATCCAATTTCATAAATTTTCCCTGAAACTAGACTCATATATCTATTTACTAATTTTTTTCTGGAATTTTTGGCTGGGCCAATTAGTACAGTTTTTAGTTAAAGCCTCCCCTGTTTTAGGGTTCGACTGCTCTGACCTCTGTGTATTACGAATCAGATATCTCTTTGTAAATAATTTCAATGACTATGAGGTTTGTTTCTATTAAAACTAGACTCAATAAGGATTCTAACCATATAAAGTACACCACATAATTATTTTTATAAACTTTGTGGTGAATTTCTAAAGTTGAAAAAGGGGATCCAGAAATCGCTCTGGCCCTATTTCACTAAAACTCAGATATCTTATAAAATACAAAACCTTTACCTGCTTTGCTTATTCCATATGAAAATAGACACAATGATATTTAATTTCATATATTATTCACTATCAAACCATGTCTCTACAAATATTTGTGATTTTTCAAAATCACGTTATTTCTGATACTTGAATCTGTTTTTAAGTTACTTTCACATTTTTCATAATATTCATGTGATAGTTACTACTTAATCATACATACTATTAAACATGTATATCATCAGCCATTCTATTAGCTAATCACTAGAAAATATTTACACATCATTCATTGATCATATCATATCAAAAGAAACCAAGTTCCTATACATGCCATACACAAAACGAAACGTCTAACTATACCAATGTAATTTCTTCGATAGTGTGATCGGGTCTCCGACGTTTCCTTCGATCCCCGAGTGGCTTGATAAAACTATAAGAAAAAGAAAATAAGAGACTAAGCACTAGGCTTAGTAAGCTTACAAGCAAATAAATTACAACATTCAACATAATGAATAATATACATCAAGTCACCTAGCCTCATAAACTTTCTTTACTTCTCAATTTCTACCTTCTTCTTTACTCACTTACCTTCTTTCTTACCTGACCTTTCACTATTCATAAATATAATCTACCTTCCCTTTTTGCTGATAATTCACTATGATTTAACATATATTACAATGACCCGTTGAACCACTCGGAATACTAAGGATACTTGGGTCGTTCCTGTCTATCAATATCCTGCCAATGCCATGTCTTCGACATGGACTTACATGAATTATTCCTATCTCCAATGCCATATTTATATATATAATATGGGCTTACATGGCTCATTCCTGTCTCCAAAGCCATATATCTGATATGGACTTACATGGCTCATTTCTATCCTGTCTTGTCAACCCCAATATCCTAATATTCCTATGGTTCAAACGGGGCTTCCTAATGCTTTTCTCTGCTACTTTGCCTTTAATTCGACTTTAAATATTCTCAAAAAAATAAGTATATAAATGCTGGAAATTAACAATAATAATGTAAAATATAAGAATATTGCATTTATTTACTGTAAACTTACCTCGATACAAAATGTGACTAAACTTTACAATTTAGTCCTTTCCTTTTTCTTTTCCCCGATCTACTCCTGAATTTTGTTCTTCTTGTTCTATAATAGCAAATTTAACTTATTTAATATTCACATTTATCAAAACAGTCCTTTACTCAAACTTTGGAAAAATTACATTTTTACCTCTAAACTTTTGCGTATTTACACTTTTACCCCAAATCTCGTAAATTAAACTTCAATCTATTTTATTATGTTTTATGACATGCTGATCATTTTTCCCTTCTATGGCAGCATCAAGTTCATACTCTAACATGCACTTATGACTTTTAGGTATTTTACCGATTAAGCCCTTTTACTCGTTTTTACCTAAAACCGAGTAGCACAAGTTGTCTAACATAATCTAAGACCTCATATTCTATCATAAAACATCAAAATAAACACTTTTCACCTATGGGTATTTTTCCAAATATGAACCCTAACTTAAATTATTGCTAGCATAAGCATTATCAAGCTACCGGGATCTCAAAAACGTAAAAATCATTAAAAACGAGGCTTGGAATCACTTACTATGAAGCTTGAAAGTTGAAGAAACCCTAGCTATGGAGAGATGGAGCATTCGGCAGCAACTATGAAGATGATAAGTAATTTTTGTGTTATTTTTCCCTTTTATTTTCATTTAATACCCAAATGACCAAAATGCCCCTCCTTACTAAACTTTTAAAAATTCCTTCCATGTCCTAATTTTGTCCATGAACTTAAAATTGATCAAATTGCTATTTAAGACCACCTAATTAATATTTCAAAGCAATTTCATACTAGAAACTTCTTGAATGCAAGTTTTGCAACTTATTCGATTTAGTCCCTAACTTCAAATTAAGCATTTTATGCATAGAATTTCATCACAAAATTTTTGCACAATCATGTAATCATATCATGAACCTCAAAATAATAATAAAATAAATTTTTCTACCTTGGATTTCCGGTTTCGTAACCACTATTCCGTTTAGGCCCTATTTCGGGATGTTACACACATGGTGTGTTGTGTTGGACGAAGATGGTGTGCAGGGTTGGCGGGCATGTTTTCTAATATCTGATTTGTTATGCATGCAATACTTGTATGGCTAAGGCCGAACTATCTGTATTCGATTATCTGTTTGTATGCATGTTGTTTGTAGGGATGTACACACTGAGTTTGCGAAAACTCACCCCTTTGTTTATTTGTCTGTCAAGTAATCCTCAACAGTATATGGATCGATGCGACAGAGGACTCGATGGTGACCACTGTTGGACATTTATGGATTTTTGAGTAACGCTCTATTTTGTCTACTTTATTTAAATATTTATTTTGGGATTATTTTGGGATTTAAAATTGTTAAAATTTTGAATTATAACTGAATGATGTTTTAGCTTCCGCATTAATGAAATGTTTTTATTTAATATTTGGAATAAAGATTTCACGACTTAAGTAACGATAATGAACTGAACGATTTTTAACTTGCTAGGGTTTTTCCAAAAAGCACTCTCATGTGACACCGCCAGATTCAGTCATAATGTCTATGCTGGGTTTAGAGTGTTACATTTAGTTGTATCAGAGCCTAGTTGCAAAACTCGACTATGGATTTGGGTTTCAAAATTAGGGATTTTGTAAAATAAATTGAAAAGCGATTTGAAATAATTTCGATAACGAGTATATGGTACATCGAGCCTCCAGCACTGATCTTGTAAGTTCTCTTAAACTTTGATATGTATTGTTTGAAAGCATGTTTAGCATGGAAAATTGTGTGTAAATGTCTAAAATACTATGTATGTATTGTGAGAATGCCATAGGTAGTACTTTACTAAAACACTTTAGGTAGTGTAAACTGAAAATCGTAGTTAGCTTATTTCTCATGATAATTGACTCTGAAACCCTATAATATTGCATAAAATATCCATTAACAAACATCAAAACTGTAAACTGATTTGCATAAAATTCTTTAATACAGATTAATTCGATAGTTACGATGAGCACACGTGGTACTCATAGACAGGGTATTAGAGGCCGAGGTAGAGGCTGTAGAGGGATTCGAGCTCAGTCATTCGCATCAGATACAATCCCTAATCTGGACACTAGTGAGAAGCCGGTGTCACCCACTACTGAGATTGGTGCTGAGTCTCAAGACCGTGCAGCTGGAGGGGACGCATTGTCCCAAGCCATGCTGTGAATTCTAGAAAGGGTCGCTGGGGCTAATGCTGGATCTAGAGGTCGTGGGTCGATTACGGGACGACTCCAGTCCAACGGGGCTGAGGTATTTGGGGGCATCGTTGGAGTTGCTCCTAATGTGGCCGAGTACTGGATGGAGGCCACGGATCGTATTATGGATGATCTGGATTGTGCTGCCGAGCAGAAGCTCAAGGGGGCTGTTTCATTACTTCGCGATGAAGCATATCAGTGGTGGCTGACGGTTAGTGATGGCACATAGCCTGACAGTCTGACGTGGGATCTGTTTAAGATGGCTTTCTAGAGCAAGTATGATGGGCCAGTTACATCGACACTAAGAGGCGTGAGTTCCTGAATCTTACTCAGGGAGATCGTTCAGTGGCCGAGTATGAGGCCAACTTTCTGAGGCTGAGCCGATATGCGCGAGGCATGGTGGCGACTGAGTATGAGTGTTGTGTTTGTTTTGAGGACGGCATTAGGGATAACTTGAGGGTCCTAATAGCTCCGCAGAGGGAGCGTGGGTTTGCCGTACTGGTCGAGAAGGCCAAGATTGCGGAGGAGGTTAAGTGCGCTGAGTGCTAGAACCGTGATAGAGGGAAGGCCAAGAGGGATGTAGAGCCTTCGAATGTTGGTATGAGCCTAAGAGAAAGGCCAGGATTGATGGGCCCGTGAGAGTTAGGCCTACTGTTGTACCTGCAGGGGTGGCGATATGTCAGCTTTTTAATAGACGCCATCCGGGCAAATGTTGGAGAGCTTCTGGGGCTTGCTTGAGGTGTGGGTCAACTGAGCACCGAGTTAAGGATTGCCCACTGAGGGGAAATCAGATGTAAGATCTGGTTACTGAGACTGCACAACCACCGAGAGAAGTACAGCAGCCACTTAGGGGCTAAGGCCAGGCTAGGGGTGGTAACGGTATAGGCCGAGGACAGAGAGCACCAGGTTGAGGAGCTGGGCCGACTGAGACGAGGCAGCCTGCGCTTGTATATGATGCACATCGTCATGAGAATGGAGATGCTCCGGACGTCATCACGGGTATGTTCTTAATCCTTAATGTACCTTATGTTGCACTAATAGACATATGCTCTACACATTCCTACGTTGCATGTTCTATGTCTGAAACTCTGGGAATACCATATGAGAGCGTTTCTAGTGATATTTTAGTGGTGAGTCCATTGAGGTAGTCTATTAGGGTTAGTAAACTATTTAGAGATGTACCGTTGGAGGTCTAGGGAACGGTATTCTTGGCTGATCTAATGGAACTTCCGTTTAGGGAGTTCGACTTAATTCTTGGTATGGACTGGTTGGTGAAACATTATGTAAGTTTGGATTGTGCTGAAAAGAGGGTTGTTCTGAGGATTGAAGAGGATAATGAGATAGTCGTGATTGGAGAATGATGAAATTATCTGAATAATGTGATATCTGCGTTGGTAGCAGAGAAGTTGGTGAGGAAAGGATGTGAGGCGTTTTTGGTTTACATCAATGCTTTTGATTCTGTGGGCTTAATGGTTAAGGACATCCGTGCTGTGAAAGACTTTCCAGATGTTTTCCCAAAGGAACTACCAGGATTGCCTCCGAGCCGTGAGGTAGAATTTGAGATTGAGTTGATTCCTGGTACAGCTCCGGTGTCTATCTCCCCTTACAGAATGGCACCGAAAAAACTGACGAAACTTAAGGCTCAGATTCAAGAGCTGCTGGATCGTGGGTTTATTCATCCCAGTGTGTCTCCGTGATGAGCACCTATTCTATTCGTAAAGAAGAAGGACGGTTCAATGAGGACGTGTATCGACTGCCATCAATTGAGCAAGTTGACCATTAAGAATAAGTACCCACTTCCGAGGATAGACAACTTATTCGACCAGTTTCGAGGGGCTTTAGTGTTTTCTAAAATTGATTCGCGGTCAGGTTATCATCAGTTGAGGGTAAAAGAGGTCGATGTGCATAAGATGGCATTTAGGACTCGGTATGGACATTACGAGTTCCTCGTTATGCCCTTTGGGTTGACTAATGCACCAGCGGCATTTATGGACTGGATGAACCGTATGTTCTAGCCCTACGTAGATCAGTTTCTGGTGGTGTTCATTGACGACATTTTGGTGTATTCTAAGTCTGAGGATGAGCACGATGAGCATTTAAGAGTGGTTCTACAGATCCTTCGTGAAAAATAGTTGTATGCGAAGTTCACGAAGTGTCAGTTCTGGCTTCGGAAAGTGGCATTTCTGGGTCATGTAGTTTCTGCTGAGGGGATTCAAGTGGATCCTCGTAAGATTAAGGCTGTGTTGGATTGGAAGCAGCCGAAGAGTGTGTCAGAAATTTGTAGTTTTCTAGAACTGGCAGGATATTACCAACGTTTCGTAGAAGGGTTCTCGTTGATCGCAGCACTGTTGACTAAGTTGTTACGTAAAGGAGTTCCTTTCGTCTGGGCTGATGCACAATAGGAGAGCTTCGAGAAGCTAAAGACAGTTTTGACTCAAGCTCCAGTTCTGATACAGCCTGAGCCTGATAGGGATTTCGTGGTTTACAATGATACGTTGTATGTAGGTTTGGGTTGCGTCTTAATGCAAGACGGTAAGGTAGTGGCTTACGCATCTCGACAGTTGAAGACCCACGAGGCTAATTATCTAACACATGATTTGGAGTTAGCTACAGTGGTCTTTGCATTGAAGATTTTAAGGCATTATCTGTTTGGAGAGAAGTGTACCATCTACACTGGCTACAAGAGCCTCAAGTACCTCCTCACTCAGAAGGAGTTAAATCTTAGGCAGCGTCATTGGGTAAAGCTGCTTAAGGATTATGACTACAGTATAGAGTATCACCCTAGGAAGGCCAATGTGGTGGTTGATACATTGAGCCGTAGGGCTGTGGCTGATTTGAGAGTGTTGTTTACTCGACTAAGTCTTTATGGCGATGGGAGTCTTCTGGCAGAGCTACAAGTGAGGTCAACATGGATTAAGTAGATAGAGCTAAGCAGTTAGAGGATAAGACCCTCGAGCTACGATTTCGTCAGGTTGAGACGGGAACTACTACTGACTTTGAGATTAATAATGATGGGGTACTGTGTTTTCGAGGTAGGATCTGTGTACCTAATGATGAGGATTTGAGATCGTCGATTCTGAAAGAGGCACGTAACAGTCCTTATGCTATGCATCCTGGTGGAAACAAAATGTACCGAGACCTCCGAGAGTTGTACTAGTGGCCTGGATTGAAACGTGAGGTTATCGACTTTGTTGCTCACTGTATGACTTGTTAGTAGGTTAAGGCTGAGCATCAGTTACCTTCGGGTTTTCTGCAGCTGATTAAGATACCAATGTAGAAATGGCAACGAGTAACGATGGACTTCGTTAGTGGGTTGCCTCTAACACCCACTAAGAAGGATTCAGTTTGGGTCATCGTGGACCGATTGACTAAGACCGCACATTTCATTCCTATTGAGACAGACTTCTCTCTACAGAAGTTGGCCAAGCTTTACGTTTCTGAGATAGTAAGGCTGCATGGGGTACCTATCTCGATTATTTCTGATAGGGATCTTCGTTTTACGTCTCAATTCTGGGGGAAACTTTATGAGGCTTTGGGTTCTCATCTTGACTTTAGTACTGTTTTTCATCCTCAGACAGATGGACAGTCAGAGAGGGTGATTCAGATATTAGAGGACATGTTGAGGGGTTGCGTAATAGATTTCTGAGGAAGTTGGGAGGAGTATTTGCCTCTAGCTGAGTTCGCTTACAAAAACAATTATCAGTCTAGTATACAAATGGCACCATATGAGGCACTTTATGGTTGTAAGTGTCACACTCCTTTGTGATGGATTCAGTTGGGTGAGTGGCGTATTCTGGGTCCAGAGTTGGTTTCAGAGATGGAGGAAAAGGTTTGCTTGATTCGAGATCGACTGAAAGTGGCTTCTGATAGACAGAAGTCCTATGCGGATTTGAAAAGGAAGGACATCGAGTATTTTGTGGGAGACATGGTTTTTCTTAAGGTCTTGCCATGGAAGAAGGTTCTGAGGTTTGGTCGTAAGGGCAAGCTGAGTCCTCGATTTATTAGACCGTACCGGATTCTGAAGTGAGTAGGGCCAATCGCGTATCAGTTGGAGCTACCTCTAGAGTTGGATCATATACGTGACGTGTTCCACATCTCGATGTTAAGATGCTACCGCTCTGATCCTATGCATATTGTGCCCGTAGAGGAGATTGAAGTTAGGCCAGATCTGACATTTGAGGAGGAGCCAGTTCAGATTTTGGATCGCGACGTTAAGTTCTTACGTAGGAATTCTATTCCCTTGGTAAAAGTGCTGTGGCAGAATCATAGCATTGAGGAGACTAATTGAGAGCCTGAGGATTCGATACGACAACAGTATCCTCACCTTTTCTGATCAGGTAAAATTCAAGAACGACTTTTCTTTAAGGGGTAGAGTTGTAATGCCCCAAATTTCTCTAATTTTGGCTTTGTAATTGTTGGGCTTGGAAATATCTGAACAACTGGGTCTGTGTTATTTTTGGCTTTAAATATGTTGGGTTAAGTGGTTATGTGCTCTGGGGTGTGTTTGGGAGGTCCTAATTTCAAGCTATAACTTGGGCTAAATTTTGGATTCTTTTTGAATAAAACCTTACTCTTGTCTAGTGGGCTTAAGTTTAAATGTTAGGAAGGTTATATCAGAATGGGCCTACTAGTCTAGTGGTTAAGTGGCAAGAGATTACTCTTAGGGTCGAGAGTTCGATTCCCTGCAGTAGCGTTGGGATTATTTTGGCTGCAAGTTTTGGCTAAGAATTGGGCTTCATTAAAATCTGAGTTAGGGTTTAGGGAAAATTAGGGCTTCTTCCCTTCTTTTTAAACAAAACTTTTTGCTCTCGGCCATCTTCTTCTTTTTCGAAAACCCCTTGCTACCGAAATTTACTCTCTTTTTCCTCCTTCCCTTCATTTTCCATCTTTTTCGATAAGCTTAGGTGTGTTGCTAGTGGTTCTATCGTTTCGGTAAGTATCGTTTAAATTAAATTTTGTGATTTCCTTAAGAGTTGTTTAAGAGGGATTTTGGTTGCTGTTTAGGGGATATTCAAGGTTCTGTGGATAGCTGATCGAGTTTTTAACAGCGAGGAATCACCATTCTTCGTCTAGGGTAAGTAGACCTCACGTTTCAGGATTTGTCCATTTTTATGTAAGTCGATTTAAGTGACTGATTCGGGCTCGATATTTTCAATCTTAGGCTTTACAGTGCTCATGGTTAGATTAGCAGCAAAAACAAACCAGGTGTGCACTCCGATCACGTAGAAAATGAGTTTCAGCGAAAGCCGTAACATGGTCTGTCGACTCCACATGGGCGTGTGGTCTGCTCGTGGGGTAGCTTGCGTCATGAGACACGGGCGTGTCACTGACGAGCCAGGCAGTGCGCGCGCCACACGGGTACGATAGAAATGGGCGTGTGAGGCTGATGAGGCCGTGTGCGAGGCACGGGCTCAGGCAAATGGGCTATATGGGCCCACACGAGTGAACCACATGAGCTTGTGGGATTTTGGGCTAGGCCGTGTGATCCACACGGGCAAGGCCAATTTGGGCCGTGTGACCCACACGGGCGTGTGAGCCCAATTAATTTGAAATGTTCTGTAAGGTTGCACGGGTTGCCTAAGTCGACTGTGACCTGATTGTAGGGGCGATAAGTGTTACTTAGACCCCATACTCTGATTGATTACTGAATTGTGTGCAAAAGCATGTTATTATAAGCATGTGTATCTTTCTGACTCCATATATCCGTTCTGCCATGATTTTGATAAGATCTGATATCTGCATATAAGCATGTCATGGTATGTATGTTGCATTGCATTGGGTTGAAATTGTTGTGAAGAGAAGGAAGTCTGAGAGGCGATTAGCCTGTTATCTGGCAGTTAGGCTGCATATATCTATTATGTACTGTTTTACGGTACCTTTTGGTGTGTAAGGTTAGATGGGTAATTATATCCCCAACTTGGTGTGTAGGGTTGGGTGGGTCGATTCTATCCCCGCATGGTATGTTGGGTTCGTCAAAGATGGTGTGCAGGGTTGGTGGGCATGTTTTCTAATATTTGATTTGTTATGCATGTGATACCTGTATGGCTAAGGCCGAAATATCTGTATTCTGTTATCTGTTTGTATGCATGTTGTTTGTGGGGATGTACACACTGAGTTTGCGAAAACTCACCCCTTTGTTTATTTGTCTGTCAGGTAATCCTCAACAGTAGATGGATCGGTGCGACGGAGGGTTCGATGGTGACCACTGTTGGACATTTATGGATTTTTGAGTAACGCTCTATTTTTTCTGCTTTATTTAAATATTCATTTTTGGATTATTTTGGGATTTAAAATTGTTAAATTTTCGAATTATAACTGAATGATGTTTTAGCTTCCTCGTTAATGAAATGTTTTTATTTAATATTTTGAATAAAGATTTCACGACTTAAGTAATGATAATGAACTGAATGATTTTTAATTTGTTAGGGTTTTTCTAAAAAGCACTCTCATGTGACGCTTCCAGATTCGGCCATAACGTCTAGGCCGGGTTTGGGGTGTTACAATTGCAAGATAAACATGTAAGGCACATTCAATCAATTTGATCTCAAGCCCTACACATATCCTCATTGCCCTTATTAGTCATATATTCCATAATAACATCAAGAAACATATATGGGCTCAACACAATCAGATTTCCGAATATATATATTTTTCATATCACGTATCCATATAACACATAGAATCATATCTTTATATTACAAGTATATTTTCATAACAACTCATCTTGAGTTGAAATTATTCCATGTCAGAACTATACTCCTCTAATTCGAAATATCAATGTCACACGAGTAGTATACTCAAGGTGTACAAATCTATAATCAAGGATGAACATACTCATCAAATAAATTCATGTACAAATATCATCATATCATGTTTCCATATATCAATTATCATGTATTATCATTTCATGTATTTTAGGCAGATACGAGTAATAACTAGTTTCTTATTCATATCTGCTCATTTTTGGATTGTTACCCGTTGAATTTATTCAGAATATTGATGGATACACAAGTAGTACACTCGAGGTGTACAAATCAGGATCCATCAATTCATGTCCAATGGCACCCATAAGGTACTATCTCAGAGAGTACACTCTTGAGCCACACATGTATACAATAGGATTTCCAGTCTAGGCTAAATCCTGTCTACAATATATATTTACTCAATAGAGTTTAGTTAGGATTACCAGTCCAGGCTAAATCCTTTTTATGACATATGCTCTAAAGAGCTTGTTCTGGATTACCCGTCCGGGCTAAATCCATTCATAACATATGCTCGAGGTACTTATTAGGATTACCAGTCTAGGCTAAATCCTTTCTGTAATGAGGTCAACAGGATTACTTGTCTGAGCTAAATCCCATCAGCAACAAATGCAGGACCTCATTCAATAAGGGAAATCACACTTATCCATCGATTTTCATTTATTCAAATGGGGTTTAACATTTTTCAGGCATTAACAGGCATGTAATAATTTCATATATCTATAACATTCATATAATTCAAATAAACACATTTCACATTCATTTCAAGCATAAAAGTAACATTTTTATCATTTATCATTTATCATTTATCGGGCTTTGTTACATATGTTTTCAATGTCATATATATATATGATATTTATATAATTCACAAACAAAACATTAAATTCAAGCATATAAATATACATAATTTAGTTACACGAACTTACCTCACAAATGTTCGTATACGTAAAATCCATTAATCCGACATTTTTCTCTTTTCCTCGTTCTAACCCCAAATTTGGTCTACCCAGATCTATACGAGTGAATTTAACATCAATTTAATACAATTTAAACTCAATTCAATCCAACTCACATCTTAGGCAAAATTACCATTTTGCCTCTAAACTTTTAATTAATGACGATTTCGTCCTTAGGCTCAGAAAATGAAACTTATGCAATTTACTCTTTATTCCAAGCCTAAACAAAAATTCAATATAAAATTTATAGAACATTTATTCTATAAAACTCAACATTTTTCTTCAATTTTCACAACTTTACATTTTAGTCCTTAAATCATGTTTTCATCAATAATCACTTTGTAAAAGTGTTTTATCAACAACCTTTCATATTCTACCATAAATTTCAATTTTTTAGCATATTCATCCATGACATAATTTCTATACTTTGATAACTTTTCAAATTGATTCCCCAAATAGTTAGATTAAGTTATCCCGGTTTCAAAAATATAAAAATTACTAAAAACGGAGCTTGAATACTTACCTAATTTGGCCAAGAAAGCTTATTTTCTCTTTCTTAGGGTTTCCATGGAATATTTGGGGAAGAAGATGATATAAAATGATACTTATTTCTATTTAATTATTTATCATCTTTTAATTTTATCACTTTCCAATTTAGTCCTTAGCCTTTTTCTAATTTTCCAAAAATATCTACTAACTTTTCATTAATGGTATAATTACCATATAAGGACCTCAAGTTTTGAATTCCATAGCTATTTGATCCTTATAGCTACTAGAATTCAATTTTTGCATTTTATGCGATTTGGCTCTTTTTACAATTAAGCACATAATCGATAAAATTTCTTTACGAAATTTTCACACAACATTATTATCATATTATAGACCATAAAATAATATTAAAATAAATTTTCTTTTCAAAATCGGATTTGTGGTTCTGAAACCACTATTCTGATTTCTCTAAAAATGGGTTGTTACAATTAAAATAAATTTTCTTTCCGGCTCAAATTTATGGTCTCGAAACCACTGTTCCAGAATGAAATTAGGTGTTTAAATAGGAAGAAAAAAGAGATGTTATAGGGGTTAAATTCCTGTTGAAATAGCCATTGGGTGGAGGGGAGTCATTGGAAATTGGTCATTGGCGGGTGGGGTAGTTGTTATGGAAAACATATTCAACTGGAAGCGTTTTCCTACCAATCCGCTGAAAATGCCTCCAACTAGACGTGTTTTCTTATTTTTTGCCTAATCCTATAAACTTGAAAAAAATTGGTCTAATTCGATAATTATAAAAAAGGTATTTTATGGGTAATTCACCCTCGTCACTTTGATAAGAATAGGGGAAAATATATCGTTGAATATTGGGTGTTTACTTTACTGTGAATATATAAAATAAGTCAGTTCATATCCAAGCATTAAAAAATGTAGTGAAGTATTAAAAAGACGAAAAAGAAAGAGCGGCTAACATGATTGCCGAAGACATTGTTCAAACTAATTACTAATTAATTGGAAAGTCTTGTTTTCTAAACAAATCTTGGAAGTTTATATTGGGTGGTGGTCAATTATTGTCACCATTCTCTCACTTCATTTTCAACGTATTTCTCCTTTTTGCATGACCCAATGTAAAAAAATTCCCTTTAAAGCAAGCACCTTCTCTTTCATTTTTTTCAACTGGCATTTTGCATGCCCTTTATGAACGAATTACTACTTTATAACATCAATTCATTTCTTCTTTCGAAATTGTTCAAACTACGTAAGAAAATCAAGATAGGATAATCTTTTTTTATAAGAGGTAAGAATAGAGATTGTAAAGTGTTAACTAAATATTTACATACTTATTACTTCACTTATGATTAATAAAATACAATAACTTTTAGGGTATATTATACTGTTAATAATTAAATTATGAGTAAATTTTTATTTTGGTCATTTAATTAAAAAATATAATTTATTCATTGAACTATTTAAAAGTTTTCATTTAAGTTACCGAGCTATTAAAATTGATGTTGTATGGTTTTCTTTGTTTGCACTGCCTGTATCAATCCAAAGCTCTATTTCCCCTTCTCTTCTACATTACAGTTTTTTTTCATGAAATAACTTCGAACGTAACAAATCTACGAACCAAAGTTCAAACAGTTTTTTTATCTAATCTCTAACACTGACCGTCAGTTCAATTTGGATCTAAGGTATGTTCTTCTACTTTTCAATAGGTACTAGTCCACCATATCTGTCATGCCCCAAAATATATGGGTTAATTGAAATAATTAATCAAGAAATAATCTAGTCTTGATGGATAAGTAGATAGCACATTCTTTAAATATCCTAGGTTTAAGTCACTTCTATTCCATTTCTATTCTTTTTAATTTCAGCAAACTAAGATAAAAAAAGAAAAACACATTAGAATATATAGTATTAGTAGTGAAAATTTAACAAGTAATAGGCCTAGGCCTAATGGTTAAACACTTGTTTCTTCCCCTTGCATAATTAGGTTCAAACCACCTAAGTCCCTTTCAATTTATTTTTGGCATTTCGGCAATAGAGGAAATTACCATGCAACTATCATTCACAAATCTTGCCAAAGATCTTTCAAAAATCTTGATTTATCTTGAAATCAACTATTAATTATTGTGTAAATGTCATTTAAAGGAATCGTTTTAGGTGTATCGAATCAGATTTGATCGTAGGAGACGTTGATCAGGCTTTTGGTAAAAGTTGTGTGTTCTTTTACAAATGAATCGGGGCAAAACGTGTCTAGGAATATGGCCACACGGGGCTTACACAAAGGTCTGTGGACCACACAGCCCCTCACATGATCATGTGCCTCTGAAACCCTAGGCTAGTTCGAATCTCACACCACTAACATCCTTCCACACAGTTTGCCATACGATCGTGTCTCCATTGTAGCTTCATTTTACAATTATCAGACGACCACAGTTTGTTACACAGCCTAGCCCCATGGCCGTGTAACCCCTCCACACGACTTTAACCCTCTCACACAGTCTAGTCACACGGCTGCGTGACCCTTGTATTCAGATTTTACATTTTTTCCCAACATTTTATAATTTGTTCATTTTAGCCCCTGAACAGTTCCAGAACTATTTTGAGAGTTTTATTACTTTCAATTTAACCCCTGATAATATGAGTACTAGAATGCATGATTTGAACGACCAAATTATTATTCTATATACATGATATGTGAACAATATATGCCTATGGTGTCTGTATTATTGATTTTTTGTTCAGCATGCCTTATGTTACCATTAAACTGAACACATGACAAGAATGTCTTTTGCTATTGAATTGATCCCTTATAAGCATATTATTTTCTACTATATCAAACTGTTATAAGCATAATGATTGCCGTCGTACTGTTTTGTTAAAAGCATATCAAATGCTACAGTATTGATCTGCTTTGAACATGTCTTATTGCATTGCATGGGGTGAGACAATATGTACGAAAGAAGTATTGACAGTTTATCTGTAAATTTTGTTGTGTACCCATAGCCATAGACAGATTCCATCTACGGTGTTTTTACTATGCATCCACAACCTATTGACAACTCTTATCTGTAACCATGTTGTGCATCCACAACCATTGGCAGATTTTATCTGTATTATTTTGTTGTGTACCCACAGCCATAGGCAGATTCTATCAACAATGTTTTTGTTGTGTACCCACAGCCATAGACAAATTCCATCAATGATGTTTTTTTTTGTGTGTCCACAGCCATTGGCAGTTTATCTGCAAACCATTAGTGGTTAAAACCATAACCCAATGTGTAGGTGGATGGAGTTCAAGGGAACTCCCATTGTGGTGTGT
Source organism: Gossypium longicalyx (assembly GCA_025698465.1). Lineage (NCBI taxonomy): Eukaryota > Viridiplantae > Streptophyta > Magnoliopsida > Malvales > Malvaceae > Gossypium > Gossypium longicalyx. The sequence goes on along the minus strand of CM046998.1, from coordinate 30,757,008 downwards.
AGCAATGGGGTAAAATATTTTTTGCTAAACCGAAACTGTATTGCATTCAAAAAGTATGTGCATTCAATTCTGAGATTTTTGAGATGATACATATACATATTCATTGTTGATTTAATTTGATATACCAATATTCTGGAATTGCTATTGTGGATCATTCTATGTGATGCGTTTTTGTTTGCTAATCGGCTGCGCATATTTATTTGTGATCGAACCCACACTGAGCTTCATAGCTCACTCCCTCTTTTATTTTCATCTTTACAAATAGCTCATCAAGTTAGGACGCGGACATGACATATGAAGGGTCTCAACTCAGTTTCATTTATTAAAATATTTTAGGTTTTTTTATTAAGCAATTTTATTATTCAGAGACTATATTATTTTATTTTGAACTGTACCATGGGACATAGAATTTTGGTTATTTTTATACGTAGCTTGCATGCCATTTACTTTTAGGATATCAAATTATGAATATTAATTAGTTATGCATGAACTCTAGTTTTTATCATAAATATAAATAGATATCACTTTTTCCACTGCTAGACTATATTTAAATTTTGAGTAATAAATAAATCAGAAATTAACTATGTTTTTAAAGGAAATCACCAAGAAAATGTATAACTTAATCAATTTTTATTAACTCAAGAATTTTTCTGAAAAGTTAACCAAGTTTTCTTCTAAATTAAACAAATGTTTTATAAAATGACATTTTTAAAAACTTCGATCATACTAGGCCATCTTGGTGGCCAATGTAATCTCTCGAATTCGAGTTTAACATCTAGGCCAGGTTGGGGAGGTTACAATATCAATCATCGAATTATTGCTTGGAGCTCACTGGTGAAACTTTTTCTTTCAGGAAAAACTTAACAACCTAGTTATTAAATGAAAACTTTCAAATAGTTCAATAACCAAAATGAACCATTATCAATAATTTAGTGACTAATGATGTAATTTAACCTAACTCTTAAAAATACTAATTATTTTTTATATTTAAATTTTTTTCACAGTTACAAAGGATAAATTTATTTAAATCTTATACTAAACGACTAAAAAGTTTATTTACATTTTTTTTAATGTGAAATTTTTATATTTTAAAATTAGTACTTGTAATATAACAAAATTCTAAGAATAAAAGTAAACAAATCAGTTCTTGTCGATTTTCATGAAAATTGTACGAGGAGAGTATATATTTTCCCAAGTTAATTTCAACGTCATAATAATTATAGAATCACATCAGTACTCGATATATAATCATTGTCGTTTACTTAAGGCCTTGACAGTAATCGAGTAAGAGGCAAGTAGAGAAAAAAAAAGGCTCTAAGTTACGACTGTACATTCAAAGAACATGGTCTTCTTATTCTTTTTTATCTAATTATTTGATTATTAGAAAATATATTGAAAGCTGGGAAGCAGATTAGGATGAAATTATCTCAAATATGAAATCAAATCTTTGATGAAGAAATTAATTTGAATATGCAAGACTATAATACTAGAGAATGCAATAGGGGTGTGGCTTGCGGTCAACAAAAGGTGTTGAGAGATATATGATAGATTAAATCCCATCATAGCAAGTACTATGGTGGTTTATGTGAAGGTAATTATATACAAGAATTTATATCTTGTACCATCAGCACCACTTTAAATAAGACCTTTTTGTTTAAAACTAGTATAATTCTAGTGTCTTTTTCAATAAAAAAAAAAGGTATTTGTTAAATAGTATTGTAACAGGCCGTTTGGCGAAGTCTTGATACCCGGTTACTGTTTGGTGTGTCTTAGTAAAATAAGTGTAGATATGAGTAAGAAAGGTGTTTATTTTGATTAAGTATAGGATTCTTTGTATGTGCCACTTGATGAACTCTTAGCTTTGGCAAACATCTCTGGCTTGACGGACTCTTCTGTTATGTGAACGCCACCCAAATGCTTTGGGCGAGCACGTTAGGTTTACTGTTGCATAGATTTGTTTATTATTTTAGTAAGATAATTTAGTTATTTAAGTTGAGACTTAGAATGAAACTAAGCCACTGTAGATGAAAATACTTAAATTATGATAAGTTCACTTAATTACAAGAATCAAGAGTATTAGTGGAATTATCTGATTTTTCCATTAAACCTTATATCCGTGCTTAAGTATATAAAGATAACAATGCCTTTACTAAAAATATTTTTGTTTCCTTTGTATTAATCTTCCTACTTGATTTTTATTTGCACTTTTTGAAAACTTAAGTCCAAAAAACCTCTCCGGAGTTGGGTTCACTTTAGTAAGCAAACTTACACTTTTGTTTTAGCTCACTAGTAACTTTTGATGAACCCTAGGTTATTTTCGAAGTTATTTACGTATTTTTGGTGTATACTAAGTGTTAGATTGATGTGTAAGGAAGGAAACTTCCTGATTTTTTAGTTTAGTGTGAATGTTTCTTACATGCATGTTTAGATTCGACAGAGTAGCGATATGATATGTTGAATTATCCCTATTTTTAGCTCAAGAAGCTACTAAAGGTTCGAGTGATAAGGCAAAGGTCCTGCTATATAGACTTCGCTATATTTCTGATGAGTTCCTTCTCACTTCCATGTGTCGTGGTTTTCTTTATCTTACTGTTATATAAGGTAAGTATTCTTTCTTTGTAAATTATGTATAATGTAAGTGTGTGAATAAGAGTTGTTTAGAGTCAATAGTCTAAGTTCAGTATGTCTGGGATAAGAAATATGAGTAGTTTTCATGTTAAGCCACTACCATCTACTTCTGATATGAATGATATGATATGATCTGATACGTAGAGATGAAGCTAATGATATATGTTTGTGTAGCTCCGGCAGATATATTGTAAATCAGATTGGCAGATCATGATAAAACATGCTACTGAATGATTCTGATATGAGGAGCTACAAGGGAATAATGTATATGAACGAATGGGAATCATATGATATGCATCTAACTCTGAAACTGGGTATATGACTGACATGAAAATGGATTGTCTGAGTTATCTTGAGTTGGCATATAGATTTGCAATTTTTGTTTCAAGCAAATAGTACTCTTAGGTTTGATAAAATACAAATTATTTTCCATCTATCAATTATAAATCAAAGACTTATTTTTATGAATTGCAATATTTTTGTTAAATGTCATGGTATAACCACTACTAAAAAAACATGCAATAGAAACCAAATTTATTCTAAAATTAGGTATATAAAAATTGTCTTTTAAAATTATCATCCTACAAGTTTCAAAATAAAGATATACATCTCCAACTACTTCAACTATCACAATGTTCCCATTATCGATTTGTAATGAGAGGTTCCTATCATGTAGACTTCTTATTTCCTTGAACCCTTGCAAAGAAATGCACACATTATCAGTGGCTCCAAATCAATGAGCCAATTGTCTGTTGAATCTTCAATAAACAAGTTTCAACAATAAAGAGTTCAATACCTTTCATTTTTTTTGGAGACTAGATAGTCTTTATACTCTTTACAATTAGCTTCGAATTACCCTTTCGTATCATAGATGTCTCTAGGCTTCTTATCCTTCCTTTCTTCCTTCCATTTTAAGTGAAACCAAGGATTTAGCCAGTTTCTTTCCCTTAGTTCACTTCTTCTTCCCTTTGGTAGATGAAGCAATCACTAAGTTAACTTCTACTTTAGTTTGGGTTAGGTACCCATTATTCAACATCAATACCCATTATTACAAACATCAACTACTAAGATTAAAGTTCTTTCATGTGTTGTGTAAGGTTTAGTTACCTATTTCCTAATATGTAAGCAACCCTAAATCTTGCAATGTCTTTTAGATAGGGTTTTTAGGCCATGTCGATCATGGTATTATAATCTAGTTCAACCTTGTTGCCTTTGCTTCTACAAAGAATCCCATAAGCATGAGTATATGTTTTTGACAAGAGGTTCACACTTTCATTTAAATTTATCAAATTGGTTATAGTATATTGTTGAGCCAAACTAGCTTGGCCTATGAATATATCTTCCAAATTGTCCATGATCTCTTTAGCATTACAATAGCTCTAATGCTGCTTTTGCAAGGTGCTACTAATACTTGCTAGAATATATTAATGAGCTATATCACTAGAACTTTTCCAATGGAATCATGCCTCACGTTGACATCCAAGAGTGCATTTTTCATCAAGCATGTTGACTTGAACTAGTTGCTAAACTATAAGAAACAACGTATGAGTAGAAGTGGACACTTCAACTATAACCGCAAAAACCACAGTGAAAACAAGGGACAACAAATTGTTTGTTTCCTTACATCTGCAAAGCTTAGATCAATGAGATGAACCCACTATCTTTGAAACAAACAAAATAAGTATACCTAGTTCTAACACACCCTAGTGAAGAATCTTCACTCTTGTATCTCAAAACTTAGCTTGTAAAACCAGTCACACAAAGGTTTTACAGTGAAAAATGCACTTTCACAAATAATGTTCCTTACTAATTAGATAAGGTCTCTCAATTAATAGTATATCAACCTATGCTAGCCTCTCAAACATATAAAGGTTTTTAAAACTTCTTAACATATTAAAGATCAATTTTGGTCCCTCCTTACCAATTTTGTGTCATAAGAACTTTTGGGTTATTTATACTTTTGTTCTTTTAACTTTTTTAAATTTACACTTTAACCCTTTAAATTTTTAATATTCATAATTTGACCCTAATATTTTTCACTCTCTTATGATTTAGCCTATACCTTGGATTTATTTCTCTCAACACAATTCTCTTCAATTCGCTCTACTATTCATCTTCCTTCTCTATTAAAACTATTAATTCTTATTTTTACTTCAAAAATTCTAACTCATATACATATTCCTAAATTAATCCTATTCACGGTTCAAGGGGTTTTAGGGATGATACATTTAATCATGAAATCTTGTGGAATATATTGTGCTATTTGTATTTTGGATATTGTATGGCCTCTAGGAAAAGATCCAAATAGGGTGTTGATCAGCCATCGACAACTTCAATGCATAACTCAGATTGATCAATGTCTTTCGAGGCACGAGAATAATTTCCAAAGGTTCAAGAATGGAAGATTATACCTAAGCGAGGATTTAAATTTGAGCAATGTTTTAAGAATGTGAAATACACTACTCAAATTGATAAGCAAAATTGGCAAGTTTTCTAACACCCTCTTGATAGGGTCATAATTCTATTAGTGCACAATTTTATTCTAATCTTTTGAGCCATGATGACGGGGTGGTTCGCATCATAGGCAAGGATGTTATTTTCAATGTTGATGGAATTAACAATTTTTATAAGATTGCTGACATTGCGAGAGATGATTATAAAAAACTATTAAAAAATTAGGTTACCTCTATTGTTGTGGCTTAGAAAATTTGTGAGAATAGAGAAAATTAGTGGTTCGAGGAAAGTAATCATTCATTTTCAACAACACCTATCTCTCGAAAGGTAAAAGTGTGGCTTTACTTCGTTAATGCTCATTTGTTGCCAATATTAAACATGAGTAAAGTTCAAATGGATCGAGCAACGTTGGTGTTTACAATTTTGGAAGGCCTATCGATCGACATTAGGAATATAATTTAAAAGAATATTTTGAAGCAAACAAGTAAATCCAATGGGACTCTTTGGCATTTGTGTTTAATCACGAATTTATGTTTCAAGGTAAGGGTGGTTCTTCAACAAGGTGAGGTTGTTCAAAAGCTCATTGGTCCTATTAATGTTGCTATTTTCCATAACAACAAATGTCCAATAGACATTAGGCCATGCCCTAATGAAGAGGGTATCACTCGAAAAGCTCAATTTCCATGAAGAAAAACATTGCCATGCACCAACCGTTGAGTTAGATTCAAAAACACTTGCAGGCATCATGTTTCTACATGATGCAAGAATTTGTTTCATTGTTTGCCCAAAACCATCATTTGGCTTGTGCAGCTGGAGAGGATATGGCTAATTTCACCACTTTGAATCCATCTCTTTTTGGACCAGATGGTTGTTTACTTCCTCACAAGGATGAGGTCTCTACTGATGATTAGGGGAGTTTCTTTTCCTTCTCTTTTGTACTTTTGGTTATAATATTTATTGTTGATTTTTTCTTTTTACGGTTCTGTCTCTCTTAGATTAAGGATAATATGCTATTTAACTTTGGAGGAAAGATACAACTATCATTTTATGCATATCTTTCAGTATTTAGGTGTGTCATTTGACTTTTACTTAGTTTGTATATTTAGTAAAGAAAGAAATGAAAGTATAGATTATTTCTAGATCGATGATGATACACCATGCCTCAGTACTTTTGGATTAAAAGATAGTTTTGCATGATGCAAATTATGTGTTATTTTCTAGCAATTGATTGCCCTACAATTTTGAGCACATATTTCAATCTAGTAGTTTGCTAATGACTAATTACATGTGTGTGTAAATGCTATTGAAATTAAGCCTAGAATATGTCTGATCTCTTCTTGAGGTGAAATCATAGGTGAAACTTAGTTGAAGAAATGATTTAGGTATTGTTTGGATCGTTTGTGTCTTTCAAGCTAACCGTGCATATATGAATACCACTAGTACACTTGTTTGAACCTTATAGACCTTTTTTTCTTTGTGTATTCACCCTTTATTAGTAATTGTTTGAGTTATAGACTAGCCAAAATTAAGCCTTAGTGCTTAATCATTCTTAGTCCTTTGTTTGTTTATTTTAAGTGTCAGTGCTTAATAGATATATCTTTTTAGCTTAAAGCATCAATTGGGATAGGTAGAGACATCAAAGTGGATACTTTCAGTAAGAAACAGAGGATAAAATATGATTTTTTATTTGTTTCCTTGTGTCTTTATTTTTTTATATATTATTTTTTTAAAATGAAAAAATTAAAAAAAATAAGAAGAAAAATGAAAAAAGAATGAAAGCACTTATGATATTATTGAAAAAAGAAAGTGAGGTTCTTCATTGTTTCTTTAGTTGAGTACTTCTATTTAGTTAGTTTATTTCATGCTTTACATTTGAGGAATGGAGAAATAAGGAGGTGAGCGATAAAAGGTGAAGAATATTAGTTGAGTTCTTAACATGGGGAAGTGGGTGAATGATACTTTTAGCTTATATCTGATCCAAAAGTAAGTAGTGCTTAGGGTTTAAGCCTAAATTGATTGTTTATTTATCTGCCACAATTTACACTATTATTTACATTTTTATTAACTTTAGCTTGTTTAATAAGCTAAATCAAGACATTTTAGGATTTAATTATGTTTTTTTATCATTTGATTAAGTAAATTATGTTTTTTCTTTTGTTTTTAAAATATTTTGATATCTAAATAAGGTTATCTAGTTATGTAGGATGGATCGAGAGCTAGAGATGCAACTTTTGGATGGAACTGATGCCAATGTCACGACATTAGGCTGTGGAAGTTGTGACATCAAAGATTGAAGCAAAAACAAATTCCTAGGACAAAACTGGGATGGATGTCGCGACATCGATTGGATGTTCCAACATTGGATTTGGATGTTGTGACACCGCTTCTACACGGCCAAAAATTCTTGCACACGTCGGTTACGATTTTAAGGGCAATTAGGGGTCATTTTTCTAACTTAAAACCCTAACAGACATTATAAATGAATAGGCACTTTAGTCTTTTGATTTTTTTCTATATAAACAACATTATAAACTAGATTCAAAGGGGGATTCAACAGGGAGATAGAAATTACTATTTAGATTTTTCTTTAGTTTTCAGATTTTTACTTATATTTACATTCGGGTAATCAAAATCTTTCTATTCCAAAGTTAGACAGTCGCGAGTGGAGGATATTCTAAACATGCACCTTCATCTCCAAATATCTATGAGAATTATTGATTTCTTCTTATTTTTTATTTATATTTCTTTCATTAATTTAAACTAATTGAATGTTTGTATAAATATTCAAATAAGTTTGTTCTTTATTTATATCTTGTATGAATCAACTGATTGAACTGACTAATTAACCAAGTTAATAATTGTCTAAAATTGAGTATTCATTCAAGAGAACTTAATATACTAGGATTGATGACCCTAGTAGAATATTTAGACAGGTGAAACTGAAAAAGGTATCCTGTTCAGTAAACTTGTACCAAGCGGTGAGACCGAAAGGATATCCATTTTACTAGGTGAGATTGAAAGTGTATCTTAGGTGGTAATCCTTACTAATGATGAGACTGAAAGGGTATTTCTAACTAAGGGTGGTAAGTACTTAAATTAATGGTAATTATTTTACTTAGTTAATAATTAGGGATTCAATTGACTCTAGGCTAACAGCTCGCATTGTCAAAACAAGGACTTGTAACACCCAGTTTTGGCAGGTCTTGAGGTTGGCGCATAACATGAAAGTAGTCTAAGTGGCACAATCCTATCTACTTAATTGATGATCTTGGTGTATACATTGAGCACATAGTTGATGTTATAGTATCAGGTAAAAATTGTTTTTTGACTGTGTGGAGATGTAAACAGGAAGAGCTGGTAAGAGTCTTGAGGGTTTTTGGGTAATATGAGTACGCCAAAGGTTTAGTACGCCAAGTTTGTTTAGTTACTGTGCTAGTTAAGTTCTAACAAGATGGTCAAGAATGAACGAAGGGACGAATCCGATATATATAAAGATATTGGATTCTCGTATACGTTTCTCTACAAGTATAAACCATTAATAAAGACAATCTTGAAAGTTTGTGACACGAGTCAATTTTCACTAAGAGAACATGGGTTTTACATATTATTATATGGGTTTGAAAAGAAAAGAGAATTATCTTCTTTCTTCTATTTAAAACACCATTATTGGTTTGCCTTGGAGCTGAACATAGATCTTTCTTGGGATCTAAAACAAAGTATCTAAGTCCCTGTAGAGGGTTGTTTAACATCCTGAGTAAGTATTATGGTATTGCATGTTGCTTCTAAGAGAGTAAGTCATTTTTTATGTGCGTGAACAGTAAGATGAAGAAGCAAGGCTTTTCATAGGGGTTCTCTAGGTTTGAGATGATGGTAAAGATTATCCGAATGAGTTTTAATGGTGTTCTTATGTCTTATAAGTAGAGGTTACTGAAGTTTCTAGATGAATGTTTGAATCTAGAGATTAAGTTGTTGTTCGTGAGAACTAGGTGAGTCTCCATACTAACTCTTGCATGTATACTATTCATACAATACACATTCGTGGTAATAACTCAAACTATGAAATAGAAACTAGAAGTGTATTGTAACACCCCTAACCCGTGTACGTTGCCAGAATAGGGTTACGGAGCATTACTAGAACTTTCAGAACATATACAAATAATTTATTTCAATTACTATTCATCTTTCAAAATTATTCGTAACAACCCTTAAATGGACCCTCGAGGCCCAATATGAGCATTAAAATCAAATCGGGACTTAATCGGAAACTCTAAGAATTTTTCGCTACATTTCAAAAATTTCCAAAATTATATACGCCCGTGTGACCTTAGGACATGCCTGTGCTGCAGGCCATGTTTGGACCCATGTAACTCTCTGACTTGTGCAAACAGCCGGCCACACGCCCGTGTGCTAGGCTGTATGGTTAATTAAATTCTTCAAAATTAGGTGTAGGTTTCACAAGGCCAAGATACATGCCCGTGTTCTCGGCCGTGTAACACACACGGCTAAGACACATGCTCGTGTCTCTGCCCGTGTGCTCAATTCTGAGCATTTTGTTTCTCAAATTTAAGGTGTAGGGACACATAACCTAACCACACGCCCATATGCTAGGCCGTATGTCACACATGGACTAGACACACGCCCTTGTGTCCGCCAGTGTGGACGAAATAAAGCTATTTATAGCTTCATTTCTCACCCAAAATCACACTAATGACCTGCACTTAAACTCACATCCAAATACCAACCATTTCAAGCATTCAAATTAAGCATCTATCATTCAACATGGCATATTATTACGTGCATACATGTTTATAATCTTACCTTGGTATATTCCATATGTTAAGCATAATTTGATCAACCATTTAACATATATGTAACTACCATAGTATGACATTACAAATATATAAAAAACAACCATTACTAGCCATTCTAATGGCTAGATCACAAACCACATATTTAAGCCATCTATGGCCAAGTTAGCCTATACATGCCATTATACCAAAATTATTTTACTATATATACCCAAAATAAGCTAGTGGATAGTGTGATGATGCTCCAATGATCTCCAACCTTTGCGAGTTTTTGAGCACTATAAAACAGGGAAAATAAAATCTAGTAAGCATTACATGCTTAGTAAGTTCGTACATCAGAAACTAAACTTACCAATCCCGTTTATTAAATTTAAGCATACAATATCATGTTTTCCATCAACTTGGAAAAATTGCCTAAACACATGCATTCAATCAAACATATTAGTCACAAAATTTTCATATACATCAAGTAAACATAGATGAGCTCATCATGCAATATTCTTTCAAGACATTATCATTTCATCTCATAATTCCCTCATCATGCCAAGAGTTTTGTCCGTTGAATCATTGAAATTCCGATGGATACTCAAGTAGTACACTCAAGGTGTACAATTCAATAACCCGTCAATTCTTATTCAAGAATACCCATTAAGGCATTTAATCAAATATCACACTCTTGAGCCACATATCGTATTACAGGATTACCAGTCAAAGCTAAATCCTTTATGTAACATGTGCTCAAAAGAGCTCAATTAGAATTACCAGTCCAGGCTAAATCCTAATTGTAACATATGCTCGACAGGGATTATATCAGGATTACCCATCCAGACTAAATCCTTTGTATAATGAGATCAATAGGATTACTCGTCCGAGCTAAATCACGTCAGCAACAAATGCAGGACCTCAATTTATAAGACAATCACATTTATCAATCGAAATTCAATATTCAAACAAGACTTTGCCCCTTTTTTCCAACGTTTCCGAACATATAATCATTCAGACATTTATAATATTCACGTAAATATAAATCATAACATTAAAGTTAACATATTTACATGCTCAATTAAGTTACATGAACTTACCTTGACACTTCTACTAATCCGAAACCTTTCCTTTTCCTCTATCTAACCTCAAATTTGTGTTGTTCGTATCTATATAAATAACTTTAATCATCAATTTCACACATTTCATATTTATTTGGACTTAATCTACATCTTAGGCAAAATTACTATTTTGCCCCCAACTTTTCCATAAATTTCAATTTCATCCCTAGGCTCAGAAAATGAAATTCATGCAATTTACTCCCTATTCCAAGCCTAACCGAAATTTCAACATAAAATTTACAGCACATATTTTCTATAAATTTTAGAAATTTTCATCAATTTTCACAACTTTACATTTTAGTCCCTAAATCATGTTTTCATCAAAAATCACATTGTAAAAGTCGTTTATCTATCAACAACCTTTCATTTTCTACCATAAAATTTATATTTTCAGCATATTCATCCATGACCTAATTTCCATACCTTGACAACTTTTCAAATTGATCCTCCAAATAGATAGATTAAGCTATCCCGGTTTCAAAAATATCAAAATTACTAAAAATGGAACAAGAAAACTTACCCAATTAAGCCATGAAAGTTTCTTCTCTCTCTCCTAGGGTTTTCATAGAATTTTGGGGAAGAAGATGAGAAAAATAAGATGACATCTTTTATCATCTTTTTAATTGATTAAATATTTTTTAATTTCCAATTTAGTTCTTGGCCACTTTCTAAATTTCCATGGATGAGTCACTAAAATATCTACATACTTTTCTTTAATGGTCTAATTACCATATAAGGTCCTCAATTTTTTGAATTTCATAGCTATTTACTCCTTCTAGCTACTAGAATTCAACTTTTGCATTTTATGCGATTTAGTCCATTCCATAATTAAGCACTAAATCGATAAAATTTTATTATCAGAATTTTCACATGACATTTCTAACATAATACAGACCATGTAATAAAATTAAAATAAATTTTATTTTTGGATCGGATTTGTGGTCCCAAAATCACTATTCTGATTTCACTAAAATTGGGCTGTTACATGTATAGTCTGAGTGTTTGTTGGGGTGTGCATGTATAGTTCATATGAATCTGATAAGTTAAATGTGTGAAGTTGAGTGTGGCTATATGGCACATTTGAAATGCATGCAATGAAGAGTATGATTAGTGACTTAAAATGTTGAGTCTTAATCAATGTCAATACATGAAGAGTCTGTCAAGCAAGTCTGTGTTTGTTCATTGTAGTGGAGTTTAAATGGATCCGTTAGGACTAAAAACATGATCTTTGATATGAATCTTGAAGGAAAAGCTCATGGCCATGACACCTTTCGAAAATGAACTAAAGGACGATGATTACCCAATGGGGTTCTTCCTGTGTCCTAGGACGATGATGGGCAAACCTCACATAACGTGAGTCTAGGAAAATTCATATCATAAACACATCAGGAAGTAAAAGCCTTTGTGGCGTAATATGAAACTAAAAGTTTTTGTGACGTAATATGAAAGAAAAGCTTTTGTAGCATAATATGAAAGAAAAGCCTGTGGAGGATACTAAATGGATAGCTTAGTGGTATGTTCTATATGATTTCCTCTATGGTGTATTTTGATAAGTTTATGTGGTGTGAATTGTCAGAATTATTTGGTAAGCTACGAATCTAGATGTTTGTCTTGATGGTAAAATATGAGTAAGTTCTAGTAGTTCTGTAACAAGCATGACTAAGATGAGGTACTAATATACTCTGGAATAAAAGTTGAATAAAGTCTTAAAGGTTCTCCATGAAAAAAGATGTTTATCTGAATTACAAGAAGGGTGTCTGTTATGATGATCTATAAGTATGAAACGTAAGGTAGTATTGTATCATCTTCAAAATTTATTCTGAATCTGAGTCAATGTTAAATTGAGTTATGAGATCTTGATATAGTGTAATATGGCGTCCATTTGGATGTTATTCACTGTGAATTATCAGTATGGGCATGGGAACTTAATTGAATTAGGGTATGTCCGAATGAGAACCAATAGTATGAAAATTAAGTATAACAGGGGTATTATAATTGGCATGTAAGGTAAATGATGTAGAGTAGAAGTTGACTCTTAGAAAGTCCTAAAATATTACGAAGACAACATCAAGGTATGGATAATGAGCTCACTAAGTACTTCTGTACTTACAAGATTATTATTTCCTTTTAGGTTTGTTGAGAACAAGCTTCGACTAGAGGTACGCCAAGATAGTTGCAGATTAGGCTATTATGCATATAGAGGATTTTGGGGAAGTCTTGAAATTTGCTTTTGTGTCTACCCTGATTAAATTTCAAACTTGTAAAGATCCAAATCAAATGTGTTGTAATAAGTTATTAAATACATATCTCATTTAAAGTTTTCAAATGTTTTTCTTTTAGACTTCAAATAGCATATTTAAAATAATTGAAAAATTATAAATTGTTTTTGTTAAAAGTTTTGTATCGTCTAGTAACACCCGAGATTCAGACCCGGTGAATCGGTTCAAGCTGAGGACGTTACAGGATTAGTTTTAGTTTTTATTTAATTAATTTCATCTAGTTAGATTTTGAACTTGCACTACTAATTCGTAACTCGGTCAGATTAGTAATTATTTTCAAGTGATTGGTTTAGTAATAATTTTCTCCAAATAGCAATCCCTTGGGTATGATCCTTGGAATACTTTCCAGTGTTCTATTGTAACACTTGTATATTATTGTAACAGCCTAATTTTGGGCATAGTCGGAACAATGATTTTGGAACCATAAATCTGAGGTCAAAGAAATTATTTTAATATTATTTTACGTGTTATAGCATGATTATATGAGTGTTTGAAATTTTTGGTTAATTATTTCAATGACTGCATGCTTAATTTTGAAAAAGGACTAAATCGCATAAAGTGCGAGAATTTTGTTCTGCTAGCTAAAGGTGTCAAAAAGCTATGGAACATTAAAGTAGAGGTCCTTATTGAGAAAATAGACAAATAAAATATTAGTGGCTGGACATGGAGCCTTAATTCAAGGAATGGTCAAATGTGAGGTGACTTAATTTATATTAAAATAATAAACCTAAAGGACTAGCTATCATCTTTTTCATTCTTTCTCTTCACCACCAAAAATTACAGCAAAAAAGGGGGTTTTGAAGCTTGAAAATTTCAGCCACTTGGTTTCTTTACAAATCAAGAAATACGGAATCCGAACCTAGACCGGGGGAAAACCAAGCAAGTGGACTAAATCAAACTAGTCGCCCATATTTTGTATACCTAGGTAAGTTGCACGTAAATATTAGAATTCTATTGTTATTATGCATTGAAAATTGATATTGCATGGAATTTTCAATTTTTGTTATGAATATGTATGACAAGATTTGATGTGGTAAAACTCCCGGTTGAACCGTAGGAATAGATCGGATATCCATGCCATGATACTAGGGTTATATGTGAGCCAGTGTAAGACCATGCCTGGGACATGTCAACAGCCTCGATATGTGAGCCAGTGTAAGACCATGTTTGGAACATTGCATCGGCATTGTTGTATGAGATAGTGTAAGACCATGTTTGGAACATGTCATCGACATTGTTGTATGAGCCAGTATAAGACCATGTCTGGGACATGGCATCGGCACTAATATATGAGAACCAGTGTAAGACCATGTTTGGGACATGGCATCGGCACCGATATATGAGAACCAGTGTAATACCATGTCTGGGACATGGCATCGGCATCTTACCCTTTGGTATAAGGCTTATCGGGTATCCTTTATTATTCCAACTGGTTCAACGGGTGATTTAAAGATTATGTCACTATTGAGAAAAGTTATGATTATGTTGTAAGTGGTACAAGTACCTACACGAAACCCATGAGAATGAGCTCAGGTTGTGTATATGAGTAGTAAGGATGAAAATAAGTAAGTTAGGTCTATGGTCATTCGAGAATCTTGTGCAAATGTATAATATGTTATGAGTATGATATTACTTGGTAAAGTGTTGTTAATTATTTACATGTAACTTACTAAGCTTTATTCTTACTCCCTCTCTTTTCCATTTTCTTATAGCATCGCCAAGCTAGCTCGGGGATCAAAGGACGTTGGAGGCTTGATCACACTATCAAACGAAACAATTGGGTATAGTTAGATTTATCATTTTGAGTATGGCATGTATAGAGACTTGGTCTTTTTGTTAAGTGTCATGTTGGTTTAGCCATAAGTGTTGGCTCATATTGATGTGATATTCTTTTTGTATAGGCCATTGAGGTTGGCTAATATTGATTATTGCTAAATGCATTTAACGAGAATTTTCATGGATGTAGTTGTTGCATGGTTTGTGTTGATAAGTAGGAGATGTTGTATGTGATAGAAAATAGCTTGGAAATGATGTGTGGATGCCTTGGTATTGGCTGATATGGTCATGTATTTGTGTGGTACTGGTATTGTTTGATGTTTTGTATGTTGGTGTAAGTAAGGGTGACAAAAAGGTTTGGTAAATAGCCTTGTTTTTGCCTACATGGTTTGCCCCATGGGCGTGTGGCTCGGTCGTGTGTCCCCTGCACCTTAACTTTTCAAAACAGAATGCCCAGTAGTAACCACATGGGCATAGACATGGTCGTGTGTCTCAACCATGTAGAGGACATGGCCATAGCACATGAGCGTGTGCCCAGGCCGTGTGAAGTCTGTACCTTTAATGCGAAATTAAATTTGCCACACGGCCAAGCACACGGGCGTATGCCTTGGCCGTGTGCCGCTAAATGGTTGATAATGTTGAAAATAGAATGTCTAGGTTTTTATACATAGGCTGAGACATGGGCGTGTCATGGCCGTGTGAGGGACACGGGAGTGTTCAGGCCGTGTGTGCTATACGAGCCTTCAACACAGCCATGTTAAGAGGATACAAGGGCGTGTCACTCTTCCACACCGGTGTGTGTCCCTATGTGCCTTGAAATTTTTTAAAGTTTTCTAAGTGCTCAGTTTAGTCCCGAACCATTTTCAAATCATGTTTGGGCCTCATAAGTCCATATTAGGGACGTTAAGAGGAAGATTGAAAAGTTTTAAATTTTAAATGGAAATTCATGTCCCGATTTTATGTACTTATGTATGTTTAAGTCTGGTAATGTCTCGTACCCTGTCCCAGCATCGGTTACAGGTAAGGAGTGTTACATTTAGTGGTATCAGAGCTATATTTTAGTCAATTCTCAGACTAACCTAGCGTGTGTACGAGTCTAGCTATACATGCCATATAAGTAATATGATAGTGTGACGACTCCTGACGAACATAAATTGTGCTTTCATATAGTAAATGGATCCCGATGAAGCAATGGCGGATGATGTAGAGAGTAATGCGCCGGCTCCCACTAAAGGGACCACACTATTTGAAAGTGCGCTCGTGACACTTTGTCAGGGCGAAGGGGCTAGAGAAGCCTTCCTCCACATGATGAGTGCTTGGTATTCGGAGTTTGTTCATACAAATCTGAACGCTCCACCTCCTCTACCCCTCCAATCCCTCAACCTACGCCTATAGCTCCTCAAGTGATGGAAATGATTAGAAGGGAAAAGCCTCCGGTTGATAGAATTGGGAAGCAAGGGGCCGAGGAATTTCGAGCGAATATAGATGATGACCTAGAAAGAGCAGAGTTCTAGCTTGAAAATACCATCAGGGTATTCGATGAATTGTCCTGCACATCTGAGGAGTGCATGAAGTGTGTTGTGTCACTCCTGCGAGACTCGACTTACCAATAGTGGAACACCCTTGTGTCGATTGTACCGAGGGAAAGGATAACTTGGGAATTCTTCTAGGAAAAGTTTTGAAAAAAGTATATTAGCCAGAGATTTATAGACCAGTAAAGAAAGGAATTTCTTAAATTAAAGCAAAGCCGAATGACAATAACGGAGTATGAGCGTGAGTTTGTGAGGCTCAGGAAATACGCTCGGGAGTGTGTATCTACCGAAGCCATCATGTGTAAGAGGTTTGAGGATGAATTAAACGAAGACATCTGACTATTAGTTGGTATTCTAGAATTAAAGGAGTTTGTGGTACCTGTTGAGAGAGTTTGTAAGGCTGAAGAATTGGCCAAAGAGAAGAGAAAAGCTGATATTGAGTCTCATGACTCAAAGAAAATACAGATGGGGAAATCATTTCAATCCTCGTCTAAAAAATAGAGAGAGTTTACTACTCGATCCAATGCTTCAGTTGGGTTCTCAAACAGAAATAGGAGTAAGTAGTACACGGTGTCTAAAGCTCAAACCACTTCTATCGCAAGTGTTGATAGTGCTCGACCGAATAGACCAGAATGCTCACAGTGTGGTAGACATCACTTCGGTAAGTGTCGAGGGAATGATAGAGGTTGTTTCAAATGTGGATCACTAGATCATTTCATTCGAAACTGTCCTGAGATGGTTGAGAAAGATATGAATCAAGGTGTGAGATCGGGTAATGCCCCTTCGAGGGGTAGACCACAAAGGAACCTGGGAAGTAAGACTAGCAGCAGCAGTGCACCTAGAGATTCCGCCATGAGGTCCGAGGGTAGAGTTCCTGCAAGGACTTATGCCATTCGTGCTCATGAAGGGGCTTCATCCCCAGATGTGATTACGGATACTTTTTCTCTTCATGATATCTCTGTTGTTGCTTTGATTGATCCGGGATCTACCCATTCATATATTTGTATGAAATTGGTGTCTAGTATGAATATGCCTGTCGAGTCTACATAAATTGTGGTAAAGGTGTCAAGCCCATTAGGTAAGCATGTGTTAGTTGACCAAATATGTAGAAATTGTCCCTAGACAGTTAGAAGTCATTGTTTTCTAGCTAACCTCATGTTGTTACCGTTTAATAAATTTGACGTAATTCTTGGTATGGATTGGTTGACTGCTCATGATGTGATAGTAAATTGTGGAAGAAAATTCATTAAACTAAAATGTGATAATGGGGATATTCTTCGAGTTAAATCAAGTGAACCGAACAGCTTGCCTGTACTGATATCTTCTATGATAGCTCAGATAAATATGAGAAAAGGGTATGAGTCTTATCTCGTATTTGTGTTGAATACCCAAGTATTGGAAGTAAAGATTTTTTTCAGTGCCGGTAGTTTGTGAGTATTCGGATGTGTTTTCGAAAGAGTTGCCCGGATTGCCTCCATTTAAGAAAGTCGAATTTGGTATTGAGTTAGTCCCTGGTACTGCACCTATATCGATTGTCCTGTATAGGATGGCTCTGACGAAATTAAAGGAGTTGATGGTTCAGTTACAAGATTTAACGGATAAAGGTTTCGCGAGACCTAGTTATTCACCGTGGGGTGCTCCAATGCTTTTTGTGAAAAAGAAGGACAGTTCAATGAAACTATATATAGATTTCCGATAGCTTAACAAGGTAACAGTAAAGAAAAAGTATCCCTTGCCAAGGATCGATGATTTGTTAGATCAATTAAAGGGAGCCACGGTGTTTTCTAAGATAGACCTAAGGTCTGGTTACTATCAGTTGAGAGTTAAGGAGCAAGATGTGTCGAAAACTGCATTTTAGACAAGGTATGGGCATTATGAGTTCTTTGTCATGCCCTTTGGTTTAACAAATGCTTCTACAGTGTTTATGGATTTAATGAACTGTATTTTCTGGCCATACTTGGATAAATTTGTTATGGTTTTTATTGATGATATATTAATTTATTCTCGTGATGAGAGTGAGCATGCAGAGCATTTGAGAACTGTTTTGTGGACTTTGAGAGATAAGCAGTTGTATGCCAAGTTTAGTAAAATTGAATTTTGGCTTTGAGAGGTCGGATTCTTGAGACACATTGTGTCAGGCGATGGGATTAGAGTTGACCCGAGTAAGATTTCGGCTATTGTTGAATGGAAACCGCCGAGGAATGTGTCGGAGATTAGAAGCTTTTTAGGCTTAGCCAGATACTACAGATGGTTTGTTAAAGGATTCTCCATGATTGCTACTCCGATGACGAGGTTGCTACAGAAAGATGTCAAGTTCGAATGGACAGAGAAGTGCCAACAGAGTTTTGAGAAACTAAAAGCACTATTGACTGAAGCACCGGTCTTAATGCAATTGGAATCGGGAAAAGAATTCGTAGTGTATAGTGATGCATCCTTGAATGGATTAGGATGCATGCTTA
Source organism: Gossypium longicalyx (assembly GCA_025698465.1). Lineage (NCBI taxonomy): Eukaryota > Viridiplantae > Streptophyta > Magnoliopsida > Malvales > Malvaceae > Gossypium > Gossypium longicalyx. The sequence goes on along the minus strand of CM046998.1, from coordinate 30,737,969 downwards.
GACAAGAAGGCAAGGTAATAGTGTATGTCTCGAGACAGCTAAAACCACATGAGAAAAATTATCCAACACACGACTTGGAGTTAGCCGCAATCGTGTTCGCATTAAAAATCTGGAGACACCATTTGTATGGTGAAAAATGTCGAGTATTCACCAACCATAAAAGCCTAAAGTACTTGATGACTCAAAAGGATTTGAACCTACGGCAATGAAGGTGGCTAGAGTTGATAAAATATTATGAGTTGGTAATTGGCTATCACCCGGGAATGGCGAACGTGGTCGCAGATGAATTGAGTAGGAAGTCATTGTTTGCCTTGAGAGCTATGAATACTCAGCTTTCTGTAACTGAGGATGGTTCAATCCTAGCAGAGTTGAGAGCTAGACCAATATTTCTTCAAAATATTTGTAAAGCTCAAAAAAGTGATAAAGATTTGCAAGACAAGATGGCTTAGTGCGAGATAGTTAACGAATCAAATTTTTGGATTAGTACCAACGACTGTTTGATGTTTCGGGATAAGATCTGTGTACCTAGAGATGATGAGCTTATTAGGAACATTCTTCATGAGGCACATAGTAGTTGTATGTCCATCCATCCGGGTAGCACTAAGATGTATAATGATTTGAAGAGATTGTATTGGTGGTTGGGTATGAAAAGAGACATTTCTGAGTTTGTTTCGAAATGCTTAATTTATCAGCAAGTGAAAGCTGAGAACCAAGTACCTTAAGGTTTACTTCAACTTGTGATGGTTCCTGAGTAGAAATGGGACCAGGTTACTATTGTAACACCCCTTACCCGTATCCCACACCAGGACAGGGTACGAGGTGTTACTAGACTTAAACACATGCATACAAACGATTTCGGGTCATAAAATTCCGCACAAATTTAAAACTTTCAAACTTCCTCTTAACGACCCTAATATGAATCTATGAGGCCCAAAACACGCTTTGAGAACAATTTGGGAATAAATCGAACACTTTTGAAAACTTTGAATAATTCAATGTAAACAAGGGCACACGCCCGAGTGTAAGGGCAACACGCCTGTGTGTCCTCTTAACATGGCCATGTTGAAGGCCCGTGTGGCTCACATGGCCTGAACATATCGGGACACGTCCGTGTCCCTAGCCCATGTGGATTTATTTCTCAATTCTAACCTATAAAGGTTTTTACATGGCCTGGCACATGCCCGCGTCCATGGACCATGTCTCTCACACGGCCATGATACGCCCGTGTCTCGGCCCGTGTACAAAAACCTTGACATTCTGTTTCTGATGTCATCAAACATTTAGGGGCACACGGCCAAGGCACACGCTGTGTGTCTCAACTGTGTGGTTACTACTGGGCATTCTGTTTTGCCAAATTTAGGTGCAGGGGACACACGACCTGACTACACGCCCATAGGACAGACCGTGTGTCATACACAGTCTAGGCACACGCCCGTGTATCTACCTGTGTAGGCAAAATCAAGGCTATTTACCAAGCTTTTTTGTCACCCTTACTTATACCCACCCACAAAAATATCAACAATACCAATACCACATAAACACATGACCATATCAGCCAATACCTAGGCATCCATACATCATTTCCGAGCTATTTCCTATCACATACAACATCTCCTACTTATCAACACTAACCATGCAACAAACACATCCATGAGAATTCTCATCAAATGCATTTAATAATAATCAATATTAGCTAACATCAATAGCCTATACAAAATGAATATCACATCTATATAAGCCAATACTTATGCATAAACCAACATGACACTAAACAAAAGACCAAGTCCTTATACATGCCATGCTCAAAACATTTAAACTAACTACACCAAAAACTTTAGGTGATAGTGTGATCAATGCCTCCAACGTCCCTTGAATCCCGAGCTAGCTTGGAGGCACTATAAGAAAAATGGAAAAGAGAGGAAGTAAGCATAAAGCTTAGTAAGTTACAAGTAAATAATTAACATCACTTTACCAAGTAATATCATACTCATAACATATCATACACTTGCACAAGATTCTCGAATGACTATAGACATAACTTACTCATTTTCATCCTTACTATTCATATACATAACCCGAGCTCATTCTTATGAGTTTCATGTAGGTACCTATACCATTTGCAACATAATCATAACTTTTCTGAATCATGATATAATCTTTAAATTACTTGTTGAACCAGTTGGAAAAAAAAATGGATACCCGATAAGCCTCATACAAAAGGGTAAGATGCTGATGCCATGTCCCAAACACGGTCTTACACTGGCTCTCATATATTGGTGCCGATGCCATGTTCCAAACATGGTCTTACACTAGCCCACATGTCGAGGCCGATACCATGTCCCAGACATGGTCTTACACTAGCTCTCATACAAATGTTGATGCCATGTCCCAAACATGGTCTTACACTGGCTCACATATCGAGGCTGATGCCATGTCCTAGACATGGTCTTACACTAGCTCACATATCAAGGTTGATGCCATCTTCCAAACATAGTCTTACACTGGCTCACATAACCCTAGTATCACGGCATGGATATCCGATCTATTCCTACTGTTCAACTGGGAGTTTTACCACTTCAAATCTCGTCATGCATATTCGTAACAAAATCGAACATTTCATGCAATATCAATTATTTAATGCATAATAATAATAGAATTGTGATATTTACGTGCAACTTACCTCGGTCACAAAATATAGGCAACTAGTTTGAATTAGTCCACTAGCTTGGTCTTCCCCCAATCTAGGTTTAGATTTCGTATTTCTTGATCTATAATGATAAAATTCACTAATTTAATCATCACATTAATCAAGACATTTCATAATTCTTATTTTGGTAAAATAACCGTTTTGCCCTTAGACTTTCACAAAATTATGATTTTGCCCTTAGACTCGTAAAATGATTTTCATCAAATTTCCACATTAACCAAGCCTAGCCGAAACTACTTTAAGCCTGTAGCATCTCAAAATTTCAATTATTTCGCACCTTTGCAACCTATTTTATAAACTTCACAAAATGATCATTTTAGGTGCTTTCATGAAAACCCCTTTCACTAAAGTTGTTTATTTAACAACCATGATTCATTTTCTTCTATAAAAATTCAGCAACCAACATGAGTACTCTCATGGCAAAACCATAGACTCTCAACCATTTTGCAAAATAGTCCCCTCATTAGTTAGCTTAAGCTACTAGGGCCCCAAAAGTACAAAAATCATCAAGAAAGACCATCAAAAGCACTTAGTTGCAAGAGTCTAAAGTTGCTAAAAATTTCAAGCTCCCATGGACTTCTTTCTTGGAGAAAATCAGTGGAGAAGAAAGAGAGAATTAGTCAAATTAGTCACCAAATTTCACCTAACTTTGACCTTACAATTTCTTTTGTCTCCATGTTCCACTAACAAATTTGTGGTCTATTTACTCAATAAAGACCTCTAATTTAATTTTCCATAGCTATTTGACACCTTTAGGTAGTAGAACAAAATTTTTGGACTTTATGCGATTTAGTCCTTTTTCAAAATTAAGCATGCAATCATTGAAATTAATTCACCAAAATTTTTAAACACTCATATAATCATGCTATAACACATAAAATAATATTAAAATAGTTTCTCCGACCTCAGATTTGTGGTTCCAAAACCACTATTCAGACTAGGCCCAAAATCTGGCTGTTACAATTCTCCTCCTAAGGATTTTCGTCCCCAAAAATCTTACCGTTAAAAAGGTTTGGGTATTGATCTCTTATAGTCTCCTCGGGCTCCCATGTGGCCTCTTCAACCCCATGTCTATGCCATAGTACTTTTACAAGTGATATACTCTTGTTCCTCAGTTGCTTAACCTCCCAATCCAAAATCTTAATCGGCTCTTCACCATAAGTCATGTTTGATCAAATCTCAACATCCGTAGGTGAAAGAACGTGCGAAGGGTCAGAACGGTATCGGCACAACATCGACACATGGAAAACATTGTAAATCTTCTCTAACTCAGATGGTAAGGCTGGTCGATAAGCTACCGGTCCAATTCTCTCAGTCACCTCATAAGGTCCAATTAAATGTGGACTTAATTTTCTTTTCTTACCGAATCTGAGGACTTTCTTCCACAGGGATACTTTCAAAAACACCTTATCACCCACTTGAAACTCAATTTCTTTTCGTTTCAAATCTGCGTAGAATTTCTGTCTATCCGAAGTGGCCTTTAAACAATCACGAATTACCTTTACTTTCTCTTCGGTCTCTTTGACTAAGTCAACCTTGTGAATCTGATTTTCTCTGAGTTCTGTCCAATACAAAGGAGTTCAGCACTTACGCCCGTATAAAGCCTCATAAGGCGCCATTTTCAAACTTGACTGATAGCTATTGTTGTAGGAAAACTCTACCAGCAGTAAATACTTTTCCCAACTACCTTGGAATTCAAGGACACAACACCACAACATGTCTTCAAGAACCTGAATTACTCTCTCTGACTGATCATCGGTTTGAGGATGGAAAGCCGTGCTAAAACTCAACTTTGTCCCCAAAGCTTCTTGTAACTTTTTTCCAAAATCGTGAGGTAAACCTCGGATCTCTATCCAAAATAATCGACAAGGGCACTCCGTGAAGTCTCACAATTTTGAAAACATACAAATCAGCCAATTTTTCAAGCAGATAATCCATACGTACTGGTATGAAATGAGCTGACTTTGTTAGCCTATCAACCACAACCCATACGGCATCTTTCTTCCTTGGCGTCCAAGGCAACCCAGACACGAAATTCATTGTAATACAGTATCATTTCCATTTAGGAACCATCACAAGATAAAGTAAACCCAAAAGTACTTGGTGTTCGGCTTTCACTTGCTGACAAATTAGGCACTTAGAGACAAACTCTAAAACATCTATCTTCATTCCCGACCACCAATACATTTTCTTCAAGTCATTGTACATTTTCATACTACCCAGATGGATAGACACAAAATTACTATATGCCTCATGCAAAATTTTCTGAATAAGCTTATAGTTTTTGGGTACACAAATTCTGTCTCAAAACATTAAACAGCTATCTGAACCAATCTGAAAATCTGATTATGTACCCGTCTCGCACTGAGTTATCTTAGCTTGTAATTCTTTATCACCTTTCTGAGCTTCGCAGATCTCTTGCAAAAACATTAGTTTCACTCTCAGCTCAGCTAAAATCAAACCATCTTCAGTTACTAACAACTAAGTGTTCATAGCCCTCAAAGCAAACAATGACTTCCTACTCAAAGCATCGGCGACCACATTTGCCTTCCCTGGGTGATAGTCGATCACCATTTCGTAGTATTTTATGAGCTCTAACCATCTTCATTGGCGAAGGTTTAGTTCCTTTTGAGTCATCAAATACTTTAGACTTTTATGGTCGGTGAATACTCGGCATCTTTTGCCATACAAATGGTGTCTCCAAATCTTCAGTGCGAACACTATGGCAGCTAACTCTAAGTCGTGAGTCAGATAATTTTTCTCATACGGCTTCACTTGTCTCAAGGCATACGCTATTACCTTACCTTCTTGCATAAGTACGCATCCCAATCCATTCAAGGATGCATCAATATACACCACAAATTCTTTGCTCGGTTCTAGTTGCAATAAAATTGGAGCTTCAGTCAACAACGCCTTTAGTTTCTCGAAACTCTGTTGGCTTTTTTTCTGTCCATGTGAACTTAACATCTTTCTGTAGCAACCTCATCATCGGAGTAGCAATTATGGAGCACCCTTTAACGAATCGTCTGTAGAAACTCGCTAAGCCTAGAAAGCTTCTAATCTCTGATACATTCCTCGGCGGTTTCCACTTAACAATTGCCAAGATCTTACTTGGGTCAACTCTAATTCCATCACCAGACACGATGTGTCCTAAAAATCTGACCTCTCGGAGCCAAAACTCACTTTTACTAAACTTGGCATACAACTGTTTATCTCTTAAAGTCTGCAAAACAATTCTCAAATGCTCTGCGTGCTCACTCTCATAACGAGAATAAATTAATATATCATCGATAAAAACAACAACGAACTTATCCAAGTACAGTCGGAAACTATGATTCATTAAACCCATAAACACGATGGGAGCATTTGTTAAACCAAAGGGCATCACAAGGAACTTATAGTGCCCATACCTCGTCCGAAATGCGGTTTTCGGTACATCTTGCTCCTTAACTCTTAGCTGGTAATAACCGGACCTTAATTCTATATTAGAAAGCACTGTGGCTCCTTTCAATTGGTCAAATAGATCATCGATCCTTGGCAAAGGATACTTGTTCTTCACAGTCACCTTGTTGGGCTGTCTGTAGTCTATACTTAACCTCATTGACCCGTCTTTCTTTTTCACAAAAAAGTACCGGAGCACCCCACGGAGATTAGCTCGATCTCATAAAACCTTTATCCGTTAATTCTTGTAGCTAAACCTTCAACTCTTTTAACTCCAACGGTGCCATCCTATATGGGGAAACTGAAGTAGGCGCCATACCAGGGACCAACTCAATACCAAACTCGACTTCCCTAGCTGGAGGCAGTCCGGGCAACTCTTCCAGAAACACATCCGGAAACTCACATACCACTGGCACTGACCCAATCTTTCCTTCCGACACTTGGATATTCAACACAAATGCGAGATAAGACTCATACCCTTTTCTCATATATTTCTCAGCAGTCATAGAAGAAATCACTCTAGGTAAGCTATCTGGTTCACCTGATTCAACTCAAAGAATATCCCCATTTTCACATTTCAGTTCAATGAATTTCTTTCCACAATTCACTATAACATCATGGGTAGACAACCAATCCATTCCAAGGATGACGTCAAATTCATCAAACGGCAATAACATGAGGTTAGCTAGAAAACAATGACCTCTAATTGTCAAGGGACAATTTCTACATACTTGGTCAACTAATACATACTTGCCTACTGGGTTTGACACTTTTACCACAAATTTAGTAGACTCAACAAGCATATTCATGCTAGATACCAGTTTCACACAAGCATACGAATGGGTAGACACCAGATCAATCAAAGCAACAATATAAATATCATGAAGAGAAAAAGTACCCGTAATCACATCCAGTGATGATGCCTCTTTGCGAGCTCGAATGGCATAAGTCCTTGCAGGCGCTCGGCCCTCAAACCTCTTGACGAAATCTCAATTCGCACCTCTATTACTTGCCCTACCTCCTGGGTTCTTCTGTGGTCTACCCCTCAAAGGAGCATTAATCGCTCTCACATCTTGCTTTTTGTCTTTCTCATCCATTTCAGGACAGTTTCAGATGAAATGGTCTAGTGAACCGTACGTGAAACAACCTCTATCATTTCCTCGGCACTTATCGAAATGACGCCCACCACACTGTGAACACTCCGGCCTATTTAGCCGAGCACTACCAATACTCGCGATAGAAGTGGTTTGAGCTTTAGAAGCTGTGTACTGCTTATTCTTATTTCTACTCGAGAATCTGTAATATCCCGAATTAGGGCCTAATCGGAATAGTGGTTTCATGACCACAAATTCGAGATAGAAATAATTATTTTATAATTATTTTAAGGTTTATAATATGATTGCATGATTGTGTGAAAATTTCGTGACAAAATTCTATGCATAAAGTGCTTAAGTTGAAATTAGGGACTAAATCGAATAATTTGCAAAACTTGCATTCTAGAAGTTTTTAGTATGAAATTACTTTGGAATATTAATGAGGAGGTCTTAAATAGCAATTTGACCACTTTTTAAAATTTTGGACAAAAATGGGCTTGTACATGAAAATTTTCAAAGAAAGGTATTAAGGGTATTTTGGTCATTTGGTAATTAAAAGATTAAAAAAAGGAAAAAGATGGAAAAATATGTCCATCTTCTTCATTAGGATGAAATTTCAAGGGTTCTTCATAGCTAGGGTTTGTTTCAAGCTTCCAAGCTCCATAGTAAGTGATTCCAAGCCCCGTTTTTAATGTTCTTTACGTTTTTAGAGTCCCGGTAACTTGATTTAGCTTATTCTAGTAATAATTTAACCTAGGGTTCATATTTGGAAAAATACCCATAGGTGAAATTTGTGTATTTTGGTGTTTTATGATAGAATATGAGGTTTTAAATTATGCTAGACAACTTGTGCTACTCAGTTTTAAGTGAAAACGAGTAAAAGGGCTTAATCGGTAAAAATACCTAATATTCATAAGTACATGTTAGAGTGTGAATTTGATGTTTCCATAGAAAGGAAAAATGATCAGCATGTCATAAAACATAAGAAAATGGGATGAAGTTTAATTCCCGAGCCTAGGGGAAAAAGTGTAATTTCGTAAAAGTTTAGGGGGCAAAATGGTAATTTTACCAAAGTTTGTATTGGGGGTTGTTTTGATGAATGTATGTATTAAATAAGATTAATTTGACATTATAGATCAAGAGAAATGAGATTCAAGCCGTGATCGAGGGAAAAACAAAGTTTACGAGGAATAGGCTTGATTGTTAATATTTTGTATCGAGGTAAGTTCATGTGTAAATGTAGTAACATAATTGTCATTTTAAGTAATTTAATGTTATTTATGTGATATGATGATTAATATCATGAAATATTATGCTTTATGGTTATTATTGAACAATATGTAAATTATGAATTGCTACCAAGTATCGGTTTTGATGTTCCGTGGAAGACGGCAAAGATGTGTAATCGAGGAAAAAACCCGTTTGAACCTTGGGAATAGATTAGACTACAAGTGACATGTCACTAGGATGGTTGGGCATCCGAACTCGTTGAGTTGAGTCCGAGTTCACTTATGGATGCAAATGTCCGAAATCGTTGAGTTGAGTCCGAGTTCGTGAGATGTAACTAGGCATCCGAGCTCGTTGAGTTGAGTCCGAGTTCACTTATGGATGCGAACGCCCGAGCTCGTTGAGTTGAGTTTGAGTTAGCTTATGGGTGGGTTACATGGTAGCTTGGCTACATATGTGGCACTTATGTACAAACTTTCCGTGTATTCGAATTATATTCTGATATGTTCAACGGGTGAATCTTAAGAGAATAAGGAGAATGCCTAAAATGAAGGTGACATGTTGGTAAGTGTGATAAATGAGAAAATTTGACAGGTATGTGCTTAAATCTTCGGGTTGAGAACTTGATATGATGAAATGGTAGCATGATATTAAATGCAAATGTAACATGAATGTCTCGGTGTTGTTTATGCAAATGATGTTTTTATGTGGAATTGCATGATTATGTTACTTACTATTTGCATGTGAACTTACTAAGCATTTATGCATACTCCTTCCTTTTCCTTCATTGTAGTTTGACAAACCGGCTTGAGAATCGGGATAGGTCGAAGACTCGTTCACACTATCCGAAGGCCTAAATTGGTAAAATGACTTGTGTATCTTGAATGTAGCATGTATGGCAAAATACTCACTTTGTGTAAATAATCTTATGATATGGTTATGGTTTGGTAAGAAAAGGTTTGGAAATGATTAGACATTGGAATGGCCAATCTAGATCATATTTGATGTCATGTATGTTTAAAATGCTACTTAGTCCATGGAAAACCATAAAATGGTGAAATTGGTTATAAAACAGAATCACACAGCAGCAGTGACGTGAATTGGAAAAATCACTAAAAATAGTAGAAATAGACTTAAATGATGAATAACTTATACAATCGAAGCTTAATGAGTCTATTTTCATATGGGTGGAACAAAACAAGTATATGAATGATATTCTATGAGATGTTTAAATTTTTGTGAAACAGGGCCAGAGTGATTTCTAGATCCTCTGTTCTGACTTTGGAAATTCACCATAAATTTCATAAAAATAATTAGAGGTCATGCTTTATATTTACAGGTTCCTTATAGAGTCTAGTTTTAATAGAAACAAACGCATAGTCATTGAAACTCTGTACAAGAAGATATCTAATTTGTAATACACAGAGGTCAGAGCAGTCGTACCCTGAAATAGGGGAGATTTTAACTAATAAACTGTACTAATTGGTCTGACAAAAAATTGTAGAAAAAAATTAGTAAATATATATATGAGTCTAGTTTCAGGTAAAATTTACGGAATTGGATTTCAAGTTTTGGAACTTGAGGTATGAATTTTTAAGTGACTGTGATGCAATTAGCCAACTTGTTTGGAAATTTTAAAAATAAATTGTTTAAGCTATTTAATTGATGAAATTAAGTTTAGTAACACCTCGTGCTCAACTCCGGCGACGGTCTCGGGAACGGGGCATTACAGAATCCCACTGAAGCATTTGATCGAGTAGGAAACTCTCTCGACCTCTTGGATGAGGACTGATGTGATTTACCATCTATCTTTTCTTTGAGTCACAAAACTCAATATTAGCTTTTCTCTTCTCTTTGGCCAATTCTTCTACCTTGCAAGCTCTCTCAACAAGCATCAAAAACTCCCTTAACTCTAAGATGCCAACTAATAATCGGATGTCTTCATTCAATCTATCCTCAAATCTCTTGCACATGATAGCTTCGGTACATACGCACTCCCTAGCGTATTTTTTGAGCCTCATGAACTCACGCTCATACTCTGTTACTGTCATTCAGCCTTGCTTTAATTCTAGAAATTTCTTCCTTTTCTGAACTATAAACCTCTAGCTAATATACTTCTTTCAAAATTCCTCTTGGAAAAACTCCCATGTAATCCTTTCCATTGGCACAACCGACACAAGGGTGTTCCACTATTGGTAGGTCGAGTCTCGCAGGAGTGACACAACACACTTCATGCACTCCTCTGGTATGCAAGATAGGTCATCGAATACCCTGATGGTATTTTCAAGCCAGAATTTTGCCCTTTCTAGGTCATTATCTATATTCGCTCTGAATTCCTTAGCCCATTGTTTTTGAATTCTGTCAACCGGAGGTTTCACCCTTCCAATCATCTCTACGGCTTTGGGAGCTATGGGGGCAGGCTAGAGGATTGGAGGGGGTGAAGGAGGTGAAGTGTTCGGGTTTGCATGAACAAACTCTGAATACCATACGTTCATCATATGGAGGTAGGCTTCTCTAGCCCCTCCGCCCTGACTAAATGTCACAGGCTCACTCTCGACTGGCATGGTCTCTTCAGCGGAAACCGGCGCATTATTCTCTACATCATCCGCCACTGATTTACTATATGAAAACATAATTTAAATTCGTCAGGAGTCGTCACACTATCACAATGTATTCATGGCATGTATAGCTAGACTTGTAAACTCGCTATGTTAGTCTAAGAATCGACTAAACCGCAGCTCTAATACCACTAAATGTAACACCCCTTACCCGTATCCCACGCCGGGATAGGGTACGAGGCGTTACTAGACTTAAACACATGCATACAAATGATTTCGGGTCATAGAATTCTGCTCAAATTTAAAATTTTCAAGCTTCCTCTTAACGACCCTAATATGAGCCTATGAGGCCCAAAACATGCTTTGGAAATGGTTCGGGAATAAGCCAGACACTTTTGAAAACTTTGAATAATTTCAATGCAAACAAGGGCACACGCCTGTGTGGGAGGACGACACGCCTGTGTGTCCTCTTAACATGGCCATGTTGAAGGCCCGTGTGGCTCACATGACCTGAACATATCGGGACACGCAAATTTCCCTAGCCCGTGTGAATTTATTTCTCAATTCGAACCTATAGGGGTTTTTACATGGCCTGGCACATGCCCGTGTCTATGGCCCGTGTCTCTGACACGGCCATGAGACGTTCGTGTCTCGGCCCGTGTACAAAAACCTTGACATTCTATTTCTAACGTCATCAAACATTTAGGGGCGCACGGCCAAGGCACACGCTCGTGTGCTAGGCCATGTCCTCCACACGGTTGAGACACACGGCCGTGTCTCTGCCCGTGTGGTTATTACTGGGCATTTTTTTTGCCAAATTTAGGTGCAGGGGACACACGACCTAACTAAACCCCCATAGGGCAGATCGTGTGTCACACTCGGTCTAGACACAGGCCCGTGTGTCTACCCATGTGGACAAAAACAATGCTATTTACCAAGCCTTTTTGCCACCCTTACTTACACCCACCTACAAAAGCATCAACAATACCAATACCACATAAACATATGACCATATCAACCAATACCTAGGCATCTTACATCAATTCCAAGCTATTTTCTATTACATACAACATCTCCTACTTATCAACACTAACCATGCAACAAACACATCCATGAGAATTCTCATCAAATGCATTTAATAATAATCAATATTAGCCAACATCAATAGCCTATACAAAATGAATATCACATCCATATGAGCCAATAATTATGACTAAAACAACATGACACTAAACAAAAGACCAAGTCCCTATGCTTGCCACGCTCAAAACATTTAAAATAACTATACCAAAAACTTTAGGTGATAGTGTGATCTATGCCCCCAACGTCCTTTGATTCCTGAGCTAGCTTGGAGGTACTATGAGAAAAATGGAAAAGAGAGGAAGTAAGCATAAAGCTTAGTAAGTTACAAGTAAATAATTAACATCACTTTACCAAGTAACATCATACTCATAACATATCATACACTTGCACAAGATTTCGAATGACTGTAGACATAACTTACTCATTTTCATCCTTACTATTCATATACATAACCCGAGCTCATTCTTATGAGTTTCGTGTAGGTACTTGTACCACTTACAAAATGATTATAACTTTTCTCAATCATGATATAATCTTTAAATTACCCATTGAACTAGTTGGAAAAATAAATGGATGTCTGATAAGCCTCATACAAAAGGGTAAGATGCCAATGCCATGTCCCAAACATGGTCGCCAATGCCATGTCCCAAACATGGTCTTACACTGGCTCTCATATATCGGTGTTGATGCCATGTTCCAAACATGGTCTTACTTTAGCCCACATGTCGAAGCCGATGCCATGTGCCAGACATGGTCCTACACTAGCTCTCATATAAATGCCAATGCCTTGTTCCAAACATGGTCTTACATTGGCTCACATATCGAGACCGATGCCATGTCCTAGACATGGTCTTACATTGGCTTACATATCGAGGTCGATGCCATGTCCTAGACATGGTCTTACACTAGCTCACATATCGAGGTCGATGCCATGTTCCAAACATGGTCTTACACTGGCTCACATAACCCTAGTATCACGGCATGGATATCCGATCTATTCTTACAGTTCAGCCGGGACTTTTACCACATCAAATCTCGTCATACATATTCGTAACAAAATCAAACATTTCATGCAATATCAATTATTTAATGCATAATAACAATAGAATTGTGATATTTACGTGTAACTTACCTCGGTAACAAAATATAGGCGACTAGTTTGAATTAATCTACTAGCTTGGTTTTCCCCCGATCTAGGTTCAGATTTCGTATTTCTTGATCTATAATGATAAAATTCACTACTTTAATCATCACATTAATCAAGACATTTCATAATTCTTATTTTGGTAAAATAACCTTTTTGCCCTTAGATTTTCACAAAATTATAGTTTTGCCCTTAGACTCGTAAAACGATTTTCATTGAATTTTCACATTAACCAAGCCTAGATGAAACTACTTTAAGCCTATAACATCTCACAATTTCAATTATTTCACACATTTGCAACCTATTTTATAAACTTCATAAAATGATCCTTTTAGGTGTTTTCATGAAATCCCATTTCACTAAAATTGTTTATTTAACAACCATGATTCATTTTATTCTATAAAAATTCAGCAACCAACATGAGTACTCTCATGGCAAAACCCTATACTCTCAACCATTTTGCAAAATAGTCCCCCTGCTAGTTAGCTTAAGCTATAAGGGCCCCAAAAGTACAAAAATCATCAAGAAAGACCATCAAAATCACTTACTTGCAAGAGTCTAAAGTTGCTGAAAATTTCAAGCTCCCATGGCCTTCTTTCTTGGGGAAAATCGATGGAGAAGAAAGAGAGAATGAAAAAGATGAAAGCTTCTCCTTATTTTATTATATCTCTAGTCAAATTAATCACCAAATTTCACCTAACTTTGACCTTACAATTTCTTTGTCTCCATGTTCAGCCACTAACAAATTTGTGGTCTATTTACTCAATAAAAACCTCTAATTTAATATTCCATAGCTATTTGACACCTTTAGCTAGTAGAACAAAATTTTCACACTTTATGCGATTTAGTCCTTGTTCAAAATTAAGCATGCAATCACTAAAATTAATTCACCAAAAATTTCAAACACTCATATAATCATGATATAACACATAAAATGATATTAAATAATTTCTCCGACCTCAGATTTATGGTTCTGAAACCACTATTCCGACAAGGCCCAAAATCGGGTTGTTACAACTATGGACTTCGTGACGGAATTGCAGTTGTCACTGAGAATGAAAGATGTTTTTTGGGTCGTAATTGATTGATTAACAAAATTAGCTCACTTTATTCTGGTACGTACCGACTACTCACTTGATAAGCTAGTCAAGTTTTATGTTTTTGAAATTGTAAGACTTCATGGAGTACCTTTGTCGATCATTTCAGATAGGGATCCGAGATTCACATCACGGTTTTGGAAAAAGCTATGGGAAGCTTTAAGTAAAAAGTTTAATTTTAGTACCACTTTCCATCTGCAAACCGATGGTCAGTCAGAGAGATACAGATACTGAAAGACATGCTCCGGTGTTGTGTTCTTGAATTTTAGGGCAGTTGGGAAAAGCACTTGTCGTTGGTGGAATTTGCCTATAATAATAGTTTTCAGTCGAGCTTGAACATGGCGCCTTATGAGGCATTCTATGGGCATAAGTACCGAACACCATTATATTGGACGGAGCTCAGAGAGAATCAGATTCATGGGGTCGACTTAGTTAAAGAAACCAAAGAGAAAGTAAAGGTGATTCATGATTGTTTGAAGGCTACTTCGGATAGATAGAAATCCTACACAGATTTGAAACGGAAAGAGATTGAGTTTCAAGTCAAAGATAAGGTATTTTTGAAAGTATCCCTGTGGAAGAAAGTCCTCAGATTTGGAAAGAAAGGAAAATTAAGTCCACGTTTTATTGGACCTTATGAAGTGATCGAGAAAATCAGATCGGTAGCATACTAATTAGCTTTACCGTATGAGTTACAGAAGATCCACGATGTATTCTATGTGACAATGTTACGTTATTACCGTTCTGACCCTTCGCATGTTCTTTCACAAACAGAGATTGAGATTCGGTCAGATATGACTTATGGTTGAGAACCGGTTAAGATTTTAGCTCGAGAGTTTAAGCAATTGAGAAATAAGAGTATAACACTGGTGAAAGTATTATGGCATAGACATGGGGTAGAAGAGGCCACATGGGAGCTCGAGGAGACTATGAGAGACCAATACCCAAACCTTTTTAACGGTAAGATTTTCAGGGATGAAAATCCCTAAGGGAGAGAATTGTAACAGCTCGATTTTGGCCCTAGTCAGAACAGTGGTTTTAGAACCACAAATCTAAGGTCGAGGAAATTATTTTAATATTATTTTATGTTTTATAGCATGATTATATAAGTGTTTGAAATTTTTGGTGAATTAATTTCAGTGATTGCTACTTAATTTTGAAAAAGGACTAAATCGCATAAAGTGCGAGAATTTTGTTCTACTAGCTAAAAGCATCAAAAAGCTATGAAACATTAAAGTAAAGGTCCTTATTGAGTAAATATACCAATAAAATATTGGTGGCTAGACATGGAGCCTTAATTCAAGGAATGGTTAAATGTTAGGTGACTTAATTGATAATAGAATAATAAACCTAAAGGACTAGCTATCATATTTTTCATTCTTTCTCTTCACCACTGAAAATTACAGCAAAAAGGGGGGGTTTGAAGCTTGAAAATTTTAGCCACTTGGTTTCTTTACAAATCAAGAAATACGGAATCCGAACCTAGACCGGAGGAAAACCAAGCTAGTGGACTAAATCAAACTAGTCGCCCATATTTTGTATACCGAGGTAAGTTACACGTAAATATCACAATTCTATTGTTATTATGCATTAAAAAATTGATATTGCATGGAATGTTCGATTTTTGTCATGAATATGCATGACGAGATTTGATATGGTAAAACTCCTAGTTGAATCGTAGGAATAGATTGGATATCCATGCCATGATACTAGGGTTATATGTGAGCCAGTGTAAGACCATGCCTGGGACATGGCATCGGCCTCGATCTGTGAGCCACTATAAGACCATGTTTGGAATATGGCATCAACATTATTGTATGAGCTATTGTAAGACCATGTTTGGAACATGGCATCAGCATTGTTGTATGAGCTAGTGTAAGACGATGTTTGGAACATGGCCTCGGCATTGTTATAAGAGCTAGTGTAAGACCATGTTTGGAACATGGATCGACCTCGATATGTGAGCCAGTGTAAGACCATGTTTGGAACATGGCATTGGTATTGTTGTATGAGCTAGTATAAGACCATGTTTGGGACATGGCATCAACACTGATATATGAGAACCAGTGTAAGACCATGTTTAGGACATGGCATCGACATCTTACCCTTTTGTATGAGGCTTATCGGGTATTTTTTATTATTCCAACTGGTTCAACGAGTGATTTAAAGATTATGTCACTATTAAGAAAAGTTATTATTATGTTGCAAGTTGTACATGTACCTACACAAAACCCATGAGAATGAGCTCAAGTTGTGTATATGAGTAGTAAGGATGAAAATAAGTAAGTTAGGTTTATGGTCATTCAAGAATCTTGTGCAAGTGTATAATATGTTATGATTATGATATTACTTGGTAAAGTGTTGTTAATTATTTACATGTAACTTACTAAGCTTTATGCTTACTCCCTCTCTTTTCCATTTTCTTATAGCAACGCTAAGCTAGCTCAGGGATCAGAGGACATTGGAGGCTCGATCACACTATCAAACGGAACAATTGGGTATAGTTAGATTTATCATTTTGAGTATGGTATGTATAGGGACTTGGTCTTTTTGTTAAGTGACATGTTGGTTTAGCCATAAGTGTTGGCTCAGATTGATGTGATATTCTTTTTGTATAGGCCATTGAGGTTGGCTAATATTGATTATTGCTAAATGCATTTGATGAGAATTTTTATGGATGTCGTTGTTGCATGGTTTGTGTTGATAAGTAGGAGATGTTGTATGTGATAGAAAACAGCTTGGAAATGATGTGTGGATGCCTTTGTATTGGTTGATATGGTCATATGTTTGTATGGTATTGGTATTGTTTGATGTTTTGTAGGTTGGTGTAAGTAAAGGTGACAAAAAGGCTTGGTAAATAGCCTTGTTTTTGTCCACACGGGTAGACACACGGGCGTGTGTGACACACGGTTTGCCCCATGGGCGTGTAGTCCAACCGTGTGTCCCTTGCACCTTAATTTTTCTAAACAGAATGTCCAGTAGTAACCACACGGATGGAGACACGGTCATGTGTCTCAACCGTGTGGAGGACACAACCATAGCACACGAGCGTATGCCCAGGCCGTGTGAAGTCTGCACCTTTAATGCAAAATTAAATTTGCCACACAGCTTAGCACACGGGCGTGTGCCTTGGCCGTGTGCCCCTGAATGGTTGATGATGTTAGAAACAGAATGTCAAGGTTTTTGTACATGGGCTGAGACATGGTCATGTCATGGCCATGTAAGGGACACGGGCCTTGGACACGGGAGTGTTCAGGAAGTGTGAGCTACACGAGCCTTCAACACGACCATGTTAAGAGGATACATGGGCATGTCACCCTTCCACACAGGCATGTGTCCCTATTTGCCTTGAAATTTTTCAAAGTTTTCTAAGTGCTTAGTTTAGTCCCGAACCATTTTCAAAGTGTGTTTTGGGCCTTGTAAGTCTATATTAGGGATGCTAAGAGGAAGATTGAAAAGTTTTAAATTTTAAATGGAAATTCATGTCCCAGTTTTATGTACTTATGTATGTTTAAGTCCGGTAATGCCTCGTACCCTGTCCCGACGTCGGTCATGGATAAGGGGTGTTACAATTACAATTTGAATTGTATACTTGCAGAAACCGCTTATTTCATATCTTTTAGTTGTTGTATTTTTAGTCCAGATGCTCGCGCGTCTGGGTGGCAGCTATTTATCCAAAACTTAGCTAAAACCTATGTTGTAAGTCAAGAAAAGTCATATTGATCTTTAACTAAGTTTTGTCATGCATTAGTGGAGAGATAGATTAAAAGACAAACGTATGAGACCTTTTTCAATAATGTTTAACTTATAGTAAACAGATTTGGCTTAGTTACTAGATTTTAAACATTTACACGCACCCTAGGTATCAATTGTAGAAGGAAACTTAGAATTTGAGATCATTGAACTTGATTTTGATATGAATTACTGAGGCAATTTCTAAAAATATTTAGGACTAATTGATTAAAGTAGGGTAGATAGTTACTGAGTGTCTTTTTCTTTTGCTATAGACTAACACAACTCTAAGTTTCAGGGGCGTGATAACTATAATATCTTAGAGTTATTTGTTTTTTATTTTAGTAATTTTAGGATTTTTAGCTTATGTTAAACTTTAAGTTTAGTATATTTTATTAACTTTATTGTATTCATGTTTTAGTTAATTATATATATATATATTTATAGTGTTAAATAGAACTAATTTTTGATGTGTTCTTATCCAATGTAGATCTGAAAAAGCATGGGGAAAGGATAGCATGAAATAGGTAATTAAGGCAAACTTCTACTCCAATGGAAAATGTCTCTGCCCCAGCGAAAGCAAGAAAACAACTCTTCATTCCAACGAAAAGATTTTTTGTTAGAGTGATGCATATACCTGATAGTTACTTTTAAAAGTTACAGTTTTTAGGGGTTATAAAAAGGGGACAAAGAAACCAAAATAGGGAGAGAATTCACACATCAAGAATGCACGAATTTCATCGAGAAGATGGAGTTTCTTTTTTTTTAATTCTTATTTCCTTCTCTTATGTCTTGTAATTGTTTCGATTTTAAGATGTTTATCAAATTCTCCATGAACTAAATTCTCTTTCTAGGATTACAATAGATTCCATGTTTAGTTAATTCATTGTTTTTTATTTCCATCTCTTTTTACTGTTGATAGAGTTTAGATTATTTCTTCAACCTTGTTCTTTATTGATGATATTCTAATCAACTATTAATCTGACAAAGGCTAAAGCAATCGAAAAAGGACTTTTTGTTTTAGGTCTAAAATGAATAACTCTTGATCTTGATTAAATAGGTCAATTTGTGATTCATAATTAGGATGGGGATATACTTGATTACCTTGGGTAGCCATAATTGGGGTTGTAACGCCTTAATTCATTAAAAATTTTTTTTTTGTGAATTTAGTCATTAATATGTATCTACTTCAGTGGTTAAGTGAATTGAATGTGTGTTTGAGGTCTTGGGTTCAAGTCCCACTTTTGAAAAATATGCTATTTTTTATCTTAACATTTTCCTTAGTGGTTTGGCTTATATTTTATTTCTAGTCAAACCATGTTAGAATGAGCCTGCTGGTTCGAGTGGTAAGGTGTTAGCTTGCCTTAGGGTTTCATGTTTGAATCCCCGTGTGAGCGTGGATGATAATTTTTGCTTCGGTTGTCTAATAGAGGTTCTATGGAGTTAAAATTAGGAGGTAGTTGTATGTGGATTAAGGTGTCAGATTTGGTGGGATTATGTTGGTCATTGGGTTAGTGGGGAGTTGGGGATTTTAGTTTGAATTAATTAATTATTATTTTATTTTTATTTTTCCCCAAAATTCCCCTTTCTGTCTCATTTTTTGACGTTATTCTTCTCTTTTCTCCTTCTTACCCTTATTTTATCTACAACCTTTTGTGTTGTTCCCTTTTTATTCCATTCGATGAATTAATCATTTTAATCATTGGGGATCGACGTTCTATTTCTTCTTTGTTTGTCTTGGTAAGTCTGTAAGTTTGTTTTGTATGGATTTCTTTCCTTTTTGGTTTGGCGTGTTGGTGTTGTAGTTAGGGAGTTTAATTCTATGAATGGTTGCGTAGGAGAAGGTGGTGAAGCAGCGGATTTCACTCCAACGACTTAATTCGTAGGTGTGGTCATATTCATTAGCAGTAAGCCCATATAGTAGGTTTAGTTATGTTAGATTCGTAAATCGATTACTAAAATAGTCGTTGGAATGTTGTTTATTAGGTTTCGGGATTGCTCTCACATAAAAAATGAGCCAAGTGTTTAACTAAAATGTGAGAAAACGTCGTTTGGCGAAAGTCGAAAAACTAGCCTGTCAACGCCATAATGGCGTCTGCTCGACCGTGTGGTTGGCCGTATGCGACACACAGTTGTGTGACGGGTGAGTGTGTAGCCGTGTGGGTCACATGGGTAGGGCCAATTTGGACATATAGGCCTCGCTGGCGTTTGGGCCCAAAATTTAGAATTTTTCCCTAAGATCATACACTCGAATCGATCAACTGTGGGCCTCCTATAAGGTCGATACGGGAAAAACAAACCCCAAAGCATGAAATCTACTACTTCATTAGATTGGTTTGAGTATTACAAAATTTAATATGTATGATCTGACTATTCTATATAAACATGTGTATTATCTGTGTATGAGCATGCAAGACATGTTAATTCTGTCATATTTGTTATTCTGTTATCTATATCTGTGAATAGGGTGGGATATGAATATGTGGAGGCTAAGCAGTGACCACTTGTCCGTGAACTATTTTTACCTTACGGTTTTATTTAGATTTCTAGTTTTTCTTGGGAGTTTTGTAAATATGGGACTCTCTAGGCTTTTGGTTTTGTTGTTGGTTTTGGTTTTGATAAAGTTTTCTGTGACGTACAACAAAAATTTTTACGGAAATAATGGTTTCACGCAAACAAAATGTTTTGAAAATTCAAACTCGGTTTTCAAAATATAACGACTTTTAAAACTTTCATTTCAAATTACGTTTTTTTTCGAAAGACCAAACAATTGATGATTTCATTAATGAATATAATAATATTTTTTATAAAAAGTGGACTCTTTTAATAACAAGAATGTACAGGATTTTCATTATAGCAAGGTTGATTTTACAATTCTCCTTCGTAACATTCTCAAATTCGGTCATAACATCTAGGCCGAGTTTAGGGTGTTACAGGGGTTGTTCTTAGTTAATTTGGTCTACATTATTGACATAGGAATATAGCTCGATAGTTACATTAAAATAGTTCTTTAATTACTCAGAAGAAAATTAAGGAAAATTTAGTTTCACAAGTTAATAATCAATTCTATTAGGGTAAATTGGGTGGAGATGGATCAATTAGCTATCGCGTTTGATGAAATTGTAATCCTAAGGTTTTTCCATTGATCGGTTTTTTTTGTTTAATTTGGATAGGTTTTAGAGTAATATTTGGTGATTGGCATTTCGATTGTTAATGGCTCTCTATGAGATCAATATTTTATACTACTTGTAACAATATGTATACTTGCATGTGTGATTTTCAATCAATAGATGGGTTTATTGATGCAATTGCAAAGGGATGGGTGGACTATTCCACGCCTAACATATTGTATAAGCTGAATTTTTGTGTTTCTAGACTTCTAATTTTGGAAACAAAATATTGGTGGTACTTTTGGGTTAGTTAAAAGAAAATGGATGCTACTCGTGTCCTTGTTGTTATGGATAATGATAGAAGACATCTTCGTACAGAACAATAAGGACATGAGTAGCTGCTTCTAGACTCATCTACGCAGCCATGTTTGTCAAAAGGTCGTATGTGCTTCTTTGTACTTCCATGCCCAAGCCTCGAAAAGAAAGTGCATTAATCATATTCCTATGCTTCTAGACTCATCTATGCAGCAATGTTCGTCAAAAGGTCGTATGTGCTCTATTGTATTAAATTATTTTAAAGATCTTTCTTGGCATCTATTGCTATGAGATTTGACAATTTTCGAAACTTGGAAAGTAATGTGGGTGAATCAGATACCGCAATAATTTTGGAGATATGTTTTTATGATGCATCTTAACAAATCTCTAAGACCAAACGATATGAATCTTGCTTTCTACAATCGGGTTTGATATTGCGGTGCAATGTTTGTTATGGCTTGAGAAAGGTGAGTTCCTTCATCCTTCAATAACACCATTATTGTTCTTATTTTGAATAAGGATTGACCCAATTGTATGCAGGATCGGCCCTTAATGACACCATTATTGTTCTATCTATCTTGGAGTAAAAACTAAACTTAAAAAATAAGTTAAAAGCAAAGGTAGAAATGGTTGAGCAACAAAGGTTGTTTACAAAGCTAGACCTATTGGTTTTTTTAACGAAGTTAACAATTGGGTAATTTATATAACATAATCATACTTTAATTTATATAACATAATCATACTTTAGGCACCACTTTTAACAAAATAAAAGGAGTTTAATTCTCTAACAGAAAAAAAAAAAAAACCAAAATTTAGAGCTAATTCTTTTACTTAAATCGTCGATATATATTAGGTGACACCAAACTCCAATAAATAACTCTATTTTTTAGGGGGTAAATTGCATAGCTGGTCATCTAACTTTCATAATATTTCATTTTCGGCACTAAAAAAGTTTGCATTTTAGGTTCTACCATTAAAAACCGTTTTTATTTTGTTCACTCATTTTATCTTTTTAAGTTCGTTTATTTTTTAGAACTAATTTTAGTTTTTTCAATAAAAAGGAAAAACTTGAGTTTTATAGGGAAAACTTGGGTTTTTACAGGAAAAATCATTTTATCTTTTTAATTTTGTTTTTCCCCTTTTGCAAAATTAATTTTAGTTTTCCTCCAATACAAGAGAAAAACTTAGGGCTTTACAGGGAATTATTTGGATTTTTCCAAGAAAAAATTGGATTTTATAGGAAAAATTATTTAACTTGTTAATTTCCTTTATTTTTTCTCTTTTCAAAATTAATTTTAGTTTTTTTCTAGTAAAAGGGAAAAACTTGAGGTTTTGTAGAGAATTACTTGGACTTTTATGGGGAAATTCATTTTATCATTTTAATTTTTTTTCACTCTTCTAGAATTAATTTTAGTTTTTGGTTAAACTACACCTAACGTCACAAAACTATTAGTAAGTTTACGTTTTGGTTACTCAACTTCAAAAAGTTACAAAATAATCATTAAACTATTCAAAAGTTTTCATATAAGTCACAAGGCTGTTAGAATTGTCTCTATATCGTTTGTACCGATGGCATTAATCAAAAGCTCCCATTTCCTTCCTCTTCTATATTTTATAGTTTTGTTTATGATACAACTTTGAACATCATGAATCTGCGAACCAAAATCTGAACAATTTTCTTCTTCGATCTCTGACACTAATCGTCAGATCAGCTTGGATCTAAGGTATGTTCTTTTGCTCATCTATACGTATTGTTTCATTGTACTATTCATCGAATGTTGCTTGGAGCTCGCAATCCAAACTTTTTTTTAGAAAAAAAAAGGCTTAACAACTTAGATTTAAATGTAAACTTTTGAATAGTTTAGTGACTATTTTGTAACATTTTAAAGTTGAGTGAAAAAAATATAAACTTACTAATAGTTTAGTAAACATAGAAATAGTTTTCCCTAGTTCTTTCAGTAAAAAGGGGAAAATATGGGTACCTGTAAAAACCTGTTTTCCAGTGGTGTCGGAAACAGTGGTTTTGAGGCCACAATTTCGATGTGTTAGTCTATAAATATTAAATTATTTAATATTTACAAGGTCATTAGTGTTGTATTAAATTTTCGTTAAGAAATTTTAATGTATAGATAGTAATTAAAGAAAAAAGGACTAAAATGTAAATAGAAGTCTAAAAGACAATTGCTTTAATGTTTTAGTGCCAATTGGGTATTTAAATTACTTAGGATGGTTTCATATGGTAATTAAATCATTTCAATAGTTAGTGGACGATAAGTAATTGGAAATGGATTAAAAACATATGGTAATGACATTTTTATAATTAAGTTAAAATCAAAAGAAAAGAAAATTGTCATCATCTTTTTTTTGCATTTTAACTTTGAAAATCGAATGCCATTATTGGGGAAAGAAGAAGCTTCGGTTTAACATTCTTCCTTGCGTGTAAGTGTGTTTATCATCCGTTTTCATGAATTTTACGTTTTTGAGATCGTTGCAATTAGGTCCAACTAACTCATATCTTTCTTTTCGAAACTATTAAATGTTTTAGAATGTGCCATGGATGAGTTTTAAGAGTTTATGAAAGTTTATGATGGATTATTAAGCTTGGTTGGTAAATAGGACTATTTTGAAAAGCAATTTTTGTTGATTTTAATGTTAAAGGACTAAATTATTCAAATGGTAAAATACCATGGTATTTTTGTGAATTAATGATAAAAGGCGGGCTTTTAGGGGCTTTAGATATGTGGTTGGCATGGGTTGTGTCCAAATAAGGTTAATTTAGTAATTTTTGGGTTTAGGGATTAAATTGAATAAAGTGTAAAAGTTTAGGGCAATTGTGTAAAATTGTTCATAAGAAGTCACATGTATTAAATTGAATAATATATGAAATTGAGGCTAATAATTGAAATAAAATTATATTATGGATCAAGAACAAGTTGAAAACCAATGAAAATGGAAGGTTGCAGAATAGTACTTGAACTTTTGCGAACTTTGCAGTTTAGCCCTGGTAAGTTCGTTTGGTTTAGTTTAATACATTTTGAATTGTAGACTAAATTGTTTAACGATGATAACTCCTAAGCTAGATGAATGCAAGATAGAGTACGATTGGCATGCTAATAAGTTATAATGCGCACTATACAAGATTTATTACATTTAATATATCGAAATCCAACATTTGTTGCGGACTATCGCGATATATTACATTGATTATGGCGTGTTACTGGGGGCGAATGTAAAGCCTTCGGGCTTGGCACTTAGTGCCTAAGCGTGTTTTTTGAGGGATGTTGGCCTACAGGCTAAGCAGTTGGGGCCAAGGCGTGTTATTGGTTGGACTGGCTCATTTGAGAATTTGGCGTGTTTCGAATGGATAACTGTGTATTCATATCCGTATATCGTTCATCAGGCAATGTTTCTTGTGTTAAATGTCTTTTTATTGAATTGTTAGAAGATTATTCATGAATCTCTTGATAGTATTGTGGCTTGATAGTGAATGATCTCGTATGGATATAATCAAATGTATCTCGTACTTGTTTATGTATAAACTCACCTAGTGTGGATTGTGGTTGACAAGAAACTTTGACTTTTAATCTTGTTATTAGAATTGTTACATTTAATTCGGTAAGCTTTATCGTTTTAACCATTTAACTTACTAAGCTCTATATAAGCTTACTTGTGTTATTTATTTATTTCTTTGTAGATAACGTTTTGTGGAAATCGGGCAATCGGATCAACTCGAAGAAATCACACTATCCTTATGTC
The DNA here is from genome assembly GCA_025698465.1 of Gossypium longicalyx. NCBI lineage: Eukaryota > Viridiplantae > Streptophyta > Magnoliopsida > Malvales > Malvaceae > Gossypium > Gossypium longicalyx. The sequence goes on along the minus strand of CM046998.1, from coordinate 30,712,708 downwards.
TTTTGGTAGTTTTTGGAACGTTTTACTTTTTGGCTTATATGGCATGTAATAGGTGAAATTGTATATGTTTTGATCGTGCCATATATATGGTAATGTTTAGATGGATGAAATGATGTTTAAATTTTGTAATAGTTATATGTGATAATGTTTTAGACATTGTATGTTGATAGTATTCTTATGCTATTTGGTCACTTGGTGTAAACCTTATATAGGTGGTTTAATTGTAGTACATATGAATGTGAATGGATGAGTAGAGAAATAGTAAGTTTTGACTTGAATGTAAGTTGGGTTATGAGTTTAAATGCAAACTATTTGGTAAATGCTTTTGACATGAAACATAGCTTTGATTATGTATTGTTAGGTGTTTGAATTATGGTGTCAATGAGGGCACATTGGTTAGGCACTTAAGATGAATTTTTTAGGCTTGTTAAATGTGTTTTTAAGATATGGTTGGTTTGTTTTGTTTAACCCAAACACTTAAGTTTTGGATGAAAATGTATCTTGTTTTGCAAACTTTTTAAGGTACACACGGCCCACTCATACGGTCATGTGCCTTATTTGTTTTCAGTGTAGGTTGGTCCACACAGGCACAGAGAGTTACACGGCTTGGTGACACGACTGTGTGAGCCTGAGCTACACGATCACAGTGAGTTACACGGTCTAGCCACACGACTGTGTGACCTTATATTACACGAGCACAGTTAGTTACACGATCAGCGTACACGGGCGTGTGAGGTAGCCACACGGGCGTGTGAAGTAGCCACACGGCGATATTCTTGAGCCACACGGTCTAGGATGTGTCACACAGCCTGGCCATAGGGCTGTGTGACCCATGTAAAATTTTCCATATTTTTTTGTTTGTTTCAAAATGACCCCTGATTGTTTTCAAATTATTTTTAGGGCCTCATAGGCTCGATTTAAGGTCCATAAATGTATTTCCTACTTGATTTAAAAGAGTTATTGAATGATATTAGACAACTTGTGTAATTATTTCAATTTGAATTGAGATGTTTTGAATTGTACTATGATACTCCGTAACCTTAATTCAACAACGTAAACAAGTTAGGGGTGTTGCAGTACCTACAGGGAAAAACCTAAGTTTTTACAGGGATAAACCTTGATTTCATCTTCACAGTTGATTACCTCAATTCACAATATAAACACATGTTTTTTTTCTTTTTCTTTGAAAAAAAAATTATTTTTATTTAATTACACTAGAAAACCCCAAACTAGGATCTTCATTCTAAATTAGTCCTCAATTTTTAAAACATTCTAATTACATACCTAAACTATTGAGGTTATGTCAATAAGGTCCTTTCTGGACTAAAATCATTAATTTAAGCGTTAAATTAGATGTCATATCTCATGTGACATAATTTAAAATGAAAATATTAAAAGAAAATGAATATTGTAAATGTCTTGGTTTTGAGGTTTTCAAAGCTTTTATAGAATTTTCATCGTTCACTCTCTTTTTTCGGTTTTACTTTATTTTTCGTTTTTACTTTTAAAACTTATGTGACATTGTTTTACTTTTCTTTAAAATTTTCATTTTAAATTATTCCACATAAGATTTGTTGTTTCATTTAATGGTTAAATTAACGATTTTAATAATGGAAGGACTTGATTGATATAACATTAATAGTTTGGGGTGTAATTAAAATGTTTTGAAGTTTAGGGATCAATTTATAATGAAGGTCATAATTTGGGATTTCTGGTGCAATTAACTCAATTATTATTTGTTTTTTAAAAAGGGAAATGAGTGATCAAAATGAACACTTAGTAAAATTGGATAACTAAAATGATTTCAAAATGACATTGAATAGGTGACCAAAATGAAAACAATTTTTAATGGTAGTGCATAAAATGTAAACTCTTCTTTATGCCCAAAACGAAATCTTATGAAAAGTAGGTGACTAATTGTGTAGTTTACTTTTTGGGTAAACTACACTAGTAGTCACCCAACTATTAGTAATCTTCTTTTTTGGTCACCCAATTATAAAAATGTCACCAAATTATTCAATTTTGTCTCTTTTTTCCCCACTAATTGGCTAATGGTGGCAACTTTTAAAATTAAGATAATAGCAACATTAACCCTCAATATTTTAAAATTAAGATAATAGCAACATTAACCCTCAACATTTATACATTGTGTCAATTTAGTCTTGATTCTAAAAAATCTAACCCTCAACATTTACACATTGTGTAATTTGATCACTAATTTTTTTTTTTTTTTGCATTTTTGTTGTTTTTTGTGATATTGAGGGTTCATTTTAAAAGAAAGAGAAAGGAAAGATAAAAAAATATTATCTTGGATTTTTGGGTGTTTATATTTATATATATATATATATATTTAATCAAATTTAGATAATAAATTAGTTATTTTTAGCTTTTTAGGTAAAAATAATACAAAGAAAATTGTAAAAAAAGACCAAATTACATAATGTGTAAATATTGAAGGCTATTTTTTTAGAATCAAGATTGAGTTGACATGTTTATAAATATTTAGGGTTAAAATTATTAGTATGCAAATTTTAAAAGCTGCAACTATTAGCCGATCGGTAATAAAAAAAGACAAAATTAAATAATTAATTGACTGTTTTATAACTTTTTTATAATTAGACGATTAAAAAAGATATACTAATAGTTGGATGGCTACTTGTTAAACTTAAAGCTTATATTTATTTCCTTTAAAGACATGGATAAATTGTAAATTATAGTTATGAATAATACCTTTGTATAAGATATAATGAACGCGCTCCGGTTTAAGAAATTCAATTACTTAGCCTTTCAGTTGGCTTCTCGCGCGCATGGTAGAGAAGCCTCCTTCCTACATTGTTATTAAATCCCATAATGAAATGCTTTTGCTTTTACTTTCACTTTCTTCTTCAGCTGCCATCTCTTCTTCTCTGCTGACACAAGTGAGTAATAATTAGTGATTGTATATCATATATGTTGCTTTTGATTTGCAAACTTGCTTTAATTTCTCGAGGAAATTATGCGTTCATGTTTTGATTTTTTAGTTTCTTATTTTGTGGTTTGTTAGTTTATTCATGTAATTGTTTGAAAGAAGATGATGCCGTTGAATCATCGTTGACTGCCAAAATTGATGTTTCAGATCCATTAAATGACCTGATCCGAGTTTCCTTATTCAAAAATCTTACTGCAGTTATTAACTTGTTACCTTGTTGGTGTCAAAAATATAACCAGATTCCTGAGAGATGCTGAGTGAGGAGAAGGATTATATATATGGTTCCCTCTTGCCCATCAACAGCGCCGGGGACGATTCTGCAGAGGAATCGGAGAGTGTTACTGGGGAAGAACATGATAACAAGAGCGGGCATGGAACCGAACGAAAGGGAAAAGAAGAACCTATAAAAGAACTTATCAAGAAGAAATCTGTTCCACAAGTATTAAAAATTTTGAGGGATAGAGTTAATCGACGGATAAAGAACGTAAATCTAAACAACTCTGTTCCTAGTACTTCATCTTAATTCATATTATTGCTATTAGTATCTGTGCTTTAGGTTCTCAACTATTGTTTAACCTGTGTAAATTTGGTATATGAAGGACCAATTTGCAGGCATGAAATCTTATATATGGTTGTTGGGTTTTGTGATCCGATACCAAATTTCATTTCTCTATCAACCAATAGGCCAAACCCTCAAGCAAATCTTAAGCAAATGGCCCGCTCGGTCTGACCTGGACAGCATAAAGATGGATATCAAGGTGATGGAGGACAAGGAACGTTCAAGGCAAAGCAGTATAAGAATGCTGATGAGATGAAAATGGAGGCACTTCCGGGATTGGAAAAAATAGAAAAGGACATTAAGAAATTAGATGAAGAGCGAGTAAAGGTACCGTTAGTTTGTTTGTTTGATGGAATGATTTCATTGAATTGTTTCATATCCTCCTATATATTAAGATCCATGTTTCAATGTAACAATCCTCAAATTTTACCTTTTATCCTAACTTTTAAACTTGGCTTTTCAGGACTCAGCAAAAACAGCTAAGCTTGCAGAAACCTTCGTTGCTAAGGTATGCAAAATTCTTGTCATGGATATAATGTGTTACCTCTTATCAGAATGATTATAAATAGAACTGTAACTTCATAAAATTTCAGTTTCTCTGTTAACTATCCGCAAAAACTTGTTCATTTCTTGCTGAACATAAATATTGCTAAATATAAGTTTCATAAAAGTTAACATTTAATAGAACTTATGGTCTTCCATCAAAATTGAACACAAGTAACACAACATTTGACCTGTACAGCTAACCCAATATTGGTGCCAATATCTAATATATTTGGGATTTGACTGCAATCATTCTTTAAACAAAATAACGTGTTCTCATGTATCAATGCTCACGTCATAAGCTTTTCACTTGTCCTTGTTGACTGCTCTCCATCTTGATCATTTATTTGTGGCTCTTAAATTTCAGGACATTAGCTTGGAGACCCTAGAAAATGATGTACGATAGTTGCTGCCTTGCACCACAAGTTAAGACTGCATATATAATGCCTACTCTGAGTTCTTGACACTAACTTGTTCTATTTTTGTTGTTATATTAGTTTTCTAAGGCTTTTCCATGGCTTTTTGGGGAATCAAGTGCAACTAACGAGGCAGCTGTTGATCAATTCCAAGGAAGTCTGCATAGTGGTAAAGAGTCTGGGCAAGAGAGTGATTGGGAAGACCCCAATGACAAGAACGGGATGACCAGAAGGAGGCAAAGGAAACGGAAATCTCCCAAAGAAAAGGAAAGAGGAAGAAGCACCAAGAGAAGGCGTGGAACTGAACCAAAGGGAAAAGATGTCCCTGTAAAAGAACTTATCAAGGAGAGATCTGTTCTGAAAGTACTAAAAAATTTGAGGGATAGAGTTCATCGACGGATAAAGAATGTAAAACTAAACAACTCTGTTCCTAGTACTTCATCTTAATTCATATTATTGCTATTAGTATCTTTGCTTTAGGTTCTTAACTATTGTTTGACCTGTGTAAATTTGGTATATGAAGGACCGATTTGCAGGCATGAAATCTCATATACGGTTGTTGGGTTCTGTGATCCAATACGATATTTCATTTCCTTCTCAACCAATAGGCCTAACCCTCAACCAAATCTTAAGCAAATGGCCCGCTCGGTCTGACCTGGACAACATAATGATGGATATCAAGGCGATGAAGGATGAGGAACAACGCAAGGCAGAGCAGTTTCCGAATGCTGATGAGATGAAGATGGAGGCACTTCCAGGATTGGAAAAAATAGAAAAGGACATTAAGAAATTAGATAAAGAGCGAGTAAAGGTACCGTTTGTTTGTTTGATGGAATGATTTCATTGAATTGTTTCATATCCTCCTATATATAAAGATCCATGTTTCAATGTAACAATCCTCAAATTTTACCTTTTATCCTAACTTTTAAACTTGGGTTTTTCAGGACTCAGAGAAAACAGCTAAGCTTGCAGAAACATTCCTTACTAAGGTATGCAAAATTCTTGTCATGGATATGATGTGTTACCCCTTATCGGAATGATTATAAATAGGTCCGCAACTCCATAAAATCTCAGGTTCTCTGTTACGGCATCATAATTCCTTTCATCACAAGTTAAGCACTACTTGCTGAACATAAATATTGCAAAATATGTATATAAGATTCATATAAATTAAACAGCTAATAGAACTTATGGTCTTCCATCAAAATTAAAGACACGTAACACAACACTTGACCTTTACAGCATTTTCTATACAAAATAATGTGTTCTCATGTATCAATGCACACGCCATAAGCTTTAGACTTATCTTTGTTGACTGCTGTCCATCTCGATCATTTATTTGTTGCTCTTAAATTTCAGGGCATTAGCTTGGAGACCCTAGAAGAGGAGGTACGATAGTTGCTACCTTGCACCACAAGTAATGACTGCATATATAATGTTTACTCTGATTTCTTGACACTTGCTTGTTCTATTGTTGTTTTAGTTTTCTAAGGCTTTTCCATGGCTTTTTGGGGAAGCAAGTGCAACTAACAAGGCTGCGGTTGATCAATTCCAAGTAAGCCTGCAAAACGTAAAGGGTCTGGTGATAAGGACATGGAAGATTTAGAAAAGGAACTTTTTAACAAGGACAATTGCAACGTGGGATTTTCAAACTTCCCAGGCTTAAAAGATGCGAAAGACAGTGCTGAAGGTAATATTCCAGATTACCTGAAATCTATTGCTAACAAAATCGAAGACGAACGTGGTGAACCTACAAACGATGCATATGAAAATATTCTACTCTTTGTCTCCGCTGCAGTCAAAGAGACAAGCATATATTGCGTAAGTGGGCAGCTACATATAACCTGGCTAAGCAAATGCAGTTCCAAGTGAAATTTGTTGAAAATATGTTGAAGGAAATCATGCATGCTTACTTGAGTTTTTCAAAGATTAAACACTGCTCGACGCCGGAAAATGGGTTCGGAAATTAGAAGTGGTGGCAAAGTCTTGGTGGACATGATCACAACTTTTTAATGGTTTTATTGTTGTTGTGTTTCTTATATTTTATCTTTCGGAACATCGGAGTTCGAAGGTTTACGGATTTGATTAGATTACCTTTTAAATTATTAGGATTTGAGTGTTTTCTCAGGGTAAATTATGTTTGGTTAAGTTTATGTTTTAACTACTAAATTTTAATTTATTACGAAAATCGATTACTGCATTTAATTTTTATGATTTTTTTTTAAATTTTATGCCACTTATTTCTTTCTTTCTTTTTTTTTTTTTTAGGTATAATGACTCATTTGGTCTTCAAATTTTATAAAGAAAGTAATTTTAGTGTTTCATTTAATTTTTGACATTTTTTAGCTCTTAAACTTGTATTTTTATCAAATCATCCAAAAATAAATGAAAATGTTAACATTTTTTAACTTTGCTAACGTGACATACACATGGTCAGCATTCTTTTTTTTAATTTAAAATTTTTAAAAATATATAAATTTTATTTTTAAAAATTAAAAATCATTCAAATTATTTAAAAAGTATAGATTTTATACAAAATATTTTTAAAAAAAATCTAAATAAATTTAAAAATTAATTAAATACTGACATGTTATTCACGTGACAATCTAGGTGTATGTCAAATTAGGAAAGTTAAAAGGCATAAATTTTTTAATTCATTTTAGGATAATCTGACAAAATGTAAGTTTAAAGAACTAAAAGAAGAGAAAATTTAAATAAAGGGCTAAAATAACTTTTTTATAAAGTTGGAGGGTCAGATAAGTTCTTCAATGTCTTTTATATTTATTATTTTCTCTTTCTCATTTATTGTTTTCTTACTCTCTCCGACTCCTTTCTTTCCATTTCTTTAATTTCTTTTTTCTATTTTTCTAGTAAGTTGGATAAACTATTTAATTAGTCACTGAATTTTTACATGTTTCTATTTTAGTTATTAAACTATGAAAGCGTTAACTTTAAAGTGGCTGGATGACGTGGTCATTATAAACTATATAAATTGTCACTTAATTATGAGCGTGTTCATGTTTTGGTTATCTAACTATAAAATAATTTTAATTTAGCCACTAAAATTTTTTAAATTATGTTTTTTAATCTCATGTTTTTTAGACATCATGTTGTTAAGATAGTAACGAAAGTTTGGCATGATCTTTTTTTATTGATCTAATAACAAATTTTATCGTTCAAAATTTATACATTCTATAAATTGTCCTAATTAAAAAAAATTTAATAAATTTAACCTTAAATATTTTTACTAATATTTGGTGTTAGAAAATTTTTTAATAATTTTTTTTATTCGACACCAGTAATATTTGAGTTTTTTTTTTTGCGCTAGAGAACCACTTTTTTAACATAAAAAAATATTTAAAAAACTTTCTGACGACTTATGATAGGTTATCGAGACCTACCCAAAAAATACCTACTTGAAAATATGAGATTAGTAGAAAGCAGCGTGGGTCGTATCCATAGACATAGGTGATAATTTTATTTCTCAAACAAAAATAGGTAAAGTAAATAAAAAAAGTTCTCTTTATAAAATCGAAAAGTAAAATTAAATAAAAAACTAAATTTAAATTGAAAACTTTAAACGAAGAAAAAAATCAATGATGAGAAACTCTAGTCAAATGTCAAATCTTCGTTTGATTCATAGATTTGATCGAATGTCTTCTATGTTTTTAGTAAGTTACATCGAGTAACCAATCTCTTTTTACTTATTCGGTATCCAAGAAGCAACTCGTTTGAAATTACTTCCCTAACCAGTAAATAACGTTTTAACTCAACTCTCAATATTTAACTTACGGACAATGTTAAGAACTAGAGAGATCTAATTCTAACCAACAAACTCGCCTCAACAGGGTTAATTTAAACTAGATCACACATTCACACCACATAATATACAACATAAGCAATTTATATAGTTTGTCACTAGCATTAGAATGAATTAAACAATTACAAATTTAATTATTCTAATTGGCAAGGAAATTGTTCAAAGCTATCAAATACTGACTGAATATTTAATAAACTTGAACAATTGTAATTATAACAAAAGATGAATGAATACCAAAGAAAAAAAAAATTAAAACACAAATTAAGTCTCACATATTTATCAAATCTAATTTCGATTAACCTTCGACTAGAAAAAAAAGTTTAGAAAGCCAGAAAGTTAAAACAACACAATAAACAAAAAAATAGCTATCAAGTCAGAAAATGACCAAAATATCCTACCTTCCTCTAAAAGTATAATATTTATATTGTCTATTCACCCTAAACTAGGTTACATAAACTTGCTTTTAAGTAAAAAAACTGGAAATGGACCATGCCCTCAAAACTTGATTGAAATGCTATGGACTTCATCAAATCGACAGAAGTGGCGTTGGGGTGCCAAGGTGTCAAGTGGGACACAAATGATGGGGCATGGGCGTCAAGTGGTGCTAGGGTACGAATTAGATGTGGGCTGACCACGCGCTAGGGCATGCTGGTGGCACTGGGGTGCCGACTCTCGCATGCAAGGGCTTTGGTGCATGGCGCTAGGACATCTTACTTGCCAAAATTTCTCAGTTTTGGTTGCTCCTCATTTCATCCTTCAACAAACTTCAAGCTCAAGTTTCAAGCTTCCAGTTTAAATTCGAATAACATATATATTGATCTTCTTCTCCAGGAACGGGCTCAATGTCGTAGCATCGCCCTTTGTAACGATCAAGGCTGGTAAGCCCATCGGTCCACACGGTTGTCCATGTACCAGTAGAAGATTCAGCAGCTACCGCGGCCCCTGCTTCCTCAGGCGGAACTCCGGGTTGAGGAGTTACTCGGAAGGCTGCCAAGATATCAGTATCTTTGACTTCATATTCAGGAGTATAATAAGTCAATTTATACTCTTTAACACCAGCTTTGAATCCAACACTTGCTTTAGTCTCTGTTTGTGGTGACATAAGTCCCTCCCTACAACTCATGAATTAAGAATTCTCGCAACAACAAGGTCTACTCGATATAAATGAGGAGTTAATGAAACCTTTTCGAAGAAATCTTTCAAAAAATTATCAACGAATCCGAAAGGTTCCTTATTAGACCATGGTATTTGATTCGCCAAATACATCATTATTCTATATTCTTTCATATGTATGGCGCAACCCGATCCGTGTTTTTCAAGTTTATAATTCCTTACTTTTTTTTGAATCAAAATTCTAAATGCAAATGAAATAAATGAAATAGAAATAGATAAATAATATAAAAATAATACTAATATATATTAGAATATATATATAATAGAATAGATAAATATATAATAGAATTAATATTCTAACATCTAATATAAATTATATATTATAAGCTCAATAAAATAAGAAATTCACCCTTGACAGTAATATATGTTGTATATGTAAATCCTAGATGTGAAAACAGGCGTAATTCGGCCCTGAAATGAAAAAAAAAAGGGAATATAGATGGAAAAAGGGGGGAGGGGTTGGACGTAAAGTAAAAAAAAATCGATATGCTAAAATAAAATATGAAATGAAATTGAAACAAGGCTAATGAGATAGAAATAAGGAATCATAAATAGAGTTCTGGTTCGAATTCCATAGATAATATGGATGGTGTTGCCTATAATGATGGACAAATGAAAGACTCTCCCAAAATTTTTATTTATCCACTTCCTATTTTGAAAATAGGTTGGTTGAACTTAAAAATTCCTTCATTGAATAAGGAAACAATCCAATTGCATGCACTTGAATTGGATGGGACCAACGAAATCGAGCGCTAACCCCCATTTCTTATTGAATTAACCGATCAACCTCCTGTCGAAGATTTATTTTGTATTAGATAATTTTGGAAAAAAAATTGACATATTTCACTTTATTATGAAAATAAATCCTACTACTTCTGTTCCTGGAGTTTCCACGCTTGAAAAAGAAAATCTGGGGCGTATTTCTCAAATCATCGGTCCAGTACTGGATGTAGCCTTTCCCCCGGGCAAGATGCCTAATATTTACAACGCCCTAGTAGTTAAGGGTCAAGATACCGCCGGTCAACAAATTAATGTAACTTGTGAGGTACAGCAATTATTAGGAAATAATCGAGTTAGAGCTGTAGCTATGAGCGCTACAGATGGTCTAACGAGAGGAATGGGAGTGATTGACACGGGAGCTGCTCTAAGTGTTCCAGTCGGCGGAGCGACCCTAGGACGAATTTTTAACGTGCTTGGGGAGCCCGTTGATAATTTAGGTCCTGTAGATACTCGCACAACATCCCCTATTCATAAATCCGCGCCCGCTTTCATACAATTAGATACAAAATTATCTATTTTTGAAACAGGAATTAAAGTAGTCGATCTTTTAGCTCCTTATCGTCGTGGAGGAAAAATCGGACTATTTGGGGGGGCTGGGGTAGGTAAAACAGTACTCATTATGGAATTGATCAACAACATTGCCAAAGCTCATGGGGGCGTATCCGTATTTGGCGGAGTAGGTGAACGGACTCGTGAAGGAAATGATCTTTACATGGAAATGAAAGAATCTGGAGTAATTAATGAACAAAATCTTGCGGAATCAAAAGTGGCTTTAGTCTACGGTCAGATGAATGAACCGCCAGGAGCTCGTATGAGAGTTGGATTGACTGCCCTAACTATGGCGGAATATTTCCGAGATGTTAATGAACAAGACGTACTTCTATTTATAGACAATATCTTCCGTTTTGTCCAAGCGGGATCCGAAGTATCTGCCTTATTGGGTAGAATGCCTTCCGCTGTGGGTTATCAACCCACCCTTAGTACCGAAATGGGTACTTTACAAGAAAGAATTACTTCTACCAAGGAGGGATCCATAACTTCTATTCAAGCAGTTTATGTACCTGCGGATGATTTGACCGACCCTGCCCCTGCCACAACATTTGCGCAATACCTCGCACTGCTCTAGCATCGAATAAGGGTAAGAGGTGTTACATTTAGTGGTATCGGAGCTACAGTTTAGTAGATTCTCGAACTAACGTAGCGTATGTAAGAGTCTAGCTATACATACCATAAATTAATTGTGATAGTGTGATGACTCCTAATGTAACACCCCAAACCCGGCCTGGACGTTATGGTCGAATCTGACAGCGTCACATGAGAGTGCTTTTAGAAAATCCTTTTCAAAATCTTATCCAGTGGAAATCGTACAGATTATTATCTTTACTTAAGTCGTGAAATCTCTATTCCAATTATTATGTGAAAACATTTCATTAATGCGGAAGCTAAAGCATCATTCAGTTATAAATCAATAAACTTAAAAATTTAAAATCCCAAGTAAACCCAAAACAGTTTGAGTCCGAATACATGAGTAATCCCAAAAACAAATATTAAAGTAAAATAGGTAAAATAAGTGTTACTCATAAAATAAATTAATGTCTAACAGTGGTCACCATTGAGCCCTCCATCGCACCGATCCATCTACTGCTGAAGATTACCTGACAGACAAAATAAACAAAAGGGTGAGTTTTCGCAAACTCAGTCTGTACATCCCCACAAATAACATGCATACAAACATATAACAGAATCCAGATATTTCGGCATTAGCCATACAGATATCACATGCATAACAGATCAGATATCAGAAAACATGCCCACCAACCCTACACACTATCTCTGTCCAACCCAACATTCCATGTGGGGATAGAATCAACCCACCCAACCCTACACACCGTATATGGGGATATAATCAACCCATCCAACCCTACACACCATAAGGTACCGCATCGCAGCACATATCATAAGTATGCAGTATAGCTGCCAGATAACGGGCTTAGGAAGCCCTTTAGATACTCCCTTCACTTCATCAAACCCACTCCGATGCAATGCATCATACAAGTATGACATGCTATAATGCAGACAAACAAATCATACATTTATTTACGAAACAGATCAGATAATCATGCTAAGTATATCATGCGGACACATACATCACAAAATTAAGAGTCTAGATAAGGCTTACCGACCCTACTACAGGTCACAGTCAACTTGGGCGACCCATGCAACCTTACAGAACATTACAGATTACAGGGGTTCACACGCTCGTGTGCCTTGCCCGTGTGAGCCCACACGTCCGTATGGCTCACACAGCCAAACTTGGCCTTGCCTGTGTGGATCACACTACCTGGCCTAGATTCCCACACGCCTGTGTGGTTCACCCGTATGGCTCACACGCCCATGTGGCCCACATGGCCCATTTGCTCGAGCCCGTGCCTCGCACACAGCCTCTTCAGCCTTATATGCCCGTGTCCGTCGCGCCCGTGTGACACGCACACAGCCTGGCTCGTCAGTGACACGCCTGTGTCTCGCGACACAGGCTACCACACGGGCAGACCACATGCCCGTGTGGCATCGAGTGGTCGTGTTGATTCGTGATAAGTTTTAATAAATTTATATTTTACCCTTCTTGAAGACTAACTATTATCACAATAAAGGCAAGTGTACTTATCGAATAGTAGTATAGTTTTAGCAAGACTGGGATGTCGAACCCAAAGGAACTAAAAGTACTAATATTAACTCTTTTCTTATTATCTAGCCTAAAAATAAAGGGGTTTTTTCTATCTAAACTAATTAACTAACTAAGAATTCACATAAAGAAAATTGGGGAAAATACTTTTGGGAAATTCGATTGATTAAGACAATACCCAAGGAAAAATCTACCTAGACTTCACTTGTTATTTGACCCTGAATTAGATGATTTATTCACTTGACTTGATCTGTAGAAATCCCTAATTTATATTATTATCTCTCTCGAGACTAACAACGTCTAACCCTAGGTTGATTAATTGAAATCTCTTTCTAATTAAAACCTCTAATGTTGCATTAACTCGATCTATGGATTCCCTTATTAGGTTTGACCCTAATCCGGAATATTTATGTCGTCCTATGTCTAGGATTGCATGCAACTCTGCTTAATTATGCTAGATCTACTCTTAGACAAGGACTTTTGTTCCTTTGAATAAGCACATCAATACTTGAATTAATATCCTAAAATATTAAAACAAGGATTAAGAACACATAATTAAGAGCAAATCAAGTATTTATCGTATAATTCAGAAAATAATAACATGATCCATCTTAGGTTTCATTCCCCTTAGGTATTTAGGGGATTTAGTTCATAAGTGTAAAAGAAAACATCTCAGAAGAATAATGATAACAAAACATAAAGAAAACCTAAAACTCCTAAAGGAAAATTAAGGGAGATCTTCCGTCTTGAAGGAAAATCCGGCTTTTGATATGGATCAATCGACTTTCTTTGAGTAATTCCTTGCCTCTTACTCCATGTCTCCCTTTTCATCCTCCTTTCTAGTGTTTAAATAGGCTGTAGAATGCCTTAGAACCCTCAAGAGTGGCCTTTTTCGAATAGAACTCAACTTGGGCTCAACAGGGACACGCCGGTGTGACACGCCCGTGTGACATGCCCGTGTTCGAATGCTCCAAACCGTGTTAGAGTCTATTGAATAGACACGACCGTGTGGTCTACCCGTGTAATTTGCGCTCAATTCTGCTAAAAGGGTACAAGCGTGTGGTCTACCCGTGTGAGGAAGTCCAGGTCGTGTTGATTTCCCACGTTGGCCCATTTTCTCCGTTTTCGGCCCGTTTCTCACTCTTTTTACTCTCCTATGCTCACCTAAGTATAAAACATGAAATTAAAGGATTAGGAGCATCAAATTCACCATATCTAAAGAGAATTCATCCATAAATATGCTAAACATGGGATAAAAATATGTATAAATTACTGTTTATCAAATACCCCCACACTTAAGTGTTTGTTTGTCCTTAAGCAAAATCCTCAACTCCCAATCAAAATCAATTCTTCTCAACTTATAATTCTTATTAATGATATCTCAAAATAATCCATAAGTAATCATACATTGAGAATTCAACTAAAAGAATTTCAAAGTTTCAAACATTCCAAGTTGCGTATTTTATCACGAGAACATGTGTCTCCCTTCATCTAGGTAATTACCATTGATTCAAAATATCATAGAGTTTCACATCCTCACTAGAGATTCACTCAAATCATTCGAGGTGTTTTAAGGACAACAAGTTTAAGCACTCAATAGTCAATATGAATAACTTATTACCATAGGCTTGCATGAAAATCAAATCTCCACCACTATATATTGAGATGATACATCAATCAAAAGGTCTTTAAAGGGTTGTAACGTGGCTTTGGTTAGGGAGTGTGGTCACAAGCTGAAAGAAAAGGTTAGAATCAAGATTGAATTGAAAAATTACCTAACTAGAAAAATGACTAATCATCAATTGAATACATGTGAGCTTCTTATCAGAATATGGACTTAAACACTTAAGCTCAAAACAAAGAATTACTACTAATATAAATATATGTATTGTAATTTTTTTTTAAGAACAAGTCAAATAACATAGACTAACTATCAAAGGTAAAACTTAGCTAAGCAATTTATTCAAATCAAATCTCGACAAAAATAGGGATCAAATTAATTTAGGGAATTTCAACAATAATGGGTTATGGGTTAATATGGAGGGTAAATCAATGAATGTGTTATTAGGCTCAAGAGGGTTCACTAAGGATTAATTATGAAGGTAGGCTTTTATGGAGTGAGCGGGTTAAACCTAAGTGTCTTTATCATCTTGACATATCAAATCAAGTGGTGTGGTCTTGACATGCATAATCAAGCAAGTTCTAGAATAACAAATCAAGATTGACGCACTCAAAGCAACAATAAAAGTGAGCATGAAAGAAATAATAGATGCTCTTAAAGGCTCAAGATCTCACAAAAATTATGGCTTTTTGATGTTTAAACCTTGTGAATTTTAACTTAAAATAATGACTAAACTTGGGGAAACAACCTAATTTTTTTTTAATTCTCAAAAGTCAACTTATCATGCTTAATTCTCTCATTCCTTAAAGTTTAAACAATCAATGCATAAATGCCTATGTTTTAATTCAAGACATATCAATAAAAATCATAAATTAATCAAAATTTATTCTAATAATGATATGAGAAGATCACATGAGAATAAGACAAAATTTAGGGATTTTTCTAATAATGATATAGATAACCCCCCCACACTTAAGATGTACATTGTCCTCAATGTACAATGATACATATACAGAAAAATATAAAATCATAAGATAGAGAGAGAGGTGAAACTTCCTGAATGGAGAATAATCAGCCAAGGCAATGATGAGATTGGAGGAGGATACTCCGGTGGTGGTAAGGTTGGGTTCCACAACCACAGTGTCCAGTGAAGAGGTTATCGTGGTGGTCGGGTAGGACATGACAGTCGTGGAGAACCTTTTCCAATGGAGTTGCAAGTTCCTAAGTAAAGGTGAGCTTTGGAGCTCTTTCTAACGATGATAAAGTTAAGAACTCTTTTAGGAAATATAAAGAAGCATAAGTTCTCGTAATGAAATAGCCAAAACTATAAATTGTTCAATAAAAATTATAAAACCTAAGAATGAAATAGTATTAAGGGAAAATAAATTGAAAAGTACTTTAAGAAATAAATAAAGGAAAAAAGTGAAAAAAAGAATAAAAATAATAATTAAAAATTCTTTTAAAAAAATCCTCATCGCTGGATGGTTCGCAAGATGGAGGTGGCGATGTGGATAATGGAGTGGCCGATGGCGTGTGATGGTTGGGATTTCAATAGTGAGAAAGAAAAGAGGACGAAAGGTGGCTGGAGGAAGAAGAAGATGAAGAGTAAAGGGAATAGAGAGGGGATTAGGGTTAGGGGTTATTTAATAAGGGGCCACAGTTGTGTCGACCCTATTTTGGCCACACGACCGTGGCCCACGCCCGTGGTGTAGTCTCCCCAGCCTGTGTTTTTTGTGTTTTCATAGTCTGGTTATCACATGGGTCATAAGACACGCCCGTGTTCTAGGTTTAAGCTTATGGGTTGATGTTCGAGTCAATGTCGCGCACGGCCTATGGATACGCCCATGTCCCTAGGCCGTGTGACCCACACAGCCACATCACATGGCCGTGTCCTACTTCATTTGCTTCTCCCACGCCCGTGTTAGTTTGACAGTGTCGACCACAGGTGAATGGCATAGGCGTGTCACACGCCCGTGTTCATTTCTCAGTTTCAACCACGGCCTCTAGATACGGGCGTGTTGCACGCCCATGTTGTTTTGGTAGATTCTCCCATGGCCATGTCGCACGGCCGTGGCAATTTATCGACTCCCGTGTTGGGGAAAACTTTTGCCCTGTTTTCACACGGCTGTGTTGCCTTTCGTGGTATGGGCACGGCTTAAGGCACGCCCGTGTGCCTGGCCTTGTAGTTCTGGAAAACCTGTGTTTGGTGACTCAGTTAGTGAATTAAATGTTAAAAACTAAAATTTAAAGAAGTTAACACCGTTAGTGCTCAGGTTCCCTCCAAAGAAGCGCTTATTTAGAGTCTAAGCCTGACTGTACCTTGTGGGTATATTCAAAGAAGTTCATGGAGCCGTAGCTCCTCTCTATCATCTTTAAAATTCTCACCATTATAAAGTTTGAGACGATGTCTATTTACTTTGAAAGTGCCTTGTGACGGGTGACTTACCTCTATTGTGCCGTATGGAAAGACAGTTTGGACTATGAAGGGACCTGACCATCATGATTTAAGCTTCTTGGGAAACAATTTGAGCCTCGAGCTATATAACAAGACAAGATCTCCAACTTTAAATTGCTTACAATGCCTTAAATAGGCGTCGTGGAGGAGCTTCGTTGCTTCCTTGTATAGGCATGAATTTTCATATGCATTGGTTCGCCATTCATCTAACTCGTTTAACTGCATCAACCTATTTTCACCTACAAGTTTGGGATCAAGGTTTAGAAACTTTATAGCCCAGAATGCCTTATGTTCTAACTCAAACGGTAGATGACAACTTTTTCCATAGACAAGTCTGTAAGGAGATGTCCCTATGGAGATCTTAAAAGCAATTCTATAAGCCCATAAAGCATCATCTACTTTCATCGCCCAATCCTTCCTGTTTGATTCTACTATCTTTTCTAAGATACATTTAAGTTCTCGGTTTGCTACTTCGACTTGTCCACTAGTCTAAGGATGGCAAGGGGTAGCTGTTCTGGGATGAGCTTCGTATTTCTTAAGGGTTTTATCAAATTGGGTGTTATAAAAATGAGTACCCCTATCACTGATTATTGCTCTAGGTGTTCCAAATCAAGAGAAAAGTTTCTTAAGGAATTGTACTACTACTCTTGCATCATTAGTAGGTAAAGCTTGGGCTTCAACCCATTTGGACATATAATCAATGGCTACTAAAATGTATTTATTCCCAAATGAACTAGGGAATAGACCCATGAAGTTGATACCCCAAAGTCAAATATTTCACATGAAAGCATATATGTTTGAGGCATTTCATCACGTTTGGAGACATTACCTGTCCGTTGGCATTTGTCACAAGTAGTAACATACCTGTTGGCATCTTTGAATAGAGTGGGCCAATAAAAACCTGATTCAAGCGTTTTATGTGCGGTCTTAGTTCCACTATAATGTCCTCCAGTTGGTCCTGAGTGGCAATGTTCCAAGATCTTCAACGCTTCTGACCTTGTAACACATCTCCTAATGACTTGATCTAAGGATCTTCCAAAAAGTAGTTTTTCGCATCAGTAAAGAATCACTTCTTTTGTTGATGTGTTAACCCTTTTGGGATAACGTTAGCGGCTAAAAAATTCGCAATGTTCGCAAACCAAGGTACCTCAGAATCAAATATAGCAAAAAATGTTCTTTAGGGAATGAGTCATTTATTTCAACTTCATCTAGCTCTTTGGTACTTAAATTTTCAAGCCTTGAGATATGATCAGCCGCAAGATTTTCAGCTCCTTTCTTATCCTGAATCTCCAAGTCAAATTCCTGCAATAACAGAATCCATCGAATGAGTTGAGGTTTTGCATCAGTCTTAGTTAAAAGGTAGCAAAGAGCAGAATGGTTAGTATAAACAACAACTTTAGACAATATCAGATATGGCCTAAATTGATCAAATGCGAAAACTACAACTAGCAACTCTTTCTCCGTGGTGGTGTAGTTTTCTTGTGCAGCTGTCAAAGTTTTGCTAGCATAATAGATAGGTTGAAAATGCTTGTCTCTTCGCTGTCCCAAAACTGCACCTACTGCAAAATCACTTGCATCTCACATTAGTTCGAAAGGTAAATTCCAATCAGGTGTGATTATAATTGGAGCACTAATCAATTTATCCTTTAAAGTATTAAACGCTTCTAAACATTCCTGATCGAAATTAAAGGGCACATCTTTTTCTAGTAATTTAGTCAAAGGCTTAGCTATTTTAGAAAAGTCTTTAACAAATCTTCTATAAAACCCAGCATGTCCTAAAAAACTTCTAATAGCCTTTACCGAACTAAGGGGAGGTAGTTTTTCAATGGTTTAAATTTTAGATTTATCAACCTCAATCCCTTTACTAGAAATTTTATGTCCTAAACAATACCTTCTTGAACCATAAAGTGACATTTTTCCCAGTTAAGCATAAGGCTCGTTTCCTCACATCTTATTAAAACTCGTTTTAAAATTTTAAGGCAAAGATGGAAATAGTTACCGAAACTGAGAAATCATCCATAAATGTAATGCCCCGTACCCGAGACCGTTTCTGGAGTCGAACACGAGGTGTTAACAGACTTAATTCATTACTTAAACAGCTCAAACAATTTAATTTTAGAAATTCCAGACAAGCTAGCTAACTGCATCACAGTCGCTTAAAAATTCATATCTCGAGTTCTGAAACTAAAAATCCAATTCCGTAAATTTTCCCTGAAACTAGACTCATATATCTATTTACTAATTTTTTTCTAGAATTTTTGGCTAGGCCAATTAGTACATTTTATTAGTTAAAATCTCCCCTGTTTCAGAGTTCGACTGCTCTGACCTCTGTGTATTACGAATCAGATATCTCTCTGTAAAGAATTTAAATGACTATGAAGTTTGTTCTCTTAAAACTAGACTCAATAAGAAATCTTTACATATAAATTATGACTTCTAATTATTTTTATACAATTTATGGTGAATTTCCAAAGTTAGAATAGGGGATCCAGAAATCGATCTGTCCCTGTTTCACAAAAATTTAAACATCTCATAAAATATAACTCAACCTGTTTCGTTTCTTCCATATGAAAATAGACTCATAGTTCTTCAATTCCATGTTTTATTCATCATCTAATTATATCTCTACTATTTTTAATGATTTTTCAAATTCACGTCACTACTGCTGTTTGAATCTATTTTATGATAAATTTTACCTATTTCATGGTTTCCATAGATTAACTAGCAATTTGACATACATAACACCAAATATGATCATAATTAGCCATTCCAATGGCTAATCATTACCAAGCATTTTTATACTACTCAATAACCATATCATAAGACCATATGTACAAAATGATTATAATGCTATACATGCCATACTCAAAATATACAAGTCATTATGCCAAGATGTTATACGGATAGTGTGAGCTTGCCTCCGACCGTTCTCGATTTCCGAGCTGGCTTGTCAATACTACAAGGAATGAAAAGGAGGGAGTAATCATAAATGCTTAGTAAGTTCACATGCAAATAGCAAGTAACATAACCATATAAGCAAACATAAAACATCATTTGCATAATCATCACCAAGACATTCATATCATATTCTCATTTATCATCTTACCATATTGTTGTTATATCGATTTTTCAACCCGAGGGTTAAGTACATACCTGTTAAAAGTATCCATTTCACAACACTTACCAATACGTCCCTTTCATCTTGAGTATTCCTCCATTTGAGTAGAACTTTACCCGTTGAACACATCGGAATATAATTCGGATACATGGAAAGTTTGCACATAAGTGCCACATATGTAGCCAAGCTACTATGTAACCCGCCCATAAGCGAACTCAGACTCAACTCAACGAGCTCGGGCATTCACATCCATAAGTGAACTCGGACTCAACTCAAAGAGCTCGGATGCCTAGTTACATCTCACGAACTCGGACTCAACTCAACGAGTTCGGACATTTGCATCCATAAGTGAACTCGGACTCAACTCAACGAGTTCGGATGCCCAAATATCCCAGTGACATGTCACTTGTATCCTAATCCATTCCTAAGGTTCAACGGGACCTTTTTCCCCATCATGTGTCTCAACCATCTTCTACGGAATATCGATACCGATACTCAGTAGTATTTCACATTTTCCAAGTATATCACATAATTTGACATATTATCAAACAATTATCACGAGTATAATATTTCATAATAATTATCATATCATTTAAATAACATAAAAACATTTAAAATAATAACTATGTTACTAACATTTACATATGAACTTACCTAGTATGCGAAAATGGCTACTTTTACCATTTCGTCCACAACTTGGTATTTTCCCCATTTTATCCCGAATTTCAGTTTTCCTTACTCTATCATTTAAAATATAGTCTAATTAGGACTCACATTATTCAAATTGACCCAAAATCATATTTTGGAAAAATTACAATTTTGCCCCTAAACTTTTGCATATTTACACTTTTGCCCCAAAGCTCGTAAATTAAACTTCAGCCTATTTTCTTATGTTTTATGACATGCTGATCATTTTCCCTTCTATGGCAACATCAAATTCTCACTCTAACATGTACTTATGACTATTAGGTATTTTTACCGATTAAGCCCTTTTGCTCGTTTTCACTAAAAACTGAGTAGCACAAGTTGTCTAACATAATTTAAAACCTCATATTCTATCATAAAACACCAAAATACACAAATTTCACCTATGGGTATTTTTCCAAATATAAACCCTAGGTTAAATTATTGCTAGCATAAGCTAAATCGAGCTACCAGGACTCCAAAAACGTAAAGAACTTGAGAAACGGGGCTAGAATGGACTTACAATCGAGATTGGAAGCTTGAAAAACCCTAGCCATGGTTTCTCCTTGCTATATTCGGCCATGGGGTTGAAGATGAGCAAAATTGGCTTTTAATTTTGTATTTTAATTCATTTTACCCCTAAATGACCAAAATGCCCTTACTACTAAACTTTCAAAAATTCCTTCCTTGTCCAATTTTTGTCCATAAACTTAGAAATTGGTAAAATTGCTATTTAAGACCTCATAATTAATATTTCAAAACAATTTCATACTAAAAACTTCTAGAATGCAAGTTTTGCAACTTATTCGATTTAGTCCCTAATTTCAATTTAAACACTTTATGCATAAAATTTCTTCACGAAAATTTCACACAATCATGCAATCATATCATAGACCTCAAAATAATTATAAAATAATTATTTCTATCTCGGATTTTGTGGTCACAAAACCACTATTCCGACTAGGCCCAAAATTAGGATATTACAATAAATACCTCCATGATGTCTTCCACGAGTTCGTCAAAAATGGCCATCATGCAGCGCTAAAAAGTAGCAGGAGCTTTACATAATCCAAAAGGCATTCTACGATAAGCAAACGTACCATATGGACATGTAAATGTCATCTTTTCTTGATCTTCAGGAGCTATTGGGATTTGAAATAACCAGAAAGTCCATCTAGAAAGCAGTAGTACATGTGCCTTGATAATCTTTCGAACATTTGGTCAATGAATGGCAAGGGGAAGTGATCTTTTCTCGTGGCATCATTTAGCTTCCTATAGTCAATGCAAACCCTCCAACCTATGACTGTCCTTGTTGGGATTAACTCATTCTTCTCATTGGCTACTACAGTCATGCCTCCTTTCTTTGGAACAACTTGCACTGGACTTACCCAAGAACTATTAGAAATAAGATAAATAATTCAAGCATCTAGGAGTTTAAATACCTCAACTTTAACAACTTCTTTCATATTGGGGTTCAGATGTCTTTGAGCTTGCACACATGACTTATATTCATCTTCCATTAAAATTTTGTAGGTGCAGAAAGAAGGGCCGGTCCTTTTAATGTCAGAAATTTTCCAAGCTATGGCTCTTTTATGCTCTCTCAATACTTGGAGTAATTCTTTTTTCTCATTGGGTTATAGGTTAGAAGCAATAATCACTGGTAATGTAGAATTATTTCCAAAGAATACATACTCCAAGTGTTTTGGCAACTGTTTAAGTTCCAGTTTGGGAGGTTCCTCAATAGAGGGTTTTTGCTTAAGTTTATCATTTGCCTTAATACCCTCATATTTTGCTTGTCTTGAGGAAGGCTCATTGGAGTCTAGTTTAGTTTTTACCTTACCTATCTCAAAATCATCATCATCTACCCCCTCTTCTTGGGCAAGACACAGTTCCAATGTGTCCTTATGCACAATTTTCTGAAAAGAATCTTGAGTAGCATGATCAGTAGAGTCAATAAAATAACATGAGTCATCATGTTCCCTAGAGAATCTCATAGCATCATAAATTTTAAAGATAATCTCTTCGTCACCTACTCTAAGCACAAGTTTACCATCACCCACATCACTAACCGCTCTAGCAGTGGCTAAAAATAGACGACCTAATATTAGAGGCACCTCAACATCCTCATCCATGTCAAGTACAACAAAGTCGACTGGGAATATAAATTTATCTACTTTTACAAGTACCCCTAGGATATTTAACAGATCTATCAACTAATTGAATACTCATCCTAGTGGGCTTTGGTTCCCCAAGACCAAGTTGCTTAAACATTTTATAAGGCATCAAATTAATGCTAGCGCCTAAATCAGCTAATGCCTTCTTAGCATTCAAACTACCAATTAAGTAGGGAATAGTAAAACTTCTTGGATCTTTCAGTTTGGTTGGTAGTTTATTTTTGAGTATAGCCGAGCATTCCTCATTGAGTTCCACTGTAGATAATTCTTCAAACTTCCTTTTATTTGTTAGGAGCTCTTTTAAAAATTTTGCATATGTAAGCATCTGCGAGATAGCTTCAACAAAAGGTAAGTTAATATGTAATTGTTTAAAAAGTTCAAGAAACTTTCCGAATTGTGCATCCATGCGGTCTTTCTTCAACTTTGCTGGGTATGGGATTAGTGGTCTATATTCCCTTATCATTGGTTTTTCATCGCTCTTGGGTTTTTCCTCTTCATCTTCTTTTCTGTCGACTTCTGGTGGTGGCTTCTTCTCGGGTTCAGTCAACTCCTTCCCACTCCTTAATGTAACTGCTTTCACATGCTCTTCTGGATTGGGTTAACTGCTTTCACATGCTCTTTTGGATTGGGTTCAGTGTTGCTAGGTAGGCTCCATGATTGTCTTTCAGAAATCAATTTAGCGAGCTGGCCTATCTGAATTTCGAGTCTTTGGATCGACGCTTGTTGATTCTTAACTGTTGTTTCGATATTCTAAAAATGAGTTTCTAACACTGAGATAAATTTCGTTAGCATCTCCTCAAGGTTCAGCTTCTTTTCTTGCTGGTAGTGATGTTGTTGGAAGCTTGAAGGGGGTGGTGGTCTTTGATTTCTTTGGTCTCCCCATGAAAAATTTGAGTGATTCCTCTAACCTACATTGTAAATGTTAATATAAGGATTATTTTGAGGTTGAGGCTTGTTACCCATATAGTTCAATTGCTCATTCTCCATGTTGGTACTGTAGGTTGGATAATCTAAATTGCTCGTTCCACCTCCACTTGTATCGCACTGCATTACTGGACGAACCTGTGAAGAACCAAGTAAACCATCAATTTTCCTATTCGAAAGTTCTACCTGATTAGAAAGCATAGTGACTAAATCGACGTTAAAAACGCCAACTGCTTTTGTCGGCTTCATCCTCATGACTTGCCACTGATAATTATTCAGTGACATTTCTTCTATAAATTCATAGGTCTCTTCAGGTCATTGTGTCAATCATTGGCCTTGTCGAGGGGTTCAAACCATTGTAAAAAGTTTGAACCTGCAGCCATAGAGGTAACCTATGGTGAGGGCACTTTCTCAATAGATCCTTGTATCTCTCCCATGCATCATAGAGCGTTTCTAGATCCATCTACACAAAAGAAGAGATGTCATTCCTCAACTTAGCCGCTTTAGCCGCCTGAAAATATTTAAGTAAAAACTTTTCGGTCATTTGTTCCCAACTAGTGATTAACCCTCGTGGTAACAAGTTCAACCACTGTTTAGCTTTATTCCTCAGTGAAAAGGGAAACAATCGAAGGTGTATGGCATCGTCAGAAACACCATTGATTTTAAAAGTATCGCAAAACTCCAAAAAATTTGCCAGGTGATTGTTTGGATCCTCATCCTGCAAACCATCAAACTGAACAAACTGTTGTATCATTTGGATTGTGTTAGGTTTCAGTTTAAAACTATTTGTAGCAATAGCAGGTCTAACTATACTTGACTCAGTTCCTGTTAAATTAGGTTTAGCATAATCATACATAGTGTGTGGTGCGAGATTCGATTTCTTTCGATTAGCGAAGAATCGCGAGAGGTAGCATTTTCCTGATTTTCAGCCATCTCCTCGATTGTGGTGTGAATGTTGTCTTCTTGCTCTTTGGTTTATGTGAACTGTGCGGTCAATCTCACTATAAAAAAGTAATGGTCCTGACGGGTTCATTCTAGTCATAAACTATAAAAACCTGCCAGAAATAAAGAAAAAGAAGAATTAGTAAAGATAAGCTAGACTAAAATAAGAAGTAAATTGCAATAAAAGTAAAAATGACTAAAGTAATAAAAATCAAGCGTTCCTAATATCTTAGCTCCCCAGCAACGGCGCCAAAAACTTGATCGTGTTGATTCGTTATAAGTTTTAATAAATTTATATTTGACCGTTCTTGAAGACTAACTATTATCACAACGACGGCAAGTGTACCTATCGAACAGTAGTATAGTTTTAGCAAGACCGGGATGTCGAACCCAAAGGAACTAAAAAAGTACTAGTATTAACTCTTTTCTTATTATCTAGCCTAAAAATAAAGGGGTTTGTTTTATCTAAACTAATTAACTAACTAAGAATTCATAGAAAAAAAATTAGGGAAAACACTTTTGGGAAATTCGATTGATTAAGACAATACCCAAGGAAAAATCCACCTAAACTTCACTTGTTATTCGGCCCTGAATTAAACGATTTATTCAATTGACTTGATCTGTAGAAATCCCTAATTTATATTATTATCTCTCTCGAGACTAACAACGTCTAACCCTAGGTTGATTAATTGAAATCTCTTTCTAATTAAAACCCCTAGTGTTGCATTAACTCGATCTATGGATCCCCTAATTAGGTTTGACCCTAATCCGGCAGATTTATGTCGTCCTATGTCTAGGATTGCATGCAACTCCGCTTAATTATGCTAGATCTACTCTTAGACAAGGACTTTTTCTCCTCTGAATAAGCACATCAATACTTGAATTAATATCCTGAAATAATAAAACAAGGATTAAGAACACATAATTAAGAACAAATCAAGTATTTATCATATAATTCAGAAAATAATAACAAGATCCATCTTAGGTTTCATTCCCCTTAGGTATTCAGGATATTTAGTTCATAAGTGTAAAAGAAAACATCTCAGAAGAATAATGATAACAAAACATAAAGAAAACCCAAAACTCCTGAAGGAAAATTAAGGGAGATCTTTCGTCTTGAAGGAGAATCCGGCTTCTGGGATGGATCAATCGGCTTTCTTCGAGTAATTCCTTGCCTCCTACTCCGTGTCTCCATTTTCATCCTCCTTTCTAGTGTTTAAATAGGCTGTAGAATACCTTAGAACCCTCAAGAGTGGCCTTTTTCAAATAGAACTCAACTTGGGCTCGACAGGGACACGCCCGTGTTCAAA
This sequence comes from Gossypium longicalyx, assembly GCA_025698465.1. NCBI lineage: Eukaryota > Viridiplantae > Streptophyta > Magnoliopsida > Malvales > Malvaceae > Gossypium > Gossypium longicalyx. The sequence continues at coordinate 30,686,538 of CM046998.1, read as the reverse complement.
TGCTCCAAACCGTGTTAGAGTCTATGGAATAGACAAGGTCGTGTGGTCTACCCGTGTTGTAACGCCCTAAATTTTTGGGTCTTTCTTGGGTTGCTGTTAGGTTGATAAAATTTTTGAATTCTGGTATTTGGGTGTGTAATTCATGTTAGGGCTGTGGTAATGGGCCTATGAAAGGCCCAAGGGTTGGTCAAACCCAGGTAAAATTTTGGATTTTGGACTTAGGAGATAGGGGGCTTTAGATAGAAGGTCTCGTAAGAAGTTATGTGTGAAATGTGTCACAAGGAAGCCTTGTGGTGGAGTGGCAATGTGACGCCACTAAGGAGTTATAAAAGTGGCGCCTAGGAGGGTTTGAAGGTCCAGGGTTCAAGTCACAGATAAGTAATTAAGGTGTTTTATTTTTATGAGCAGGAAGGTAAGTGGTGAACTTCAAATGAATTCTATCAGGTAGAGTTTGAATGAGTCAAAGGAGTAAGTTGAGGAGGGATAAGGGGAGAAAAAGGAGGAGCTGATCAAGGAGGATAGAGTTGGCCGAATGGTGGACTCTTGAGAAGTAAGAGTTGGTCGGCCAATGGGGGGTAGTTGTGCCGAATTCTCTTTGACTTTTCCTTCGGGATTTTGTTTTGTTTTTCTTTTGGTGAGCTGAAATAGGGTAGGGTGCCTTGGGGTTCATTCTCTTTACTCGTTCTTTTGCTAGAAGCCGAATATAGGTCTCCCAAAGCACCTCCCTGTGCCGTTTTCCTCTGTCAAACCGATTGCCTACTTTTCTTCTTCTTCTCTAATTTTTTCTCTTCTTTCCTTTCCTGCCATCTTGTTCTACTACCATCCATATCTCTCCCTCTTCATTTTCTTCTCATTTAGATAGTCATAAAAGCCGAAAGCAAGCTCATCATTGCTGATTCTTCTCTTGACCAAAACCTTTTGAATCGATTCCTCTTGTTGGCCGAAACCTTGATTACACCTTGTCGATTTCTTCTTAGCCGAACCTACCTTGCTCACACCTTTTCCATTTCTCCTTTTTTTTGTCAATCTCTTAGAAACCCAGTTAGCCGAATACCTTTTTGTGGCCAAACACTTCATTCTTTTCTTTAAAACCGAAACCTTCATACCTAGTGGTGTTCAGGGCCGACTCTGAGATCAAACCTGTCTTGCTTTGGGTTTGTGGAAGGAGTTGTTGTAGATCAGGATTGTACCGCTATCTAGGACTCTTCGTGGGCGTATTATCACACGTGGTAAGTACTCAAGCAACTTTCGTTAGTACTTATGTTAAGGGTTTTAGTCGAACCCCTTAGGGGTGGCTATCGATTTGGACTAAGGGCCTATTGTCCTCTTTCTCTTGTTTTGTGTGTTAGTGTGATCAAGGGGTTGTGCAACTAAGGATCTTAAAGGCTAGCACAACTTGGGCATCGAGACTAGTCTATATTTGGCAGAAAGGTAAGGACTTTGGATGCTTAGGGCCTAGGTAGGTGTTGGCCGAATATGGTAAGGGTTCTTTTCACAAGATTAATATCGACTCGTAACCTGATATGGTGGTAACCGTTTGTAGGCTTTTCGTGCGAGGAGTTTTGTTAACACTTTGACAGTTATCAGGTGTGTATCATACTCTTACTATAGGCTACAACGGTTAAGACCGTAATGACCTAAGAGTAACCGAAAGTGACCGAAAGGTCGGCACTGTGAGGATCTGTGAGTAACCGATTACTCTCCGATGGTTGGATTTGGGTTGTTGATGATGGAATTGCAAAGTGTACAATTCCGTGCGTTTTGGTAAGTTGGGCTTCGATGGGCCAAATAGGGGCTTAATGGGCTTTCGAGCCCATTTGGGTAAAACTAATCATTAAGGACGTTCTGGCAAACTATAGTAATCAAAACTGTTGAAATCTGTAATCTAACCGTAAAACTTGGAGTAATGGGCTTAAATCACTGTTAGACATCGTAAGGCCCATTAGGGGTTTTGGGCCTAGAAGGGCAAAACCGTAATCGAGTTAAAATGTACTGTAAACGACAAGTAGATTAATAGTAACTTTGATATGCATAAAAACTCTGAAAATTATTAAAATGACTAAAATACCCCTAAGTATGGAAAACTACCATTATACCCCTAGGTACAAAATAACCGATATACCCTTAGGGTTAATTTTATCTGGGATGCTTGATATTCGGATTCTGCTTAATGTATGCCATAAAATTTATATCTGTTGCATGGGTTATGGGTTATATTGATGGAGGAAGCGTTACGCGACTGGTTTTCAATCCGTGGCCTTGCCACATATATCTGCTCGTGACTTCATCACAATATCCGCGCGACTCATTTGCAATCCGTGGCCATCACATATATCTATATATATATATCAATTCTGGTGGCCTAGCCATAATATCTATATCTAGTGACTTCGTCACAATATCTGGCAGCCTCGCTGCAATTTCTGTGGTGTGTAGCGGTTGGGTGGGTCGAGTAGTCTCCCCATATGGTGTAAGGCTGGTACGGGGGTTTTACGGATGGGTCTGGGTTGGGATTTCTACATTCATGATATATTTGTTCTGTATCTGCTATGGGCCTATGGGTTTCATTCTGATTTCTGTACTGGGCCAAGGCCCAGATAAGTCTGACTCTGAGGCTTGATCTGTTTTGGGCTATGGTTGGATTATGTTACACACTAAGTTTACCAAACTCACCCTTTATTTTCATCTCTGCAGGAAATCCCCAACCATAGTGGGCTTAGAGTCATGAGGGATTCTTGAGTGGCCACAAAGATCTCGCAAAGTTGGTTTTTCTAAGTTTGTTTATTTTTATTATTTTTATATTCTGATTTAATTTTGGGTTTTAAGTTGTAATAAGGCTTCTATTTAAATTTCTTCTTCCGCTATGGTTTCTATTTACTGATTATATTTGTACTATAACGAAACTGCTAGCGTTAGGCTACGCGGGTTTTAAAATTAATGAATGCTTTCAAAACTCAACAAGCACAACAAATGGATAGCCTAAAGATTGATAAACCGACTTTTCATTCAACCGCTGTTTTTACAAAGACCACTCTAATCACTTAAACCAACGAATGCTTACTAAGTCGTAAGTCCATGTGACACGTCAGATCTGACCATAACGTCTGGGCCGGGTTTGGGGTGTTACACGTGTAAGTTGCACTCAATTCTGTTAAAAGGGCACGGACGTGTGGTCTACCCGTGTGGGGAAGTCCAGGTCGTGTTGGTTTCCAACGTTGGCCCATTTTTTTCGTTTTTGGCCCGTTTCTCGCTCTTTTTACTCTCTTATGGTCACCTAAGTATAAAACATGAAATTAAAGGATTAGGAGCATCAAATTCACCATATCTAAAGAGAATTCATCCATAAATATGCTAAACATGGGATAAAAATATGTATAAATTACGGTTTATCGTCGACAGGCCACTTTTCGGCTTCCACCGAAACTCATTTTCTATGTATTCAGGGTACACACCTGATTCATTTTCACTACTAATCCAACCACGAGCACTCCAAAGCCTAAGATTGACAATACCGAGCCCAAATCAGTCACTTAAATCGACATAGATAAAAATAGACAAATCTTGAAACGCGAGATCTACTTACCTTCGACGAAGAACGGTGTTTCCTCCCTGCTAAGAATTAGATTACTGATCTACCGAACCTTGATTAATCCCTAAACAGCAAGCAAAATTCTTTTAAATAATCTCCAACTAAAATCTCGTAACTTAGTTTAAATGTTACTTACCGAATCGTCAGAACCACTAGCAAATGTCACAGCCAAACGGAAGAGAACGAGAAATCAAAGGAGAAGAAAAGCAGAGAAGAAGGAAAAAGAAAGAAAAGAAAAGAATTTCGGCAGCAAGGGTTTGGAAGAGGAAGAAACGACAGAGAAACCATTTTTTCAACAAGAAGAAAATAAGAAAACCTTAATTCTTCCCTAAGCCCACAACTCAGAATTTTAATAAAACCCAACTCTTAATTGCAACTTGCAGCAAAAATAATCCCATTGCCATTGCAGGGAATTGAACCCCTGACCCTAAGCTTATTCTCTTGCCACTTAACCACTAGACCAATAGGCCCATTCTGTTAAGTTTTTACCATTAATTCCTTATAAGCCCACTAACCTAAAGTCAGGCTTTACTCACATAAAAACGATAATTTAGCCCAAGTTAGAACTTAAACTTGGGACCTCCCAAACACACCCTAGAGCATAAAATCACACAAGCAGCCTAATATTATGTGAATTCATGCAAAAAATTTATATTCAGATATCCCCCTACGCTACAATTTCACAAAAACTGAAATCATCTAAATTTGGGGCGTTACAACTCCACCCCCTTAAAGAAAATTTCGTCCTCGAAATTTACCTGATCAGAAAACGTGAGGATACTGCTGACGCATTGAATCCTCTGGCTCCCAAGTAGGCTCCTTCGTGCTATGATTCTGCCACAACACCTTCACCAAGGGAATAGATTTCCTACACAAAATCTTAACGTCGCGATCTAAAATCTGAACTGGCTCCTCCTCAAACATCAGATCCGGTCTAACCTCAATCTCCTCCACAAGCACAATGTGAGTAGGATTGAAGCGATGGCGTCTCAACATCGACACGTGAAATACGTCATGTATATGATCCAACTCTGGAGGAAGCTCTAACTGATATGCGACTGGTCCCACTCGCTTCAAAATTCGATACGGTCCAATAAATCGAGGACTCAACTTGCCCTTACGACTGAACCTCAGAACCTTCTTCCATGGTGAGACCTTAAGAAAAATCATGTCTCCCACAGAATATTCGATGTCCTTCCTTTTCAAATCCGTATAGGACTTCTGTCTATTAGAAGCCACTTTTAGTCGATCTCGAATCAAGCGAACCTTATCCTCCGTCTCTGAAACCAACTCCGGACCCAGAACATGCCGTTTACCCAACTCAGTCCAGCACAAAGGAGTGCGACACTTACGACCATAAAGTGCCTCATATGGTGCCATCTATATACTAGACTGATAACTGTTGTTGTAAGCGAACTCGACTAGAGGCAAGTACTCCTTCCAACTGCCTCGAAAATCTATTATGCAACCCCTCAACATGTCCTCTAATATCTGAATCACCCTCTCTAACTGTCCATCTGTCTGAGGATGAATAGCAGTACTGAAGTCAAGACGAGAACCCAAAGCCTCATGGAGTTTCCCTCAGAACCAAGACGTAAAAGGAGGATCCCTATCAAAAATGATCAAGACAGGTACCCCATGTAGCCTCACTATCTCAGAAATGTAAAGCTTGGGCAGCTTTTGTAGAGAGAAGTCTCTCCTAACAGGAATGAAATGTGCGGTCTTAGTCAATCAGTCCACGATGACCCAAACAGAATCCTTCTTAGTGGGTGTTAGGGGCAACCCACTAACGAAGTCCATCGTTACTCGCTCCCATTTCCACATCGGTATCTTAACTGACTGCAGCAAGCCCGAAGGTAACTGATGCTCAGCCTTAACCTGCTGACACGTCGAACAACGAGCAACAAAGTCAGTAACCTCACGTTTCAACCCTGGCCACCAGTACAACTCTCGAAAATCTCTATACATTTTGTTTCCATCAGGATGCATAGCATAAGAACTGCTACGTGCCTCTTTCAGAATCGATGATCTTAAATCCTCATCACCAAGTACACAAATCCTACCTCGGAAACACAATACGCCATCACTATTAACCCCAAAGTCAGTAGTAGTGCCAGCCTCAACATGGCGAAAACGTAACTCGAGAGTCTTATCCTCCAACTGCTTAGCTCTTATCTGCTCAATCCATGTTGGCTTCACTTACAGCTCTGCCAGAAGACTTCCATCGTCATAAAGACTCAATCGAGCAAACAACGCTGTCAATTCAGCCACAGCCCTACGGCTCAATGTATTGGCCACCACATTGGCCTTCCCAAGGTGATACTCTATACTGTAGTCATAATCCTTAAGCAGTTCAACCCACTGACGTTGCCTAAGATTTAACTCCTTCTGAGTGAGGCGATACTTGAGGGTCTTGTGATCAGTGTAAATGGTACACTTGTCACCGTACAGATAATGCCTCCAAATATTTAACGCAAAGACAACTATAGCCAACTCCAAATCATGCATTGAATAATTAGCCTTGTGAGTCTTGAGCTGACGAGATGCATAAGCAACTACTTTACCGTCTTGCATTAGAACGCAACCCAAACCCACATGTGACGTGTCGCTGTATAAGACAAAGTCCTTACCAGGCTCAGGCTGTATCAGAACTGGAGCCCGAGTCAAAACCATCTTGAACTTCTCAAAGCTCTCCTACTATGCGTCAGTCCAAACAAAAGGAACTCCTTTACGCAGTAACTTAGTCAATGGCGCTGCAATCAAGGAGAACCCCTTTATGAAACTCTGGTAATATCCTACTAATCCTAGAAAATTACGGATCTCTGACATATTCTTCGGACATTTCCAATCCAGCACAGCCTCAATCTTACGAGGATCCACTCGAATCCCCTTAGCTGAAACTACATGACCCAGAAATGTCACTTCCCAAAGCTAGAACTCACACTTGCTGAACTTCGCATACAACTGTTTCTCATGAATGATCTGTAGAACCACTCTTAAATGTTCGTCGTGCTCGTCCTCAGACTTAGAATACACCAAAATGTCATCGATGAACACCATCACAAACTGATCCAAGTAGGGCTGAAACACACGATTCATTAAGTCCATAAATGTTGTCGATGCATTAGTCAACCCAAAAGGCATAACTAGGAACTCGTAATGTCCATAACGAGTCTTGAATGCCGTCTTATGTACATCATCCTCCTTGACCCTCAACTGATGATATCCTAATCGCAGATCGATCTTAGAGAACACTGAAGCCCCTCAAAACTGATTGAATAAGTCGTCTATCCTCAGAAGTGGGTGCTTATTCTTAATCATCAACTTGTTCAATTGATGGTAGTCGATACACATCCTCATTGTATCGTTCTTCTTCTTTACGAACAAAATAGGTGCTCCCCACAGAGACACACTGAGACGAATAAACTCACGATCCAACAACTCCTGAATTTGAGCCTTAAGTTCCGTCAGCTCCTTCAGTGCCATTCGGTAAGGTGCCATAGACACCAGAGCTGTGCTCAGAAGCAACTCAATCTTGAATTCTACCTCACGGTTCGAAGGTAATCCTGGTAGTTCTTTTGGAAAAACATCTGAAAACTCCTTCACTGCATTGATGTCCTTAATCGACAAGTCTGTAGAATCAGAATCACTGATGTAGGCCAAAAACGCCTTACATCCATTCCTCACTAGCTTCTCTGCTACTAACACAGATATCACATTACTCAGATAATTCTATCGTTCCCCAATCATGACTATCTCATTATCCTTTTTGGTCCTCAGAACAACCCTCTTTTCAGCACAATCCAGACTTACACGATGCTTCACCAACCAGCTCATACCCAGAATTAAATCGAACTCCCCAAACGGAAGTTCCATCAGATCAGCCAAAAATATCGTCCCTTAGACTTCTAACGAAACATCTCTGAATAGTTTACTAACCTTAATAGACTGCCCCAACGGACTCACCACTGAAATCTCACTAAGAGTGCTCACATATGGTATTCCCAAAGTCTCAGACACAGAACATGCAATGTAGGAATGTGTAGAGCCTATGTTTATTAGTGCAACATAAGGTACATTAAGGATTAGGAAGTACCCGTGATGATGTCTGGAGAATCTCCATCCTCACGACGACATGCAATTTAAACAAGTGTAGGCTGCCTTACCTCAGTCGGCCCAACACCTCTACATTGTGCTCCCTAACCTCGACCCATACCGTTACCACCCTTAGCTTGTCCTCGGCCTCTAGGTGGCTGCTGTACTCCTCTCTGCGGTTGTACAGTCTCAACAATCGGAGCTTGCATCAGGTTACCCCTCAGTGGACAATCCTTAACTCGATGCTTAGTCGAGCCACACCTTAAACAAGCTCCAGTAGCCCTCTAACACTCGCCTGGATGGCGTCTATTACAAAGCTAACAAATCGCCACCCCAGCAGGAACAGCAACAGTAGGCCCAACTCTCACGAGCCCATCAGATTTGGTCTCTTTCCTAGGCCTTACCCCAGCATTCGAAGACTCTACATCCCTCTTAGCCTTCCCCCTGTCACGGTTCTGGCGCTCAACACGCTTAACCTCCTCCACAATATTGGCCTTCTCAATCAACACGGCAAACTCACGCTCCCTCTGCGGAGCTATTAGGACCCTCAAGTTATCCCTAAGGCCATCCTCAAAATGAACACAGCGCTCATGCTCAGTCGCCACTATGCCTCGCGCATAATGGCTCAGCCTCAGAAAGTCAACCTCATAATCGGCCACCGAACGGTCTCCCTGAGTAAGATTCAGGAACTCACGCCTCCTAGCATTGATATAACTGGCCTCCACATACTTACTCTAGAAATCCATCTTAAACAAATCCCATGTCAAACTGTCAGGCTGAGTGCCATCCCTAACCGTCAGCCACCACTGATATGTTTCATTGCGAAGCAATGAAACAGCCCCCTTGAGCTTCTGCTCGGTAGTAAAATCTAGATCATCCATAATATGCTCTGTGGCCTCTATCCAGTACTCATCCACATTAGGAGCAACTCCAAATGATGCCCCCTCAATACCTCAAATTTCATTGGACCGTAGTCGCTTCGTGGATCGAGTCACGGCCTCGAGATCCAAAGATTAGCCCGGTGACCTTTTCGAAATTCCCAAAGATGGCACGGGATAGTGCGTCGTCCCCAGCTGCACGATCTTGAGACTCAGCACCAGTCTCAGTAACGGGCAACACCGAAGTCTCGCTAGTGCCTAGATTAGGGATTGTATCAGATGCGAAGGACTCAACTCGAATCCCTCTATGACCTCTACCTCGATACCACAAGTACCACGTGGGCTCATCATAATTATCGAATTAATCTGTATTAAAGAATTTTATGCAAATCACTTTACAGTTTCGATGTTTGTTAACATATATTTTATACAATATTATAGGGTTTCAGAGTCAATTATCGCGAGAAATAGTCTCACTACAGTTTTAGTCCACACCATCTAAAGTGTTTCAGTAAAGTACTACCTACAGTAGTTTCACAGCAAACATTAATATTTTTAAATAGAAACTCAGTATATTCTAAGCATGCTTCCAAACAATTTCATACAAAGGTTCAGAACTTACAGGATCGGCATTGGAGACTCGGTGAACCACATACTTAATTGGAGTATTTGAAAACATTCGAAAGTGTTTCTCTAAAACCAATTTTGGAACCCAAAATTCACAATCGAGTTTTGAACCCTGCTCTGATACCACTAAATGTAACACCCCAAATTCGGCCTGGATGTTATGGCCGAATCTGGCGGCGTCACATGAGAGTACTTTTAGAAAACCCTTTTCAAAATCTTATCCAGTGGAAATCGTACAGATTATTATCTTTACTTAAGTCGTGGAATCTCTATTTCAATTATTATGTGAAAACATTTCATTACCACGAAAGCTAAAACATTATTCAATTATAAATCAATAAACTTAAAAATTTAAAATCCCAAGTAAACCCAAAACAGTTTGAGTCTGAATACATGAGTAATCCCAAAAACAAATATTAAAGTAAAATAGGTAAAATAAGTGTTACTCATAAAACCATTAAATGTCTACCACGAGCCCTCCATCACACCGATCCATCTACTGCTGAGGATTACCTGACAGACAAAATAAACAAAGGGGTGAGTTTTCGCAAACTCAGTGTGTACATCCCTACAAACAGCATGCATACAAACATGTAATAGAATCCAGATATTTCGACATTAGCCATACAGATATCACATGCATAACAGATCAGATATCAGAAATCATGCCCACCAACCCTGCCCACCATCTCTGTCCAACCCAACACATTATGTGGGGATAGAATCGACCCACCCAACCCTACACACCATATATGAGGATATAATCGACCCATCTAACCCTACACACCATAAGGTACCGCATCGCAGCACATATCATGAGTATGCAACATAGCTGCCAGATAACGGGCTTAGGAAGACCTTTAGATACTCCCTTCACTTCGTCAATGCATCATACAAGTATGGCATGCCATAATACAAACAAATAGATCATACATTTATTTACGGAACAGACCAGATAATCATGCTAACTATATCATGCAGACACATACATCACAGAATTAAGAGTCTAGATAAGGCTTACCGACCCTACTACAGGTCACAGTCGACTTGGGTGACCCGTGTAACCTTAAAGAACATTACAGATTACAGGGGCTCACACGCCCGTGTGCCTTTCCCGTGTGAGCCCATATGCTTGTGTGGTTTACACGGACCAACTTGGACTTGCCCGTATGGATCACATAGCCTGGCCTAGATTCCCACACGCTCGTGTAGTTCACCCGTGTGGCTCACATGCTCGTGTGGCCCACACGACCTATTTGCCCGTGCCCTTACATCGCACAAGGCCTCGTCAGCCTCACACGCCTATGTTTGTCGTGCCCGTGTGGTGCGCGCACGGCCTGACTCGTCAGTGACACGCCTATGTCTCGCGACGTAGCTACCACACAGGTAGACCACACGCCCGTGTGGCGTCGACAGGCCACTTTTTGGCTTTCATTGAAACTTGTTTTCTACGTATTCAGGGTACACACCTAATTCATTTTCGCTGCTAATCCAACCACGAGCACTCTAAATCCTAAGATTGACAATACCGAGCCCAAATTAGTCACTTAAATTGACATAGATAAGAACGGACAAATCCTGAAACACGAGATCTACTTACCTTTGACGAAGAACGGTGTTTCCTCGCTGCTAAGAATTCGATTACTGATCTATTGAACCTTGAGTAATCCCTAAACAGTAACCAAAATCATTTTAAATAATCTGCAACTGAAATCTTGTAACTTAGTTTAAATGTTACTTACCGAATCATCAGAACCACTAGCAAATGTCATAGCCAAACGAAAGAGAACAGGAAATCGAAGGAAAAGAAAAATAGAGAAGAAGGAAAAAGAAAGAAAAGAAAAGAATTTCGACAGCAAAGGTTTGGAAGAGGAAGAAACGACAGAGAAACCGTTTTGTCAACAAGAAGAAAATACGAAAACCCTAATTCTTCCCTAAGTCCACAACTCAAAATTTTAATAAAACCCAACTCTTAATTGTAACTTGCAGCAAAAATAATCTCATCGCCACTGCAAGGAATCAAACCTCTGACCCTAAGCGTATTCCCTTTCCACTTAACCACTAGACCAGCAGGCCCATTCTGTTAAGTTTTTACCATCAATTCCTTTTTAGCCCACTAACCTAAAGTCAGGCGTTACTCACATAAAAACCAAAATTTAGCCTAAGTTAGAACTTGAACTTGGGACCTCCAAAACACACCCTAGAGCATAAAATCACACAAGCAGCCTAATATTATGCGAATTCATGCAAAAATCTATATACAAATATCCCCCTACGCTACAATTTCACAAAACCCGAAATCATCTAAATTTGGGGCGTTAAACCTAACAATTGTAAATTGTGTCTTCATATAGTAATGGATCCCAATCAAGTTGAGGCTGATGAAGTCGAAAGTAATACGCCGGCTCCTACTCAAAGGGCAGCACCATCTGATAGTAGACCCGCTACGGTTAGTTAAGGAGGAGGCAGGGAAGCCTTTCTCCATATGATGAGCGAGTGGTATACAGAATTTGTTCGAACAAATTCAATTACCCAACCTCCTCTACCCTCACCTATTCCTCGACCGGTTCCCGTAGCCCCACAGGGTATAGACTTTGTAAGAACGAATAAGCCCCCGGTTGATAAAATCTAAAAGTATGGGGCCGAGGGTTTTAGAGCTAATGTAGATGATGATCTTGAGAGAGCCGAGTTTTGGCTCGAAAACTCTATCAGGGTATTTGATGAGTTGTCTTGCACATTAGATGAGTGTTTAAAGTGTGTTATCTTACTTTTGAGAGATTCTGCATACCATTGGTGGAATACCCTAGTATCGGTGGTACCGAGAGAGAGGGTTACATGGGACTTCTTTCAAGAAAAGTTCTGAAAGATGTTCATTAGCCAATGGTTCATCGATCAGAAATGTAAAAAATTTCTTGTGCTGAAACAGGGTCGTATGACAGTAACAGAGTATGAACGAGAGTTTGTCAGACTGAGTAAGTATGCTCGGGAGTGTGTTTCCACAGAGGCCATCATGTGCAAGAGATTTGAGGATGGATTGAAAGAAGACATTCGTGTGTGGGTCAGAATCTTAAAGCTGAAAGAGTTTGTGTTGTTGGTTAAACAGGCTTGTAAGGCCGAAGAATTGAACAAAGAGAAGAGGAAAGTTGATCTTGAAGCTAGACACTTGAGGAAGAGACTGATGAATAAGTCGTTTCCATCTCAGTCCAAGAAGTCTAAATAAATGTATTCCTGTTTGAATTTTTTAGCAGGGTATTCACACAAAGATCGTGGGAAACAACATTTGAGTCTTAAATCTCAAGCCACCTCAATGGCGAGTGTGGGCAATATGAAGTCTAACAGACCTGAATGTTAGCAGTGTGGCAGACGTCATCTCAGCGAATGTAGAAAGAATAACCGGGCTTATTTTAAGTGTGGTTTTCAAGATCATTTTATCAGAGATTGCCCAGAGATAGTAGAAAAAGAGAAGTTCTAAAGTGCAAGGCCTAGTAATATTGCTTCTAAAGGAAAGCCCCCAAGGAATACTGGAAATGTAGCTAGTAGTAGAGGAGTGACTAAAGATACAGCCATGAGATCAGAAGCGAGAGCACTGGCGAGAGCCTATGCCATCTGTGCTCGCGAAGAAGCGACGTCTCCCGATGTTATTACTGGTACTTTTTCTCTTTATGATACTGATGTTATTGTATTGGTTGACCCTGGATCTACTCATTTGTATGTTTTTATAAATTTGGTAAATAATAAGAAATCACTTGTCGTGTTTTCCAAATTTGTGATTAAGGTGTCAAACCCTTTAGGCAAGCATGTTTTAGTTGACAAAGTATGTAAAGAATGTCCTTTGATGATTAGAGGTTACTGTTTTCCAGCTGACTTGATGTTGTTGCCATTTAATGAGTTTGATGTTATTTTGGGTATGGATTGGCTAACGTTGCATGATGCTATAGTAAATTGTAGACAGAAAGTTGTTGAATTGAAATGTGAAAATGTTAAAATTCTTATCAAATGAGTCAAATAGATTGCCTGTGGTGATTTCTTCGATGTCAGTTAAGAAATGTATAAGAAAAGGCTATGAAGCTTATCTAGCTTATGTGCTAAATACAAAAGAGTCTGAATTGAAAATTAAACCAGTGTCGATAGTTTGTGAATATCTGGACGTGTTCCCAGAAGAGTTGCCTGGGCTACCCCCGGTTAGAGAAGTTGAGTTTGGCATTGAGTTAGTCCCTGATACTTCACAAATATCTATTGCTTCGTATAGGATGGCTTGGACTGAATTAAAAGAATTGAAAGCTCAGTTGCAAGAATTGACAAATAAAGGATTCGCGAGATCGAGTTATTCCCCCTAGAGTGCTCCAGTGTTATTTGTAAACAAGAAAGACAGATCCATGAGATTGTGTATTGATTACTGACAGCTTAACAAGGTTACCATAAAGAATAAGTATCCTTTACCAATGATTGATTACTTGTTTGACCAGTTGAAAGGAACAACCATGTTTTCAAAGATTGATTTGAGATTCTGCTACTATCAGTTACAAGTTAAAAAGTCTGATATGTCGAAAACTGCTTTTAGAATAAGGTACGGGCACTATGAATTTCTTGTTATGCCATTTGGATTAACTAATGCTCCTGCTATTTTCATGGACTTGATGAACTAAATTTTCTGACCATATTTGGATAAGTTTGTAGTTGTTTTTATTGATGACATACTGATTTATTCTCGTGATGAGACCGAGTATGCCGAACATTTGAGAACTATTTTACAAATTTTGATAGACAAATAGTTGTATGCTAAGTTCAGTAAAAGCAAATTTTGGCTAGAGAAGTTGGATTTTTAGGCCATATTGTCTCAAGGGATGGTATTCGAGTTGATCCGAGCAAGATTTCTGCTATTGTTGAGTGGAAACCACCAAAGAATGTATCTGAGGTTAGAAGCTTTTTGGGATTAGCCGGTTATTATAGACAGTTTGTTAAAGGATTTTCTATGATTACTAATGGTCTGAAAAATGTTAGCAAAGTTTTGAGAAATTAAAAGCTTTATTAACCGAGGCACCGATTTTAGTGCAACTTGAACCGGGAAAAGAATTCGTAATTTTTAGCGACGTGTCATTTAATGGATTAGGATGTGTGTTGATGCAAGAGGGCAAAGTAATAGCTTATGCCTCGAGACAGTTGAAACTGTATGAGAAGAATTACCCAACACATGATTTGGAATTAGCCACTATTGTATTTGCTTTGAAGATATGGCGACATCATTTGTACGGTAAGAAATGCCATGTTTTTATTGACTATAAGAGTCTAAAGTATTTGATGACTCAAAAGTACTTGAACTTACGGCAACGAAGATGGATCGAATTGTTGAAAGATCTTGAGTTAGTGATTGACTATCACCCGGGTAAAGTGAATGTAGTCGTAGATGCCTTGAGTAGGAAGGCCTTGTTTGCTTTGAGGGTATTGAACATGAGATTGACTTTATCTGATGACGGTTCTATTCTAGCCGAGTTGAAAGCTAGGTCGATGTTTATTCAGCAGATTTGTGAAAACCAGAAATGTGACAGTTATTTGCAAGCCAAAAGAGCTCATTATGAATCGGTTAGTGATTCAGATTTTCATGTCGAATTCGATGATTTTTTGATGTTCTGAGGTAGAATTTGTGTACCAAAAAATGATGAACTCATTCAGAAAATTCTTCATGAAGCACATAATGGTTGTTTATCTGTACATCTGTGTAGTACAAAAATGTATGACTTGAAGAAAATGTATTGGTGGTCGGGTATGAAAAGAGATATCTCCAAGTTTGTTTCGAGATGTCTGATTTGTCAACAAGTGAAAGCTGAACACCAAGTACCTTCGAGTTTACTTCAGCCAGTGATGGTACCCGAGTGGAAATAGGATAGGATTACGATGGATTTTGTAATGGGTTTGCCTTTGACTTCGAAAAAGAAAGATGTCGTCTGGGTTGTTGATAGATTGACGAAATCGGCTCACTTTATACCAGTATGTACTGATTACTTGCTTAATAAGCTAGATGAGCTATACATTGTTGAGATTGTGAGATTGAAGGGGGTGCCTATCTCTATTATCTCGGATAGGGATCCGAGGTTCACTTCGAGGTTTTGGAAAAAATTGCAAGAAGACTTGGGTACGAAATTGAATTTTAGTATTGCATTTTATCCACAGACCTACGGTCAATCCAAAAGGGTAATTCAGATACTTGAAGATATACTTCGATGTTGTGTTCTAGAATTTGAGGGTAGTTGGGAAAAATATCTACCATTGGTCGAATTTGCCTATAACAATAGCCATTATTTGAGTATAAAAATGGCACCTTGTGAGGCATTGTATGGCTACAAGTGCAGAATGCCTTTGTATTGGACCGAGTTTAATGAGAAATAGATTCACGGGGTTGACTTGGTTAAGGAAACCGAAGAAAAAGTAAAGGTAATCTGTGATTGCTTGAAAACAACTTCAGACCGACAAAAATCATACGCAGATTTGAAAAGAAAAGATATTGAGTTCCAAGTTGGGGATAAAATATTTTTAAAAGTATCTCTGTGGAAAAAGATTCTCAGATTCGAGCGTAAAGGCAAGTTGAGTCCACGTTTCATTGGGCCGTACGAGATTATTGAAAGAATAGGGCCAGTGGCATATTGGCTGGCTTTACCGACTGAGTTGGAAAGAATTCATAATGTGTTTCATGTGTTGATGTTGAGACGATATTATTTCGATCCTTCACATGTGATTTCTCCATCAGAGATTGAGATCCAACAGGATATGACGTGCAGTGAAGAACCGATTAAGATCTTAGCTCAGGAAGTTAAACAGTTGAGAAATAAAAGTATAGCCCTAGTGAAGGTTTTGTGGCAAAGACATGGTGTTGAAGAGGCTACGTGGGAACCTGAGGAGGCTATGAGAAAACAGTACCCAAATCTATTTTCTGGTATGATTTTCGGGGACGAAAATCTGTAAAGGGTGAGAGTTTGTAATAGTCCGATTTTGGGGCTAGTCGAAATAGTGGTTTCGGGACCACAAATCTGACATAGAAAATTTTAATTTTATTAGATTTTTATGGTCTACAGTTTCACGAAATGATTTCGTGAAAATTTCGTTCAAAAATTTCGACGTTTGAGAACTCAATTTAATAAAAAGGGTTAAATTGTAAAAAGTGCAAAAGTTGAGTTCTACATGTTAAAGGTGTCCAATTGCTATGAGATTTTAAATTAGAGGCCCTTATATGATAATTAGACCATTTGTTAAGTTAGTGGACAAAAATGGACATAGTGAGATAAAATTTTAAAGTTTGGCAAAAAGGTCATTTTGGTCATTTAGTAAATAAAAGAATAAAAAGGGAAAATAAAGCCAAAATTTGTCCATCTTCTCCAACCCTTGGCCGAAAATTTGGAGACACCATAGCTAGGGTTTTCTTCAACTTTCAAGCTTGATTGTAAGTACATCCTAGCCCCGTTTTTAATGCTCTTTACATTTTTGAAGTCATTATCACCCGATCTTTCTGTTTCTACCATTGTTTTGAAGTAGGGTTCATGTTTAAAAATTTACCCATGTGTGACTTGCATGTATTTTGATGTTTGATGGAAGATATTGTAAGTTTAAGGTGTGATAAACAACTTTTACTAAGTGATTTTTAGTGAAAATGTATAAAAAGGACCTATTTGGAAAAAGATGTAAAATGGTCTGATTTGATGAAAATTGTGGGCTGATCTGAGCATGTATATGGTTCGGCTAGGCTTGGGTAACAAAGAAATTGAATACATTTCATTTTACAAGCCTAGGGATTAATTCGTAAAAATGTGAAACTTTAGGGGCAAAAAGGTAATTTTGTCGTAATGTGATGTTTGGACTGATTTGAGTAATGTGAATATTAAATAAGTTAAATTTGTTATTATAGATCAAGAAAAACAAAGTTCGGACCTTGATCGGGGAAAGAATAAGGTGTTTGACGATTAGATCCTTTTCTACTATTTTTGTACCCAGGTAAGTTTATATGTAAATAATACATCATTATTTACGCTTTAATTGCTTTAATACTGTATGAATTGTAATTTACTCTTTGAACGTAATTGACAAAGTTTGACAAGAAAGAAAATCTCGATTGAACCTTAGGAATAGTTAGAATACAAATGTCATGACATTAGGGTTAGTTGAAATTACGTGTAAGACCATATCTGGGATATGGCATCGATATGAGACTTCGTGTAAGACCATAGCTGGGTTATTGGCATCGATATGAGATCCTATGTAAGACCATATTTGGGATATGGCATTGGTATGGTACTATGTGTGTGAGATATCCCGAGTATCCTTTAGTATTCCAAGTGGTTCAATAGGAAACTTAACGGCAATTTTTAAGTTGTGAAAGACTATGGTATGTTGTGAAAGATTATGGTAAGTTGCAAGTTGCTACAGGTACGTACATAAAACACATGCTTAATGAGCTCAATACGTGATGAATCCTTGGTGTGGTATGATTGAATAAGTTATGATGTTAAGGTTTTAATAACATCTATGTTAAGTTTGATTATGAAATTTTACAATGATATTTATGTTAATTTACTTCATGTTAAATTTATGCTAAAGTGTGTATGATGCCTATTATTTGCATAGGAACTTACTAAGCTTTAAAGCTTACTCCCCTTTCTTTTTCCCTTGTCTTAAAGCGCCACCAAGCTAGCTCGAGGATCGAAGATTGTCAGAGATCCATTCATGCTATCAACTTAACATTTTGGGTACCAATGACTTTAATACCTTGTGTTATGGCATGTATAAGGACTTGGTCATTTTGTTATGTGTCATAATTAATTTGGCCAAATGTGTTGGTTTCAATGATTGATTATTCATTTTGTAAATGGCCATTTGATATTGGCTAAAATTGGGTTAAATATATAAACATATGATGATGTCTTTCATGGATATGAATTTTGCATAGTTTAAGATGATAAGTATGAGATGTTGTATGTGATAGAAAATAGCATGTAATTGATGTGTGGATGACTTGGTTGTGGTTGAATTGGTTGTGTATAAATGCTTGGATTGGTGTTGCTTGTTGTTGTGTAGGTTGGAGCAAGTAAAGGTGGCAAAATGGCTTGGTAAATAGCCTTATTTTTGTCCACACGGGTAGACACGGGCATATGTCTAGTGTATAAATGCTTGGATTGGTATTGCTTGTTGTTGTGTAGGTTGGTGCGAGTAAAGGTGGCAAAATGGCTTGGTAAATAGCCTTATTTTTTTCCATATGGGTAGACACATGGCTAGCCCTATGGGTGTGTGATCCGGCCGTGTGTCCCCTGCATCTTGAATTTTAGCTTCGAATTGGCCACACGGGCAGAGACATGGCCATGTGTCTTAGTCGTGTGAAGGACACGGACCAGGGACATGGGCGTGTGCGCAGGGCGTGTGAAGTCTGCACCTATTTTATGAAAAATTATGAAAATTAAATTGTCCACACGACCTAAGCACATGGGCGTGTGACTTGGCTGTGTGACTTTTAAATGTTGATGACATCATAAATAGAGAGTTACACAGGTTAGGGACACGAGCATGTGTGACCACACAGCCTGCCAACACTGGCGTATGACCCCTATTCTGATGAAAAATTTTCTAAGTGTTTTAAAATTTTTTGAAAGTTCTCAGTTTAGTCCCGAACCACTTCCAATGTATGTTTTGGGCCTCATAGGCCCATATTAAGGATGATATGAATGTATGCGAAAAGTTTTAAATTTGGGTGGAAATTTATGTCTCGGTTTTGAATGTTTGTTTGTGTTAAAGTAGGGTAATCCCTCGTACCTTGTTTCAGCGTCGAATACGGGTAAGGGATGTTACATTGATGAGCTCGCATTCTGGTGTCCTAACACTATTGTAGCATGTATTTCATTCAGTTTGCAGCTTACACTTTTTATAGCTCACACATTTGTTAACTCGCACTTTTTTTGAGTTTGCAACTTGCATTTTGGTGAGCTCGCAAGCTCACACTTCATCCTGCTGCTTCCTACTATATCAATGGCCAATTTGTAACACTCTTTCTTGACCATCTTGCAACAAACTCCAATGTTGTTTTTTCGTGCAATTTCTTCAAAAATTGTAAGCTCCAATACTACTAAGTCAAATCTGTGACAAGTTCCAACAATGGTCCTGATGCTTTTAACAAGAAGGTCATCAAAACCTTCATCTTCATCTTTATCTTCAACTTTAGTCATCTTCTCAACCGATTTTGATTTACATATTTGACTAAGGGAATTATAGTTCACATGTCCATGTCTTTTATGCCAACTATATGATTCATCCACTGAATCGGTATAAGCTCTTAAAGCCACAGAGCTCTAATCTAGCACAAAGCTTTTATTATTCATTGAGACTGTCACCACTTCCTGGTCCAATGAATCAAATATAGTGCAACATTTATCCTTGAAAACAACAGTGTATTTCTTCTCTATCAATTGACCAATGCTAAGGAGATTATGATCTATTTTAGGCACTAAAAGCACATTTTTTATTACTTTAGTACCTGTTGGAGTGTTGATAAGCACATCCCCTTTTTTTTCCCTTAGCTTCAAAGAGTTCGCCATTACTAATCTTCACCTTAAGATCGCTTGTTCTGTCAATCTTCCTAAATATGCTTTCGTCTGGGGTCATGTGGTTGGTGCATCCACTATTGATCAACCAACCTTCACAACTTTATTTTTTGATGCATCACTTCTAGCTGTGAACACCTACTCCTCCTGAATGTGATCTCCCTCAACTTCCTAAGCCTGCACATTTTGTTGAGGAGTTCGCCCTTTGTTCTTGCATACCTTTTCCATGTGGCCAAATTGTTTACAGCTTCTACATTGAACATCTGGCCTGAACCAGCAATACCTCTTAAGTGATTTGTGTTTTTGCAGTGAGAGCATGGTGGATTTTCTTCCTTACCACCATCTCT